>BSYR01000056.1:10787500-12037500 GCA_030270665.1 Hibiscus trionum
CATTCTCTTGTTTTTAAGCGACGGTATTATTATGTAATAATAACATGCTTTAATTTTGTAGGTGATTGGCATGAAGAGACCATACCCTTTCTCCCTAGACAATTCTCCAGGCCCCTCTTTCCACACAAAACATTATCCTCCCATTGTTCATTCCAACAATGGACAATTTGAAGCTACTTCAAGTACTAGCAATGCTACTATCACTTTCGATTTTGAATCCGGCACCTCGAATTTCAGGTTCGGTTTTTTTTTTTCAATCCCGTCCTCGTAACATCATAAACATCAACGTACCAGATTCAAACCCCGGACATTTTTCATATTTGTTCGAACTTTTCGCAGGGAAGGGCCTTCATGTTCAACCTCAAATGGGGTTTTTGCTAGAGGTTTTCTCACATTAGCCCCTCCAACAACTACATCAATGTGTTCAGCCTCAAAATCCAAGCTTCCTCAATCAAATGCATTAGCTTATCAGCAAGTGAGACCATCTCCATTTTCGTAAATTTTGTGCTTATTTGATCATTTTTTGCATATAAAAAACTCTTTTTTTTTTTTGTATATTTGAAGGCAAGCTTTGAAGATTCCTTGATGAAACAAGGTAGCGGTGGCGGTGGATTAAATCTGCAGCGACCTTACTATAGTTTCTTTCCACCACCTGCAATGGCGGAGATTGAACGAGCAAGTGCAGTGACAATGACTAATCGTAAAAGGGAAGAAGTTGGTGGACATGTTGATCTGAATTTAAAGCTGTGAAATTCATATACAATTAAATGAAATAAGCTCTTGTTTTCTTGCCTATTTGTTCTGTATCATCATGGGGTATTTTTTCAATGAAGAACATATAAACAATCTCATTTTCTTTTAGTTTAGCTTCAAAATATTTAATATGTATATCATGTTTAAATTGCAAATATAATTTAAATCAGTGAAAATTATACTAAAACACATTTAAACTAAAAATGAAGAAAAAAATTTAAATAAAAAATGACTTAATATCTACTTTAATCACTCTACTATAGTTAAATTCTTACTTTGCCTATTTTACTAGTATTTTTCAATTAGTTTGACACCTTAATTTTTAATTTGATGTCATTTTAGTCCTTGTTGTTTGTAAATAATAATTTAATCTGACCAAGTTTTATTATGTGTAAAAAATTCAAAACATTTGTTATATATGGTATAACATAATTAAATTACATGGCATTTTTTTTATTTTTTTGCATTTGGTTTGTTGGTTTGGTTGGTGAATGAGTCAGACAATTTGATCGGTAACAAACTTTTGCATGTGGGATTCTGAAGATCTGATTAGGCTTTGTATTGTCTTTGTCAAATCTGGCCCCTTCATTATATAAGTTGCAGAATGGTGACATCTAGGAGGGTCCACATTGGATTATATAGAAAAATAAGACTCGTATTACTATGGGGTTATGGTTTGAATATTCCCCTTTGGGAATTTATTGGGGAAAATAACCCCCAAACTTTCATATTGGGAAAAATACCCCCCTTTCATGCCATGTAGGACGAATTCGCGTCCTGGAGAAAGCGAATTCAAGATTCGCGTTTTGCAGGACGCGAATTCCTGTGCTGTTTCAGTGGAAAGTGAATTCGCGTTTTGCAAAACGCGAATTCAACGATTTATTGCTGCCCCCACACGAGAAATTCATCATGAAAATGAATTGAAACCAATATAAGATGTTTAGGTAGCAATATTTGTGATCGAATAACGGATTATCGGGGTACCCGATTAAAATTTTTGAACTATAACAGTGTCGTATTGAAACATATCTTTAAGATGGTGTGAAGATACGAGCGTATATAATATCCTAAGATGTGTGAAAATGGCCTGGAAATGAGCAAGTAACAATGTTTTAAAAGGAAACATTATCGTATAGGCATGTTTAAATGCATTTTAGGGTGTGTTTCGAACTTTTTTTTGGTTTTTCCTAAGTTTGGAGACAAAGATTTGCACCTTAATTTTGCAGTGGTGCTAAAGTTCCGAGGAAGACAGTGTCCGAAAATGTGAGAAAATTGTGTTAAAAATGCTATCAAAGTAACATTTTTGAAGCAAAAAATGTGTCCATAGGCATGTTTTTTTTTTGAAATTTAAAGTGCCTCGTTAAAAAACCCCTCTAAACCTATGTAGGGGGAAAAGAGTGCCCATAAGATTTATTAAATTACCAGATAATAGAAGTTCACAAATCAGAAAAGACTACACAATGGTTGATCTAGTTAATTCGGGGGCCGGTCCTAAGAGGGCATTTCCTAATATCATGTCCAGTGTTCCCACATTTACTGCACCTCCTAGGTTGTCCGGTCTTTTCTCTCGGAACCATATCTTCGGCACAATGAATTCTCGTTGATTTTGGCCGGCCTTTTTTCTTTCGTCGCAGGGAGGGATCTGGGCATATCTTTGGTTCGTTGCTGATTATACGACGGTCACGTGCATTTCCGATCGGAGGGAACTCGTTTCGGTAAACCTTGAAAACGGTTTCGAGCCTGTATACCGGATCAATGAGTGTCGTTGCATCAAAATGAACCGATGCACATGCTGCGAAAGCATGCGAACACGGGAACTTGAACGTCTGGAACTCCCCGCAATCGCACGTTCGCTTTTGCAAATCAACCACGTAGGTGTATTGCATTATTCCTTGTAGCGGTTCAGAAAATTGCGTGACCTCAAAGATATGTTCCCGACGAGAGAAGCACAACGCACCCATCGAGTTAGCATGCGCAATGGACGCTTGGATTTTGTCGGCGAGATCTGGATTAAATATGCGACCAGCTGCCATCCAGTTCATTGCTTGTTTGCCGAGGGTTGCGAAAAGGGTTGCCAATCGGTAATATGTTGCTTTGACAACGGACGTGATAGGTAAATGGCGCGTTCCCTTAAGAGACGAATTGATCGCCTCAGCCAAGTTTGTTGTCATATGGCCGCATCGACGACCCCCGTCATAACATCGCAACCATTTCTCCTTCGGTATCTCCATAAGATAGTTATACCCGAATGGATTCCTCAATTGCAACTCCTCCAGCAGCTCTTCGACTTGATTAACACGGTGTGCGTTGCCTGTTGAATAAGACATGTAAAATAGTTAATTGGTAATAATATGGAATTGGTGGACGTAGAATAACAAAATGGAATGGTTGCATACCCATACGGAGAACCATTATACGTTCATCCTCGTTCTTGAACCTTTGATAGTAGTTTGCTGCTATATGCCGCAAACAATACCGGTGATGTATGTATGGGGGTTTCCATGAATCTCCCAAACGTTGAATTGCTCCCCAAATCCCTGCGCCTCTATCTGAAATAATAGCTAGGCCATCTTCACGTGTACGCAAAACCCGGCGCATGACATACTTGCGGAGGTTGTAAAGGAAAAACTCCCAAGAAGGGATATTTTCCTTTTCAACAATCGCAAAAGCAACTGGGATACATTTTCTGTTGCCATCCTGGGCAACTGCAATTAGCAATATCTGCGTGTATCTGCCATATAAAAATGTACCGTCGATCTGGAGCATAGGTTTGCAGTGACGGAAAGCTTTTATGCATTGGGGGAACGTCCAGAAAAGGCGATGAAATTCTACCTCCCCTGGTACAACTCGATCGTTGTAGTACTTCGGAACAGTCTCCAATTCCACAATTGTCCCTGGATTGTATTCCTGCATAACTTGAAGCCATGATCGCAGATCGTTGTATGATAGCTCCCATTGCCCGTACAATGTTTCGATGGCTCGAGATCTTGCATACCATGCCTTATCGTAATTGACGGTGTACTTGTAAATGGATTTGATGGCAGCTATACACACTGGCACAGATACACGTGGGTTTGCTTTCACGAGTGGAAGGATTGCATCGGAAAGCACGTGTACATCCAAGTTAGGATGGTCTTGGCTGAGGCTCCCAACGGAGCATGTATGAGGCCTTGTATATCTCGTTATTTTCCACAGGTTATGCAGCCTTTTCAATTGCGACACACGAACCCTCCATGTACATCCGGCGGACTTGTGAGGACACTCTGCAATATATTTCCTGGCCTCGGTCTTCCAAACGGTGGACGTAACTGAGCGCTGAATGTTGTAATGCTTGATGGCAGCCTCCGCGAGCTTTTTTGTCCTGAAGACCATTCCTTCATGTAGCTCAGTCGAACCCACATTCCATTGGTTGAACTGGTCTAATTGTGGATGTTCTGGGAATTCAGTATCGAAGAAGCCATCCATATCTACTGTTGTGAAGTGCGAAGGTGGGTCGTAATATGTTGCGCAACTGGTTGGTCCATGCAGTTGCGTCGAACGAACATCATCATCCTCATCATCCTCAGAAGAGTTTTCTGCGCTCTCCTCTGATTCCACCGGCTCGTCAATGTCAGATGGATCAGAAGGAAATAGACCCATCTCGTCACCATCAGGCCCAACCTCTGTACGCGGCTCTTCATCAGAAAGCGCATCATCAAACTGGAAAAGTTCTGCATCATCATAAACCTGTGCGTGAACAGGTTCTGAAGTCATAACCGGATCGACAGTAGCGGCGGTTGAATGTCTCCCCGCTAAGAACATATCATCCACATTTCGGTGACTTGGGATGTATGTTAAGTGGCGCCCGGTAGAGAAATCATCGAACGGGTTAAACTGTTCATTGTACGTTGAAGACGCCGTGTATGGAATGTGTGTTGAGTGGCGCCCCGTAGAGAAATCATCATAGTTTGGAACGTATGGACTGTATGACGACTCTTGGGTTGGTGGCAAGTTAAGGTCAAATTCGAACCTTGGAACGGAAGAACGTCGTTGCCGCGAAGACGAAGACGATGAAGCTTCATCGGTTCTTGTTTGAAGAAGGTTGAAGTCACGTCGTAAACTCGATGTCGGACTAATAGCATTTGGATTGAACTCGAGATTTCCTTGTAACCAATTTGGTACCACATTTTGAGCTGCAACGTGAACTTCAGCAAATGTTACAAATAGCTCCATGGCCCATCCCATTGAGTACTGGCTATGTGTATCTATCATCATTTCTACAGAACTGTCGTCTTCCACATCGAATATTGTGTAATACAGTGGCTCTATCGACGTTGGACATCGATACTTCAAAGACTGCAACTCCCTTCCGGAGCGATTGGGAACCTTCCTGGATATTAAGGTCCTTAGCGACTGGAACGTTGATCGTCTCGGAATGTTGATCGTAACAGTATTTTCAGATTGAAATATGATCCCAATGTATGAATCGGGGACCATCTGACCATCGTAGTATACTATAGCTTGAATTCTCGGTGCCATTTCTGAAAATCGAAGAGCTTTTGTGATTCTTAAGTTTTGTTTGGGTGCATCTAGAAATTCTGCACCCCTCAATTATAAATAGAAATCTGTCTCGTAAAGCATTGGTGAATTCTGTAGCAATAATTTTTGAGTTGTCAGCCCAAAGCCCGGTAAAGCCTGTAAAGTAGAGTAATAATTTTAGAATTCGCGTTTTCCAAAACGCGAATACAATTATTCGTACTGAATTCGCGTTTTGTAAAACGCGAATTCTTTTGGAATGTATAGAATTCGCATTCTACAAAACGCGAATTCAGTACGAATAATTGTATTCGCGTTTTGGAAAACGCGAATTCTAAAATTATTGCTCTACTTTACCGGACTTTGGGCTGACAAATGCATTATGGTGAAACGCATGCCTATAACCATCTGTATAAATAGGCTGTATTTCTGCCTTAACATCCCATCAAACTTATTACTTTTCTATCTTCCCCGGTTTTCCTGCATTTCTACATTTCTGAAAGATAAAATGGCTCGATATTCAGCTACTGTATTTTATCGTGGAACATACTTCTACACATCTTTTACTGAAACGATCACAAGAAATGAATTATTTGAGTTGGTCTCCAAACGAGTTAAAGAGTCGACCAGCGCAAAAATAGAGGCTTTGCAAGTGAAAGTACCAGTCAATGAGCCCGGCCCCGAGGAACATTATATGCTCACACTGTCAGATAAGAAAGCTATGCGAAAGATGTTTCGGGCATACAAACTTGCTGGGGGAACAAACATCGAGCTTAGCGTGAAATTTGATGACGGATCAAGTTCTTCAACAAATGTTGTAGCTGTCCAAGACGAGAATGCGTTAGCTGGCGAAGACGAGAATGAGTTAGCTACTCCAGACGAGAATGACGTGTTCTTAAAAATTTATCAGAGACGGCAGGAGAAAGAACAAATAATTGAGGAACTAAACTTAACGTCTGACATAAGTACCGACTACGATTAGTAATTTAATTTTGATTAAGTTATGTAAGTTATTTATCTTGCGTACTTGTAATTTGTGAATTCGGTGCTTTCGATGTAGTGCTTTTGATTTACCGCTTTTGATGAAAGTTATTTATCTTGCGTACTTGTATTTTGTGCTTTCGATTTACCGCTTTTGATGAAAGTTATTTATCTTGGGTTTACTTATAAATAACTAACATGAAAAAAAACATAGAAAAACATAATAGCTCATACATACTCATGAAAAAAACAACTGAAATAGTTTGCACGAACTATATTCGAAAAAGATAGAAAAATAAATATAACTACCCCCTATGTCCGCCGGTCCCACAGTCTGGTGGATGTCGAACTCGAGGTGGATTACGTCGTCCACGGTGAACCGGATCCTGTTGAGGACCATGATCGGGCTCGTCGTCAATGTCATCTCCAGCAGTACCACTTGGGCCGACAGGCACACTAGACAAGAACAACGACTGTGGAGGTGTGTGCTGAACGAACCCGGGGCCCGAACTATCATAAGGCCTAGCATGAAACGGGTATGGGGAAAAAGCAGAGGGAGCAGTGGAACTCGAAGATCTGCCAGTCGGCATCGATGATCCACCCATCATCCCCACAGTAGGAGTGAAAAAGCCTTCCGTCGGACTCGGAGGCCTCGGCCGAATCATCAACTGGGTGGGGCCCTGGGGGCGAATCGGATCGGTAGCTCTGGAGGATGAAGCACCTGCTCCCCTTCGACGTTGCGATCCACCTGCTCCCCTCGTACGCTGAGTCCGGGGGCGGTTGCGCTGAACAGGCTCATACACAGCTGCTTGTTCCTCCGGAGTGAGAAGATACGGTTTCCCATTACCAAAGAACCATGCAAAGTAATCAGCACTCACCATAGGCTCATCAAACATTCGGTACTCATTCAGTGCCTGCCGCTGATGCCTATACTGCCACTGTGCAATCCACTGCACATGTTTCACCGACCAGTCCACCTACCACAAAACATCAACAAAATTATTGTTTTTAAATTGTAAAGTAAGTATAAATAAATAACTATTAAATCAAATTTAATTATTATACCTCAAGTTTTCCTTGTCGGGTGATCCTATGTAAGTCATCCAAATTAGGCGGATCTATCGGAATTGTTTGCAGACGCCCGAACTGGCGTTGGACGCGATCTACCGGATGCCACTCAACTACAGCGTACCAGATGAGAGGTACCACGGCCGTCCAAGCGGAAACTGTCCCAGGCTCAAAATTAGGCAGACAGTCGTTGATTTCCGATTCAGAGTACGGGGTCCACAAAAACTGTAAATTAAATATAGAAATAATTAAAACAACTAAATTAAACTATATTCATATCAAACTTCAACTTAATATAAAAATTAAAATATTTACCTCATTTGCAGCTTTCGTGTCAATACTCTGCCTAATAGAATGCATCATAGTCGGAATCCCAACATGAGTTAGAGCATGGAACCACCTACATAACATCAAAACATACTTTTAATATTTAAAAAAATATATATTAGGAAAATAACCAATTTATAAAACATACCTCAAACATAGTGGATAGGAATAGTCAGCTGGCGCGGACAAGTCAGGGCGTAAAAATGGCATTCTAAACCACGCCCAAGACTGGAGTAGCAAAAGACATCCTCCGATGTCGTGTCGATCAGCACTCGCAGCCTTGCACAACTCCCTATACATAAATGCAAGTACTGCCGAACCCCAACTTAATTTACCAGCCTCTTCAAAATCTCGCAAGTGCCGCAACCACAACATGTGAACTTTGTTGCGAGTTTTGTCGGCCACCAAAATTCCCCCTAGGATCTGTAAGATATACGCCCGAGCATATGCCTAAAATATAAAGAAAAAAATATTAAAATATAACCAATTTTATAATTTTATTACTACTAATAAAAAATTATTTCTTTTACCTTCTTCACATCTTCATTGGCTCCAGCAGGCAAATTAGCGAACTGCGTACGCAACCACCTCAGCGTCACACATCCGCCCTGTAGTTTTTCGGGCTTATCTCCTAACAAGTCCATACACAAGCCCTCCCAATCATCACTGGCGGCACCAGTGATAGCCTCCCCATCTACAGGCAGGCCAAGAATATACGACACATCTTCTAATGTGATGGTCGCCTCACCACATGGTAAGTGAAATGTATGTGTCTCTGGCCTCCACCTCTCCACAAGCGCGTTGATTAAATCAACGTCTAATTTCGCACCCCCTCCATGAAGCTTCGCCACATGCCCAAATCCGGCGTCGGCTATGTAATCGGCTAGATCAGGATCCGGACCCGCCCTAATCTTAGTGATGTAAACCTCTAACCGACGTTCTTCTCCATTCTACAAATAATTAAAGACACACACATATTAACAATCACATATTATGTCAAAATTTTTTATAGTGTACAATAAAATACTAAATATATTCTAATTTTATTAATTTTTATTCTATAAGTCAACACCAAAAATATATTCGAATTTAACTAATTATCTTACTCTAAAAATAAATAGTATTAACATATTCGAATTTAACTAATTTTCTTATTCTAAAAATAAAATAAAAACACATATTCAATTTAACTAATTTGTTACTCTAAATCTAAAATCTAAATAACAAATATTCAATTTTACCTAACATTTTTAGTCTAAAAATAAATATTATTAACATATTCAAATTTTACAAAATTTCTTAGTCTAAATATAAATTCTAAATACATATTCGAATTTAACTAATTTTGTTACTCTAAATCTAAAATCTAAAGAAATATTCGTTTTTAACTAACATTCGTAGTCTAAAAAAATTATTTTTAACATATTCGAATCTAACTAATTTTCTTAGTCTAAATATAAATTCTAAAGATATGTTCGAATTTAACTAATTTCGCTAGTCTAAAAATAAATACTATTAACATACTCGAATAAAAAAACTTACATTATTTCGACGATAATTGCTTACGTGGCCATCTTCTAATCTCAGGAAACCCGCCATTATCACACTTGCTTGAAATATAGAACAAACTCTTCAAATTTTTGGGAGAGAATGCTCATTCTCTCCCAAACCTCCCCTTTTATAGAGAAATCGCTGCCTGGGGGCAGCGAAATTGAACCGAATTCGCGTTCTGCAGGAAGCGAATTCAACATAATAAAGTGAATTCGCGTTCTACAGAACGCGAATTCTATTTCCCAACCGTTCGTATTTACTCCAAATCGCGATAATTTGGGGATAATATCGTGTAATTCGCGTTTTGCAGGACGCGAATTCCCTTTTCCACTGAAACGGCACAGGAATTCGCGTCCTGCAAAACGCGAATCTTGAATTCGCTTTCTACAGGACGCGAATTCGTCCTACATGGCATGAAAGGGGGGTATTTTTCCCAATATGAAAGTTTGGGGGTTATTTTCCCCATTATATTCGCAAAGGGGAATATTCAAACAAAAAAACCTATTACTATAGTACATCACATTTGTTTTTTGGGTAAAATACTGGAATCATCACTCAACTTTGGTCATTTGACCTATTTTAGTCATTCAACTTTAAAAACGTTAAATTTAATCATTAAACTTTACTTTTTGACCTGTTTTAGTCACTTTGAATTATTTTATTAATATTTAGGTATGATATGGCATATTTTATTATTATTATATATAAAAATAATTTAAAATAATATTTTTTATTAATAAATAAAAAAGTAATTTAAAATAAAAACCCTAATCCCAAACACCCCAAATATCTCAAATCCCAAACACCCAAATTCTCAAACCCCCACTCTCACCGGCGGCCACCACTCCCCGCCGACGACAACATCACCTACCGCCAACGACGACGACGGTTTACTTCTACCAACGACGTCGTTCTGAGTAGGACATGATGAATCGATAGTTATCTCGTTAACAAATTTCTTGACTCTGTTCTGGGAGAAAACTCGGGCTTTTGGTTTTCCTTCTTCTTCATCGCTGGAAGAATCAGAAGCGTCAGCATCAGTAACTGTAATACGAACGATTCGAGGCTTAATTTCTGGTTTGACATTTAACAATGGTGAAAAAAGCTTGGTTTGATTGCGGTGCTCTGCATATTTGATTGAAGGAACAGGGCAAGTATCCATTTTTTTGCTCTCAATCTTCGTTATAGGTTTTTGGGTTTTCAGATTCTTTCACTTCTCATTGAGAGTTACAGTAGGGAGTAAAATAAAAAGGGGAAGGAAAGAAAAGAAGAGATTCCTTTAGAACAAAACACGAGGAGAATAAAGGGTTAAAAAGAAGAAGAAAAAAGCTGAAGAAAGAACACGTTAAAGAGAAGCTTGAAATGGAGAGAAATCCACGTCAACATCAACCGTCGGCGGCAGGTGTTGTTGTCGTCGGCGGTAGAGGGGTGGTGGCCGCCGGTGAGAGTGACACCGGTAAGGGGGTTTGAGAATTTGGGTGTTTGGTATTTGGGATATTTGGTATATTTGGAGTGTTTGGGATTAAAATTTTTATTTTAAATTACTTTTTTTATTTATTAATAAAAAAGTATTATTTATTTTTATTTTAAATTATTTTTTATATATAATAATAATAAAATATGCCATGTCATACCTAAATATTAATAAAATAATTCAAAGTGACCAAAACAAGTCAAAAAGTAAAGTTTAATGAGTAAATTTAGCGTTTTTAAAGTTGAGTGACTAAAATAGGTCAAATGACCAAAGTTGAGTGATGATCTCAGTATTTTACCCTTGTTTTTTTTAGGCTTAAGGGTTCAAGCCCTTAAACTAGGGATGGGCTAAGGTCGGGTTTTTGGTCGACTCGGACTCGATCAGAAAATAAATACCTTAAATTCGCATCGACCTAACCTGAATAGATTTTTTAAAAATTTGACCCGACTCAAAAATAAATATATTAAATTCGACCCCACCTGACCCGATCTATATAAAATAAATTAAATTTAGGGACTTAATTGTAAAAAAATAATTTTAAAGGACTTAATTGTAAAAAATATATAAAGAGGGGTATTATTATAAATATCCCTAAAAATTTAGGGGGAAAATTACACTATTAGTCTCAGGTCGGGTCAGATATTTTC
The DNA here is from genome assembly GCA_030270665.1 of Hibiscus trionum. Classification (NCBI taxonomy): domain Eukaryota; kingdom Viridiplantae; phylum Streptophyta; class Magnoliopsida; order Malvales; family Malvaceae; genus Hibiscus; species Hibiscus trionum. The sequence goes on from BSYR01000056.1 coordinate 10,798,817, forward strand.
CATCCTAAAGCCGAACCCGACCCGACCCAAACCGAGTTTACCCTTAACAAAAACACAACCCGAACCCAATTTTTTCATTAAAAAATCCGACTCGATTGGGCCGGGTTGAGCCGAAACCCGTCGGGTCCGAGTAAAATGCCTAGGGGTGCTTATCGAGTGAGTCGATCGCGAGTTAGGCAGTGCTCGACTCGTGCTCGTTAAAAAATTTTGTTGCTCGACTTGACTCGTTGCTCGTTAAGCTCGTTAAAATTGTGCTCGACTCGTGCTCGATAAAAAAATTTGTTGCTCGACTCGCTGCTCGTTAAGCTCAACTCGTTGCTCATTAAACTCACTAAAAAATTTACCTTATTTTTAACTAAAAGTAAAATTTAACAATACTATATGGGGCTTAATATTAACATATATTAACAAATTTAACCAAAAAAATATCAAAAGAGTGTATAAAGTACTTTCAAAGTCTAAATTTCAAACTAACAATCCACAAATACACCAAACTAGCATATTAAAACTAAAGTAACAATCCACAAATTCATCAAACTAACATATTAAAACTAAAGTAACAATCCACAAATATTTTAAAAAATTAACGAGCTGCTCGCAAACTTATCGAGTCGAGTTGGACTTTTCTCAACTTAACTCGTTAAGGTCTCGAGTCGAGTCAACCCGAGTCGAGCGTTTACCAAGTTTTGACCGAGTCGAGTTCGAGCAGCTCACGAGCTGCTCAACTCGTTAAGCACCCCTAAATGCCCATCCCTACCTTAAACCTTTTAAAAAATTAATTAAGCCTTTTAAACGTTTTTTTTTTGCACCTAATTAAGCCCTCAAACTCAAGAAAATAAATTAATTTCACCCTTTGACCAACATTGACCGCTAACTTTAACGATTTTAAAAAACATTTTTGCCACGTGTCGCGACAAAATAATACCACTTGTCATTTCTAAAAATTTTAAAAATTTTAATTTAAAAATATATATATATATCTCTGGAAAAATATTAAAAAATTGAAAATTCTGGAGAATTATTTTAAAGTATAAAAAAATATTTTTAATTTCGAAATTTATTTAATAATAATAAAGTTTTCAAAAGATTAAAATATTTTTAAAATTAAAAACATTAAATATTATTATACAATTATAAAAAAATAAATTGAAAAATATTAAACAATAAACTTATTTTGGTTTTCAAAATAACTTCTATTGTTTATATATTTTTAAATAAATGTTATTATTTTATATTTTAAAAATCAAAATAATTTTTTTGTTTAATATTTTTCCAATTTATTTTTTATAATTTTATAATAATATTTAATATTTTAAAATTTTAATCTTTTGAAAAAAACATTATTTATTATTTTTGAATAAATTTCAAAATATTTTTATATTTTCAAAATAATTTTTATAATTTTCCAGATTTTTTTAATTTTTTAATATTTTTTCTGATTTTTATTTATTTTTTAAAATTAAAATTTAAAAATTACTAGAAATGACAAGTGGCATTATCCTATTGCGACATGTGACAAAAAAGTTTTAAAAAATCTGTTAAAGTTAACGGTCAACGTTAGTCAAAAGGCCGAATTGTTATTTTTTCTTGAGTTTGAAGGCTTAATTAGGTGGAAAAAAATTCAAGAACTTAATTGATTTTTTTTACAAAAGTTTAGGAGCTTATTGAACCTTTAATTTTTTTTCTTTCATTCCTTGTCAATTGTCATTGTAGTAACTTTCGGAAAAAAAATTGTCATCGTAGTAGATTGCCAAAGTCAAGTAAAAATAAGGGTTTACATTCCGGGACAATTATTTACGATATAAACCTCTAACCTTTAAACTTTAAATCCCTAAATTAATTCGTTTGTAGAAACTAAAATTTTCACCAACAGTGTATAAGATAATAATTCTTATATTCCGTAGGATCGGTTCGTATATAATAATAATAATAATATAATATAATTAATTTAATTATTAAAATTGAATAAACTAAATTAATTTTAGAATAAATATACCAGTTGTTAGGGGTGAGCAAAACTCGACTCGAAAAAATCGAATAACTCGACTCAACTCGAGGGGAAAATACTCGAGTCGTATTGACTCGACTCGAAATTTCATAGACTCGACTCGAAAAAATTTCAAATAAAGTTTGAGTTGTAAAATGGAAATTAAAATAACTCGAAATTTCTAGTAATTAGTGGATTTATTTTTAAGTTTGAGACGAGTCTCTCAAATTTTTTATTGATATATACATACTGATATATAAAAATATGAAGAAATATTGCCACATATGAAAAAATATGAATAAATATATATATGCATATCTTATATGATTAGAGAAAGCCATTTAAATTGGAATCAAACCGTACTATAACATGATAAATAATTAAAATTAATTTTTTTAGGAACTCGAAAACTCGACTCTAATTTCTTCAACTCGAATCGACTCGAAAAATTTTCGAATGAAAGTTCGAATGATAAAATTAGATTCGTCAACTCGAATAACTCAAAATTTCTGACTCGACTCGACTCGATCTAACGGTCACCCCTGCCTGTCGTTACTAAACTTTTAAGACGCTGTCAATATATTTATTAAAATAAAAAACTTTCATTAAAGTTACTATCGTTAATAAAAAAATTTATTTCGATCATTGTGTGATAAGGTTTTGAAAATTCCAGGCTTCGAAATAAACCTTAAAGAAAAATCTTTTTGGAGTCTTCACCGGCCACTGAGGTAGGCCAGACACCATAAAAATAAAACCAGAGATTAATTTGAAAGGGTTGGAGAGTTGGTTACGTGTGGGGAAGGGTTAGCACCCCCATCACGCCCAGAAATCGGTACCAAAACAATTGTCGCTTCTAATTGATGGAAATTATTCAAAATTTAAAATGAGTTTAATTAGGGGTTCTTGATCGAAAATCAAACTTTAATTATACGAGCTTATCCAAATTGGTAGTTTCGAATTAATTTGACATTTAATTAAAAAGGATGACGGTACACCAGACCAAAGACTAAATCGACATCATATAAGTCTGACTGCCGTGTTAGTTTAGTGTTCGGATCCCGTACGTCACCTTTATACATGATGCAAGCAGATAATATATGGTGTCATAGTCTTGTTCGTTTTAATTACAAATTTTACCTTTAGACGATGCGAATTAACTCGAATATTCGGGGTATATCCAATAAGCTAGGATATTTCGACCCGAATACGCGAATTAATAAGTACCTCCTTTTTATAATTAAAATTAATAATTATGCAACTTTAAATATTAAAGGGTCCCATGAATGACAATTAAATACGCATGCCACATATATATATTCGAACGATAAAAGCAACTAAGTTATATACACATTAAAAACAAACACACACACATATATATAAATATTCGAGCAATATATAAAAAGCTAAGATACACATACATTATGATCAAGCATGTAACATATAAAACCATTGTACACACCAATTTTTTTTCTAGGGCCTAATATATGGTCCAACAGGTTTAATAAAATGAAAAAAGCAAGGAAAAAGAAAAAAAAAACGAAAAAATTACAGAAAATTCGAAAAAATAATGTGAAAATGAAAAAAACCCTAAAAAAAACCCTAGTCTGCCGCCCGTAAGAGTCCATGGCCGCGAGGACTCTTCTACCTGATCAGCATCCCCGTTGCTTGCGCTCCACACCCACATCCAAGCTTATCCCCTAAAAATCCGGGAAGAAAAAAAACTTAAAAAAAACCCCTAATTTTGGGCTATAAATAAGAAGGCAAAGAGAACGGGAGGGGGGTACTCAGTTGAGAAAGGAAGGAGAAAATCAGAGCAAAAATCAGAAAAATAGTTAGAAGAAAGCCACATTTTTACCTTGATTCACGGTGGTCGGAGTGTTATTGGCTAGATCGCAACGGTGGAAGAGCCCACAATATTGTCAGATTCAACATCTTCCGAGAGCAGACCGATCCAACGACGGATTCAAGTGTTTGAGAAAGGTAAAACTCGAATCGTTTTGTCTAGATCTACTTCGATTTGTTTGGTTTTTGCTGAAACTGACGTTAGATTCGGGCTTAGAACTAAAAAAAACGATCAAATAAAAAATTTCGCCGTCGTCGGCGTTTGGCCGACGGTGGCAGCGGTGACTGAAATACTAGAGATGAAGATGGTATTGCTTTGTTCTGATTAAAGAAAGAAAGAAAAATAGGTTAAAGGAGATGTAGGTAACCGTTTAATAAGCTTCAAGGATAAAAAAAAATAAAAGAAATCAGAACCTCATTAATAATAATGGCTCAATGCACGGGAATCGAATATGGTAACTCCATTAATTAGAACAGCTCACACTGCATGGAGAAACCAAATAAAGCTTATTTCAAATTGATTTCACTTTTTATTTAAATAATTTAATGGTGACAGCACATGCATTGGAAATCAACATCTTTGGGAAACTGAAACGCGCATGAATTGGCTCTGATTTTGCTTTTGTAAGTTTAGGGGATAATCACGCCCTAGGTCCTTCATTTACTTTAGGCTTTTTTTATATTTTAGGTTTAGTTAGTTTTTTTTTTGAACTTTAATATTTAAATTCTTTTAATTAGGTCCTTAATTCCCATAATTAATTAGATGATTAAAGAACGAACAATTTACTCAGGTTGCCTTGATCAATTTTTTTCTCCTTTTAAGATGGATGACTAATATTTTAGTTGGATTTAAAATTGAGTTTAGTTATAAATTGGTCTTAAAATTTTGCGAATAATGGGATTTGGTCCTAAAAGATGTTTGATTAATAATTCGCTTAATTTGAGATAAATTATGATTTGACTTAAGGTTATGGTCTTCGATGAAAAATATTAATTTTCCATTTGTTTTTTTATATATATCATTTTTAGCATGCTTAGTTTTTTTTTTAATTTATTCGATTTTTTCTCATCGCGTATAGTAGTGCTATTAACCCTATCTTTGAAGCCTTTTAGACAACGCAACCCCCTTTAGGTACCAATTTTGGGCGTTGTGGGGGTGCTATAACCTTCCCCACACGTAACCGACTCCCGAGCCCAACTTGACTCCGGTTCAGACGCAGGCCAATTTTACAGGTTTTCGGTCATACCCAATCCAAAATGACCGATGGCGACTCCAATCCACGACGAGCCTTCGAAGGCCCAATCAACTTCGGCCCGGACCAAAAACGACGTCGACAGCTTGGCGACTCCGCTGGGGGCTATTCAAGAGAGTCAAGCCACACAAAAAGGGGTACATGTTGTGTTGCATCATTCCATGAGCTTTCTACCCGAGCTTGGTCCCGTTTAAGTGGGGGCAAAACGCTGCTCCTTCGTGAGGTTAACCTCCGTATGGGATAGTAGTCGCCTCCGGGATGCATATGATCTATGTCTTCGTGAGGGTAACCTCCGTATGGTCATAGGGAAGTGCATCCCCTCGAGTTGAACCTGGTCCTGAGAACCTATAATGGGGGAGGACTAGGGACCTTACTAGCCTTAGTAGGCGTCAGTGAGGACAATTCGGGTACCCTGTCTAGAACCGTAACCTCATATAACAAACCGTAGAAACCCACCCATGTTAGAGCCATGCTGAACTCAAACCTTAAGATGTCACCCATTGATATATGAACATGTGTTTTGTTTCGTTTTGTTTTTTTTACTATTCATATTATGTTTTTTTGTATTTAATTATTTGTTATATTTGTGCGACACTAATCAAATTTCTTTGGGTGTTTATTGTTTATGTACACATGCATCATCATTATCATCATAGAAGGGTGTTGGTTATTAAAATAATTCGATAAAAAAATCTTCATCATGGCCAAAAGAGTTCAATACTTATCGGAGAAAAATGATGATGTTCAAAAGTGGTCAGAAAACACCCAGAGAAGGAGAGGCGACAGTATACTAGCAAGACCAGATGAACAATTCTCAGGATATGTTCACCTTCAGCTCAAGCAAAACGACACCCAAGAATTAGCAGAGATTTGGGGCCGGTGGAAGACTGATCAGAGGCAGATGATGTATGACGCATATGGAGACATAGCCTATTTGCTACAAGTGCATGCGGACAAAGGGTTGATACGGGCTATAGCGCAATTTTGGAACCCTTTATACAATTGCTTCACATTCAATGGGGAAGACATGACCCCGACGATAGAAGAGTATGCGGCGCTGCTCCATCTAAGGAAGGTCCATGAGTTCGAAATTTATGTGAAAGGAGCTCAACCTAAGACATACAAGGAGAAGCTTATGACTTTGACTGGGACTAGCATGTCATGGGTGGAAGCCCAGTTTCAAGGCAAAGGGGGAAGTAAAGCCATCGCTTGGGATAGACTTCGGGGATTGATCCATTCTCACCCTGATCCGAGAAAACAGGTTGATATATTTGCCCTAGGGATTTATGGCTTAATCATTTTTCCTAAAGTAGCCGGACACATTGAAGCATCAGTGATAGATTTATTCGGAGAGCTCAATTCAGGCCTTAATCCAGTTCCGGCTATCTTGGCGGAGACCTTTCGATCCCTTAATTTCCTCAAAAGGCATGAAGGCGTATATTTCATAGGATGTGCACAACTCCTCACCGTATGGATGCAAAGTCACTTGGGAGCCAAGAGGAAGTTGTCCAGACGCGTACATACTCCACAATATTCACCATTAAGGGAGTTCTTAACAGAGGAGCCAAAAAAGGAAAAAACGTCGGGAGAATGGGAATCAATCTTGCGAGACCTGAGGATGGAGGACATTACTTGGCGGGTTTATTGGTTGGATTACAATTATATCCTGTACAAGTGCGGTGCCTTTGATTGGGTCCCTCTTCTCGGTATTTGGGGTGCAACTGGATATACTCCTCTATTGGTATCAAGGCAATATGGATCATTACAATTTGTCCCAGCCACGAGGGGATTAGGGATGTGTGAATTCGTCTTCGAGAGAGAGAAGTCTAAAAAGCATATTCTTGAGATAGCCAGAGCTTGGGCTCACCCATACCAGGCCAGATTCGGACCTCTAAGGCTTACTTCGGATTACCAAATTTGGAGAACAAAGAGGAAAAATTGCAACATCCCACCACCTAGCCAGGGGAATGCTCCAACTTTAGAGGAACGATTTAGAGAAATGCCTACTGAAGTTGACATAATCAGACAAGAGAGTGAGGAGGAGAAGAAGGTGCTGAATAAAAAGATTGCTGAGCTAGAAGCAAAAAATGAAGAGCTAGAGTACAATGCTGCGTATTTTAAAAATCAATCAAAGGGGTTTGAAAAGAAGCTGAGCACTGTAAGTGCAGATTTAGAGGACCTACAAAAGGGCTATAGGGGACTTCAGGAGAAGATAAAGAACGCCAACTTGCACAAAACTCCACAAGAATGGGAGCAAGAGATTCGCGATCTGGAGAACGATATGAAGCGTTGTATGAAGCTATTGAAAACCAAAGAAAATCGAGTGGAGGAACTTACAGTTAATTTGCAAGCAGCCCAACAGACAAATACGACAACCCTTAATGATCTCATGGTTAGTCGCGCTCAGAACCAAGAACTGCAAGAACATCTTGCATCTCTGCAAGGGATTCTTCAAATCTACCAACAACAAGACTCGGTGATTGAGCTTGAAAAGGCGCAAATTGAAAATGAAAAGTTGAAGGAGTTGGTAACAGCATTGGAAAATTCACTACAACAACACAGGGACTTGATAGATGATATGGAAAGGGATGCTAAACTTAGCAAGGAACAGTGGGACCTACGACTTCGGTTTGCAAGGGGTGATATCAAGGTGAAGGAAGACTTGATGAGGGAAGCGCTCATTCAGATCCGGAAGACAGCTAAGCACATCACCGATTTGGCCAAGGAAGCAGGGTCGTTGAAGCATTGGATCGATTCCTCGACACACTTTGCAAACGAATGGAAGAAGTTTTTGGAAAAAGTTGAGAAGTTGGGAGGTCAAGCTAAGCCATACCGTCGAGTTTGGTGTTAATTTTTTTTTGTCATTAAAAACGATGATTGGAGATTTTTTTTCTTTATGTTTTTGGGATATTATATTTTTTATTTGTGGATGTTCATGGATGATTTTTTATTTTATTTTATTTTGGTGGATGGATTAGATTTTTCTTTTCAATTATTTAATAAAAGTTCTTTTTTCGGTTTGTGCGAATATTCTTCTATCCTATTAATTTTCTAACCAACACCTAGTTGCATTCATTCTTGCATTCATCATTACACATTACATTTATACCATGTGTTTCACATGCATTAACATTAAATAAAACACTAATCCGTGGGAGTTCAATATTAGTGATACTGGAAGCGAGGGACGATCAAAGCGACCATCCTCACTACACGAGATTCAAAGCTAGAAAAATGGAAGAGAGACTCCAGAAGCTAGAAAAATTTCAAGAACAAGTCATTCAGGATGTAAAGGGCTTAAGAGACGACATAGGGAAAAGTCAAGAGATTCTTCTAAGCAAGTTAAAGGATAAGCTGTCACAGTTGTTATCCAAGGCAACAAACGTCGAAAAAGGAAAAGCTCACGAAGCTCACGAGGAAGACTCCTCATCACCTTTTGGGTCAAAAGAAACACATCCTCGGTTTGTGTTCTCTGCTGGCGGGCTAAAATCAAATGTCCAGAACCAAACAAATATTCAAGGCGCTTCTGGTTCAAACATGTGGGGAAACCCAATCAAACCAGAAATCCCAAATTTTGATGACCCTGATGAGTCGGAAAATTTGAAGAAAGGGCAACCCAAACATTTTGGAATAAACGATGACAAGTTCAGGTGCTTGGAAGAAAGAATCAAAGCTATGGAAGGTACTGATGCCTTCATAGGGACAGATGTAATGGAGCTGAGCTTGGTCCCTGATCTGGTTTTACCCCCAAAATTCAAAGTGCCAGAATTTGAGAAATTTGATGGCACGAGCTGTCCTAATGCCCACCTTACTATGTTTTGCCGTAAAATGACGGGGTATGGGAACGACGATAAGTTGTTAATTCATTGCTTTCAGGACAGTTTAGCTGGGTCTGCCATGCGGTGGTATAATCAATTGAATAGGGCCCAAATAAGCACATGGAGGGACTTAGCACGTGCTTTTAAAGAACAATACAAGCATGTCCTGGACATGGTACCTGATCGTTTGACACTCCAAAACATGCAAAAAAGGCACAATGAAACGTTCCGACAATATGCCCAACGTTGGAGGGACATGGCTGCACAAGTCCAACCACCATTACTTGAAAAAGAGACGACGACCCTCTTCATTGATTCCTTGGAGTCAACATACTATGAGAAGCTTGTCGGTAATACCACTAGAGACTTTGCCGATCTAGTGACAACAGGTGAAGCAATTGAACGTGCTATTAAAAGTGGGAAACTTAGCAGCTTCGAGACTTCAAAAAAACCGTATACCAAAAAGAAAAAGAATGAAATTAATGTGGTGGGAGATAATGGGCATCCATACCCCAGATATCAATCATCACCACAATTTGTATATCGTACAGGATACTCGAAACCCACTACAACCTCTTCAAATCAAGAAAAACAATCGCAAGGAGGGCCCAAGCCACCGAGGACTAATACAGAAAGACAATCTTTCACGCCTATTCCAATTTCTTACAAAGAGTTGTATGCTAAATTATTGGAAGAACGATTGATATCCCCCGTCTTTCTCACACCGTTGCAACCACCATACCCAAAATGGTACGATCCTTCTGCACATTGTGAATTCCATGCTGGAATCCCTGGTCATACAATCAAAAATTGTCAAGCTCTCAAAAGAAGGGTTCAGAGTTTGATTAATCAAAATATCCTTCAATTCAACACATCAGAGGGGCCAAATGTTGCTAATAACCCACTGCCGACACATGAAGAACCAAAGGTTAACGCTGTGATAAGTGGTGGTGAGTTTAAGATTAAGACACGACTATCTGAAGTGAAATCACCGTTAAAGTGGGTTTGGAAGAAACTGGCAGAAAGAGGATTGGTGAGTTCTAACCGTGGAGCTGTTATGACTAGTAAAGATGATTACTGTGAATTCCATGATGATGTGGATCATGAGATTCAACATTGTGATGAGTTTAGAAAGATTGTCCAGAAACTGATGGACAATAAAGAAATAGAGCTCTTTGAAAAGAGTCAAGAAGTTAGGGATGTTTTTACTGTGGATGAACAATTGTCCAAAAAGAGTGATGAAGCCAGACGACCTTTTGTGATTAATTGGCCCAGAATACACGAAGGGGAATTAGAGAAGCCTCTGCCTCGATTGATGATTGAGACTCCTTCTCCTTTCCCATACAAGAGTAACCAACAAGTGCCATGGATTTATGGTTGTAACATGACTGTTACAGGAAAAGAGGATTCTGAAATTGCGGCTGCGGGAATTAGTGGAGTTGGGAACTTCACCCGAAATGGAAGATGTTACTCTCCTGAAATTGCAAAATCAGTAGAGATAAGAGATGTTGAGCAAAAGGGCAAGTTCCCACTGATTGGAGAAAAACTAGAAATCAATGAACCTGTAAAAGAGGAAGAAGCACGTGAATTCCTAAAGTTCATCAAGCATAGCGAATACAGTGTGGTTGAACAATTACACAAAGAACCGGGTCGTATATCTGTGTTGTCTTTGTTGCTGAGTTCAGAGCCCCACAGAAATGCTTTCCTAAAAGTGCTGAACCAAACATTTGTCCCAAATGATGTTTCAGTGGATAAGTTGGATAGATTGGTAAATAATCTACACGCTGACAGTTTTATCTCTTTTAGTGAGGATGAAATTCCTCTTGAAGGTACGGGGTCCGTCAAAGCATTACACATAACTACCTATTGCAATGGACATATACTACCTCATGTTCTGGTCGACAATGGATCTGCTTTGAACGTCATGCCCATGACCACATTAAACAGGCTTCCAGTGGATAAAACTCACATGAGACCTTGTCATACAACCGTAAGGGCATTTGACGGAACCAAGAGAGAAGTCGTGGGGAAGATTGACATCCCACTTCTGATTGGTCCAGTTACGTATAACGTAGAGTTTATTGTTATGGACATCACAGCTGCTTATAATTGTCTATTGGGACGACCCTGGATTCACGCGGCCGGAGCAGTACCTTCAACGCTTCACCAGAAAGTTAAGTTTGCAATTGACGGGCGCCTTGTAAGCGTTAGCGCTGAGGACGATATCATTGCATCCGCATCAACGGAAGCTCCATACATTGATGTCGATGAAAATGCAGTCGAGTGTACATTTCGATCACTTGAATTCGTGAATGCTACTTTTGTTGCTGAAGGAAATAAGATCCCAAAACCCAAACTCTCAAAGAATACTATAATGGGAATACGGCTCACCGTTGGGAAAGGAGCCAAATCAGGAAAAGGACTTGGGAAATATTTGCAAGGGATGCACACGGCGATACAACCATGTCTGAAATATGATCGAAGTGGTGTTGGATTTCAACCAAATCCACGTCAAAGGACGAAACAAATTTTGAAAACGAGAGCAAAGAGAAGGGCCAGATTGATTGGCCAGAACATCGAAGGGGAATTGATGGCATTTCCCCATATTTCTGAAACCTTCGTGTCTGGGGGACACATTCACTCTGAAAAGAAAAACCTAGGGGTGCCTTCAGAGAGGTTCGAAGAACTGAGCATAAACGCTATAGGGGAAGAGGAAGAAATCGCAAAAAATCGGTCGAAAATTCGCCCGTGTCCTCCGGGTTGTGTCTTGGATAACTGGACCGCTGTTGAACTCCCCATTGTTTTTAAATCTTTATCAGAGTAATGCTCGAAACTTGCCCGCTACTTAAGCCCGAAAGTAGTGGGGATTTATTGTAAGGGCCCCCATTTAGGCATCAGTTTATCAATTCAATAAATGAATGCATTTTCCCTTTCAATCTGGTCTCATTGTTTGTACATTCTTTTCTTTTGTTCACTTGTCTCATTTCATTAAAACATTCTACACTTCCCTTTCTTGTGCCTTGTATATATATATTTCCTCTTACACATTTGCAGGCCTTTAGATATCAATTGCACGAATGACATTGCTTCAAGCTCAAAAGTCAACTTTGAACAGACTATATGCTTAGGAGAATATGAGTCTGACGACAACTATGAGGAACATGAATTGTCTCCTGATCTACTTAGACTAATTGAGCATGAGAATAAACAAATTCTTCCTCACCAAGAACCAATGGACATAGTGAACTTGGGAACTCGGGACGACAAGAGAGAGATAAAGATCGGTACTTTCATATCCTCAGATACAAGAGACAAACTCATCTCCCTACTTCAAGAATTCAAGGATGTGTTTGCCTGGACCTACCAGGATATGCCTGGATTAAATACAGATATTGTAACACACGAACTTCCGTTGAAGCCAGAATGCAAGCCTGTACAACAAAAGCTCAGAAGAATGAAACCAGATATGTTACTCCAGATACGAGAGGAAGTAAAGAAACAATATGATGCTGGATTTTTGCAAGTGGCCAAATATCCAGAATGGGTAGCTAACATTGTTCCGGTACCAAAGAAAAATGGAAAGGTACGAATGTGTGTTGACTACCGTGATCTTAATCGTGCTAGTCCAAAGGATAATTTTCCACTACCACATATAGACACGTTGGTAGACAATACAGCAAGACACCACTTGTTCTCATTTATGGATGGTTTCTCCGGCTATAATCAAATCAAAATGTATCCCGACGACATGGAAAAAACTACGTTTGTAATAGAATGGGGCACATTTTGCTACAAAGTGATGCCTTTCGGTTTGAAAAATGCAGGGGCAACATATCAAAGGGCCATGGTGACATTGTTCCATGACATGATGCATAAAGAAATAGAAGTTTATGTGGATGACATGATCGCCAAGTCTCGAACAGAAGAAGAACACATCACAAATCTTAGAAAACTCTTTGAACGTTTGAGGAAATTTCAATTGAAGCTAAATCCGGCAAAATGCACCTTCGGAGTTGCTTCAGGCAAATTGTTGGGTTTTATTGTTAGCAAGCGAGGTATTGAGGTAGATCCTGATAAAATCAAGGCTATCCAAGAGCTTCCGCCCCCACGTACGCAAAAGGAAATTCGAGGCTTCTTAGGTCGTTTAAATTATATTTCTCGGTTCATCTCTCAATTAACCGATAAATGTGATCCCATTTTCCGACTCTTAAGGAAGCATAATACAGGCATATGGGACTCAACATGTCAAGAGGCCTTTGATAAAATTAAGCAATATTTGTCAAAACCTCCTGTATTAGTTCCTCCTGTATCAAGCAAGCCTTTGATTTTGTATCTAGCTGTATTTGAAAACTCTATGGGTTGTGTATTGGGCCAACACGATGAAACTGGGAGAAAAGAGCGAGCTATCTATTACCTCAGCAAAAAATTTACCGATTGTGAATCGAGATACTCTTCTATCGAAAAATTATGTTGCGCATTGGTCTGGACGGCTCGTAGGCTTCGTCAATACATGCTATACCATACAACATGGTTGATTGCAAAACTAGATCCAATAAAATACATGATGGGATCGCCAGGCTTATCAGGAAGGATGGCTAGATGGCAAATATTACTTTCTGAATATGATATTGAGTATGTAAATTGGAAAGCCATCAAAGGTAGCGCTATTGCAGACTTTTTAGCTAGTCGTGCTTCTTCTAAGTATGAACCTTTGAGTTTTGAGTTTCCTGACGAAGACCTAATGTGCTTAACTGCTAATGAAGAAGAACCAAATGGCAGGAAACCTTGGAAAATGAATTTTGACGGAGCTTCAAACGCATTTGGGCATGGAATTGGGGCAGTTTTAGTGTCTCCCAAAGGGAATCATTATCCATTTACAGGTCGACTGAATTTTGAGTGTACCAACAATATGGCAGAATATGAAGCGTGTATAATGGGACTTCGTGCGGTAATCCAACGAAAGATTAAAGTCCTAAAAGCATACGGCGATTCGTCGTTAGTGATTTATCAACTTCGTGGAGAATGGGAAACTAAAGATGCAAAATTGATTGAGTACCGAAAACTCGCCCTTGAATTAATAAAAGAGTTCGAGGAGATATCTTTCCATTACCTTCCCCGAGAAGATAACCAAATGGCTGATGCATTGGCAACTTTAGCTTCTATGTTTAAAGCAAACAAAGAAGATGATATAATGCCCATACAAATGAGTATTTATGATTCACCCGCTAGTTGTTACACCATCGAAGATGAGGTAGATGATCACCCTTGGCACTACGATATTCTACAATATATCAAGTATCAAAAATATCCTGAGGGGGCAAATGATGTGAATAAAAGAACAATTCGAAGAATGGCTGCAGGGTACGTTCTTGACGGAGAAATTCTATACAAAAAAGGGAGCGACCAAACGCTGCTCAGATGTGTAGAAAACCATGAGACAAAAAGGATTATTGAGGAAGTTCATGAGGGAATTTGTGGAATTCATGCAAATGGCCTTAGTATGTCTAGGCAGATTATGAGGTTGGGTTATTACTGGCTGTCTATGGTAGAAGATTGCGTCAACTTTGCTCAGAGATGCCATAAATGTCAGATTTACGGAGATAAAATTCATGTGGCATCTTCACCTCTTCATGTTATAACGGCTCCATGGCCATTTGCAGCGTGGGGCATGGATGTGATCGGATCGATTACGCCAAAAGCATCAAACGGACATCGTTTCATTTTTGTAATGATTGATTATTTTACCAAGTGGGTGGAGGCTGCTTCGTATGCCAATGTAACCAGGTCGACAGTATGCAAGTTCCTAAAAAAGGAAATCATTTGTCGATTTGGTCTACCAGACAGAATTATCTCTGACAATGCTTTAAATCTGAACAACCAAATGATGAAGGAAGTGTGTGAGCAGTTTAAGATAAAGCATCATAAATCAGCACCTTATCGCCCAAAAATGAATGGGGCCGTAGAAGCAGCCAATAAAAATATCAAGCGGATTGTGGGGAAAATGGCAATAACATATAAGGATTGGCATGAGAAATTACCTTTTGCCTTGCTAGCGTATCGTACATCAGTGCGAACATCTACGGGGGCAACTCCATATTCTTTAGTTTACGGAATGGAGGCAGTATTACCGATTGAGGTTGAGATTCCGTCTCTTCGAGTCTTAATGGAACTTAAGTTGGACGAAGCTGAATGGATTCGAGTTAGATATGACCAGTTGAATATGATAGAAGAAAAACGATTGAAAGCAATTTGTCATGGGCAGATGTACCAAAAGCGAATGATTCGAGCTCACGATAAGAAAGTCCGACCAAGAACGTTTCGAAAAGGGGATTTGGTTCTAAAAAAGAGGTTGCCTATGCAGAGGGATTTTCGAGGAAAATGGATGCCAAATTGGGAAGGGCCGTTTGTTGTGAAAAAAGCTTTTTCTGGTGGAGCATTAATCCTAATCGAGATGGATGGGAACGAGTTATCCAGTCCTTTGAATTCTGACTCAGTGAAGAAGTATTATGCTTGAATTCATGACATACCAAGAGGTGAAAACCCGAAAAGGGCCCTGTTGGTAAAAAAAAAAAAGGCCAAGAGGTGAAAACCCGAAATGGCCCTGTTGGTAAAAAAAAAAGAAAAGAAAAGAAAAAGAAAGGCCAAGAGGTGAAAACCCGAAAGGGCCCTGTTGGTAAAAAAAAAGAAAAGAAAAGAAAAAGAAAAGCCAAGAGGTAAAAAACCGAAAGGGCGTTTGAGAATCAATAGAAGATTCAAGGGTCAGAAGCTCAAGAATAGTACAAATATGATCAAGGGAAAATCTACATGCCTTCATATGTGGTCCAAGAACTCAAATTTTACTGGGCGGAGGTCATATTCAAAAAGACCCTTGAGCGAAGTAGCAATTGAGTCCTCGCAATTGATATTTAGGGGCATTTTTTTTTTCTCTTTTTCTTTTTTTTTCTCCCTTCTTTCTTTTGTTTTCGTTTCCTTTTGTTTTCTTAAACGTTTGATTATCATCTGTCAAGGCTCATACCACTTTCATTCAATAATATATATATATATATATATATATATATATATATATTTGTTATCTTGCATTTCCTTGTACTTGTCATTTGGGACATTTGTGCATTCTTTTGATTGGTAATCTCGTTGCTCTACCTAATGGGGTTTACAATATATTTTGATGTTCGACGTATTACTCGAAAAGTGATTTTTAGAACATGATAAGGCTAGAAAATGCTCACGAACACTATTCTTGGATAAATGGAAAGGAACGAATTCAAGAGGCACGATACTAGGCAGACAGAAAAAGTACAAGGACTTCGATCTCAATAAATATAAATTCAGAACTTAAAATATATGCAATTTTCATGCATTTAGAATAGTGGAGCATTTTGCATGTAAGATAAATACATTAGAAACACATGCATGTTTTTATCAAGACAGGTTGACTGAAGTGCCACCAATCGCCTTCAAGATGAAGTGCCACCAATCGCCTTCAAGATGAAGTGCCATCAATCGCCTTCAAGATGAAGTGCCACCAATCGCCTTCAAGATGAAGTGCCACCAATCGCCTTCAAGATGAAGTGCCATCAATCGCCTTCAAGATGAAGTGCCACCAATCGCCTTCGAGATGAAGTGCCACCAATCGCCTTCGGGATGAAGTGCCACCAATCACCTTCGAGATGAAGTGCCACCAATCGCCTTCGAGATGAAGTGCCACCAATCGCCTTCGAGATGAAGTGCCACCAATCACCTTCGAGATGAGGTGCCACCAATCGCCTTCAAGATGAAGTGCCACCAATCGCCTTCAAGATGAAGTGCCACCAATCGCCTTCGAGATGAAGTGCCACCAATCGCCTTCGAGATGAAGTGCCACCAATCACCTTCGAGATGAAGTGCCACCAATCGCCTTCGAGATGAAGTGCCACCAATCGCCTTCGAGATGAAGTGCCACCAATCACCTTCGAGATGAGGTGCCACCAATCGCCTTCGAGATGAAGTGCCGCCGATCGCCTTCAGGATGAAGTGTCATCAATGGCCTTCAAAATGAAATACCAATGTATGCTTCCAAGAAGGAATGATGTTAATCGCCTCCAAGAGGGAGTGTCATGATTCGCCTCCAAAAGAGAATGACATTATCACCAAAAAAATTGTTGTTTCTGATCTTTGCTTCATCCCTCTCATTCGAGCAATGAGCAAAGAGGGGCAGCTGTACACACCAATTTTTTTTCTAGGGCCTAATATATGGTCCAACAGGTTTAATAAAATGAAAAAAGCAAGGAAAAAGAAAAAAAAAACGAAAAAATTACAGAAAATTCGAAAAAATAATGTGAAAATGAAAAAAACCCTAAAAAAAACCCTAGTCCGCCGCCCGTAAGAGTCCATGGCCGCGAGGACTCTTCTACCTGATCAGCATCCCCGTTGCTTGCGCTCCACACCCACATCCAAGCTTATCCCCTAAAAATCCGGGAAGAAAAAAAACTTAAAAAAAAAACCCTAATTTTGGGCTATAAATAAGAAGGCAAAGAGAACGGGAGGGGGGTACTCAGTTGAGAAAGGAAGGAGAAAATCAGAGCAAAAATCAAAAAAATAGTTAGAAGAAAGCCACATTTTTACCTTGATTCACGGTGGTCGGAGTGTTATTGGCTAGATCGCAACGGTGGAAGAGCCCACAATATTGTCAGATTCAACATCTTCCGAGAGCAGACCGATCCAACGACGGATTCAAGTGTTTGAGAAAGGTAAAACTCGAATCGTTTTGTCTAGATCTACTTCGATTTGTTTGGTTTTTGCTGAAACTGACGTTAGATTCGGGCTTAGAACTAAAAAAAAAACGATCAAATAAAAAATTTCGTCGTCGTCGGCGTTTGGCCGACGGTGGCAGCGGTGACTGAAATACTAGAGATGAAGATGGTATTGCTTTGTTCTGATTAAAGAAAGAAAGAAAAATAGGTTAAAGGAGATGTAGGTAACCGTTTAATAAGCTTCAAGGATAAAAAAAAAATAAAAGAAATCAGAACCTCATTAATAATAATGGCTCAATGCACGGGAATCGAATATGGTAACTCCATTAATTAGAACAGCTCACACTGCATGGAGAAACCAAATAAAGCTTATTTCAAATTGATTTCACTTTTTATTTAAATAATTTAATGGTGACAGCACATGCATTGGAAATCAACATCTTTGGGAAACTGAAACGCGCATGAATTGGCTCTGATTTTGCTTTTGTAAGTTTAGGGGATAATCACGCCCTAGGTCCTTCATTTACTTTAGGCTTTTTTTTATATTTTAGGTTTAGTTAGTTTTTTTTTTTGAACTTTAATATTTAAATTCTTTTAATTAGGTCCTTAATTCCCATAATTAATTAGATGATTAAAGAACGAACAATTTACTCAGGTTGCCTTGATCAATTTTTTTCTCCTTTTAAGATGGATGACTAATATTTTAGTTGGATTTAAAATTGAGTTTAGTTATAAATTGGTCTTAAAATTTTGCGAATAATGGGATTTGGTCCTAAAAGATGTTTGATTAATAATTCGCTTAATTTGAGATAAATTATGATTTGACTTAAGGTTATGGTCTTCGATGAAAAATATTAATTTTCCATTTGTTTTTTTTTTATATATATCATTTTTAGCATGCTTAGTTTTTTTTTAATTTATTCGATTTTTTCTCATCGCGTATAGTAGTGCTATTAACCCTATCTTTGAAGCCTTTTAGACAACGCAACCCCCTTTAGGTACCAATTTTGGGCGTTGTGGGGGTGCTATAACCTTCCCCACACGTAACCGACTCCCGAGCCCAACTTGACTCCGGTTCAGACGCAGGCCAATTTTACAGGTTTTCGGTCATACCCAATCCAAAATGACTGATGGCGACTCCAATCCACGACGAGCCTTCGAAGGCCCAATCAACTTCGGCCCGGACCAAAAACGACGTCGACAACCATAAAAAAAGATATCAAAACAAATATATCAACATGGCAATCTCATCAATAAATATGAACAAGTATTTAATGAAATGTCAAAATGCATAAAAAAAGCATAAATATATAATAAAACCAAAAATAAAGCACATTAATAAAAAAAAGACAGGGACCATGACGGTAATAAAACCATAAAAAACAAATTAAAAATGCAAAACGAGACCAAATTAAGAAGAAACGGAAGCCTACAAGGACCAAAATGGTGATTTGACCACCCGAAAATCAATTAAAACTAAATTGAGGGCTAAATTAAAACCTTTTGAAAAGATGCAAGGACTGCGGAAGGGGTTTAAAAACGCGGAATGGCCCGTGGCGTAATTTAAAGAGCACTGAAGGGTTTAAAATGCAATTAATCCATTTTTAAAACGTCGAAAGCCTATAAAAACTTATTAAAAATCATTTTATCCCTTTTTCGAACTCTAAACCTAACTCAGAGACCTTCATCCCCTCTTTCGTCCAAAAACTCCATTTCCCGGCACCGTCGTTCCGGTCGCCGCTAGCCGACGTCTGAACCCTAAAAAACATTTTTTCCAATCTTTCAAAACCCAAAGCTAAAAAAATCTCTTTTCTTTGATTTTTTAAGACTGAACCCCAAAAAGACCCCCCTTTCTGCGTTTTGAAATCCCAGATTTGAAAAATCTTTTTTGTTGTCGTCTTTACCGACTCACCTTGCATGACCTTGAAAGGGGCTAGAAAGCTTGTCGCCGGCGAAAGAGGGCAAAAGACCGGAGGAAAAAGGACCGACACAAGGATAAAAAACCTAACCATTTACTTTTTTTTGCTTCGAAGTTAAGAGAGAAAAAGATATACCTCTAAACTTGAGGTTTGTTGCTTGTATTGATCTCTGAAAAATCTCCCAATTCCCACCTGGGATTACAATATTGGTTTCGGCTTTTATAGCCCGAAATTACATATTTGATTAAAAGAGAAAATGGTTATAATTTCCATATTGGTTCGACTGCATCTTGTTTGTATTCACCTCTGAAATCTGCTGCATTTCTTTTGTGTATTTGCTTCTGGTTTTCTGTTTTTTTTTGTGTATTTCTGACATTTCGGTTATTTGTTTGCATGCGAAGGCTCTCGTACGAGGGGACCGGAGGAGAGCTTGGTGGACATGGAGCCGATCTGTGCCGTCGTTGGGGATCTGAATCGTGCGTGGGAGCTGGAGAGGCTCGGGCGTGCCTCGTACGCGCGCGTGGAGGAGATGGACCGTCACGCGTGGATCTTACGCGCGAGGGGGATTGATCCTGGCTGTTCGATCGCGAGCCCGATCTAACGGTCCTGATCGATGCGACGCTGAGGGACTTAGGAGGCTTCTAGGGTTTCTATCCACGACACAATCTGGACCGTCAAATCTAAATGAGATCTGACGGTGGTGCTTTGGCTGCGCAAGACACAAAGATCATATTAGGGTTTTGGTTTTTAATTAAGTTAGGCCCAAATCGGGCCATGTGATGTATAATATTTTTTGGGCTTTGTATCTGGACATTATTAATATAAAAACTTGGGCTTTATTTTATTATAGATTGGGCTTTTATATATATTAATTTTTTCGGACTTATTTTAATAATAATAATAATAATAATAATAATAAAAGATAATAATAATATAGTATATGATACTTATAATAATAGTAATATATGATAATGATATAAATAATGATAATATAGTAATAATAATAAATATAAATAACACCACTAATAATAATAATAATAGATATAGATAATAATAATAATAATAATAGATAATAACATAAATAATAATGATAAATAGTAATAATAATAATAGATAATAACATATATAATAATAATAAATAGTAATAATAGCAATAATAGATAAATATAACATTAATAATAATAATAATAATAATAATAATAATATATACAGTTTGATGTGTTTTTTTCTCTTTTTTAGTTTTTATTTTTAATTATTTGATATATATATATGTGTGTAATTAAGAAACGTAACAATGCCCATTATTAAAAAAAACGAATATGGGTTAACACCCCGGACAAAATAGGTGATTACAGCTGCCCCCCTTTGCTTATACTTGTGGAACAAGAATAAAGCAAATGCCATAAGCACCAATTTTGTCCAACTTCCCTGTTTGGATTCCGAGTCACCATGCACTTGAACTACTGGCGTTTCGGAAGTCGGTACGGGAAAATGTAACGGTCGTGGAGGCTTGAAGTTGTTTTTCTCATTTTAACATTCTTCAACCCTTCAAGGTCCGAACATGTAGACAATTGGTGAAAAATAAAAGCTTCATTCTCAAAGTGCCCGAACGGATAGACGGATTCCATTCTCCAAATGCCCGAACGGATAGGCGGGTTCCATTCTCCTGATGCCTGAATGGATAGGCGATTTCCATTCTCAAAATGCCCGAACGGATAGGCGGGTTCCATTCTCTTCATGCCTGAATGGATAGGCGGGTTCCATTCTCAAAATGCCCGAACGGTTAGACGGGTTCCATTCTCCTCATGCCCGAAAAGATAGGCCGGCTTCCATTCTCAAAATGCTCGAACGGATAGACAGATTCCATTCTTCTCATGCCTGAACGGATAGGCGGGTTCCATTCTCAAAATGCCCGAACGGATAGGCGGGTTCCATTCTCCTCATGCCTGAACAGATAGGCGGGTTTCTATTCTCAAAAAGCCTAAAGGGATAGGCGGGTTCCATTCTCCTCATGCCAGAACGGATAGGTAGGTTTCCATTCTCAAAAAGCCTGAACGGATAGGCGGGTTCCATTCTCCAAATGCCCGAACGGATATGCGGGTTTTGAAAGATAAAAGTTTCATTCTCCTCGTGCCTGAACGGATAGGCGAACTTCCCTTTGCTGGAAGAGCTTTAATATACCTGTAAAAAATAAGCAGAAATGATATGATGATGTGAGTTAGCATGCCCCTAATCTTAGGGATGCCTAACTACATATGATGCATGAATTATGACATCAAAATTGCTTAGACGCTTTCGTCTTTCGGATCGGTCACTCTTGACCCTCTTCTCGTTTTCTTCTTTTTCCCAATCTCTTCTGGCTTTCTCATCGTTGCCAAATTTCCATCTCTGGTCTCTTCTCGAAAGATGACTGCTGACTTCCACTGGTTATAACACTTCTCGCAGTGCTCGTTCTCAAAACATTGCCCCCCATTCAAACTGGATGTTCAACTATTCTCTTCGTCTTAACTCAATACGACGAATTTTCTCTTTTCTCAACATTAGGGGGAAGCACATGCCCCTAAGTCCATGAACTTTTCTCTTAAGTTCATTGAGGTCCATTTTCTTTTTCTAAAGCAATCAAAGCATTTTGACCGAAACTCGCTTCAAGTCCCTGAACTGTAGTTTGTAGGAACTTACTATTGTCCTCACCATGGCCACTGGTGAGCTATCATTTGTATTCATGACCTTGCATTCTAAATTTTATCCCTGAAGCAACAAGAATATTTTTTTTGTCCACTAAAAATTTTAGATCACATCTTATAATTTCAAAATGAGATGCATTTTCGAAAACTAGACTTTCTTTTCAAATTATGGATATATCAAGCTAAATTAAATACCCCGAATATCAAGTGTATGAACGACACTACTATGGCTTACGGATTGCCTCAAGCATCATGTGTCTAGGGGACCTCGAAAGCTGAGCTGATGTCCGAAGATGTGGAATACTCTCCGAACTATTTCAGTTTTTTAATCAATTAGATTTATCTTCTATAGGCTTCGTCTTTATCATTATTACTTTGTCTCAATTCTTTATGATTTTGGGAAAGTCAACTCATCACATTCATTTGGCTCGAAATAAATGATGGAGCAAACAACAAAACCCCGAGCTACTCGACATTGTCATGATTTGAAAATATTACCATCACTCATAAAGCAAAAGTTTTTGATTCGAATGGTGCATAGCAACCTTATTAGTCTTTTTGCTACAGTAGAGTGCCCCAAAAATTCGACACTCTTATCTGAAATGCCTATTACCAGGCTTCGAACATTGGAGTGCTTCTGTTATGCTTTTATTATTCTCTCTCTTTTGTCTTTTGTCTTTTTCCTTTCTTTTTTTTCTCTTTCACTTCTTTCTTTTTCTTCTTTCTTCTTTTAGCATGAAAGATGTCCGGTTGTTCTCCCGAAGGCCTTAATGCTATGTGTACTCAATAGATGATCAAATTAGCTTGAAGTATAAGCCACATGTTCATCATCTTTGCAACTTTCGATTTCCACTAGACAAAGGCTACTCGAAATCAACCGTTGGGGTCAAGGTCAATGTCCCTTGTGCAATTGATATACGGGGACTCAATAGACAAATATATACACAAAACGAAGAGACAATTGAAACACAATGCATCCTTTCATTGAAATTAAAAACATGCAATCTTAGGCCCTTACAAAAAGATCTTTGCTACCTCCGGGAAAAGGGTAGCAAAGTTGATTCCACACATTACTTCAAAGAAAAGATTAAAATGCAATGGAATGAAAACAAGGCAAAACCAAACACAAAGCAAACTTGGATGCATTAAAACTCTTGACCACCGCTAGACTGTCCATTCATCACAACCCTTAAGCTTCCTCGAGGAACTCAATCTCCTTATTGTCCATCAATTCCTGAACCAACTGCTTAAATTCTAGACAATTCTGAATCTCATGCCCCGCAGTCTGATGGTACTCACAGAATGATTCATGGCCATCATACACTCCCTTCGGACCACTCTTGATCAAGCATGCCTTGCACAACTGTTCGTACACCCAACTCAAAGGGGACTTGATTTCTGACACTTCCATCCTCACTTTCTTCGCATCTACCTCTTCGAGGGCATTGACGCCTCGACCTCCATGGTTCGAAAGTGGGTTGGCCGCCACATTGGCCCCCTCTAATTCGATAACCCCGGTGTTAATCGCGATTTAATGTATGCAATGTTTTGTATGCATAACAACAACAGATGATTGAAGGCAATAAATTAAAAAAAAAAACAATCGAATGCAAGGAAATGTTGATTCGACGAACATCCTCATTAAAAAACTTTTCATAACGGAGATCAATTATTATTGAAACGAGGTAATAAATACATAGGGTACAATTTTCAATAAACTTTGCTCGCCCCTCCCTTTAAATTCGCGCGTTCTGGAAACTCCGTTGCTATGGACTCTTTTCTCCCGTTGTGAAAGCTTTCAACTTTAGATTGTTCTCGAATCAACACTTCGTGTGAACATGCCATGATTATGCAAAAATAATTAAGCAAAGCAAGAAAAGAAGGCAACTGGATTAGTAACAAAAATATTGAATACTAAATACAACAAACAAATGGAAACACACCCAAGTAGATTAAAAATGCAAGACCTACTAGCATGAATTCTAATTCTACGGTTATCTGCATGGCTCTAATCGGGGTGAGCTCTTTAAATTCTCACACATGTGGGTTCGGTTCTAACAAGGGTACCCGAACTTATCTTATTACCTACTAAGGTAACAAGAGCCCCAATTCTGGCCCATTACAAGCTTGCGAATTTGTTGAGTTGTAAGGGGCTCGATTCCTTCAACCGTTCTTGCTCGCCAAGTGTGGAGAAGTTGGATAATTTGGTGATTATGGTGTGGAAGCTAAAAAGATAAATGAAAAGATGATTTATAGTGGTTCAACCTTCTAACTAAGGTCTACATCCACTACCTTAGCTTCCCACTAAGGATTTCCAATCAATCCACTATTGATTCGTCCCCTTTTCTAGACTTAGGAGGAAACCCTTATACACCAATCAAGCTTTCTACCCAAAGCCTTGATCAAACCCTCTTTACAAAGAGAAAATATAAGCAAACTTAAATCCCTCTAATAGGTGATTGTTTGCACAAATAAGCTCTCACCCAAAACCTAAAAAACTTGAGCAAATTTGACAATTTTGGTTCATTAGTGTTTGTCTATACAAAGAAATGACAATTTAAGTACAAAGACAATTCTTGATCATTTGTTGATTGACAATTGAAGCATTAGCCTTTACTTGATGCTTGGAGGTCCCATTAATACTCCTTAATGAGTTTGTAGCCGTTACTAGCCGTTGGGGATGAATTAGATCCGTTGAGGACTTTATTTCCCTTCATTATTGTTGTTCTACAGCCTTCCGTATCGATACGCATGGACCCGTATCGGTACGACCTTCATCAGAAACTAGTCGTTGGGCTCTTGCCAACCTAGGCATATCGATACGCTTGGGGGCGTATCGGTACAGTATGACGTTTAAAAGACCGTTGGGAAATATGACCGTTGGGGTTGTTAAAATGGGATCGGTACGCTGACTAGGCGTATCGATACGATCCCTCACCGTATCCAAACGGCCAAGCCTGTTTCGATACGGGTTTTGGCAGTGACCAAACTGGTCAAAAAAGGTATCGATATGGGTTGGACCGTATCGGTACGGGTAGCTTGAAAAGTCAAGTTTGGCTATTTAAAATCAATAAAAACATTGCCAAAAACCTTTTTAAGTACCTCTAACATATATTCAAGTTGTTTGGACTTAAAACCAAGTTTTAAATTCTTTTCAAATTAGTCCAAAACATTTTTCAATTATTATATCAAAACACTAGTTCTACAGAATTGGTTTCGGATCAAGGGAAAGCATGACCTAGTGACGTGGAGGGCTGCGCACGTGTCAAAGGCGTGGATTCCGAAAGTAAATTACCGACCCATGGAAGGATGCTCACGTGGGTATGGGCGTTTCACTCCCACTCAAGGGACGAAGCTCGGGTATAGAGCTTAATGATCATGATGCAACACATGTCGGTGATTTCTTTAGAAATTAAATGAGAAATTAATTCAAAGACTACTAATTGTCAAAGCTCGTGTAATTAAAGTCCCATTTTCAAGGAAGAACCACCTTGCTAAAGTCAAATTAAACTTCAAAAATTTCCATCATTAAAAGCAACAATTGTTATTTTTTTTGGCTTAACTCTCTTTTTGTTTTGTAAAACAGAATTAGTCCCCAACGGAGTCCCACGCTTTGATAAGGTTTTGAAAATTTCAGGCTTCGAAATAAACCTTAAAGAAAAATCTTTTTGGAGTCGCCACCGGCCACTGAGGTAGGCTGGACACCATAAAAACAAAACCAGAGATTCATTTGAAAGGGTTCGGGAGTTGGTTACGTGTGGGGAAGGGTTAGCACCCCCATCACGCCCGAAAATCGGTACCAAAACAATTGTCGCTTCTAATTGATGGAAATAATTCAAAATTTAAAATGAGTTTAATTAGGGGTTCTTAATCGAAAATCAAACTTTAATTATACGAGCTTATCCAAATTGGTAGTTTCGAATTAATTTGACATTTAATTAAAAAGGATGACGGTACACCGGACCAAAGACTAAACCGACATCATATAAGTCTGATTGCCATATTAGTTTAGGGTTCGGATCCCGTACGTCACCTTTATACATGATGCAAGCAGATAAAATATGGTGTCATAGTCTTGTTCGTTTTAATTACAAATTTTACCATTAGACGATGCGAATTAATCCGAATATTCAGGGTATATCCAATTAGCTAGGATATTTCGACCCGAATACGCGAATTAATAAGTACCTCCTTTTATAATTAAAATTAATAATTATGCAACTTTGAATATTAAAGGGTCCCATGAATGACAATTAAATACGCATGCCACATATATATATTCGAACGATAAAAGCAACTAAGTTATATACACATTAAAAACAAACACACACATATATATAAATGTTCGAGCAATATATAAAAAGCTAAGATACGCACACATTAAGATCAAGCATGTAACATATAAAACTATAAAAAAAAGATAAATATATAATAAAAAGGCATAAATATATAATAAAACAAAAAATAAAGCACAATAATAAAAATAAAAAAAGGCAGGGACCATGACGGTAATAAAACCATAAAAAACAAATTAAAAATGCAAAACGGGACCAAATTAAGAAGAAACGGAAGCCTATAAGGACCAAAATGGTGATTTGACAACCCGAAAATCAATTAAAACCAAATTGAGGGCTAAATTAAAACCTTTTGAAAAGATGCAAGGACTGCGGAAGGGGTTTAAAAACGCGGAATGTCCCGAGGCGTAATTTAAAGAGCACGGAAGGGTTTAAAACGCAATTAATCCATTTTTAAAACGTAGAAAGCCTATAAAAGCTTATTAAAAATCATTTTATCCCCTTTTCTGAACCCTAAACCTAATTCAGAGACCTTTATCCCCTCCCTCGTCCGAAAACCCCATTTCCCGGCGCCAGAACCCTAGAAAAAACCTTTTTTCCGACCTTTCAAAACCCAAAGCTAAAAAAACTATTTTCTTTGATTTTTTAAGACTGAAACCCAAAAAAGATCCTCCTTTCTGCGTTTTGAAATCCCAGATCTGAAAAACCATTTTTGTTGCCGTCTTCACCGACTCACCTTCCATGGCCTCGAAAGGAACCAGAAAGCTTGTCACCGGCGAAGAAGGGCAAAAGACCGGAGGAAAACAGACCAACACGAGGGTAAAAAACCTAACCATTTGCTTTTTTATTTATTTTTGCTTCGAAGCTAAGAGAGAAAAAGATATACCTCTAAACTTGAGGTTTGTTGCTTGTATTGATCTCTGGAAAATCTCCCCATTCCCACCTGGGATTACAATATTTGTTTCGGCTTTTATAGCCCGAAATTAAATATTTGATTAAAAGAGAAAATGGTTACAATTTCCCTATTGGTTCGACTGCACCTTGTTTGTATTCACCTCTGAAATCTGTTGCATTTCTTTTGTGTATTTGCTTCTGGTTTTCTGTTTTTTGTGTATTTCTGACATTTCGGTTATTTGTTTGCATGCGATGGCTCTCGTACGAGGGGATCAGAGGAGAGCTTGGTGGACGTGGAGCCGATCTGTGTCGTCGTTAGGGATTTGGATCGTGCGTGGGAGCTGGAGAGGCTCGGGCGTGCCTCGTACGCTCGCGTGGAGGAGATGGACGGTCACACATGGATCTTACGCGCGAGGGGATTGATCCTGGCCGTCTGATCGCAAGCCCGATCTAACAGTCTTGATCGATGCGACGCTGAGGGACTTGGGAGGCTTCTAGGGTTTCTATCCACGGCGCGATCTGGACCGTCAGATCTAAATGAGATCTGACGGTGGTGCTTTGGCTACACAAGACATAAATATCAGATTAGGGTTTTGTTTTTTAATTAAGTTGGGCCCGAACCGGGCCATGTAATGTATAATATTTTTTGGGCTTTGTATCTAGACATTATTAATATAAAAAATTTGGGCTTTATTTTATTATAGATTGGGCTTTTATATATATATTGTTTTTTTCAGACTTATTTCAATAATAATAATATTAATAATAATAATAAAAGATAATAATAATATAGTATATGATATTGATAATAATAGTAATATATGATAATGATATAAATAATGATTGAAGAACTAATGTTTTGATATAATAATTGAAAAATGTTTTTGGACTTGTTTGAATATTTTGAAAACTTATTTAAAGTCCAAACAATTTGAAAATATGTTTGAAATGGTCTCATAGGTTTTTAACATGTCTAAAACGTTTCTTAAATGGCCAAAATATCATTTTTACAAGGCCCGTATCAATACACATTGATCTGTATCGATACCACCATTTCTAGTAAGCAAAACCTAGATGCAGGGCTAGAGGTATCGAAGCCACCTTGCTTGTATCAAAACCTCTAGGTGTCGATACCACCTTGCTGGTATCGAAACCAGCCTAACTTTTTTAGCCCCCAACGGCTAGTTCTGAAGAAGGGCATACCGATACGGGTACTCGTGTACTGATACGGTAGGCACCAGAACTGCAATTAATGTGGGAAATAAAGACCCCAACGGCTCTAAAATATCCCCAACGGCTAGTAACGGCTACAAACTCAATTGGGACTATAAATTGAAGGTCGGAACACTTGAAGATGGTTAGAGACAACATCCAAGCAACATGATCAAGAGAACTAGAGTCTAAATCTTTATTTTATTATTCTCTTGTACATAGTCTTTAGAGAGAGTGCTAAATTGTAAATCCTTGTACTCTTGTGAGCTTAAGTTGTGTAAACACCCACCTTGTGAGGTATTAAGTTTACCCAAATTAATCCCTTATAAAAGGAGAGGTTCTAGTTTAGCCTTAGACAAAAACTAGAGTTGGTACTATCTTAGCCAAGTCTAAAGGATAGGGTTGTAACGGTTTCCTCCTAAAACCGGGAAAAGGGGACGAATTCATTGTTGAGTGAATTGGGAAATCTTTAGTGGTGTGCTAAGGTAGTGGATGTAGGTGGTTAGTTAATAGCCCGAACCACTATAAAATCATTGTGTCACT
Organism: Hibiscus trionum; assembly: GCA_030270665.1. Classification (NCBI taxonomy): domain Eukaryota; kingdom Viridiplantae; phylum Streptophyta; class Magnoliopsida; order Malvales; family Malvaceae; genus Hibiscus; species Hibiscus trionum. Next base: position 10,827,996 of record BSYR01000056.1, read on the forward strand.
TGTCTATCTTTATTTCGATTTTAGCCAATTCAACCACCAAACATTTACAACCCTCATTGACGGTTTCGATGATCAATTCGAGCGTGCTACAAACCCAACAATTGGTATCAGAGCCTCGTCTCCATCGAAGGACTAACATCCGGAAGTAAAGATCATTTGCTCGAAGTCTACCGTTCAAGAAAATGAGAGGATTTGAAGAAGGCCGCTCTATCTCGTGTCTTCCACTCTTCGAAGGAGAAGCATACTTCCAATGGGCAAATATCATGAAATTCTTCATCAAGTCTCAAGACTATGAGGTTTGGGACATCATTGAAGATGGGTATTTGGAAGCTCCAAAGAAGAAGAAAAGGCAAAGGAGTGCCAACGACACGAAGGCAAAGCTAAACACCAAGGCGATGCACATTCTCTATTGTGGCCTTAACGAAGAAGTTTCCAAGAAGATCTCCATATGCAAAAGTGACAAAGAATTGTGGGAGAAACTTGAGAAGCTTTATGGCAAAACGAAGGGAGAAAAGAAAGATGATGATCAATCATGTGCAAACTTTCTCTCCAATCCAAAGGTGTATGGTGTTTTGGCTCTCGATAAGCCTAAGGTATCTTCTAACTCAAGTGAGCTTTATTCTTACTCTTTCGATGAGTTGCAAGATGCTTTCGATGAATTATTTTTTGAATTTGAGACCATGAATTTCAAATTTAAGAAAATGATTTCAAAACTTGAATTTGAAAATTATTTTCTTTTGAAAACAAAATTGGATTTTAAAAACCAAAATGAAATTTTGAAAAATGATTTAGATTTTTCAAAAACAAGTAAAGACATTTTAGAAAAAGAAAATATTGATTTGAAAGTTAAGTTTGAAAGCTTAACAAAAGAAAAAGAAATCATTTTTAATAATTCATCTTGTCACCATTGCCATTATCATGGTCATTCTATACATACTTGTCCTATAAAGAAGAGACAATCTTATAGGGTTAAACAAGTATGGGTTCCTAAGGGAACTAAAGACATTGTGACTAACGTAAATGGATCCAAAGTAATTTGGATACCAAAAATCAAGTGAATATCTTTTGTAGGTGTGTTGGAGCAATGGCAAGCAAAGAAAAATCAAAGAATGCTCAAATCACACATGAGAAGAAGATTGGGTAACATCTAAGCTTAATGCTTTTATTTTATACATTTGGTCATCTAACTTTTGTTTAAAGTCTTGGATTATTTGTTAAGCTTAATATGATGCAATGAGTAAGAGGGAGCCATTTTAAAACCAAAATTCTTATTTGTGTCAATCTTTTTTTAACCTCCTAAGTTATTTTGAACTTAACGTCATTTAAATTATTTTTGATATAACAAAAAGGGGGAGAGTTTGGTTTGAAAAATTGTATTTTCAAATGAATAAGGGGGAGCTTTACTTACTTTTCAATTTTTCATTTCTTATTCACATTTTTAAACTTGAAGGGGGAGAATCCCAAAAAAATTTCAAGTTGGTTTTATTATATCAAAAAGGGGAGATTGAAGAACTAACGTTTTGATATAATAATTGAAAAATGTTTTTGGACTTGTTTGAATATTTTGAAAACTTATTTAAAGTACAAACAATTTGAAAATATGTTTGAAATGGTTTCATAGGTTTTTAACATGTCTAAAACGGTTTTTAAATGGCCAAAATATCATTTTTACAAGGCCTGTATCGATACACCTTGATCTGTATCGATACCACCATTTCCAGTAAGCAAAACCTAGATGTAGGGCTAGAGGTATCGAAACCTGTAGGTGTCGATACCACCTTGTTGGTATCGAAACTAGCCTGACTTTTTTAGCCCCCAACGACTAGTTCTGAAGAAGGGCATACCGATACGAGTACCCGTGTACCGATACGGTAGGCACCAGAACTATAATTAATGTGGGAAATAAATACCCCAACGGCTCCAAAACATCCCCAACGGCTAGTAACGGCTACAAACTCAATTGGGACTATAAATTGAAGGCTGGAACACTTGAAGATGGTTAGAGACAACATCCAAGCAACATGATCAAGAGAATTAGAGTCTAAATCTTTATTTTACTATTCTCTTGTACATAGTCTTTAGAGAGAGTGCTAAATTGTAAATCCTTGTACTCTTGTGAGCTTAAGTTGTGTAAACACCCACCTTGTGAGGTATTAAGTTTACCCAAATTAATCCCTTGTAAAAGGAGAGGTTCTAGTTTAGCCTTAGACAAAAACTAGAGTTGGTTCTATCTTAGCCAAGTCCAAAAGATAGGGTTGTAACGATTTCCTCCTAAAACGAGAAAAGGGGACGAATTCATTGTTGAGTGAATTGGGAAATCCTTAGTGGTGTGCTAAGGTAGTGGATGTAGGTGGTTAGTTAATAGCCCGAACCACTCTAAAATCATTGTGTCACTTGTCTACCTTTATTTCGATTTTAGTCAATTCAACCACCAAACATTTACAACCCTACTTGACGGTTTCGATGATCAATTCGAGCGTGCTACAAACCCAACAATGATAATATAATAATAATAAATATAAATAACATCACTAATAATAATAATAGATAATAACATAAATAATAATAGATAATAGATAATAAAATAAATAATAATAATAATAGCAATAATAGATAAATACAACATTAATAATATATATATATATACTGTTTGTTGTGTTTTTTTCTCTCTTTTTTGGTTTTTATTTTTAATTATTCGATATATATATATATATATATATATATATATATATATAATTAAGAAACGTAACAAAGCACGTTATTAAAAAACGAAGACGGGTTAACACCCCAAACAAAATAGGTGATTACACATTGTACCGTTAACTGCTAACGACAATTGGTGCGATACATAATACACGCAATTGCAAACTTGGTCAAGTTAAAATTAAGTATATCACAAATTAAGCCACTTAGTTTGAAAGATATTTAGAAGTGACGTTTAACTTTTTAAATTTTGCATTTTTTACTTTAAACTTTTGAAACTTTACACTTTAGTCCTAATTTTGGTAGAATTCACAATGTAACCTTCACACTTCTAGATTTTTCAAAAAAGTACAAATGACCAAAATCAAAGTAATTCGATTTCAGTGACTATATTAAAAGCATCCTGTAACGCCTCAAACCTGACGTCACATTTGGGCCTCAAGCCCAGCCTAAAACATAAAATTTTCCAACTAGGTTTAGCCCAAACCAACATCATTTCATAAAATCCAAAACATGTCATAGGATAGTGTAATACAAAATCAGTTTAAACGTTTACATGAGAGCTCCAATTAAAACCAAGTTAAATAGAACATTCGACATGGTCAAATAAATCCAAAATGGAGTTACAGACATAAATCAAAGGTCCTATGAATACATTTCCTGAAAAATCTAAGTATTGTACTCTTGAATCACATCGATGTGTTGAAGTCTTACACCGATGGGGCATCTTCGAATACAACACAAAAACCAAAAAACCTGCGAATGAAAACGACGATTCTGAACGCTAAGCTCATAAAACTTAGTGGATACACCACTACTCTACCATGCTTCATGCAGATCATAAACATAAGCATGAAGCTAAGCAAGATGATATGGCATGTTAAACGATACTTGGCGCTAACACTAGTGGCCTAAACACATGCAAATCATTACCACAACATCAAAAGGGCACACAAGGCCCAACATACCATACCACATCAACACAAGAGTGAGGCATGAGTCACATAACATCAAGAATGTACACTTTATGGGTGAGGTCGTGTCACGCACCATTGGAACATACACCTTGGGTGAGGCCGAGTCACCTAGCATCGGATCATACACACATACTCGAAATCCCTCTCAAGTATATTCAAATGAGGCTCAGGTCAGATAGCATCGGTAACCTCCATTCAATATTTCTCTTACCATGGTGTTACAACACGTATTGTGTATCTGAATTTCATCAATCAAGTGCCCACACGGCACACCCCATCAATACATAACCATAACATCCTATGGTTGTTATTTACATATAAGTCACACAAGACTTTTACCGAGTTCTTAAGTTTTATGCTCGAGTATAGGGATATTTCTCAGTTTTTTAGTTTTACAACCCATTTTAGGCCATTAGAGGTTCATTAGATCGAACAATATAATTTTTCAGCCTTTTGGGAGAAAGTTGATATTTTTGGGCAGATTTCATAGTGGGTACTGGTACCGGTCCTTGCGTACCGATACGGGTCGACCCATATCGATACAATATTGCAAGGCGTACCGGTACAAGTTGAACATCGTACTGGTACCCCTTTATTTTTCATCCAATGAAACATTGTTCTTTAAACCCAAAACACTAGGGTATCAGTGTCGCCTCCCCGAGTACCGATACCGAAGCCCAAAAATGGCTTCCTAAGCTCGAGAAATCACCTCTCAAGCCCTCAAAACGAAACCTTTAACCCTTAAACTCAAGCCTACATCTTATGAAAGTGTTAATGGTGGTTTACTACCCTTTTTACGGATTATTAACATGAAATTTAAGTTTTGCCATTAATGACCACACTCAAGCATTCAAACACCTAAATTATCCAACAAACATGCAAATCATCATCCTTAGGATGTACATGAAACAAGGGAGTGGGAAGTGTACTAACCTTCCGTCCAAAGCTGGAAAACAATCCCATCCCCTAGCTCAAGCCTTTCTCTTTCTTTGGTTCTTGGAGTGCTCTCCAACCTCCTTAACTACAACCAAATGTTGTAAAACGAGTTACAACACTGCTAAAAGGTGATAAATATGACTAGTGAAGATTCTAACAATAAAAATGAGGTTAAATCTTCTATTCACGTTCATCTTTTCTAACCCCATCAAGAATTCATTTTGTCCATCCACCGTCATTTTTTTTTCATTTTTACCTTGATTGGTAGATCTTTTGATGATGAGAAATTTTCTCTCTACCACCAATCCGAGATCCTCACATAAAAAGGTAAAGATTGCACATTTGTTGATTCTTTGGGGGAGGAGATGAATGGGATACAAAAGAGGACAAAGTGAGATCATCTCTCTCAAAATTCTTCAGAAAGAATTAAGAGAGCAACATTCACTCTTTCAAAAGAGGGATAGTACACTTTTGCCTCTCTATCCTTCTTCCAACTCATAACCAAACCCAAACTCAAGCCCAACAACAAGAAAATGGCCCGAAGATGCCCTTTTAAGCCACAACACGACCCAAAAATACGTCCCACTCAACAAGACTCGAGGCTCAGGTGTAACTATCTCACATATTTTAAAATTCGAGTCGTTACACATCCTAAAAGTCTAGTGACCATTAATGTAGTTTACACTTAATATTATGTTCAACCTTTTTTGTGACGACCATAGCATTTTGTTTATCATAATAGTCTCAGGCCCCGTTTGTGGTTGCGTTTGGCAACCCAAACGGGCTTTTTAAAGTGCTTTCACTTGTTTTTTGTTGTTTTTGGTTGCTTTTAAAACTAGCTTTTCCACCCAAACCAAAAAACTAGATTTTATAGCTTCTTGGGTGGAAAAGCTAGTTTGAAAATAAAATTATTTTTTTATCCTTATTATTTAATTATAATTTATTCTACATTATGCGTACATAATTGTAAAATAATATATATTTATATTAAGAATAAAATTATTTTATTTGTAATTTATTTTATATTTATTATTAATTTGTAAGTGATATGTCTGTATATAATCTAGAATGTAGTTTATATTTTCAAATTAAATTTTATAAAAAAATAAAATTTTTATTATAATTAAAATTGACTTATTTCATATATCATAACATTAACTATTTTACTTTTACTTTTCAATATCATGTCTAAAATAGACATTTTATCTCCTCAAAATCACTTTTTAACATCAATGACAAACACTAACCAGCTTTTCAAAACTACTTTTCAACAACTAGTTTGAAAATCACGTTTTTCACCGCACTTTTTAAAAACAACCTCAAACTAAGCCTTAGCCAGTTAGCCCTCACAGTTTTGGGCCACTTTCTCACTTACACGAGACATTTCAATAATGGGTTGAAATTAGACTCTATTGTACATATAAGCTAAGAAATAACAAGGCTTTGGTTACTTAATTTTCACCCTTCACCAATTATTAATGGCTATTAGTTATAGTTAATTTTCACCCTTCATACAACTAATGCCCAAAGAACCCTGCTATATTTCTATCTGAAAGGTCCAAGAACTTAAAAGAGTCGGCTTTTATCCACAAACACACCTATCTGGTGGGATTTGATGCAGCGCAGATTAAGTTGGTTATATTATATCGGTTTAAGGTATAAAATTTGTTCGTAATGCTCAAGGGTGTAAGAGCATGTAATCCCACATTGGGTGGAAAAGGACCTTGGGATGAGTTTATAAATGGTCACTCCTAGAAGACAATTTTTGCACGTGGGTGCGTTGCTTGTTTGTGTCCGTGTTCGTGTTAACATGTGTTTTTGACATGTATCAAGACTTAGAATTATACAGCTGTATTTGGCTATTGAAAGATGTTAATTATCTACTGTATTTGACTGGAAAACATCTTCTACTCTCACACTCTATTTTCAAAAGATTTCGAGTTTCTATTTTTAAGAGAGAATATCAGTACCATCTCTGTTCATTCCTAATTTTCGGTGTACAATTTAAAAGGGCGTTCGTCCATTATACGAGATAATTACATATTGCAGATCTACCTAACCATAGTTCAGTATAAGTAGAGACAATAAGCCAATTATAAGGTGGTTTGATTAAAAAACAAAACAAAAGACAATGACCCATTTGGGTCCTTTTGATACTTCTAAACAAATAAATATACATAAACCAACATTAAATAACAAAAACCAAGAAAAAATATTAAAAAAAACAATTATTTTTTTTCTTTGACAAACAATCAGACATATCCACCATTGTCTCTGATAACACTTACTCTTTTCAATTTCATCCCTCCCAGTACAACCCCACACCTTAAAATCCCCACCATGTTTTGCCCCCAAACTAATTACAAAAAAAAAAAAAAAGTTAAATTATTTTCATCATAATAAATTGGAAAAAAAGATCGATTAATTCCCAAACAAAACCCACACAATAATATTAATTAATCAATTTTAAAAATGGAAAAAGAATTTAATTGTCACCCTCCTATCTTAGCATTCCGCGTGTCCCTTTTTTATCCCTTCAAGTTTTTGTCTTGAAGGGACACCCCTACACTAATAGAAAAACAGCAATTGGGAAACACATAACATGAAGAAAAAAAAGCCCCCCAACCCCCATTGTTAGATAGCTTTATTGCATTACTTTTATTTTTACTGTCATTACTTTGATCAACTCATAAGTTGTTCTTCGTTCTCCGGCGGCGACGATTGTTGTTGCGGCGGTGCATGGGGGTTGTTATTGTTGTTCATTTTCTTGAGGCTTTGTTGTTGCTGATAGACTTGTCTTAATCTCTCAATTTCCCTCTTCAATGCTTCTTGATGAGCTGAAATTTTAATACAAAAAAGTTAATTGTAATCCTTTACAATGTATATAATCATTTACTGAAAAATAAACTTATATAAAACGGGAAATTTGCATGCATATGAAAATAAAATATGCCATACACTTTTATGGAATTAGTTCAAATAATAGCACTGGAAACAAATACACATATAAACCAATTGAGCTAATTTCCAATTCTAAAACAAATTGTATCTAAGAAACTAAGCTAATTACTAATTAATTACATATTCAAGGAATCGTGTATGCAGAAAATTTCCACTGGGAGATTCACCCACCAAATCTAAGTGGACCACGGGTGTTGGTCCAAATTAGTTACGGAATAGCAACAAATAAAAACATGCCTTACCATCTTTAAAAATCTTGTCTTGAGCCAAAGCTGCAATTCTTTGCTTCAAAGCACTATTGTCAACATTGAGAATCAGTCTTTGATGATCCAAGAATGCAACCCTTGGTGATAATGCTGATACTTCAGTCTTCATTTTTGTATATAAAAAACAAATAAATCAAGGAAAAAATCAAAATTTATTTATTATTTTTTGTAAAAAGCATACAAATATGGACAATATCCTAGTTTAATTTGCACCTGTAATGTTGTGACGCTCCTTTCAAGCTCTGAAATATATTGCAGCTTTCTCACTCTTGATCTTTGTGCTGATTGCCGGTTTGCCAGAATTCTGTTCGTCACCCAAAAGTTAAATATTCATTGTCCAAATCAACCAAAGGTTTTGAAAGTGGTGACAAAAATCATGGGGTTTGATTATTCTTTGTTTTTTTACCTCTTAACCCTCTTCGGATCAACGATAGGGTCGCCATTGGAGTTCGGCGGAGGCTGAGCGGCTTGTGCTTCAGGTTTGCACGAGCTCTCCACCTCTCCCGGTTCATTCTTGGGCTGTTGCAGATCCAGGGACGGCACCGGTTTCTCATCGTTGTTGCTGTTCTGATCCGACGTCGGCGTCGAAGGGTTCGACGAGGATACGGTCGGGGCAGCAGCCAGTGTGACGGCGACGTCGTCGGAGAACATAGACATGAGTTGCTCGTCGTCGAGGCGGTTGAACACATTGGTCTCCGTCATCATCATGACATTGTTATTATTATTGTTGGACTCCCTACATTCTTCTTCCACAAATGGTTGCTCGAGGAAAGCAATGGAGTCGCTGATGGATCGTCGGTGCGTCCCGCGGCGCACCGACGAGAAGTCGAGGAACTCGTCCATCCATGAAGGCTGGTTCGAGCCATTCATTGCCATAGCGGGCAATCTTTGGTGTGGAAAGGAAGGCCAATTTTGGGTCATGTTGGGTATTTTTGGAGGCAATTGTGCCATTCTAAAGCCAATGTCACAAACTCTAAACCTCAAACGCAGAATATAAAGCCTTTTTTGTTGAGTAAGAGCACGAAAAACAAAGCTAATCTCAATCAATCAAAACTAACCAAAACCAACCAACCTACTAACCAACACAAAAGTATCAAAACATGGCACTTATGTAAGAGAGAGAAACATCATAGGAGAGTGTTCTTCTGCAAGCCAATGAAACAAGTTGGAATTCTTACACTTTGGCTTCATCTCTAACAAATAACCATGGTGGGAGTTTTATTAGTTTATGTTTGGAGGGGGAGGTGGGTCACATGGGGGAGGAGATTAGGGACAGCTAGCAACAGCTGGGGGCTTTTTTCCGATGGGAAAGTGGCAGTGTGAGTTTAATTAAGTGGTGGAATCAGCACCACCACGTGCCGATGTGACCCCTTTCATTGGCATCAACTACATTGTATATTATTATTATTATTATTATATATTATTATATTCTACATATACAAAACATTATCTATTAACCCTTTTCCAACACTAGGTGAATATGCATCTGTGTATTATATGCCCCCTTTCTCTATAAAAATATATAGATTTTTTATGAGCCCTACACATCCACAAACTCCATGATATTCATTTCCATTCATTCTACACATATATGATACTATATCATTTGCCAAGCTATTTTAGGTCAAACCCTATTTTTAGTCCTCATACTTTGAGTAAGTTACAAATTCAGCCCCTACACTTTTTCCCCAAAAATTTGTCTTTTTATTTACATTTTTAGATTTTGAAGTTTTCAATCTTGATCCCAAAAACAACTATTTAAAAATGTTAAGTCGAATTTGGTATTAGTTTATAGGCATAATGCCAAAAATCCCCCTAACATTTGACTAAATAGTCATTTTAGCCCATATTCTTTTTTTTAAGCAATTTAACCCTCAACATTTTATTTTGGGTCAAAATGACCCCTTTACGGATGAAAATTGTTAGCTAACTGACGATAAACAACTTAAAATTACTTGACAAGGTGACACGTTAGAAGAAAAATATTTTATAGGTAATCTTCACAAGTGGTTCTTTTTATTTAGGGTGTGTTCTATTTTGGTCACCAGAATTCAAAAAAGATTATTCTGGTCACTTACGTTTAGAATCGTTTGTGTTTTGGTCCCTTGGCCGTTAGTCTCCGTTACTTAAAAAAATTAGTTTCTAATTTAACCCCAAAACTTTCAAAATTTTATTTTTCACCACCTTCCCCAATTTTCTGAGGGTTGAATCCGCATATATTCGTCGCTTACCGGTTTTGCCTAGCTACCTGCCTCTTGTTTCATTTTGCCTATGTTCTTGAGAGGTTTGTTATATACAGACATTTATTTAAACTATTTGATTTAGATGAATGTAAATTGCATTGTAAGTTCTTTTGCCTTGCACAAAATCGAGGCGGAAGCTTACTTTGAGTTTTTATATTCCGCAGCTAATCAGTTACTAATCTTTAGTGAGTTTTTCAAAGTACTAAAATGTTACAACACAAAACAACGGAATCGAAGGAGCACAATCGCAGTCTTAGCAGCCTGCTTACAGCACAAGACATTGACATGATCGATTTAAACAATGAGTGTTAGTTTCTGGTCCATTACATGTTACTCCTTGTAAGTAAACAAAACATATTAAATGCATATTTATTCACAAAGCTTGTCCTAAGCCTGCTGGGATGAAAATCGAATGCCAAAGTATATGTTCTGCTATTTTCATCTGCCTGCAAAATTGGTGCATGAAATAGAAAGGACCGGTGTTCGTTGCCACGCTTAACTCGCTTTAAACGATTATGGTGGTGGTTCTAGCATATTTTGTTCTTGATGAAACACAATATTTTCATTTTAAAAATTTAAAAAGGAGTATAGAGAAACTTCTAACCTATGCTTAATCATTTATCATTAATGTTGGATTCCTGGTTATAATTTGCCTACACCTGCTCTTGTGGGGCAAGAATTGAGAACAACTTCACATTGTAATGAGATAATGGTTGCATTGCTATCTAATCAAACATCTGAACTGATCTGCAAACAATAGAAGCATGAACAAGTCAATGAAAAGTGCTTCTACAGACATGAAGTTCACTTCAACCACACATTTCATTCTTATAAACTCTTGTCTCTTCTTCTCTCTCTTTGGACACATAACTAAACAAAGAGTCAATTAAAGACAACATTAAACAAATAAATGTCTGTATATAACAAACCTCTTAAGAATTTTCTGAGGTTTTAGTTTTATAATTTTTGGGAAGATGGTGAAAAATAAAATTTTGAAAGTTTGAGGGTTAAATTAGAAACTAATTTTTTAAAGTAACATGGACTAACGGCCAAGGGACCGAAATAGAAACGATTCTAAACGTAAGTGACCAGAATAATCTTTTTTGAATTCTGGTGACCAAAATAGAACACACCCTAAACGAAAGGGACCACTGGTGAAGATTACCCATATTTTATACGTTATACAATTTTTTAAAATTATTTTTTAACTCATGTGTCATTTTGTAAAGTCAGCATATTTGTCTATATGACACTGCTATCGCGGTGTGCACTTCTATGTAGGTTTCTCACGTCATTTCAAGCCATTTATCGTCAGTTGACTAACAGTTTTCATCTGCATAGGGCCATTTTGACCCAAAATGAAACGTTAAGGGTTAAATTGCTTCAAAAAATATGGGGCTAAAATGATTATCCAGTCAAACTTAGGGACCTTTTTTGACATTATGCCTAGTTTATACTATGTGCATATTGTAGATTTAGTCATATTGTCCTTGTATTGTTTGAGTTAAGACTATTTTTTTATAAAAAAATTGAAAAATACAGGCTATAATTGTCCAAATTAGAGTATAGGAACTAATTTTACAACTTAGGCATAGTACATGGACTAATGATAGAATTTGACCCCTATTTAAACTTCCTTACATTATATATTGGGTTAATTCCACCAAAATCCCTCTACTTATGATATAAGTTTGAAATTAGTCTTCAAACTTCAAAATATTCTAATTGAGTCTTTACTATATCTATATCGTATCAATCAAGTCTTTCCTACAGTCTAGCCATTAACTTGGGCGTCAAATATATATTTTTGGATATGCCAGTGAGTAAATTTAAAATACGTGAATTAAATTGTAAACACATATGTATCTTTTTGCATGAAAAACTTAAATTAATCGTGTTTAAATAAAAAATATCCCTCCTAAATTTTTATTGACATTGTGTTTTTTAGCACATCATATCCATATTATCCATGCAGTAAGTACTTGTATGTGTGCTATTTGATACATGTGTTTTAAATATACTCCATGTTAGATCCAAATAGGTATTTAAAAGTTACTATATTAAGTTCATGCTAATAATATTAATTAAAAGGGTTTTAATAAAATATAATTAATTATTCCATTTATATTCTCAGCAATTGTAATGCATGTGCCCATGAATAGGTATATTGCAAATTGGGTACAGAGCATTTTCTTGACATTGGAGGAAAATCTAGTAGAAGGCCATATATACATTTAATGATTAAATTTTGTACACCTAACAAATAATTATATATCTTAATTTATATATGCTTAAAGTCCCAAGTCTGAGTTGCAATATATGTAAAATTATGTGTGAGTTCTCTACTTTATTTTAGTTAATTTGAATATTAGTTGTTTAGTTAGATGTAAAGTTTAGTCCTCCTAAATTTGGGCATAAACAAGTCGATTCGAGCTTGAGTAGTGTGGAGCTCGACTCAGCTCGTTAAGAATTCGAGTCGAGTTCGAGCTTGAGTGATTTTTAACGAGTCTGAATAATCTGAGCTCGACTCGGCTCGTTAAGAACTCGAGTCGAGTTCGAGCTTGAGTCGAGTGTTGACCGAGCTTTGATCGAGACGAACTCGAGTGGCTCGCGATCTCTCTCGTCTCATTTAAAGCCTTTTAGGAAGAAAAACACTTTGATACACAAATTGTGTAAATTAAAGTTTACACAAGCTTGTTAATTTTAGGGCTTAAGGTGTTAGTTTAGGGTTTAAAGGTTTAGGTTGTTGAATTTAGAATTTAGGATTTATATTCTAGGGTTTAAGACTTATGTTTAGGGTTTATGTTTTAGGATTTTAGGTTTAGGAATTTAGATTTTAAATTTAAAAAATTATTGTAGTATATTATATTTTCAAGTAGCTCACGAGCTTTTCGAGCCGGGTATCGAGTAGCTCGACTCGGCTCGTTAAGAACTCGAGCCGAGTTCGAGCTCGAGTCGAGTCCAATCGAGTCGAGTGTTGACCGAGTCGAGCTCGAGTAGCTCGCGATCTGTCTCGTCTCATTTACAACCCTACTCGTAAACCAACAATCTATTGATCTAGTGGAATGAGGTACTAGATCTTTTAAGCAATGTTAGATGTTCGAATCCAAACGTTGTGAATGAAACAATTAGGTTGAGATGGTTGCGTCATAATGAACCTCCGCAGTACCCGGTCCGAATTAGTCAACCAACGAATTGAAAACGGGTGGTTAAACCAAAAGAACGTTCAGTACTTGTAACAATTGATTTTGATATACATTGATCTTTCGGACAACAATCTTAATTGTGTGTGTATATATATATATTCTTGTTTTACAGATTCAGATAACATTTGAATTCGAATGTTAAAACTACTATCTACTACGGGTTCATAGTATATGTGGATAGACATCCTCGAATACTCATTATCCAAACGAATTCAGATACCCGAAAACATTCAATCATTTTTTATGTTTTCATTTTTTACGGATTCGAATAACATTCAAATACAATCAGTAGCAGATTTGGAACACATGAGAATAGACACCCAAATGAAGAATATGCTTTTAAGGAGATTTAGGTTTACTTTGCGGTTAATTTTAAAAAGTGCGGTGAAAAAAGTGATTTCTAAATTAACTGTTGAAAAGTGCTTTTGAAAAGCTGGTTAATGTTTATCATTGATGTCAAAAAGTGATTTTGAGGAGATAAAATGTCTATTTTAGACATAATATTGAAAAGTAAAAGTAAACTTGGGTGATATTCAAATAGTTAATGTTATATGATATATGAAATAGGAAAATTCTACAACGTGCGACGAACATCGATGAACACCACTAATGATGAACACCGATGAACACTATTAAATTAATTAATAAAGATTTAAAATTTCAAGGATCCATCATACAATTAATAACTATTTTAAAAATTCAATTAAATTATTTTTTATATATATTAAAATTTTATTTTTTTAATAAGGGTAAACTATATATTTAGCACCTCACTTATTTCCGTATTTCTATTGAACCCTCATTATTTAAATATTATTTCAATTTGACCCTATTCTTTATAAAAAATAATTTAACCCTTAACCTAAAACCCTAAACTATTAAACCTTAAACCCTTAAACTCTTAAACATATACCCTAAACCATATACCCTAAACCATATACCATTTAAAATAATTTCACCATCATCGATTCAATTCAATTCAATGAATCGTTGAATTCTTCTAAAAAATTTAATTAAATTATTTTTTATATATATCAAAATTAATTGAACTCGAATCTCCTAGAACCCATCGATGATAAACCCGAGGTTTTTTATTACACTCTGCTTAAAGGGTATATCAAGCACTCGTCGTTGCACGAAGCTTTGCTGTTTTTTGTTAATTAATTTCAGAGTGGAACAATCCTTTTCCTACATGTATTCGGTTTGCAAGGTGTTTAGGTTAATGTCAAATTTCCACAATCCTTTTTCGACAAATATACGTCTTGCACCTTAGCCCAACTATAAATATCTATAGATTCCGAGGTTGTACCTTCAGTTTGTGGTCTGATAATAATAATAAGTTTCAAGGATCATAACTCCCATGTATGTTCTCCCTTCTCCCCCTCAATTTGTAGTATGTCTGCTTTTTTGTAGTATGTCGGTTTTAAAAGGAACCTTGTGTAACCCCCTTAACCCGGCCCAGACGGTTGAACCGAATTAAGAAGTTTACACGGGGAAAACCAAAGTCAACTCGAAAGTCAACCTTGATTAACGACCCTTTTTTCTTTTAAAACTTATCTAGATGCACGTTAACCCTAGTTATGTTCATACAAACATCATACTCAAAGATCATCGCAGACGGAAAACATTCAGGGACTTAATTTGAACAAATCAAGACTTTAGGGACCAAAATGTAAATTTTGGAAAATACAAGGACTTAACCCACTTTTAAGTTACCAATAAGGAATTAGTCATATTTCATGCTTGTCTGTCAAATTTCAGCTCAAACGGACATCACAAACTCAAATAATTGCGTAAACATGATTCAGGACCAAAACGCAAACAAAACAAAACATATAACCAACAATTTCAGTGCCCAACGGTCGAGTGTTCCAAAACAGGGAGACCCGTTCCGAAACGCGGGACCGTTCCGCAACAGGTTCCGAAACAGTGCCTGGCAGTGGCACTTCCGTTCCGGAACGGCTGCATCCGTTTCGGAACGCCCAGGCCATTTCAGGCCCCTGTTCCGATACGGTAGCACCTGTTCCGAAACAGGCTGCCCAGATTGCAGAAAAATAGCTGGTTTAATGCACAATTAACCTATCAAACATGCTCCAAAGACAACCAAACTTTACCAGCAAGTCATACAACATTCAAGGAACATAATTGCCTCAACCAAATATCAACATGACATCAATTATGAAAATCCCCAATTCTATAGGCATGCGTCCTATTTAGCAAACCATTCAAGCATCAAACCATCAATTCAAACCCATAATGGCCAATTACAAGAACCAACAATGTTAACAACATTTATACAACTTAGGGAGTCCAAAACATCTCCCAAAACAACAACATAGGTTCCCCATTGCCAAATACCCAAAAGCTAATAGTTTGAGAAAATGTTCACCATACATGAGCTTTGTTCACCACTTGGATTGTAACCCCCTTAACCCGGCCTAGACGGTTGACCCGAATTAAGAAAGTCACACGGGGAAAACCAAAGTCAACCCGAAAGTCAACCTTGATTAACGACCCTTTTTTTTCTTTTTAAACTTGTCTAGATGCATATTAATCCTTAGATATGATCATACAATAGCATACTCAAAGATCATAAACATCAGAGATCAAACAGGGACTCAATTGAACAAATTACAACTTTAAGGACCAAAATGTAAATTCTGATAAATATGAGGACTTAATCCAAATTAAAGTTACCAACTTGAAATTAATCAGGTTTCATGCTTCTCCGTAAAATTTCAGCTCAAAAGGACTTCCCAAACTCATACAATTGCACAAACAAGTTTCAGGACCAAAACGCAAACATTCCAAAACATATAACTGCCAATGTCAGCCCCCAACGGTCACCCGTTCCGAAACAGGCATAGCCCGTTTCGAAACTCGGGGCCGTTCCGCAACGCGTACCGAAACGGGGGTCGGGCAGTAGCCTTTCCGTTTCGGAACGGTCCCTCCCGTTTCGGACGCCTGGGCTTGTTTAAGGCACCCGTTCCGAAACGGTAGGTGCTGTTCCGAAACACCCTGCACAGATTGCCCAAAAATGCATACTTAAACATGCAATTGACCAACCAAACATGCTCCAAATGCCACCAAACTTTGCCAACATGCAATTCAACATATATGAGACATACTTGCATCAACAATTCATCAAAACATCCACATATATGAAAAGCCCCAAATCTATAGACATGCTTCCTACACAAGCAACCATTCAAGCATAAACTTCCAATTCAAGCATATAAAGGCCAACCACAAAAACCAGCATACTCAACAACATTCAACATACTTAGGGAGTTCAAAACATCTCCCAAAACATACACATAGGTCCCCCATTGCCAAATTACCAAAAGCTAAGTGTACTTAAGAAAACCTTCCATACTTTGAGCTTTACTACCACTTGAATGCTTGCCTTCCTTGCTGCCCTCAAAGTACTTTAATGCTCTGCAATATTGGTTTGAGAAAACAAAGAGAGCGTAAGCAAAAGCTTAGTGAGGAATGCTCAATAAAACCATCCAATAATGCATTTATAAAACACTTATAAATCATGCTTCAAATCATCATTTACACATGCTCAAAAGCATACTTTAACAAGCATCTCATGCTTCATTTCATTACATGTCATATTGGCCACAAGTGATACAATTCATTTCTTTGAAAACAAGTTCATCAACTTTCACCCCAAGGACTTTTAAACACCTTGGACCCCAAGGACTTTTAAACAGCTTGGCCATGGACTTTTAAACACCATGATATAAATTACCTCAAGGACTTTTAAACACCATGACCCCAAGGACTTTTAAACACCTTGGCCATGGACTTTTAAACACCATGAATTAAATCACCTCAAGGACTTTTAAACACCTTGACCCCAAGGACTTTTAAACACCTTGGCCTATGGACTTTTAAACACCATAGAAAGGACCACACAAGGACTTTTAAACACCTTTGTGTCCGTAACAAGAATCATCCAAGGACTTTTAACCACCTTGATGTTCTTAAGTAACAAGGCTCACTCAAGGACTTTTAACCACCTTAGTGACCTCAACCTTTTCAAAACATCACTTGCCAATATACATCATTATCATCAATTTATCCACTGTTCTAAAGCATTAAACCAAGCCATATTCATCATGCATTTAAAAGCATCAAACCACATTTAATCAATGTTCAAAAACAAGGAACTCTTACCTTGAGCTTCCTTCAACATATGGCTTACAAAAACAGCATTAACCATGCTAAATCATGCTTTCAAAACAGAATTTAAAACATGCAATAAACCACATTGCACAACAATCAAATCATGGCCACCACTAGAGAATATTTCCGAAAACTTACACTTGAGCTTAGCAAAGTTGTTTAGACTTAAACTAAGCTCCCAAGACATTGGTTTCAAAGCCGAAAACCCAATTTCACTCACCGATTCCACTTCGCCTCAAGCCAAAGCACCAAATCAAGCCTCCGGATCACCACCACTTGGATCCAAAGATGCCTCCCCTGATTAAACACATTAAAGCAGAGATTTAATGAATCATCATGCATCAAAAGCTTCAATGAAAGCACTCAAACTCGCTGCTCTCATTCACACTCCAATTTCGGCCACCAAACATAACCGAAATTGCATCAAAACCACTTCTCAACAAAGCCCAGCCATAAACCAGCAAAACCTAACATCCATTAACACCATTTAACATCTAAAAACAACCTTATACCTCCAGCAACATCAGATCCACAAGATCACCACAAAAACATCCAAGAATCACAAGCTAAACTTAGGAAACACAACCTATCCGGAATTGCATTAATCAAAACTCATTTCCTTATCAATTTAGAGTTCATTTAACATCAAAAACACACCTCAAATCACAGATTAATCATATCTAACGAAAATCATCAAAAATCACCAAATCTTGCATTATAAGCCAAGATCCATTTCACCACTTAAAATCCTTTAATAAAACTTCAATTAAGAGTTGAGAACTTGGGAATTTCAGTAAAGAACTGATAGTTTAGAGGAGAAGGACGTTCTTACCTCCAAACTTGTGTTTCTCCACTTTTTGGAATCAAAAACCTTGTTGAATGAACTAGCAAATGATGAGGTTTTGAAGATATGTTGATTAGGAATCAAAAGAATGTTGAAAGGAGGATTTTAGGTGAGAAAATCAGAAACAACTCTCTAGAAAACAAGTGTTTGGATTGAGAGAAAATGAGAGAAAGAAAATAGAAAAGTTAGTTAAGAAAATAGCCAAATGGCCTTTCCTCCACTTTTGATATGTTTTAAAATCAGAATAAATCTCAAAATATCTTAGAAAAATCTGGAGAAACTACTTTTGGAATAATAGCTCCTTAAAGATTCAAAGTTTCAACTCTTTATAAAACAGTCACAAAACTTTCAAAAATTACATTTTGATCACTATCCAAAATGTCACTCTTCCAAAACCCATTTTTTAAAATTGATTTCACAGTTCACTTAATTATATTAAAAGATGATTTTAGAACATTTTTCCATATTTTTAATGCAACCCGAACTAGGCTTTCCTAATTTCACTCTCTTTAGGTTCGAACAGCACTTTGACCAAACCGGTCAACGCCCAAAACTTCTAAGCCCAAAACCGGGGCGTTACAACTCTCCCCCCCTTAAGAAATTTCGTCCTCGAAATTTACCTGAAGGAAAGAGATAAGGAAACTACTTCAGCATGTCTTCCTTCCGCTCCCACGTGGCTTCCTCAACACCTCGATGCTTCCACAGCACCTTCACCAACTCAATGGTCTTGCCACGAAGAACCTTGCTATCCGAATCCAGAACCTTCACCGGTTCCTCATCATAGGTCAAATCCGGATTCAAAACCACTTCCTCCACAGGCATCACATGCGAAGGATCAGATCTATACCTCCGGAGCATAAAGACATGGAACACATCATGAATCTTCTCCAGCTCCTGAGGTAACCTCAACCGATACGCAACAGGACCCACACGCTCAACCACCTCATATGGTCCAATGTACCTAGGGCTCAACTTACCCTTTCGGCCAAACCGCATCACCTTCTTCCAAGGCGAAACCTTCAAGAACACACGGTCACCCACCGCATACTCCATCTCCTTACGCTTCAAATCCGCGTAAGACTTCTGCCGATCAGAAGCAGCCTTCAACCGCTCACAAATAAGCTTTACCTTCTCTGTGGTCCCTTTCAACAAAGCCGGCATCGAAACCAACTTTTGACCAGTTTCAGCCCAACAAAGAGGAGTCCTACACTTCCTCCCGTACAAAGCCTCATAAGGTGCCATCTGTATACTTGCCTGATAATTGTTGTTATAAGCAAACTCAACCAAAGGCAGATGCTTCTCCCAAGAACCTTGGAACTCAATCATGCAGCACCTCAACATATCCTCCAAAATCTGGATAACTCGCTCAGACTGACCATCCGACTGAGGATGATAGGATGTACTGAAATGCAACCTTGTACCCAGAGCTTGATGTAAACACTGCCAAAAACGCGATGTGAACCTCGGATCCCTATCCGACACAATCGACTTAGGCACACCATGCAGCCGCACAACCTCAGCAATGTACAGCTCTGCCAGCTTATCCAAAGAAAACGTGGTGTGCACAGGCAAGAAATGCGCACACTTCGTCAGGCGATCCACAATCACCCAAACCGAATTTTTCTTCGATGGAGACAAAGGTAAACCAGATAAAAAATCCATGGTAACCCGTTCCCACTTCCACTCAGGGATTTTCAACGGTTGCAACAACCCTGAAGGAAACTGATGCTCAGCCTTAACTCGCTGACATACCAAACACTTGCTAACAAACTCCGCAACATCTTTCTTCAAACCCACCCAATAGTACTCATCGCGAAGATCACGGTACATCTTAGTACTACCAGGGTGCATAACAAAAGGACTACTATGACCTTCAGTCAGAATAGCACGCCTCAACTCAGCATCATTGGGCACAACTATTCGACTCCCAAAACACAGCACACCATCATCATTGAAACAGAAATCCGAAGGTCTACCCTCCGCGATATCCTGAACATGAGACACCAAGGAATCATCCAGCAACTGCTTATCCTTGATCAACTGAACCATAGACGGCTTCACTTGTAACTCAGCCACAAGACCACCATCACGCGATATGCTCAAGCTAGCAAACATGGCTCTCAGCTCAACAGCTACCTTCCTACTCAAGGCATCCGCAACAACATTAGCTTTTCCAGGATGATACTCAATCGTCAGATCATAATCCTTGAGCAACTCCAACCAACGCCGCTGCCTAAGATTCAACTCCTTCTGAGACATCAGATACCTCAAACTCTTGTGATCTGTGTACACAGTACACTTCTCACCATACAGATAATGTCTCCAGATCTTCAGAGCAAAAACCACTGCAGCCAGCTCAATATCATGCGTAGGGTAATTGCGCTCATGCACTTTCAACTGTCGCGATGCATAAGCCACCACCTTACCCTCCTGCATCAGCATGCATCACTGTAAACCACAAACTCTTTCCCTGATTCAGGCTGAATCAAGATAGGAGCTTGCGTCAAAGCCGCCTTAAGCTTCTCAAAAGCCTGTTGTCTCGCTTCCGTCCACTCATACCTAACATCCTTTTGCAACAGCTTCGTCAAAGGAGCAGCAATCTTGGAAAAACCATCCACAAACCTTCGGTAGTATCCCGCCAAACCAAGGAAACTACGGACCTCATGAACAGACTTAGGAACTTTCCAATTCATCACCGCCTCAATCTTCTGAGGATCAACACGATTCCCCTCAGCTGAGACCACATGCCCAAGAAACACCACCTCCCTTAACCAGAACTCACACTTACTCAGCTTAGCATAAAGCTGATTCTCCAACAAAGCTTGCAAAACAATCCTCAAATGCTCTTCATGCTCCTCCTCAGTACGCGAGTACACGAGGATATCATCAATGAACACCACAACAAACTTGTCCAGGTATTCATGAAACACACGATTCATCATGTCCATGAAAGCAGCAGGAGCATTTGTCAACCCAAACGGCATCACAAGAAACTCATAATGCCCATACCTTGTCCTGAAAGCTGTCTTAGGCACATCCACATCCTTCACCTTCAACTGATAATACCCTGACCTCAAGTCAATCTTAGAGAACACAACAGCTCCCCGAAATTGATCAAAAAGATCATCAATCCTCGGCAAAGGATACCGATTCTTGATAGTCAACTTGTTCAGCTGACGGTAATCAATGCACATTCTCATAGTGCCATCCTTCTTCTTCACAAACAAGACCGGTGCTCCCCAAGGTGACACACTCGGCCGGATGAAACCACGATCAAGCAACTCTTGCAACTGCGTCTTCAGCTCCTTAGGTGCCATTCTATAGGGAGTAATGGACACAGGAGTTGTATTCTCATACAGCTCAATTCCAAACTCCACCTCGCGGTTAGGAGGTAAACCAGGCAACTCCTCAGGAAAAACACTAGGAAACTCCTTCACAACTCTGATATCTTGCACCCTCAACTCTTTAGAGCTAGGATTCATCACAAAAGCTAGATAGGCTTCGCAACCTTGCCTCAGCATCCTGCTCGCCTCCAAGGTAGACACCACATTGGCAAGAAACTTCACATTCTCGCCCACCACAACAACCTCATAATCATCCGCAAGCTTAAGCAAAACCCGCTTGTTCTCACAATCCACAACAGCACGATGCTCAGCAAGCCAATCCATACCAAGGATCACATCGAAACCATAAAAAGGTAACTCCATAAGATCAACATGAAAAACATGTTCTTGAACAACCAAGGGACACCTTCTATAAAGCTTACGAGTCACAACAGTCTCACCAAAAGAACTAGTGACTCGAACACCAACATCCAAAGACTCAACAGGCAAACCAAGCAATTCAGCATGCTCACGCAAAATGTATGAATGCGTAGATCCAGAATCAATCAATGAAAGCAATGACAAGGACTGCAAAGTAAAGGTACCTGCAATCACATCCGCATCATTCCTTCCCTCACGCTGAGCATACACCCTCGCTTGGCCTCCACCCTCAGGCTGAATAGCCACAACATGGGCCACTCCACGACCACCTTCCTCTCTCCTCTGGAAATTACCACGGCCGCGCCCACGACCTCTCTGCGGTGCAGCAACAACAGGAGCACGCACCTGATCACCAGCCAACCTAGGACAATCACGCCTCAAATGGTCTGCGGATCCACAATTCCAGCACCCATTACCAGCTGCCGCAACATGAGCTTGCACCTCTCTCACAGCACGAGGACAGTCACGTTTCATGTGACCACGTGAACCACAGATCCAACAAGCACTCGGATCAGCTCTAGCATTGCCTCCTCTAGCAGGTGCACCACCACCTCTCTTAGCTGAAGACTGATACTTCTGATCACGTCCCCTCTTGTTCCGTCCACTCCCAGAACTATACTCAGCAGCTCGCTTGCCAGCACCCTTAGCAGATAAACTCAAGTTCATCTCAGCGTCCTTGGCTCGGCCCACCAACACATCAAAATCATCATACTCGGCGGCCAGCAAATACATTTTCACATCCGTCTCTAAACCATAACGGAACCTCTCGCACCTTGCCCGCTCATCAGGTACCAGCTCAGGTGCATACTGACTGAGTCGCACAAACTGCACCTCATACTCAGCCACACTCATGCTCCCTTGGGTAAGAGACATGAATTCACGCTTCTTCTCATCAAGATATCTCACACCAAGATATCTCCGCTTGAACACATTCTGAAAGAATGTCCAAGTCACATCAGCTTCTGCCATCCCAGCAATAGTGGTTGTCCACCACGTATACGCATCCTTCTGCAGCAAGGACACAACACAACCCAGCTTCTGCACATCAGTGCAACTCATCTGGCCCAAGATTCGCTTGGTACTCTCTAGCCAAGCTTCAGAACTCTCAGCAGACATACCCCTGAACTCAGTCCCACCAAGACTGCGCAGACGCTCCAAAGGTAGTGTGACACCAGCATCTTCCTGATGCCCCGCTCCACGAGCCCCAGCTACTGCTGCTTGAAATGCACCAGCAATAGCTTGTACTAACATCGTCATATCAGGCATAGCTTGCCCCTGACCAGCCCCAGGTCCAGCAGCTCCAGCGCCAGCTGCAGCTCCAGCTTCCTCAGCCCCAGCACCACCACCACCAGGTGGAGGAGGAGGTAACACCGCACTACCCGTGTTTTCCTCATTCTCGTTCTCATTAGGAGCCGTAGCTCGCACATTACCTCGTAACTCTCTACGTGGTGCCATACTTTTACCATGCAATCACAACACAAATAAAACAAAGTTAGGCCCAGCAAGGTAAGCAATCCAAGTATTCAAGCTCAATTTCATTTCAAAACAACATCTTTCCTTTAGCTTTGATTTGGCAATGGGTACCCACTACATGCTACATCACAACATACATCTAAAATGCAACATACATGCAATTCACTCAACATGCTTCCACTCAACAAGCACACAAAGCATACACACTTCAATCATGCACACATACATTCCCAATTACTCGAGAACTCAGCTCTGATACCACCAAATGTAACCCCCTTAACCCGGCCTAGACGGTTGACCCGAATTAAGAAAGTCACACGGGGAAAACCAAAGTCAACCCGAAAGTCAACCTTGATTAACGACCCTTTTTTTTTCTTTTTAAACTTGTCTAGATGCATATTAATCCTTAGATATGATCATACAACAGCATACTCAAAGATCATAAACATCAGAGATCAAACAGGGACTCAATTGAACAAATTCAACTTTAGGGACCAAAATGTAAATTCTGATAAATATGAGGACTTAATCCAAATTAAAGTTACCAACTTGAAATTAATCAGGTTTCAGGACCAAAACGCAAACATTCCAAAACATATAACTGCCAATGTCAGCCCCCAACGATCACCCGTTCCGAAACAGGCATAGCCCGTTTCGAAACTCGGGGCCGTTCCGCAACGCGTACCGAAACGGGGGTCGGGCAGTAGCCTTTCCGTTTCGGAATGGTCCCTCCCGTTTCGGACGCCTGGGCTTGTTTAAGGCACCCGTTCCGAAACGGTAGGTGCTGTTCCGAAACACCCTGCACAGATTGCCCAAAAATGCATACTTAAACATGCAATTGACCAACCAAACATGCTCCAAATGCCACCAAACTTTGCCAACATGCAATTCAACATATATGAGACATACTTGCATCAACAATTCATCAAAACATCCACATATATGAAAAGCCCCAAATCTATAGGCATGCTTCCTACACAAGCAACCATTCAAGCATAAACTTCCAATTCAAGCATATAAAGGCCAACCACAAAAACCAGCATACTCAACAACATTCAACATACTTAGGGAGTTCAAAACATCTCCCAAAACATACACATAGGTCCCCCATTGCCAAATTACCAAAAGCTAAGTGTACTTAAGAAAACCTTCCATACTTTGAGCTTTACTACCACTTGAATGCTTGCCTTCCTTGCTGCCCTCAAAGTACTTTAATGCTCTGCAATATTGGTTTGAGAAAACAAAGAGAGCGTAAGCAAAAGCTTAGTGAGGAATGCTCAATAAAACCATCCAATAATGCATTTATAAAAAACTTATAAATCATGCTTCAAATCATCATTTACACATGCTCAAAAGCATACTTTAACAAGCATCTCATGCTTCATTTCATTACATGTCATATTGGCCACAAGTGATACAATTCATTTCTTTGAAAACAAGTTCATCAACTTTCACCCCAAGGACTTTTAAACACCTTGGACATGGACTTTTAAACACCATGATATAAATTACCTCAAGGACTTTTAAACACCATGACCCCAAGGACTTTTAAACACCTTGGCCATGGACTTTTAAACACCATGAATTAAATCACCTCAAGGACTTTTAAACACCTTGACCCCAAGGACTTTTAAACACCTTGGCCTATGGACTTTTAAACACCATAGAAAGGACCACACAAGGACTTTTAAACACCTTTGTGTCCGTAACAAGAATCATCCAAGGACTTTTAACCACCTTGATGTTCTTAAGTAACAAGGCTCACTCAAGGACTTTTAACCACCTTAGTGACCTTAACCTTTTCAAAACATCACTTGCCAATATACATCATTATCATCAATTTATCCACTGTTCTAAAGCATTAAACCAAGCCATATTCATCATGCATTTAAAAGCATCAAACCACATTTAATCAATGTTCAAAAACAAGGAACTCTTACCTTGAGCTTCCTTCAACATATGGCTTACAAAAACATCATTAACCATGCTAAATCATGCTTTCAAAATAGAATTTAAAACATGCAATAAACCACATTGCACAACAATCAAATCATGGCCACCACTAGAGAATATTTCCGAAAACTTACACTTGAGCTTAGCAAAGTTGTTTAGACTTAAACTAAGCTCCCAAGACATTGGTTTCAAAGCCGAAAACCCAATTTCACTCACCGATTCCACTTCGCCTCAAGCCAAAGCACCAAATCAAGCCTCCGGATCACCACCACTTGGATCCAAAGATGCCTCCCCTGATTAAACACATTAAAGCAGAGATTTAATGCATCATCATGCATCAAAAGCTTTAATGAAAGCACTCAAACTCGCTGCTCTCATTCACACTCCAATTTCGGCCACCAAACACAACCGAAATTGCATCAAAACCACTTCTCAACAAAGCCCAGCCATAAACCAGCAAAACCTAACATCCATTAACACCATTTAACATCTAAAAACAACCTATAAACATCCTTATACCTCCAGCAACATCAGATCCACAAGATCACCACAAAAACATCCAAGAATCACAAGCTAAACTTAGGAAACACAACCTATCCGGAATTGCATTAATCGAAACTCATTTCCTTATCAATTTAGAGTTCATTTAACATCAAAAACACACCTCAAATCACAGATTAATCATATCTAACGAAAATCATCAAAAATCACCAAATCTTGCATTATAAGCCAAGATCCATTTCACCACTTAAAATCCTTTAATAAAACTTCAATTAAGAGTTGAGAACTTGGGAATTTCAGTAAAGAACTGATAGTTTAGAGGAGAAGGACGTTCTTACCTCCAAACTTGTGTTTCTCCACTTTTTGGAATCAAAAACCTTGTTGAATGAACTAGCAAATGATGAGGTTTTGAAGATATGTTGATTAGGAATCAAAAGAATGTTGAAAGGAGGATTTTAGGTGAGAAAATCAGAAACAACTCTCTGGAAAACAAGTGTTTGGATTGAGAGAAAATGAGAGAAAGAAAATAGAAAAGTTAGTTAAGAAAATAGCCAAATGGCCTTTCCCTCCACTTTTGATATGTTTTAAAATCAGAATAAATCTCAAAATATCTTAGAAAAATCTGGAGAAACTACTTTTGGAATAATAGCTCCTTAAAGATTCAAAGTTTCAACTCTTTATAAAACAGTCACAAAACTTTCAAAAATTACATTTTGGTCACTAGCCAAAATTTCACTCTTCCAAAACCCATTTTTCAAAATTGATTTCACAGTTCACTTAATTATATTAAAAGATGATTTTAGAACATTTTTCCATATTTTTAATGCAACCCGAACTAGGCTTTCCTAATTTCACTCTCTTTAGGTTCGAACAGCACTTTGACCAAACCGGTCAACGCCCAAAACTTCTAAGCCCAAAACCGGGGCGTTACAACTCTCCCCCCCTTAAGAAATTTCGTCCTCGAAATTTACCTGAAGGAAAGAGATAAGGAAACTACTTCAGCATGTCTTCCTTCCGCTCCCACGTGGCTTCCTCAACACCTCGATGCTTCCACAGCACCTTCACCAACTCAATGGTCTTCCCACGAAGAACCTTGCTATCCGAATCCAGAACCTTCACCGGTTCCTCATCATAGGTCAAATCCGGATTCAAAACCACTTCCTCCACAGGCATCACATGCGAAGGATCAGATCTATACCTCCTGAGCATAGAGACATGGAACACATCATGAATCTTCTCCAGCTCCTGAGGTAACCTCAACCGATACGCAACAGGACCCACACGCTCAACCACCTCATATGGTCCAATGTACCTAGGGCTCAACTTACCCTTTCGGCCAAACCGCATCACCTTCTTCCAAGGCGAAACCTTCAAGAACACACGGTCACCCACCGCATACTCCATCTCCTTACGCTTCAAATCCGCGTAAGACTTCTGCCGATCAGAAGCAGCCTTCAACCACTCACAAATGAGCTTTACCTTCTCTGTGGTCCCTTTCAACAAAGCCGGCATCGAAACCAACTTTTGACCAGTTTCAGCCCAACAAAGAGGAGTCCTACACTTCCTCCCGTACAAAGCCTCATAAGGTGCCATCTGTATACTTGCCTGATAACTGTTGTTATAAGCAAACTCAACCAAAGGCAGATGCTTCTCCCAAGAACCTTGGAACTCAATCACGCAGCACCTCAACATATCCTCCAAAATCTGGATAACTCGCTCAGACTGACCATCCGACTGAGGATGATAGGATGTACTGAAATGCAACCTTGTACCCAGAGCTTGATGTAAACACTGCCAAAAACGCGATGTGAACCTCGGATCCCTATCCGACACAATCGACTTAGGCACACCATGCAGCCGCACAACCTCAGCAATGTACAGCTCTGCCAGCTTATCCAAAGAAAACGTGGTGTGCACAGGCAAGAAATGCGCACACTTCGTCAGGCGATCCACAATCACCCAAACCGAATTTTTCTTCGATGGAGACAAAGGTAAACCAGATAAAAAATCCATGGTAACCCGTTCCCACTTCCACTCAGGGATTTTCAACGGTTGCAACAACCCTGAAGGAAACTGATGCTCAGCCTTAACTCGCTGACATACCAAACACTTGCTAACAAACTCCGCAACATCTTTCTTTAAACCCACCCAATAGTACTCATCGCGAAGATCACGGTACATCTTAGTACTACCAGGGTGCATAACAAAAGGACTACTATGACCTTCAGTCAGAATAGCACGCCTCAACTCAGCATCATTGGGCACAACTATTCGACTCCCAAAACACAGCACACCATCATCATTGAAACAGAAATCCGAAGGTCTACCCTCCGCGATATCCTGAACATGAGACACCAAGGAATCATCCAGCAACTGCTTATCCTTGATCAACTGAACCATAGACGGCTTCACTTGTAAGTCAGCCACAAGACCACCATCACGCGATATGCTCAAGCTAGCAAACATGGCTCTCAGCTCAACAGCTACCTTCCTACTCAAGGCATCCGCAACAACATTAGCTTTTCCAGGATTAACGACCCTTTTTTTTTCTTTTAAATCTTATCTAGATGCACGTTAACCCTAGTTATGTTCATACAAACATCGTACTCAAAGATCATCGCAGACGGAAAACGTTCAGGGACTTAATTTGAACAAATCAAGACTTTAGGGACCAAAATGTAAATTTTGGAAAATACAAGGACTTAACCCACTTTTAAGTTACCAATATGGAATTATTCATATTTCATGCTTGTCTGTCAAATTTCAGCTCAAACGGACATCACAAACTCAAATAATTGCGTAAACATGATTCAGGACCAAAACGCAAACAAAACAAAACATATAACCAACAATTTCAGTGCCCAACGGTCGAGTGTTCCGAAACAGGGAGACCCGTTCCGAAACGCGGGACCGTTCCGCAACAGGTTCCGAAACAGTGCCTGGCAGTGGCACTTCCGTTCCGGAACGGCTGCATCCGTTTCGGAACGCCCAGGCCATTTCAGGCCCCTGTTCCGATACGGTAGCACCTGTTCCAAAACAGGCTGCCCAGATTGCAGAAAAATAGCTGGTTTAATGCACAATTAACCTATCAAACATGCTCCAAAGACAACCAAACTTTACCAACAAGTCATACAACATTCAAGGAACATAATTGCCTCAACCAAATATCAACATGGCATCAATTATGAAAATCCCCAATTCTATAGGCATGCATCCTATTTAGCAAACCATTCAAGCATCAAACCATCAATTCAAACCCATAATGGCCAATTACAAGAACCAACAATGTTAACAACATTTATACAACTTAGGGAGTCCAAAACATCTCCCAAAACAACAACATAGGTTCCCCATTGCCAAATACCCAAAAGCTAATAGTTTGAGAAAATGTTCACCATACATGAGCTTTGTTCACCACTTGGATTCTTCACCAACTTGCTGCCCTCAAATGCACTTTAGTGCTCTGCATTATTGGTTTAAGAAAAAAAAGAGAGCGTAAGCATAAGCTTAGTGAGGAATGCTCAATAAAACCACACAATAATGCATTTACAAAACACCTTTACAAATCATACTTCAAAACAACATTTGATCACGCTCACAAGCATTAAAACAAGCAATTCATGCTTCAATCTTTATCAAGTCATATTGGCAACAAGTGATACATTCAACATAAGATTCACACGTGGACTTTCAAACACCATTGTAATCTTATAAATTCCAAGGACCACACATGGACTTTTAAACACCATTGTGTCCTTAACCCATGGACTTTTAAACACCATGACAAGGACCACACAAGGACTTTTAAACAGCTTTGTGTCCTCAACAAGAACCATCCAAGGACTTTTAAACACCTTGATGTTCTTAAGTAACAAGGCTTACACAAGGACTTTTAAACACCTTGAACCTTAACCAAGAACCAACCATGGACTTTTAAACACCATGTTGTTCTTAACAAGAATCATCCAAGGACTTTTAAACACCTTGATGTTCTTAATTAACAAGGCTTACACAAGGAATTTTAACCACCTTGAACCTTAACCAAGAACCAACCATGGACTTTCAAACACCATGTTGTTCTTAAATAAACAAGGCTCACACAAGGACTTTTAAACACCTTTGTGACCTTAACCATCACTTGCCAATAATCATCATTAACAACCATATTCCACTGTTTTAAAGCATTTAACAAAGCCATAAACATCATGCATCTTTAAGCATCAAACCACAATAGAACAATGTTCAAAAACAAGGAACTCTCACCTTGAGCTTCCTCCTACACATGGCTTACAATCTCAGCAAATACACATGCTAGATATGCTTTAAAAATAGAATTTAAAACATGCAAACAATCACATTGCACCCAACCATCACATGGTTCCTCAACAAGAGAGTTTTCCCGAAAACTTACTCTTGAGCTTAGCAAAGTTGTTTAGACTTAGACTAAGCTCCCAAACCTTCGAAACATTGGTTTCAAAGCCGAAAACCAAAATCCACTCACCGATTCCGTTTCGCCTCTTGCCGAAACACCAATCAAGCTTCCGGATCAACAACACTAGGATCCAAAGATGACTCCCCTGTTTTAAAAACATCAAAACAGTAGATTAATGCATCATCATGCATTAACACCCTCAATGAAAGCATCAAAACTCGCTGCTCTCATCCACACTCCATTTTCGGCTACCAAACACAACCGAAAATGCATCCAAACAACTCCTCAACACTACCCAGCCAAGATCCATCAAATCTAAGCATCCTTAAACATCAAATAACATCCAAAAAGGATCTAACAACGTCCTTATACCTCCAGCTATAACAGATCAACAAGATCACTCCAAAAACAACCAAGAACACAAGCTAAACTTAGGAAATTCAACCTATCCGGGATTGCATTGATTAAAACTCAATTTCACATCAAATTAGCATTCAATTAACATCAATTTGACACCTCAAAACACAACCCAATCAGATCATACGAAAATTTCATCAAAATCAATCAAATCTTGCATTTAAAAGCCAAGATCAAGACCAAATCAATAAAACCTTTTATAAAACACAATTTAAGGATTGCGAACTTGGGAATTTCAGTAAAGAACTTAAAGTTCAGAGGAGAAGGACGTTTTTACCTCCAAACTTGAGTTTTCTCCCTTTTTGGAACCAAAATCTTGAAAATCCACTTAGCAAATGGTGAGGTTTTGTTGAAGAGATGATTAGAGATCAAAAGAGAGTTGAAATGTGATATTTAGGTGACAAAATCTGATGAAAAGCTCTGGAGAAAATGTGTTTGGTTTGAGAGAAAAGATGAGAGAAAATGGAAAATGGAAAAGTTAGTTGGAAAATGATAAAATATCTTCCCTCCACTTTTCTTTTATTTAAAAACCTTTAATAAATCATTTAATATCTTAAAAAAATCTAGAGAAACTCCCATTGGGTAAATAGCTCCTTAAAGATTCAAAGTTTCAATCCTTTTTAAAACAGTCTCACAGTTTTCGAAAATTACATTTTGGTCACTAACCAAAATGTCACACTTCCAAACCTCATTTTGTAAAATTGATTTCACCATTCTCTTATTCATAATAAAAGAGGGTTTTAGAACATTTTTCCATATTTTTAATGCAACCCAAACTAGGTTTTCCTAAATTCACTCTCATATATTCGAACCGCGATCCGACTGAACCGGTCCGAAACTCAAAACTCCTAAGCCCAAAACCGGGGCGTTACAACTCTCCCCCCTTAAGAAATTTCGTCCTCGAAATTTACCTGAAGGAAAGAGGTACGAAAACTGCTTGAGCATGTCATCCTTCCGTTCCCACGTGGCTTCCTCAACACCACGGTGCTTCCACAACACCTTCACCAACTCAATGGTCTTGCCACGAAGAACCTTGCTATCCGAATCCAGAACCTTCACCGGTTCCTCATCATAGGTCAAATCCGGATTCAATCCCACTTCTTCCACAGGCATCACATGTGAAGGATCCGATCTATACTTCCGAAGCATAGAAACATGAAACACATCATGAATCTTCTCCAACTCCTGAGGTAACCTCAACTTGTACGCAATAGGACCCACACGCTCAACAACCTCGTATGGTCCAATGTACCTAGGGCTCAACTTGCCCTTACGTCCAAACCTCATCACCTTTTTCCAAGGAGAAACCTTCAAAAACACACGGTCACCCACCGTATACTCAATCTCCTTACGCTTCAAATCCGCGTAAGACTTTTGCCGATCAGAAGCTACCTTCAAACGCTCACAAATGAGCTTCACCTTCTCGGTGGTTCCTTTCAACAAAGCCGGCATCGACACCAACTTCTGACCCGTTTCAGCCCAACAAAGAGAAGTCCTACACTTCCTCCCACACAAAGCCTCATAAGGTGCCATTTGAATACTCGCCTGATAACTATTGTTATAGGCAAATTCCACCAAAGGCAAATGTTTCTCCCAAGAGCCCTAGAACTCAATCACGCAGCACCTCAACATATCCTCCAAAACCTGGATAACACGCTCGGACTGACCATCCGACTGAGGATGATAAGATGTACTGAAATTCAACCGTGTACCCAAAGCTTGATGCAAACACTGCTAGAACCGCGATGTAAACCTCGGATCCCTATCCGATACAATCGACTTTGGCACACCGTGCAGCCGCACAATCTCAGCAATGTACAGCTCCGCAAGCTTATCCAAAGAAAACGTAGTATGCACAGGCAAGAAATCCGCACACTTCGTCAGGCGATCCACAATCACCCACACCGAATTCTTCTTCGACGGTGACAAGGGTAAACCAGATACAAAATCCATGGTAACCCTTTCCCACTTCCATTCAGGAATCTTCAACGGTTGCAACAAACCTGATGGAAACTGATGCTCAGCCTTTACTCGCTGACACACCATGCACTTGCTTACAAACTCAGCCACATACTTCTTCAAACCCACCCAATAGTACTCATCACGAAGATCCCGATACATCTTAGTACTACCTGGGTGCATAGCAAAAGGACTACTATGACCTTCAGTCAGAATAGCACGCCTCAACTCAGCATCATTGGGCACTACTATCCGACTCCCAAAACACAACACACCATCATCATTAAAACAGAAATCCGAAGGCCTACCCTCCGCGATATCCTGAACATGGGACACCAAGGAATCATCCAACAACTGCTTTTCCTTGATCAACTGAACCAAAGATGGTTTCACTTGCAACTCAGCCACAAGACCACCATCACGCGAAATACTCAAACTGGCAAACATAGCCCTCAACTCAACCGCTACCTTCCTACTCAAGGCATCCGCTACAACATTAGCTTTTCCAGGGTGATACTCAATCGTCAAATCATAATCCTTGAGCAACTCCCCCCAACGCCGCTGCCTAAGATTCAACTCCTTCTGAGACATCAGATACCTCAAACTCTTGTGATCCGTGTACACAGTACACTTCTCACCATACAAGTAATGTCTCCAGATCTTCAAAGCAAAAACCACCGCAGCCAACTCAATGTCATGCGTAGGATAATTGCGCTCATGCACCTTCAACTGCCGTGATGCATAAGCCACCACCTTACCCTCTTGCATCAACACACATCCTAAACCAACATAGGACGCATCGCTATACACCACAAACTCTTTCCCTGATTCAGGCTGAACCAAGATAGGAGCTTGCGTCAAAGCCGCCTTAAGCTTCTCAAAAGCCTGCTGTCTCGCTTTCGTCCACTCATACCTAACATCTTTCTGCAATAACTTTGTCAAAGGTGCAGCAATCTTAGAAAACCCATCCACAAACCTCCGGTAGTATCCCGCCAAACCAAGGAAACTACGAATCTCATGAACAGACTTAGGAACCTTCCAATTCATCACCGCCTCAATCTTCTGAGGGTCAACACGAATTCCCTCGGTAGAAACCACATGCCCAAGAAACACCACTTCACTTAACCAGAACTCACACTTGCTCAACTTAGCATAAAGCTGATTCTCCAACAAAGCTTGCAACACAATCCTCAAATGCTCTTCATGTTCCTCCTCAGTACGCGAGTACACAAGGATATCATCAATGAACACCACAACAAACTTATCCAGGTATTCATGAAACACACGATTCATCATGTCCATGAAAGCTGCAGGAGCATTTGTTAACCCAAACGGCATCACAAGAAACTCATAATGCCCATACCTCGTCCTAAAAGCGGTCTTAGGCACATCCACATCTTTCACCTTCAACTGGTAATACCCTGACCTCAAGTCAATCTTAGAGAACACAGCTACTCCCCGAAATTGATCAAAGAGATCATCAATCCTCGGTAAAGGATACCGATTCTTGATAGTCAACTTGTTCAGCTGACGATAATCAATGCACATTCTCATAGTGCCATCCTTCTTCTTCACAAACAAGACCGGTGCACCCCAAGGCGACACATTCGGCCGAATGAAACCACGATCAAGCAACTCTTGCAACTGCGTCTTCAGCTCTTTCAGCTCCTTAGGTGCCATCCGATAGGGAGTAATGGACACAGGAGTTGTATTCTCATACAGCTCAATCCCAAACTCCACCTCGCGATTAGGAGGTAAACCAAGCAACTCCTCAGGAAACACACCAGGAAACTCTCGCACAATCCTGATATCTTGCACACGCAACTCCTTATAACTAGGATTCATCACAAAGGCCAGGTAAGCTTCACAACCTTGCCTCAACATCCGGCTCGCCTCCAAAGAAGACACCACATTGGCAAGAAACTTCACATTCTCACCAACCACAACCACCTCATAATCATCCGCAAGCTTCAAAAAAACTCGCTTATTCTCACAATCCACAACCGCTCGATGCTCAGCAAGCCAATCCATACCAAGGATTACATCAAAACCATAGAAAGGTAACTCCATAAGGTCAACATGAAAAACATGATCTTGAACAACCAAAGGACACCTTCTATAAAGCTTTCGAGTCACAACAGTCTCTCCAAAAGAACTAGTGACACACACACCAACATCCAAAGACTCAACAGGCAACCCAAGCAATTCAGCATGCTCACGCAATATGTAAGAGTGCGTAGATCCAGAATCAATCAAGGAAAGTAATGACAAGGATTGCAAAGTAAAAGTACCTGCGATCACATCCGCGTCATTCCTCCCCTCCCACTGAGCAAACATTCTAGCCTGGCCACCACCCTCTGGCTGTACAGCTACAACATGAGCCACACCCCGACCACCTTCCTCTCTCCGCTGGAAATTACCACGGCCGCGCCCACGGCCTCTCTGTGGTGCTGCAACAACAGGAGCACGCCCTTGGCCACCAGCCAATATAGGACACTCTCTCCTCATATGATCCGCAGATCCACAATTCCAGCACACATTACCAGCAGCTACAACAGGAGCTTGCACCTCCCTCACAGCACGAGGACAATCACGTTTCATATGGCCATGCGAACCACATGTCCAACAAGCACTCGGATCAACTCTAGCATTGCCTCCCCGGGCAGGCGCACCACCACCTCACTTAGCTGAGGACTGATACTTCTGATCACGTCCCCTCTTGTTCCGTCCACCACCGGAACTATATTCAACAGCTCGCTTATCAGCACTTGATCCAGCACTTCTAGCAGATAAACCCAAGTTCATCTCAATATCCTTTGCTCGGCCCACCAACACATCAAAATCATCATACTCGGTAGCCAGCACATACATCTTTACATCCGTCACTAAACCATAACGGAACCTTTCACACCTCGCTCGCTCATCCGGAACCAGCTCAGGTGCATATTGACTGAGTCGAACAAACTGCACTTCATACTCAGCCACCGTCATGCTCCCCTGGGTAAGAGACATGAATTCCCTCTTCTTTTCATCTAGGTACCTCACACCTAGATACCTTCTCTTGAACACATTCTGAAAGAATGTCCAAGTTACATCAGCTTCCGCCATCCCAGCGGTAGTGGTTGTCCACCACGTATAAGCATCCTTCTGTAGCAAAGATACTACACAGCCAAGCTTCTGCACATCAGTGCAACTCATCTGACCCAAGATTCTCTTGGTACTCTCTAACCAAGCCTCAGAACCTTCAGCAGACATACCCCTGAACTCCGTCCCTCCCAGACTGCGCAAACGCTCCAAGGGTAGTCTAACTCTAGCATCTTCCTGATGCCCAGCTCCACGAGCTCCAGCTACCGCTGCTTGAAAAGCACCAGCTATAGCTTGAATCAGCACCGTCATGTCAGGAACAGCTTGCCCCTGACCAGCCTCAGGTCCAGCAGCCCCAGCACCAGCTGCAGCTCCAGCTTCTTCAGCCCCAGCATCACCACCGCCAGGTGGAGGAGGTAAGACCGCACTCTCAACATTCTCTTCATTTTCATTCTCATTCTGAGCCGTAGCTCGCACATTACTCCTCAACTCTCTACGAGGTGCCATACTCTAACTATGCAATCACAATGCAAATAAACAAAATCAGGCCCAGCAAGGTAAGCAATCCAAGTACTCAAGCTCATTTCCAATTAAAACAACTTCATCTCATTAGCTTTGATTTGGCAATGGGTACCCACAACATGCTTCATCACAGCACACATCTCAATTGCAACATACATGCAATTCACTCAACATGCTTTCACCCAACAAGCATACAAAGCATACATACTTTAAACATTCACATAAACATTCCCAATTACTTGAGAACTCAGCTCTGATACCACCAAATGTAACCCCCTTAACCCGGCCCAGACGGTTGAACCGAATTAAGAAGTTTACACGGGGAAAACCAAAGTCAACTCGAAAGTCAACCTTGATTAACGACCCTTTTTTTTCTTTTAAATCTTATCTAGATGCACGTTAACCCTAGTTATGTTCATACAAACATCGTACTCAAAGATCATCGCAGACGGAAAACGTTCAGGGACTTAATTTGAACAAATCAAGACTTTAGGGACCAAAATGTAAATTTTGGAAAATACAAGGACTTAACCCACTTTTAAGTTACCAATATGGAATTATTCATATTTCATGCTTGTCTGTCAAATTTCAGCTCAAACGGACATCACAAACTCAATCAATTGCGTAAACATGATTCAGGACCAAAACGCAAACAAAACAAAACATATAACCAACAATTTCAGTGCCCAACGGCCGAGTGTTCCGAAACAGGGAGACCCGTTCCGAACCGCGGGACCGTTCTGCAACAGGTTTCGAAACAATGCCTGGCAGTGGCACTTCCGTTCCGGAACGGATGCATCCGTTTCGGAACGCCCAGGCCATTTCAGGCCCCTGTTCCGATACGGTAGCACCTGTTCCGAAATAGGCTACCCAGATTGCAGAAAAATAGCTGGTTTAATGCACAATTAACCTATCAAACATGCTCCAAAGACAACCAAACTTTACCAACAAGTCATACAACATTCAAGGAACATAATTGCCTCAACCAAATATCAACATGGCATCAATTATGAAAATCCCCAATTCTATAGGCATGCATCCTATTTAGCAAACCATTCAAGCATCAAACCATCAATTCAAACCCATAATGGCCAATTACAAGAACCAACAATGTTAACAACATTTATACAACTTAGGGAGTCCAAAACATCTCCCAAAACAACAACATAGGTTCCCCATTGCCAAATACCCAAAAGCTAATAGTTTGAGAAAATGTTCACCATACATGAGCTTTGTTCACCACTTGGATTCTTCACCAACTTGCTGCCCTCAAATGCACTTTAATGCTCTGCATTATTGGTTTAAGAAAAAAGAGAGAGCGTAAGCATAAGCTTAGTGAGGAATGCTCAATAAAACCACACAATAATGCATTTACAAAACACCTTTATAAATCATACTTCAAAACAACATTTGATCACGCTCACAAGCATTAAAACAAGCAATTCATGCTTCAATCTTTATCAAGTCATATTGGCAACAAGTGATACATTCAACATAAGATTCACATGTGGACTTTCAAACACCATTGTAATCTTATAAATTCCAAGGACCACACATGGACTTTTAAACATCATTGTGTCCTTAACCCATGGACTTTTAAACACCATGACAAGGACCACACAAGGACTTTTAAACACCTTTGTGTCCTCAACAAGAACCATCCAAGGACTTTTAAACACCTTGATGTTCTTAAGTAACAAGGCTTACACAAGGACTTTTAAACACCTTGAACCTTAACCAAGAACCAACCATGGACTTTTAAACACCATGTTGTTCTTAACAAGAATCATCCAAGGACTTTTAAACACCTTGATGTTCTTAATTAACAAGGCTTACACAAGGAATTTTAACCACCTTGAACCTTAACCAAGAACCAACCATGGACTTTTAAACACCATGTTGTTCTTAAATAAACAAGGCTCACAAAAGGACTTTTAAACACCTTTGTGACCTTAACCATCACTTGCCAATAATCATCATTAACAACCATATTCCACTGTTTTGAAGCATTTAACAAAGCCATAAACATCATGCATCTTTAAGCATCAAACCACAATAGAACAATGTTCAAAAACAAGGAACTCTCACCTTGAGCTTCCTCCTACACATGGCTTACAATCTCAGCAAATACACATGCTAGATATGCTTTAAAAACATAATTTAAAACATGCAAACAATCACATTGCACCCAACCATCACATGGTTCCTCAACAAGAGAGTTTTCTCGAAAACTTACTCTTGAGCTTAGCAAAGTTGTTTAGACTTAGACTAAGCTCCCAAACCTTCGAAACATTGGTTTCAAAGCCGAAAACCAAAATCCACTCACCGATTCCGTTTCGCCTCTTGCCGAAACACCAATCAAGCTTCCGGATCAACACCACTAGGATCCAAAGATGACTCCCCTGTTTTAAACACATCAAAATAGTAGATTAATGCATCATCATGCATTAACACCCTCAATGAAAGCATCAAAACTCGCTGCTCTCATCCACACTCCATTTTCGGCTACCAAACACAACCGAAAATGCATCCAAACAACTCCTCAACACTACCCAGCCAAGATCCATCAAATCTAAGCATCCTTAAACATCAAATAACATCCAAAAAGGATCTAACCACGTCCTTATACCTCCAGCTATAACAGATCAACAAGATCACTCCAAAAACAACCAAGAACACAAGCTAAACTTAGGAAATTCAACCTATCCAGGATTGCATTGATTAAAACTCAATTTCACATCAAATTAGCATTCAATTAACATCAATTTGACACCTCAAAACACAGCCCAATCAGATCATACGAAAATTTCATCAAAATCAATCAAATCTTGCATTTAAAAGCCAAGATCAAGAACAAATCAATAAAACCTTTTATAAAACACAATTTAAGGATTGAGAACTTGGGAATTTCAGTAAAGAACTTAAAGTTCAGAGGAGAAGGACGTTCTTACCTCCAAACTTGAGTTTTCTCCCTTTTTGGAACCAAAATCTTGAAAATCCACTTAGCAAATGGTGAGGTTTTGTTGAAGAGATGATTAGAGATCAAAAGAGAGTTGAAATGTGATATTTAGGTGACAAAATCTGAGGAAAAGCTCTGGAGAAAATGTGTTTGGTTTGAGAGAAAAGATGAGAGAAAATGGAAAATGGAAAAGTTAGTTGGAAAATGATAAAATATCTTCCCTCCACTTTTCTTTTATTTAAAAACCTTTAATAAATCATTTAATATCTT
This sequence comes from Hibiscus trionum, assembly GCA_030270665.1. Lineage (NCBI taxonomy): Eukaryota > Viridiplantae > Streptophyta > Magnoliopsida > Malvales > Malvaceae > Hibiscus > Hibiscus trionum. Next base: position 10,867,660 of record BSYR01000056.1, read on the forward strand.
AGAAAAATCTGGAGAAACTCCCATTGGGTAAATAGCTCCTTAAAGATTCAAAGTTTCAATCCTTTTTAAAACAGTCTCACAGTTTTCGAAAATTACATTTTGGTCACTAACCAAAATGTCACACTTCCAAACCTCATTTTGTAAAATTGATTTCACCATTCTCTTATTCATAATAAAAGAGGGTTTTAGAACATTTTTCCATATTTTTAATGCAACCCGAACTAGGTTTTCCTAAATTCACTCTCATATATTCGAACCGCGATCCGACCGAACCGGTCCGAAACTCAAAACTCCTAAGCCCAAAACCGGGGCGTTACACCTTGGTCGGGTATGTTAACAGTTGGGAGTCGTTTTAACTATGGCTTGAATCTTAATTGTCTTGTCTTTTTGAGTGCCAATCTGTTTGATTATTTTTCTTTATTTTGTGTAGGCGTTGAAACTGGTTTGTATTTGCAGTACAGGAATAGAAGAAACAATGGGTGGATGGTCTGAGCTTTCGAGAGATTTAATGAGGATGATTGAAGGTAAACTAGACTTGTATGAAGATAAAGTTTTATTCAAGTTTAATTAATTTTGATATATATAAAAAATAATTAAATTAATTTTTTTAGAAGAATTCAATGATTCATTGAATTGAATTGAATCAATGATGGTGAAATTATTTTAAATGGTATATGGTTTAGGATATATGTTTAAGAGTTTAAGGGTTTAAGGTTTAATAGTTTAGGGTTTTAGGTTAAGGGTTAAATTATTTTTTATATAGAATAGGGTTAAATTGAAATAATATTTAAACAATGAGGGTTCAATAAAAATATGGAAATAAGTGAGGTACTAAATATATAATTTACCCTTATTAAAAAAATAAAATTTTAATATATATATAAAATAATTTAATTAAAATTTTAAAATAATTATTAATTGTATGATGGGTCCTTGAAATTTTAAATCTTTATTAATTAATTTAATGGTGTTTATCGGTGTTCATCATTAGTGGTGTTCATCGATGTTCGTCGCGCGTGGTAGACTCATCCTATGAAATAAGTCAAATTTAATTATAATAAAAAATTATTTTTTTATAAATTTTAATTTGAAAATATAAACTATTCTAAATTATATATGGACATATTACTTACAAATTAACAATAAATATAAAATAAATTACAAATAAAATAATTTTATTCTCAATATAAATATTATAAAATATATATTATTTTATAATTATGTGTACATAATATACAATAAATTATAATTAAATATTAAGAGTAAAAAAGTAATTTTATTTTCAAACTAGCTTTTCCACCTAAGAAGCTATAAAATCTAGCTTTTTAGTTTAGGTGAAAAAGCTAGTTTTAAAAGCAACCAAAAACATCAAAAAATAAGTGAAAGCACTTAAAAAAGCCCATTTGGGTTGCCAAACGCAACCACAAACGGGGCCTTAGACATTGATCATCTTTGATGCCCTCAAGTGCACCAATCCTTCCTGGGCTTGGACATGCATAAGGGATGAGATTGAAGTTATCAGGGACGGATCCTTATGGCGTGTCGGAAATGGAAGAAGTATTTCGACATAGAACGATAATTGAATTCCAAAATTACATAAGTTTCGGACCTCCACTCAACCTTCGCCCAGCCGTCCCTATCCCTTCGTCTGTAGTCTCATGAATCTGGATCAAAGATCTTGAGACAAATTCAGAGTTGAGAGTCTTTTCTCACCGACTGAGATCAGCGCGATCTTGTCTATTCCAATAGGAGGACTAGGTGTCAAAGATACCCTCATATGGGCGGGAACGAAAAATGGGAAATATTCGGCTAGGTCGGGGTATCGATTCATTGAGGATAACCCTAGATCCTCTTTGAAACCTTCCTCTAGTAATTCCTCGGGTGAGAACAAAGCCTTTTGGAATTTCATTTGGGACTTGAAGGTACAGTCCAAAATCCGATCCTTCCTTTGGAAGCTCTACCATAATATAGTGCCCACCAAAAGCATCCTTGCGGCTCGTTTTCATGACAAATTCCAGGACTCAGACCATTGTCCTAGGTGCGGAGAACATGCGGAATCCATTGAACATCTTCTTTTCTTCTGCCCATTTGCATAAGTGGTCTGGAAGGCATCAGGTCTCAATTACTCGCCTTCCTCTCATGATTTTCCTAGTTTTCTTAATTGGTGGATTAAGGATAATGATTTCCGCAAACTAGGAAACTTTGAAGAAGGTTGTGTTTTTATTGCCTTTCTCCTTTGGGTAATCTGAAAGTTGAGGAATGCTTTGGTTTTTGAAGGTAGGAAAGATCTCCATTGGAATGTGTGGTTGCGTGCTGAACGAGATTTTAAGGAATTCTTTCTTACTACACAAGCTATCCCCCAAGAGAAGCCTCAACTACCTGGGGAACACAGTTCATGGACCCCTCCTCCTCTCAATATGGTTGAAATCAATTGTGATACCGCTTTTGACAGTCAAACAGGAAAGGCTACGGCGACGTAATTGCACGAGATCCTTTATTCAAGGAGTATTCGCACCAACAATAGCTTCGTCTGTTGCGGTGGCAGAAGCTTTTGCTATCAGGCTTGGTATTTCTCTGGCTCTTATGAATGGATTCTTGAGGATTATCATTGAGGTGGACTGTCAAGCTGTTATCGGAAGACTCTGTTCGGGTTCTGTAACACTCGAATTTGGGGGTCAGGTGGATTAAATAATTAAAATAATATTTCGGGTTTTGTTCTCAAAATAAATTGTGTTGGACATATTTTAATTTGAACCCAATAGCCATGGATTTCATATTATGGTAATAACCCATTTTCATTAAAGGTAAATGAGTCATTTGACTTTTTAAAAGAAACAAACAAATAAAAATAGCTTTTTAGCTCATCTTCTTCCCCACCTATTTTTTAAATTCCACGACAACATTCCCCCTCCATTGGAGTTACTATTCCATCACCATACTCATTCATTCTTGGTGATTTTTGAAAGGTAAACACGTTTTTGACTTGTCCTCACTTTCCTCTACATATCTATACCTTTAATTTTCATAAAAACTCATGGTTTTAAGTTTTGAGGTTTTGGATTAAAAATGTTATCTTTGTTTGCTTTTAGTTAAGCTTTTGATTTGTTGAGGTTAGATGAGTTATATACTATCTAAAATGTCCAACATATGTGATTTTTACAAGGTTTTATAATGATTCCCGAATTTGGGTTTGTTGGGGGGTTTTAGAGGGGTTTAAGGTTGATTTTTGGGGCTGTTTTGGGTGAGAACTTGAGGGCTGATGGTTAGACTATGTTTGAGGGTTGTTTTGGGTGTATTAGATGACACTTGGGAGGTTGGAAACATGGTTTTCTGGTTTGGCTTTTGGGCAGCTCGAAAATGGCACCTTTGGGGTTGTCTTTAGCTTGAATTCATGTGATTTATGCTTGGATTGTGTTCCGGGTTTGCTACAATGATTTGTGAACTAAAATGTGGTTGTTTTGATTGTGTTGGGATGTTTATAAGCAAGGAATTGTGTTGGTGAAGCCTCGGGAACGAATCCGGAATAGCTTGGTGGCTTGATCAGCTAGAGTTGTTGAGCTTGGAATAGTCGGTGAGTGGTTCTACGTTTTTAAATTGGTTTTCAAATGTTGGTTCAAGCATGTGGATCTAGGTCGGGCTTGGTAAACCCACCTAGGGTTGGGATTAGATTGGTAGTCTAATCCCAAGCTTTAGTTAGAGACTTTGGTTGAACTTTAAATGTTGTGTATGCCTCATGTTTTAATTGTGATTAATGTTGTTATGTATATTGTGATATACATGTGTGTTGAGACATGATGTTTGATGCATTGTGATATGCATGTGGTTGTGGAATGTGGTTTGTGCATGATGGTAAATCATGGTGAGTACGTGCTAAGCACGAAAAATGGTAAGAAGTTGTGTTGTGAAATGAATTAGTATTGGCACTAGTATGCTTGTGTACAAATGATTGATCATTAGGATGTTTAGTGTGCACACGAGAGTCGAAATGCGTGCGTGGTCTTGGTGATGGTAGTCATCAAGATGGAGTACGGGTACGCCCGGAAATCTTCTTTATATGTTAGTCGGTGATGAGTGGAATCTCATCGACGGGGCGTGAGGATGAGTGGAATCCCCTCCGCGTGAAACGGTGATGAGTGTAATCCCACCGTAAGGTATTGGTTGTGTGTTGGATGTGAGTTCCAACGGTTGTTATCCGCGTATTCGGGTCATAGCTAGGTGCCAATAAGTTTGATATATGTGTTTCCATATGGTTGTGTTTATGGACTTGTTGAGCATGCCATGATAATTGAGATTATGTTCATGCATCATATATATTGACTCATGTGGCTTCAAAGGTAAGAAATCATGCATTCTTCCTTGGTTGTGTTGCTCGTGCTTGGACCCTGCATTATCGAGATTTGTTTTATGAGCTTACCATCACTAAGCTTTATGCTTACGTTCTCTTTTGTTCGACAATGCAGATCCTTAGTTTGTGGGTTGCTTGTGCAAGAAAAGGGCCTTCAAGTGTGCTAGTTGTGCTTTTGCTATCCTCAAGTATGAACTTTTTAAGTTATGGATGTAATAGATGAGCAATGGGATATTTATGTTGTTGCCTTGTGTTAGGAGCTTGTTTAGACTCCCTTTGAAATGTTGATATTATGGTGCGGCTTGTTGATGCCTTATTTTGGTTTGTAAACCATGCTTTTAATGTGTATCTTGAATGTTTATGTGAATGTTGGTTCTAAGGCAAGAAACCTTAAAATGCAATGTATGCCTTTTGTGGTGAATGCTTGTTTCTCTTAAATGCATGCCCTTATTATATATCTTTATGTGTTTTGAACATGTATGAAATGGGGTGTATGCCTCTAGAGGTTATGTGTGCATGTTGTGTTTGCTTCTTGAAGTCGTTGAGGGTGTTTGGGATCGTTTAGAGATGATTAAAGCTGGTTTTGAAAACTTACAGGTTGCAGGCGTTTCGGAACGGTTCATGTTGTTTCGGAACGAGTGTGGTTCCAGGGACACCCGTATTGGAACGCGTTTCGGTACGGTTTGGCTACTGTGAGCTTCTGTTCCGATACGAGCTTCGAAACGTTTTGGCTACTGTGAGAGCCTGTTCCGGAACGAGTTTCGGAACGGTTAGGCAAAATGGACCCCTGTTCCGAAATGGGGTGGATGCGTTTCGATACGGGTGGTTGGCTTTTTAAACTGGGGCCCGTGTTTCGAAACGGGCAATGCCTGTTTCGAAACCCAGGCCTGAAATGGGGCTTTTTGACATCTCTAAGGGTTCTCAAGTGTTGGGCTTAGGCCCGGTTTGATGTTAGTCTTCTTGTGAGTCTTGTTTCCGCTGTCGTTTCACACATAGGTTTAATTTAATCCATCTAGACAAGATAATAAATGAAAAAGTTTTCTCGGGTTGTTAACCGAAGTGGAGCCTTAACAGGTTTCGCCTCGGTTATCCCCGTGTGACCCACTCGGACCGGTCGACCATCCGAACCGGGACGAGGGGGTTACAGGTTCCCTTTCTGATCGGGTATCCTCAGCAGTGAAAGAGGATATTAGATCTCGAACCAAATCCTTTGCCTCTTGCTCTTTTTCCTATGTTCCTCGACCTTGTAATCAGGCTGCGGACTGACTAGCCAAATTCACTAAAAATACCCAGGGTCAAACCTTCTGGGGACCTAACATTCCCCTTACTTTGCGGTTTGTAACTTGTGCATGAAATGAAATTTATCTCCTTTGATAAAAAAAAACATTGATCATCTAGAAGTCTATTAGTTCTAAATTTTTACGTATTCAACACATAATTTAAAATTTTACTTTTTTACGAACTTAAATATTTAATTTATATAATATTTTTTAACTTTTTGATATGACACACATTGTAGATAAAGGTAATTAAACTCAAATTTTCTAAAATAAACACCATTCTCTTTTTCATTGAAACTACTCGTTAGGTTTAATTTTTTATAATATTAAATTTGAAGAGAATCTACATAGTGTATATATGGTAGTACTAGTACTCGAATCTAAAATCTTAAAAATTCTATTGTACCAACCTTGTCATTAAACCAAGACCTTATTCATAGACGAATCCATAGGAGCCGAGTCCCCCTATATTCTATAAAATCCCATTTTGATCTTCAAAACAAATTTCCAAAAAAGGATAAATTGTGTTTGTCCCCTAAATTCTTCAAATGTTCACTTTAATCCTTGAAATGAATATCTAAGAAAACAATATATATATATATATATATATATATATATATATATATATATATATATATATATCATTAGTCCCTCTTAAAAAGTCAAAATAATTCAATTAAGCCCTTTTAGGTCCCCAAATTAAATATAAGCTTTTTATTTTGGCCTCTCTTAAAAATTAATAATTCAATTCAAACCCTTTAACATATTTTTTTTAACTTTGATCACTCCAAATATTATAGTTTTATCTTAACTCATAATACAAATTTTCTGACTTTATCGTTGGTCTCGTCGACCATATAAGTGTATTATGAAATAGAGGTATGATACTCTTATACAGTGTACAATTTAAATTTTGTATATATTTTTTGGACGGTTGATTGAGAGTAGATAGATCACTGAGATTATCAGTGAGAAGTGAGGGAGATTTTTTATGAGAAAAAAAGGGATAATTTCAACCATCCATTTATTCTCATCCAACGATTTCAAAAGGTATAAAATTAAATGAATTTTATGTGGTGTAAACAGATCATAACCCTGTAAAATACACGCTTGTGTATATATATAGAAAAATAAAAATGTATAGTGATGTATGTAGTGGGGAGATGTAGGGGATTTGGGGCATGGGGATGAGCTGTGAAAGAAAGTGAACCTGTAAGAATCATGCCCTTTCTTCTTCCCCATGTGAACTGTTTGTAAGAGCCCCCACTCTTTTCCCTTTGCTTTGCTTTGTCCCCAATCAGGCTCACATGGACTCTATTGTGATCCTTTTTCTTTATTTTTATTTTATTTCCCCCCTAGCTTCTTGGTACCTTCCATCATCTCATGTTGGCATTTATGTTGGGATTTTTTTAAAATTAAAAACAAGCCCTAATCATGATTAGTTGAAAATTTATTAACACATGTTGAGTAACCTCTCTGGTAAGTAAAAGTTTGTCTGTAATTAATTTATTCTTATCCATGTTTATTTTAATGATTTGTAATTTTTTTGAATGATCTAGAGGTGATTACAAGATAGTATCTGTTCATACATATTCTTAACCATTAACCCTTTGACAATGCGCATACACTTTGTAGATAAAGTAATTTGAAATCCTATCTTTTAGGATGAACATCATCTAATTTTCCATTGGAGCACGTTGTGGGTTCTGTACTTTTAAAATTCTTCAACTTAACCCACTTTGATAATCACATTTTCATACTTTAACTTCTGTTTTTTATATATATAAGAAAGGGTTGCAGTTTGAGTTTTAGAATAAAAAATTATACATATTTAGATTTGAATCTTAAAATTATTTATCAATCAATAATTAAGATAAGTAAAAGTATAGGACCAGCTGGCTCGAATCAAATGATTAGTAATAGTTGTTAGATTGTAAATTAAATGCACACCTTTTAACATTCTTACAACTAAGAAAAATTAATATCATAATTTTATAATCATTAGTATTTAATTTATTGGTAGGTTAGTTTAGAACGAGTACTATAAAAATTATTACGAGACTACCTTTTATAATTCAGTTTGTTCCATTTACATTAACGAAATTCGAATATCTGATCTTACTTGAGATTTTAAATTTTATTAAAAAAATAATGATTCATCATTCATGGAGTATAAAGAAAAACCAATATTCCTCGAAAGAAATAATAGCAAGGATTTGCATGTGCAAACCATGACTTAATACACAAAATAACAGCAAATGATGCATTTATAAAACTATTATTATTATTATTATTATTATTATTATTATTATTATTATTATTATTATTATTATTATTATTATTTGGATATATTTTTGGTATCCCAAAAATTCTTCAAGTGCCGTACAGAAGAGGATGGAAGAGGGAGAGAGATAGGGACGTGTTGTAATTGAGTTGCAGAAGAAGAAGAAAGCATTATTGTTGCAGGTGGATGGACTGATATTCATATAAATTTAAAATTTTCACAAGTAGATTTGAAGAAAAAAAATTAAGTGTCCTTATATGTAAAAATAAAAAGTAAATAAATAATTTGACAACTTCTAATCTTAAATATTTATTTGCTTGTTCAATATTTATCCAATAAAAATATATTTAAAATATTTAATTGTACTAGGGTTTGTAATACTAATGTTGGGGGAAAGAAAATATTTCTATGTATATAATATTTTAAAAAAATTATCAATTTGTGATTGTAGGTTTTGTAACACGGATTTAATCTTTAAATATTTAATTTTAAACTATTTTATTTAAATTTTATATAAAGATAACATCATCTTTTTTACTACTTAAATGAAATGTTATTTTAATATTTTTAAATTGAATTGACCGGTTAATCACTGACTTCAACTTATTAGTTAGGAGTTTAATACTAATATAGATAAAATTTTAAAATAATAAAACAACAAACAATATGATTATAAATAATAATACATAAAAAATTATAAAGATATAACATAAAAACAATAAATTAAAGGGAAAACTACATATTTAGTACCCAAATTATGCTCACGTTATTGTTTTGGTGCCCCAACTATTATTTTTGGTGAAAAGGAAATGCTTGTGGATGTATCTAAAAACTACATTTTGTTGTTGCTAAGGATATTATATAAGTTCATGTTAAAATGTAAGTTTTATTTTGTTGCTTTTGTTTTATTTATTTATTGATTGATAATTTAGTTAACATTTCTGAACATATATCGAACATGTGCGCAAACGAATAAACGGACACGCATGTGAACACTTAAATGAACACATTCACAAACACTTAAACGAACACGTTTGTGAACATTTAAACGAACACACTCGCGAACACTTAACGAACACGTTCGTGAACACTTAAACGAACACGTTCGCGAACACTAAACAAACGGACACGAACACCTTCAAAAATAAATAAACGAACATGAACACAATATTAAAAATTCAAACAAACACGAACCGAACATGAACACCTTTAAAAATAAACAAACAAACACGGAAATAGTCTTGTTCATTCAAGTTCGGTTCATTTACATCCCTATGGCTTGGGTTAATAACAATTTTAGCACAAAAACTTATACAATCTATCAATTCAGTATAAAATTCTATCAATTTAAAAATTATTTTAATTTTTTGATTAAAATTGTAAACTCCTCATTTTTCTTCTTCCAGTCGAACTTAATTTGCAATTTTACCCCCAAAATTAAGATAATATTTTAAATTGATCATATATATATAAGTGTTTTGGACTAAAATGGTGATTATACCAAGTCACGTCATATCTCCATTAATTTTTAACAGCCGAATTACCAAAACAGAACAAAAACGTAACATTAAGTATCATTTGCCAAAAATAATAGTTGGGTACCAAATTAGTAACGCGGGCATAACTGGGTACTAAATATGTAATTGTTCCTCAATTAAACTAAGGGCCTGCTACTATTATTTTCAGATAATAAAAAATTGCCCTATAAAGGGGACGCGTAAGCACGTTACAATAAAGTAATAAATTGAAAATACAAAAGAAAAAAAAAAGAGAGAGAGAAAAGAAAAGCTGAGACTTGAGAGGTGGTGACCACTTTTGTACAGTTACATCCATTTGCAGCTTAGCCTTGTGATTTTATTCCATATTTATTAAAAGTTCTGACAATTTCTTAAAAAAATATTATATATACATGCTAAGTTTATATCTGTTTTTTTTAACAACAGATATGATCACTTAATTATGGAATTAGTGTTAATTTGACCATTATGTTTTTAATTTTGGTAAATATACCACTAAACTATTTAATTGGTCTCAATCAGGCCACCAACCGTTAAAGAAAACTGAAATGCTGATGTGGCCTGTTAAATAAAACCGATATAATTACATATTTGGTCATTGTTATTTATAAAATCTATCAAGTTGGCACTAATTTTAATTAAATAAAAGTAATTGATTATTTAATTAGGTGGTGACACGTGTCACTACCTTGTTGGAGGATTTTAATTATTTTATTAAATAATTAATTTATTTTATTTAATTAAAATTAGGGCCAAATTGATAGATTGTGTAAATAAAAATAACCAAATATGTAATTATACCGATTTTATTTAACAGAACACGTCAGCATTTACGTTTTCTTTAACGGTTGGTGGCCTGATTGGAACCAATTAAATAGTTTAGTAGTATATTTATCAAAATTAAAAGTATAGTGGTCAAATTAACACCAACCCCATAATTAAGTGGTCACCTATGTAGTTTACCATTTTTTATAATGTTATAGTTTAATGGTAACGAACAAAGATATAAAATTTGAGTAGTTTAACGAATTTTATATGGAGTTTTGTTTCACATTGTTACCAATGAGATTATGACTTAATAGTAAGGCTAAAATATTAATAGAGTTCAGTCTAGATTTATTTTGATCTACGTTTAAATATATTTTGATTATTGATATGTTTGTACTTTAAAATGATTTATGTGGTTATAGTTATTTAGACATATTACTTGTGATTGTACTTGTACTTATATGTGTAATGTCCAAGAAAATCATCGATATTAAAATGTTATATATAATATATATATAGGGTTAAGATCTACTTACGTAGTGTAAAAGTTTTACATGTTTTTTGGATCGTTGGATGAGGGATATGGATGATTGAGATTAATTCCTTACTTTTTTTCAAGTGATATTCTTCACAAATTCTACTGTTAATCTCATTTACCCGTTTGACTCATCGAACGATCCAAAAATTGTGTAAAACTTAAAAACTTTTACGTTATATAACCGGATCTTATCCCTAAAAAATATTATACATAATGATTTATGTTCATAATAAATTTAATATATTTTTATAATATTAAATCGAGAAATCATTAGTTAAAGAAGTATGATAAAGACACATAGAGTATCGTAAAACAGTTATGAATATAACAGACATCTATACATGTCGATGCTTTCAACGTTAATCCAAATATTAGTGATGACAAAATAACTTGGCCTGTTTGGTCTCGACTCGATAGGTACGAATTTTTTATTTAAAAATCAAGTTTGTAGTGGGTGGATTTTGAAAAAGATCGAGTTGGGACGTGTTTAGGGTGAAAATTGCCCGCCTCAATATAATATATATATAATATTTAATGTTTTTAGGGTGAAAATTGTCCGCCTCAATATAATATATATATATATATAATATTTAATATTTTTATTAATTTTTTAAGACAGTTTGAGTTTAGTCGAATTTTTTGTTAAAATTTTAGAATTAGATCAAAGTCGGATTATACTTCTATTATGTGGGGCGGAACGGAGATAAAATATATTAAGCTTCGATCGGATCAAGGTCGAAAAGCCAAAAACCTGTCTCGTTCCGTTGCCATCCCTACCAAATATGAGGTAGAGGTTAATGCATTTCTCGTCTACGCCTAATGACTCGTACTATTATCATCCATACTACTTTTATTACCCTTGCTACAGTTTAACCAAATACCATTGTGTAGGGGTATTTATGGTAGATTAATCGTACTGTTTATTTTAAACGGCCGATTAATCGTTATAACAGTTATTAAATTATAGTTTAACAGTTAAAATATGATTAACTATTTTAACCGCTAATGATTAACTATTATTAACGGTTCGGTTACAGGTTAACATGTAACTTATTATAATTTCTTTTACATGTTCACTGCTTTTTTTAGAATAATAAAATTATATCCGATACATATTATATTATTAAAGGGCCTCGAGATTGACGTAACCAATCTTGTGAACAAAGTATATGTGTATATAATTTAATAACGGTTCGATTAACTAAAACCGTTTAACATTAACAGTTCGACTAATTGACCTGTAAATTATAACGATTACGGTTAAGGTTTAATATGGACACCTCTACCATTGTGGGGTGTATATTATATACTTTTATTCTATGAAAAATGTATATGTAGATAGAGACATATATAGTCCCACCAGACAAAGTCCGAAAACAAGAACAATTTTGATTAAGACTAAACGATTTTATGAATTGAATCAAACAATGTAGGAGTTAAGTTGGAATGGAATATCAGTTAAAATGATTTTATGGAATTGAGCCAACAGCTCCATGGTGATTGGTCGAAAATTAAAAAAATATATTTTTTAGAATAATTTTTACCTAGAGAGAGAGGAAGGGAAAATTACTCTTACGAATTTTAAAATTTAGGACCTAGGGAAGAGAATGGATGTCAATAAGGCTCTTTAACCGGTTGCTCCAAATTGTGTTGACAACTTAATTTAAGGTTAAAAATCACAATAGATAATGTTATAAAACATCTAACATTTTAGATTAGACGTTGGCATGAACGAAGCCACATGGTCTACTCTTGCGGTCCATTCTTTTTTATAATTTAGCCCATGTAGAATTTTAAATTATAATTCATTTTACTTGTTTTAATATTATAAAGTGGGTGTTATCTTAGTGATAAAGTGTCTACAGAAAATTAAATTTGTTTTACTCGAAGTTAGTGAACCGAACCCTATTGATGACATTTTCAATCTTTTATTCTTTTTAGGCTTATGTGTGAAAAGCTCTTGAACTTTTGAAAAAAAAATCAATTAAGCTCTTGAACTTTTTTGCACTCAATTAAGGGAAATTCTAAGGAAAGGCATACTAATATACGGGTAAGAAACGATGTTACCGAAAATATTATAAGATAAGTAACAAAGTTGTAAAGCGCTACCGGATATGTTGACATAATATAATGTATCCGGTAGAAAATATGAAGAAATATTAAAAAAATTTAGTAACCGGCAAACTTAAGTTATCGGTAGGTATCGATACAAACATAACAAAATAGGTAAAATTACTTATTTTGTTGATAAGAGTATCAACATATTAGGTAGCGCCTATTATGTTATTAAAGTTTAAGCTGATGGGGCCTTGAAAATCCGACGATAACAAAATAGGTGAATTACTTATTTTGTTGATAAGAGTATAAACATATTAGGTAGCACTTATTATGTTATTAAAGTTTAAGCTGATTGAGCCTTGGAAATCCGACGATAACAAAATAGGTAAATTACTTATTTTGTTGATACTTTTGAGTAAATTATTTATTTTGTTGATACTTTCGAAAGTATCTATACTTTTTTAAAAGTATCGATACTTTTTTAAAAAGCAATGTAACTGGTTGCAATATGGCTCGAAAGTATCGGTACTTTTTTAAAAAGTAATGTAACCGGTTGCAATGTGGTTCGAAAGTATCAACAAAATAAGTAATTTACTCAAAAGTATCAACAAAATAAGTAATTTACCTATTTTGTTATCGTCAGATTTCCAAGGCCCCATCAGCTAAACTTTAATAACATAATAGGCGCTACCTAATATGTTGATAATATTATCAACAAAATAAGTAATTTATCTATTTTGCACTTTTAACTGGTCACCTATTTAATCGGTCACACCGTATATTAGTCGTATATTAACCGCCTCATAGCAGAACTGCCCCTCAATTAAGCTCTTAAATCAAGAAAATGAATTGATTAATCTCTTTGACCAATTTTGACTATTAAATCTTGACAATTTTTTTCTTTAGCTATCATTGGCACAAGATACACTACAGTTTTATCATGCTGCATTTACAGATTTTTTTAAAAATTATTTTTTATATTTTATAATTTTTAGAATTATTAGAAATTTAAACAATTTTTTAATAAGTTTTTTTTGAAAATATCAAGTCGAAACATTGTGACACAACGCGCACTTCACCAACAGATAAAAAAAATTATCAAGGGTCAAAATTGGTTTAATAGATTAATTGATTCAATTTTTTTGGTTCAATGGCTTAATTGGTACAAAAAATTTAAGGGTTTAATTAGTTTTCTTTTTCAAAAGTTCAAGGGCTATTTATACCCTTAAATTTTTTTATTTTATTTTCGGCCCCTTAACTTTTATTTTCTGGCTTCGCACCCGGACGTAAATAGCATTTTAGGTTACAACTGAAAATGTTATCAAAACATATATCATTTTAAGTTGTGTGGATAATATTTTAGGTTGCAACCTAAAATGTTATCTCAAGCCGACCTACAATGTTATAAATTTTGATAATATTTTCGATTATAATCAGTTTAATTATTTTTTAGCCTTAAATTATGATTTATCATATAAAACGCCCCGTAATTGGTTGGTGTGAGTCGTAATGAATCTTAGGGCCTTGAGCATTAACCAATTTGGTCCCCTCGGGTGTTAAGATTCTGGGTTCGGCTATAACTTGAACCACCCTAACATAGAAGTAGAACCAGTCCCTTTAGTCTGGGTGCAGGCCGTTGAAGCAACCTGGACCAGGGCTTGGACTTGTAGGCTTGTAGCTGTAGGCTCTGTTTCGAAATCGACTTTTGTGACGACAGGAAATCAATACCAAGTCAGAACTCAATATGTGTAGTATTTGTGTCCCATTCAAAAGAGCTATGGAACAATAAAATCACCCTCCCACTTTTCCCAACCCTGTCTTTATTGGTTATCCTGATTCCTGTATATGAACATAGTCTAGACTCTAGAGCTTGATGCCGAAAACGAACTCAGCCACGGTGGCTTTGGCGCTCAAACGTGGTCTCATCAACTCCATTCTGCAAATCCTTGGTTTCTTCGTGTGAAAAATGAGATTTCAGCCCTATCCAACACTGGTAATAGTCGTGATCCCTGAAGGGGGATTCCAGAGCCCACAGACAGGTTCTAGGCATTAAACACGATTCGAACATAAAGGCCATAGTATCAGTGATCTTGTGAGGTCCTGCCTCATTTCCACCTGCAATAGTGTCCTGCAAGTCGAAACAGCCGTCAAAACAGACGCGCCATCCTAGAGCGGCCAGTTTCTAATGGTGAACCACTAGAGGGTACTGTCAACCCACGAACAGGAAGGCATAAAGTAGAATCGAATTGCAACCGTGATGTTGTGCTCAAGATGGTTACCTCGTATGTCTTGGTGTCCGGACCATGAGGAGTCATGCAGCTGTGAAGACTAGCACCACCCGGCAGAAAGCCATCAGCTTTTGCCTGAACCCAATCCAAAATTCTAAATCAGAAGAATAATTAAGACTGACTTAAGAATTATAATATATACATTAACTAAAAACCGAAACATTAGCTTTCTATCAGCATGAAGATATCACCATGGAATGACCCTATAATAGACTGTTCTACTAGAAGTATACTCGGTATACCAGATAAAAAAAGATAACAACCAGAGTATTGTAGGATTCACCTCATATCCTCCATGTATTAGGCCCATAAATTCACTCATGCAATTCCGATGATAATATGGAGGTCGGAATGTATGTTCAGCGACCAACCATCGGGGAGGAAAATGACAAAATCAAGCAATGCCATGCCCGGTTTATCAGTTGGTGCTGTCAAAACTGCAAGATATTGCTCAAATAAAATGTACCCTGAAAAAAATACTAGGAAAAGTACCATCTGAAAACAGAGTCCATCTATCATCATACCTGTATTTATTGATGGATCACCATGATCGACTAAAACAGTATTGTACGGGCAGAACTTGCTAAGATCATACTGGATGCAACATATACGATAAAATCAGATCGGTGGAATGTATGTTTTCAGAATCTTATAGTTCAACTATTTTAGTTTGAAGATCAATTACACCCACCTTATATGGGACATAATTACCATGCCAGGCAACTACGTTGAAAGGAGAAAAATCTTGTCTTGCATTGAAAAGTTCTCCTCCAAACTTTTGTACAATTGTAAACCCGGGCCGAGGGACCTCCTCAAACCAGGCTGTGGGAGTAAGGAAGTCTCTTGAAGCAGCAAGACCATTGGCACCTACACGAGACGAAAATCGTATCCTAAGGACAAATCTATCCAACATGAAGAGAAAAAAAAAGTGGCTTTTTTAATATTCCACAAACAACAAAACATCATGCTTCATTCACTCACAGGCCACATCTGAACAAGAGATTAGGTAGGTACCTATTGGACCAAGATCAGGAAGCTGAAAATGGGTACCGAAGACCTCAGCAACATAACCACGTGACGGGCCATCAGGCAAATCTACAACAAAGCGGAAGCCTTGAGGTAAGACAGCCATTTCACCAGGAGATACCTGCAATCTTCCACATTCAGTAGTGATCCATAGCCCTGTAATCAGAAATACAGTTCTTAAGTACGAAGATTCCTTTGCGTAATAAATGCAGTTCTTAAGCGGTAAAGGGATTTTAACTTACTTCCTTGCTGGGGAACTACCAAAAAATCACCATCTGCGTTGCAGAAGGCACAATTGTCCATCGATTTGTTGGCAGTGTACCTACATGTAAGGAAAATTTTATTGCCTCCTTAAGGTTCACCTTTAAGCTAAACAACTGAGCATGACCAAAGTCTCCTAGCAAAGGATCAATGCAACAAAAGTTCTTTTCGAATATATAGCAGAGACACAAAGAGTCACGATGGCGGAACTCATCTCAACCAAGCACATTAGCGATTCGGTAAACATATCAAGCCAAAAATAAAAAATTGCAAACAAACCAGAGTCACATTACTTCCGTTTCCCTAATGAAAAACTTGCAATTCAGAGAATCATATTAGTCCACTGAGCTCAGAGTTTGAGAAGTTTGCTAATTTACATGTTTCGAAGCGTCAAAAATTGAAATTCCTCCAATATCAAGTCTACTAGTCTAGGATCATCTTGCTGGAGTCTAACTGACATCTAAGGAAGTTTCAAGTCATACATCCGGCATGTTCGTAAACATTCCGGTTTCTAATTTTCTCCACAATACTGGTCAGCTATCCGTCCTAGTCTTAACAATTATAGTCACTTAAATTTCAGCATAATTTTCCCATCTTATATCGAAATCATCAGCAATATCAGGCAATGTTTAGTACTCAGAGATACAGGGCGGTGCGGTGTCGGGTACGCAAAATTAATGAAAGGTCACCCTATGAAAACTAGAACAACAATATCAAACAAATCCCAAAGAAAATTTCTCATAGTTCCTTGATAAACATGTAAAAACATAGAAACATACATAAGTTTGATTATTGAAAAATTGACCACTAAAATACCAATTACATGTGAATAGCATATCCATGTCGAAGGAATGAGCTGCCAGCTCCACATATGGTGTATAAACCATCGATGAAATCGGTCGGCGAATCGGGAACATCCACAGGCTTCCACCGGAGCTGAGTCGGGTTTGCAACCGTGTTGGACCGGTCGAATTCACTCACAAGCTTCTTGTGACTCGGTTCACGAGGCGAAAATGGCTGGTGAGTCACCGATGGTTTGATTCTATACAACCAACTATCCACACAAAATTGTTTAAATTTAAACCCACGCGTAAACAAAATTGTTTAAACTTCTGAGTGTTTTTTTTTTAAAATAAGAGTACCTGCGTTGATTTAGCTTGCGAGGAGAAGTAAAGGAAGTACCGGAGATCTGCTCAGCGTAGAGTCCAAAAGGGCAAACAAGGGGACTATTTTGGCCACGTGGCAGAGCTCCGGCGATCGCCTCCGATGAAAAATCGTTGCCGAATCCTGATTGGTACTCCAAATTATGAGGAAAATTTCCCAAGGAGTCGCCTTTTAGGACATCCGCCGCCAGATTCTCCATGTTTATCGGGTCTTTTTTGTGAAGTGTCTTGTCTTGTACGAGGACATCTTTGAAAGATTAATGAATGAGTTGTAAATGATGTAAGAGACTGAGATCAAGAGACGTTGACGTTGACGTGGCAAGTTCATCCAAGTTGGAAAGACGTACGGTGCTCCGCCACCATTTTCGTAGACCTTCCATAACTAATTAACTTGTTTAATTATAAAAAGTTTTAATTTAACTAAGTAACGGTGATTAAATGACTTGTTTAATTATAAAAAGTTTAAATTAAAATTTTCTCATAATTAAGTGAGCATATTCTTCATTCAAATATGTGACAAATAAGTATTTTTAATATATTTTAAATAGGTGTGTAAATGAATCGAGCTTAAATGAATAAGACTATGTTCGTGTTTATTTTTTTTATGAAGGTGTTCATGTTTCGTTCGTATTTGTTTAAATTTTTAATATCATGTTCGTGTTTGTTTGTTTAGTATAACCCCCTAGACCCGCCTATGCGTTCCACGGATCTTAGGAAGTCACATTATAGTCACAAGAGCGACCCACAGTAAAAATACATATAAAATCATTTTTTGTTAAAATACTTTTAAACTGTAAAATTAATTTATGTTTACAAGACCCCTTTTTGGAAATCATTTAAACATATATAAAAATG
Organism: Hibiscus trionum; assembly: GCA_030270665.1. Classification (NCBI taxonomy): domain Eukaryota; kingdom Viridiplantae; phylum Streptophyta; class Magnoliopsida; order Malvales; family Malvaceae; genus Hibiscus; species Hibiscus trionum. The sequence continues at coordinate 10,886,043 of BSYR01000056.1, forward strand.
TCAGGAAGTGTGTTATAAACACTATCATAAAACAATACATGACACACATGCCCACTAACTGCACAATACCGTACTCCAAAAGCGACGCCGAGAGAACTCTGAACACTGATGTCAGACATTATACCATGATATATTCTTTAAACCTGCGATGGTAAAAACAACGTGAGCTTGGACTCTAGATCCTTACATTTATATATTAACTTTCTCGTTCGAGCATTTGAATCTTATCCAGGTTATCATACTCAATTTCATATCTGATTTGACTTAAGCAGAGTTAACATCACTCCTATTCATATTTATGCATGCAATACCAACATGTTCATAAAGCATACAATAGGTAGTAATGTATTACCTTTAATCCTTGCTATATTGGTCAACCATGATACTCCATTCGATCACTCTCAAACCCGAATGTGACGTCCTCAACATCTCGAATACAAGGAACTATGAATACCTTCAATCGCACAAATTCTAATTTCAGTCCTTATTCATATTGCTCATAATTGATTAATAAAATACATAAGCAAACTCGAGTTCAAGGTCCAATTCGGAGGCTTTCGGGTTAGAATTTCACGAAATGAGCTTCAAAATCAGACTCAGGACGTCGAAAAGCATAAAATAAGACTTTTCGAGAAAAGTTGACTTTTTGGTCAAAATCAACGCTGGCGTCACTGGTCCAATGGCTGACTTGGCGAGTTGACTCACTGGGTTGATTCAGGCAAGTTGACTCACTGAGTTGACTCGAGCAAGTTGACTCACTGAGTTGACTCGGTCGGGGTGATGGATCGGGTCGGTCAACGGGTCATGTCAAATATTGGGTCAAACGGGTCGGCCCAACAATTAATTAAGGGCCCGATTTAAATTAGCACCGGTTCGAACCAGTTTAGGGGCTGAGCCGAGCTGAATAAGGGCCAGGCCGGGTCTAGGCTGACCGATTTAGTGGCCACCGTCCAGGGCAGCCGAGAATCTCCCCGGACGGTGCGTGAGGCCCACGCGCGGCCCTAGACAGCCGGAAAAACCACTGGACGACGCTAAAAATGCCCATTTCCAAAATCAAAAAGGCAAAAATCTAAAATTTAATTGAAAACTTATCGAACTTACCCTTGAATCGGCGAAGAAGAATCGAAACGGCGTAGCCCCGACGACGATTCAAACGACGACGAATGGTCGATCAACCGGTAGGGTTTTGCTCAACCCAACGTAGGGAGTTCAACGGACACTCCCACGCCTCAAACGAACAGTCGTGGCGGCTGGAAAATTCGATAAACCGAAGGGGTTTAACCCTAGGTTCGACAGATCGTTCTCCTTCGATTTCTAGCGATCAAGGCAACAATTATGTGAGGGAGTTGAGGGGTTTTGCTCGGGGCTTGAAGGAGAATTGATCAGTGATGGCGCTGAGTGGTACGACGCAACGGTGGAGGAGGAACGACGGTGACCGGGGGTTTGGGGGAGATGAAGGGTCGACGGGGATAAGTGGTTATGGTACTCTTCATTAGGGTAGATGACCGAAATAAATACCCCTTAATTGAGGCAGGTAAGGTATTTTTATTATTTTATTATTTTATTATCTCGAGAACCACTTAAAAATAAGTGGGTGTGGCTTATACCTAAGAGTTGTTGTAACTCAGATAGTTAGGTGCTTGGTTTAGGAGTTCTAAGGTTACGGGATCAAATCCCCTTAACAACAAAATCCATTTCTTTTCTTCCTCCATTTTTTATTTTCAAATAAAATTTTATTCATTTTTTTTATTTTAACTAGGGGTGTTACATTTAGCGTTCACTAACATGTTCGTTTATATGTTCGCCAAAATGGTGAAATTATACAACTAGTTCTTAAGCTCCTTAAGCTTCATAGCTTGAACTCCGAAATTCACTCTGTGTTTAATTTAGTTCCTACATTCACCAATATTTAAAATATAAAAAGAAAAAAGTAGAACATGATAAATGAGTTGATAAATAAATTTGTCCGTGAACATAAACGAATCAAACACACATATGTTTGTGTTTGTTCGTTTATCAAGCAAGCATAAAAATTGTTCGTACTCATTTATTTAACTTAATAAATAAACATAAACGAATGTTATATGAACAATTCACAACAGTTCGTCGAATGCTATGTTTATTTACACCCTTAATTTCGATCGTCAATAATAATTTATTTAATTATAACTATACATTAATTATAAACATGTTTATACATTATATAATTGATTTAAAATATAATTATAAGTTTTTACCATTTTTTATTAAGTACAGAGATATTTATATTTTTACAATAAATATTATAATTTAAATCATATAAAATAAAATAATATAAATATTATCCATTAATAAATCATAACTTTTTTTACCATTTTAGTTCAATTCTCTGCTAAAATTTGAATTTCACATGAAAAGTAGTTATAATTTTTTTTTTGGGTAAACTAACCCAATGACCACCATACTATGATAAATGTATTAAAATGACCACAATAAAAAAATCGACTCAATTAAACCACCAAACTATTTAAATGGTATCAATGTGACCACCAGCCGTTAAAGATTAACGGAAAGGTGACGTGACAGTTAAAAAAATAAGGGTATAATTACACATTTGGTCCTTATTACTTATACACTCTATTAATTTAGTCCTAATTTTAATTTAATAAAATAAATTAATTATTTGGTGACACGTATCACCTGATTGGGGGAAAGAAAAAATAAAAGGCAAAGAAATGCCATTGTGAGGACTCAAACCTAGGTCTTTCAAGAGAAAATAAGACATGCTTACCGCTAAGCCAAACATGTTTTTAGGATATATGATAAAACGTTTAATATATATATTAATCTTTGTAGGGTAAAACTATAAGGTGTTCTTTTCTAATTTATTGGTATTTCTGGAATCATATATTTGGAGCTCCAGTATCTTAATCTTCGGAGAAGGTTCGATATATTTGAAGAACTGTACTTCACTGCAATATGTTTTCCTTAATGGAAATGCTATGTCAAAAACTTTCCTGGAGAATTCGTTCCGGCCACAACTTCTTAGAGTACTACACCTTCAACAAAATCGATTTTCAGGGCCTCTGAGCTACAGAATAGTTAACCTTTCCAACCTTGTTGAATTGGATATCTCCTCGAATGGCTCTGCGGAAGACTTCCTGATGCTTTCGAGAGACCGAGAAAGCTTGAATCCTTCTCTGCAAATAGATTAACAGGATTATTGCCTGTTTCTTTGGCGAATTCTGCCACTGCAAAAATTTGACTATATTGGCTCTTGGTTCGAGCTTTAACCGGGAAGGGAGGTCTAGCATTCCTCAGGTTGTACATTCCAATCTGTATTTACTTGGAGGTAAAATAGAGAATGGCTATCATTTAACAGTAAAGAGAAGTACATAATACTGTAATCAATAAATAATCTGCAGAAACAAGGAAGCAAACATTCGTAGTCAATGAAGGAAACATAGAAAGAATACCTTATAGTTTTACCCTGTAAAGATTAATACATATACTAAACGTTCTATCATATATCCCAAAAATATATTTGGCTTAGTGGTAAGCATGTCTTATTTTCTCTTGAAAGACCCGAGTTTGAGTCCCCACAATGGCATTTCTTTACCTTTGATTTTTCTTTCTCCCAATCAGGTGACACGTGTCATCACCTGATTGGACGGGGAAATTAATTAATTAAATTAAATAAAAATAATTAAAGTCCTCCAATAAGGTGGTGACACGTGTCACCAAATAATTAATTAATTTATTAAATTAAAATTAGGACTAAATTAATAGAGTGTATAAGTAATAAGGACTAAATGTGTAATTATACCCTTATTTTTTTAACTGCCACATCACCCTTCCGTTAACCTTCAACGGCTGGTGGTCACATTGATACCATTTAAATAGTTTGGTGGTTTAATTGAGTCAATTTTTTTTAATGTAGTCATTTTAATATATTTACCATAGTACGGTGGTCATTGGATTAGTTTACCCTAATTTTTTTTTAACAATTTTTAAAAGAATTTTGCCATGTAGAATCTTAATTCTTGAAAGTTGCCATTGGAATAGTGCTCGCCAACATATCTGATTTTCTTGACCCGACCCGAGCCAACATTTGTCCCCTCAATCTAAGCCTACCTTTTTCTCCCTGTCTTAGTGCAATTTCAAAATCTACCACTCCGACGCCACCGATCTCTGTCACTAGATAATAAATTCTTCATAAATTCCGATCCTTTTCCAAACCCCGAAAAGGAACGACCCTGTGACCCGAAATGGCGGCGTATAGAGCGGATGACGACTACGATTATTTGTTCAAGCTAGTACTGATCGGAGATTCGGGTGTGGGGAAATCGAATTTGTTGTCGAGATTTGCGAGAAACGAGTTTAACCTCGAGTCAAAATCCACTATAGGTGTTGAATTCGCAACCCGAAGCATTCGGGTCGATGATAAGGTCGTCAAGGCACAGATTTGGGACACTGCTGGACAAGAAAGGTAGATCTTTTAATACTTTATATATATTTTTTAATTTTGTATTACTGTTATTACATAAATATGAAGTATTTTTTTGATTTGATAGGTAGCATTTGGTATTTTGGAGCTGAGATGTAGGAAAATTAGATTCAAGTTGTTCTTATCATTTCTGTAAAATTTTTTTCTTTGGGGGGGGGGGGGGGGGAGGGGGATTTTTAGTGATTTCTGGAAAAGAAGCTGCTTTTAGTCTACAGGCTTGGTTTGGTGAAGTCAAGTCTTAGGATTTCCTTTTCCTTTGTTTGGGCTGTTTGGTTGCTAAGAAAATGTGGGAGCAAACTGCATTCAGATTTTTCCTTTTATGTTAAAGCATGTGGACTTCTATTTTTGTCATTTGGTGAAAAGTAGGTATTTTTTTCTGGGATTCCAGTATTGATCTAAATTTTAAGCACATTTGAAAGGCTATTTTCCTTGATTAGCTAGCCTGTGTTAGGTTATATAAAATCCCACAATTAGCTTACTAATGGACGAGCTATGTTGATTATTGCATTCGGGTCGAATTGATAAATCTCACGGCTTGAAGAAGATTATTGAAGAGGATTTCATTTGTATTTCCAATCTATGGACTGTTCTACTTTTCGTCATTCGTTTTAAAAGGATGTCAGTCTCGAATTCTATATGTTAACCTTGTTCTATCTTGAAGTTCCTTTAGATGTTCTGAAATTTAAGACATTCTTTTATCTGTAAACTTCTATGCTTGGAGTTGTATGGAAACATCTTTAGACATGTCTTCAGAGGGCTTGTTTTCTTTTATGCTTTAACTCTGTGCATCATGCACGAGCCTAGAAGAAGGCTTGTCTTGCATACTCGGATTATTTTCTCTGTGATATTTCCCCGGGAGAGTATATATACCAGAGTGAGGTTCCATGAAAATTTTATTTGTATATGCTTTAGATGTCCTTGATTTCCAGATTAAGAGACCTAAGGCCTTTTCAAATTAAATGAAATCAGCATTGAGAACTTGTAGAGCATATGAAAGAACATTCTGTGTTGTCTCTCCTTGAAGTCAAATGTTAAGGTGCCGGAGGGCCGAGGCATTATTTCTGTAAAAAGGAGATATAAATTACTTTCTACCATTGCTTGAGTTGTCAAAGCTTGATGTGTTCCATAAGCCTTTCAAGAGTTGTTTTCTCGTTATTATATTCTTTTTTCAGATATCGGGCGATTACAAGTGCATACTACCGAGGAGCCGTTGGAGCGTTGCTCGTCTATGACGTCACCCGGCATGTCACTTTTGAGAATGTTGAAAGATGGTTGAAGGAACTCCGAAATCACACGGACTCCAATATCGTGATTATGCTTGTCGGTAACAAAGCAGACCTACGACACCTGCGTGCTGTTTCCACGGAGGACGCAAAAACCTTTGCTGAGAAAGAGAATACATACTTTATGGAGACATCTGCCCTCGAGTCCCTAAACGTAGAGAATGCATTCACCGAAGTGCTGACTCAAATCTACCATGTCGTAAGTCGAAAAGCACTTGAAGTAGGGAATGATCCTGCAGCATTGCCCAAGGGACAAACCGTCAATGTCGGAACCAAAGATGATGCTTCAGCCATCAAGAAAATTGGCTGCTGCTCTGATTAATTGTTATATGATTTCGAGTGTCCTCGAGTTTCAATCTCATTAAGCAAAAAAAAAAAAAAAAAAAACTTTCCTCATTGTACTATTATCCTTTAGCTTCCCCCAGTTTTGAGGTTGAAGTCAAAGAAAAACAGCCTTGAATCGTTGATGTTGTATTTGATCACTTTGGAATACATAGTTTGATCAGACAATATGTAGTTTGTACATTTAAATGATTTCCATTAGTCATGGATGAGAGCTTGTAGAGCTTGGATGAAACTGTTGATATATTCTTCTTGAAGATCTCTGTCAGAAAGTGTTTGCTTCAGCTTAGCGCGGTTCGCCCGCAACATATTTGCCGTTTCGTTGTCCTTGTCCATCACAAACTTGATGGCTTCACTCAGTGACTCCTTCGAGACCTGTCTGTTTTTACCTCTCTCGACTTCAACTCCGATCTTTAGTTCATTCACCATCAATCTTGTGTTCAGGATTTGATCTCCGATTTCAGGAATCAACACGATTTGGCAGTCGGTAAGCAGAAACTCCCACATGGTTCCATAGCCACAGTGGTTCACGAAACACCTGATGTTCGGATGGTGCAATAACAGCTCCTGTGGAACCCAACCACCATAAACCAACCCTCTTCCTTTAACCCTATCTTCAAACCCCTCCGGCAATGCTTCTTCAACCGTCGAGCATCCTTGCGGTGGCTTTAAAGCTACCAAAAATGGTAGTCCACACAACTCGAACCCGAGAACAAACTCTTGGAACTCATCTTTCTGCAACATACTCTGGCTTCCGAATGAGCAGAACACCACAGACCCTGGCTCGAACTTGCTTAACCATTTAACCCACTTCTCATCAAGTTGTTCCGTCTTTGTTTCAGGCAAGCAAGGTCCTGATAACAAGACAGGCTTCCCGAATCCCCGACCAACAAAGTCGAGAAACGGTCCCTCGATTTCCCGGCAAGTCCTGAAGGCAATGGCATCACATTCAAACGTACTCTTCCTTATCCGGTCTCGAAACGACAGTCCACTCCCGAAATCCTCAGCCTCAAACAACATGGCAGCAGCCTCTTCGGCTTTGAGTTTCACAGTGGAAGAAGGGTAACCGGGTGGCAATTCCATCACCTCTTTCACAGTCATTTCCCTGGTTAGTTCCTTAGTGTTCAACCCCATCGACATGGAGGAAACCACTACATACAACACAGGACAGATCCCAAGCTGGCGAGCCAAGTCCGGGATCCAAAACCAGAAATCATACAAAACCACATCAGGTCTTAAAACTTTCAAGACATCTTCAACTTGGTCCCTGGTCTGATCAACAGCAAAAGCAAGGTATTTCTGTTGGCTCAGAGGGACAACAGACGTGGTTTCAGCACCTGGAGGGAGGCCATCGACATGGGGAAGAACAAGAGGAAAGAACTGAATCAAACTGGGGCATTGGTTCATGTTCTCAAGCTTTGGTTGAACACCTTTAGGCAAAAGGAATGAGATTTTATGGCCCTTTTGAGCCAGCTTATTAGAGAGATGAAGGAAGGGGATGAAGTGACCATAGGCAACCCATGGAAACATGGCAATGTGAAGCTTTGAGCTGTCGGATTTGCTCATCTTTTTTGCAGGCACAAAGCTGAAATGAGAGACTAAAGATTATGTTATAAATCCTATGATCCACCGTTGCACAGCAAACTCCATTTTTGGTCGGTAAACAAAGTAGTTTGGATATATTTTTCAAGCATTATCTCGAAGAGCTGTTGAAAAGCATGTTACATTTGTTTTGTTTTTTTTAATATAATTGTTTAATATAGTTGGTGTAAGAACAAGTTTAGTGATGTAAACGTGATGTCATTAAATATTCGTGATTGAAATGAAAAATAATATCAAATTGAGGAAAATTTCGAGTAAACTAAAAAAACTAAAAAAGTGATATAAAAATGTTTCAAACATATTTTATTTTCAAAAAGGAATAATCACATTTTAGATCCTTATTCTTATATTGAATGATTAACCAAGTAATGTTCTTGTTATATTTTTAGGAATTTAATCCAAATTTGTTGGACTTTACATTTATTTAAAATTCTATATAAATTCTCATGATGTTTGATGAATTAAAAATTTAAGTGTTATACTGAATTCAAGTTATGAAATATGTTTGATAAATTATTTAAAATTAAATATTGGTTATCATTACAATATTTGACAAATACAAAATTTAAAGGATAATATAATTTTGAAAGAAATTGAAACTTGTAAGTTAACGGGGGGTTGCGTTAATTTGACCTTTTTTAATACACCAAAAAAATTACAATCTATTATATATATATTTTTTTTTGTAAAATTGTCAAAGTACAAATTAGATAAAATTTCTAAAATTAACAACTACTTTTCATGTCTATTTTAAAAAACGACTATTAGCTATAGATGAAATCTTCCGAATTAATTTGACTTTTGAAATAAAACCTTACCAAACAAAAATAATTAAAATACATTGTCACGTCATATGAAGCACATGCCTTAATAAACAATATCAAAATTAATAAATTGGTATGAATATGATATACTTGATTATTGTCGGTAATCAGTACAGTAGGGATACACGTATTGTTTCTCTTTTGTATATATTATATAAACTTAAAGATTATTTACTTAAAGATTGATATAATCTTATTGAAAAATAGAAAAAAAAATATTTAAAGCCCTTATAAAAATGTACTCAATTGAGCGTGGTTGTTAGTTTGAAAAAAATAAATTAAGCTATTTCGTTAACAGTTTCGATTAATTGATTGATTTTGATCATTAATTACAAACGATTCAATAAAATGTCAACATGTGAAACATTCTGATATTACCAACATCATTTAAAAAAATAGTTAAATATAATATTGTCTTCATCCCGCCCGTTGTCACCTCTAATTCTCTATAATAATTTTCTACGTTGGAACAATCTTTCAATCTAAATATATTTGTAGTTTTCACAATAAAGTAAATCTAATTATAGAGCTTAAATTAATTAGAGCTTATAGAAAGAATGTGAATAAGCTGATAAAGATCATAGAAATTCATGAAATCAGACGAGGTAACGATCAGTGGTGGACTTACATGGCCACCAAGGGGGAAATTGTACTATTTTTTGGGGAAATTTGTTTTAGCGTTGAATTTATTTTCTTAAAAATTAATTTAATGTGTAAAGAGGAAAAAATAAAAATTTGTATACTCATTAAGAATATTTTTTTTTGAACGCTATTCTTGAATTTCTGGATCCACCTCTGGTAACGATTGTGCTGGGTCTTAATTCATAAATTTTATAATATTACTAAAATTCTATAAGATTTTTTTTATGATTTTTATGAACATTTATACTTTTTTTATAATTTCTAATAATTTTTCTACAATTTGTATGAAATTTTTTATGTTTGTTTTTATAATTTTATACTTTTTTAATTATGTAAAAAAAAATTATATTTTGTTTTTTTAATAAATTAATTAAAGTGGCAATCCTAAGGACGTCACATGTTGACATCTCACTGGTATGTTTGTAACTAATGTTGGTAATGCTTCTAGTATTACTAGAGCTATATCCCACATTGGTTGGAAAAATAGCAAGTGAAGGGTATTTATACTCATGCATCCTCCCTCCCTTGTTGAGTGGGAAAGAACAAGGGAAGTTTATTTAGTGGATGAATTTAGACTGTTTTTCAATCAAATTTAAGTTGTAACAACACTGTTTATTGCATGGTTATGGCAGTTGTTACAACATTATTATTTTTGTTGTTATACATAATTAAATCTGTAATAATTTGGACAGTGAAATGTCTTTTATGACCAAGATGTCCAGCCTATAAATAGAGGTGCTGCATGCACCATTTGACATATGAAACACATTGCAAACACTACAAAATTCTCTCTGTTTCCTCCATTGTTCGAGTATCATTCGAGTAGTACCACCGTTGTTCACTCCGGAGTCGAGTGTACGGTTCTTGGAGCGTCCGTGTGCACCTCGGGGGACATTCTGCCTGTGAAGCGACTACACTGTTTGGGGCAGTTTTGTTTCTATGGCAGTGGCCACCATACCACGACACGGTTCACATTTTCTATTACTGTTTTTTTTATAATTTCCAGTCAGTGCTAACAGTCGGTTTTGCAGTTCTATTTTACCAACAACTAACGGTCAAAACTGACCAATCAATGAAAACATTAATATACCTCACATATATATATTATTTAAATTTTATAATTTAATTTATTATATTTTATTTTTTATATGTACCTGTTTAAAAATAAAATAGTTAATATGAAAAAAATTATAAATTATTTTCTTCCAGCTTGTTTTTTTTTCTCGTGATTTGAAAAGATAGGCAACTCGTCTAATAACTTCAATTCACGGCGTCAAATCTCTGGCAAGAGGATCTGTTTCTTAACGTTGATGCATGTTGAAGATCAGACGTTTGGACTTTGATAACTTCTCTCAATCTGGATCTAGATTCTTTTTACGAGGATCGGAATTAAAAAGGTTGGCCGCTCTAATTAAAGAATTTGTAGATATCGGCTGATGGTTCTTCGTTTTCGTTTCATACTCTCAAAACCCTAGTTACAGTCGAAGCAATCTCTCTCACCCAACATGGGCCCGGGCGGCCGCCCGCCGGAGTACATCCCCATGGTTGATGCTGCACCGTCGCTGGAAAGACCTGGCTCCCCTTTAGCGGTGGAGGATCAACGTTGTGCGAAGATGAACAAGATACGTGAGGAGGACGTTACCTCGGAGAACCCTACAAATTTAATGGAGACGGATGTGCCTGTGGTTCCAACCTCATAAGAGCAGTCTAAACGTCTGGTTACAACGATGGAGTCGCCGGCTAACACGCAAGTAAAGTCTCGGATAAAGGGAAGGACGTTAAATCCCTAAGTCCCAAGTGGATTGAGGATGAGGTAATTTTCCTTGATGAGGATGTTCTGGTCGATGAATCTGGACCTTTTCCCCGTATCAAATTCTCGAACCGGATTCATGATCAGATTGACCGAAATATGAGGAATGCGTTAATTGTTCGCCTCTTCGGACGGTCCATTGGTTTCAAGACTCTGTGGTCTCGCCTCCATAGCCTATGAACTCTGCGGGGGATATCCAATTGATTGATTTTAATGATAATTTCTTATTAGTGAAGTTTACTGATGAAGAAGATTACACCAAAGTCCTCACGGATGGCCCTTGGCCCATCTTCGGTAGCTATCTGACTGTCCAACCCTGGAGCAGATCGTTTTTTACGGCTGAAGAATTTCCATCTCAGGTTATCGTTTGGGTTCATTTACCAGGGCTGCCTTATAGATATTATACGAAGGCTCTTTTCCGAAGATTGGCTGGACATATTGGTCAGGTTGTGCGTGTGGATTATAACACGCAAGAAGGGGAGCGTGGCAAATTCGCTCCCCTTGCTATTATTGTAGATTTGAATAAATCGTTACTTTCGTGCATTGGTATTGATGGTTTTATTCAGAAACTTGAGTATGAAGGCTTACATAGATTTGCTTTGAGTGTGGAGTATATGGCCATGTGAAAGAAGGGTGTATTTCCCTTTGTAAGGACACGGTGGTGGAAAATGACATGAGTCTGAATATTCTTGAGAGCACGATGGAACAAGAACCTTCATCGTCGACCCCTTATGGTCCTTAGATGGCAGCGACTAGTAGGAGGCGTCGCTCAAGTGCTACAGCAAGTCGCTCTCAAGCTCTTAAGTTGGCCGCAGACAGCAAGTCGGGCTATAGATTTTGGGTTTTGGAGGAAGGTGATATCCTTCAGGGTACAAACATTACTCTCAGAAATCATGATGGTTCGAAGCAACAGTCGAGGGAATCTCGTTCGAGCGACTCCCCGCAGGTCTCGAAGGGTGGGCCAAGTGTGACACAATCGTTTGTTAAAAACGCATCCTATCTTGCATCAAACCTGGAAAAAAAGAATAATAATGTTGGTCCTGCGATACAAGAAATTGTGATAGTCCCCATGGTTGATGGAGGACCCACAACAGTCGTGGCTCATGCACCGGTTTTAAAATAGGCAACAACTAGTTGGGTTCACACGACTGTTAGAATCTTAGAAATAGGCATGGGAGTACAAGGATCTATCGGGGTCAAAATTGGCAAATCAAGGTCGACGGGAAGTAAATCAAACAAGGAAAACTCAGCGCAGAGGTTGAAAGTTCGTAAATTGAATGAGGTTCGGAGCTTGCAACGGCCAATTCTGGGAGAATAGATTCGTAATGTGGATAGTCACTTGGTGAACATTCGCCAAGATGCTTCAACCCTCAAAGGTGACCCGCCTGATGATCGCTTAGTTGTAACTGAAGACCATTCTTTGCATGAAGATGAGATGGTTGAGATGTCTAGCTTGAATGGTATGATTGAGGCAATTATTCGTGACGGCCATGGCTTTGGGGAAACCATCTAGGTTCCGCTGGTATGCCGTTCTTACCTTATCCCCATTTCCTTATGTTTAAAATAATGTTTTAGAACTATTAAGGCGCAACTTGTATTCCTTTTCGGAGGCATTTCAGATCTTTCGTCTAGGAAAACCGTCCAAGTTTGGTTGCTTGATTCGAACCACGTATAAGTGGGATCACGACTGATCGAGTGATTGCTAAGCCGGGGTTTCCTAACTCGTTTAGGGTTGAGTCTCATGGTTTCAATAGAGGTATTTGGATCCTTTGGGATGATTCGGTCGTGGTTGAGATCTTGCACATATCAAATCAGTTTGTGAATGGTAAGATGTGTTTTGTTTCCTTGTCATGTTGGGTTCAATTTACGGCTGTCTACGCAAGTCTGCAAAAAGCTAAAAAGAAGGGACTTTGGCCTCATCTTCAGGATCTTGATCCGGGCATATCTACAACTTGGGTGCTTGGGGGAGATTTTAACGTCATTTTGAATTCTGAGGAACGTTAGGGGGGTATATGCACCGAGAGAAGTGGTATTCGACTTTTTGCAGACTTTATTTTCTAGAACGGCCTCGTAGATCTGGGTTATATTGGTCCACCGTTTACTTGGTCACGAGGGAATCTTTATCAAAGATTGGATAGGAGCTTAGGAAATTCTGCTTGGTTCAACCGTTTTGCAAATTCATCAGTCAATCATCTTGATCGCTTGGGCTCGGATCACCGTCCTTTGTTGTTAGACCTAGAGGACGCAACCTCTAATGATTCCCATCGCCCTTTCTGATATATGGCCGCTTGGCAATCCCACCCTCATTTCCAGGATTTTGTGCGATCTGTTTGGCACAGTGACGCAAATTTCGAGCAGAACATCTCTGATTTTATTGCTAGGGTGAAACTCTAGAATAATGAGGCTTTTGGTCACATATGTCAGCGAAAACGACGTATTTTAGCTCGTATTCGGGATATTGACAAGGCACTACTTGTGCGACACTCAAATTCTTTAGTTCAACTAGCTCAATCCTTGCGCAAGGATTTAGAGGTGGTTCTTGAGAAAAAGGAAAGCCTATGGCGACAAAAGGCTTGCGCGGAATGGATCTCGCTTGGCGATAGAAACACACGTTATTTCTATGCTTCGACAATGAAAAGGCGTAAAAGGAACATTATTTCTGCACTACAACGTGATGATGATTCTTGGTGTTCAGATCTTGAGGAATTTGCGAACATGGCTCAAACTTTTTTCATGTCCTTATTTTCAACATTCGGCGTTAATGGTCATGTGTGGGGATTAAGGGGATGTTTTCTGACGATGAGCATTGAAACTAATCACATGCTGAGCTTGCCGATTTCTGATGAGGATATACGTGATGCGGTCTTTGGGATTGGTCCTTTCAAGGCACCATGTATAGATGAGCTTCATGCTGTTTTCTTTTAGAAAAATTGGTCTATTGTGGGGGCATCTGTTATCCAGTATATTAGACAAATATTCGCTTCTGGTCTGATTCCGGCCGATTTGAAAAAAAACACTTCTTGTCCTCTTACCTAAGGTGGAGTTACCAGTTAAAATTTCCCAATTCCGTCCTATCGGTTTGTGCAATGTTATGTATAAGGTGATCACAAAGATTATAGTGAGTCGCCTGAAATCTTATTTACCCGATTGAATTTTTGAGAACCAAACGAGCTTTGTTTCAGGTAGATCCATTATTGATAATATTGTCATCGCACAAGACGTAATTCATTCGTTGCGGCGCAAGACTGGTCGTAAAAGATGGATGGCTATTAAAATTGACCTTGAAAAGGCTTCTGATCGGCTTGAATAGAGTTTTGTTGACGACACTCTGCTGGATCTTGGTATTCCCAACTCTCTTCGTTGCCTTATTATGAATTGCATCTCTTCTGCTTCTATTCAAATCTTGTGGAATGGTTCAATGATTGAGGCTTTTACTCCATCTCGGGGTATTCGTCAGGGCGACCCTTTGTCCCCGTATCTGTTTGTCTTATGCATGGAAAGGTTTGCACATTTGGTTCAAAGTTCGGTGATGTCTAGTCTCTGGAAACTATTTCGTTCTTCTAAAGCGGGCATGAGTGTTTCTCACCTTTTCTTTGCCGACGATCTTGTCCATTTTCCTGAAGCTTCAATTGAGCAGGCGAGTCTTATTCGGTCTACTCTCGAGGTTTTCTGCTCTTGTTCGGGACATAAAGTTAGTATCGCCAAGACTAATTTATTTTTCTCGAAGAATGTTATTGGGGAGGTTCGTCAGTCGATTAGTGTTTTCTTGGGTTTTTTTGGAAGTTTCAGATCTTGGCAAATATCTAGGAGTTCCACTTAATCATCAGAGTGTAACAGCCGCAACTTATCAATACTTGGTGCAGATGGTGCGGCGGAAGCTTAGTGGTTGGAAAGCGAAATCTCTATCTTTGGCTGACCGTATCACGCTAGCTAAGTTAGTTCTGGCGGCTATTCCTTCATATACTATGCAGTCCACTCTTCTACCGAAATCTACATGCCTTGAATTAGAACGATTATTTCGCCGATTCATTTGGAGTATCACTTCGGATCGTGGGGGTGTTCATCTTGTCTGCTGGGAGGTTGTATGCCAACCTTTATCTCAGGGAGGTCTTGGATTTCGAAAGCTTGCTGCTCAAAATGAGGCTTTCCTCATGAAATTGGCGTTCTAATTGGTAGCTAAACCAAATGCACTATGGGTACGTTTCTTACGCACGAAGTACAAATGTCTTGAGACACTCCTTCCATCTTTGCATAATCAAAATTGCTCTCGTCTCTGGAAGGGTTTTAGTGTTGTATGGGAAATGGTCCGTAACAATGTGACTCGGATCGTTGGAAATGGTACACATGTCAAATTTTGGTTTGACAATTGGATCCCAGCTCTTGGCCCGTTGGTTGCCTATGTCACGGCCCCGTCTTATTCCCAACTGGTTCCTACGTTAGTGGCGAGCTTGTCGGATGATCACGGGAACTGGTTGTGGCCATTATTTCAACACCTTTTACCATCACAAGTGTTGCTACATGTCGCGGCTTTAAAAGGGCCATCTCCAGCCTTGCCGGCAGATTCTTTTGGATGGAAGGGTGAGGCATCGTTGTGTTTTTCAGTTAAATCTGCGTACTTAGTGCGAATGTCGTCCAATGTTGAGGATTTTGATAAGGTTTGAGGTCTTGTTCATAAATTTAGGGGACTCCAACGAATTAAAATTTTCATGTGGTTAATTTGTTGCGGTAAGTTGATGACCAATGCCGAAATGTTTAAACTCCACTTCGCATAGGATAGTCGTTGCCTTCTCTGTCATGTAGATATTGAAGACATTGACCACATTCTCTGTTTCTATCCCTTGACATACTCAATATGGCACCAATTGATTCGCTCGGATAGACTTGAGTTGTTCTTAACTGACAACATCAAGAGTTGGATTCAAATTAACCTTGCTAATCCAAAACTTTTTGTGCAAAACACGGAAGATTGGGACATCCTTTTTGGCGCAATTATTTGGAACCTTTGGCTCCAAAGGAATGCTATGGTTTTTTATAACCCCCAAGTTGATTCAGAATCTATCTTATGTCACAGTTTGGGATTGGTGCAGCTACAATGTGTTGCAGATCGCACTTTTAAACTGGGTTGTTTCTATGGAAAGTCTACGATTCCCGGTTCCCCAAATGGTTTACTCCTGAATCTGAGTGGGTCAAGATGAATACGAATGGGGCCTGCTCGATTAGAGAGAATCGTGCCGTGTGGGGGGTGCTGCGCAATTACACGGGGCAATGGCTCTTGGGTTTTAACAAATCTTTAGGTATATGTTATATGCATGGAATGAGGGATGGCGCAACGCCATCTTCGAGATGGATAGTTGTGAAACCGATATTTTAATTTTGATATAACTAAAGAACCTAAGGACTAAATTGAAAATGTCAAAACGAATTTTTAAGTCCTCAAACATCCCCATATAATTTTAAGAATATGCCAAAGTTAAAAACCAAAGTTTTCAAATATTTTCTAAGTGTTTTAAAGCCTAGACAGTGTTTTTCAAGTCCATGTTTCGAAACGGCCTAAGGCGTTTCGAAACGTTTTCACCACTGTCGACCCCTGTTCCGAAACGCGTATCGAAACGGCTTTAGAACATATGAACCCGTATCGAAACGGCTGTAAACGTTTCGAAACGGTTCTTCATTTTGATTTGAAAATTATGAACGTTGCAAAAGTTTTTAACCGACTTTTCTGAAACTATTAGGGTGTTTCGAAACGGGCTCAAGCTGTTTCGAAACGACCCTTGACAGTGGCAAAAGTGTTTCGAAACGGTTTCAACACGTTTCGAAACAGGCTCTTAAATGCAACCCCAACGGCTCTTTCTATTTTGGTCCGTTTCGAAACATGTTCCCGCGTTCCGAAACGGGTGGTTGCAGACTGCATTTATGGAGGTGAGATAACACTCCCAACGACTCTATTGATGAATGCAACAACCACAACGGCTAGAAATCAATGAGAAGGTATAAAAGGGACCTCTAAAAGCTCCAGCAACAACTATTGATCCAAAAGCAAACATCCAAACATCAAATCCAAGCATTTGTGCTAAATTCCCAAAATTGTCTAGAAACCCCAATTGTAATTTTAATTCTTATCTTTTTCAATTGGGTTGAGTGCTTGTAATTGGGCTACAATTTGTATTGAGAGATACTATCTTAGCCATCAAATTCTTTGTTACCTTTGTGTGAGGATTGAGTTAAATTTTGGGTAGAAAATTTAACCGACATTGTAAGGGTTGCCTCCTTAGCCTAGAAAAAGGGAAGAGCAATTAGTGGAATTATTGCAAATCCTTAGTGAAGCTAAGGTAGTGGATGTAGAGTTCATTTGGAACTTGAACCACTCTAAAATTCCTTGTCCAATTTTTTAATTTGCAATTTCCACCACCTAAACCTTTAAAAATCCAATTCACCCCCTCTTGGTTCATATCGATCTTTCGATCCACTTAACAATTGGTATCAGAGCCTACCTCTTTGAGGATTAACAACCACAAGAGGAGTTCCTAGGAAGAGTGTGATCATCAAATATCAAGAAATGGCTTCAACCTCCGGTTCGGGCATGTACGAGTCTCAATCCACTACAAAGCCTCCCTTCTTCAATGGTGACAACTATTCTTTTTGGAAGAATAGAATGCGTCTATTCATCAAGTCCAATGGCTACTTAGTGTGGGATGTCATTGAAGATGGCCCTTACATTCCATTGAAGCAAGATAGTGAAGGCAAGATGGTCTTGAAGAAAAAGGTGGAGATGAGTGAAGAAGAAAGGAAAAAGATTCAAGTAAATGACAAATCTCTCCACATGCTCTTTTGTTCATTTGGTCCGGACATCTATTCCAAAGTGTCGTCCATTGAGAGTGCCAAAGAAGTGTGGGACACTCTTGAGACTACCTATGAAGGAATCAACGATGTCAAAGAAACTAAAATTAGAATTCTCAATCTTAGTTATGAGAACTTCAAGATGGAGCCCGATGAGACGGTGTCCAAGATGTTTGATCGGTTCTCCACTATAGTCAATGGGCTCAAAGGTTTTGGAGAGATCATACCGGAAGACAAGCTTGTTCGGAAGCTACTCTATTCACTTCCCGAATCATGGGATGGGAAGAGAACCGCCATCATAGAAGCTAAGAATTTGAAGACTTTAAAGCTTGATGAGCTAGTGGGTTCTCTCCTTACACATGAGATTATGAAGCAAGGAAGGGAAGAAGAGAAGAAGAAAGAAGAGAAGAGAGTAGAAAAGCTAGAGGTTGAAAAGAAGAAGAAGATGGGAATAGCTCTCAAAGCTTCACTACTTGAGGAGAGCTCTTCTAGTGAGGAGGATGAGCTAGAAGAATTGGCTATGATAGCCAAACAATTCTCACGCTTTATGAGGTCCAACTGGGGAAGAAAAATTCAAAGGAAGATGGACTTCAAAGGCAATAACAAAGAAGAAGCAAGGGATCAAATCATTTGCTTTGAGTGCAATAATGTAACACCCCCTTCCCGGCCTGGTAGAGAACCGGGTCGGAGAGCGCTACCGGAAAACATAACGGAGATCGGAGACATAAATCTTTTAGTGACATAACATATTAGAGATTAGAACTTATTCCAAAGTTCAAAAAAAAATCATTTCAGCATATTTTATTAATCTCTTTTAAGACTTAACACTTAACTTATTAACAACTTACTTGAATTGGGGTCAATTTTAAATTTTTTTCAAACTCAGGGACTAATTTGTAATTTTTACAAATTAGGGGTCCTTATCTGAAATTCGTGATATTATACTGAAATTAAACTTACTAGTTATTAGCCTGTAAAAATCTTATTACTAACGGAGGTCATTTACCTATCTGATTAGGCTAGGTAATGTTCAGTGACTATTTTGTAAAGTATTCAAATCTATTTCTTTTTGAATTATCTTACTAAAATTCTTTACATATTTAAATGAGCCTAACAACTCACAAAAATCATAGAGTCCTTTAATCAATGTTTTACTACCAATTATGTCAATTTTATTACTAACTCAATAGACTATATAGCTTTAAAACCTTATATAAAACATAGGCAAATTTCACAATAGTAGGCCCACAAGATTAGTATAACTACTTTAATTACTTTGCCACCATACTAGGAGTTCATAAGGACAAAACACATTACTCTTTAATTGTAGTGACTTGCCAACCTTCCAACTAATCTCGATCTCGATCTGTTACTTTCCTTAACCTGAAATGTTATGCAATGAATGCATTAGATTTACATAGTCTAAGTGAGGTAGCCAATGACAATGAATGATCATATTATGTCATGTAACATGCTTCCAAAAATGAATGTCATGATAATTATGCAATAACATGGCATACTTCATATTCATAACAAAACATAATATCATATCATGAGCATAACATATCATAATGTATCAAACACATAATATATTGGTACCATTTCTTGATTTGTGCGTGTCATCCATGCGCAGGGGTCATGCTAATCTTGTAACCATTTCAAGTAACCATTGATGCAACATAAACATCATACTTTTATATTCATTTATACAACAAGTATCGATCAAACATTATCATATACAACAACAAGTATCATTTAAAAGCATTAGCATATACAAGACAAGTAGGCATATCAATCTCATTTCATTGGTACTTATCATTTAAGTACTTATCTTTCAAGTCATGTAACTTTTAAATGTTTTGCCTTGGATGATTAATGAAATAGGTAATCAAGTCTTCATGTAACATGTAACATTAGATACTCAAAGTATCCATTTCTCATTTCAACATATAACAGGGGATGCATAGGCATCAATGGTGACTTACCACCATTCAATTATCAAGGTGGCTAACCACCTTATCAGGTTTATAGGTGACTAACCACCATCCTGTAACAAAGATCAGGGGAGCTCAACGACTCTAAGGCATGCCCTTCTACCTATAGACACTAATCATACCAAGGACTTTACTTATTCTTTCTTTATTAACAAGATCATTCACTTGTCAATCATTCATAATTTCAAAGGCATTTAACCATTTCAATAGGCATATACATATAATCAATCAAGCATCATGGTAATATAAAATTCCAGCAAGTACATGAGATCATTTTCATTTTATGATCATCAAAAACCAGTAGCAAAGTTTATCATTTAGTCACATTTCACATAGCTCAAGTAATCAACACATCATAGCAACTAATCATATTTATGCTAAGCATGCTTATCTAACAAGCAATACACATTTAGGTCAATATTCTTGCCTTTAATCCTTCTTCCTTATCATTTTAAATTTTACCAATCATTATTAAATTCATTACATGTTCCATGATTTTCAGATTATATCATATTAAATAACAAGATGAGCCGTAGCTCCCTATCAGGTAGCATTTCATATTATTTTCACATACATGTAGCATATCATAGTCATATTCAAACATATTAAAGTAATGCAAGGCACTTACAAAATTTGCCATTCGAACATAGTTGCTCTACGTGAGCCCTTAACATATGCAATTATAATCATAAATATTGCAACGGAACGGCACCGAGCCTATCCCTTGACACAACTACACTCATATATCATAACATAAAATAAATATCGGAATGACACCGTGTCACCCGAGACAAATGCATCTACACTCACATATCAGAACATAAAAACAATGATCGGAATGACACCGCGTCACCCGAGACAAATGCATCCACACTCACATATCAGAACATAAAAACAATGATCGGAATGACACCGCGTCACCCGAGACAAATGCATTCACACTCACATATCAGAACATAAAAACAATGATCGGAATGACACCGCGTCACCCGAGACAAATGCATCCACACTCACATATAAAAAACAATGATCGGAATGACACCGCGTCACCCGAGACAAATGCATCCACACTCACATATCAGAACATAAAAACAATGATCGGAATGACACCGCGTCACCCGAGACAAATGCATCTACACTCACATATAAAAAACAATGATCGGAATGACACCGCGTCACCCGAGACAAATGCATCCACACTCACATATCAGAACATAAAAACAATGATCGGAATGACACCGCGTATCGAAAGACAAATGCATCTACACTCACCTCAATCCAAGCTTAGAGACATTTTCTTTATTCTCCAACTTTGTGGTTTCCTTCATTTCTACATCTTTTCTAACCAAACATTAAAGAAACATATCATTTATTACATTAGGCAGCTTGCATTGTCCTTAAAGAAATATTTATATAAAATGTTCTATAACTCAAAATCTGATTTCGTTTGTTTCAAACGAAACTAGACTGAATAACCTTTTAAACCATATAAATTATAGCTTTTAATTCCTCTTATACAATTTATAATGAATTTTTAAAGTCAATGTTGATGCAGATTTAGGGGTAAACTGTTACCCTGTTTTTATGACCTTTACTTACTTAAAAATTCATATCTTTTTACTCACAACTCCAAATAAGGAGTTCTTTACCATTCTAGAAAGCTTAAAAACACACCTTTATAACTATGTATGACATATAATTTTATCATTTCCCTATTAATACAGTTTATTACTTGAACATAAGACATTTTCAGAAACATAATCTGGCTATGCTTAATTTGTGACTTTAGTGCATTTATAACCTATGTTTCACTACACTATTAATATTGAGCTTTTAACCACGTTTACACTAATCTTATAACATTATTTTTATAATCCAGCAACCTCAAAAATAGGACATGTAAGTCCTCAATTTATCAATTTCTACAAAACAGTCCCCTTTTTATTCTTTAATAATTCTATATGTGATCTAAATGGATTTAACCTACCAATTGAGACTTAATTCAAGCTTGGCCATTTAATTTCATTCATTTCATGACTCCCCTGTTTCAAGTATAAATTTCCAGAATTTTATTGGCACCATTTGACCCCCTAAACATTTCGAATTCTATAATTTATCCCAACAGATTTCAATTATTCAGTTTCAGTCCCGAAACTTCTAAGAACAATTCAGAGACCTATACTTAACATTTTTGAGCAAATAATACCTCTATTTCATGTAAAATTTTGTCCTCTACAACTTTGTAGAAGAACACGTTTTCCAGAAATGACTCTAACATGCTCAAAAATGCAGTTTTTCTACAGGACAGTTTATAAATCCGAATTTATTTATCCTTTCTACCCTTATCTTTTACCATCCTTTAATTAATCCAATTTCATGCTTAATATAAATACTAACATCAAATTAAAGGTAGTTGAGACTCTAATCTCAACTCTAATTTATTTCACTCACCTTGATAGACCGGTACTTTATTATTATTTCTTGGGCTTGACGGTTGTTCCGAATCGACCTCGTGTACTATGATAATAAAAATCAATTAAAATCGACAAGACAGTATCGAATAAATATAAAAATATTACGAAGATTCGTTACCGAAACTTAGACCAACCAAGGATTTGAGCTTACCCCGTCGTCGGCAGAAATTCGATATTACTATATCGAAAATATCGGACTACCAATCAAACATTGGATCGTATGCTTATCCTACCAATTTCTTTCTTTCTTTCATTTGCCGTGAAAGGCTTCAATCTCTTTCCCCCTTTTATAGCTGATTGTCCAGCTTTCAATTTCATTTCTAGCCACAAGTAGTGGCCTTTGCTTTCTATCTTCAAATTGATTGAATTGTGGTGGTGTAGTGGTTGCCACGGCAATCCACCATTTTATGTTTTGTTGTTTTTTAATCCTTGCCACATATAGTGGCAGATGCTACTTGCTTTCTTATCTTCAAATTTTCAATCCAATTGGTATGTTTGTGGAGTGGTTAGCCGACCACTCCACTTATGTCTTTTTTTTAATAATAATAATAAACTATTATAAACTACCCCGAATAATATTTATTGGTTCAGATAAGATCGAATAAATTATTCAATCAATAAAAATATTCGGTTACCGGAATTTAATTCCGACTAGACCGGTTTTTGGGATGTGACAAATAAACCCGACCACATACGTTCGGAGTGCCCTCAACTCAAGAAGAAGGGCTTTGAGAAGAAGAAGAAGCTCAAAGTCGAGCTTGCTACTTGGAGTGATGAGGAGTCATCGGAGGATGACGAACAAGAAGTGGCCAACCTTTGCCTCATGGCACTTGAGGAAGATTCCTCTATGGTAACCTCTAACTCATCATCTTTTGATTTTACATATGATGAATTAAATGATGCATATGATGAGTTGCAAGAGGTCTATGATGAATTAGTTGAGAAATATAAAGAGTCGGTCATTAGGAATAAGAAAATCATTTTGGAGCTAAATGAGAAAAATGACTCACTCTCTCAAGCTAATTCAAAATTTGAGAAAAAGATATTAGGATTGAAAGATGAACTTAAATTTTTTCAAGATGAAAATGTTGATCTTAATAATCTTTTGTCTCAATGTAATAGTGAACACCAAAAGGTGTTGGATGAGCTAAATGAGCTCAAAAAGTCTTTTAAAAATGTCGGTAGTGTCAAGCATGAGATAGGAGAATCTTCAAGAACAAACCAACCTAAGAAAAAGACTAACTACTACAAACAAGGTAGCTTTCCTAGACATAGTAGAAATAAAAGAATTAGAAGTGTATGGGTTCCTAGGGAACTTGTAAAATCTAATAATATTATTGCTATGTCATCTTGGATCCCTAAGGGAACCAAGGTTTTGGGAGCTAACACTCATGGACCCAAAATGGTTTGGGTACCAAAAACAAAAGCTTAATATCTTTGTTTGTAGGGGGAGCATTGCTACAAGGCCAAAGCACAAAGTCAAAACTCATGGTACCTTGATAGTGGATGCTCAAGGCATATGACCGGAGACAAGAGTAGATTCATGGATCTAAAGCCAAAAAGTGGAGGAGTGGTGACATTTGGTGACAACTCCAAAGGCCACATTAAAGGTATTGGCTCCATAGGTAATCACTCTACTATTCTCATTGAAAATGTCTTGTATGTCGATGGTCTTAAACACAATTTATTGAGCATAAGTCAATGTGCGATAAAGGATTTAATGTCTTATTTGATAAAAATGGATGCAAAATTGTTGACATTAAATCTAACATTATTATGTTCATAGGTCATCGCATAGGGAACATATACATGGTGCATCTAGATGACATTCATACATCTCATGCATGCTTAGTAGCACAAACTGAAAATGATGCATGGTTGTGGCATAGGAAACTAGGACATGCTAGCATTAGTGTTTTAGAAAAACTAGTTTCCCTTGATCTAGTTAGAGGTTTACCCAAGATTAAATTTTCAAATGATAAAATTTGTGATGCATGCTCTAAGAGTAAACAACATAAGTCTTCCTTTAAATCCATTAATGATGTTTCTACTAGTAGATGTTTACAACTTATCCATATGGATTTATTTGGGCCAATTAGGACTATGAGCTTGGGTGGTAAGTCTTATGCTTTTGTACTTGTTGATGATTTTTCTAGATTTACTTGGGTTCTATTTTTAAGTACTAAAGATGAGGCTTTGGAAAAATTCATCACATTTTCAAAACTAACCCAAAATGATCTTGAACTTAGAATTTCACATATTAGAAGTGATCATGGAACCGAGTTTCAAAATTTAGGGTTTGAAGATTTTTTAAATGAAAATGGTATTAGCCACAATTTTTTGGCTCCTCGAACTCCTCAACAAAATGGGGTAGTTGAGAGGAAAAATAGAACTTTGCAAGAAATGGCTAGAACTATGCTTTGTGAAAATAATTTACCTAAATATTTTTGGGCGGAAGCCACAAACACCGCTTGCTATATTGTTAATCGAGTAATGATTAGGCCAATTTTAAAGAAAACACCTTATGAGATTTTAAAATCTAAAAAGCCTAACATTAGCTATTTTCACCCTTTTGGTTGCAAATGCTTTGTTTTAAATAATGGAAAAGACAACTTAGGTAAATTTGATGCAAAAAGTGATGAAGCTGTTTTCATAGGTTACTCTTTAACCTATAAAGCCTATCAAGTATTTAACAAAAGAACTTTAGTAGTAGAAGAATCTATTCATGTTGTATTCGATGATAACCTCCTTCCAAGGAAGGATTCTTGTGATGATGATGATGTAGGAATCATAAATGCCTTTGATGGAGGACAAACTTCAAAGGAGGATGAGATTCCAACAACAAAAGAAGAGGACACACAAGATCCACCTCTTGAAGCCTTGAAGGACTTGGCTCTTGAGGAAAAGGAAGTGAGCTACCCAAGGGAGTTCAACTATGTCAAAGATGGTGAAATCTTAGGTGATCCATCCAATGGGGTAACCACTCGATCTTCTCTTAGATTAATGAATCATGTTGCATTTATCTCATGCATAGAGCCTAAGAATATAAAAGAAGCATTGAAAGATGACTTTTGGATTATGGCTATGAAAGAGGAGTTAAATCAATTTGAGAGAAGTAACGCTTGGACATTAGTTGATAGGCCTAGTAATCAATCTACCATAGGAACTAAATGGGTCTTTAGGAATAAGCTAGATGAAAGTGGTAACATTGTGAGAAATAAAGCTAGACTTGTAGCACAAGGTTACACTCAAGAAGAGGGAATAGATTTTGATGAAACCTATGCACCCGTAGCTAGAATGGAAGCCATTAGGATGTTGCTTGCATTTGCATGTTATCATAATTTCAAGCTTTTTCAAATGGATGTTAAAAGCGCGTTTTTAAATGGTTTTATAAATGAGGAAGTGTATGTGGAACAACCACCGGGTTTTGAAGATTCAAAATTTCCAAATCATGTTTTCAAACTCACTAAAGCTCTTTATGGTTTAAAGCAAGCTCCTAGAGCTTGGTATGAAAGACTTTCAAACTTTTTAATTGAAAAAGGTTTTGAAAAAGATAAGGTGGACACTACACTTTTTATAAAAATGTATAAAAATGACATCTTAGTAGTTCAAATTTATGTTGATGATATTATTTTTGGTTCTACTAACGAATGTCATTGTCAAGAGTTTGCTAAGTTAATGCAAGGTGAATTTGAGATGAGCATGATGGGGGAGCTCTCATTCTTTTTGGGACTCCAAATCAAGCAAAAGAAGGATGACACCTTCATCAATCAAGCAAAGTACATAAAGGATATGCTCAAGAAGTTTGGCTTGGAGAATGCAAAACCTCAAGCCGCACCTATGAGCTCTTCTACAAAGCTTGACAAAGATGAAGGAGGTAAGTGTGTTGACTCTAAACTTTACCGTTCTATGATTGGATCATTGCTTTACCTTACCGCAAGTAGACCAGATATCTTGTTTAGTGTTTGCTTGTGTGCTAGGTTTCAAGCTAGTCCTAGAGAGTCTCACCTTATAGCCGTTAAGAGAATCTTTAGGTACCTTAGAGATACTCCTTGTTTAGGTCTTTGGTACCCTAGAGACTCTACCTTCAACCTTCATGCTTATTCGGATGCGGATTATAGGGGTTGCAAAATCGATAGGAAGAGTACTTCGGGAACTTGTCAATTCCTATGTAGTATGTTCATATCTTGGTTCTCT
Organism: Hibiscus trionum; assembly: GCA_030270665.1. Lineage (NCBI taxonomy): Eukaryota > Viridiplantae > Streptophyta > Magnoliopsida > Malvales > Malvaceae > Hibiscus > Hibiscus trionum. The sequence continues at coordinate 10,912,534 of BSYR01000056.1, forward strand.
AAGAAACAAAATAGTGTAGCCTTATCTACCACCGAAGCCGAGTACATATCCTTAGGGAGTTGTTGTGCTCAAGTCCTTTGGATGAAGCAACAACTCTTAGATTATGGAATTAAAGTTGAAACCATACCCCTAAAATGTAACAACACTAGTGCTATATGTTTAACAAAAAATTCCATCCAACACTCTAGAACCAAACACATAGAAATAAGGCATCATTTCATTAGAGATCATGTCCTTAAAGGAGATGTGGTTATAGAGTATGTAGACACCTTAAATCAATTAGCGGACATATTTACAAAACCTTTAGACAAAGAGCGTTTTTGGTCCCTTAGGAGAGAGTTAGGTCTAGCTAGCCTATCTTGACCTTTTTGGACCTCTTTTGTGCTTAAACTTGCTTGATCTTGTGAAATGCCATGTTTATGTGTTTAGACTCCTAATTTCATCCATGCTTATAGCTAGGGGGAGTATGTTAATGTTTACATATGTTTTGCCTGCTCATTCATACCATTCATGCTTGTTAGGCCTTAGAAAAACTCAATTTCCTGCACTTTTAGAGCCTCATCTGCACTTCCAGGCCCAGGTGTATCGAAACGGGTGAACCTGTTTCGATACGGATGCCTTAAAATCATGTCTGAGAGAAGGGCGTTTCGAAACGCCTCAAAAGGGTTTCGAAACGTTTTTGCTACTGCCAAGGGGTGTATCGAAACGAGTTTCGATACGGGTCAACTGGGCTTCGATACGGTCAACACCGTATCGAAACAGTCAGCTGAAAGTCTCAAAACAGTCAAACCCTCGTGCTCGCGTTTCGAAACGGTCAAGACCGTTTCGAAACGGTGTCGCGGATAGCTTTATTTAGGGCTTTTAATGTTAAAATTCACTTTAACTTCAAACTCTTCAAAACCCTAACAAACCCTAAACCGACTTTCTCCCTATAAAACCCTCTAAACCTCTTTGTTTTTCACCAAATCTTGAGGGGTTTTTCTCAAAAACTCTAGTCTAAGCAAGTTTCATCAACATTGTACAAGGATTTTCATCAATTCATCCAAATTCCCAAACTAAGGTATTTTTCCTCTTTTTCTTTTAATTTATGTTCGAATCTTAGGATAAAATTTTTTATTTTTGTATAGATTATATGTTTTTATGCTTGGGTTTTCCACATCTTGTAAATTTTTTTTCAAAATCTTAAATTTTTTGATTCGAATATAAAAATTTTCAATCGTATTTTATTTTACTGTTTTTTTTATTTTTTCTTTGTTTTAAATTTTTTTTTTCTCTCAAAACCTAAGTGGGATTTATTATTGGATTGAATTTCAAAATCAATGCATACACTTAATTTTTAAAACATGCTTGCTTTATGTTTTTTTTAGGATGTCGGAACAAGCTAACAAAAAGCGTAAGTCCGTTCAAACCGGTGAGTCGAGCATGCGTCCGAATCTCGCTCAGCTCTTTCAGAAATCCCTTCAAACTACGGAGATGCGAGCTCGTTTCACATATGTCAAGGATTTCGAAGTTCGTCGTGAACGTGTCATTGATCTCGATTTCCTTAACTCCGAGAGATTCCTTTTCCGCTACATCGAGCGTTTGAGTGAATGGAATCTTCTTCCTTTGTTGAGCATCTCGGACATTCGCTACAAACATATGGTACTCATCTTCTACTCCAATGCTCGTCTTATTAATGATGAAACCAATACCGAGGTTGTAGGGATTGAATCTTTTATATTAGGGAAAAAGTTTACTGTTGATATTGCTCTTTTGGAGTCCACCTTTTCCCTTAAGAATGTAGGAATTGAGGATGAACGTCACTTTGGTACTAACACCGGTCAAGTACTTTCCTTGGATGCGCACGATCATTTTCTTCACTTGATGGTATCATGGTTCTTTCGCCCCTCCGGAGGTAAATACTCTCATATCCGTCAAGTTGATTACTTTTGGCTTGAATGTTTCCGTCGTGGTGAGCGCCCAAATGTTGCTAAGATCATTTTTGCCGAGATGGTTAATAATGTCAAGCTTATTGACACCGATGGCTTGAAATCTTTTACTTATGGCACGATCTTAAGCCACATCTTTAGCAAGATTGGTCTCGATTGCACCTATGACTCCCCGGAACCTCGCAAATCCAAGATTGGTGAGTCCTCTCTTCGCAAATCCGGTTTTCGTTATGTGAACGATGTTTGGGAACGTGTTGATAGAGAAGCACCTCTTCCTCCTCCCGTTGAACCTCAACCGCAAGTTTAAATTGGAAACAATGAAGCTCTTACGGCTCTCATTAACGAACGGTTCAATGCCATGGATACTTACATCGCTTCGGGTTTTGGTGCCATCGACACTCGCTTGAAAAATGTCGAGGATCGCCTCCTATCTCTTGAGACTTCCCACTCAAACTTGGATTTGTCCTTCTCTACCCTATATGGCCAATGGACGAAGTTTCACCGTTCTCAAGTCAAGAGCGATGATGAGACTTCGGATGATGATGATGGTGGTGACGAGGCCTAGGATATTCATATCATATCATATTATATTATCTATGCATTTTAGGTTTCAGTTTGCATCTTTATGTTTCATTATGTTTTAGGAACCTATGCTTTTGATCTTTTTGGGATTATGTTTTGAACTTAATGTTGATTTATGTTTTGGATATTTTAATTTTATGAATTAATATTATTGTTGCTTATTACTTCATGCTTATTGGTACTAACCCTTTCTCTTCTCTATAAGCCTATTTATTATTTTTAATCTAACAAAAAGGGGGAGAAGAAATTTAAGAGCCACAAAAATTCGTTTTAAATGTTTAAAGGTTTTTAAGTTTTAAAACTTGAAGTTAAAACATTTTTAAAACTTTAAAAACCTATCTTAAATTAAGGGGGAGTTAGAATATGTTCAAAATTTTCAAAACTCTTAAAAATTCTAAGTTTGGTTTTGTTATATCAAAAAGGGGGAGATTATGAAACCGATATTTTAATTTTGATATAACTAAAGAACCTAAGGACTAAATTGAAAATGTCAAAACGAATTTTTAAGTCCTCAAACATCCCCATATAATTTTAAGAATATGCCAAAGTTAAAAACCAAAGTTTTCAAATATTTTCTAAGTGTTTTAAAGCCTAGACAGTGTTTTTCAAGTCCCTATTTCGAAACGGCCTAAGGCGTTTCGAAACGTTTTCACCACTGTCGACCCCTGTTCCGAAACGCGTATCGAAACGGCTTTAGAACATATGAACCCGTATCAAAACGGCTGTAAACGTTTCGAAACGGTTCTTCATTTTGATTTGAAAATTATGACCGTTGCAAAAGTTTTTAACCGACTTTTCTGAAACCGTTAGGGTGTTTCGAAACGGGCTCAAGCTGTTTCGAAACGACCCTTGACAGTGGCAAAAGTGTTTCGAAACGGTTTCAACACGTTTCGAAACGGGCTCTTAAATGCAACCTCAACGGCTCTTTCTATTTTGGTCCGTTTCGAAACAGGTTCCCGCGTTTCGAAACGGGTGGTTGCAGACTGCATTTATGGAGGTGAGATAACACTCCCAACGGCTCTATTGATGAATGCAACAACCACAACGGCTAGAAATCAATGAGAAGGTATAAAAGGGACCTCTAAAAGCTCCAGCAACAACTATTGATCCAAAAGCAAACATCCAAACATCAAATCCAAGCATTTGTGCTAAATTCCCAAAATTGTCTAGAAACCCCAATTGTAATTTTAATTCTTATTTTTTTCAATTGGGTTGAGTGCTTGTAATTGGGCTACAATTTGTATTGAGAGATACTATCTTAGCCATCAAATTCTTTGTTACCTTTGTGTGAGGATTGGGTTAAATTTTGGGTAGAAAATTTAACCGACATTGTAAGGGTTGCCTCCTTAGCCTAGAAAAGGGGAAGAGCAATTAGTGGAATTGTTGCAAATCCTTAGTGAAGCTAAGGTAGTGGATGTAGAGTTCATTTGGAACTTGAACCACTCTAAAATTCCTTGTCCAATTTTTTAATTTGCAATTTCCACCACCTAAACCTTTAAAAATCCAATTCACCCCCCTCTTGGTTCATATCGATCTTTCGATCCACTCAACAATAGCCTCGAGGCCCTATCATTGATTTTGGATTATTGGTAGGACCTCATGGATAGTACTTTGCTGGAAAATATATGTATGATGCAATCACGGGCTTGGACTATCTGTTTTCAGCATGTTCTACGATCCGGTAACATAGTGGCGGATACCCTTGCCAAGATGCATGATTCCACCTTATTCTCAGTACGGATTTTCCATTCAGCTCCTCCTTGCGTGGATGAGATGTTACAGGCGAACTCGATCGATGTTCTTGACTTACCTGGAGATTAGTTGGCCACCATAGCACATGCAAGTTGTATAATTGTGTTCTTAGCTTTGTTTTTGATTCCTTATGGCTTTAGTTATCTTGGTTTTTTAACCTCTATCTTGTAATACAATCATGAATACTCTTTTCCTCCACTTAGGTTTAGGGAGGTTTTTAACGAGGCTCATGTGCGTATCCCTATTTTTATCGAAAAAAATTATAAATTATTTTTGAAAAAAATTCAACATAAGTTAGTTAAAATGCTTATGAGGAAAAAACAAAAGACTAATTATGGATAGACCTGGTAAACTCGACCGAGACCCGAAATCGACGATTTGAATTTGATCCGAAATTCGAAATAAGCCTAACCGAACCGAAACTGACCCAAATTTTAGTTGAACCGAAAATATACATGTACTGATTTTCAACCGAAGCGATTTCACCCGAACCGAAGGCAACCCAAAATAAAAAAAATATTTAAATAAATAACGAAAGATGAGATGTGAACTGTCACACAACTCACTAAAAAGCCAGAAATATATGCTATATAAAGTCATATATAGGGTGTAAAAACCTAACGCGGCTTGAAAACCCGACTGAAACCGATCGATCTCCTATTAACCCAATATTGACCCAACTCGAAATCAACCGACCTGAAAGTCAATCGATCCGAAATTCAACCAACCTGACTCGATACCCGAACCGAACTTAAATCGAATACAGTTAAACCCGAAATGAACCGAACCGAGCAACTCGTTTGCCACATCTAATTATAAACTAATGATAAAGAACATGAGAAAATATAATATTATTGCACTTCATAATTTTCGAGTCATGTTTATTTTATTCAAAAGTCAAACATATTGTGGACACAAAAAATCAATAAATATTTAAAAAATTGAACTTAAGATCCCACTTTAATAAATTACACAAAATCTCTGAATCGAATCATCTTTGTATAATCCTACAGTTATAAACTATCCAATAATATATTAAAGGTGTTTATGCACTTCAATTTATATATATATTTTAAAATTTTACAGACATCTTTAAAATACAATAATCTTTTCTCAATACTTCTTATTCTTTAATGGTTAAATGGTCAAATTTGCCTTTGTAGTAATTCGAAATCAGCAATGTTGTCCTTATTTTTTTCGTAATTTTACTCTCAAAGCCATTCAATTGCAACAATTTTACCATTTGACCGATGTTAACTGTTAAAGTGGCTACGTGGCAGTTAACGGTGCTAACATAGCAATTTTTCCATAAAAAAAATTATTCATGCAATTTTGTCCTCAAAGTCATTCAATTGCAGCAATTTTACCCTTGATTTTTTTAGTTTTTAAATAAAATTGGATAATTGTATTAGAAATTATAAAATGATAAAAATATAAATATAAAAATTAAAAAGTATTTATAAAGTATTAAAAAAGAACAATTTCATCAAATGATAAAGTATAAAATATAAACTTATAAATATCAAAAAATTAAAATATTTATAAAAACCATTGAAAAAATCTTCGACTGTTTCTGGTTATGATAAGTTAACTAATGTTCTTTGAACATATTTTTAATGGAATCATCTTTTCATTAAAGTAGTAATAAAACTTATCAAATATTAATGATGTAAAACCTGATATCTTCAACCGATTTGCTTGCCAAGTTGGTGGAGAAGTCCAATTTTAGGTGATGGTGGCGGAAGCAATGAAAGGAAATGAACACAATGATTTAGAGTGGTTTGAGCTTCTCAATTAATCTCTACATTCACTACCTCAGCTACTCCACTAAGGATTTCTAACAGTTTCACTATTGAATTTCTTCTCTTTTTCTAGGCTAAAGAGCCAACCCTTACACACTCAAAGCTTTCTATCTCAAAGCTTGAGCAAACTCTCTATTCCAAGAGAAAAACAAATAGTAAACTTGAAAACCTTCACAAGGTATAATATTTGTACAATTTAAGCACTCACACAAACCTAAAACACTTGGGCAAAATATAACAAGTTGAGCTCACAAATGTTGTCTATGAAATAATGTGAAAATTAAGCACTAAGGCTCTTTTACAATTATAAGTATGTTGGCATTTTGATCATTAGTTGATTTTGGTGCTTGAAGGCTTCTTTTAAGCTCCCAAATGAGATTCTAGCTATTGGTGACCGTTGGGAATGATTTGGAGCCGTTGGAGATGATTTCTATGCTAAAATTTTCAATCTAGTGTTTCCGATATCGGTACACGGGTACCCGTATCGGTACGACCATGCTTTAGGAAATAACTGTTGGAGACTGAAAACTCAAGGGGTTTTGAAACCACCATGCATGTACATGTACGATAGATGCTATATCGGTACGGATTTTAATTTCTGAAAACTCAGGGAGGTTTCGAAACCACCATACATGTACTTGTACGACAGATGTTATATCGGTACAAGTTTTGATTTCTGAAAAAAAGTTTACATATGCATATCGGTACGAACCAAAGGTGTACCGGTACGGACCTTAAAAAATCGACATTTTGGCCATTTAAAAGCTTTTCAAATCATGTTAAAAACGTATGAAACCAGTTTAAACGTATTTTCAAGTTGTTAGGACTTTAGTTGATTTTTGCAATATTTTCAAATAAGTCCAAAAATATTTTTAAATTATTATATCAAAACAAAAATCCTAACAAATGAGCACCAGTTCGATATAGAAAAGCGAAAGAAAATTTGATGAAATTGTTCAAATTTTTAATACTTTATAAATACTTTTTAGTTTTTATATTTATATTTTATCATTTTATAATGTCTAATACATTTTAATTTTTATATTAATTTTTATTTTCAATAATTTTTTGAATATCTTATTTATTTTTATTAAGTTTATAGATTATTTAAAAAAAATTAAAGAATATTTTAATTTTTTATGAGAGATCTCACTTTGCTTATTTTTAAAATTACCAGGGACCCAAAGGATATTTACACCAATTTATTAATAGATTTTTTATATATTCTGTTTGTTAAAGTTCAAGTTGAAAAACCAAATTATTTATCCAGTTTTATTCAAAAACTAAATAAACCAATGACAAAATTGTTGCAGTTGAATGACTTTGAGGGCAGAATTGTTACGTTAGCACCGTTAACTGCCACGTTAGCACTTTAACGGTCAATATCAGTCAAAGCGCAAAATTGTTGCAATTGAATGACTTTGAGAGTAAATTTATAGGGGGAAATAAGGGCAACATTGCTGATTTCGGATTACTACATAGACAAATTTGACCATTTAACCTTTTTATATATATATATATATATATAATAGTATTTATAATGCTGCATTATAAATTGGGTCAACTATACCATTAATACTGAATTTTAGAGTTAAACTTGTTTTTATATTAAACTATAAAATATTTTAAGTTTACCTAACATATTCAATGGTTATTATTTTTTTAATACTCTAATGTGATTACCTAGCAATTACTGTTTAAATTAAGATTAAATTTTTAATTTTTAAATAATATAGAAACTAAAAATAATCAAATTAAAATACATGGACTAAATTCGTAATCCAAGGATAGTTTAGCTTTTTTTCAACTTGAATTAGTTATTTTTTCAACTTGAATAAATTGATATTCTTTTTATAAATCATACAATTAAAAATAATTCACATACAACTATAAAATTTAAATCCAAACATGCTGAATCAAAAAAAAATAAAAAATAAACATCATTTAATCAAAATAAAATTTAATTCATATTATTTCAAACCCAAATCTTTATATAGACTAAACAACTACAGCTGTTAATTTTCACAAAAACATATATGTGGTTTTCTTTCGACTACTACTTTTTCTACTCTAAAAAGGTTACACAATTGGTAATTATAATAAAAATATTACATTGTGACAAGTTTTTTATATGTTTACTTTAAAATGTTATACAATTAGTAGTAGTTTCAATTACAACAAAAAAATACTATATAAGTTTCTTAATGGTAACTTTTTAATTAGCAACCAGAATAATTATAAAATTTACCTGATTTGTTATGAAGAACATAATATTTTTTTTGTTTCAACATGAAATGTTACTCAATTCACTCTAAAGATTTTTGTACTTGGTAAATCTTTCTGTTATAACCAATCTAATCTTTTCTTTAGCCTTATATTAACGAGTTTTATTTTAGACTCACCTAGATAGGGGTGTAAATGAGCTGAGTCGTTTTCGAGTAGTATTAATTTGACTCGTTAAGAACTCAAGTCAATCCCAATAATGTTGAGCTCGAATCGGCTTGTTAAAAATTTGAGCCGAATACGAGCTCGAATCAAATTTAATCGAGTTGAATATTGACAAAACCTTAATCTAATCGGACTGGAGTGTCTCGTTTGATTTGGGTAGGTGATTCTGCTCTAACATGTCTTCAAATAATGCTTAAAACATTACGTGCATTACGACAAAAACGTTTGTCTGTGCTAAGCAAAAAAGGTGAAGAAAGATAATCTTGTTATGCAACTGTGAATTGTAGGCGTTACAAACTAGGTTGGTCTTTACTCTTTATCTTTCGTCTGTAGCAGCTTTAGTCACAGCTCAAGCCACCTTGTTCAACTAAGAAAGAAAGAAAAAATGGGCAAATCCGGCGGCTCAAAGCTTAACGTTGCCGTGTTTCCATGGGTTGCCTACGGTCACTTCATCCCCTTCCTCCACCTCTCAAATAAACTGGCTCAGAAAGGCCATAAAATCTCTTTCCTTTTGCCTAAAGGTGTTAAACCAAAGCTTGAAAGCTTGAACCAATACCCCAGCTTGATTCAGTTCTTTCCTCTGGTTCTTCCCCGTATTGATGGCCTCCCACCTGGTGCTGAAACCACATCTGTTGTCCCTTTGAACCAACAGAAACACCTTGCTTTTGCCGTTGACCAAACAAGAGACCAAGTTGAATCCATCTTCAAGGTTACAAAACCTGATATAGTTTTGTATGATTTCTGGTTTTGGATCCCAGATTTGGCTCGCCAACTTGGGATTCGTCCAATATTGTATGGGGTGGTTTCCTCCATGTCGATGGCGTTCAACACTAAGGTAGTAACCAATGAAACGACTGCAGAAGAGGTGATAGAATTGCCTCCCGGTTACCCTTCTTCCACCGTGAGATTCAAAGCTGAAGAGGCTCCTATTGTGCTGTTCAAGGCTAAGGATTTCGGGAGTGGACTGACGTTTTACCAGCGGATTAAAACCACTTTGACAGAAAGTGACGCAATCGCCTTCAGGACTTGCCGGGAAATCGAGGAACCATTTTGTGACTACGTTGCTAAAGAATTCGGTAAGCCTGTGTTGCTATCAGGGCCTTGTTTTCCTGAAACAAAGACAGAACAACTCGATGAAAAATGGGTTAATTGGCTGAGCCAGTTCGAGTCTAACTCTGTGGTGTTCTGCTCATTCGGAAGCCAGAGTGAGTTGCAGAAAGATGAGTTCCAGGAGATGGTTCTCGGGTTCGAGTCATGTGGACTACCATTTTTGGTGGCTTTAAAGCCACCCCAAGGGTGTTTAACTGTTGAAGAAGCACTTCCGGAAGGGTTTGAAGAGAGAGTTAAAGGAAGAGGGTTGGTTTACGGTGGGTGGGTTCCACAAGAGCTGCTATTGCACCACCCCAACATCGGGTGTTTCGTGAACCACTGTGGCTACGGAACCATGTGGGAGTTTCTGCTTACCGACTGCCAAATCGTGTTGATTCCTGAAATCGGAGATCAAATCCTGAACACGAGGTTGATGGTGAATGAACTCAAGATCGGAGTTGAAGTTGAGAGAGCTAAAACCAGACGGGTCTCGAAGGAGTCACTGAGTGAAGCCATCAAGTTCGTTATGGACAAGGACAACAAAACGGCGAATATGCTGAGGGCGAATCATTCTAAGCTAAAGCAAACACTTTCCAGCAGAAATCTTCAAGAAGAATATGTCAACACTTTCATCCAAGCTCTGCAAGATCTTGTGAAATAAACTTTTAAGTTTTGCACAACAAATTGGATAAATCCTATGTAGAATCCGAGCTATGTTTTGTTGTGTTACTTTAACGTTCATCCTTTTAATAATCAATTTCACTGCCATGGTTGCTTTAAGTGTTATTTGTGAAACTGTAAACATGTTCTGTTTATCACTTGGACAGTAGCATTAAGAGGCCAGGCCAGGACATAGAAATAATGTCAAGTTCAAGGGGAGGGACGAACCCATGATCAAATTCAACATACTTTCATTCTTCATTCCTGAAAATACTAATTTACTACAAGGGTATTTATACACTTCATTTACATCTCAGGCTTAGCTAACAAACTAACAAATGTTAACCGATTCTCAGTGTCTTTACTTATGCCCCAATACTAAAAGACACTATAAAATTAAATTATAAGTTCTAACCCTAAATTTTAAATCCTATACCCTAAAAATACACCCCTAAATTTTCTAAACTCTAACCTAAAACCCTAAATCTTATACCCTAAACCTAATTTTGAGCGTGAAAACACAAGTAAAAGTACCAAAAAGGGGTAGAAGATTTTCATCCAATGCTAACCGCCTAACCGAAAGACTAACCCCCTAAATTAACAATTTACAAACTACCCCTTCACAGGCGAATTTATAAAATTTCATAAAAACAAAAATATATTTTTAATAGAAACTACGCAGAGAGGAGAAAAATGTTAACCACTTCTTTCTGATAATGTGTATTCTTAACCTTGTACATAACATATATGACATTATTATTTCACCGACAAAAATGTTTGTCTGTATTAAGAAACATGCTGAATATGTATATCATATATGGCGTTTGTTGTGCAACTGTGGGCTGTAGCTTTATGAACAGAAAATCTTATGTCTTATTTTTTTATGTTCCAAAGTTAAAATGTTATATTTAAATTTTAATTTTAAGTTTTAAATTCTAAACTTCAAAGTTTAAAAAATATATTATATATTCAATACTTTAAACTTTAATCTTAAATTCTAACATTAAATTTTAAATTTATTTTTTTAATAATAAGACATAATTAGAGACATCAAAAAGAGATAAAAGTTTTACTCAAATCACCCTCCGTCAAGCAAAAAAAAAAATGAAAAAATCTGACAGCTCAAAGCTTCACATTGCCATGTCTTCCATAAAATCTCCTTCCTTTTGCCTAAAGGAGTTCAACCACAGCTTGAGAACATGAACCAATTCCCCGACTTGATCCAATTCTTTCCTCTCCTTCTTCATGTCAATGGTCAGCGTTCAAGGTGTTGAAACCACATATGTCAACAAAAATATCTTATATTATATTTTCACGAGGATAATAAATACGTATTATATTATTTTTTCACTTGATTAAGATTTTATTTGAGTTTTACTGATAAAGGTTTTTAATGAGGCAACATATTATGGGTATTAAAGATATATGAACTCTTTATACTACATGTGTATTAAAATTTAACTTGTATCAACTTGACTCGTAATTTTATAAACTCGACTTGACTAGAATTTTTTTAATAAAGTGTAAGTTATAAAATAGAAATTTAATATTTTTTTAATTAGTGGATCGATGATTAAGTTCGAGTCGAATCTTTCAATTCTACTTGATATGTATAGTGTTAGGATCCACTTACACTATGTAAAACTCGACTAGTTTTACACTAATTCATGGTCATTAGATGGGTGAAATGAATGGATGAGATTAACTCATTTTTTTCCAAGTGATAATCTTCACATTTTCTACTGTTAATCTCATTCATCCATTTCACTCATCCAATGGCCATGAATTAGTGTAAAACTAAATGAGTTTTACACCATGTAAGTGGATCTCATCCCATAATATATATATATATATATATATATATATATATATATATATATGGTTATGATCCACTTACACACAACATAAAACTATGAGTTTAACATGTTTTTGGATCGTTGGATTGTTGAAATGCAGGGACGGAACTAAAAATTTCAAAATAAGGTGCCATAATTTCAAACTAAGGTATCTAAACAAAGTCATATAAATTAATACATAATATTAAAATCCGATAAATTAATGTAAAATATAGTTAAACTAACCTAAGATTATTACAAAACTATTAAAAAGGTAACTAAAACAAAAGATACATCAAATAAAGTTTAACAACCTATATCTTTTTCTGACAATTGTCCACGATGCTTTCTCGTGCTTTGAAATTGTTGAATTATTTTTTCCGTATCGATGCTATTAAAAATATCTTTCTCAACATATGTAACCAAATTCGATTTCGCAAGCGATTTTCACAATTTTCATTGTAAAAAATATTCTTTACACGCTTGTCGTAGCATCCAGCAAAATCAATACAAGCTTCACCAAACGATATATTAACTTGTGTCAACCCTTCATTGAAAGGTCTTGATTCCCTTTCAGATTTAAAAACTTCTTGTTTGAACACATGTCAATGATATATGCCAAAAATTGATTATCAAGAGCAGGAACTTCAATAGTAGAAAAATTATAGGAATAAATTTTACCAAACAAATCAATTTTTTTGTCAAAAGATACAAACCATTATTCGGACATAAGCAAGATAAACATAACAACAATACACTTTAGGCATTCTCTCTTTTTTCTTGTTGTTGTTCTTCTATATCAGAAGTCGTTTTCCTTTTAAAATATGTCAATATTTTTGTTAAACAATTATGAAATAAATTTACATTATCCATATATTTTCTTGTAAGTTGCAATAAAAAAATAAATTTACATTATCTATAAAAATATGGAATAAAATAAACATTGAAAATAATAGATATGCATTGTTGCAATAATAAAAAATACATATTGTTAACGCAACTCTTCGAATGAAAACAATAAATTTATTAACTTATTATAGACAATAGCAACAATTATCTCAAAATTTAAAATTGACTTAATATCTTTAATAATCTCAAACATTAAAAACACACTCATTATTAGTATCATATAATAATTTTAAAAATATTGAAATATTAAAAACTCAAAGAAAACCATAAGCAAATTTAATTAACTTTACCTTGATGTTAGAATACGATTTGATTCATCTTTCTCCTTGAAAATTGTTAAATGTTATAAATTTAAAAAATAATATTATACTAGCAAAGAATGAAGATTGTAGGTTAGGATTTGTAGAGAAAATAAAATTTTGAGAAAGAGAAAAGTGAGTGTATTTGGATTGTGAATTTTGAATGGGGTTTTAATTTTTTTTATTAAATGTTTTATAAAATAAAAGGGATATGATTAAAGTGAGATAGAGTTAAATTAAAAAAACACTTTTGAAAAATGTGGTTGTTGATTTTTTGTGTAGTAAGAAAAATAGAGTAGATGAAAGGTCAACTTCTTTTTTAAGGTGGGGGCAGATGTAAGTTCTATTTCTTTTTAAAGAGTGTAAGACTTTTTAAATGGGGTGTCATTTTTTTATTATATATATTAAATTTAGATAGGAAAAAAGTTCTGAAAATTTTTGGGGTGTTATTATGCACACCTCAATATATACTGGCTCCACCAGTGTTGATGTTAGAATATGATTTGATTCGTAATTCTTTTTAAAATTTATTAAATATCATAAATTAAAAAAATATATTATACTAGCAAAGGAGGAAGAATTTGAGTTAGGGTTCTTAGAGGAAAATTGTGGGAAGAAAGGAGTGGGTGTTGTGGGATTGTGAATTTGGGGAGAGATTTTAAATTTTTTATTATTAAATGTTTTATAAAATAAAAGGGTTATAGTTAAAGTGAGGTAGATGTGGTGTAGAGTTATATTAAAAAAACAAAGAAGTTTTTGGAAAATAATTGTTGTTATTTTTTGTGTAGTGGAAAAATTAGGGTAGATGTAGAGTTAATTTCTTGAAAGGTCTTTACTTTTTAAAAGGCATCAAAACTTGGCAAAATTGGGGTAATATTGTTCTCAAAAAAAATATTTTAAAATTTATAGCACTCTCCATTTTATTTTCGAATATATAACACTTTCTACAGTGTTTTTTAGGGCAGAAGGAAATCGCTCCGACCTCAACATAATTTAAAAAAAAAGGGCACAAGGAAAGCAATTCGACCTCATGAAATAAAATAATAAAAAATTTTAAGGGTCGGTTGCTTCCCTTCCGACCTCATGGTCTAAAATTTAAAAAAAAAACTGAGAGCCGGTTGCTTGCAGTCCGACCTCATGCAAAATTTAAAAAAAAATTGAGGGCCACATGCTTTCAATCCGACCTCACGGTATATATATGAAAGCATGCACGTTACAGGGGCAATGATAATAGGCTGGGGTCCTTTTCATGCTGAAAAAAAAATGTACAGTGATAAGTCTTTTCAATCTAAAAAGTAAACTCAAATTGGGTAGTGTGATAAATTATTTTCAATCCGTAAGAGTATTGAATTTAAATTTTGAATGGTTATTAAATAGATTGTAGGGGTAAATAACAGAAAAATTGTGTATGTTTTTGTGTGTTGTGTGTTTTTGTTAAATAAGTGAGGTTGAAGGTAAAAGTTGAAGAAAGTCTGAAAAAATTGAGTGAAGGAGGAGAAGAAGAGAGTGTAGGAAGAAACTTTGAAGAAATTTTTAGTAAGTTGATTTTTACATTTTGTTTTGAATATATATGTTTGTTTATTTTTATTTTGTTGTTTAGGTAAAAAAATTCGTAATAATATAATATAACATTATGATAGTTTTGATTTCTGTAATTTTATTGAAAAGTATATATGGTTTTGAACGTGCAGATACAATGAGCGACGTGTTTGTGGCCGTTATCCATTACGATGGAGAAATTGTGAAAACTGATATCGGTGTCGTATTTGACTCGAAAAAACACTACAAAGATGAAGTTTTCAAAGAGAATTTACCTTCGAGAGCTGAAGCAAGACATAGAAAGAAAAATAGGAGCTGAGATTGTTCGTTTGCGGTACTGGTGGAAGACATCTGGTGATCCAGTCAGATATTCTGCAACAGCTCTTAAAGATGATGGTGATGTTGGACTCATGATTGCAGAGCATGATTCAATACGTATTCGAGTCGTTGAGTTACATGCTAAGTTGCGTGGGAGATATGACGACTCGGGCCCATCTAGAAATGTATAAGGAAGTTCTTCTCAAATGGGTTTCGGTAGTGCGGTTGAGGACCAGACATATAGGTTTGGAGACATCTTTGTTGCTCTATTGGAAAGTGGGACATCGGATGCATTTCATCCATATACCGGACCTTTGACGTTCCCAACGGTTGAGCCGACAGTTGAACCGAGTGTAGACATTGACGTTGAAAATATCCAAGGCCGATGGGGAGAAACGCTTGATGGTTCTACTGAAGATGAAGATGAAGAAACCAGAGATCCCGATTTGAGTGGTGATGACCTTGGTGATGAGCCTGTTTTTGGTGGTGGTGAGTTCGTTTCGGGTGGGGATGACTTTATATGGTACGAACCTCCTATTCACATGAACTTAATAGATTACGATATGGTGAGGGCACCTAAATACCCGGTCATGCCACTAGTATGTTTGGGTTCCTCTGATGAATTCTCGGTTCGTATGCAATTTAAAGACAAGGAAGAAGCTTCATTGGCAATTAAAGAGTATTCCATCAGAAAGTATATAGACTTTACTGTTAAAGAATCTAGTCCGAGAACTATGTTTGCCACATGTGTTAAATATCGACAAGGATGTAATTGGAAGATTCGAGTGTTTAAACTTCAGAGGAGAACTGCTTGGGAGATTACAAAGTACAATGGTGAACACGCTTACGAAATTCAATCAACCAAGACCACCGTAAGGTTGACTCCGATGTAATATCTCGACACGTTAAGATGTTGGTTGAAGCAAATCCTAGGGTTACTATTTCAATGATTATGGCAACTGTGAAACAACAATTTTAATACCAAATAGAATATGACAAGGGTTGGTATGCAAGGGATAAGGCGCTAAAAAAGGTGTACGGTAATTATGGAAAGTCGTACAATTAGCTACTGCCTTTATTACACGCAATGACGTTTTTTATTCCGGGGACCATAATCAAGTATAAAACATTGGATGCATGCAACCTAGAAGGTGAACTTCTTCAAGGGAAGAAAATATTCGACAAACTATTTTGGGCGTTCAAGTCATGCATTGATGGCTTTCCGTATTGCAAACGTATGGTCCAAGTCGATGGTACGTGGTTGTACGGAAGATATAAACATGTACTATTGATTGTCGTTAACAAGATGGTAGTGGAAATATCTTTCCGATTGCCTTCGCAATTGTTGATAAAGAGTCGGGGAACTCTTGGAAATTCTTTTAGAGCAATTTACGTAAGCATGTCATCCAAGAAGATGGGGTTTGCTTGATTTCTGATAGAGCAACGACCATTTTAGCAATAATTGATCGATAGGGCAGCGGATGGATACCTTCGCACGCATATCTCGCGTACTTTGTACGCCATATTGGCAAGAACGCTATTGAAAGATGGGGGGAAAAACCCACCTTCGTAGTGCAATTTTAAACATGGGTTTGTAATTTTTGTTTTCTCAGACTTAATTAATTATGTGTTATGATTTTTTTCGATGCTAACAACATATATTACGGAATATGCTACGAACTATTACAACCAAATTTTTAGCAGAAGTTGGCAAATTTACGCATGGAGTACGGTGAAGATGTTTAGGCGTGGGTAAACAGTATAGAGATGGAAAGATGGACCCAATCGTATGATGAAGGTCGACGATACGGGCAAATGACAATCAACCTTGTGGAGTGCATAAATGGTGTATTAAAAGGAACACGCCATCTCCCAATAGCTAGCTTTAGGGGTGTTCAAATTCGGGTACCCGGGTTTTTGGGTACCCGAAAAACTGGGTACCCGGACCTTCGGGTATTAAGTTTGTCGGCCCATGTTCCGACCCGTAAATATTGGGTACCCGATCATCGGGCACCCGACTCTTATTTTTTATTTTAAAATTAAATAAAAACCTTAAAAGTTTATAACAAATGACCCAAACAAAAAATAATAATGATTTGAAGTTTATAACCATAAGAAAGACATTAAAAACATTAATCTCGATCGTGATTTTTTTCGAATCTCATATTTTTTTAAAGAAACCTACTAATGCATAAATGCAATAGAGAAACCTTGTTGTTTGTTTCATATCGAATCTTACATATTCACAAATTAATATTTTTTTTGAAAAAATTAAAACATGAAAGCATATAATACAAATATAGAATAAATTTGGGGATTTAAATATAGTTCTAAAGTAAAAATATTAAGTAATCTAATAAAATAAAATAAAAATAGGAACCGGGTACCCGAAAGTAATCGGGTACCTGAAAAAATCATATTTTTTGACCCGGGCCCGACCCGGGAAATGACGGGTCGGGTACCCGACCCGGGTAAAAAAAAATTCCAGGTAAATACCCGGTTATTTATGTTCGGATAGTTGGGTAGTCGGGTCGGGTAGTTCGGGTCGGGTAATTTTGAACACCTCTAGCTAGCCTGGTGAGAGAGACGTACTACATGTTGGCTAAGGTTTGGCATGGTAAAGGGTCAGAAATCCAAGCTATGATAAATAGGGGGCAAGTTTTGGTCTGAAGATCTTGTGACAAAGATGGAAAAGAACGTGAATTCGGCAAGATCGATGGTTGTTCACGGGCTCGACCTGAATTGATAGATTTTTGATGTTGTTGATTCCATGTGCAACAACAAAAGTGGGCACCGCCAAACATTTCAAGTCAATTTTAGGCAAAGATAGTGTGACTGTGGTGAGTTCCAAGCATGGCGATATCCATGTAGGCATGCAACGACGGTATGCATATCTAAAGGGGTTGACCCGTACAACTTTGCGGATGAATGCTTTAACATGCACAAGATAATAAATATTTACAAATGTGAGTTCCCACCGACCACGAATTCACAATATTGGCCACCACTGGAGCATGATGAATGGATACCGAATCCGACACTCCGTAGAGAACCAAAAGGCTGACCTCCATCTACTTGCATCCATACCAGTATGGATTTTCATTAAAGGGAGGCAGGAGAACCAAAGAGATGTACGAAATGTATGGGTACATGACATTCCAAAAATAAATGTCCAAACTGACCGAATTACATGGTAATGCCTCAGTCATTTCATTCACTATTTGTGGTTGAACTAGTTTCATTTCTTTATACTTGTATTCGAATGAACATTTTCTATTTGATTATGAGTACGTTATTTGATGCATATGTTTATTTGTTAGTTAATGCATGTTCGGTTTAGTGTTTATTTTGGTAATGAATTATATGCTCAATTTGTTTAGATATTTTTGGACTAAATTCAATTATTGCAAAAAGATTTCAAAGAGTATTCGAGGAATATTTCGAAAACAAAATTCAAATAGCTAATAATAATAGGCATCCACAAATTATTTGTATTACATAGAAGAAGAGTTACATGAGCTACCATTTTCTATGCAATTTTTTTCAATGGAGGGATGTAGTCGATTCGTAACGATGCGGTGCTCGTCGTTCTTGTTGCGGTCTTTGACGTGTATCGTCGTCGTCGTCGTCGTCGTCATTGTTGTCGTCATCATCATTATCATCATCATCATCAATCACATGAGGCATAAGAGACAACATTGTATACACATAGTCACTATTATGTGGTGCCAACATGGAACTGCTAATCGACGTAACCGCCATGAAATCTATGATCTCCTTATAGTCTATGTTTCCACCAAAGCTCGAGTATATGGTTGGCTGATGTTGAAAATCTAGTACGTATGCTTCAGAATCATTCACACCCGAGCTCCCGCCTATTGATGGATGATAAGTGGGTGGCTGCTGATAGTCCATGTTTCCACCAAATCTCAGGTACATGGGTGGCTGGTGTTGAGAATTCGGTACGTATACTCCAGAATCATTCGCACACGAGCTTCCGCCCATTGATGGATGCTAAGTGGGTGGCTGCTGATGATAGAATGTGTCATCCACTGGATTGGAAACAGAGCTCTCGCCCATTGATTGAGGATAAATGAGTGGCTTCTGATAATAGAATCTGGCATCCACTGGATTGGAAACTGAGCTCTCGCCCATTGATGGATGATAAAATTTGTCATCCATTGGATTCGCAAACGAGCTCCCCGTCATTATTGGATGTTCAATGGGTGATTGCGGATGATAAAAGTTGTCATTCACTGGATTGGAAAACGAGCTCCCTGCTATTGCTGGATGTTCATACGTGGTTGGAGAAGTACCAGCATACATATATGATGTACCATATTCACTGTGAGATTCATCCGCTGCAATATTAGATGATTGACCACGACCACCAAATTTTTGTAGAAATATTCGGCATTGTTCTCGTTCATCTGCAATAGTCAAGTATGGCTTCCCATCATTGCGATAGAATAACATGAACTCTAAATTATCCGAATCTAAATCATCGGCTTAAACTCGAGAGCGGGGTGACAATCGTTCACGTCTGTTGTTCCACCTTTCAACGTACTTTCGATGCTTTATTTCTCATGTATGATGCCCCTTTCCGCGAAAGTCCATAAGGTGTAGGGTGCCATGATTGGTGTCATGCAACAATAGATCTCTCGAAATGGGCTGATGGAAGCCAAACTACCTTAGGACGCTATCTCCAAACTGGTACTTGTTTGCATGTGTAGTGTACTATAAATGATACGCAAATATGATGCAAGTATACACATCGAACGAGTAATAAAGTGATGAGTGAGTATCGTCTCCATAGGGATTGGAGGTATTCACGGTTTGTTGTAACAATAAAGATTGAACTTTTTGCAGATGACAATGCTATAGTAAAAGAGATGATGTAAGATAATGCTGAAGCAAAACAATGCAGAGAAAGATAAGATAGCAATATGATGAACATGTCCTCTTTCGTATGCGAACCTCACTACGGAATGACTGGCTGGGAATGATGGACAACCTAAACTAAGCTTCTCAATGATACTAAGGCTCTTCAGATGTCTTATATGCTAGGCAGGATTTGCTAAAAGTATTCCTAAACTATCTCTAGCCAGAAAACTGAGAGTCAGAAATGCTACAGCCATACCTCTCGGTGTAAACTCTTAACACTCCCCCTACCCTTCACGAACTATCATTTTAGCCCTTGAAACCAATCACTTATCTCTAAGGTAGGTTAGAGTCTGCCTCTCGATAGACACTCCATTGCTTATGGGGGTTCTACGGCTAGCTCTCTCGATTACTAACCTCAACACACACTTAAAGAACGACCAACTCTCGAGGGCTCTTACAACTTTAAGGAAATGAAAACTCATAAGCAAAGCATAGAACATGATAAACACTGAAAAATCTATAGCATGCATTAAAATGTACTCAAAATAAAATCTTTCATCAAACCCAAGCCACCTAAAACAGTTCGTGGCTGGGAAATATCATCCAATGCATCATTGCGATAACATCACCAAAGATAAATATATGAAAAGGAAATGCTATAGCGACAGAAAGAAAGGTGAACTCCCTCTCCACCATGGACTGCCCGACTATCTTAGGCCAACCGCCTCTCTCGAGACCGGCGAGGCCACTCCTTGGAGCTTCAACAATGGAGGACACCAAGTGGAGAAGATGAAGATGAAACCTTCTCTCTCCTTTTTTTTCTCCCTAGCTCTCTCCCGCCTCTTTCTCGCGTGTCTTGTATATCTTTTCCAAGCTTCTCTTCCTCTTTGTATAGTGGAGGCTCTAGGATTTTGTGCCCTAAAGATTCCTTGAAAATCCCAAGAAATATCAACCGACAAGCTCTGCACGAGGGGACAAGGAGGGCAGTCTACAGGTGGGCACCGGCTGCTGCACATGTCAAGTTGTCCTTTTCTGTGTTTTCATGTGCTTCTACAGCTCACGTGCTTCTCACGTGTTGGCCAATATCCACTTCCACTATGTTATTGCAATTCCCGGCGCTAGCTTTCTCTCTTATCTCCTTTCCTGCGAATCATCAAACCCAAAACCAACCTTCCGAGCAGTACCCGTCAACATGGACCAATAACCAGCAAAGATAAAGATGCACCTAGAAGAAGAAAATGCAACCTAAATGCAGTTTAAATGCTATGGTATGAACTCAAGAACAGGCAAATGTTATAGCAAAAAGGTAAGAAAACAAGGATATTTGTGCAGTTATCACACCCCCAAACTTAAGCTATTGCTTGTCCTCAAGCAATGAGTAGAATAGAACAAAAGAATTATTATGGCAAATATTTAACCTAGAGAATTGCTATGGCAACATCTCAGTCGTCGGAAATAACATAGGCAATTAAATATAAACAATTAGAAGTGAGATCCTTAAGAACATTCCTTAGGACTAAGCTGTGTGCGTGTGTGCGTGGCTGCCTTCCTCCTATACTTAAGCTAGTAAGACAAATTTTCAAGGAAGCTCCCTAATTATACCCTAACTATGTTCTCTAGTTCTTTTCTCATTTTTAGACTCCCAAAGATATAGGTTTTCTGCTACGAAGGGTGTCAGCTCATCACACCTACCGTCCTTAACTCTAGATGAGCATGGAGCAAAGTGCAAACCTCTCACCCACGAGCTAGTAGGCAGAGTCATCCCGTGACAACTTTCATTCACTCATATGCTATAGCAAAACTTTATTTCTTCTTTCTTCTTCTTTTTTTGGCTGTAGTCTGCTATAGCAAAGCGGAGTGTCCTTATACAAATATGCCATAGCATTTATTCGTTTGTTTGAGAACAGGGTCGTCTAGTTTTTCTTAAGTTCCCTAGAGCTTACATATCAGAGTTCACTAGGGTTCTTGCTGAAAATTTTTTCTAACGAACTCACTTATAGAAAGAGAGCAGTTGTGTAAATATTTTTTACAGCTAGAACCTAAGGCCAATTCTACAGATCTCAACTAATTGTGTTTTTTTCTAACTAGTTCAAGCTTTTAAGTTTTCGTCATCAGACATCATAGATATATTCATAGGCTGTCTCTAGACTAAACAAAATGACATAGTAAAAATTTTGTTCTTTCCTACTATGCATATGCTAAAACAAAATACTAACTATGAACACCAACACCCCCAAACTTAAGGGTTGTAGTGTCCTCAATGCATGAACTAATCTATACTATATGCAATGAAAAATGATTAAAAATGAAATAAAAAAAGTTAGTTACCTCCTGGGTGCGGAGGCTATGTGGTGTTGCTGGTGTTGTCCATGGAAGTTTCAGACGAGTAGTGGTGGGGATCTGCGACATCGTCCACACTCTCGGAGGAGACTGTTTGAACACTTGATGAAGATCTGACACGCCCAGCGGTATGTTTGATGCGTGTCTTTGGTCTGGATGCTATAGCATCCTCAGGTCGTGCTGGTGTCGGCTCAAGTGTTTGTGCTGGGGTTGTCTCCTTTTAAGGGGGTCCTCATGATCACTGGATATATGCTCTAGCTCAGGAAGTGGGTGTTCCGGTCGTGATGGTGCTGGATTGGTTGCCTTCCTACTGCGTTTTCTTTTCTTGGTCGGGGTGGTTGCAGGGCGGTTTCTTCGATAGTAGGTGGAACCAAGGGAGTTTCTTTTTCTAGCTGGGCAGTAGGAGTCGTAGGCGTCTTTTTTCTCGGAGTCTTCTTCTTGACAGCGGGTTGGGCTGAGCTAGGGTCACTGAGAGACACTGTGCTTGTTGTAGCAGTGGTGGGGGCTTGCAATAACTCCATAGGGAATAGTGGAAATGACACGTTCTGGTCCGGTAGGAGTTTGTTAAAGCGGGATGCTATAACAACATCACGATGATGGGCATACTTGAAGTACGCTCGCTGATGTGCCTTCATCGGGTTGAGCTCAGCGCTCAATTCTTTTGTTATGGCCACCAATGCTGCTACCCGTGCTGCAGTAAAGCTTTTTGCACCTCCCTCCACTATTTGCTGAGGCACATCCTCGTTGAATCCTCTGAGCTCAGTGACTAGGGCTGGAGTTAGACCTGACTTTCCTGAAATAGTTGCATCCACAAGATCGTCTATAAAGACGTCTTTTCTTTTACACAAAGTAGTTATCAGGTTAGGGAAAACAAGGGGACTACGAGGCCTTTTCAGACAAGCATACACTTCATCCACTATAATCTTTCCTATGTCAATGCGTCTACCATGTAATATTGAGTGGAGAAGAAATAGCCTAGAGATGTGTACTGTGGCAGTGTGCAGAGTGGGCATAAGCTTATGTCGCACAAAATGGTTCCATACCTTGGCCTCAGGTTTGAGGCATCCTCTCTCGACTGACCTGTTGTTGTCCAGCACTGTTCCCTCAAAACAAATATCCTCTAACACCTCACGTTGTGTTTGTGCGTCCATAGTCGTCACAAAAGTGGTGTGATGGTCCACAGTGTGCTTTAGCCCATAGAACTTGTTAATTGTTGCAGCAGTAAACTTTATCTGCTCGCCTCGCACATGAACCGTAGACTGTGTGGGACTTGTGAGGTGTGCGTAGAACTCCTTTACTAGTGAGGTACAGATCTTCTCAGGGTGAGCAGCGAAGGTTTTCCATTCATGCTTGCCAATGACGTCCATGACTGCCTGGTCGAACTGGTCTTCCTCCTCTTTAGGGTATTTAAACCCTAGTTCCGGAAGAACATTCCTATATTTAAGTTTTGTCCATCGCTCATTTGCTGCCTCATCGAAAAACTTAGAGATTTCCAGGACTAGTGGTTTTTTAGGGCGATCGGAAGTTTCAGGGGCATTCTTGTAACGAGCCATGGAGGGTTTTGTTGAAAATAGGGGAGGAGTGAATATGTGAGGGGAAAGTGGTGAAGGTTGTTTGGTTTTTTTGGGAGAAAATCGAAGAGATGAAGAAAAAGAAAAATTGAGTGTTGCAGAAGATGAAGAAGTTGAAAGGAAGGGTGATAATGATGAAGAAAATATGTGAAGTTGAAAAAGGTGAGGGGAAACAGATGAATTAATGGAAGAGGTGAGTGATGGGGACGTGTGTCGGCTTTAAGGGAGAGAGAAAATGTTGGGAGTTATTGTGATAAGTGACGGCTGGAGAGAGAATATGTAGGTTTTTGTGGCTAGGGTTTCACCTCATTAATTAGGTGAGTATTCTCTCCCTTGCTTTTTGTTTTTTCTCTCTTTTTTTAATTCATCCTCCCACACTTTTTCAGATAAAACCTCTCCTTATCGTTTTCTTTTCCCCCTTTTTTGTACTTCCAAAAATAGATAAAAACAAACTCCATGTCCTTCTCCCTTTTGCTACCAACCCCTGTAGACAGCATGCTCTCCTACCTCTGTACCTGACATCGTACTATGAAAGAGAAAGCTTGTACGAGGGTCACGTGAAAAGATATGAAAATAATGACAAAGATAACACAAAAACTAAGCTACAAAGAAAAGCATTATTTATAAACATGCTATAGCATAAAGGATAAGGTTTAAAGAGGCAAACTTTCAAGGACCGTGTAGATCCAGGTGTGACTTGTCTCTGAGGATAGGGGCTCCACTGTACACCTTCAGGCGTTGTCCATTGACTTTGAAGACTTCTCCATCATCCAACTTCTTGATATCAATCGCGCCATGAGGGTACACCATGTGTATGATGAATGGTCCTGACCACCTTGATTTCAGCTTTCCAGGAAAAAGCTTTAGCCTGGAATTGTAGAGAAGCACTTGTTGACCTTCTGAGAAATGCCTTGGCAAAATATGTTTGTCATGCCACTTCTTGGTTTTCTCCTTGTAAATGCAAGCATTCTCATATGCTTGGGCTCTAAATTCTTCCAGCTCATTAAGCTCTAGCAACCTCCTTTCACCAGTCAGTTGGGCATCCATGTTGAGTTTCTTGATTGCCCAATAAGTCTTGTGCTCAAGCTCAATGGGTAGGTGGCATTCCTTGCCAAATACGAGCTTGAAGGGTGACATGCCCAAAGGCATCTTGAAGGTTGTTCTATATGCTCAAAGTGCTTCATCCAACATGGGGGACCAGTCTTTTCTCTTAGGATTAACCACCTTCTCCAAGATTTGCTTGATTTCTCGGTTGGAAACTTCAGCATGTCCGTTTGTATGTGGATGATATGTTGTAGCAATCTTGTGTCTGACTTCATATCGATGCAATGCTTTAGCAATGAGTTTGTTGTCAAAGTGAGTTCCTTCATCACTGATAATGGCTCTGGGTGCTCCAAACCTTGTGAAGATGTTCTTGTGAAGGAACTTCATGATCGTTTTGGAGTCGTTCCTTGGAGTGGCAACAACCTCCACCCATTTTGACACGTCGTCAACTGCTAGCAAAATATATAGATCTTCATATGATATGGGAAACGGACCCATGAAGTCAATTATCCACACGTCAAAGATTTCAACATCCAAAATATTTTGCAGTGGCTTTTCATTCCGCCTGGAGATGTTCCCTGTTCTTTGGCATCTATCACAGGTTTTGTAGAACTCGTGTGCATCCTTGAAAAGCGTAAGCCAATAGAATCCTACTTGTAGAATTTTTGCAGCAGTCCTAGCGCCACCAAAATGCCCTCCATACGGTGATGAATGACAATGGTACAAAATGATATGGTATTCTTCTTCTGGAACACATCTCCTTATGATTTGATCAGGACATTGCTTGAACAAGTAGGGTTCATCCCAATAGTAGAATCTTGCATCATGTCTGAATTTCTTGAGTCCCTGGCTAGATAAATCAGGAGGCAAATACCACTAACAAGATAATTAAGAATATCAGCATACCATAGAATTGTTGTAGCATACAACAGTTTCTCATCAGGGAATTCCTCCTTAATTTCAGTTTCACTACTTTGTGTGATAGCATTTTCTAGCCTAGATAAATGATCAGCTACCTGGTTCTCACATCCTTTCCTATCTCTAACTTCTAAATCAAATTCTTGAAGCAAGAGTATCCATCTAATAAGTCTAGGCTTAGCATCATTTTTAGTCACTAAGTACTTAATGGTTGAATGATCGGTATGAACTATAACCTTAGTGCCTATCAAGTATGACCTAAACTTATCAAAGGCAAATACTACAACAAACAATTCTTTTTCAGTAGTGGTGTAATTGATTTGTGCATCATTCAAAGTGCGACTAGCATAATAAATAACATGAAAGTATTTACCTCGGCGTTGTCTAAGTGCTACTCCGACGGTGTAGTCCATTGCATCACACATTAGCTCAAATGGCTCGTTCCGATCAGGTGGAATGACAACTGGTGCTGAGATAAGCTTTTCCTTCAATTCTTGAAACGCGCTATAGCAATCTTTGTCAAACACAAATGGTTGATTTTGATGTAGCAAATTGCACAGCGGGTTTGAGATCTTCGAAAAGTCTTTGATGAATCTCCGATAGAAGCCGGCATGCCCTAGGAAGCTTTTTACTCCCTTGAAAGTAGGAGGAGGAGGTAGTTTTTCAATGACCTCGACCTTTGCTTTGTTAACTTCTATCCCTTGCTTCGAGATCTTGTGGCCTAAGACAGTTCCTTCAGTTACCATGTAATGGCATTTTTCCCAATTGAGCACCAAGTCAGCTTCCTCACACCTCTTTAGGACCTTGGCGAGATTGCCCAAGCATGTGTCAAAGTCATCTCCGGAGACCGAGAAGTCATCCATGAAAATTTCTAAAAAATCCTCGACCATGTCTGAAAAAATAGCAAGTATACATCTTTGAAAAGTTGCTAGAGCATTGCAGAGACCAAAGGGCATTCTCCGAAAAGCATAAGTTCCATAAGGGCATTTGAAAGTTGTCTTCTCTTGGTCTTCGGGTGCTATAGCAATTTGATTGTACCTAGAATACCCATCGAGGAAACAGTAGAATGCCTTGCCCGCTAGTCAATCTAACATCTTATCAATGAATGGGAGGGGAAAGTGGTCCTTCTTAGTTGCCTTGTTGAGCTTCCTATAGTCCATGCAAATCCTCCACCCCGTGAAGATTCTAGTAGGCAATAGCTCATTCTCCTCATTGCTTACCACGGTCATGCCTCCCTTCTTCGGTACACATTGCACCGGGCTGACCCATGAGCTATCGGATATTTGGTAGATTACTCCAGCATCAAGCCACTTAATTATCTCTTTCATCACCATATTCTTCATGATTGGGTTTAATCTCCTCTGGGCTCAGCTGAATTGCTATCACAATCATCAAGTAAAATTTTGTGCATACATATAGCAGGGCTTATACCCTTCAAATTAGCCATAGTCCACCCTAGCGCATTTTTATGTTGTAACAACATATTTACTAAACTAGTTTCTTGCTTAGGTGTGAGACTAGATGAGATTATCACAGGCAAAGTTTCATTGCTCCCTAAGTAAACATATTTAAGATGTGATGGCAAAGGTTTCAGTTCTAGTGTAGGTGTATGCTCAAGGGAAGGCTTAGGAGGTAAAAATTCTGAAAAGTCAAGAGGTTCAAAGTGTGTACCTGGTCTAGCCTCGAGTCGACTAGACTGCTTCAATTCCCTTAAGAGCTCTTCTAGGTCTGAATCATCATCCTTGTAGAGTGCTTCTAACTCTTCCATTTGCATCTCATTGCTACAGCAAAACTAAGCAGTTCCATTTTGTGCTGTAGCATCTATATATTAGCATGCTCTTGGATTGTCTGCATAGTTGAGGGTGTCATGAATATTGATCGTGGTCGTTTGATCAGCCACTCGCTTTGTGAACTTACCCTTCTCACAATCGATTAAAGCTCGCCCGGTGGCTAAAAATGGCCTTCCTAAAATAATGGGTGTGTTGTTGTCAGCTTCACAGTCGAGGATTAAGAAGTCGACTGGAAAGATAAATCGGTCCACTTTTACCACGACATCTTCAATTCTTCCTTCTGGGCGAACATGAGAGTGATCTGCTAGCTGTAGCACAACCTTGGTGGGCTGTGCCTCTCGAATTCCCAGTTTCAAAAAAATCGACTTAGGCATCAAGTTAACACTTGATCCCAAATCGCAAAGTGCTCTTCCAACAAACTTATCGCCAATAGAACATGGGATAGAAAAACTACATGGGTCCTTCCTCTTAAGTGGCAGCTTGCTCCACATAGAATAGCATTCTTCTGCTATAGCGACAGTTTCTTGCTTCTCGACCTTCCTCTTTTTTGTAACTATATCCTTAAGGAACTTGGCATATGTTGGCATCTGATCAATGGCCTCCAGAAATGGGACATTGATATGTAATTTTTCCAGGATATCTACAAATTTTTGGAATTGAAGGTCTTCTTTCTGCTTCTTGAGTCGTTGAGGAAAAGGAGGTGGGGGTCTCACTTCATTTTTCTAGGCTGGTGGAGTTACATCTTTTGTTGTAGCAAAAGTAGGCTCCTCATCCGGTGTTTCTTTTGCTATGACTTCCTCACCCTTTTCTTCAACTGAAGGATCTTGTACGTTATCTTCTTCGTGAGGCAAGTTGGGCTGAGATTCCTCCTTCTCTTTTCCCCCAAACTTGTCTTCCTTGCTAATTTCCTTACCACTCCTTAATGTGAATGCGATGCATTGCTCATTGCTATGGTGCTTAGTGGCTTCAGTGTCACTAGGCAGACTTCCTTGTGGTCGCGCATGCAAGGTTTGAGCTCTCTGGCCAACTTGTGTTTCTAAGGCTCAGAGAGAGGAACTATGGCTTTTCAATAAGGCCCCTTGATTCTTAATGTTTGTTGCATGATCCTGTTGCAAAACTTTCGTGGTTCCCATGAAATCTTTTGTCATAGCTATAAAATCTTTTAATGTATTTTCCAGCCAACTGTTTGATGATGATGATGCTCCCTTGTGACCTTGCCATGGCATCATCTGGTTAGAAGATGGTGCTTCGATCAGATTTTGCTGTGACACTGGCTATGCAGAACTGTTGTGCCCTTGATTACCCCAACTGAAATTTGGATATTGACGCCATCCTGGGTTGTAGGTATTGGAGTATGGGTTGTTGTTGTGGTTATAATTCCCCACATAGTTGGCTGACTCTTGATTGTCAAGGCATTCACTCAAATGGTGATTGTCATCGCATCTGAGACATGAGGTTGCGGACTTCACTTCCTTGACTTCGTTGGGACGTTGGAGGTTCTTTAGCATATTTGTGATAGCAACTAACTGGGTGGCTACCGAGTCATCAGCTTCACTGTCTCGAACTACTTGGTTTCTCCTCCCCGTTCCAAGCCTTGTGGTCAGAAACTGGTAATCATTGTTGGCTACCCTATCAAGAATGTTGAATGCTTCCTCCAGTGATTTGTTTAACAAGGTCCCATTTGCTGAAGCATCTAACATCATCCTTGTAGGAGCATTCACTCCGTTATAGAACATAACCACTTGGGTCCAGTCATGAAAACCATGATTTGTGCACTTCCTCAATAATCCCTTGAATCGATCCCAACACTCATACATGGATTCGTCATCAGCTTAACGAAAAGAATCAATATCATTTCTCAACTGAGTGTTTCTATTGGGTGGATTATACCGTAGCAGAAAACTTTTGCATAGATCTGTCCAAGTTTCTATTGATCCAGCTGGCATTCCACTTAGCCATGCTCTAGCACGATCACGTAAAGAATATGGAAACAATTTAAGCTTTAGCATATCCTCGTGCACTCTTTGATGTCCGAACGAGTCACGAACTTCCAAGAAAGCACGGATATGTTGTCTTGCATCTTCGTGAGGCATACCTCCAAATTGACCAATAATGTTCAACATATGAACATAACAGGTTTAAGCTCAAACTGGGCTGCCTGAATTTCTGGAGCTACTATTCCGGGATAGAGATCATCCAAGATAGGTGTCAAATGATCTCTAATTGCTCGAGGTCGATCTGCTTCTCCCTGGCCATTTTCCATAGCATCTACGTTACCTTGAGGTGGTGGTATTTCTTCATTCATATGTCTGGTCTCTTCTCTTCGAACACGTCTCTTAATTTTCAAGAAATGCTCGATTTCATAAATAAGTGATTGCAGGGGTCCTCTAGGTCGTCTTCTGGTCATGCACTAGCAGGACACCTTAAAAGAAAAATGAAAAACCTAAAATAAATATGTACAAAAAAAAGAACAAGCGATATAAACAAAAAAAACCGTAAACAACCAATTGCCAATCCCCGGCAACGGCGCCAAAAACTTGTCTGCGTGTGTAGTGTACTATAAATGATACGCAAATATGGTGCAAGTATACACGTCGAACGAGTAATAAAGTGATGAGTGAGTATCGTCTCCACAGGGATTGGAGGTATTCACGGTTTGCTGTAACAATAAAGATTGAACTTTTTGCAGATGACAATGCTATAGTAAAAGAGATTATGTAAGATAATGCTGAAGCAAAACAGTGCAGAGAAAGATAAGATAGCAATATGATGAACAAGTCCCCTTTCGTATGCGAAACTCACTACGGAATGACTGGTTGGGAATGATGGGCAACCTAAACTAAGCTTCTTAACGATACTAAGGCTCTTCAAATGTCTTCTATGCTAGGGGGATTTGCTAAAAGATTTCCTAAACTATCTCTAGCCAGGAAACTGGGAGTCAGAAATGCTACAGCCATACCTCTCAGCGTAAACTCTTAACACTCCCCTACCCTTCACGAACTATCATTTTTATCCCTTGAAACCTATCACTTATCTCTAAGGTAGGTTAGAGTCTGCCACTCCATTGCTTATGGGGGTTCTAAGGCTAGCTCTCTCGATTACTAACCTCAATACACACTTAAAGAACGGCCAACTCTCGAGGGCTCTTACAACTTTAAGGAAATGAAAACGCATAAGCAAAACATAAAACATGATAAACACTGAAAAAGCTATAGCATGCATTAAAAAGTACTCAAAATAAAATCTTCCATCAAACTCAAGCCACCTAAAACAGTTCGTGGCTGGGCAATATCATCCAACGTATCATTGCGATAACATCACCAAAGATAAAGATATGAAAAGGAAATCCTATAGCGACAGAAAGAAAGGTGAACTCCCTCTCCGCCATGGACTGCCCGACTATCTTAGGCCCACTGCCTCTCTCGAGGCCAGCGAGGCCACTCCTTGGAGCTTCATCGATGGAGGACACCAAGTGGAGAAGATGAAGATGAAAACTTCTCTCTCTTTTTTTCTCTCTAGCTCTCTCCCGCCTCTTTCTCGCGTGTCTTGTATATCTTTTCCAAGCTTCTCTCCCTCTTTATATAGTGGAGGTTCTAGGGTTTTGTGCCCTAAAGATTCTTTGAAAATCCCAAGGAATATCCACCGACAAGCTCTGCCACGAGGGGACAAGGAGGACAGTCTGCAAGTGGGTATCGGATGCTGCACAAGTCAGGTTGTCCTTTTCTGCGTTTTCACGTGCTTCTCACATGTTGGCCAATATCCACTTTCACTATGCTATAGCAATTCCCAACACTAGCTTTCTCTCTTAACTCCTTTCCTGCGCATCATCAAACCCAAAATCAACCTTCCGAGCAGTACCCCTCAATATGGACCAATAACCAACAAAGATAAAGATGCACCCAGAAAAAGAAAATGCAACCTAAATACAGTTTAAATGCTATGGTATGAACTTAAGAACAGGAAAATGCTATAGCAAAAAAGTATGAAAACAAGGAAATTTGTGCAGTTATCAGTACTCCACAAAAGCAAAGTGGATCAACGGTGTAATCGCACACCAGAGATAGGAATCAATCATCAATTCTTCTGGTACATTTACGCGTTCACCGACATATGGCCTCCAAATAAACTGAAAAAAATATAAATATAAATAAGAGAATAAATTATTTACATAAATAATAACATGTAAAAGTAACTTAATTTCGATACCTCATCTTTGCAAAATAAATCAATTGAAGCTCTAAACACTCTCAAATTGTTGTTTGCTAACCATGTATGAGCTTTTGTTGCATTCCATCTGCATACACATCCAAATAATAGTCGTTTGATTATTTTTTGATAAAATAATTTTTTTTAAACTGAGTAAACTTAAACTTCCAAATCAAAGTAAAAAATTACCTACTAATAAGAGGAAAATTTCTCATACTTCGAGTAACCAGTGTAAAAATGGAAGTCGTACTCATGCCTAAGCTTGCAATAGCAACATACATCCACCAACACCCTTTGCTTTCAAACCATGACAATCTAATTGAGTGACCTTGCACAACTCACGGTACAAAAACGCTAATATTGTTGATCCCCAACTGTACGTAGCAACTTCTGAAGTCGGTGACAGATATGGTAGATACCTGTTGCGAACCCTTTTTTTTGGAAATACTTATGGGTATCGTATAGTGTAGTATAGTTGTGGTGTGGAAAGGATATTTTGGAAATTAGAAATAAGATTTAGAAAGAAAAGGATTTAAATTAGAAGAAAGATGGATTTTGAAAATTGTTTTAAAATATGGGAATTTGGAAAAATTGGGAATTTAGAAGAAAAAAAATATTTGAAAATAGGGGAGTCGCCACCGGCCACTTCAAAATGGTAGACTGGACACCGGAAATAGAAACCAGAGATTCAAAAGGTTCGGGAGTCAGTTACTCGCAAGGAAGGGTTAGCACCCTCGACGAGCCCAAAATTGGTACCAAAACTTTACAGCTTAATTAATGTCGAATTTTACGAGTTAAAGTGGCAAATTTAACCGAGACTGAGTTATATATGCAAGTAAATTTCGAAAATCCTAATATTCGAGAGAGAACGCCCGAACCACCACCATTACGACTGGTATTGGCCTCGTTCGTCCCCGAATACAAGGACATCACACTTTTGAATAATTTAAATTTTTTTGTAAGCATAAATACACGAATATGAAGATATACAAGATTAATGACCCAAGTGGTGGTCCACGGTGCCAAGGGAGTCGATATCCGCGAACTTGGAGTATCGTTCCCACGCGTCTACCGGGACCGAAGGTGCTAATTAGACGCGGCATTTTAAATGCATGAGTAAAATATACGAAGTAAATAAAATATATACATGTGAAATTTTAATGGTAACGAGTGCCAAAAGGCTTCGGGCTTAAGCGAGTGAGTTTGATTCAATGCATTACTTCAAAAGAGATTAAAAGCAACAGGGAAACCTACGAGAGTTTAGACCGGTAAGCATGGGTAAATTTTGATAAATCCTACCCTTATGCCTCCTTTTCTAGGAATGTCAAGTCGATGCTCAAATTTTCTAGGAGTTCCTCCATTGTTGGTTCCTCGACACTATCTTTATCCATTTCCTTGACAGCATCCCCAAACGGTGTTTCAAATAGCTCGATTGGACCAACGAATCTTCCCGGCACAAAGATCTGATCTAGAGCGGGAAAAACATGGGCTCTATCTCCCCTTGGTTTTTTGCTTCTTCTTCTTCCTTAGGCTTGTATCCTAAACCGAAGCGGTCTCTCTTAGCAACCATGTTTGCCCCAAACCCAAATATTGAGGATTTTCCTTTGACAGAAGTGGTTATAAGCCCCAGGGTTGGCTCTTCAACAGTCTCTTTGACTTCCTCAAAGAATTCGATCTCTTTGTTGTCCATTAGCCCTTGAACTATAGTTGCGAACTCACAGTAGTCCTGGATAGTGTGCCTGTTCTCGATGTAGAACTAGCAATAAGGACCAACATGTCCTTTGGGCGTCATTTCCCCCTGGCTGATTAGACCCGCTTTGTAGAGCTCCTTCTATACCCAACTGAGGGGTGACTTGACTTCAGATACACTAGTCTTAGCTTTCTGATTATCCTCCTCGAAAATGGCATTCACCCCACTTGCATAACTTGGTAGAGGGTTCGTGGTTGTAGCTGGTCCACCTGATTTCTTGAAGCTTATGACCCTAAGCTTAATGAGCCTCTCTACATTCCTTTTGACACCGAAATAGTTATCGATCGAATGCCCCACTTGCTCGCCGTGGTATGCGTATTTTGCGTTGGCATCATACCATTTCGGGAATAGGGGCTGCAATGGAGGCTGGTAGAAAGGTGCTACCATGTGGATATCATAAAGTTGCTTGAATAAATCTCCGTATGAGATCGGTAACGGAGTAAACTCAACCCTTTCTTTATTTTTCTGTTGATTGAAATTGTGGCTCGGGGAACCTTGGGCATTTGAGGCCGCTTTAGGTTGTACAACCGCTACTGGCTTAGCATTGTAGACGTCCGAAAAGTTCACTTCGTTGTCCTTCCTTCCGTGAGGTGGCCTCTTGTGGGACGAGCTTTCTCTTGTCTCAATCTTTCCATTCTTGACGGTATTTTCAATAAGCTCATCGGACAACACTAGGTCGACAAAGTTGGTAGTTGCGTTTCCTATGAGGCGATCCAAGATTGGTCCCTCCAGAGTCTGAATAAATATAACCATCGTCTCTTTCTCACCGAGTGGGGGTTGCACTTGAGCTGCCACATCTCTCCACCACTATACATACTACCTAAAACTTTCATTCAACTTTTGTTTCATGTGTTGTAGGGCCCATCGGTCTGGCACCATGTCATTGACGTGCTGGTATTGTGCTAGGAAGGCCTTGGCTAAATCCTTCCACGTCTTGATCTGATGACGGCTTAACTAATTGTACCACCTGATGGCGGATCTCGAGAGACTGTCTTGGAAACAATGGATTAACAGCCTGTCATCCCCACCATACCCGGTCATCCTTCGGCAAAACATGGTGAGATGAGCACGAGGGCAACTCGTCCCATCATACTTCTCAAATTATGGGACCTTGAATTTAGGGGGTAGCACCAGATCTGGGATGAGATTGAATTCAACGGCATCAAATCTGGCAAAGGTATCGACTACCTCCATAGCTTCCAAATTCTCCTCAAGTCGTTTGCAACGGTCCACGATCTCTTTTGAGGCCTAAAATTTTGGTTTCTCAATCTCCATTAATTGGTCCATGTCCGAGACGAAGTTTTCGGCTTGGTTTCCTCTAGGCCTCTCTTCCGGTACGGAGGGCAGATTGACAAGGAAAGGGGCGTCGGTCTGATGAAGTGGCAATTTTCCTCGATCGAGTATCACTTGAGGGGTAGCTTGGACCCTAACATGAGTGGGGGTGAATCCCGGAGGATACAGAGATCTTCATTCTCGACGGAGGGTCTTGTCACCGGATTACCGTTCAAGGCTTCCCCTCATACGGAAGGTCGGGCTCCTAGCATTTGGCCTATTTAGGCTAGTATATCTTCTTGGGACTTCCTGAGTTGCTCCCTCATGTCCTCTTGGGCCTTAGCTAACTGGTCCTCCAATTTCTTGGTCAAATCCGCTTGTATATTCCTTTGAGTTTGTTCAATTCGGTTCAATCGATCTTCGTTCACCATCTTAGTTCTTCGCCGGGTTCCGTAAGAGTGCTGAACCGGCTGAACTTTTTCCTTACCCAGTATCACTCCTAAGGAACATCCCGATGATTAGTCATAACATCCCAGAGGCGAATGCATGCAAATGCGTGATGAATGCCTTAATGTGATGATGCAACCATGAACGAATGAGCAATGAGCTTATGATGATGTTATGTGATTATGATATGAAGAAATAAAATTAGTATTAAATGTGATGTATGAAAATAGCAAAACAAACGGGTTAGTGTAAAACAAAACATAGATAAACAAGCACAAACACACCTATTTTTTTTTTGTCTAGCACCTAGGTTATCTGCATGGCTCTAAGGGGTAGGCTTTCTAGTTCGCTACATGCAGTTTTGGTTCTATGAGGTACTCGAATTGTCCTCGTTGTCCCCTACTAAGGGTAGCAAGGCCCCCGGTCATCACCCATTATAGGCTTATTTCAACCGAGTTCAATTCAAGGGAACCCTTTAGCTATATCCGTACGGGGAAACGATATTCCCACGAAGATATAGGGTAGTCGAGCCCCGAAGGTACTTACTAGGCCCATACGGAGGAACGATATCCCCACGAAAGCACTAGTGTTTTCCCCTCACTTAGACAAAAGGGTGCATATGCCAAAAAAATGAATGCGTTCGAAATAAACTCGTGTTTATAAAACAAATATCGGTTAAATTTGTCACTTTAGTTCGCAACCTTTGATATTAATTAAGCGGTAAAGTTTTCTTGGCTCGACTCTTTTTTTTGTTTTTTTTAAACAAAAATTTGTCCCCCAGTGAAGTCGCCATCTGTTGCGACCCCTTTTTTGGAAATACTTATGGGTATCGTACAGTGTAGTATAGTTGTGGTGTGGAAAGGATATTTTGGAAATTAGAAATAGGATTTAGAAAGAAAAGGATTTAAATTAGAAGAAATATGGATTTTGAAAATTGTTTTAAAATAGGGGAGTTTAGAAAAATTGGGAATTTAGAAAGAAAAAAATATTTGAAAATAAGAGAGTCGCCACCGGCCACTTCAAAATGGTAGACCGAACACCGGAAATAGAAACCAGGGGTTCAAAAGGTTCGGGAGTCGATTACTCGCGAGGAAGGGTTAGCACCCTCGACGAGCCCAAAATTGGTACCAGAACTTTATCGCTTAATTAATGTCGAATTTTACGAGTTAAAGTGACAAATTTAATCGAGACTGGGTTATATAAACTGGTATTGGCCTCGTTCGTCCCCGAATACAAGGACATCACACTTTTGAATAATTTAAAATTTTTTGTAAGCCTAAATACACGACTATGAAGATATACAAGATTAATAACCCAATTGGTGGTCCATGGTGCCAAGGGAGTCGATATTCGTGAACTCGAAGTATCGTTCCCACGCGCCTACCGGGACCGAGGGTGCTAATTAGACGCGGCATTTTAAATGCATGAGTAAAATATACAAAGTAAAAAATATATACATGTGAACTTTTAATGGTAATGAGTGCTAAAAGGCTAACGCAATAAGTTAAATATAGCAATAAAACAACGGCCTTAAATTCAACCATAACGCCAAAATGCAGAAGGCTATACGGCGGCAGACGCGTGCTTGTGTGGGAGTTTAAGAGGCGTGCGTAGCGCACTTCGGGCAGAGGACAGCCGCACGTGGTGTGTGCGTGGTTTCTGGAAGGTTCTCTGCGAGTTGTTTTGAGTCATTAGATCGATCTCGATCTAACGGCTGAGATCTTGTGCGGCGCGAGTTGAAAACATGGGCATTAGGGTTTTGCTGGCTGAGGGTTGATCTGGTCCGTTGATATCGCGTGATCTGACGGCTGAACGGGGTGTGGCGCGAGATCAAACGAAGGCTTCTAGGGTTTCCTTGATCGGGAGTAATCTGGACCATCAGATCATCCCTTAGATCAAACGGTCCAGAATGGGCTGCACGAAAAAGAAACAAGGGATTAGGGTTTTTATTATCAGACCATTATTTTAGAATTATTTGGGCTCTTATCGGGCTAAGTAGGCTTGGGCTCTTGCATATGCAAATGGACATTTATTTAATGAATAATAGACTTGAGCTTTTTTATTTATCTATGTTTTATTATTATTGTTGTTAATATGATAATACCCGAACAAAATAAAATAATAACAATAATAGTAGCAATAATAGTAGCAATAATAATAATAATAATAATAATAATAATAATAGTAGTAGTAGTAATAAACAATAATACTAATGGTGGTAAGTAATAATAATAATAATAATAATAATAATATATATAGTAATAATATTAATAGTAAGGCTACTATTACTAATAATACAATAATAATGATGATAATATTTTAAGTCTTTTTTTTCTTCTTTTTCTCTATTTTTGATTTTTATTTTTTAATTTTTTTAGCCCAATACAAGCCTAAAAACGTAAATAAAAACGAGTTTAAGAGTCGGGACAAAATTAGTGATTACAATACCGTGTGTGAACAAGATTCCCGAATTTATCCGGCATCAGTATCTCCTCAATTAGCTGTAAAATATAGGCTCGACTCGTAAAATTAATATATTGCGGTGTGTTATTGCGCCCGAGCTTAAATTCTCTCTTCAACCATCTCAATTTAATACGAGATCCTCTCACATCGGTTCCTGTCGGAACCTTGTTGAGGTAATCACTGCAAAGTTGTGCACCTGATTTCTCCGGCTCCTTAACCAATGGACTCCCGTTTACTGGCATCCCAATTAGCATCATCACATCTTCGAGTGTAATGGTACATTCTTTACACGGCATGTGAAACGTATGAGTCTCCAATCTCCAACGCTCAATTAGTGCGGTAATTAAACTGGGAATCAGCTTGTAGCCACGAATAAATGTGGCATAATAAAATCTCGTCTCTTGCAACCATTCAATTATATCGGGGTGTGGATGATTACTCCTCATGCTTAGGTGGTGTTTAAAGATTTTTTCGGTTGTATGCATTAAATCAAAAAATTTACTAATAATAATAAATAAGAGAATAAAATATTACTAATCTCAAATTAACTTCTTTAAAAATATTATCAATCTCAAATTACAACATAGGATTTGAATTGACCATCCTTTTAACAAAACTACATAGAAGATAAGTAAGAAAATATTAATAAAAATAATTACCACTAAATCTAATCATAACTACTACTTTAAAATTTTACAATAAAAAAACAACTAAAAGTATTTGAACTAAATTTAAAAAAATATATATATAAACTTAATAAACTTACAATATTTTTCCAATTCTCCTTCACCGCCTAATTTCTTCACAAACTTTCTTCTACAATTCCTTATCTTCAGCCCCTATTTAACAACTTCAACTACTCAACCCACCATCTAATCAATATAAATCAACTTCTATTCCCAAAAAATTCAGACCTGCAAAATAATTCAACACGTGTTATTATTATTTTCATAGTACACTGCAAAATAATTTAATCACGGGTCTAAAATAAAGTTTGCCGCGCCCGCGCCCCTCACTGCACCACTGCATGCTGCAGCGTCTTACACTGTACGCTGCGCGCCTGCCTCGCTTGCCATGAGGTCGGACTGCAAGCAACCGGCTCTCAATTTTTTTTAATTTTTTGGACTCATGAGGTCGAAAGAAAAGCAACCGACCCTTAATTTTTTTCATTATTTTTTTTCTTCCAATGGGGTCGGATTGTTTTCCTTGTGCCCTCAATTTTTTTTAATTTTGTTGAGGTCGGATTGCTTTCCTTCTGCCCTAAAAAATATTGTAAAAAATATTATAGATTCGAAAATAAAATGAAGAGTGCTATAAATTTTAAAATATTTTTTTGAGAACAATATTACCTAATTTTGCCGTCAAAACTTTTTAAATAAGATTTTTATTTCTTTGTTTTATATATATTAAATTTATATAGGGCAAATTTTTTATATATATTGGATCCGCCGGTGGTCATTACCATGTTCCCATGAGTTGATTGTGCTCATTTCATCCCCTTCATCTCTCGACTAAGCTGAGTAAAATTGGGAAATTAAAGTAGTTTGATTTTTTATTTAATAGATAGGGGTTGTTCGGGAGAAATTTTGGAGAATAAGCCAGTTTTTACAGGACCACGCCGTGTGGAGATGGCGAGGTTGGACCTCGCTATGTGCAGGTGGAGAGATGCAGGTAAAATTTAAAAAAAAAAACTCAACTTTTACAAAGTTGACAGGCGTGCAATACACAGGACCTCGCCACCTCCACATGGCGAGGTCCAAAAAACGCCATAAGCACATGGCGAGGTCCTCAAATACTGTAGATTTTGGCCTAAATTTTAAAATTCTCCTCAAGCAACCTCTATCCCTTAAATAAAAATCTAAACTACCCTATTTTTTAAAATTTGCCAACATAAATACCTTGCTTTTGCCAAGTTGAATCCATCATCAATGTTATAAGACCATATATGGTTTTCTATGTTTTCTGGTTTTGATATAATTTTATTTTAGGGTTTTGTTATACGCAATCTCTGAGGATTATGTTTATTTTTTACAATAAAATTTATTAAGATGTAGTTAATTGTAGATACAATTGAGGATTTTACTATACGCAGTGTTGAGAGCTATATTTAAGTTTTAGAATTTATGATTTATGGTGAGGGAATTTAGGGTTTATGGTGTGTGGTAGGTTTAAGATTTATGGTTTAGGGGTTAGTGTTTATAAGGTGGGGTTTAGAGTTTATGGGGTAGGTTTGTGAGATGGGGTTTATACTTTATAGACTTATACTATATAATTTAATATTTATGGTTTACAATTTAAGGTATAAACGACATTCAAATGTCATAAATGCCCTAAATAATGGAATAATATTTTTTATTAAATATTAATTATATAAATGCAATTAAGCATCATTTCATTGTAAAAAGAAAATGAACATTATTTATAAAAATTTAATAGATTTTAAACATATCGCTAAGTATAACAAAATTCTTTATTTTATTTATTAAATTTGTGGACTATATACGAGATATCTGCAGATACTGTAAACAAGTTTTCTGTTTATGACTTTGACAGCACCTTTAAGAGGCTATGCCCTCTAAATAGGATAAAAAAATTGCCCATTTTTATTACTTTTACTTATGTCTCGACACTAAAAAATATTACAAAATTAAATTTCAAGTTTTAACCTTAAATTCTAAATTCTAAATTCTACATTTTATACCCTAAAAGGTACATTCTACCCTAAACTTTAACCATAAATCCTAACCTAAAATTTTAAACCTTAAATTTAATTTAGAGTGTGGAGCATAAATAAGTCATCGAAAAGTAGCAGAAAATTTCCATCGTGTCATTGTGATGGTAAGTTGATGGGAAGCTAGTTGAAGAAAAGAAAATAGAGCCCATGAATAGCAGATAGTAGAAGTAAAGGGAAAAGCCGCCAGTAAAACACATAGGAGAAAAATGTTAACCACTCCTTCAAGATAATTTTAGCTGTCTATTTTCACCGACAAAAACGTTTCTGTGTTAAGAACCAAGCTAAATATATATGGCGTTTTGGTATTTAACAGCTTTTAGTCTCAGCCTCTCAGGTCACTCTCCTTCAAGCAGAAGAAAATGAGCAAACCCGACAGCTCAAAGCTTCACATTGCCATGTTTCCATGGGTTGCCTATGGTCACTTCATCCCCTTCCTTCATCTCTCTAATAAGCTGGTTCAAAAGGGACATAAAATCTCCTTCCTTTTGCCTAAAGGTGTTCAACCAAAGCTTGAGAACATGAACCAATACCCCAACTTGATTCAGTTCTTTCCTCTTGTTCTTCCCCATGTCGATGGCCTCCCTCCTGGTGCTGAAACCACATCTGTTGTCCTTGGGAGCCAAACAAAATACCTTGCTTTTGCAGTTGATCAAACCAGAGACCAAGTTGATTCCATCTTCAAGGTTTTAAAACCTGATGTGGTGGTTTATGATTTCTGGTTTTGGATACCAGATTTGGCTCGCCAACTTGGGATTACTCCAATATGCTATGTAGTGATCTCCTCCATGACAATGGGGTTAAACACTAAGATAGTGACCAAGGAAACGACTGTAGAAGAGGTGATGGAATTGCCTCCCGGTTACCCTTCTTCCGCCGTGAGACTCAAAGATGAAGAGGCTGCTATCATGTTGTTTAAGGCTATGGATTTCGGGAGTGGACTGTCGTTCCAACAAAGGTTGAGGACTACTTTGATAGAAAGTGATGCCATTGTCTTCAGGACTTGCCGGGAAATCGAGGGACCATTTCTCGACTACGTTGCTAAAGGATTTGGGAAGTCTGTTTTGTTAACAGGGCCTTGCTTGCCTGAAACAAAGACAGAACAACTTGATGAGAAGTGGGTTAGTTGGCTGAGCCAGTTCGAGTCTAACTCTGTGGTGTTCTGCTCATTCGGAAGCGAGGGTATGATGCAGAAAGATGAGTTCCAGGAGATGGTTCTCGGGTTCGAGTCATGTGGACTACCATTTTTGGTAGCTTTAAAGCCACCCCAAGGATGTTCAACTGTTGAAGAAGCACTTCCAGAGGGGTTTGAAGAGAGGGTTAAAGGAAGAGGGTTGGTTTACGGTGGTTGGGTTCCACAAGAGCTGTTATTGCACCACCCGAACATCGGGTGTTTTGTGAACCACTGTGGCTATGGAACCATGTGGGAGTTTCTGCTTGCTGACTGCCAAATCGTGTTGATTCCACGAATCGGGGATCAAATCCTGAACACAAGGTTGATGGTGAATGAACTCAAGATCGGAGTTGAAGTCGAGAGAGGTAAAAACAGACGGGTCTCGAAGGAGTCTGTGAGTGAAGCCATCAAGTTCGTGATGGACAAGGACAACGAAACGGCGAATGTGTTGAGGGCGAACCGTGCTAAGCTGAAGCAAGCACTTTCTAACAGAGATCTTCAAGAAGAATATATCAACAGTTTCATCCAAGCTCTGCAAGATCTTGTCAAAAAATAGTCTTATTTTGCAAAACAGGATCTTATGTTGCATGTTCATGGTTACAACCATGGCTGTTTTTCACTGTCGCTCTCGATCCAAATAAACTTATTCGAGTAGATTTCATGATTACAGAATAATATCAGGAACCTAAGAACAAATTAAACATGGACAAAGAAGGTAATTAACAGTTATTGCTAAAAGTTAATATTGTAGCATGAGTGCATAATGGAAGTCTGTACAATTGTTGATAATTACAGAGCCAACAAATAAATGATCGTCTGTTAGATATCCGCAAGTTCATTTACAAAATACTCGGCAAATATCGATTTATGGTAAACAGACCATCAACCATTTTATGTAATATGTAGTTTATTACTTTTTGTTGGATAGAGTCATCCCATGCTTTATACATCCTTGGATTATGTGGCTAATGCCTCCGATTTGCATATGGGGCATACGTTCTTCACGAGCAGCCACTTTCTTAAGCAACTTGTGTGATACTCGTGCC
Organism: Hibiscus trionum; assembly: GCA_030270665.1. Lineage (NCBI taxonomy): Eukaryota > Viridiplantae > Streptophyta > Magnoliopsida > Malvales > Malvaceae > Hibiscus > Hibiscus trionum. Next base: position 10,955,331 of record BSYR01000056.1, read on the forward strand.
CGCAATCAAGAGTTCCGATTTTCTCTTGGTTCTTATAATCCTCCTGCGTAATTACAAGGAAATGACATATTAGGAGTGAATGACAGACACCTTGATGAAAAAACTGTGCTTCAAACTAGAACAAGGAAAAAGATGTGAGCTGTTCGTTCGACAACGAATAGTGTGAGCTAAGCTGTAAGATCTCTCAATTACCTGGCAAATTGTACAAAATTCAGGTTCCTGGTCAACAGGTGCCACTTCTTCCAGGTTAATATTTGTTGCAAATGTCGAATATGATCTTGTTTTCAATTTACTTCTGATGGTTTCATTGGTTAAACCAGTGTTAACATTGCCAATCCGCTCTCCCAGAGCAAGCAACTCCTGTGGTCATTTGGACAGTGCAAGGAAATGGTCGGTAAAAATAAAGCCATAACATGCAACACGAGGCAACATTTAATGGAATTCGTGGTACCTCGTAAGACATGTCTTCTATATCCAAGCGCATATCTCTGTGATGATCAATAAGATTCCCAACTTCTTCATAAAATTCTGGGAACTCGAGTACAGCAACTCCCTGCAACAAGTCAAATAAAAGATGTCAGCACACACACACACACACACACATATATATATATATATATAAAACTGAAAAATAACCAAAAAAGTGTCAGCCATATACGAGTCTTTATCCTAGTTTCAGAAAAGAAAAGTAAAGGAAAATGAACATAGACAACATTGCAGAAATGAAAAACAGTGCTTACATCAGGTGGGAGAACTCTCAGGTGAGGGAGATTGCGGTGTCTCAGAGATGTCTCGGGTAAACCACCACTTTCCCGGCGAGGATGATATATCCTAAAGCCAGTTGGTGGAACTGATCCAAAATGCCTACGCCCAACCTCCAAACCATCCTGTGAGGGATTCATGGTGCTCTGTGAGGCATAACTCACCGGAAAGCAATAAGGTATCGCTGCTACTTGTGGATGGACATTAATGCTGTGACCTCTTGCTCCTTCGATAGGTGGTGCAGGATGATGGAAGTTCGGGTTCCGAAGGTCAAGGGGAGAATGTGAGAAATTTGTGGAGCTTCTATGCCTAGTCTCCATAGGTCCGCCAACGTTGCTACCTGTACAAAAACAAGTGGAAGGAAATCAGTTTCAAGGTAAAACATATTCATGCACGACCTCATTTACATCAACACTGCTTTAAATAAAAAGAAATATATATTTAGATAGAGAAAGTACCATGCATATAAGGAACACCAGGAGCCTGAGTCCAAGCTGAGGCACTTCCATCTGTAATAGTTGGTTGAAAAGGCTGACCCAAGTAGTTTCCTTGAAAATAATGGTTGGCATTTTGCATCAAAACAGGATCCACTGCAGTTGTCCCTAATCTGTTCCTCGCACTCCTTTGAGATCTCACTTCTCTAATTTGTGGAGGGCCATTTCCCCTATAGTGAGACATAGCGAAGGAGGCAGCATCCTCCATGCCAACCCCATCAGGATTCCTAGTATTTAATGGTGTAATTGAGGAACTAGAGCTTGATGAGGCATTAAAATGCTGAAAATTTCCTGGGATTCCTTCAGAATTCTTTCGCTTATACAAGCCCCTAACATTATCCATGAAGTGGCAATTCCTTACATATTCATCTGCAGACACTCCGATGGGACCGTAGTTGCTGGAAGATGGCATCTGATCTGTGATTCCATGATTTATAGGAATATTGGATGGTGTAGCCGCATAGGGAACATAATAGTTGGATGCACTTCCAATACCAAGATCAAGATTCGGGGAATGATGATGATGCTGAACACCAGGGTACTGGGGGAAACCATAAAACATACCGTTGTCGTAATGCTCGGGTACGGGATGCCTATCAAGGTTGGTTGTGTTCCCTGGAGCTGAGATGGCCATCTGGATATCAGGTGACGGGTAGTTCGTCACGCCACTCAAAAAGATGCAGGGTTCAGGATGCAGATATCCCTGACCTTGTTGATCCATTTCTAAGTCAATAGGGCATAGCATATTTCTTTGGCCCATGCTGTTCCAATAAACTGTTGTTTCAATTTGTTGCAGCTTCAGAATGAAAAGAATAAAGAGAAAAACTCAGCTTGGTTCCGAATGATAAACCACAGAAGAGATATTCAAAAATATTAAATTCCATGGAAACAAGCATTCCCTTAAAACATAAACGGTCCCCATACATAGTATCATAAATCTCTTTCCTCAAATCATAAACAAAACAACAAAAATAAAAGAAATAACTCATCACCATGATCTAACCTTAAATTTCCCCAGAATGATAAATGGGGAAAATTATACAACAAGAAAATAGACTCAAAATAATAACCAATCTTCAAAAACTTTCAATCAACAGAATGTTCTACATGAAGCTATGAGGGGAAATTTCAAACATTCTGCTCTCCGGTATAAATATATTGAAGTTGTTCATTTAAAAAATATATTAATTATTGATATATTTTTTAAAAAGAAACAAAATTATTTTCAAACTTTTGGCTCACAATTATCCCCGATACTAAAGAGAACCCAACAAATCATCCTAAAGAGTTTCTCCTTAGATTATAACCTCTAAGAAAGCAAAAGAAAAAGAGAGAAAATTTCAAAAAAAAATACATGCATTAATTTCCAGAAAATTTCCAAATTGTTGAATACCCAATATTCAGAAAACAATTATGAACCCAGATTCTTTAACAGCATGCAAATTCAAAACATAAAGAAAAGGAAAAATAAGGAAAGAAAAAGGGTCGTTTTGACTTTGCCGTACCTTATAATCATCAACAAAATCCCACCCAGGAAAAGAAAACCTGCTTATGTTAAAGCAACCTAGAAATAATGGGGGAAAAGAAAAACTTTAACGTTTTCGTTAATCGAAACCGTGTTAATCAAAATTTAGGAAATGAAGAACCCTAAGAATTCAATGATATCCGTACAATAACAAAATCTGTCAAAATAAAATTAAAAAAAAAAACAGAGAGACTAACCGAATTGAAGCAAAATTAGGGGAACAACGGGCGATCGAGAGAACTGAGAGACTTAATATTTATTTAGAACAGATATAAAGAGAGAGAAATTTGAGAGGAAAAAAAACGAGAGAAAAAGAGACGAAGACAGGTTTCTACTTTCTATAAACGAAGTTGTTGTTGTTTTTTTTTCTTAAGGTTATTTTTAACCGCCAAATGTGTAATAATTAATTTCTTTTATTACAATCACTTATATATCAAAATAACTCATTTTTAATTCCTATAACAATAACAATTTTATATAAAAATATGGTTAAACTACATAAATGGTCCCCCAACTACATTTTAATTATTTTTTGTGTCCCCTGACTATTCAAAGTTATAAACTGGTCTTTCGACTTAAAAAAAAATAACAACTTGGTCTAATGTCGTTAATAATTAATAGTTGGTGATGTGTCAGCTAATATAAATTGATATAATTACATAATTATCCCCCAAGTTCTACCTTTATTTTAATTTGACCCTTAATCTAAAAAAATAACCCACATAATTTTAATAATCTACCAATTTAATCTATTTTCTTTTCTATTCTTCTTCTTCTTTAATTCTTCATTTCATTTTCACCCCTAAAATCCATTTAAGATCCCAAAAATATATAAATTTTGCATCATTTTTTCCTTGTTCTTAGTATAGTGCTTGTTATTAACATTCAACTCATCCACTACTCTTCTCGACGAACTCCCCAAAGCTCTTTTCTTTTCTTTCTTATTTGTTTCTCTTTTAAATTCCTTTTCTTCTCAATCTCTTCTTCCATACAGATCCAATCACATTCCTTTTACTTTCAATCTCTTTTAAAATAAAATAAATGGCATCTTCACTCTTAACAACAGCTTCTGCGGCCTTCATTTACGTTCCTAAAGCCGCCGCTTCTTTGCCTCATTCCTCCAACCTCTTATTTCGCTTCTCTTCAAACTCCGACCTTCGATTGTTCTCCAAGATAACTTAATCCTTCTTAATTCTTCACTCTACATTTTAGTTGCTGGCAAGCTGTTAATCTTTCTTTAGATCTTATTTTTTGTTGTTGCTAGTTTAAGTTTGAGAGTAGCGGAGTGTGACTTGTTGATCCCCATTGCTTGGTCTATTTTAAGCACGAATTCATTGACTTTTTGTTGGGGAAATTAGTAGCAAAGAAAGGCGAAGATGATTGATTGTTTGTCTTTGCATTTGATTTTTTTTACTTTTAGAACTGTATTGAATTCTGTTTTATTTGAATACCAGCCTCGTATTTTTGGCTTTGGTGGTTATTATTGGATAAAAATATATTTTGATGAATGAACTAGAATAGACTATGGTGATTATTATTAACAAGGGGAAAAGATGCATAATCTATATTTTTTGGCTCTTAAATGGATTTTGGGTGAAAATGAATTGAAGAATTAAAGGAGATGAGAAATAGAAAAGAAGATGGACTAAATTGATAGATTATTAAAATTACGTGGGTTAATTTTTTAGAATTAGGGTCAAGTTAAAATAAGTATAGAACTTGAGGCTAATTATGTAATTATATCAATTTATATTAACCGCCACGTCATTAGCAGTTAAATTTTTAACGATATTAGACCAATTTGTTACTTTTTTAAGTTGATGGACCAATTTATAACTTCTGATAGTCGAAGGACGTAAAAGATAATTAGAACATAGTCAGAGGACCATTTATGTAGTATACCCTAAAAATATTTACTCGGATTTTTTGTTATTTACTATTATTATTTTATAACCGATTAGATAATTTGCAACCTCAACATAAATCGATACAATCACTTTACAATTTAGTTTGAATATATTATAAGTTGACCAGTTGAATAAAATTGTATTTGAATTACCTTTGTATATTTATATATTTGATCAAATAAATATCAATAATAAGAGTGTATTTGTTTTTTTGTTTTTTTTTAACTGTAATAAGAGTGTATTTGAGTTACCTTGTGTATTTGTATATTTAATTGAAATAAATACACTTATACGAAGTGAAATATTTGTATTAAATAAAAAAAGAATTTAGAAAAAACGTTGACCAAGGGAGAATTCAATCTTGGTTTGAACAAGAAAAAGAAAGAAATTATATTATAGTTCATCCCTCCAACCAATAAAAGCCATTTATTCATTAATTTTTTATATTATTTTTTTATTAGTTGAATTTTTCACTCATATTTATTTTAAATTAATTTTTTATTAGTCGAGACTATAAATGACGCGGCGAAACGGATGCATTGTATAATTTTTTAGAGAAGGGGTTCGTGAATCACCGAACGAATAAACCAAGTCCAAATGGCAGGTGGTCTAACTCACGAGTCAAGTACGGTGTCGTTGACCAAAGCTAAAAGCACATATAAAACATAATTAATTCATACAATCATTTCCCTTTTACTAAGGTATTCAATTATTCATCAACATTTGACCTATTATTTTTTATATCACAAATAAGTATTTTAAGTATATTTTTTTATTTAACTATTTAAAGTTTTTTAAATAAGTATTTAAAGTATATTTTTTGGTCAAATTAAGTACTTAAAGTATATTTTTTGATCAAAATATGTACTTAAATTATTTTTCGTCAAAGTATGTACTTAAAATATTTTTTTCTCAAAATAAGTACCTAATGTATTTTTAATCAATGTTAGTGACAATTTTTAGAAACCTATATATACACTTCAAGTATCTATTTTGACTAAAAAAATACTTTAAGTACCTATTTTGACAAAAATATATACTTTAATAGTTATTTTAGTAAAAAATACTTTAAATACTTAAATGGAAAATATTTTTTCTTTTATTTAATTATTGTTTTGGTTCTTACCTATCTATATTTTTGTAATGTTATTAATAGGTTTAAATTAAAGGAAAAATATTCCATAGAGTACTGGTGGTGGTGGAAAAAAATCCTTTCCACGAGCGAGTTCAATTTATGGTTTAAGGTTAGTTTAGGGTTTAGAGTTTAATGATTTAGATTTTAAAGGTTAAAACTTAAGGGTTGTGGTTAGAATTTAAGTTTTAGAGTTTAGTGGACATGATTTATGTTTTAGAGTTTTAAGGTTAAGAATTTAATTTTTAATTTTTAAAGTAAATTTAAGCATGTTTGTAAAAAAAAAAATTACTGCTTGTGCTTGATATAATAACTCATAAATTTATAGCACACTATCTATAATCGTTAAAGTGATGACGCGAATTTTATAACGAAACACTCTTAAACCGTAAACTAATATGTAAACTTATTATTGGTTCGATATAATTATCTGAATTTTTATGTCATCACATTAAATAGTAAAAAAATCCATGTCATCACATTAATAGTAGCAGCTAAAATCATAGGCAAAGTCAGAAGTTTTATCTTTAGGGTCCAGATGAAATTAAAAAAAAGGTAAGAAAGTCATTTTTTGTGTTAGAACATCTTAAATTGAATTATTGATTCTTAATAGGGGTCAAAATGTATTTTGTTTTATTTAATTAAGAGGCTAATAGGAATTGAATTGGAGTCAAGGCTCTGCAGTTCACTTTGATTTCACCCATGGCTAAAAGTAAGGTCAAAAATTTGAATCCGACGTTGTAAATAGAATAAATTAAATTAAGAGTGTCGTTCTCATAATAGAGAGTTAATACAAGTATAATACAAATATACGGATTAATAGATTTAGTTGTGGATCACATTTCCGATCTATAGGGGGCAAAGGGGCATTGAATTGGGTGCAAAAGGATAGGGTTTTGGGAGGGAGAATTGACATAGAGTGGAAGAGGGGAACAAAAGGCTGAAAATTTCTAGGCATGTCCTTGAATCCCTCCATGCAACAATATTTTCAATTTCCAGCACATTTTGGCATGTGGGTCCAATCAATTTCCCTACCATCAAAATATACACAAATGAAGAAGATTGAAAGGGAGATCAGATCCCACGCTTTGTAGGCACGCCTTGGCCTAGCATTTTACATGCAAATCCACCAACATGTGTGTTCTTATCCCATTTCTTGTTGCCTCTTTAAAACAACAAAACAAAAACCCTGGTTAAAAATGGGTCGGATCCTTAAATGAAAGCTGAATTTTTTGTGTTTTTCTATTCACAAGACTTAAACTAGAAAATTTATTGAAAAGATATGAAACTTTTTGTATCTTGATTCAACAAACGTTGATGTTTAGTCATTATTGTTATTAGGTTTAATTGTAAAAAAATGTCCAAACTATACATCATTTTGTTTTGGGTTTCTAAAGTTTTTGAGTCAAAATAGTGTTTAATGTTCCATTTGCTATATTTTAAGGTTTATTCATTAATTATAGCTAAATATATATATGTCATCCAATGAATTTATGACACGTGTCTAATTTTTAAAAATCATAAAAAACTTTATTTTTTAAAATACCCCAAAAGTCCTATTTGTTCATAATCGTAAATCCTCAAATCTTTAAATTCATCATATGTCGTCGTCGAATCAACCACCAGCACCCATATTTTCCATTGTCGGACCTCACTCCCAATTATCCCACTCTTCAATCACTACAAATTGAAAAACGATGTGTCAATTGAACGTCGAACGCAAAAAAAACGCTCTACAACGAAGAATGCAACGAACGATGATTGGGCTTTGCGGCTCTTCCAACGAAAGGAAGCGATTTCGTTGTTGCGGTGACATAGTGTTCGCTGGTGGTAGAAAATTTGGAGCTTTAAGATTAATTTGGAAAAAAATGAGTTTTGGGTTTAGAAATTAAATTTAATTAAAAAAGTTCAACCACGTGTCAAATAATAATTAAATGATAATTTTTTGGTGAATCAACTTTAAATATTAACAGAATGAAGTTTATATACCTAAAAATAACGAAATAAAACGTTTAGTGCCTATTCTTATAAAAAAAAATTACACCTAAATAAAAAAAAACATTTTTCGATTAAACCTTATTATCATATATCATAGTTATAAGTCTGATAATAAATTATAAAATTCAGTTACGATCGTAGTGATTCAAATTGAATTATAAATTTCATAGTTTGAACATGATATTTTATCCTAATGATTATACTTTATTTAAAAATCGACTAAAGAAAAAGGTGGTTTGGGGTTTCTTAATATTGTATGAAATAATGATGGGAACATCAAATAAACTATGGGGTTTATCAACTTAATCCCATATGAAACTATTGAATTTATTAATTAGAATTAAACTGATTGGACCACCAGTCAGTAGCTAATTTGGTAAATTTAGGTTTAAATCCTTAATCAATTGCTTAATTATTATTTTAAGATTGAAAGCTAAGCCATTCTGAGCAAAAGATTAAGTGGGCATGGATTCTTTAATGTTTTCCCCCTTTTTTTAATTGTGCATGCCACATGATAAGAAAGATATTTTATACATAAATTTAATCATTCCACCTTATCTATTACAAGTGTTGGATCCCAGTTATATGCATACATGATAGTAATATAAAATACAAACATTAATTGAACTTAAACCCGCAAATTAAAATATGTTTTTAATAATTCTGAATTAAATCATTTTTTTAATAATTCTGAAACAAAAAAGTGTAATTAACAAGGTATCTCTTTCTTCCTTCTCCAGCTTGTAATACTGATTATTTGCTTCAATGTGTTAAAGTTCAGGCCAGATTCTTTCACTTTATGCAGGACAAAGCATGAACAAGGTTGGATTTATTGTGCTGGATTTTGTCCATTTTCCAAGGCTACCAACACCACCATCTTCAGCTTCCTATATCCTTTATTTCAACTTGTGTATCTGTAAACTGTAATTGGAGGGGTTGTTGCCCTCCAAATATTTAATATTACTCAAATAAAACGTCCCTTTAACATACTAAATATAACAACAATAATCTAGATGTCCAAACTGAAACATGAACGACAAGCATGAATAAGATTCATGAAATGTAACATTACCTTATACATTATTGAGAATGTTAGTGATGGGCATTTTACCCGACCGGCCCGATCGGGTTGGATTTTTTTAATGAAAAAATCGGGTTCGGGTTGGGTCGGGTTTTTATTAAGGGTGGAGTCAGGTAGGTTCGGGTTTAGGGTGAAAAATATCATTCTCGACCCGACCCGGGACTAATTGTGTAATTCTCCCTAAATTTGTTAGGGATATTTATAATAATACTCCATCTTTATATATTTTTTTTTTATAATTAGGTCCTTAAAATTGATTTTTTATTTACAATTTAGTCCTTAAATTTATATTTTTTACAATTATGTCCCCTAAAATTATTTTTTACAATTAAGTCCCTACAAATTAATTTTTTTCTATAGGTCGGGGTCGGGTTTAGTGTATTTATTTTCGGGTTTGGTCGAGTTTTTTAAAAAAAAAATATGTTCGGGTCGGGTTCGGGTGGGCCAAAAACCCGACCCGACCCGTGCCATCTCTAGAGAATGTTACATTACCTTGTTTGGTTTATTCGGTAGAAATGTAAGATTATTGTGTTTGGTTGGAGAATGGAGATATATAAGATTATCTGGAAGTAAAATTTACTAAATTGTCCATGAATTATATTTTCTTTTTAACATGTTAAACTTTCAATATTAAATTAAAAATATTTGCACAAAAAGTAATAGAACTATTTTTTTATATTATCTAGAATTTGTAAAAATTATATATTTATCATATTATTAATATAATTATTATATTAACTATTTAAAAATATATTTTATATTTACATACCCTCGTTACCCTCAATTAAAATATTTTGTGAATTTTTAAATGCTAAAAGGTTAGTATGTTTAAATTTTTAATTTTTATTACTTGTGACAGTTTCTCAAGTAAATTAAAATTAATAATAAAATAAATTTAAAAGTTGTATAATATTAATAAAAAATTTAGATCATAAGTTTAACCTACTAAAATGTTTTATGAGATGATAAACATATTACAAAACAAAGAATAAAATTAAAAACATCAATTCCTAAGTTATTAATTTTCAAGGAATATGCAATCCCAACATATAATCTATAAACATTATAAATATAATATTAACAAACATACATTAAAGATTTTTTTGGTTATATGCATGTTCGTCTTACGGTTCATGTTCGAGGTGCGAGGCTGCCCTCTCAACAATGTTGTCTCCAAGCTTCAAACTCACGTCCTCTCCTTGAAAGTGCAATGTGTCTTACTAATGCATCCAACACTTGTTGGTAGCATATGTTAAAAATTAAAACAATATTTAAATATGCCTAACACCATTTAAATATTAAATAAAAATATTTAATTAATTTACCAACACATATTTAATCATCTAATTAAATTCAACAAATGATCCATATAAACAAAATTTATTAACTTAGGGGCAATATAGTCTAAAGGGGAAAGAATTGACAAATACCTAAGAAATTTAAACGAATCACATCCCTACCATTTAATGAAAAAAGTACTACTGTTGAGAATGTAATATTATTTCTCGGTGAGGATACACTCAAACTAAACGTAGGTATGTAATTCTAAAAAAGATTATTTTCTTTAATAATGATATTTTCGGGTACCAAACACCCCTAGTACAATTAAACTTAGGAGGATTAAGAATATTTATCAATTTTGAGACTCTAATTTATGGTTTAAAATTTTACACATATGTACATATCTTCCACTTTTCAGGCAAATATACAACAACAATATAATGTGCGTGGCAACATCAAACAATACAATATATACGAATATATATTGACCTCTTTTCAACTCAAACTGCAAAAAAAAAAAAAAAAAAAAAAAACAATGTCACTCAGATCATTTCAAATTTAACTATGAATAAAATCTTTCACCATTAATTTAATTATGAATAAAATCTTTCTCTAATGGTGAAGATCCAAAATTAGGGATGGAAATTTTCTACTCTCTTTATGCCTCCACTTTAAAATAGTAAATTTAGGGTTTAAAGTTTAGTATTAATGTTAGGGTTTAAGGAATTAGGGGTATGGTTTAGGATGTAGAAATTAGGGTTAAAATTTAAATTTAAATTTTTAAGTATTTTTTAGTGTGGAGCATAAAATGAGACATGCTTAGGGGACAAAAGATTTTTGTTCTAAAGTTGGACCCCAAGATTGTTGGACTGAGATTTAGGTAGGGATGACAATGAATCAGACTTTACAAAGTCTAAGTCCAATCCAATTAATAATCAGACCTAAAAAAAATCTAAATCTGAATCCAAGTTCGATCTAATAAAATATCTAAAATCTAAATCCAATTTTTTTTCTTTTTTAAAGTAACAACTCAAACAAATATCTTTAAATAAAAAATGATTTTCATCAAACAAACATATTTAAACTAATAGCACAAACAAATCTCAACAAATATTACAATCCAATATAAAACAAATTAAAGTAACAACTCAAACTTCAACTAAAAAAACTCAACAACAAATAAATTATCCTTACATAAACTACTATTGTCTTACTAGTCTACTAACATATTACTTTCCAAATCACAATTATAAAATGTGTAATGAATATTACAATACAAGATGGAAACAAGTTAAAAATATAATCAAAATGTAGTAAGCAACTTAATTTTTTTTTCAAGCGTGTTCTAATTCTCACAATGCAGGACTTACTGAAGTTAATACTTAAGTTCGAACATACTTCAAAATTCTCATAATTCTCTTCACATTTAGTATATTTTTTCATCTAGATCTAAAAACCCTAATTAACGGATTGGCCAGAAGTTTAGCGAAGACAGAGTCAACTAGACTAAAAACCTTTAAAGCATGACAATAAGTTGTCGTTTACTTTTTGATTAATCTGTTTCGGTAGGAAGATGGTAAAACTGTGTAATGTATTACTAGGTTTTGTTTTTTGAATTTTATTTTGGGAGAGCATTAATTTGTATTTCGGCTTATGTGTACTCTTTTCCTCCACTTAAGATTAGAGAAGTTTTTAATTAGGCACATAATGCCGAATAAGGTTATATGAAATTAATAAAATTATATTTGCTGAGCAAAAAAATATAATCTCAATTCAGCTTAATTAGGATTTCAATATATATATATATATATTAATATACATAATCTCAATTCAACTTATTATAATTTTAATATATATATATATCTATATTATTTAAATCTAAGAGTTTTAAATGTTTTTATTTGAATTTATATATAGATCGGATATGGATTTGGATCGAATTCGGATCAGATCATGGGCAATATTCATATCTGATCTACCTCTATTAAGACTTGGATATTTTTTTTGGATTCAGATTCGAATTTTTTTCGATCGAACTTGGATCAATTTTTTTTCTTCAAATTAAATAGAATTCGAATCGTATTCAGATTATATAACCATCCCTAGATTTAGGAACCCTTGGAAAACACCATGTAGTAGACTTAAATTGATAAAGATGGAGCTCTGATTAGAGGTTGCAAATGGAAATAGGCCGAAAACGGTGTCGCCTTGCTGGGTTTAGTTTTTTTCAAACCGTTTTACCGCTCCATTTTAGCCCGCGCTAATCATAATTTTGTCAAATTCGATCATGATTCTTACTGCAGCCTGCAGGAGTATATAATCCGATATATACTTTAGAGGCATTGCTGTCTTTTCCGTCAAATTCTTGATTCATCGTCGCTCTGAATCAGTTTTACTTTCTGGGGTTTCAATCTCAAGCTAATCTCTCATTCACAAGGTAAAAAAAAAACTCGTTTTTTTCGAAGAAAATTTGACAATATTGAATCTTTTGTTCTGTACTAATCTTTTGATTATTCGATCATCTTAACAGAGTTAATAGTTTAATAAGGGTTTTAGGTTTCTTGGGTTGATTCTTTTTTTTTTCTTGTTTGAGAACTAATTGCATCATTATTTGATAGGTGTTTCCTAATTAAATGGGGAAAAGAAAGTCGAGGGCAAAGCCACCACCCAAGAAGAGAATGGACAAGCTTGATACTGTTTTCAGTTGTCCCTTTTGCAACCATGGAACCGGCGTTGAATGCCGCCTGTAAATTTTCCGTTTTACACTGTTTTTGATTGCTTTGCACCCGGATTTTTGTACTATTTAAACTGGAATTTGTGGGATTGGAAGCCTTAGCAGTTAGCACCTTAATCAACCGATTGGTATTTTAAATTTCTAGGGGTTTTGCACTTTATTTTATCAAGTTTTATAGGGATTGGAACTTAGGGTTTGATTTGGTTTGGTTTTAGGGATGTGAAGAACTCGATTGGTGAAGCATTTTGTAGGATTTGTCAGGCAAGCTTCAGCACCACCATTACAGGTATGTTAATTTGATGCTGCTTTGATTCTACACTTTACATTATTGTCAAATTTAAGGTGAAAAAACGATCATTACCTTCCATATGTTTTCTCAAAGTTTCTTTTGTGAGAAAATTCGGTTCACCTAGACCTTTTTCTATATATGATTGTTCCTGTGGGCATCCGTAGATGTCCGAGCAAGAACTCGGATGCATATGGAATAAGCAAAATTTTTGAAAGCATGTGCATCTGTGACCTGTTGGTGTAATCACAAATCATAAGATGAGTTGATGATGGCTGGTAATAAGGAAATTGGTCGCGAGATCTAATGGTTTTACGGTACATCGAGTTAAGATCGAAGAAAGGATTTCGGTTTTGGCTTGGTTTGCTGTAAGCATGGTCAAGTTACTGATCATGCCTCGTGCCTCATGTTGGGAAGGTTGATTTTTGTATTCCGGTGTGAATGAAATTGGTCTTGAGAATGTAAAGATGGGGAAGGATTCCTTCTATATTTGTTTGTGGATTCCTTTACTTTACTTGGTGATCATCAAGATATGGTTATTGAACATTGACTTCCATTTGCTGTGCCTTGGCTTTGAGTAGTTGTTTAAGATTCTTCATTCTTTTCTTCTGGTTTTTGCAGCGTTGACAGAGCCGATAGACTTGTAAGTAACAATCAACTCGAATCCTGTTGGAGATTCAGCTTAATATCATTCAACTTCATCGTTTCTTAACTCGGTTTTCTGATGACAGATATAGTGAATGGATTGATGAATGTGAAAGGGTCAACGGCGTTGAGTACGACGACGACGGTGATGCTTAGGAAGCAATGAGATGGCTATGTTTTTGCTGCATTGTTGAGAGAAAAGCCCATGAAACCAATGTTTTTGTTACAAACATGTTCCTTGCTTCAACCTGAAAACATGTTTTTAATGGAATGTTTATAATTGAACTGTACTGCCTCAAGTGCTGCATGTATTCTGTTTCTAATGGGAGTTTTGAATGTAGAATGCAATGTTTTCCTGCTGATTCCTTGACAAATCTAATTGGAGTTCAATATGGACATATCTATGTATTTTTTTAACTTAATATGGAAATATCTATGCAGTGTTTAAGATATTATATATTTATATAAATATTAATATATAAGTCTAAAAATATTAATTTCTTGTGTATTTAATTCATGATGGTCTAACTTTGATTAACATGTCAACTATATTAACAGTTTTTTTATAAAAAAAAATGTTAAAATAATTGACATTTTAAATATATATATATATATTTATTGAATTTCAACGTCATTAACACATGAAGAAGTTATAAAGTAATGGTTTAAAAGTAATTATTCTATGCTCAAAATTTACACAACTGCCTTAATTTTAGAGTTTAAGTATAGTAATTTTAAATTTAAGGGCTATTGATAAAATTCTAAGTTTAGGGTTAAAATTTAGGTTTTATAGATTAAACCTAAATTTCTAATCATATTACCCTAAAATTTAAACCATAAATTCTAAACATCTACACTAAAACCCATAAACTCTAAACCTAAACTAAAACTATAAACCTTACAATTAAGGCGCTTGTGGAAACAAAAAGTTTCTACCGCCTGTGTATAGGATAATAATCTATAATGGATAATTATTTTATAGACCGGCGGTGGAAACTTTTAGTTTGCACAAACACTTTAGTTTTAAAGTTTATGTACTCATTTTAGGGCGTAAGTTATAGGGGATTTTGTTTAGTAGTTTTAGAAATTAGTGATTGTGAATAGAATTTAGGTTTATAAGTTAAAATCTAAATCTTCAACATATTACCTTAAGACCTAAATCATAACCCCTAAAATTTAACCATTATTACTAAATTTTAAACTCCTACATCTAAACTAAATCTCTAAACCCTAAAATTAAGACGCTTGTAAAAATTAAAAGTTTTTACAAATACTGTATTGAATATATATATATATATATATATATATATATATGGGTAATTGTTCTATACACAAGCGCTTGTGGAAACTTTTTTACACAAGCGTCTTAATTTTAGGGGTTAGGGACTCCATTTAGGGTTTAAATTTTAGGGGTAAAAGTGTAGTAGTTTTGAATTTAGGGATTGTTGATAGAATTTTGGGTTTAGGGTTAAAATTTAGGGTTTATAGGTTAAAACCTAAATCCCTACCCATATTACCCTAAAACTAAACCCTAACCCTAAACCCTAAATTCTAACCCTAAATTCTAAACATGAACCCTAAATTCTAAACATTTACACCAAAACACCTAAACTCTAAACCCTAAGCCTTAACCCTAAACCCTATAATTGAGGCGCTTGTGGAAACAAAAAATTTCCACCGCCAGTGTATAGGATATTAATCCTATATATATATATATATATATGGGTAATTGTTCTATACACAAGCGCTTGTGGAAACTTTTTTACACAAGCGTCTTAATTTTAGGGGTTAGGGACTCCGTTTAGGGTTTAAAATTTAGGGGTATAAGTGTAGTAGTTTTGAATTTAGGGATTGTTGATAGAATTTTTGGTTTAGGTTAAAATTTAGGGTTTATAGGTTAAAACCTAAATCCCTACCCATATTACCCTAAAACTAAACCCTAACCCTAAACCCTAAATTCTAACCCTAAATTCTAAATTCTAAACATGAACCCTAAATTCTAAACATTTACACTAAAACCCCTAAACTCTAAACCCTAAGCCCTAACCCTAAACCCTATATTGAGGCTCTTGTGGAAACAAAAAATTTCCACCGCCAGTGTATAGGATATTAATCTTATATATATAAGTATGAAGTAATTTATAACGTATAATTATAATATATAACTTAAAAAATCATTAAATGGGATAATTTATACTTGTTATTAAGTCTTTGATTGGTGTGGCGAGTTAATTTGAGAAGTATAATGATAGGCATAGGCCCTAAAATAACGAGATGGCTGAAGTTATCTCCGTCCGCTGCTACCGGAACACATGTTCTCCCTCTTTCATTAGTCTGCATCAACCACGGAGAGGTTTGATCGCTTGGCAGCCTCGGGAGCAGGGTCTCCCTCCCTCAGCTCCATCGTCGCCTTTGCAGTGGGTCGTTGAGCAGCTGTGGGAGGTGGTTTGGAGACTGAGTGGTTCTGGTCCGGCGCGTACGGTGAGCACGAATATCTGGATCTTGCTGGGAATTGCAGCGTTTGGAAAGGAAGCTGTCATCGTGTGTCTGTCGGGCTCAGTTCACGCCGGTTCCCTCTACCCTTGGACCTTTTCTCTCCCGGAAGGTGCACCGTTTCTTCTTCACGCTTGGCTTGAACGGGGTTTTCGTCCCTTGTTTCTTGTCTCGTTATGGCCTGGTGACCGGATCTACCTCTTGGAGACGGTGGTGGGAGACGTCCTTGTCGATGGGGCCTGGCCTGGCTGTCTCTCGCGGAACAGAGGAGGGGCGACCAACTGTGTTGATCGGAAGGGTATCCCGACTGTTGAGACGGCGCTGCCGTTCCATTTCGCGCCTGCCGGAGTTTCGAAAGTTGACAGCCTTCGAATCATGGTACGTTTGCTCTCCGAACAACCCAAGGGCCGATACGTTTACTCAAGACCTTCGAATCTTTGTTCCCGTTCCGGTAAACGCGTCTGGATTTTTGGCTGGTACGTTTGCTCTCCGAACAACTCAGGGGCTGGTCTTGATGATGATACAAGGAACCATGGTAGGCTCTTCGAATCTGGGAATAGTTTCGGCTTCACTGCTGGAAATGGCCTGGAGACTTTGAAGAGCAGTGTTGGGGTTTCCATGCTTGAGGCGGCGTTGTTGGCAAACATCACCCCCGTTAACAGTTCTGAGTTAGGATTGCTCGTCGGAGAGAAGCCGGAGCTCAAGTTGGCGTCGGTTTCCATCACTTTTGGGGGAAGAGGACAGTCTGACAGAGACATCTCTGTTAATTGACGCGTTTAAGGTAGCTGACAAGTCCCTTCCCTTCACGTCCAATCGGGTCCCCATTTTAGGAAAGGTTGACTTTCCTTTAAGGGACAACTGGGCCTATTCCGATTTTTTTAAGGTGTGACAATCGAGAGGCAGATTTGATGGGATTTGGAAGCCTTTTTTCAAGCTTTGCATCGGGTTTAAAGATTATTTTGTGTACTATGGAGCTTGGATGGACGGGATTTCCTGCAAAATTTTCCCTATTAAGCCAAACGTATCTTGTCCTCATTGGATTTAGAAATCTGATGATTTAACGTTTGCATGGGATCCAAGCATCTTAAGATTACACTCATGGTCCCGTGAACCAGGGTTTTCTACCTTGTTTTTTACGGGTTTAGGCTTATTTTTTGGAGGTTGGATCAATCAGAGCCAGACGGAGCAAGGTTCTTTAGTTCGAACGTTACGCTTACTGATGTTGTTTGTTGCTGCTTGTCGTGAAAAGGACCGACCAATATTGGTTGGAAGCCTGTCTCTGGATAGAGCTCTCCGGTATCGACGATGGACTGTTAACAACAGTTGGTGGCGGTGAACTAGTTTTGTTCCTTGCCGATGGAGTTTAGCAAGGTTGGTCCTGAACACGCAAACCACTTTGTGCAAGTCGGTTGCGTTGGATGTTACGGTTTTTCGTCGGGCTTTTGTCCCTGATTGCTGTTGTTTCTGGTCGCCTGAGTCGCGACGCTGTCTTTGTTCTCTGTTTCAGTATTTTGCTCTTTGCGTGTAGAAGGAAGGAAGTTGTATGTTGTTCTACCAGCAGTTTTCTTTCCTTGGTTAGGTCGTTTTTATTTCTGGTCTCAGAATGTCTGTTAAGGCTTTTGCCCCTCTAGTTTAATTCATGCAAGTTACTTTTGAACAAAAAAAAGGTGTGGCGAGTTAATTAACTTTAACTCGATCATAGTATCTATTCAATTTGGAACAACATAAATATTGGTAAGTGATATAATGTAAGGTATTTATCAGGGGACGGGAGTAACCTGATTTGGCAACAGAATTTAGGGTCGAAACCTCCCTCCAAAGTGTTATATCAGAATTTCTCAATAATTGTTTCGAAACAAAATAAAGTCCTCCTTCCGCCTTTCTTACCTCACTAAAAAGAAAAAAAGAAGCCCGCGCAAGTAGTGAGAGATTAGAGTCGGAATCGATGGGTCGGCCCCCGAGTAGCGGTGGCCCTGCCTTCCGTTTTACCCAAACTGAGGTACTTTTTTATTATTATTTTCAAAACTGATTACATTGCATTTATTTGAGTATGGATGTTCATCAGTGATGTTTGGGTTTTTTTTTGGTTCAAAATGTCAAACGGATCAGTTAGATTGCTTGATTTATTCAATTTATTTCTGGGTTTTTGATTTTAAGTCGTTTGCTTCTTCTTTTTTGTCTTTGATTAGTTGGATTTTCTTGATAGATTTTTTTAATGTCAGTTAGCTTATATATATATATATCGTTAATGGTAGTATTAGTTGTTGCTAGAATTTATTCTTATGTATTAAATGCCTTGGGCTTCTTCAAAGTTTTCAACTTTGTTAATCTATAATTCAGTGTGGTAAAAACCATAGTGCTATGCTCGCATCCTTAAATTTGCGTGGGAAGGGGATTAGCGGGGCGTAGGCTTTGGGTATCCATGACTGTATCACAGAAACTGAAAAGTAGTATAAAATTGGAAAAATCAAATATGGTGTTATGTGAAAATTCGAAGTAGGCAGCAGGGATTTAAATTGTGTTTGCGGCTGCATTTTCGGCCGCGGACATATCGGATGCTATTGCGGTCACTGCAGGAATCACGGTTTTAAACGGTGCCTATACTGCTATATAACCGCTGCTATTGCGGTTGCGGACAGCTATTTAAATCCCTAGTAGGCAGTGTTCCTGGTGGCAGTAGAACCAAAAGGGGTGATTAGCAAGATTTTCTGAGTTTGGAATGCCCTTTTAAAAAAGAAACTGTTCTGAATAGAATTGAGTATAATTATTCCAGTGTCTGTCTATATGAGGTGTGTTGGATTGAAATTTTCTGATGCAAAGTAATTTTTAGTCGGCTGCTTCTTTGGTTGCGAGTTGCGGCTGAAGGTAATACTGAAATCGTGGTGTATTTGAAATAAGGAGTATGGTTGTTTGTTAAGAATATCTTCTTCCGTGTTCGCAAGCGATGAATTCGTAAAATAGTCTCAACATCCAGGTTGTGGAGATGGAGGCTGTTCTTCAAGAGCACCATAATCAAATGCCTGCTCGGGAGATCCTTGTAAGTCTGGCGGACAAGTTCAGGTGTGCATTAATTTCCTTTGTAGCATTATGTAGCATGATGTATAGTTCTATTCTCCTTATAAGGAATTGAAACTGTAAAGAAACTTTCTTTGGTTGCAGCGAATCAGCAGAACGGAAAGGGAGGATTGTTGTGCAATTTAAGCAAGTAAGAACTTGATTTCATTTTTCATGTAATGAGGAAATATTTAGAGTCCTTTACTATGGAAAGTTTTGTGTAGATATGGAATTGGTTCCAAAATAGGCGCTATGCAATTAGGGCAAAATCAAGCAAGGTTCCAGGGAAGTTGAGCGTTTCATCTATGCCTCGAGATGATTCAAATCCTGTGAGAAATGTGCCTCAACCTATTGCTGCTCCCTTTCCTCCACCTATGACTGCTCCAATGTCTGCTGCTGTTCCTGCAACTACAGGTAATGGCTTCAAAGTCTTGAAGGCCTCCGTTATTTTTCCAAATTTGGATTGCTAATTGAATGCTTCACAGTCTAGTTTTGGTATGGTGATTCCTTAAACTGTTTATGATACATCAATGGAGAATTCTGTGCATTCTGCTTTTAGCTGTGCTTTTTCCTTTAATTATATGTTAATAATTTTACTATTGAGGGAGGGATTTTACTAATCTATATTTGAGAAACTTGTGTTTATGGAAAGCACATCCAGAAGAGAATTAAACTCATTTCACATATTTTGAACCTATAGTTATCCAGATGCATCATTTAAAAACATAAGAACACAGCTAAAAGCATGATGTTTGATCTAAAGTTTAGTGGATCATGTCGATTCTCCCGAGTGATTGTCAGCATATAAATTAAGAACTAACTCCTACGAATGAGATATCACCTAAATGCACCTTTTCAGGTTCAGCATTAGATTTGACATCTATGAGGTACAAGGGGGCGAAAAGCCAAAAAAACCTTGACAACCCCACCATAGCATGCAAGTGATCAATCAGCCTGATTAATCAGTGTTTAAATATGCTAGACTTCTACTTCACTTCGAGGCTTCAGTGCTTTGCAGTGTTAAATATCCTCTTGGTGGCATCTCACTTTAGACTAATAGCCCTTGTTTTCTTTGCCAGTTCCTGGTGCAGCGAGGCTTATGTCAGAATCTTACATGGAGTTTGAAGCTAAATCTTCAAGGGATGGTGCATGGTAAGTTTGCAATTCAGGTCGGAAAGTTTGGAGGCAGAAGCTTCCTTTCATCTTATACAAATTTTGTTCACTGATAGAAGAATTATTTGTGATCAACTAAATTCTCTTAATCTCCATTTTCAGGTACGATGTTGCAAGCTTTTTGTCCCATAGATATTTGGAAACCGGTGATCCGGTAGGTTTTGAGCCCATTGTCACTGAATATGCGACTGCCGGTGCTTATTTAATATTGCATGAGTTACATAGATTACGGAGTCTAATTATTCTCTTCTTATTTCTTATGTTTACTTGCTCCAGTCTTTGTTTCTTTTTTCTCATGAGGTTGATAGATACTTTTGAAATTTGTCATCATTTTGCATTTTCCATTTTCCATTTCACTTCTAAATAAAATGTTCCGATGGTGCTATTCTATAACTTCTCAGTGGATTATGATCAACCAGAATACTAAAATTTGGCGTCAAATAACGAGGATTCCAATTATGCCTTGCTGTCTTTTGCAGGAAGTACAGGTTCGGTTTGCTGGTTTTGGACCTGAGGAGGATGAGTGGGTTAATGTTCGCAAGAATGTCAGGCAACGGTCCCTCCCATGTGAAGCATCCGAGTGTGTTGCAGTTCTTCCCGGGGACCTTGTACTTTGTTTTCAGGTAGATTTCCACTTACAAATGCCAATTGATGACGGCATTCAAGTAATCTTGACAGAATATATTTTCCTTACAAGCAAACATTTTCTTAGAAATCATTTTCTGAATGCTTTGAAAATTTTTCAGGAAGGTAAAGATCAGGCCCTTTACTTTGATGCCCATGTCCTTGACGCTCAAAGGCGAAGACATGATGTAAGAGGTTGTCGTTGTAGATTTTTGGTGCGATACGATCATGATCAATCTGAGGTATTATTAATGATTCAATTATTGTTTTAACACTCAACACGCCTCACAGAAACTAGATATTGCATTGTTTGAATCTTGCATATTCCATCCCTTAGGAAATTGTACCTCTGAGGAAGGTTTGCCGCCGGTCTGAAACCGATTACAGGCTGCAGCAACTGCATGCCTTGACTAACACAGATCAGCAGAAAACTAGCACAGATCCTTCAGCAGCCACTGCGCCAGCCAATACAATGCAGAAGCAGCAGAATCCCGATGTATCGAGGACAGCCCCAGTAGGAGCTTCCCATACTAATATTTCTTCAGTAGTTGCACAAACTGCCAATCTCGAACCAAAAAATGCTGCATTCATCACTGCCATTGCTACCAGCGGCCCTTCTCAAAACATGCAGGAAGGAAAGTAGTAGGTTCAGAGACTGATTTACAATGGGGCTACCCCCTGAAATTCTAACCTGTTTTTTTTTTTTTTGGATATTAGCATGTAATTAGTACAAAGTTCATGAAAGTTTTAATTTGGTCCTTGAAAATTGAGTCTGAAAACTGTTTAGCTTCTGGTTAAAAGGTGGTTGCTGAATCTAATCGATGACAGTGAATGGGATAAGTTAGGGTTGACTGAAATTTTTGTTCATGTTTTTGTTTTGAACATAAAACATATAGATTTATATTCAATATGCTGACGGCACAGAAAAAAGTTTTCATGAGCCCTTTAGTGTTAGGGTTTTAGAGTTTAAAAATGATATATATATATATATACATATATATATATATATATATTACCTTCTCGGTTCTCCACTGATTTGTCTTGACTAATTTGAACCGACTCATATTGCACACTTGATTTTGGTGGAAGAATCTTTTAATAATTTTTTTTCATTCATAAGTTCTCAAAATCGAGATTTATTTTAAGTGATAAGTTGTTTACTATTTGTACCACCGTTGGTAATAATGTTTTATATTATTTACGTTCATTAATATTAATATAAAATATTGTTATTTAATTATGCATTTATCATCAAATGAACAATTATTATTATTATTTTATTAATAATGAATAATTATTATTAAAATAAGGTGTAAATATATAAATTGTTCAATTAAGTATTTAATATTATCTATCCTATATATAAATTAACTAATTTGATTTATATTTCATAATATAAAAGTTAAAATTTATAATATTATATTCACTTATAACAAACAAACATCAATTTGTAAACCCCAAAGTCTTGATTTAATTAGATAAGGTTAGAAATTCTGATTTATTTTCTTTATTTATGTAATTTAATAAGAAAATAAAAATCGTTAATGCAATGTTCATCTCCTTCTTCCACGCCCCATTAGGCCTTTACTAGCAACTACTTTCTGTGCGTGACTAGAACACTTCCACGTCTCTCCTTTGCTTTACTCTTATTTCGTCTCTCCCTTCATTTAACAGAAGAAATCAGCTGAAACCCAGAAAACTTGAGCAGAAAAGGAGGGGGGGGGGGGGGACAATAATGGCGGTTTTCAAACTTCAAAGCCTAAAACCCAGACCCATTTCGGAGTTATCAATGAAAGTGGGTTCGATTCGGTGCTACGTCAGCAGTTGCAGGGCGGTGTTGCTGCCTCGGTTCGGTGGACCTGAGGTGTTGGAGCTCCGACCCGATGTGCCTGTTCCTGATCTTAAGCCCAATGAAGTTCTCGTTCGAGCCCGAGCTGTTTCTGTCAATCCCCTGGATACCAGAGTAAGTGGGTTGAACTTTTCTTGTTTAATGTAATCGTAATTTTTTTTATTTGTTTATTGAATTGGATTGTTTGGTTCATAGAAAAGTGAGAGAACATGAAATGAGTTCCCTTGTTTAATTTACTTGATCCATCTAGAGTTGATTATTTCGTAGCCATGAAAATGTGCAAAGAAAATAAACGAATTTAAAGTAATTTTCTTATATAATTTCTTAATGCATGTTTGAGTTGGGGGATTTTGAAACTGTATAAATTTGGTGAACTAATTTCAAAAACTGAAAAAAGATTGAAATAAAATATGTGTGTGTATATATAAAGAAAATCTTTCAAATTACATTTCAATTCATGCATCTAAAATTATGTTGCTTTAAATTCTGTTTCCCCAGATGCGATCCGGCTATGGTCGTTCCATATTTGAGCCACTTCTGCCTCTCATTTTGGGTCGTGATGTTAGCGGCAAAGTTGCAGATGTTGGGGCCTCAGTGAAGTCACTGACTGTAGGACAGGAAGTTTTTGGTGCTTTGCATCCCACTGCTGTGCGGGGTACATATGCTGACTATGCAATTCTTTCCGAGGACGAGCTTTCTCCGAAACCAGCTTCAGTTACTCATGTGGTAATCTATATGATCGTTTAGTTATTCTCTCAGTGAAGAATAGATTTATTCTACTTTCAATTGTTTTCAGCAAGAATAGACATTCAAGACTTATGATTACTTGTTTTTCATTCATTCTGGTTAGCTCTTGGTGGATGATAATATACTCTGCTCATATATTTGATTTCATAATTCATAGAATATTGTTTATTTTCAGCCTTTTACTTTCTAATAGTCGTGTAACATGAATTTGAGAATTAGTTTTGGGCGTTGTAGGAAGCAAGTGCCATCCCTTTTGCTGCATTGACTGCATGGCGTGCCTTAAAAAGTACTGCAAGGATAACTGAAGGGTATGTTTCTATCTCTGATGATCATCCTTTTCAGCAATGTTTTTCATGTATTTCCTGAATCTTGATGAACTGTTGTCAAATATTTTAGCTTCGTTAATAGTGTCTTACCATTGATAAGTTGTTTCATTGAAATCTTTGATCATTTTTTAGGTGCATGGTATTTTTTTTTTCATTGAAGGACAAAGGGTCAAGAGGGCTTTTACTATAATGCCGAATAGCTTCTAGTTTCGCAAACATTATTCTCCTTGCTGATAAATTATAAATTTATAATCCATCCCGGTTTTCTTATGGTTATTCCGATGCTCATTATCTTTGGCTTCAATTTTTTTTTTTAATTTTTTTTATCTTTGATTTTTGTCCAATCTGAAATTGTTCATTATTCTCTATACATGCACAAATGCCAGCTTTGGTAGAGGGTATAACAATACAATCTGCCAACTGAATTTTACAACTAAATTTTCTTGGAAACTGTTGCAATGTATCCTCTCATGATCGAATCCTTATTCAACAGGCAAAGGCTGTTAGTAATAGGTGGTGGAGGAGCAGTTGGTTTTTCTGCCATTCAGATTGCTGTCGCTGCAGGGTGCCATGTTACAGCTACTTGTGGAAATCAAACCATAAATCGACTAATGGCAGCAGGTGCCGAGCAGGCTGTTGATTATACTTCCGAGGTGGTGAAGTGATAATTTACGATTTAATTATTTTGTTATTGATAGCATCTTAGAGTGCTTTCTAATTGACTATGCCGTGTATTGATTTCTGATTCGAGTTTAATGAGATGCTTAATTTCAGGACATTGAATCAATAATTAAGGGAAACTTCGATGCTGTCTTGGACACCATTGGTGTGCCCGAGACAGAGAGAATAGGCATCAATCTTTTGAATAGAGGCGGACACTATATGACACTTCAGGTAAGAGGTGGAACCTTGTAATAATTGTTGCTGTTTGAAGGGCACGTACTTCTCTTTTCCTCAAATACCTTTCTCGTACCATGTTATGGGTAAATAATGAGAGTTACAACTCTTTGAATCCTTGAACTTCGCCTGGAATTTTATCCTGGCCTTGTGCAAACCCTTTGAGAACTTATACCAGCTCTGCAAGCTGGAAACTTCTGTTGGGGGGTTTTGTGAATGCCGTGATGTAATTATCGGATGTTTAGTTGTATATTACTCTCTCATTGTAGGGAGAGGCAGCGGCGCTGAGCGACAGGTATGGACTACCGACTGGGCTTCCTGTGGCTACAGCTGTTTTATTGAAGAAAAGGATTCGGTACAAATATTCTCACGGAATAGGTACATGGTTTACTTGTCATCTTACACTCGATAAACATTGTTTTCAGCAATGAACGATGCTTATTTAAAATCTATATGAGAAAGGATCTAAGAAGATATATAATATTAGCATGGATTGGATGTAAATTTTCAGTTTGTACGATCTTGCTAATAGTTTCCCATTTTTTTTTTTTTTTCCGGTATATCATGTATGTGTATCTTGTATTTTCCATGCATTTTGCCATTTTAATCATGAATGCTGCTGAAAGACTGTTATTCTAAGATTGTTTCTTTCTTTGATCTTGTTTGTTTAACAGTTCAAAGATTTCAATAAATCTATGCCGTGAAATGGTGCATTTCCGAATTACGGATTCATATCCCACGAAATCCATTAATGATCTGCTGCTGAATCTTTCAACCACTTGGTGTTTTGCAGAATATTCATGGATATACATGAGGGCAGACTCGGAAGGTTTACATGAGATACGCAGATTGACAGAAGCCGGGAAGCTGAATGTACCCGTCGAAAAAACATTTCCGATAACCCAAGTAAGAGAGGCTCATGAGGCTAAAGATAAGAAACTGATCCTTGGTAAAGTAGTGCTGGAACTTGACTAAGTAAGTTCTCCATCACAAATAAAGTTCAAGAATTTTTCTAAATGTTCCTTTCAACATAAAATTGTTAGGACATATGCTTAAAGTTGTTGTACATAATGTCGGAATCTGTAAATACTCGAGCATCCCTTCATTTTACTGGAATTTTATAGTTGAACAGTTTGAATCATAAAATGAAAGTTCATTTAAAACATGAAAGGTCCCTAGTGGTCCTTTGTTATATGTAGCCACAGTTCAATCTTTGGCTCGTCGATATTGGATTGATTTCCACCCTCAACCCCCACCCCCCCCCCACCCCCTAGAAAAAGGGCGTGGAGTTCGTTTTTGTCGGAGGCCGGACGGATTCGATACAAGCTCCCGTCTTTTCTTTATGCTTCAAATATATTCTACATCATAATAAAGTTAACGTTTAATGTTTAAGGTAACGATTGAGTTGATAATAGTACATGATTTACTCTGAGAATTCAATTAGAACATTAATAATTTAGAGATTAATTTAAAATCTGAACCATGTAAAAACATTTAAATTAAATAATGTATGAATGTCACAATGCATGTAGCATAACCGTCTCTACACCGTGTGACCAAATTGTAATTACCTGTTTTGTTTGTTTTCTTTTCTTTTTATTAATGGACTTTGATATTTTTGTTAGTTATATATATATTGTGATAAAAATTAAAAACTAAAAAAAAAAAGGAAAGGAAAAACAAAACAACAAAAATAAGTATATTAATGTTATATATCTATTTATTATATTTATCTATCATATTATTTACTATTATTATTTCTATCTATTATAATTACTATAAATGTCATATATTACTACTATTATTATTGTCTATCATATTACTATATGTTATCAATATTATTATTTATCATCTACTCTTATTATTGTTTATTATTATTTATATTATCATCTCCCACTAGTATCATTACTATTTATTATTATTATTTATATTATTATCTATATTAATATCATCCATCATTATTATTATATTACTGCCGTATATTGATTATCATTATTATTATTATTGAATCTGAAAACACAAAAATTATATATATATATGAACACATATTAAATAAATAAAAAGCCCGATATTAATAATAAACCCAATTGTTTACAGTCCATTGACATTTGAAAATCTAAAAAAGAGTACATAGCACATTTTCGGCCCAACTTAATTAAACCTAAAACCCTAACTGATATCTTCTGTTGTTATGCAGCCGCCACATCTCCCACCGTCAGATCTGATTTAGATCTGACGGTTCAGATCGGGGCTAGAAAAGAAACCATAGCTGGCCTCCTATTGCCCTAGCGCCGCAACGCATCAGCCGTTGGATCGGGGGTACATCGAACGATTGAGATCGAACCGAGGAAGATTTCAGAACCCTCACGCCCACACGCGCAAGTTCGAGCCTTTTCGAATCCCTCTGACCGTCCGGATCACTCCACGTCGCTCGGCCGGCCTCCTCTGGTCCCCCTCGTACGAGCCTTACATGCAGCCAAACAAAAACCAGAATGTCAGAAATGCAAAAACGCAACCAAAAAATAGAATTACAGAGGCAAACCAAAATTGCAGATGAATACCAACAAAAATTATCAGCAACTGACAACAGATATTTCAGGAATTACATGTATTTAAAAAAATGTAATTTCTCGGGCTATATAAACCCGAAACAAAGCATTGTAAAAAAGAAAAAAAAAGGTTTCGGAGAGTAAAGTTGTAATCGAGCTTTTCTTCAGTGAATACAAGCAAAAAGAATTTCAGAGGTAAAAAAAAGTTTCAGAGGAAGTTTCAGAGAGCAAAAGTTGTAACCAAAAAAATTCAAGAGCAATACAAGCAAAAAAAGAATTTCAGAGGTATATTTTTCTCATTTCAGTTTCGCATAGCATAAAATAAAAAAAAGTAAGTTAGGGTTTTCTTCCCTTTTTACCTTTCTATCGTTCCGTTTTCCTTCGCCGGTGATAAGCCCTTTGGTCACTCCCGAGGCCACATGCGGTGAATCGGTGGGGTGCGAACGCTAAAAAGATTTAAAAAATAAAAGGTTTCAAATTTCGATTTGGGTTCAAAAACAAAAGAAAACAATTTTTTTCTTTTAGTTTCATGAAAAGAAAAAAGATTTTGGTTTTTTGGGTTCGAAGAGAGTCGGAAAAGAGGGGCTTTTTAGGTTTTTTAGGGTTTCGACGCCGACAACGGCGATCGGAACTCTGACGGTGCCAGATTTTTAGACGTGAAAGGGGTGGGTGGGTCTCTCTCTAGTTTAGGGTTTGCGAAAATGAAAAGGGATTAAAATGTGCTTAATGTGTTTAATGTGGCTTATATACTGTTTTTTTTATTTTAAAATAGGTTTAATGGCGTTTAAGCCCCTCTGCTTATTGTTATTACGCGTGCAGGGGCTTCCGCGTTTTTAAATCCCGTTCCAGGCCCCTTCTTTGTTTTGGGTTTTTTCAATCTCGTCCCAAATTTGGTCTCAATCGATTTTTGGATGGGAAAATTACTTTTTCGGTCCTCTAAGGTTTTCACGTCTTTTAAATTGAGTCATGTTTCATATTTTAATTAGTTTTTTATGGTATTATTACCATTTCGGCCCCTGCCAGTTGGCATCTTATTTATTTAACCTATATTTTATTTTTGGCATGTTATATGTTGTTATTTATGCAATATGTCCCTTTAATTTACGTTGATATCGAATATACGTTTTGTATGTTATTACGTTCGTTTAGTGAGCATATACATGTATATTTGTGACATGCATTTTTAATGTCATTTCATGTGGTTTTTAATGCCATAATTCGCATGTTAATCAATTTTAACTATAAAAAGGAGATACCTATTAATTCACGTATTTGGGTCGACTATCCTAGCTTATTGGATACTCCTCAGATATTCGGATTAATTCGAATCGTCTAAAGGTAAATCTGTAATTAAAACGAACAAGACCATGACATCATTCTTTAATTGCTTGCATCATGCATAAAGGTGACGTACGGGATCCGAACCCTAAACTAACACGGCAGTCAGTCTTATATGATGTCGGTTTAGTTTTTGGTCTGGTGTACCGTCATCATTTCTAATTAAATGTCAAATTAATTCGAGACCACCAATTTGGATAAGCTCGTACGATTAAATTCCAATTATCAATTAAGAACCCCTAATTAAAGTCGTTTTAAATTTCAAATAATTTCCATCAATTTAAAAGCAACAATTGTTTTGGTACTGATTTCCAGGCGTGATGGGGGTGCTAACCCTTCCCCACACGTAACCACCTCCCGAACCCTTTTAAACGAGTCTCTGGTTTAGTTTTTACGGTGTCTGGCCTACCTCAGTGGCCGATGGCGACTCCAACCCAAAAAAGATTTTTTAAAAGGTTTTTTTCTAAAGCTTGGAATTTTTAAAAATCCCCTTTTTAATTAAATGTTTTCAAAAGGCGGGACTTAGAAAAAAACCTTATCACATCTTGGCGACTCCGCTAGGGAGAATTTTGTTTTTTAAAACAAAAGAGAGTTAAGCCAAAGAAATAATTGTTGCTTTTAAATTGATGAAAATTTTTGAAATTTAATTTGACTTTAGCGAGGTGGTTCTTCCTTGAAAATGAGACTTTAATCGCACGAGCTTCGATAATTGGTGGTCTTGAATTAATTTTTCATTTAATTTCAAAGGAATCACCGACATGTGTTGCATCACGCATTAAGCTCTATACCCGAGCTTCGTCCCTTAAGTGGGAGTGAAACGCCCATACCCACGTGAGTCTCCCTCCACGAGTCGGTAATTCACTTTCGGAATCCACGCCTTTGACACGTGAGCAGCCCTCCACGTCATTAGGTCGTGCTTTCCCTCGAACCGAAACCAATTCGCAAGCTTGTAGTGGGCCAAAATTGGGGTTCTTGTTACCTTAGTAGGTGATAAGATAGGTTCGGGTACCCTTGTTAGAACCGAACCACATGAGTGAGAATTTAAGAAGCCCACCCCGATTAGAGCTATGCGGATAACCGTAGAATTAGAATTCATGCTATTAGGTCTTGCATCATTAATTTGTTTTGATGTGTTTCCTTTTGCTTGTTTTATTCAGTATTCATTATTGTTGTTACTAATCCAGTTGCCTTTTGCTGTGTTTTACTTATTTTTACATATTCATCGCATTTATATACGAAGTGTTGATTCGAAAACAGTCTAAAGTTGAAAACTTTCACAACGGGAGAAAGAGTCTATAGCAACGAAGTTTACGGAACCCTAGTTTAAAGGGAGGCAAAATGTATTTATTTTTTTGCCTTATTTTAACAAGACTCGATCTCCGTTATGAAAAGTTATTTGATGAGGATGTTCGTCGAATCAACATTTCTTTGCATTCGATTATGTTTTTTATTGCCTTCAATCATTCGTTTCTGTCATGCGCACAACACATATCATGCATTACATCATTAAGTCATAGAATTAATTTTTCGGGGTCGTGGCAGCATTTGTGACTACCGAAGATTCCGCACCCACACTTTACTCGCCATCAAAGGAAGCAAATTGAGGAGAGTTTTGCTAAGTTGGAAGTTGATTTGAGAGGTCAGTTGGAGCGAGCTTAGCAAGATTTGAGGGACACCATCATCAAGTCCCAACAAGATATGATGAAAGAGATATCTCAGTTGTTACAAGCCAATTTGAAAGGAAAGGGTGTTGTTGGAAACCCTAGTCAGGATAAGGGAGACCCTTCATATTCTCCGGGTTTTGTCACCGATACCCCTAAGCCCTCGCAAGGAGCGGCTACTCAAGGAGATGGGTCAACATCACACCAGGCGGACGCCTCAACCCATGCTTCATCGAGTCTCGTTTTTAATGTGGAAAATGTCAGGGATAGTGTCCCGGATTTGGATGAGATCGAGAATCTGAACAAGGTCAAGACCGAGTTCTCGAAGCAACTAGAAGAGACCCAGAAGGACCTCGAGGAGAAGTTCCGGACAAAAGAGGGAGAAGAGAGGGCATATGGGATGAATGCCATAGATCTCAGTTTGGTTTCAGATTTGGTAATTCCACACAAGTCCAAGACATCGAAGTTTGAGAAGTTTGACGGGACGACTTGCCCTACTAACCACATAACCATGTTCTGTAGAAAGATAACGGGTTTCATCGACAACGAGAAGTTGCTAATTCATTGCTTTCAAGACAGTTTAACGGGGCCCGCGGTGAAGTGGTACAATCAGTTGACACATGCTCAGATTAGGTCATGGAAGGATTTGGCCAAGGCTTTCACGGATCAGTATAGACATATAACCGACATGGTTCCGAACCGACTCATGCTACAAGGTTTGGAGCAAAGGCACAATGTGAGCCTCCGTGAATACGCCCAGCGTTGGCGAGATGTGGCGGCACAGGTTCAACCCCCGCTCCGTGAGAATGAGATCTCCCTTATGTTTGTTGATACTTTGAAGGGAACCCTCTATGACCGCATGATAAGCAACCCCATCGGCAATTTCTCAGATATGGTTATGACCAGTGAACACATCGAGGCCGCTATCAAGAGTGGTGGGATTGATGGAGAAGAGAATGCTCGAAAGCAGTTCAAGAAGAAAGATCATGATGTGAACAATGTCGGTACCTACGAGGCTTCTAAGCACCTCACCATCTCACCGCCTCAAGCCGTAGTCGGGAATGTGCAAGGCTCAAACCAAAGAGAAAGTAGGGCTTCCAAGAAGGAACAAGAGAGAATGACCTTTACCTCTCTACCTATACCGTACAAGGAGGTGTACAAACACCTATAAGAGGCTGATCTGGTCGGGTCGTATCATGTTACTCCCTTCCAGCCGCCTTACCCTTCATGGTATGACGAGAAAGCCCATTGTTAGTACCATGGTGGAGTGCTGGGGCACACGATAGAAAATTGCACAACATTCAAGAAGCTCGTGCAAAACATGATCAACACCGGGGTCCTCGAGTTAGAGAAGCCCAATGTGACGACCAATCCACTTCCGAACCATGAATGACGAGGCGTTAATGCCCTCAAAGAGGTAGATACGAAGAAGGTGAGGATAGAGGTGTTGGAAATCAAGTCCCCCCTGAGTTGGGTGTACGAACAGCTGTGCGCGGCAGGCTTGATCGAGAATGGTCCGAAGGGAGTGTGTGACTGTCATAAATCCTTTTGTGAGTACCATCAGACTGCGGGGCATGAGATTCAGAGTTGTCCAGAATTCAAGCAGTTGGTTCATGAATTGATGGACAATAAGGAGATTCAGTTCCTCGAGGAAGCTTAAGGGTTAGGATGGATGGCCAGCTTAGCAGTAGTCAAGAGTTTTATGTATCCAAGTTTGTTTGTCTTAATTTCATTGCATTTTAATCTTTTTTTTGAAGTAATGTGTGGAATCAACTTTGCTACCCTTTGCCCGAAGGTAGCAAATATCTTTTTGTAAGGGCATAAGATTGCATGTTTAAATTTCAATGAAAGGATGCATTATGTTTCAATTGCCTTTTCATTTTGTGTGTATATATTTGTCTATTGAGTCCCCGTATATTAATTGCACAAGGGACATTGACCTTGACCCCAAAGGTTGACTTCGAGCCGCCTTTGTCTAGTGGAAATCGAAAGCTTTGAAGATGATGAATATGTGGTTTACACTCCGAGTTAATTTGATCATCTAAATAAGTACACATAGAATTAGGGCCTTCGGGAGAATAACCAGAAATCTTTCGTGCTAAAAGAAGAAAAAGAAAAACAGAAAAAAGAAAAAAAAGAAAAAAAAGAAAAGAAAAGAAAAAAAGAGAAAGAAAAAAAGAAAGAAAAAGAAAGAAGAAAAAAGAAAAATTCGAGCGTAACAAAAGCACTCTAATGTTCGAAGCCTGGTAATAGGCATTTTCGGATACGAGTGTGGAATTTTTGGGGCACTCCGCTGTAGCAAAAAGACCAATAAGGTTTCTATGCACCATTCACTTCAGCTACATGAGTGATGGTAATATTTTCAAATCATGACAATGCCGAGTAGCTCGGGGTTTTGTTGTTTGCTCCATCATCTATTTCGAGCCAAAGGAATGTGATGAGTTGACTTCCCCAAAATCATAAAGAATTGATAAAGGCAAAGCCTATAGAAGATAAGCCTAAATGATTAAAAACTGAAATAACTCGGAGAGTATGTCACATTTTCAGACATCAGCTTAGCTTTCAAGGTCTCCTAGACACATGATGCTTGAGGCAATCCTTGGTAAGCCATAGTAGTGTCGTTCATGCACTTGATATTTAGGGTATTTGATCTAGCTTGTTATATCCATAATTTAGAAAGAAAATCTAGTTTTCGAAAATGCATCTCATTTTGAAATTGGAAGATGCAATCTAAATCTTTTTGTGAACACACAATAGTTTCCTTTCATTGCTTCAAGGATAAAGTTTAAAATGCAATGCCATGAATGCAAATGATAGTTCACCAGTGGCCATAGTGAGGACAGTAGTAGATTCCTATATACTACAGTTCAGAAGCTTGAAGCGAATTTTTGTCGAAATGCTTCGATTGCTTCAAAAGATGAGAAATAGACCTTAATGAACTTAAGAGAAAAGTTCAGGGACTTGGGGGCACGTGCTTCCCCTAATGTTGAGAAAAGAGAGAAGTTGTCGCGTTAAGTTAAGACAAAGAGAAAAGTTCAGCACCCAGTTTGAGTAGGGGGCAATGTTTTGAGAGCGAGCACCGCGAGAAGTGTTATGTCTATTCTGACCAGTGAAAGTCAGCACAAGAAGAGACCAGAGACTGAGATTTGGCAGAGATGAGAAAGCCAAAAGAGACTAAGAAGAAGAAGAAGGTCAAGATCGACCAACCGGGAGATTGAAAGCGTCCGAACATTTTTTGATGTCATAATTCATGCATCATTTGTTGTTAAGGCATCCATAGGATTAGGGGCATGCTAACTCGTATCATCATATCATTTTTACCTATTTTTGACAGGTATATTAAAGCTTTCCCCGTAAAAGGAAGCACGCCTATCCGTTCGGGCTTTTGAAGAATGGAATCCGACTTATCTGTTCGGGCTTTTGGAGAATGGAACTCGCCTATTTGTTCGGGCTTTTGGATAATGGAACCCGCCTATCCGTTTGGGCATGAGAAGAATGGAATCCGCCTATCCGTTCGGGCTTTTGGAGAATAGAACCCGCCTATCCGTTCGAGCTTTTGGAGAATGGAACCCGCCTATTTGTTCGGGCTTTTGGAGAATGGAACCCGCCTATCCGTTCGGGCTTTTGGAGAATGGAACCCGCCTATCCGTTCGGGCTTTTGGAGAATGGAACCCGCATATCCGTTCGGGCTTTTGGAGAATGGAATCCGCCTATCTGTTTGGGCTTTTGGAGAATGAAACTCGCCTATCCGTTCGAACTTTTGGAGAATGAAATCCGCCTATCCGTTCGGGCACTTTGATAATAGAGCTTTTGTTCGGACCTCGGAGGGTTGAAGAATGTTGAAATGAGGAGGACAGCT
Organism: Hibiscus trionum; assembly: GCA_030270665.1. Taxonomy (NCBI): domain Eukaryota; kingdom Viridiplantae; phylum Streptophyta; class Magnoliopsida; order Malvales; family Malvaceae; genus Hibiscus; species Hibiscus trionum. The sequence continues at coordinate 10,989,746 of BSYR01000056.1, forward strand.
TCAAGCCTCCGCGACCGTTGTTTTTTCCCGTACCGACTTCCGAACCGCCGATAGTTCAAGTGCATGGTGACTCAGAATCCAAACAGGGAATTCGGACAAAATTGGTGCTTATGGCCTTTGCTTTATTATTGTTCCACAAGTATAAGCAAAGGGGGCAGCTGTAATCACCTATTTTGTCTGGGGTGTTAAACCCGTTTTCTTTTCTTTTTATTAATGGGCTTTGATAGTTTTATTAATTATATATATGTTGTGATAAAAATTAGAAACTAAAAAAGAAAAAAAAGGAAAGGAAAAACAAAACAACAAAAATAAGTATATTAATGTTATATATATATATATATATTTATCTATCATATTATTTACTATTGTTATCTATTATTATTTCCATCTATTATAATTACTATAAGTGTCATATACTACTACTATTATTATTGTCTATCATATTATTGTATGTTATTAATATTATTATTTATCATCTACTCTTATTATTGTTTATTATTATTTATATTATCATCTCCCACTATTATCATTACTATTTATTATTATTATTTATATTAATATCATCCATCATTATTATTATATTATTGCCGTATATTGATTATCATTATTATTATTATTGAATTTGAAAACACAAAAATTATATATATATATATATATATATATATATATATATATATATATATATATATGAACACATATTAAATAAATAAAAAGCCTGATATTAATAATAAGCCCAATTATTTACAGTTCATTTACATTTGAAAATCCAAAAAAGAGTACATAGCCCATTTTCGGCCCAACTTAATTAAACCTAAAACCCTAACTGATATCTTCTGTTATTATGCAGCCGCCACATCCCCCACCGTCAGATCTGATCTAGATCTGACGGTCCAGATCGGGGCTCGAAAAGAAACCATAGCTGGCCTCCTATTGCCCTAGCGCCACAACGCATCAGCCGTTGGATCGGGGGTACATCGAACGGTTGAGATCGAACTGAGGAAGATTCCAGAACCCTCACGCCCACACGCGCGGCTTCCCAGCTCCCTCACGTGCGATCGCTTAGCTTCCCACTCGCGCAAGTTCGAGCCTCTTCGATTCCCTCTGACCGTCCGGATCACTCCACGTCACCCGACCGGCCTCCTCTGGTCCCCCCTCGTACGAGCCTCACATGCAGCCAAACAAAAACCAGAATGTCAAAAATGCAAAAACGCAACAAAAAAAAAAACAGAATTACAGAGGCAAACCAAAATTGCAGATGAATACCAACAAAAATTATCAGCAACCGACAACATATATTTTAGGAATTACATGTATTTAGAAAAGAAAAAATGTAATTTCTCGGGCTATATAAACCCGAAACAAAGCATTGTAAAAAAAGTTTCGGAGAGCAAAGTTGTAATCGAGCTTTTCTTCAGTGAATAAAAGCAAAAAGAATTTCAGAGGTAAAAAAAAGTTTCAGAGAGCAAAAGTTGTAACCAAAAAATTTCAAAAGCAATACAAGCAAAAAAAGAATTTTAAAGGTATATTTTTCTCATTTTAGTTTCGCATAACATAAAATAAAAAAAGTAAGTTAGGATTTTCTTCCCTTTTTTACCTTTGCATCGTTCCGTTTTTCCTCGGCGGTGATAAGCCCTTTGGTCACTCCCGAGGCCACATGCGGTGAATCGGTGGGGTGCGACGCTAAAAAGATTAAAAAAAAAGGTTTCGGATTTTGATTTGGGTTCAAAAACAAAAGAAAACAGTTTTTTTGGTTTTGGTTTCGTGAAAAGAAAAAGGTTTCTGGTTTTTAGGTTCGAAGAGAGTCGGAAAAGAGGGGCTTTTTAGGTTTTTTAGGGTTCTGGCGCCGATAACGGCGACCGAAACCCTGACGGCGCTAAATTTTCAGACGAGAAAGGGGTGAGTCTCTCTCTAATTTAGGGTTTACGAAAATGAAAAGGGATTAAAATGTGTTTAATGTGGCTTATATACTGTTTTTTTATTTTAAAATGGGTTTAATGGCGTTTAAGCCCCTCCGCGTATTGTTATTACACGTGTAGGGGCTTCCGTTTTTTTAAATCCCGTTCCAGGCCCCTCCTTTGTTTTGGGTTTTTTCAATCTCGTCCCAAATTTGGTCTCAATCGATTTTTGGATGGGAAAATTACTTTTTCGGTCCTTTAAGGTTTCCGCGTCTTTTAAATTGAGTCCTGTTTCGTTTTTTGATTAGTTTTTTTATGGTATTATTACCATTTCGACCCCTGCCAGTTGGCATCTTATTTATTTAACCTATATTTTATTTTTGGCATGTTATATGTTGTTATTTATGCAATATGTCCCTTTAATTTACGTTGATATCGAATATACGTTTTGCATGTTATTACGTTCGTTTAGTGAGCATATACATGTATATTTGTGACATGCATTTTTAATGTCATTTCATGTGGTTTTTAATGCCCTAATTCGCATGTTAATCAATTTTAACTATAAAAAGGAGATACCTATTAATTCGCGTATTCGGGTCGACTATCCTAGCTTATTGGATACTCCTCGGATATTCGGATTAATTCGAATCGTCTAAAGGTAAATCCGTAATTAAAACAGACAAGACCATGACATCATTCTTTAATTGCTTGCATCATGCATAAAGGTGACGTACGTGATCCGAACCCTAAACTAACACGGCAGTCAATCTTATATGATGTCAGTTTAGTTTTTGGTCCGGTGTACCGTCATCCTTTCTAATTAAATGTCAAATTAATTTGAGACCACCAATTTAGATAAGCTCGTACGATTAAAGTCCAATTATCAATTAAGAACCCCTAATTAAAGTCATTTTAAATTTCAAATAATTTCCATCAATTTAAAAGCAACAATTGTTTTGGTACCGATTTCCGGGCGTGATGGGGTGCTAACCCTTTCCCACACGTAACCAACTCTCGAACCCTTTTAAACGAGTCTATGGTTTAGTTTTTACGGTGTCCGGCCTACCTCAGTGGCCGGTGGCGTCTCTAACCCCAAAAAAATTAAAAGATTTTTTTTCTAAAGCTTGGAATTTTTAAAGATCTTTTTTTAATTAAATGTTTTCAAAAGGCGGGACTTAGAGAAAACCTTATCACACAGATCTCATGATTTTGGGATAAAATCATTCCATGTGTCCAAATCACCAAACTTGCTTACTTGACATTGCAGTTGGCTTCTTAACCTTGAATTAGGGTTTGATTTGGAATGCCAAATCATATACTTTAACCCCAAATTTTCTTTTAATTTTTAATTAAAAGGAATCTAATGAGCCTTTAAACTCCCAATATTTCTTTTGTCTTTGTGTAATTGATTTGGTCAAAACACCCCTTTTTAGGACAAACCCTTAGACCCTCTCATGATTTCCCCACTTTGATCCTAGTTTTGGCTAATTAAAAGCTAAAGATGACACATGGGCAGCCCAATAGGACAAATGTGTTGACGTGGCAATTGGGGATTGGCTAGAAATGGTTGGAAAACTAGGGTGGTCGCTTTTAGACGTTATGTTAATTTTTTAAAATTCACGCGCTGTTTCAGTGCGACTCTCGATGTAATGCGTGGGGGAGCGGTCTCCTTGGGTTTTACTGCCAAACGACAGCCTCTTTTGATTCTTTTCAGCTGCTCATGGTTTTCGTACCCACGCGCTTCACAATCATTATTCATAGATAATAATTAAGTAATTTTGGTCTTAAACGTACTTAAACATATAATATTTTTTAATTTAAAAGTTTGAACATTATATAAAAAATGTAATTATACAAGTTTTAACCATATATTAAAATAAATCTTACACGCACAAAGCTATTAATAGCTAATCAAGAAATTAAAAACATAAAATCGTATAATTAAATAAATAGAAAAGCTGAAAAACAAAAACGTAAAAGAAGAGTCTGGTTGAATTGAATGGCATGCATACATCATTTTCATGCCTCAGGCCACGTGCACATCTATTCATTTCATTTTATTTTTAATTTCTGTTTTCATCATCCCATGTGGACGGTGCACCCATAGGCATAGCAATTAGCATATATTTTCACCTTTCTTTGGCTAACTCCACACCTCCATTGTTGGATGGTGATCGACATTTCCAAGACACATGTTTTTGCCATGCCATTGCCAATCCCATCTCTCTTTCTGCCTATCCTCCACCAGTTGCCATTTCTTACATGACCTGCCCATGTTTATATATTAGGTCGACTCACAAGTCACAAAGATATCAATTAGGTCAAGTAATAAGATATTTTATGTTTCTTAAATAACATTTCAACCTTCCATTATATATATATAAATAGGTTTAACTACAAAATAAGTGCTCAAATTATGTCTTTTTTTTGTTAAAATAAGTGCTTAAATTTTTATCTCTTGAACAATCCTTTTGATAAGTATGTCAAGACTCAATAATGCACTTCCAGGTTAATGTTGAATTGAAAAGAATATTTATTAAAGCTTAAAAAATTAAGAAATTAGAGAGAAAGAAATTAAAATAGTGGATTGGATAATGAAGTTGTGTATTTTAAAAATTTAAAAGTCTGAGGATTTAGTTTAAGGGGATTGGGTATTTGAGTTATCATTATAATATATACGTGTACGTATATATTTTTTAGTGTAGTCGAGAATAGGGATGGCAACGGGACGGGACGGATTTTTGACCGTCCTGAACTCGCTTCGATCTATAAGGTATTAAACTCGATCTCGCCTGCCCCGAATTAAAATATTAATTTATCTGCCCGCCTCGCCCCGATACAATAACCCTTAAACCCGATCTCGCCCCGACTCGCCTCGAAAAATTTTAACATTCGTCGACGATAAGTGTTAGATTTGACCAATCTTCCACCACAATCACAAATTATGGTTTCAAGGGACTTTAAACTTATATAAAAAATAAAATAAAACCAATTTTAAATTACCCACATGTTAAATTACATATTTAAAAGAATAAACTTAAATCATTGACCGTTAGAAACGAATATATTAAAACTTAAACAACATCTAACAAAATTTTACGATAAACACGAACCAAAAACAAAAACAAAAAATAGAATAAAACTCATAAAAATGTTTATATATATATATATATATATATATGTACCGAGGCGAGGCGAGGCGGAAAATTTCTAGCAAATACCTGAACCTGCCCCGCCCCGACTTAATGTTTTTCAGGCCCCGCCCCGCCCTGGTCCACGAAATTTTAGAGAAAAGTATCTGGTCGAGTCGGGTCAAAGAACTACAGGTCAGGTCGGGACCGAGTATTTTTGTCATCCCTAGTCGAGATTTGGGAAGCCTTCACCCTTCCTCGTGAAATGACATGCATGGTTCATTATAGTGGTAGATCTAAAAATTCAAAAATAGGGTTCAAAATATTTTTTTTAAATGGGTATGCAATTTTTTCAAAAAAAAAATCAATTTTATACATTGAATTAAATTTTTAAGAAAAAAATTAACACTGAATTAAAAATTTCCCCAAAAAATAGGGGTACAATTGCCTCACTCCAAAGCTCTATACATCCGCCACTGATTCATTATTACGTTTTTAGTGGTGTTAGACAAAATGGATATCATATTTCCTCTATTTATCTCAAGAATAAATGTGTGTATGTACATATATATTTTTATTGAAAAAAAAAACTAGGATTAGAACCTTGATTTAACTCAAAAGAATTTGATATTTTTTATATCTGAAATGCTTTAGAAAATCAATATTAAATATTTTATATATTTTTTTTATGGTGAGATGTTTGTAAGAATAATTGGTATCAGCATTTCTCTTGTTTGTCTATCATGCAATGATATGTAATGACAATGAACAACATGGCAAACACTTCCAATCATTCTTTTTCTAGATTGCAATATAAAGTTTTCTAGTGCTTTGTTACAAAATAATTGAATTTTAAACTCAACACTCCAAATGCATTGTCCATCTAGATTCCAAATACATCAAACAATTTGCATAATTCCCATTTCTTCTCAAATTATTGTTTGAAAAAATAGATTTAAATCATCTATTTCCTTTTAACTTGATTCCTTCGTGAAAACAATTAGATTGAAAATCAGAATATATCCGAATACTATCCACACATGATAGTATTTAAACTTTCATAATAAAGTATTTAAACTCGACACCCATGATCTTTCACGGTGAGTATAAGTTGGAGAAGAATTATGGTGCAACACCAACTGAAATGTTACGAAATCTAAAATGTTCACTATTTTATGTTGATGTTAAGTATCGAAACTTATCTCTAAATATTGATACTTAACACTAATATAAAATATTATAAAAATATAAAATTTTAAGCCGAAAAATAACATTTTAATTTACATGTTTTGTAACATTTCGAATAGTGTCGTATCGTAATTGTGCTGTACTTTATACTCTCATGCCTTTCATTGTAAACCTATGAGGAAAATTGACCTATCCTTGAGGTAGCCTTGTAAATGTGAAGAGTCAAAACAACCAAACTTTGTTGAGACTTCACTTCACTCTCACCCCCACCATTTGTTGAAGGTTGTTTTCTTTGGTCCACTTTTAGTGACCTAAAAGAACCAACTTCCTTTCCCCCAAAGAAAGATTTTCAAGGTTAAAATTGTGATTTTGATCCATTAAAGAAATGAAAAAGAGAAAAAAGGAAGAACATGCTAACACCCACGCTCCCCATTGGAACCAGAAAGTAAAAGCAAGCTTACACTTTGCTAAAGACAAAACAACAGTTCGTCATCTTCCATAAATGATCTGATAAAACCCTTATTTCTCTCTCTCCTCCATTAATCTTTCATTCTGCAAATCTTTGCACCCCACCATTCAATAATCAAACTAACAAAACCCCATTATTTTCATATCTCCATTCATTGAGTAGGCCATCCCAAAACAAAAACCTTAATTTACCCCCTTTTTTGTTGTTCTTGCCATTGAAATGGTCATATCAAAGTAAAAAAAAAATGGATCTTGAGAGACCCCATCGAAGCAATAGCATCAACAGTAGCAGCAACGCAACGAGCACCACGAGCGAGCTCTTCATTTGTTTCACTTCAATGAAACTGTCTTCAAAATCGATTCTTAGTCCCGGTCGTGCAAGGGAGCCTTCACAAATCTCTCTCTCTTCATCGGTTACCAGGAGACTGAAGAGCAACGGTAGCATGAAAGGCGGCGCCGGCCAGGCTTCACCGATGTTCCCAACCAACGGCAAGAAACGAGGCTGTGGTTTTGAGAACCCCGAGCCGTCTTCCCCTAAGGTTACTTGTATAGGTCAGGTTCGGGTCAAGACTAAGAAACAAGGCAAAAAGTTTCGAGCTTGCGGATCTAAGAGGGGAGGGGAAGTCAGTTTCAGGACAGTGGAGAATGTCAGCAATGGTAGCTGTCAAGGTCATGTTTTGAGCAGCAATAAGAAATGGGTGCATTTGCCGATGACTATTTGTGAAGGGCTGAGGGCATTTGGGGCTGAATTCAACTGCTTCTTGCCTTGCAAATCTTCTTGCATGGCTAACCAAAGGGACAGAGAAGAGAAAGGGAGAGGGTCCGGTGGGGGTTCTTCTTGTGGGGCTGTTTGTGCACGGTGGCTGGTGGCGGTGCAAGAAGGGGAAGGGAAAGGGAGGGAGATTGAGTTGGTGGTTGCTGGTGGAGGGGATGATGATGAGAGAAGGGATAGTGGTGAGATGATGTTGAGGAGTAGTCAAAGGAGACATGTTTTTGAGGATATTGTAATAAATGATTTTGGTAATAAAAATCTGGGTGATGATGGAGATGAGAAAGGAGGGGAAGCAGGTAGGGTGAGTATTTGTATTCCACCCAAGAATGCTTTGTTGTTGATGAGGTGTAGATCTGATCCTGTTAAAATGGCTGCTCTTGCTAATAAGTTCTGGGAAACTCCATTGCCAAAAGATAAAGAACAACAACAACAACAACAAGAAGCTGAAAATGGAAGTGAAGAGAAAGAGGAACAAGAAAGCAAAGTTGAATCTTTTGAGGAACAAGAAGCCAATGAAGTGTCTGTTTCTTGTGAAGCAACCGAGGAACAAGAAATCCCAGAAACTGAAGCTGAAACGGAGGCAGAATCTGTTTTGGTAAGGGATGAAACTGAAACAGTTACAGAATGTGAAGATCAGGAACAAGAAATTGAAGTAAAAGAGGACCAGCAGCAAGAATCAAAAGAAGAAACTTTGCCCCAAGTTTCGTTTGTTGAAGAAGAACTGCAACAAGAAGCAGCAGCTGAAGCTGAAGATGGAAATGTGAGTGTTGAATCAGAGGAAGAAGAAGAGGGTTCAACTTCAACTGAGGAGGAAGAAACAGAGACGATCCAGGAAAGATCCGAATCCGAACCCGGCCCGGAAAACGAGTCAAAGGAGGAGAGTGAAGGTCAAGAGGAGATATTGCCAGATTGTTTACTGTTAATGATGTGTGAGCCAAAGCTGTCAATGGAGGTATCCAAGGAGACTTGGGTGTGTAGCACGGATTTTATCAGGTGTGTACCGGAGAAGAAGAAGAAAAATCAGCATCATCAGAAGCAGCCAGAAGTCAAACAAAAGGACGGTGGAGATCAACCCAAAGCAAGGATCAGCATTGACCGTAATCCTGCTCCTATTTTGTTCCACCCACCTAGGTCTTCTTGCTCTTTCCCTGCTGCTCCACCGATGGCTACGGCTGCTGGCATCGACGGGACTACTATGGGTAAGAAGCTTGTTGGGGGTAAAGGGTACGAGACGTTTGTTCTCACGCGCTGCAAGTCGGAACCGAGGAGGTCATCGGCTAAGCTTGCACCCGATGCTTGCTTTTGGAAGAATAGGAAGCTTGAGCCGGCTGCACTCGGAGTTGGCACGGCTGGAGTTAGCTTCTGATGAGCCAGGTTTAGTGAAATGCAGTAAAAAGTTATATGTTTGCGGTAAACTTTGGGGTTTAGTGAGAAAATTAGCCCTTGGGGTTACATTTTCATTGTATTTCTCCCCTGTTCTAGATGCAGTAAAACTGTAAAATCTGTACAACAGTAGTATCTGCTCTCGTTTTTCTTCACTTTGTGTAACAGTAAAAAAAGTGTGTTTTGATTTTTTAATCTTCTACTGTGGATGAATTTGTGCAAGCTGATAATGATGCTGAGCATGTTACCAAAGGACAGGCACAGGGTCAATCAAAGATCAATCCTGAGCCGTATGATTTGATGATGGGTGAGACAATGAAAAACAAATGGTCTGAACTCTGAACAAATGATTTGATGGGGACAAAATAATTGAAGATTTGATGTTTTTGGTTGGGCTAAGGATGTTTTTCCTGATAAGAATCACTTGGAAATAAATGTGAAAATATGATTATTATCATTTGTAATGATCTTTTTCTATCCTAGAAGGCTTGAATAGAGTGATGAAAAAGAAAGCTTTTCACTCCTTGATTTTATGTAGGTAAGGTAAGGCCCCAAACAAAAGGAGCACAAACATGGAAAAAGATGGTGCCAAACAGTGTAGAACTTTGTGTTTCTACTTTCTATTGCATGGGGGTTTCCCTTTTCCTCCATTATTGCCTTACTTTATATCATTTGAAGAAACACAAATCCACTTTCTCTTACAATCATCCAATAACTTTTAATTATCAACTCAATTGCATCACACAGTCATTGTTTTTCAACATCATATTGACCAGTTGTTCTCAGTTTTCAACCATCTCTTGGTTACCATTGTTATTTCTAATATAGTTTAGCACATTGTTGTATTGGACAAAGCAACTCTTAATTAACAGAAAACTCAGCTGCAGAAGATAATAGACTGGTACAACAAGCACCTGAAAACTGCACCATCTTATCATATAAATACTCCCTACCTTACATTCTTCAAATTCATTATCATCAAATCGGATCATACGACGGAATATGAGATAAGACAGCAAGAAAGCAACTTGGAAGAAATTCTGCCCCTAGCAAAGACTGAAACATACTAAAGGAAGCATCAAGGAGGGAAAAAAAAGGGGGAAATGCTTACCCCGAAATGCCTTAATCTACAGAGAGGATGTAGTAGACAGGGAATTTTTGCTACGTCCTTCCTCTGTCTCGGTATCAAAGAAGTCCTGAAGTGCAATCATGTTAATGGTACTTGACTTCAAGCTTCTGATTGCTTCTGCACTTGCCAAAGCTCCATCAACTGTTGTTATTATAGGAACCTTATAAGCAAGGGCCATTCTCCTCAACTGCCGACCATCATTCAGATCACGTGCATCGGAAGAGCTCGTGATAACCATCAACTGGATTTGTCCATTTGCAATCATATCACCAGCATGTAGCCGCCCCTCCTGCAATTTCAGCACTCGTTCCACTGGGATACCTTTTAGTTCAAGAAAGCGAGCTGTCCCAGATGTTGAAACAATATGGAATCCCAGCCCCAAGAAAGCTTTTGCAATTCTTTCAAGATGGGGCTTTGTCAAGTCATTTAAGCTGAGGAAAACTGTGCCAGAAAGTGGCAGCCTCTGCCCAGCAGCAATCTGAGCTTTTGCAAATGCTATTGCAAACTCAAAGTCGATGCCCATCACCTCACCAGTACTTTTCATCTCGGGACCTAGCAACACATCACAACCTTGGAACTTCTCAAATGGAAGAACAGCTTCCTTAACCGACACATGTTTTGGAGTCACCTCTTCTGTGAAATCTAGATCATTAAGTGACTTTCCCGACATAACAAGAGCAGCATATTTAGCCAGTGGGTGCCCAATTGCCTTGGAAACAAATGGTACAGTACGTGAAGCGCGTGGATTTGCCTCAAGTAAGAAAACATCACCAGAAGCAGTGATTGCATACTGACAGTTCATGAGCCCACAGACATTTAGCCTCTTAGCAAGTTCTGTAGTCCATGACCTTATAGTATCTAAGCAAGAAGATGCAATAGTTTGCGTGGGAATCGAGCAGGCAGAGTCACCAGAATGGACCCCAGCCTGCTCAATGTGCTCCATTATCCCTCCAATCACCACATTACCATATGAATCAGCAAGTGCATCAACATCAATCTCGATTGCATCAGATAAATACCTGTCTATCAGAACAGGCCGCTCTGGGTCCACCTCAACAGCATTCTCTAGATATGTCACAAGCTTGTCATCATTATATACAATCTCCATTGCTCGGCCACCCAATACATAAGAAGGCCGGACCACTACCGGGTAACCTATATCTTTTGCAATGGCAAGAGCATCATCTTCACTCTTGGCAATCCCTCCTTTTGGCTGCTCAATCTTTAACTCCTTAAGGATTGCATTGAACCTTTCTCTGTCCTCAGCTGCATCAATGGAATCTGGTGATGTACCCCAAATGCGAACATGCCCTGCTCCGCTGGAAGCCAAAGGTCGATGCTTCTCCAAGTAATGCTGGATTGGTAGAGCAAGTTTAAGCGGTGTTTGACCTCCAAACTGGATAATGATGCCATCAGGTTTTTCTAAATCAATAACGTTTAGAACATCTTCAACTGTCAGGGGTTCAAAGTAAAGACGATCACTGGTATCATAATCTGTGGATACAGTTTCAGGATTTGAGTTCATCATGATTGTCTCAAATCCAGCTACCTGCAAAGAGGAAAATCACAACAAAAAAATCAGCAAATTTATCAAAAACACTGAAATCACCATAAACAGCTATAGATTATTGAATGTGCGGAAGTGGAAGCACAAACAGGAAATAAGAAATGCAAACCTGAAGGGCAAATGATGTATGGCAACAGCAGTAGTCAAACTCAATCCCCTGACCAATACGATTCGGCCCTCCACCCAAAATCAAAACCTTCTTCTTTCCAGTAGGATCTGATTCACACTCGAGATCATAAGAGGAGTACATATAAGGAGTATTGGCCTCAAATTCTGCAGCACAAGTATCTACCCTCTTATATGCTGGAACAACTCTCAAAGATATTCGTCTATTCCGGACTTCTTCCTCTGAGGACTTGGTAGCAAAGGCTATCTGCTTATCACTAAAGCCTCTCTTTTTGACTTCATAAAATTCATCCTTCGTCAGATCAGACAAACTTCGGGACAAAAGATATTGCTCCACATCTACTAATTCTTTAAACTGAGTGAGAAACCATTTGTCAATGAAACTCAGCTCATATATTTCATCTACTTTCATCCCCTTCTTCATTGCAGCATATATAGCATGGATTCGTTCTGGGCTGGGGACTCTGAGACTATACTTCAATTGATCCCAATCCCAGTTAAGTTCTTTAACTTCAGCACATCCCCATCCAGAGTAGCCACATTCCAGTGATCGGACTGCCTTCTGAAAGGATTCCTGAAATGTGCGGCCTAGGGCCATGGATTCACCAACGGATTTCATCTGAGTTGTCAATATTGGTGAGGAACCAGGGAATTTCTCAAATGCAAACCGCGGGATCTGCATCATTAGCATAGATGAAAGGTTTTAGGAAAACAAAAAGAACCCATAAGTTGATAATATAAAATCACATGCAAGTAAACTAATTAATGAATGCTAACTCAATCGCGGCACATGACACGATTATTCGTATATAACAGGCAATTGAAACACGCAAGTGAATATTCTAACAACCTATTGTTCCTTCTATGAGATGCATCATGATGTTATAGATGAATGATCTTAAGCATTAAATAAGGAAACCACAATTCTCTGAGTTTTGATTGTTGCTAATTCAACCAGTACTTTCTTAATCTTATCTACATTGTAAACCACAAAAGCATCCAAAGAGGCAAAGAAACAAGTTCCTCACCTTAGTCACCACATAATCAATAGAAGGCTCAAAGCTTGCTGGAGTCTTCTTGGTAATATCATTAGGAATCTGATCCAATGTATACCCAACTGACAACTTAGCTGCCATTTTCGCGATAGGAAACCCTGTAGCTTTTGAAGCCAAAGCAGAACTTCTCGAAACCCTCGGATTCATTTCAATGACCATAACTTCACCATCAACGGGATTAACCGCGAATTGCACATTCGAACCTCCACACTCCACACCAATCTCCCTAATAATCTTAACACTATAGTCCCTCAACTTCTGATACTCCTTATCAGTCAAGGTCTGTGCCGGCGCCACGGTAATCGAATCCCCAGTATGCACTCCCATTGGATCAATATTCTCAATCGAACAAATGATCACAACATTATCAGCCAAGTCCCTCATGACTTCCAACTCATATTCTTTCCATCCGAGCAACGATTTCTCAACCAAAACCTGGGATGTCAAACTAGCAGCTAAACCCGCCTTACAAATAGCCTCGAATTCTTCCTTATTATAAGCTATCCCACCCCCAGTACCTCCTAAAGTAAACGCTGGCCTAATGATCAATGGGAACTCCCCGATTTCACTAGCTATTTGGATACATTCATCTAAAGTGTTCCCAATCCCCGAAGGTGGAGTTTTTACACCTATATTTTTCATAGCTTGCTTGAACAAGTCACGGTCCTCGGCTTTTTTTATGGCGTCAAGCTTCGCTCCTATTAACTCCACGCCGTATTTCTCCAGAACCCCGGATTCTGCCAAAGCCACCGCGAGGTTCAAGGCGGTTTGGCCACCCATTGTCGGCAAAATAGCGTCGGGGCGCTCTTTCTCGAGGACTTGTTCGACTAATTCCGGTGTCATGGGAGTTATGTAAGTCCGGTCAGCCATATCCGGGTCGGTCATGATGGTAGCCGGATTCGAGTTGATCAAAACAACATCATACCCTTCTTCCCTCAACGCTTTGCATGCTTGGGTACCCGAGTAATCGAACTCACAAGCTTGGCCGATGACGATGGGACCGGCTCCGAGGATCATGATCTTTTTCAAGTCCGTCCTTTTGCCCAGTTTGAGACCATTTTCTTCAGCGGAGGCTGTGGAACTCGCTTGGACGAGGACACGTTTGGCGGGCGTGGGAGAGAGGCGGCGTTTCAGCGGCCATGAACGGAGGTTGAAAGAGTTGCGGGTGGGATTTGGATTGGATGATGAAATGAAGAAAAATGGAGATAAGTTTAAGGATTTGGGAAGGATGGGTTTGGAGAAAGAAGAGAAATGGCGAGTTGAAGAAGAAGAAGTGAAGCTTTTGCAGCAGCCCATGTTTGAGTTCTTCTCTGTTCTTCTGCTTAGTCTGAGTTGGAAATGGTGTGGCTGCTCGGAGTGAAGTGAGGGATTAAAGAAGAAACTACAACGTTACAAAGGAAGATTTAACTAGGGTTTTTTTTATGCATTTCTGGTTCTAGAGTTTTTAGCTGATTAATTCGAACCGACTCCTATAGTACAACTAAAATTTAATTAAATATCGAGTCGATTTTTTACCTACACAAAATTTTGAATTTATAAAAAAATAATATTAATTTTATGATTTAATTAACTTTTAATTTAAATTATAAGTTAATTAAATATCTTTATGTTTTAGCATCTATTTTAAATTTATATTCAAAGTTCATAACTTCCTCGGTTCATAATCATTTTCAAAAATAAAATGTATAAATATAACATGTTTTATTATTTCATTCAAAATGTTCCTGATGTATGTGAGTTACATATAAAAACATCGATCTGTTAAAGGTTCATGTTTTATTATTTTATTTTTTACAATCATGGTTTCAAAAAAAAAGAGCCAATGTAGCCTAAAATAAAATATATAATTTTTTATTTATAAACATGATGTTCTTAATATAATCATGATGTTTTTGTTACAATCATTGTTTTCATATATAACCATTGTTTTTGTTACAATCATGTTTATAACTTCCTAATCCTCGGTTCATAATCATGTTCATGCATTGTACAATTCAATTACAATCATCTTCATTTTCAACCTAGAAAAAATATGTTCTTAATAGAATGGTTATAATTGAATTGTACTGCATCAAAGTGCTGCATGCATTATAGGGTTGTGAAAAAAATCAAAATCGAGATCGAAATCTGAAAAAAGAATTGGTTAATTGAACTAGAAACATTTGATTTTCGTTTGAGTTTTATTTTAAAAAGAAACCGGTTCGATTATAATTTTATAGTTTTCAAAAAAATTGGGTAACGAAACCAACCGGTAAACTTAATTTATTTCCCTTCTCATTGCCCAAAAGTAAACCCCTAGTTTCTTTTTATGAAGCTTGAGTGTTTGACTTCTATTATTCAAAAAGTACTAATATTATTTGATTTCGAGGCACATGTGTCAGTTTCTAAAAGTATATATATATATATGGTTAGGATCAAGTTACACTATGTAAAATTCAACTAGTTTTACACTAATTTATGGCCATTAGATTGGTTAAATGAATGGATGAGATTAACTCCTTACTTTTTTTCCCAAGTGATAATCTTTCCATATCCTACTTTTAATCTCATCCATTCATTTCACTAATCCAATGGCTATGGATTAGTGTAAAACTAAATGAATGAGTTTTACATAGTGTAACTTGATCACATCCCATATAGGGTTAGGATCAAGTTACACTATGTAAAACTCAACTAGTTTTACACTAATTTATGGTCATATATATATATATATGGGATGGGATCAAGTTACATAGTGTAAAACTCATTTAGTTTTACACTAATCTAAGACCATTGGATAAGGGAAATGAATGGATGAGATTAACAGTAAAAAATGTGAAGATTATCACTTGGGAGAAAAGATAAGGAAATAATCTGAGCCATTAATTACCATCATCTAACGGTCCAAAAACTGTGTAAAAGTAATTGAATTTTACACTATGTAAGTTGATCCTGACCATATATATATATATATATATATATATATATATATATATATATATATATATATATATATATATATATATATTATTTAAAACAAAGTAAGAAACTATTATCTGAATCAAACCGAATTGTATATTTCAATTAACCAAATAAACAGTTAATCGGCTAATAGTTACAGTTTAAGGTCGAAAATTGAGTTACCCAAACTTATTGATTAATTAAAATAAATTATATTAGTGTTGAATGCATAATGCAATGTTTACCCGCTAGTTCTTTGACAAATTTAATTGGAGTTCAATACGGAAAGATCAATTTAGTGTTGAAGGCATTTATTTCTATCAATATTAATACGTAAGCCCAAAATATGACAAATTTAATTGGAGTTCAATACGGAAAGATCAATTTAGTGTTGAAGGCATTTATTTCTATCAATATTAATACGTAAGCCCAAAATATTAGTCAGACACTTAATGGATAGCAGATAATTGAAGTAGATTTGATTAACAAATTATATTAGCTAATTATATAAAATTATTTGGTAAAATTAATTAATAATCGATAACAGTTTGATTATTAAAATAAGCAAGAATTGGGTGAGGAATATTCAAAAACCGTGAGAATCCGAATCTGACGGGATGGATTATAACCAAAATCTTCACCTACTGGAAGAGAGAAAAATTTTTATCACCGAAGCTCAAATGGAAATGAGAACGGAAATTGCTATATCCAAACCGTGAGGCTAACCGAACCGTAACCGTATTAATAACCATGGGGTTCCCGAAAAGTATCGGCAAGGATTTCGATATTTTTGTTCCTGGTGGCAATAGAATTGAAAAGGGAGATTAGCAAGATTTTTCTGAGTTTGTAATGCCCTTTAAAAAATCTCTGAAAATGATTGCTGCATGTCTTTCATTATTCTATTAAAATTCTTAAAGCACAAGTACCATGGACATAAAAGGCTGGTTGTAAATATAGTAACAGTCATTCTTTATTGGATTGATTTCATAAGTGGCAGGCAGAAGCAAATGGACATCTTCTCGAGAATTTTGCTTACCTGCAGCATGGCTATGATCATTGCAAGGAGAGCATATGAATATACCTGCATAGTTTCAAAAACATTGAAAATCAAGCACAGAGGAATGAAAATATTTTTTTGAAGAAAAAGAACAGTGCTTCAATATATAGACAAACTCAAACCGCATTCAGGTCTCTCTGTTGTAAAAATACTTTCAAGTTTCAATATCAAACACAAAGGATGTAATTAGGGCCATTTTTGTACTGCTCCCTAAGAGAAAAACACTTGACCACAGTTTTAAAATTAGAAAAATAAAAAAAGGGGGAAAATCTAAGAAAAGTCTCAAGTTTATGGAACATACAAATAAAATATCTAAAGCAGAACTTTAATTAACCACGGGAAAAACACAAGTCCTAATTTTGCGGAACATGAGGTAATCGGACCAAAATGGTTTACATAAACTTTAATCAACGAATCCAGATGTAGACACAGGAAACAAAAGAAAAGTAAGCAGTGATTCCCATCAGTGAAGATAAATCTAGCAGACAATCAAACTCAATACAAAAACACAATCCTTGAGTAAAATTTCAGATAAAAATGAAAAAGTTTATGGTCCAACATAATTGACCTCATCTGAGAAAAAAAGGGATCAAAATAACTATACCTTAAGCACCACTATCAAAAACTAACAAATGAAACATCAGAGCACCACTATCAAATGAACATAAGAGCACAGGAAAGTCGGTAATTGCAACAAACCTTGATAAACTCAGCAGCTTTTGGTCCATTATCCACATCAAAGCTGCAATATTGAACACCCAATTAAATATTAAACTGTAAGACACAACTGCAAAAATAAAACATGAAACATAGTCTTTAAATTGCCACTTCAAACCAAGTGATATTATCACTCATGCTAAATGTCAGACTAGGAATGAGGAACCTAAACATGTCTCTACCCTCATCAAATTCCAAGCATCCCACCGGATATTGTCAATCAAGAAAATTAAAGAAATTAGGAATCCAAATCAAGTGAACTTTTTACATGCCTACATAAAAAATGATGACAGAGATATCTAAGTTCATGATTTCTTGACAATCTCATCTTCTTCAAATAATACAAAATGAAGTTTGGTTAACTATTTTTCCTTGGTCATTACTAGTATCCAAAAACAAAGTTTTTCTATGGAATTTCCAAACGCATGGACCTCCCAATTTTCATGGATCTGAAAAGAAAACTGTGAAGCCAAACTAAAAATCCTACCTAATATCTTGCAAAAAGCCATACTGCTAAAATCCCGTATTGATCCAGTGTCATTTATGTTGATATTCATAACACAATTAAAACATATTCAGAATTGTTTGAAGGCAAAAAGAAATCTCTAGATGAGTTTTTGGATTAAATTATACAAGGACAAGGAAAATTCTCAAACAAATATATGTTATGAAATGAAGTTTCAAACAACAAAACAATTTGAAATTTGAATCGTTCAAAAAGCAATGCAAGAGGAATACAGAAGTACCTTATATCAAACGCTACACCACTTTTCTTTTCTACAAACTTAACTATTGACACACGAGCTTTTGCAATCACCTGATAGGAATTGAATTGTTAGCTAAATATACTCCACTGTATAAATAAATGTTTTAGAAAAATAAAATACCTGCATCTTTTTTGCAATCCCTCTTTGAGATAATGCCCTGGAAAGAGCATGCAAACCAGTCTGTGGATTTTTTATACCCGACTATAGAATCATTACCTGCATAAAATATAAGCAAATGGTTTGAGAAAGTCAATCATACAAGACAAGAGAAAATACAACTTTTTTTGTCAGTTTCCCCTTGCCCATTGTTTTCTTTCCATAGGAGAAAATCTATACACTAAAGTTCATCATCCTGATGAAAACCCATCAATATCACTTGTTGGTAAATAAAGCCCTGTCCTGAATGACCCAATTTGTTACCTTTTGACATTGTACACTATGTATACATCTTCACATGTGCGTGCTTTTGAGTATGACTGTATGAGAGAAAGAGAAGCTGCCAATCATACCCTGCAGGCAGGCCATATGTATTTTATAACATCAAAAACATAATGCACAGCTGCATCACGTGCTGCTTGCTCTTCAGGAGTGGGAGATAGAAAATCACAAAAATCCACTATCTCTATCGCTGCAATGCCCACCATTGTAAAGTATTAAAATTTGCTTATGATGTACACACCATAAAATTGAATACCATCCACTAACTACAGGCATCCAATGTGCTTGATTCATCGAATCCAGGTATCATTCCTATTCCTACCACTTTTACTACATATGTTTGACCAACAGTCTGACTCTTCAATAAGACCACAATGAAAATTATACACGCAGCCCTCCATTTCTTTTCTAGACAATCATATCCACCAAATTAATATGGTTTTCCCCAAAATTATCACCGACTTTTATGCAACTGAAACATTGGACTTTTAAACTCGCTATTCCCACCAAACCACCATTTGTTCTGAGCCAAGTAGCCGGTGTTTTCGGCTCCTGTTCATCCCATGCCGAGATTGGAGTCTGAACTAATACCGGCTCATTAACATCAAGCGAGAAATAGTCCGGCGCAGCTGAGTCCACGGAGACGGGATTTTCAGCAGAAAGGGAAATTTCGTTGCGGAAGACAGTGTACGGATCAAAAGGAGAATGATTGGACGGAGGAGACTCGGCGACAGGGGATGAAGGGAGTGAAATAGGGTCTAGGGTTAGGGTTTCGTAGAGGATGGGTTGCGAACTGGTGGGGGTTTGGAGTTCCATTGAAATGAAGTACGAACAAGGTTGGGGTATTGGGAAATTGGGGTTCCGTCGCGACCGAAAGGTAGTTTCATGGAGGCTAAAGATTAGGGGCTCTGGGATTGGGAAATTAGGGCCTACAGTTCTAGGCGGGTATATTTGAGGGTTTAACGATGAAAAAATAGTATATAAATATAAATTTTTATGAGTTTAATTTTGATACATAATCTATTTATACTATAAACCCAGGTACTAAATTAATGTTAAAAATTTAAACTTTTAACTCTAAAATCTAAACAATAATTTAAATTTTTTAAACTCTAAACCTTTAAATAAATTTTAACTCCTAAACCTAAAAGGTTTATGTAAACAAAAGTTTATTAAAGTTTTTCTCAATTTTTATATGAAATTAAAATATATTTATTAAAAATTAAAAATTAAAAATTAAAAGATTTTTTATATAAGTGTATTTTTATATGTATAAAACTATAAATTATAATTAATTTTAATTTAATTTATATAATTGTTATACTTTTGGTTTCTTCACACTCAAGAGCTCTGAATTTAGCCCTCAACGTTATCGTATTTGGTAACAGTGGCAACTCCTCCAAAATAAATAATGCTATCAAAGATTAGAATACTGGAGCCCTACACAGTTAAAGAGAACAAACCTTTGTGAATAGCTACAGTGCCTCCTAGAATCACTGCTAACCCACATGACCAGATTGCAAAGCCTAAGGCAAATTGGTCTAAATATTCCTTTTTTGAAATTTATTGGGGAAAATAACCCCCAAAGATTGATATTGGGAAAAATACCCCCCTTTCATGCCATGTAGGACGAATTCGCGTCCTGCAGGACGCGAATTACTGCGTCGTTTCAGTGGAAAAGAGAATTTGTTGCAAAACACGAATTCCACGAGATTTTATCCAAATTATCGCAGTAAATTGCGAAATAATTTCGGACGGTTGGGGAAATAGAATTCGCGTTATGCAGGACGCGAATTCTATTTATTATATTGAATTCGCGTTCTGCACAACGCGAATTCGGTTTGAATTCACTGCCTCCCGCGTCCGTTCTCTCTATAAAACCAGTGAAGTTGGGAGAGAATTTTCATTCTCTCCCAAAGTTTTGAAGAGCATTTGAAGAGCATTTGAAGAAGTTTTCAAGAGGTTTTGAAGTGATGGCGGGTTTGCTAAGATTAGATCAAGGCCACGTATCTAACTATCGTCGAAATAATGTAAGTTTTTTTTTTTATTTTAATTCGAATATGTAAATTTAATTTAGCGTTGTTGGCATGATTTGAATATGTTAATACTATTTATTTTTAGAGTAAGAAACTTAGTTAAATTCGAATATGTTAATAGTATTTATTTATAGACTAAGAAAATTAGTTAAATTCGAATATGTCTTTAGATTATATTTTTAGAATTCGAAAATTAGTTAAATTCGAATATGTTAATAATATTTATTTTTAGACTAAAAATGTTAGTTAAATTCGAATATGTCTTTAGATATTATTTTTAGAATAAGAAAATTAGTTAAATTCGAATATGTTAATAGTATTTATTTTTAGAGTAAGAAAATTAGTTAAATTCGAATATGTTTTTAGATTTTATTTTTAGACTAAAAAAATTAGTTAAATTCGAATATGTTAATAGTATGTATTTTTAGACTAAGAAAATTAGTTAAATTCGAATATATCTTTGGTATTGACTTATAGATTAAAAATTAGTAAAATTAGAATATGTTTAGTATTTTATTGTACATTATAAAAAATTGTGATATAATAATATGTGATTGTTAATATGTGTGTGTCATTAATTATTTGTAGAATGGAGAAGAACGTCGATTGGAGGTTTATATCACACGGATGAGGGTGCCCCCGGATCCTCGTCTAGCCGAGTACATAGCCGAAGCCGGATTTAGACATGTGGCGAAGATTCATGGAGGAGGTGCGAAATTAGACGTTGATTTAATCAACGCGCTTGTGGAGAGGTGGAGGCCAGAGACACATACCTTCCACTTACCATGTGGTGAGGCGACCATCACATTAGAAGATGTGTCGCATATTCTTGGCCTGCCTGTAGATGGGGAGGCTATCACTGGTGCCGCCAGTGACGATTGGGAGGGCTTATGTATGGACTTGTTAGGGGATAAGCCAGAAAAACTGCAGGGTGGATGTGTGACTCTGAGGTGGTTGCGTACGGAATTCGCTAATTTGCCTGCTGGAGCCAATGAAGATGTGAAGAAGGTAAAAAAAATATTTTTTATTAGTAGTAATAAAATTATAAAATTATTATATTTTAATATTTTTTCGTTATATTTTAGGCATATGCTCGGGCCTATATCTTACAGATCCTCGAGGGAATTTTGGTGGCCGACAAAACTCGCAACAAGGTTCACATGTTGTGGTTGCGGCACTTGCGGGATTTTGAAGAGGCTGGTAAATTAAGTTGGGGTTCGGCAGTACTTGCATTTCTGTATAGGGAGTTGTGCAAGGCTGCGAGTGCTGATCGACACGACATCGGAGGATGTCTTTTGCTACTTCAGTCTTGGGCGTGGTTTAGAATGCCATTTTTATGCACTGACTTGTCCGCGCCAGCAGACTATTCGTATCCACTATGTTTGCGGTAAGGAAAATAATCTTAACTAAATTTTATTTATAAATTAGTTATTTTCCTAATATATATTTTTTAAATATTAAAATTATATTTTGATGTTATGTAGGTGGTTCCATGCTCTAACTCATGTTGGGATTCCGACTATGATGCATTCTATTAGGCAAAAAATTGACACGAAATCTGCAAATGAGGTAAATATTTTAATTTTATATTAAGTTGAAGTTTAATATGAATATAGTTTAGTTTACTTGTTTTTAATTATTTCTATATTTAATTTACAGTTTTTGTGGACCCCGTACTCTGATTCGGATATCAATTAATGTCTGCCTAATTTTGAGCATGAGACGGTTTCCGCTTGGACGGCCATGGTACCTCTCATCTGGTACGCTGTAGTTGAGTGGCATCCGGTTGATCGCGTCCAACGCCAGTTCGGTCGTCTGCAAACAATTCCGATAGATCCTCCTGATTTGGACGACTTACATAGGATCACCCGACAAGGAAAACTTGAGGTATAATAATTAAATTTAATTTAATAGTTATCGATTTATACTTACTTTACAATTTATAAATAATAATTTTGTTGATGTTTTGTGGTAGGTGGACTGGTCGGTGAAACATGTGCAGTGGATTGCACAGTGGCATGATAGGCTTCAGCGGCAGGCACTGAATGAGTACCGGATGTTTGATGAGCCTATGGTGAGCAGTGATTACTTTGCATGGTTCTTTGGTAGTGGGAAACCGTATCTCCTCACTCCGGAGGAACAAGCAGCTGTGTTTGAGCCTGTTCAGCGCAACCGCCCCCGGACTCATCGTACGAGCGGAGCAGGTGGATCGCAACGTCGAAGGGGAGCAGGTGCTTCATCCTCTAGAGCTACTGATCCGATTCGCCCTCAGGGCCCCACCCAGTTGATGATTCAGCCGAGGCCCCCGAGTCCGACGGAAGGCTTTTTCACTCCTATTGTGAGAATGATGGGTGGATCTTCGATGCCGACTACGTACGGGTTTTTTCCTGGCATGACTGGCGGATCTTCGAGTTCCATTGTTCCCTCTGCTTCTGCCCCCTACCCGTTTTCTGCTCGGCCTTATGATATTTCGGGCCCCGGGTTCGTTCAGCACACACCTCCACAGTCGTTGTTCTTTTCTGGTCCGCCTGTCGGACCAAGTGGTACTGCTGGAGACGACAACGTCAACGAGCCCGATCATGATCCTCAACAGGGCCCCACCCAACATGGACGACGCAATCCGGGTCGTAATCGACGTCCACCAGATTGTGGTACCGGCGGACATAGATATATGCAATAGTTATATTTTTTCTATGTTTTTCGAAATTAGTTGTTTATTTAATTTATATTTTCTTAATTAAAGTATTATATATTCGGAATTATTAATTGATACTTTTATATTTAAAAACTTACATCAAAAGCACTACATCGAAAGCACCGAGTTCACAAATTACAAGTACGCAAGATAAATAACTTACATAACTTAATCAAAATTACATTACTAATCGTAGTCGGTACTTATGTCAGACGTTAAGTTTAGTTCCTCAATTATTTATTCTTTCTCCTGCCGTCTCTGATAAATTTTTAAGAACATGTCATTCTCGTCTGGACTAGCTAACTCATTCTCGTCTTCGCCAGCTAACGCATTCTCGTCTTGGACAGCTACAACATTTGTTGAAGAACTTGACCCGTCATCAAATTTCACGCTAAGCTCGATGTTTGTTCCCCCAGCAAGTTTGTATGCCCGAAACATCTTTCGCATAGCTTTCTTATCTGACAGTGTGAGCATATAATGTTCCTCGGGGCCGGGCTCATTGACTGGTACTTTCACTTGCAAAGCCTCTATTTTTGCGCTGGTCGACTCTTTAACTCGTTTCGAGATCAACTCAAATAATTCATTTTTTGTGATCGTTTCACTAAAAGATGTGTAGAAGTATGTTCCACGATAAAATACAGTAGCTGAATATCGAGCCATTTTATCTTTCAGAAATGTAGAAATGCAGGAAAACCGGGGAAGATAGAAAAGTAATAAGTTTGATGGGATGTTAAGGCAGAAATACAGCCTATTTATACAGATGGTTATAGACATGCAGGGACCTATTTGCGTGTTAGAAACACAGTTTCTCCATAATGCATTTGTCAGCCCAAAGCCCGGTAAAGTAGAGCAATAATTTTAGAATTCACGTTTTCCAAAACGCGAATACAATTATTCGTACTGAATTCGCGTTTTGTAGAACGCGGATTCTATAGATTCCAAAAGAATTCGCGTTTTACAAAACGCGAATTCAGTACGAATAATTGTATTCGCGTTTTCCAAAACGCGAAGTCTAAAATTATTGCTGACTTACCAGGCTTTACCGGGCTTTGGGCTGACAACTAAAAAATTATTGCTACAGAATTCACCAATGCTTTACCAGACAGATTTCTATTTATAATTGAGGGGTGCAGAATTTCTAGATGCACCCAAACAAAACTTAAGAATCACAAAAGCTCTTCGATTTTTAGAAATGGCACCGAGAATTCAAGCTATAGTATACTACGATGGTCAGATGGTCCCCGATTCATACATTGGGATCATATTTCAATATGAAAATACTGTTACGATCAACATTCCGAGACGATCAACGTTCCAGTCGCTTAGGACCTTAATATCTAGGAAGGTTCCCAATCGCTCCGGAAGGGAGTTGCAGTCTTTGAAGTATCGATGTCCAACGTCGATAGAGCCACTGTATTACACAATATTCGATGTGGAAGACGACAGTTCTGTAGAAATGATGATAGATACACATAGCCAGTACTCAATGGGATGGGCCATGGAGCTATTTGTAACATTTGCTGAAGTTCACGTTGCAGCTCAAAATGTGGTACCAAATTGGTTACGAGGAAATCTCGAGTTCAATCCAAATGCTATTAGTCCGACATCGAGTTTACGACGTGACTTCAACCTTCTTCAAACAAGAACCGATGAAGCTTCATCGTCTTCGTCTTCGCGGAAACGACGTTCTTCCGTTCCAAGGTTCGAATTTGACCTTAACTTGCCACCAACCCAAGAGTCGTCATACAGTCCATACGTTCCAAACTATGATGATTTCTCTACGGGGCGCCACTCAACACACATTCCATACACGGCGTCTTCAACGTACAATGAACAGTTTAACCCGTTCGATGATTTCTCTACCGGGCGCCACTCAACATACATCCCAAGTCACCGAAATGTGGATGATATGTTCTCAGCGGGGAGACATTCAACCGCCGCTACTATCGATCCGGTTATGACTTCAGAACCTGTTCACGCACAGGTTTATGATGACGCAGAACTTTTCCAGTTTGATGATGCGCTTTCTGATGAAGAGCCGCGTACAGAGGTTGGGCCTGATGGTGACGAGATGGGTCTATTTCCTTCTGAACCATCTGACATTGACGAGCCGGTGGAATCAGAGGAGAGCGCAGAAAACTCTTCTGAGGATGATGATGTTCATTCGACGCAACTGCATGGACCAACCAGTTGCGCAACATATTACGACCCACCTTCGCACTTCACAACAGTGGATATGGATGGCTTCTTCGATACTGAATTCCCAGAACATCCACAATTAGACCAGTTCAACCAATGGAATGTGGGTTCGACTGAGCTACATGAAGGAATGGTCTTCAGGACAAAAAAGCTCGCGGAGGCTGCCATCAAGCATTACAACATTCAGCGCTCAGTTACGTCCACCGTTTGGAAGACCGAGGCCAGGAAATATATTACAGAGTGTCCTCACAAGTCCGCCGGATGTACATGGAGGGTTCGTGTGTCGCAATTGAAAAGGCTGCATAACCTGTGGAAAATAACGAGATATACATGGCCTCATACATGCTCCGTTGGGAGCCTCAGCTAAGACCATCCTAACTTGGATGTACACGTGCTTTCCGATGCAATCCTTCCACTCGTGAAAGCAAACCCACGTGTATCTGTGCCAGTGTGTATAGCTGCCATCAAATCCATTTACAAGTACACCGTCAATTACGATAAGGCATAGTATGCAAGATCTCGAGCCATCGAAACACTGTACGGGCAATGGGAGCTATCATACAATGATCTGCGATCATGGCTTCAAGTTATGCAAGAATACAATCCAAGGACAATTGTGGAATTGGAGACTGTTCCGAAGTACTACAACGATCGTATTGTACCAGGGGAGGTCGAATTTCATCGCCTTTTCTGGACGTTCCCCCAATGCATAAAAGCTTTCCGTCACTGCAAACCTATGCTCCAGATCGACGGTACATTTTTATATGGCAGATACACGCAGATATTGCTAATTGCAGTTGCCCAGGATGGCAACAGAAAATGTATCCCAGTTGCTTTTGCGATTGTTGAAAAGGAAAATATCCCTTCTTGGGAGTTTTTCCTTTACAACCTCCGCAAGTATGTCATGCGCCGGGTTTTGCGTACACGTGAAGATGGCCTAGCTATTATTTCAGATAGAGGCGCAGGGATTTGGGGAGCAATTCAACGTTTGGGAGATTCATGGAAACCCCCATACATACATCACCGGTATTGTTTGCGGCATATAGCAACAAACTACTATCAGAGGTTCAAGAACGAGGATGAATGTATAATGGTTCTCCGTATGGGTATGCAACCATTCCATTTTGTTATTCTACGTCCACCAATTTCATATTATTACCAATTAACTATTTTACATGTCTTATTCAACAGGCAACGCACACCGTGTTAATCAAGTGGAAGAGCTGCTGGAGGAGTTGCAATTGAGGAATCCATTCGGGTATAACTATCTTATGGAGATACCGAAGGAGAAATGGTTGCGATGTTATGACGGGGGTCGTCGATGCGGCCATATGACAACAAACTTGGCTGAGGCGATCAATTCGTCTCTTAAGGGAACGCGCCATTTACCTATCACGTCCGTTGTCAAAGCAACATATTACCGATTGGCAACCCTTTTCGCAACCCTCGGCAAACAAGCAATGAACTGGATGGCAGCTGGTCGCATATTTAATCCAGATCTCGCCGACAAAATCCAAGCGTCCATTGCGCATGCTAACTCGATGGGTGCGTTGTGCTTCTCTCGTCGGGAACACATCTTTGAGGTCACGCAATTTTCTGAACCGCTACAAGGAATAATGCAATACACCTACGTGGTTGATTTGCAAAAGCGAACGTGCGATTGCGGGGAGTTCCAGACGTTCAAGTTCCCGTGTTCGCATGCTTTCGCAGCATGTGCATCGGTTCATTTTGATGCAACGACACTCATTGATCCGGTATACAGGCTCGAAACCGTTTTCAAGGTTTACCGAAACGAGTTCCCTCCGATCGGAAATGCACGTGACCGTTGTATAATCAGCAACGAACCAAATATATGCCTAGATCACTCCCTGCGACGAAAGAAAAAAGGCCGGCCAAAATCAACGAGGATTCATTGTGCCGAAGATATGGTTCCGAGAGAAAAGACCGGACAACCTAGGAGGTGCAGTAAATGTGGGAACACTGGACATGATATTAGGAAATGCCCTCTTAGGACCGGCCCCCGAATTAACTAGATCAACCATTGTGTAGTCTTTTCTGATTTGTGAACTTCTATTATCTGGTAATTTAATAAATCTTATGGGCACTCTTTTCCCCTACATAGGTTTAGAGGGGTTTTTTAACGAGGCCCTTTAAATTTCAAAAAAAAAAAATGCCTATGGACACATTTTTTGCTTCAAAAATGTTACTTTGATAGCATTTTTAACACAATTTTCTCACATTTTCGGACACCGTCTTCCTCGAAACTTTAGCACCACTGCAAAATTAAGGTGCACATCTTTGTCTCCAAACTTAGGAAAAACCAAAAAAAAGTTCGAAACACACCCTAAAATGCATTTAAACACGCCTATACGATAATGTTTCCTTTTAAAACATTGTTACTTGCTCATTTCCAGGCCATTTTCACACATCTTAGGATATTATATACGCTCGTATCTTCACACCATCTTAAAGATATGTTTCAATACGACATTGTTATAGTTCAAAAATTTTAATCGGGTACCCCGATAATCCGTTATTCGATCACAAATATTGCTACCTAAACATCTTATATTGGTTTCAATTCATTTTCATGTTGAATTTCTCGTGCGGGGGCAGCAATAAATCGTTGAATTCGCGTTTTGCAAAACGCGAATTCCCTTTCCACTGAAACGTCCCAGGAATTCGCGTCCTGCAGGACGCGAATCTTGAATTCATTTCCCCAGGACGCGAATTCGTCCTACATGGCATGAAAGGGGGGTATTTTTCCCAATATCAATCTTTGGGGGTTATTTTCCCCAATAAATTCCCAAAGGGGAATATTCAAACCATAACGCCAAAGCCTAATGCATGAAAACTGAGCCTAATCTTATAGACTCATCTACTGTACTATACCTGACTCCATCCCACACCTAACTAAGGCTATAAATACTCGAGAATAAAGAGAGAATCAGAGAACAATATATGCAAATTAAGCAAAGAACATCTCTTTTCCTATTTTCTTCTCTTGTCTTGCTCATACGATTATTGTACTAATCGTGAGTTTTTGTCCCAAGTCAACTGTCTCAATCTGCAACCAACCATCTCAGTTTTCTTCTCTATTTCCCTTGTTATGATGGTTTATTTAAACATCAACAATCAGTGTGGTGAGTGTAGAGATTTATTCGACCAAAAAAATCGACCATAACTTGAGGCCCAAATTAAAATGTCAACCTATCAAATTTTAAAAAGGCATATAATAAAGTTAAACTTAAATTAAATATAATTTAAACTTAAAATGATCTAAATTCGATCCAAATCACTCGATTGCTATTTTTTAGATCAAATTCCTATTGCTACCTTTAATTACTTATTAAGAACAAACTAATATTTCATGCTTCAAAATTGTTTGAACTTTTTCTTTCTTATACCCGTTAGGAAAAGCAAATTATTACATTTTTGAACTCACAAATTAAACTAAACAGTAACAAGCAACCCTTTAACCGTAAATGAGCTAAAAAGCGCAACCCCAGTCAAACCCTAGACCCTCCCGACCATAGACTTCCAATTACTTTATCAGGTGTAGAATATAATGAATGAATACTTTTTGTATTTTATTTATCAATATTATGATATATAGAGATGTGCATAATTAACCGTAATCGTTAATCATAACCGTTACATTTTATAATTTAATTAATCGAACCGTTGAAGTTAAACGATTTCGGTTAACCGAACCGCTAAAAATAATAATTAATGGTTACAGTTATGGTTACGAATGTTGACTAATGGTCTACCTCTACTAGCATAACCCGAAGTAACAGATTTGACTTGACCTCTTCCCCTGACGGGAGTCTGTACTGATGCTTGGGACTGAGTAGTAGTAAAAGCTGAGGGAGGTGGAACTGAACAATCTCTGAAACGGTGTTCGAATGAACCACATTTGAAACAAGCTCCAGTCTGCCTCCTACACTCGCTCGAATGCCACTTCTTACAAAAAGAACACTATGGCACCTCTCGAGGACCAGTCGAACCACCAACACTATCAATCGAAACAGAAGAAGTCACTGGTCTAACTCTCGAATAACTCTAATAGTCTGATTCATCTCTGGCTCTCTTCCTAGACTGATTCCCCTGACTGTGCTGAACTGACTCTGACACTGGTCTCTTTCCTCTATTAGATCCATGCGACTCAAGCTGCCTCAACTCTGCCTCATTACGCTTAGCTGTCCTAGCTCGTCGAGTAATATCTTTGTATTCTTGGTCCATATGTAGAGCAACATCGGCCTTTATCGTAGGACACAATCTCTTCAGAAACCAATCACACTTGTCCTTCTCAGTGGTTACTAACCTAGGAATATACTGAATCAATCTCATAAACTCGATCTCATAATCATTAACAGACATATCATTCTACCTCAGATTCATAAAATCATCTCTGCACTTAGTTATATACTCAACTCCGACATATCGATCACGGAAAACCTGTCTGAAATGATCCCAAGTAACCTTACTAGCTAGAGTAACAAGCTCCTCAGCCTCCCACCAATTTTGGGCTTCACCCTGCAGCAATGAAATGCCAGCCCTGAGTTTCCGGTTGGTAGGATAATTCATCTCAACAAATAGTCGCCGAAGCTTCTTCAGCCAATACTCTGCATCTGCCAGGTCTGTACCCGTCTTTCCATCGAACATAGTCATCTCGGCAGCTAGAAACTCTATGGATATGGGTCTCCGAACACCCTCAGACTGACGAAGGTATCTCAATAGCTCTCTCTGAACAGTAACGACATACGTGCCCACTGTCTCACTATCTCTTGAATCACGATGACCACTACTCTGAGCAGGCTGAACATGTGGGTCTCATCCACCAGTCTACTGAGCTCCTGTCTAGTCCACATGTTGCTCTTCCACATTCGCACCCTGGACCTCACCATGGTTTTGTATCAAACTCTCGGGAGGTAGAATGTCACTATCTACAGTCACTGTACGACCTCGACCATGGCCTCAGCCACGACCTCGACCGGTCGCTACTCTAGAACTTCTACGAGGTGGCATAGTAGTATATCTACAAAAGATAGAATCCTAATATTAGAATCGGTACTTGGAGACCTTATTCATAATATGTATAAATATTATTCATAAAAGATCATAAGTTTCTCTGAAATTCCCGTTTTACCCGAAAACATTTAAAAATGCATGCAAAAATTTAGTTTCGATTTAAAATTGATTTAAATCACCCAGGCCGAGTGTTGAACCTGACACTGATACCACTAAATATAACCCCCTAAATCCGACCTAGAAGAATTGGATCGAATATAGGAAGTCAAGCTCAAAGCTGGTCCCTCAAGTAAGTAACCTGATTCAAAACTTTAATTCCAAAATAGATGATAATAATATTACATAATACATATTTATAAAATCATTCTGAAAGTATTAAATATCCAAAATGTATATGCATGGTAAAACGTAATAACCCAAATAAAACATATGAAATCTGAAATTAAATACAATATGATAAAACATATAATATCAATAGGTCCAAGTACCATACCGATAATAATAAATAAATAAAGCTGGAAAACGAGGTCCTCCAAGTACCGTAGCCTAGACCCGAGTATCTGAAATAGAAACTATGGGGGAGTTAGCGAAAACGCTTAGTGTGTCTCTACAGTGCTGTAAAACCTATGTTTGATTTTGATATAACTAAGTATGTTAAGGATTAAATTGAAAACTTGAAATAGATTTCTAAGTCCCTCAAACGATTTATAAATCACCAACACTTAAATCTGATTTGAAAAACTCAAAACTCCAAATATTTTCTAAGTGTTCCAAAGCCAAAGTATTGAAAAACGTCCAAGCGTATCGATACGCTTCCAGTCGTATCGATACCTTTTTTACAAAGTTGGCTACTGGAAAGACGCGTTTCGATACGCCCCTCACCGTATCAAAATAACGCATCAAAATAGATTGAATCTGTATCGATACACCCCTCTGTAAAAACTGAAGGAATTTGAATGGCGTACCGATACGGTTCCACCCGTATCGATACAGTTTTAATTAAATTTTTAATTCAAAGAGCTTTAAATATTTTCGACCGTTGGTGTCAGCTGTTAGGTAACTAACATTTAAAGTGGTAGTTGTCCCGTATCGATACGGTGTTCCCCGTATCGAAACGGAAACTTCCAGTGAGCTAAGTTGAGAAAAAGGTATCGATACGGTCTTACCCGTATTGAAACGGTCCCTGTCCCGTACCGATACGCTTACACGCGTATCGATACGCCCACTTTATTATTGTGCAACGGCTCTTTCTGTTTTGAGACATGTATCGATATGGGTCTTCGTGTACCGATACAGATAGCTGCAGAAGTGCATTTATGGTAGAAAGAGAGGGTCCCAATGGCTATAATCAATACCCTAACCACCCAAACGGTTAGAATTGATAGAGAATGTATAAATTGAAGCTTATTGAAGACTAACAACAACCATTGCATCAAAGATAAATATCCAAGCAAAAATCCAAGCTCATTGTGCTTATTTTCCAATTTCTTGTAAACCCCAAATTGTGTTGTATTCAATTCCTATTCTATCATCAAATTTGGGTTGAATGTTTGTACTTAAAGGGGCAATCTTGTATTTGAGAGATATCTTTCTTTCTTAAATTCTTATTTGTTCACTTGTGAGGGTTTGGTCAAATTTTGGGTAGAAAATTTGACCGGTTGTGTAAAGGTTACCTCCTAAGCCTTGAAAAGGGGAATAACAAATTAGTGAATTGTTGCAAATCCTTAGTGGTAGCTAAGGTAGTGGATGTAGAGTTCATTTGGAACTTGAACCACTCTAAAATCCTTTGTTCTTCATTTTTAGCTATCATTTTACTCCAACAATTTTTTAAAAGCCCAATTCACCCCCTCTTTGCTTTGATCAATCCATTGATCCACTAAACAATTGGTATCAGAGCCTACCTCTTTGAAGGATTAACAATCACAAGAGGAGTTCTTAGGAAGAGTGTGATCATCCAAATATCAAGCCATGGCATCTACCTTCGGGTCAAGCATGTACGAGTCTCAATCAACCAAAAAACCATCATTCTTCAACGACGATAACTATCCATTTTGGAATAATCGGATGTGCCTCTTCATCAAATCCAACGATTATCTAGTTTGGGATGTCATTGAAGATGGTTCCTATATTCCATTGAAGAGAGACGATGAAGGAATATTTGTTCTAAAGAAGAAGATTGAGATGAGTGAAGAAGAGAGAAAGAAGATCCAAATCAATGATAAAGCTCTTCACATGCTATTTTGCTCTTTCGGTCCCGATATCTACTCCAAAGTCTCATCCATTGAGAGTGAGAAGGAAGTGTGGGATACACTAGAGACCACCTATGAAGGAACTAGTGATGTGAAGGAGACCAAGATTGGAATTCTCAATCTTAGCTATGAGAATTTCAAAATGGAACCCGACGAAACCGTGTCCAAGATGTTCGATCGCTTCTCAACAATCGTCAACGAGCTTAAGGGTTTTGGAGAGACAATCCCGGAAGACAAACTAATCCAGAAGCTACTCTACTCACTTTTCGAATCTTGGGATGGGAAGAGAACCGCCATCATTGAGGCCAAAAACTTGAAGACACTCAAACTTGATGAGCCAGTGGGTTTTCTCCTTACTCATGAGATAATGAAGCAAGGAAGAGAAGATGAAAAGAAAAAGGAAAAGAAAAGAGTGAATAAGCTAGAAGTAGAAAAGAAGAAGAAGATAGGAGTGGCTCTCAAAGCTTCATTACATGAGGAGAGCACTTCTAGTGAAGAGGATGACCTAGAAGAATTGGCTATGATAGCCAAAAGGTTCTCACGATTCATGAGGTCCAACCGAAGAAGGAAGATTCAAAGAAAAATGGACTTTAAGGGCAAAAACAAAGAAGAAGAGAGGGATTAAATCATTTTCTACGAGTGCAAAAAACCCGGTCACATTCGTTCGGAGTGCCCTCAACTCAAGAAGAAGGGCTTTGAGAAGAAGAAGAAGCTCAAAGCCAAGCTTGCTACTTGGAGTGACGAGGAATCATCCGAGGATGACGAACACGAAGTGGCCAACCTTTGCCTCATGGCATTTGGGGAGGATTCCTCCATGGTAACCTCTAACTCATCATCTTTTGACTTTACATTTGATGAATTACATGATGCGTATGATGAGTTGCAAGAGGTTTATGATGAGTTAGTTGAGAAGTACAAAGAGTCGGTCATTAGAAATAAGAAAATTATTTCAGAATTAAATGATAAAAATGACTCACTTTCTCAAGCTAACTTAAAATTTGAGAAAAAGATTTTAGGTTTAAAAGATGAACTTAAATTCTTCCAAGATGAAAATGTAGTCCTAAATAATCTTCTTTCTCAATGCAATAGTGAACACCAAAAGGTGTTAGATGAGCTTAACAAGCTCAAAGAGTCTTTCAAAAATGTTGGTAATGTAAAGCATGAAAAAGGTGAATCATCTAAAACAAACCAACCTAGGAGAAAGACTTATAACTACAAACAAAGTGGCTTCCCTAGACATAATAGAACTGAAAAGATTAGGAGTGTATGGGTTCCTAAGGAACTCGTCAAGTCTAATAATGTTGTTGCTATGTCACCTTGGATTCCTAAGGGAACAAAGCTTTTGGGAGCTAACACACGTGGACCCAAAATGATTTGGGTACCAAAAACAAAAATTTAATATCTTTGTTTGTAGGGAGAGCATTGCTATAAGGCCAAAGCACAAAGTCAAAATTCATGGTACCTTGATAGTGGATGCTCGAGGCATATGACCGGAGACAAGAGTAGATTCATGGACTTAAAGCCAAAAAGTGGAGGAGTAGTGACATTTGGTGACAACTCCAAAGGTCACATTAAAGGTATTGGCTCCATAGGTAATCACTCTACTATTCTCATTGAAAATGTTTTATATGTCGATGGTCTTAAACATAATTTGTTGAGCATAAGCCAATTATGTGATAAAAGGGTTTAATGTCTTATTTGATAAAAATGGGTGCAAAATTGTTGACATTAAATCAAATAATATTATGCTCATAGGTTATCGCATAAGTAATATTTACATAGTTCATTTAGATGACATACATACATCCTATGCATGTTTAGTAGCTCAAAATGAAAATGATGCATGGCTATGGTATAGAAAACTAGGACATGCTAGCATTAGCGTTTTAGAAAAATTAGTTTCCCTATATCTAGTTAGAGGTTTACCCAAGATTAAGTTCTCAAATGACAAAATTTGTGATGCATGCTCTAAGGGTAAACAACATAAGTCATCCTTTAAATCCATTAATGATGTTTCTACAAGAAGGTGTTTACAACTTATTCACATGGATTTATTTGGGCCTATTAGGACTATGAGCTTGGGTGGTAAATCTTATGCATTTGTACTTGTTGATGATTTTTCTAGATTTACTTGGGTTCTATTTTTAAGTACTAAAGATGAGGCTTTAGAAAAATTCATCACATTTTCAAAATTAACTCAAAATGATCTTGAACTTAAAATTTCTCATATTAGAAGTGATCATGGAACCGAGTTTCAAAATCTAAGTTTTGAAGAGTTTTTAAATGAAAATGGTATTAGCCACAATTTTTTGGCTCCTCGTACTCCTCAACAAAATGGGGTAGTTGAGAGGAAAAATAGAACTTTACAAGAAATGGCTAGAACCATGCTTTGTGAAAACAATTTACCTAAATATTTTTGGGCGGAAGCCACAAACACCGCTTGCTACATTGTAAACCGAGTAATGATTAGGCCACTTTTAAAGAAAACACCATATGATATTTTAAAATCTAAAAAGCCTAACATTAGCTATTTTCATCCATTTGGTTGCAAGTGTTTTGTTTTAAATAACGGAAAAGACAACTTAGATAAATTTGATGCAAAACGTGATGAAGCTATTTTCTTAGGTTATTCCTTAAACTCTAAAGCCTATCGTGTATTTAATAAGAGAACTTTAGTAGTAGAAGAGTCTATTCATGTTGTATTCGATGATAACCTCCTTCTGAGAAATGATTCTTGTGATGATGATGATATAGGAATCCTTGATGCCTTTGATGGATGACAAACTTCAAAGGAGGATGAGATTCCAACAAAAGAAGAGGATACACAAGATCCACCTCTTGAAGCCTTGAAGGACTTGGCTCTTGAGAAAAATGAAGTGAGCTACCCAAGGGAGTACAACTATGTCAAAGGTGGTGAAATCTTGGGTGATCCATCCAAGGGGGTAACCACTAGATCTTCTCTTAAACTTATGAACCATGTTGCATTTATCTCATACATAGAGCCTAAGAATATAAAAGAAGCATTAAAAGATGACTTTTGGATTATGGCCATACAAGAAGAGTTAAATCAATTTGAGAGAAGTAATGTTTGAACATTAGTTGAAAGGCCTAGTAATGAACTAAATGGGTATTTAGGAACAAACTAGATGAGAGTGGTAACATTGTGAGAAATAAAGCTAGATTAGTTGCACAAGGTTACACTCAAGAAGAGGGAATAGATTTTGATGAAACCTATGCACCCGTAGCTAGAATGGAGGCTATTAGAATGTTGCTTGCATATGCATGTTATCATGACTTCAAGATTTTTCAAATGGATGTTAAAAGCACATTTTTAAATGGTTTTATATATGAGGAAGTGTATGTGGAACAACCACCGGGTTTTGAAGACTCAAAATTTCCAAATCATGTTTTCAAACTTACTAAAGCACTTTATGGTTTAAAACAAGCTCCTAGAGCTTGGTATGAAAGACTTTCAAACTTTTTGATTGAAAAAGGTTTTGAAAAAGGTAAGGTGGACACTACACTTTTCATAAAAAGGTATAAAAATGACATCTTAGTAGTACAAATATATGTTGATGATATTATTTTTGGATCTACTAATGAGTGTCATTGCAAAGAGTTTACTAAGTTAATGCAAGGTGAATTCGAGATGAGCATGATGGGGGAGTGATCAGTGCATAAAAGTTTTATATTTTACCCATCATTTATCCTTATTTTTGCTGCACTCAAGCATGTTTAACTGCATTTTAGGTTAAGTTTTGCATCAACATCACATTTAGATAAAACTGCACAGATACTGCTAAATTTGGTTACTTTTGCAGGTATCTGCTGTGGCAGCATCCAGGGCAGCAGTCGTGACAGCACCCAGGGCAGCAGTCGTGACAACATCCAGGGCAGCAGTCGTGACAGCATCCAGGGCAGCAGTCGTGACAGCATCCAGGGCAGCAGTCGTGGCAGGATCCAGGGCAGCAGTCGTGGCAGACGCTGGGCAGTGATGCAGAAAAGTTGGATGAGCAGTCAAGGAGAACGATGCTGCCATTGTTGCCGCCGTGACAGCAGAGGATGACAGCAGTTTTGAGGAGAAGAAGCAAAGTGGACCTCGACAGAAAGAGAAAATTCAGCCCGTCTGTCGTGGAAAACCAGTATGTTTTTCCAAGCCCTAGATCAAAAGGAATGCCAAGCCCAAAGTTCAAGGAGAGAAAATCCCAAGCAAGAAGGAGGACGATTTAAAGTTAGATTCTCTGAAGATTTAGTCTTTATTAGAGTTGTACTTTAATTTAAAGTTGTATTCTTGCTATTTTAGAAAACTTGGACCCAAAGCCTATATAAGGGCATGTATTTCGACCTAGGGAGAACAATCACCTATTCTCTAGCTTTCTTCCCAAAACCCTAGCCGTTTTCCTCCTCTCATCATGTTCTAAATTCCCCTTAGGGCCACGGGTTGATTTGTAAAGTAGTTGCAAGGGTTGCTTTTGTTTTAGGAATTTTCAGTTCAATAAAATAAAATTCAAGTTCTCTTATTCTGGTTATTAACATCTTGCAAGAGTATCGGGAGAGCATTGCGAGGTTATTTATTTACTTAATATCGGGAGAGTTAAGTATACGAAAGGAATAAGTGTGAGTTCTCTAGTTTATAGTTGAACTATCTCGGACCTAGGGATAGGACGAGGTTAAGTGGCTAAAGAAGAATTCAACAACATCGATGTTCATCCTTCAATTCACGCCGGGAGGTATCATCAAAGACGTGATCATCGACAGACTTGGACCTAGGGATAGGCCAAGGCATAGCAGGAATTCTTGCCAAACTTGAAGTACAGAGTTGAGTGTTCGCTGCCGCGACAAGCAACAGACTGCTGCCGCGACAGGTGCTGCCACGACGGGGACGACGACAGAACTGACTTTCCCAGACTTAGCAATACTTGCACTACTGAGCAACTCAATACCAACCCATTCTCTCTATCTTGATTTCTCTACTTTTATTTTCCAGTATTCTTTATTATTTTCGTGACAACTTAATCAATCTATTAAATCTCTTCTTTTCCCCTTATGCAGATAGCGAAGGAAAGGGTTAGCCCAGTCCCTGTGGAGACGATATCCGATACTCTAGTATCACTTTATTACTTGCGACGTGTACACTTGCACTCAATTGCGATAGACTATTTTACACGCAACATGGAGCTCTCATTCTTTTTGGGACTCCAAATCAAGCAAAGTACATCAAGGATATGCTCAAGAAGTTTGGCTTGGAGAATGCAAAGCCTCAAGCCACACCTATGAGCTCATCTACAAAGCTTGAAAAAGATGAAGGAGGTAAGTGTGTTGACTCTAAGCTTTACTGTTCTATGATTGGATCTTTGCTTTACCTTACCGCAAGTAGACCAGATATTTTGTTTAGTGTTTTCTTGTGTGCTAGGTTTCAAGCTAGTCCTAGAGAGTCTCACCTTATAGCCATTAAGAGAATCTTTAGGTGCCTTAGAGATACCCATTGTTTAGGTCTTTGGTACCATAGAGACTCCACCTTCAACCTTTATGCTTATTCGGATGCGGATTATGAGGGGTGTAAAATCGATAGGAAGAGTACTTCGGGAACTTGTCAATTCTTAGGTAGTATGCTCATATCTTGGTTCTCTAAGAAACAAAATAGTGTAGCTCTTTCTACCACCAAAACCGAGTACATATCCTTAGGGAGTTGTTGTGCTCAAGTCCTTTGGATGAAGCAACAACTCTTAGATTATGGTATTAAAGTTGAAACCATACCTCTTAAGTGTGATAACACTAGTGCCATATGCTTAACTAAAAATCCCATCCAACACTCTAGAACCAAACATATAGAGATAAGGCATCATTTCATTAGAGATCACGTCCTTAAGGAAGATGTTGTTATAGAGTACGTTGACACCTTAAACCAACTAGCGGACATATTTACAAAGCCTTTAGATAAAGAGCGTTTTTGGTCCCTTAGGAGAGAGTTAGGTCTAACTAGCATTCCTTGACCCTTTAGGACTCTTTTTGAAGTTAAAATTGCTTGATCTTGTGAAATTGCATATTTATGTGTTGTTGCTCTTGAAAATATCCATGCTTATAGCTAAGAGGAGTATGCTTCTGTTAGAACATGCTTAGAGTTGCTCATTCGTCATTTGCATTCATTTAGGAGGTGTTAAAATCGAGCCTTTGGTTGTTCTTAAAGCCTAAAATGTATTTCTGGGCATAGGGTATCGATACAGCCTTAAGCGTATCGATACAAGTACTGTATTAGCTTCCCAGACTACATTTTGCCTAAAACGGGTATCGATACGGTTAAACCCGTTTCGATACGAGCAACAAGCGTTTCGATACGGATTGCATCCGTTTCGATACAGACCTTCAACGGGAATTACGATTTTACCCATGTATCGATACACAATCAGGCGTATCGATACGCGATTGCGCAGACAGCTTTAAATTGGCATTTAAAGAGTTCAACTTTTACTAAAATTGAATTTTTCAAAACCCTAAAAACCCTAGCCATTTTTCACTCTATAAATAGCCTCTCAATCCCTCATATTTTCACACCACAACTCAAAATCTCTTGAGGGTTTTCGAAATCAAGCAAAGCTCTTCAAGCTTTTCATCAATTTGGTGCTAAGTTCTTCTCTCATTCCTCTCTATCAGTATCAAGGTAAAACTCTTTCCTCTTTTCTTTTATTTTTTTCTTTTGATTTTCGTTTCAAATTTTCTTTTGTTTTGTTTTGTCTTCTCAAAAACTTATCTTTTTTCAAACTTTTTCTTTTTGTTCTGTTTACAATTTTTTTAACAAAAACCTTGATTATTGGTTTTCAATGAGTTGAATGAAGAAAATTAATGCATACACTATTTTTAATCTTTTCTATAGTTAATGGCACCTAAAAAGAAAGCACGTACTAGTGAAGCCCGTGAAGGTTCCAATGCCGGAGGTGGTACTCGCCCGAACCTCACTCTTATCTATCAACAATTTTTTAAGTCCACCGGAGATCTCAACTTTTTTCACCAATTTCAAAACTATAAGATCCATCCAGATATGGTAATTTCCATTCCGTTTCTTAACTCGGAGCATTTCAAATTTGAGTATTTACCTTTGCTCCAAGAATGGAAGTTTATGGATTTTCTCCAAATTCCCGGATTTTTCTTTCGCATCTTAGTTTTGATCTTCTATGCTAATGCTAAGTGTTGTGCCAATCGAGATGGTGTTGTTACGGCCGTTAATTCTCATCTTATGGGTAAAAAGATCACTATCGATGTTCAATCTATTTGTGATGTGTTTAAGTTGGAAGATGAAGGCTATGATGATGAGAATGCTCTTGGCCATGTCCTAAGTGGTTCCGTCACTGCCCTTAATGCTCAAGATCGGATCCTACATTTGATGGTTTCTTGGTGGTTTAGGCCCTCGGGAGGGAAGTATTCCACTATCCGCCAAGTTGATGATTTTTGGATTCGATGCTTCCGTGAGAGAAAACGTCCAAACCTTGCCTGAATTATGTTTGCGGAGATTGTCTATCTCGTGCAACATCGCCACAGTACACTCGTCACTTCCTTCACCTATGGTACGACTTTGAGTTATTTCTGCCTACAAAAGGAGATAGATTGCTCACGTGACTACCCAACTCCCATCACCGATCCTATCGATGAAAGATCTCTTGCAAGGGGTAAGTTTCATTACTTCAATGGTAGTTGGCTTCGTCTATCCGAGCTCCCTAGTGAGGCCGCAGAACAATTTGCTAATCCTCAAGTTGATCAAGTTCCTCAAGCTCCTCCTCCACCTTCTATGGAATCCCTCATGACTTTTCTCAATGAGCAATTCACGAGTTTGCGCACGAGAATTGCCTCCATAGATCAAGTGATGAATTTAGGGTTTACCGCTATTGACACAAGGTTTACAAGCCTTGAAGATCAAATGAAGAATGTGAAGACACGCCTCACTTCCCTTGAAGGCAGTCACAACTCAATGAACATATCCCTCACCGCTTTCCATGACGAGTGGCGTCAAACTAGGAGGAATGATGATGCAATTGAGGATGATGATGAAGATGATGAATATGGCGATAGAGATGCATAGTAGTTCATCTTTGCATATCATTTATGTCATTTAGGATATTTATGCACTTTTGATTTATGTTTTTAGGATTAAGTTTGCATTATTCTAAAACCTATGCTTTGATTTTCTGTTATTTGGATTTTAAGTTGATGTTATCTTTATTTTAAACTTAATGTTTATCAATATTATGTTGCTTGGTTATTATTTATACCTTTTGCCTATTTATGCACTTTATATTATGTCTCAATTATTTTTGATCTAACAAAAAGGGGAATAGGGAACAAGCTCACACTTAAAATATTTTGATTTTCAACTTAAAGTTTACGTAGCTAATATTAAGGGGGAGTTATTTTGCAAAGCTTTTCAAAGTGTCAAAAAATTTCAAGTTTTGGTTTTGTTATATCAAAAAGGGGGAGATTGTAAAACCTATATTTGATTTTGATATAACTAAGTATGTTAAGGTTTAATTGAAAACTTGAAATAGATTTCTAAGTCCCTCAAATGATTTATAAATCACCAACACTTAAATCTGATTTGAAAAACTCAAAACTCCAAATAGTTTCTAAGTGTTCCAAAGCCAAAGTATTGAAAAACGTCCAGGCGTATCGATACGCTTCCAGCCGTATCGATACCTTTTTTACAAAGTTGGCTACTAGAAAGACGTGTTTCGATACGCCCCTCACCGTATCGAAACAGTGTATCGAAACAGATTGAATCTGTATCGATACGCCCCTCTGTAAAAACTGAAGGAGTTTGAATGGCGTACCGATACGGTTCCACCCATATCGATACAGTTTAACGGAATTTTTAATTCGAAGAGCTTTAAATATTTTCGATCGTTGGTGTCAGCTATTAGGTAACTAACATTTAAAGTGGTAGTTGTCCCGTATCGATACGGTGTTCCCCCTATCGAAACGGAAACTTCCATTGAGCTAAGTTGAGAAAAAGGTATCGATACGGTCTTACCCGTATCGAAATGGTCCATGTCCCGTACCGATACGCTTACACGCGTATCGATACACCCTCTTTATTATTGTGCAACGACTCTTTCTGTTTTGAGATAGGTATCAATACGGGTCTTCGTGTACCGATACGAATAGCTGTAGAAGTGCATTTATGGTGGAAAGAGAGGGTCCCAACGGCTATAATTAATACCCTAACCACCCAAACGGCTAGAACTGATAGAGAAGGTATAAATTGAAGCTTATTGAAGACCAGCAACAACCATTGCATCAAAGATAAACATCCAAGCAAAAATCCAAGCTCATTGTGCTTATTTTCCAATTTCTTGTAAACCCCAAATTGTGTTGTATTCAATTCCTATTCTATCATCAAATTTGGGTTGAGTGTTTGTACTTAAAGGGGCAATCTTGTATTTGAGAGATATCTTTCTTGCCTAAATTCTTCTTTCTTCACTTGTGAGAGTTTGATCAAATTTTGGGTAGAAAATTTGACTGGTTGTGTAAATATTACCTCCTAAGCATTGAAAATGGAAAAAACAAATTAGTGAATTGTTGCAAATCCTTAGTGGTAGCTAAGGTAGTGGATGTAGAGTTCATTTGGAACTTAAACCACTCTAAAATCCTTTGTTCTTTATTTTTAGCTATCATTTTACTCCAACAATTTTTTAAAATCCCAATTCACCCCCCTCTTGGCTTTGATCAATCCATTGATCCACTCAACAAGTGCAACAGAACTAACATAATCATCACACTAACAGAGTCAACCAGACATTATCAGAATACAATTTCCACCAAGAATCAATTCACCACATAAATAGGTATGAATGAATATGCAACATAGTATGACATGCACCCAACTACATCACCATCCGAATAGTAAGGTTCCCCAGAACCACTCTCTACCTCGTCACCATCCAAAGTAGAATCCAGCCCGTAGGGCGAAACCACTGATCCGAAGTAGACATCAACCCGAAAGATGAAGCTACTAAACTTCCCCGTACAGAATCCCAACCATAATGAGATGACATAAAATCTGAGTTTTGAATCTGAATGCATTGTTTATCAACAGAAATGCATAATCATATAATCCGATATACAATAATCCGAATATGATAACATATATAAATATTGTATAATGTAACAGAATGCTAAACAAGTCAAATATCACAGATCAACAGAATATTATTATCATACATCATCAGACAATATCATGTATACATTTCAGCCCATCAACACATTTACATACAGAGCACTGTAAACAAACATCACAGAAGAGAACACACCTAAGGTAGCTAACACTCAACGTCGACGGTGACATCTCCCACGCTCAGCTCTATCTCCAGGTCGGTTAGAGTCAGCTCCTATAATAATTAAATACACCATCAAAGATATTACTACTATGTCAAGACACTGATAATATAAATGTCGAATATATTATTAATTAAACTCACGAGCGGATCCCGGTGTCTGAGCAACAGGAGGTCGTCCAGGTGGAGGAGGAGGAAAGATCTCAGTATCCGAGTCAATGTCGTCTGCAAATAAGAATAATTCCAATTAATTTCATGATATTCAAATCTTTAAATGCTAAGTATAATCGAATAAAAGTGGTCAAAATGATCTTTCGGGTTCGAATTTGGGAAAACGGACAACGGAATCAGAATCAGGATGTCGAAAAACATGAAATAGGCTTTTTTCTAAAAAAGTCAACGATCAACGGTCAATGGCACTAACGTCATCGCTTACATCATGCGCCACGTCACTGGTGACGTCATCTGGTTCAGGTCAACATGGTCTGATTCGGTTCTATTGCAGTTCGGTCTAACTCGGTTTACCCTTTGGACCGGTTCGGTCCGATTCAGCCCCTTTTCCCCTTTTCATTCGAAAACAAAATTAGGGTTAAAAACCCCTAATCGGTGTGACGCCGAAATCGTACGCTAGTGACCCCAAATGCATCCAATTAACCAAACAAACACACACACAGATTAACCCCCAAAAGCGACCAAAACCTTACCCCTAAACACTAAAATTGCGAGGAAAGAACGACACGAACGACAACGCAAAGTATACGAATGATTTTAAACCGTTTCTGAACAAATGACGACCAAAGAGTGAAGATGGAGGAGTGGCCCTTGATCGGACAAAGAAGAAGAGTCGAACGATGGTGTCAGGCCGTCGAAAGCACGATGTTTGGCCCTTGGCCGGACGGTAAACGAAAAATGTGGG
This sequence comes from Hibiscus trionum, assembly GCA_030270665.1. Classification (NCBI taxonomy): domain Eukaryota; kingdom Viridiplantae; phylum Streptophyta; class Magnoliopsida; order Malvales; family Malvaceae; genus Hibiscus; species Hibiscus trionum. Next base: position 11,033,830 of record BSYR01000056.1, read on the forward strand.
GTTTAGTTCGCGCGAGAGAGAGAAGAGATGAAGGTGGAAAACCAAACGACGCAAAATTGATTCTCGAAAGAGAATCAGATTTTTACCATGTTTTTAGGGTAAATTACACAATAAGGGCTCCAACTTAGCCCGCCTTACAAAAAAGTCACTGAAGTTTCAAAAATTCTCAATTTAACCACTAAATCAATTAGGATTTCAAATTAAAATTCCCAATTATTAGGGTTTTTAATTTAGGGATTTCAATTAAGTTAGGGTTTCAAATTAGGCAAAAATTGGGGTGTTACACATCAGCCAAGTCATTTGTCTTGACTAGCTGAACAACATTTAACATCTTGCCCATTTTGTTTTGGTTTATTTTTCAAATCGGTACTTGAATTTTATTTTTATCATAAGGGTACCTGATTTTTTTGTCTCTAATTTGAGAAAAAAATCTTAAATTGGTATTTGATTCTAGTGTGATATTTCGACAACAAATCAAATTGTGACACAATATTTAAACGGATAAAAATCTTTTGCCCCTTTTCGGTGCCCCTATATATGTCCCAACACTAAAAAATATTAAAAAATTAAATTTCAAGTCCTAACCCTAAATTCTAAATACTAAACTCTACACCCTATACCCTATACCCTAAAAATACACCCTATCCTAAATTCCATAAACCCTAATCTTAAACCTTAAAGTATAAACCTAATTTTTAGTGTGGGAGCATAAGTAGGGGCACCGAAAGAAGGCAAAAGATTTCCATCTTATTTCAACTCCTAACTTTATTGCGCTCAAGAGATCTAGTGGATTATCCTGCGAAACTAACTAATTCTATATATAATATAATAACCAAAACCTCTCAGCAATGACGAAATAATTGTCATGTTATATTGCACGTGGACTTAATGGAATATCCTTCAAGAAACAAACAAACTACACAGATGATGTTAAAGCACTTCAAGGGAAAAAAATATAGATTCAAATCAACCCCAAAATGCAAATTCCTTCCCATATTTTTCTCACATGTTTCCATAGTTTGCATACTTACAATTATAATTATATGCATCAAGGCCATATAAAGAAGGGACTCTAATCCGCTAGGAGGGATCACAGATATTCAAAATCGAGATGTCAATGGGGGAATTCACGACTGCTTCCATCATGGATTCTCTTCATCTTGAGGCTCTGTTTCTGTGAAATCTTCTATCACATCAGTTCTAGCAGTCTGTCTACTCAATGTGCACAGCTCGTCTATCTCAAAGAGTAACAACGGACCGCAAACGAAGATGGTGATGGTAAACAAGATGAAGTTGTGCATGACCTTCATGGTTAGATGTAAACTGTTTATATCTAATTGCAATTGCAATAGAATTAGCTCTAAGTTTCCACATTGGGATGCATTTCTGTCAGACATATATTAATCAGCTTTCTTATTGGCTTTTGGTTCTTTCCTTGGATGTGTAAGGCCCTTAGTTGATGCCACTGCAGAAAACTCCAGTTTTGCTCCATGTCTGTTTCTTTCGACGAATATGCTTCCACTGCTTTTGCATATGGTTGAACTCGTAAGTTTGAACCGGCCATCTGCTAAAACCTGTTTCTGAAGCATATGCTTCCACTGCTTTTGCATATGCTTGAAGGTTATCATCAAGTTCTACCAAATCAGTGAAGCAAGGTGAAAAAGAAAGGATTAAGGGAATGGAAAGCTCTTGGATTGAAGTAATATGGTATTTAGAGAACTGAAATTATATTCTGGGTCAAGTGAGCTTGTTGGAAAGCTTAATGGATGAGAGTGACAAGTTGAATCTTATGGTATTTTATAAATTCAAGCTATGAAAATACATGAATCACTATGCATGATTGGGGTAAATGGTTATTTGGTTGTGTTTACATGGTTTATTGGCATATTGGTGATTTTAAAAAGGATGAGATTGGGGTTGAATTGTGGCATTAACTGGGCAGTTTTAAGCTGCTCTGCCCTCGAGTATCGATATCTAATGATTTGGTGTTGATACCTTGCTCAGTAGAAAGTTTGAGTAATTTTAAAAGGGTTTAGTATCAACACCGTATCCTTCTGAAAATACCTAATAGACATCGACTGCATGGATCTATGTTACTCGAACTCAGATGCTGGTCCCAAATTTCCATGCATTTGGAAGATCATATCAACGTTGCGATATGCTTCAAACACGAATACTTAAAAGTCAGACGGAACTTATCATTAATCTGAAAAAGGTACAATGACTGCTTTAGTATTCTATCCAAAGTGGAAGGTATTGAATATGAAACTGCATAACTATCAAGAAAAGGAATGTTATAAATTTGGAACAATGTGGCAAAACGTTAACATTTCCTCTTTGCAAATGAATGAAAAATACAGAGGCCTATTTCTACCACTATATTGTTGATTTATACCTACCATTATTGTTTATCACCTGGACTCTGATCCTCCCTGCCGCTGGTCGATTCAATCCCTTCAGCAACATTTTCTTTCACTGAACTCAGTGAGTCTACATTCTCCTCACCTTTACTCCCATTTTCATTATTTGTGGAACCTCCCATGATCGAATTTATGGCAAGCTGACCCGAATAAAGGAATAAGCCTAGAGAATTGATGCCAAAAACAAATGTTGCAAGGTAGCACAATCCATTCACTATAGTCCTGCAAATTACAAGCATACAAAGGATGAAACTACAAGGATTTACAGCTAGGAGCATAGAATGAAGAACTAGTTGAAAGTTACCTGACTGTTATTGTTATCTGGCGAACCTGCAAATCATAAAGATGGAAAATGTAAAGAAATATGGCAAATACTCTCAAACAGGAAAGGGAACCACATATATGGTAAGAAGGCAAGTTCATAGGTAAACTGCTCACAAATTCAAAGAGCTAAGCAACTATAGATAAAGGGACTCGGAGGACAAACCGAGAAACTATCGGAAACCGATTGGCGATTAAGAGCTGCCTCAATAGTTGTGGTGAATTTGTAAAGAATAATAGCAATGACACCAGCAGCTATGCTTCCCAACAATGCTTGAACTGCTGAGGGAGTCGATGACTTGGTATCAATTGAAGTTGACGCCATTGCTTTCAAATTATCCAGTGCCTCTTCCTTCAACGATTTCTGTGTCCCTGATGACCTAAATTTCTAGAAACAGGAAACCACTCTCTTTAATATCTAACTAATCAAAATCCCACATTTGAAGGAAGGGAAAAGCACAAGAAACACCCAGAGAATATGCCCAATTCAAAATCTCAAATATCAATAAAGTTTTAACTTTTAATGGGAGAATGGCAGTCTAAACTTGAAATTCCAATTCAAATGCACCAAATAATGAAAACCCAATTCTTAAAATTGAAAATTTTGACACAAGCAACCAAAACAGACTAGGAAAATTTTCATTTCAGCTAAGTGGATATACTCACCAACTCTTTGGCACGCTTAGCACGGCGTCTAAGGGAGCGAAACAGGAAGACCCCAATGGCGCCGGTAAGCAGAACACTGGTGGCAGTTTGGAGGGGAGTGGGGTCATCATTTGTTGCAAAGATTGAAATGGAAGTTGAAGATGGTGGCAGCTCAAAAGGTCCCTCTTCTTCCTCTTCTGATTCTGCTATGGTGGTGACGGGTCCTTGAGCTTGAACTAATAATGGCCCGAGGTGCACTTTGGAGTGGGGAGAGAAAGGAGAGAAAAAACTGGGTTTTGGGAGAAGAAAGAGTGGGGAAGAAGATGGGTTGTGGAGGGGAGGGAGGGATAGAAGGGAAGGGGAAGGAGAGGACAGGAGAAGAAGAGATGGAAGCATTTGGAGCAGAGGGTTTTTGTTTTAAAGGTTTTAGCTTTAGGGAAATTTGTTTGTCTTCAAAATCTTTTTATGGATTGTAGAACTGAAGCATTGTATTCTGAAAAAAAAAAATCTGTTGGATATTGTTGCTGTTGAAATTGGTCCCAGATTAAAGGTGTTCTGTTTTTTTCTTTTCCTTCCTTTTTTTTATTATCTTTTACTCGAAATATGCACGTACCAAGGATTTTTCCTTTTTTCCTATTTTATTAGTAAATGGAAATTAATTGATCAAACAATTACCAATTGATCTAATAAAGTAAGGATAAATATTTTATACACATGCAAAGTTTCCACAAGCACTTTAGTTTTAGGGTATAGGGAGTTAGTTTAGGGTATAGGGTTTAGGGGTTTAGGCGTAGGGGTTAGAATTTAGGGATAATTATTTCAATTTAAGGTTTATGGTTATAATTTAGGGTTTATAGGTTAAAACCTAAATCCTCACCATATTACCCTAAAAACTAAACTCTAACATATAAACCCTAAATTATAATCCTAAACCTTAAATTGAAATAACTATCCCTAAATTCTAAACCTCTAGACCTAACCCTATAGGCTAAACTAATTCTCTATACCCTAAAACTAAGGCGCTTGTGGAAACTTTCAGTTTCCACCGCAGTGTATAGGATATTAATCCATAAAGTAAAGGGTAAACGTCACCGTCACTAAACTATTTTATTTTCCTATTTTTGTCATCAAACTATTATTTTGATAATATAATTATTAAGGTTACGTTTTTTTATTTAATCGCCCGCTGTTATAAACTCATAGAAAAACAAGAAAACATGAATAGTTTAGTGATCAAAATAGAAAAAAAAAACAATAAATTGGTGACCAAAATATGAAAAAAAATAACACTGATGATCAAAGTAAGAAAAAACGTAACGTTAGTGACAATTTTTTACAAAATTATAGCTTAATTACCAAAATACAAAAGCGGAAATAATTTAGTGATACGATGAACTTTACCCTAAATAAATAAAGATGAAATCAAATTAAAGGTTTAGGGCTAAATAGTAAACATATGTATAATGTCTATAGCCTATAGGTATGTGTTATACATTTATTTATTTGTTAGTTCAATTAAACTTATTAGTTTTTCTCAAATTAATTTTTAAATTTTGTTATTATTCATATTAATCTATTAATTTGACAGATTTTTACATTTTAACTCTTTTGATACCATGACATTTTAAAGTTGTCATATGAAACATTTTTAAATGAACGAGATGTAAAACGATAGAATATATTTTAGGATTATATTTTGATATACGAATTGTGTAAAAAAAATAGGCTTAAGGGCGCTTGAAGTCTTTAGACTTAATGAATGAACGAGATGTAAAACGATAGAATATATTTCAGAATTTAGGAATATGTCAACTCCCCTGGCCATTGCGTCCAGCTCCAAAATAGCAGGGGGCAACATTGGTCGTCTCCGAGAACTCAAAGAGGACCTCACCTAAGTTGTTTCTAAGCAACCCCCTAATTCCCCCTTTCAATTCCGGCATATTGGCAGCATCGGTGTTTAGTTTTAGAAATCCTGCTGGAGGGGGGCACCAACGTGCGGGAGGAGCCGGGGGTACACCTCTAGGCGGGAATGACGACACTACAGAAAAATCCATTATCAAGTCGTCCAAGGAAAAGGCACAGTCCGAGTGTTTGGCCTTGAACCACGAAGCCAGCCTAAACTTAGTCAGAAATTCTAACTGTAACCAATCAATCTCCTTTTTGTTGAAAACAATTTCATTTCTGAATAGCCAAACTGACCAGATTACAGCAAAAGGAACAAGATTTAGCCAGGCTACTTGGTGGCCTGCAGCGAGACCATTCCACGCGTCAAAAAAGCTTGCAGCATCACAGGGAAAAACCGCCATCACCCTGGTCATTTTACAGAAGCCCATCCAAATGCGCCAAACACCCGCACATGAGAAGAAAAGATGTGCGCAAGATTCCGGCAGAAGCTTACACAGTGGGCACAGGGGGCCCTCCTGGAATGTAACACCCCGCTTAGCTAGTTCGACTTTAACCGGAATACGGCTTCTAAGCAGTCTCCAGACGAAAATTTCGACTTTAGGGGGGGCGAAGCCTAACCAGACTTGTTTCTTCCAAACAGGGTTAAGGCTGACGCTAGGGGCGAGAATAGATCGAAAGGATTTAATGGAAAAGGAACCATCGCTGGATCCTCTCCAACCCACCAGTCATTATCCGACCTGGAGATTTTGAAGTTTCTCAGACAGTCCATGAAAAGCTCCCAAGCGGGTAATTCCCAATCGAAGCACGGTCGGCGAAGAGGGATAGACCAAACCCACTCTGAGCCATTTTTGACTCCAAACTCTGAGATGGGACCTATTTTCCGAATCGAAAGGGCGAAAATACGAGGGAAACTTTCTTTCAAGGAGAAGTTCCCGAGCCAGTGGTCCGACCAGAACAAGATTGATCTACCATTGCCAACTTGGAGAGAAATGTTCTGTCTTATCTTAGAGCAAAAAGGGTCGTTCCCCAGAGATGATTTCATAATCCCCGTCCAAATCCAAGAGTCTTGTCTAGGCTTCGGGAGAGCTGGGATAAGGGGGAAGGGGAGTTGGGAATTTTGGCCTTGATTACCCGCCTCCATAAGTTGTCTTGTTCATTTCTGAACCTGACTAACAATTTACACATAAGCCCTCTGTTTAGCAACTCGAGATTGAGGACGCCCAGACCACCTGCCTCACGAGGTTGACAAATCTGAGCTCACTTTACCCAGTGAATGCAAGATTTTTCCTCGTTACCACCCCAAAGAAAGCGGGCCATTAAGCTATTCAGGCGATTACCCACTTTAGCCGGAAGTCGGAAAAGGGATAAGAAGTAAGTAGGAAGACTGCTTAGAACAGATTTCAAGAGGGTGGGGCGACCGCCTATAGAAAGAGATTTGGCTTTCCAGCTACCCAACTTGGCCGAAAATTTAGCGAAAATAGGATCCCATAACGACTCATTGTTCCTACTAGTGCCTAGAGGGAGACCAAGATATTCAGTCGGAAGCCTACCAAAGGAACAACCGATGTCCGCAGCCCACTTTTTGACCAATTCCTCGCCGATATTAACCCTGAATACCCTGCTCTTCTTCAGGTTAAGTTTCAAACCCGAAGCAAGTTCAAAGATGCGTAAAACCCGCTTTACGTTGCGAATTTGGTTTTCCTTCCCCTCACAGAAAATCAGTAAATCATCTGCAAATTGTAGGTGCGTGATCTCCAAGGGGGAGTTACTGCCCCTACCAACATTGCAGCCTGAAAAGAGACCCAGTCGAACGGCCTTTCTGAATAGCAAATTTAACGCTTCCCCCACCATGTTGAAAAGGAGGGGTGACAGAGAACAACCCTGCCTAAGGCCACATGATATATTGAAAACGTCAGAGGGAGAGCCATTTACCAGGATAGAGATCGAGGCAAAAGAAATGCATCTGAATATCCAATCACACCACCTATCACCAAAGTTGCACTCTTTCAAAACTCGAATCAAGAAGGCCCAACTAATCGTATCATAGGCTTTCTGAAAACCGATTTTGAAAGTGATGCCATTCCTTCCTGATTTAGACATCGAATCTATGACCTCATTGGCAATCAGGGAACAGTCTAGGATTTGACGACCAGGGATGAAAGCGAATTGTTGTTCACCTATGATGGATCCCAGGACCGAGCTTAAACGTTTTGCAAGGACCTTGGACAAGAGTTTATACATCCCCCCTACAAGACTAATCGGCCTGAACTCGTCGAGAGAAGTGGGATTTCTAACCTTCGGAATGAGGGTGATGAAAGAGTGATTTATGCCCATCTCCCACTCCCGCCCACAGTAAAAATCTTCAAAAAAGCGCATGATGTCCCATTTTAGAATTTTCCAATATTTTTTTGGAAAATCCCAAATTAAAACCATCAGGTCCGGGGGCGCGATTACTGTCGGAAGAAAACAGAACCGCATGAACTTCCTCCTCACAAAACCTCTCTTGTAGGGAGAGAGATTGTTCCTCATTTAATTTGGTAAAATCCAACTTAAGGTCCTCCACCTCCAGGGCAATCAATGTATTATAAGATTCAAAGAAGTGGTCTCTCACCATCTTCTTAATCAAGATAGGATTAACGACGTCCACCCCGTCATTTTTTAGGAGTTTAATTTGGTTCACCCTTCTTTTTGTGGCCGACAAGTGGAAAAAGCGGGTGTTCCGGTCCCCTTCCGAGAACCAACGAAGGCGAGACTTTTGGAGCCATTCACTCTCCTCCTTACGGTAGGCAGACCAAAGTTGGGCTCTCAGTATCCTCAGGGTATCATACGCGCCCAGAATATCAGTGCCTTGGTGCAGCTGTACTTCGATCCGATCAATCTCTTTTTCTATATCCGCCGCCTTGCTTCCCAACTTCCTGGTAAGGTTAGCGGACCAAGCTTTCACAGCCAACTTAGTACCTCTCAGGATACCTCATATACCTACTGAAGCACTGTTCTTTTTTAGAACCTCAATGGAACTTGTAACCACCGAATCAAAGCCCTCCATCTCCAACCAATAGTTAAAACATTTAAAAGGTTTAGGTCCCCAGTTAGATAGTTCAGAGACGAGAACCACTGCATTATGGTCAGAAAGAGACCGGGGTAGAACTTTCTGAAGTAGCCCCGAGAAGGCCAAATTAAAGTCCGCTGAAATTAAAAACCTATCTAGGCGAACAAAAGTTGGCGGATCGCGGTTATTACACCACGTGTATTTACCCCTACCAAGGATAGATTCATCAGCTCGGCTTCGCAAACGAAATCCCTAAATGCTGATATGAGTTGCACATTCATAGACAGACCCAATTTTTCTTCCTGGTCAAGAAAAAGGTTGAAATCCCCACCCACACACCACGGGATATCCCTCGATTTTAGGAAATACAGCAACTCAGAAAGAAAATTGGCTTTTTCAGAATCCGTCGCAGGACCATACACATTCACAATCCCGCAGCGAAAGTTGATACTCTTAAGTTACCCAATGACTGCAATAAATCTAGTGAATACTAATTTATCCTCCATCTGAAAAAAATCAGTATTCCAGACACTAAGCAGTCCTCCTACTGAACCCGAAGCAGGAGAGAAAACAGATTCTAACTCCCCCGTTTGCCAAATAGTTCTAATATCCCTAGCTAGTATCTCTTCTAGTTTCGTTTCTTGTAATAATACAAAGTTCAGTCTAAGTTTACGGATTAACTCTCTAATGGCTCTCTTTTTTTCCCGACGTCTAAAACCCCTAATATTCCAAATGATAGCATTAAAATCCATAATAAATAATAATAAAAAACGGGGGTAAAATAACCTTACCGAAAAAGATCAGCCCCTGCTCCTCAGCTCCTTCTCCAAGCTGTAAACCCTTTTGAAGACGGCTTCCCTCCCACCTTTAAAAGAAAATTCTAGCATGTTACACATCTCCCATACTGATTCGGCTTTGAGACCAGCAACTGAATCTTCCAAACCCAAATCTTCAATTCGAGCAGCGTTGGCCGAAAACTCAGGGGAATCCTCCAGTGAATCTCTAACAAGACGTCTCACAATTCTTCTATTTTTGGCCCGAAAAAATTCTTGTAACCGCCAGGGAGGGATGAAATAATAGGGAATTACCCCAAACTGCAACCGACTTCGGAATGAACATTTTCTTGACCTTCGAAACTGTTCGGGACAATTTCCCGTGAGGTTGAAATAATGTTCAGATTGCTCACACGCTTAAGGGTCTGATCTGGCCTATTGATGGAATTGAAAGATACCGGCCCAAGCTCCTCAATTAGGGCAACACCCAACTCAGGCCCGTTTGGACCTACAAGCCCCAGCGGATAATCACTGCGGCCCAGACCGTTTCTCCCCACATCCACATCACCAGCATTCTCCGAAATTATTGGGGAGTCAACCCAATCAGCCACGTGAACCACGTTGTTTACCTCTACATTACCGTTAATATTCCCTGATTCCTCGGAACCATCCCCGTCATTACTATTGTCGCCATTGGAAGAGTAAAAATCCCCTCGATTCTCATGCATGTTCTCCTCATCTGCCTTATCGGAAACATTCACCCCATTACTGCCCTCACCGTTGGGAAAATTAAATTCCCCTCGATCCGGGTGATCGTTAGCAGTCCCCACCGCCGGGCCAACCCTATCGACGTCTGCTGATGACGCTGGAACTCCGTCAGGGACCCTATCATCTTCCACCGCCAACCCATCATCCTCAGCAATATCCCATTCATTCGTGAAGTATCCATCAAACTCCTCATTGGCTTCCACTTTTTCTGCTGCGTCAAAATTCCCTAACAAGATCCTAATACGGTACGGGTAGCCCATAGAAGACACTGTTATACTATCCGGGATGGTGGTGGTGCTTTCCACTCTCATGAAGAACCTTGCAGAATCGAGCCTCTCCATGTTTTGTGTCAATGGATCTAAAGCATCGAATTTTCCCCAACGGTTGCCCAACTCTTCAAAAAAAATTTATGCCAACAGAAGAGAGGCACTCCCTTGAGAATTACAGATACATAGTAATGCGGAACACCCTGTAACAACAATGGTCCTAAGTGGGAAAACCAATAGGATAATTCCTCTTTTTTCGATCTCCATACTTCCTCCATGTACTCCGCAGTGTTGAACATAAGGATTGAGGATTCATTATCAGTTCCCCATTTCACTACCTTGACTTCTACGTCATCGTTGATTACTGCCCGTTGAACAAAATCATGGTCGAACCCTTCTTTCAGTACACCCACCATACAACGGTTCATCCATAGCGTGTCCTTGAGTGGTATTTGAAAGATAACAGTGTTGTTTTCTGCCACGCTCTTGGATCGGCCATCGTTCATGGGATTTGACTCACTGTTGACACCCTTCTCCTGCACTTGATTCTCCACCAAAACTTCCCTGTATGTTCTGTTATCCCCAACCTTGTGAGGAGATAGCTTTTCTTTCTGTTTCCTTTGAGCACCTTTGTCCCTAGTTGCCTCCCTTCTTCTGGACGTCCATGCTGACTCCCCTCGAGACCCAGGGCCAGCAACTGGCCGAGGGAACCTAGCCTTAGTCACACTAACAATAAACTCGTCGATGCGAGATTGATTGGTCTTGAAGATTGCATTTTCCATATCTTTCTTCGAGTCCATGGTGACAAAGGCAAAGGTGGTATACTGGTATCTTTTTTTCAGGTTCGTCTCCGGAATGTAAACTTATCGGACCAAGCCGTGGTGGTTGAAGAGTTCCCTAAGAGCAAAACGGGAAACCCTTTTACTCAGGTTGTCGATGAAACATGTCCATTCCACCCTCCTGCTCCCATCAGTGTTAACCGCCGCCGATGGGTTCCCCATCGGAGCACCGCTCCTTTTTTCCCTGCTGCTTCCGTTCTTCATGTTAATATAATACTCCTTTTGATAACATTTTAGGTTAGTGTTCTGTTTTTTCTTTTCCTTCCTTTTTTTATTATCTTCAACTCGAAATATGCACGTACCAAGGATTTTTCCTTTTTTCCTATTTTATTAGTAAATGGAAATTAATTGATCAAACAATTACCAATTGATCTAATAAAGTAAGGATAAATATTTTATACACAGGCAAAGTTTCCACAAGCACCTTAGTTTCAGGTTATAGGGAGTTAGTTTAGGGTATAGGGTTTAGGGGTTTAGGCATAGGGGTTAGAATTTAGGGATAATTATTTCAATTTAAGGTTTAGGGTTATAATTTAGGGTTTATAGGTTAAAACCTAAATCCTCACCATATTACCCTAAAAACTAAACTCTAACATATAAACCCTAAATTATAATCCTAAACCTTAAATTGAAATAACTATCCCTAAATTCTAAACCTCTAGACCTAAACCCTATACGCTAAACTAATTCTCTATACCCTAAAACTAAGGCGCTTGTGGAAACTTTCAGTTTCCACCGCAGTGTATAGGATATTAATCCATAAAGTAAAGGGTAAACGTCATCGTCACTAAACTATTTTATTTTCCTATTTTTGTCATCAAACTATTATTTTGATAATATAATTATTAAGGTTACGTTTTTTTATTTAATCGCCTGCTGTTATAAACTCATAGAAAAACAAGAAAACATGAATAGTTTAGTGATCAAAATAGAAAGAAAAAAACAATAGATTGGTGACCAAAATATGAAAAAAAAAATAACACTAATGATCAAAGTAAGAAAAAACGTAACGTTAGTGACAATTTTGTACAAAATTATAGCTTAATTACCAAAATAGAAAAGCGAAAATAATTTAGTGATACGATGAACTTTACCCTAAATAAATAAAGATGAAATCAAATTAAAGGTTTAGGGCTAAATAGTAAACATATGTATAATGTCTATAGCCTATAGGTATGTGTTATACATTTATTTATTTGTTAGTTCAATTAAACTTATTAGTTTTTCTCAAATTAATTTTTAAATTTTGTTATTATTCATATTAATCTATTAATTTGACAGATTTTTCCATTTTAACTCTTTTGATACCATGACATTTTAAAGTTGTCATATGAAACATTTTTAAATGAACGAGATGTAAAACGATAGAATATATTTTAGGATTATATTTTGATATACGAGTTGTGTAAAAAAAATAGGCTTAAGGGCGCTTGAAGTCTTTAGACTTAATGAATTTTTTTTGCACCTAATTAAGCCCTCGAACTAATAAATTGAATCAATTTTGACCTTCAATTTTTGATAATTTTTTTCCTTGAGATATTATTGTCGCATGACAAACTATAGTTTTGTCATGTGACATTTACAGATTTTTTTAGAAGACCATTTTTTATAATTTTTATATGTTTTTTTTAATTTTATAACTTTTAAAGATTTTTTAAATAAAATGAGAAGATTCTAAAAATCTCAAGTGACAACACTGTAACACGACTCGTTGCACCAGTAGATCAAAAAAATATTAGATTTAACCGTCAACGTTGGTCAAAGTAGTGAATTGATGAATTTTTAGAGTTTAAAGGCTTAATTGAATGTAAAAAAAAAGAGCTCAGAAGCTTAATTGATTTTTTTTCAAAATTCAATGGCTTATGATAGCCTTAAGCAAAAAAATACATTGTCCTCCTTAAAATCTAAATTCTAAATTATTGAACAAAAAATCCTAAAACTCAAACACTAACCTTAAATCTTAAATTTTAAATCCTACAACATAAACTCCTAAACCCTAAATCATAATCTTTAAACCATAAGTCTAACAAGCTTGTGTATCAATTTTTCCCATATTTTTAATAATATTTATTTCAAAGAAAAAGAAAGAAAGGTAAATACCATCATTTGATGAAATCTAGTACACAGATTGGACTTGAAGCCTTCAATAACAAGAATGAATTATTGTAAACACAAAGTTTCAGACACCCCAAATTGTTATCAGAACTCAGAATTTAATCCAATTAATTCATACAATCGAGTAAAAAACTATTTACATAAAAATTCATAGTATCAGACAAGAACTTTGCCTCTATAGGCTTTTGGAACATGAACACTGGGGAAAGAATACTTATCAGTTCTAAATGAAAAATGAAAAATGAAAATCTGGTAAACTGGAAAAATTATAGTAGTAGAAATGGGGTGATGTTGTAATGAATTCTCAGCACTCTTGTCGAACATTAGTTGCCACAGCTCTGGCCCAAAACTTGATCTGTGCCTTCATATCCTCTGCTGTGTTCTTTGTACCACAAGCTGGAAGAGGAGGTGCAGGGCATTGTACGAACCATGCCTCGGACAAGTATGGTTTCCTCACTCTCTCTTGTTTCAGCTCATCTATCTTAGTTCCCTGCAATCCCGGGAGTATGTTAACAACATCGGGGCTCAAATCTTCGTTGTCGAACGTGAATCCCAAGTCCTTGAACCCTTGCAGTTCTTGGAATGCAAGATCGCTATGGCTTTTCTGCAGCATCCTCTTCGGATTCGGATGCCGGCCTCTCGTGACCGAGGCCTCCTTGGTGTTGTCAATGGCTTGGAATTGTTGGTTTCTTGGTGGTCTACTAGTACTAGACCTTTGCAAGTTCATTGCCTGCAAATGCAAATGACAGAAGATTAAAACAAAACCCACATTGCCAAATTGCAGAAAGATTAAGATTATATATATTATATATGAATCTATGATCAGATGAGTACCTTGTTATGATTGTGCCTCGGGGGCAATATATCCGGGGTGTTCGCCATTGCTTGTCGGATCAATTTACTCATTCTAAGATCACTGTCAATGTCATTATCCTGAGTTAACTCATTAGTCCCCATTGAAGTAGGCAAAGAAGGTGTTCTTAGTAGATTATGTCGCGACGATTCGCCGCTCGATTTGATCTTCCTGTCATGTATGGTATGATCCGAACACGTAGTTTTCGATGTTTGAAGTGATAATTGCCTATTCAACTTGATCTTCCCACCATTGTTCTTCCTTTCTTGAACCTCATCTTCCCTCCCTATACAAGGCGGCAACGACGGTGCACGAACCAAACCATTATGGATTCGATCACACGAATCTTCAGCCAAAACATCTTGGCTGAAATTCGACGATGTACAAGGATCCGAATAACACCTCAACATCCTTCTCCTCCTATGGAACAAGTTCTCAAAAAACCAGGACTCCTCTAACAGATCAAGAGCTTCAACTTTCTCCATCTCTGTAAACTGATCATATGCAAGAAAAGACAGACAGTTGAGATTCATTTTCATTTAACCATGGTTTTATCATGTCATCTAGTGGACGAATATGAATAAGAAAAGCCACGTGGGCAAGGCAGCCATGTGGTTTTGGAGATCACAGCTCAGAAACCCAGATTTTATATTGGAAAAAGATTCGGTGGGCGAAGTTGATAAGTTGGGAGATGGTAGATGAGGTGAGAATTATATGTTATACTGTTCAATGTTCATATATAGGCTATGATTTTGCTGTCATTTGGACAGCGCAGCGCATTGGCCATGTGATGGGTGGTTTTGGTTACGAATTATGAGGAATATAATAAGAGAAAATAATGGTTTGTTTTTTGTGCTTCATCTCATAGGACAAACTGGAAAACAACTCATTGCGTGTTGAAACTGCAGATTTCTGGTGTGTTTTTTTTTTCTTCGGTCGTTGATTGGGAAGTTGAATGGGGGGTTGGGGTTGTTGGTTTTTCGTGCAGAGATCTCCTTCAATCATGCCCTTGATTCTTGTTTGTTTGTTTGGTTTTATCTTCCACAACAGTAGAAGATCAGATCAGATGCGTTCACCCATGGCAACGGGTTTATTGCTCCACTAGTACTTATAAATTGTTAAAAAGATTAAGGGTAAATTGGGTTCGAGCGCGGTTCAAAGCTTGACATTGTGAATAGAGAAAACTGGAATAGAAAGGTCGTTTTTATAATGAGTTTATACAAAAATCCGATTCAAATTAGTTAATCAATAAACCGGGTTAAATAAAAAAATAAAGGGTAAACTACCCTCTAGGTCACTAAACTATTGATATTATTCTATTTCGACCATTGAACTATTTTAAAAAATACTATTAAAAAATATCTTTTAAAAAATAATTAATATATATATTTAAAAAATAAAATATCATGAAATTTTCAAATATTTTTAAAATAGTCCCTAAATCCCAAATTCAGCCACTCCCATCGGTATTGGCCGCATTGCCGATGACGAAATGGAACACCTTCTCCTCGCCGAACGACTCACACATCGTTCGTCGTTCGTTTTGCCGTCGTTCGTCGCGAATCGTTCAAATGAACCACTCGACGATTTCGCTTTCATCCGACGTTTCACACAGTGTCGTTCGATTACCGGCGACAGAAGGGTAGGGTAAATGATCGCGATGATCCGACGACCAACGTGGTGGGCGGCGACGTGGTAATCGGTGGCGTAATCAACTCAAATCAGGTTTTGGGTTTAGAGAGTTAGAGATTTTGAAATTTGGGGGCTATTTTGTGAAATCTGAAAAATTTGGGGCTATTTTTTGAATAAATAATTTTTTAAATAATATATAAAAATGTGATGCTACATCATCTCCCCATGCCATGCAGACATGCAACGTCATCTCCAAGCGTTGACCGTTAGTTGACTAACGATTTCCATCCAACGAGGATAAAATTTGAACAAAAATGAAAAGTTAGGTGATTGTTTGCACAAAAAAAAAAAAACAAATAGGGGCTAAAGTGACCAAAATGTCAAACATTGAGAGTTACTTTTGACCTTTTGTTTTAAGGAAACCGTTGTTCTAACAAATAAGTAAATTTGTATAATTACACATTTATTTCTCGTTATTTACACATTTTATAAATTTAGTTTTAATTTTAAATTAATTTAATAAACAAGAATGAGGAAGGGAGACTCAAACCTGAGCATTTGGAGTTCGTATTAAGTTAGGTAATTTCAAGTTGTTTTCATTTTAGGTCGGGTTAACTCGGGTTTTGAGTTCGTATTAAGTTTGAGTTTGGTACAAATAGTCGATAGACTTTGGGTTGGGTCATAACGAGTGAATTATTTAACGCCTTTCACGAACACGAATCACATTAAAAATAAATATTAGGCACTAGAATGAACAAAAATATCATCAAATGATTCATATCTAAAATATTGGAGTAAATACAAAAATTAGAAATTAATAAGAGGCAATTTCGGTGAAAAATAAAATTTTAGGGACTAACATGAATAAAAATATCATCATATTAAAAATACTCGACTAAATTACAAAAAAATGAATACGAGTCAATTTAGAATAAAAATAAAGTTTTAAAGACTATAATGAACAAAAATATTAAATTAAATTAAAAACATTGGACTAAATTACAAAAAATGAATAGAGTCAATTTGGACTAAAAATAAAGTTTTATGGACTATAATGAACAAAAATATCATCATATTAAAAATAGTGGACTAAATAAGAAAATTTTAAAATAAATAGCGGTGAATTTAAATCCTTAAACCCCAAACCTTAACCCTTAAATTAACTAATAATTAAAGTGTAAACCAAATCCATGAACTAATCTCATAACCCCAACCAACCACTCAACTTGACACATTTACCCCTAAACCCAAAACCTCAACCCCTAAATCTTACATTCACTAATAATTAAAGTGCAAGCCTAATTCTCGAATCCCTTAACCTCAAGTAAATCCTATAACCCTAAACACTCAACTTGAAATATATATTATACCCGTAAACCCCAAACCTCAACTCCTAAATCTTACAATCACTAATAATTAGAGTACAAACCTAATCTCCAAACCCATCTCATAACTCCAAACACTTAACTTGACACATTTTCCCTTAAACCCCCAAACTTGAACACCTAAATCTTACAATCACTAATAATTAAAGTGCAAACATAATTTTCTAACCCCTAAATTAACCTCATAACCCAAACACTCAACTTAACACAATTACCCCTAAACCCCAAATTCAAACCTTAATTTTTTTTTTCAGGCCAAAATAAATTGTGTCTTTAAAAGTCCATCAAACGTTTGAAATCACTGTCGGTCGTTTTGGGTTGGGTACAGTAGAAATAAATTGGCCCTTTAAAAAGTTTAATTATTAAATAATTTTATGAAGAAAGATCTAATTAAAAAGGAACCTAAATGTAAAGGTCTAAGAAAACTAAACTAAAATTGAAATTAAAATAAATTAAATTAAAACCAAAGAATAAAAATAAAATACCTAAGTATAAAGCTTCTAAACTAATAATTACCTAAAATGTAAATAACCCTTAAAAGTGAGTAGTATTTTTCTCTCCATTTGTTAACTTAATTGTTGTTTTTGTTTCAATTTCTTTTGAGTTTTGAAATTGAAATATCAAATATGGGATTTTCCCTCTATTTTTCACTGCAGCCCCAGCCAGGGTTCCCCCCCCCCCCCCCGGTTTATATAACTCACTTTATTTTTTCATATTTTCTCATCTCCCAAACACCCAGTTTACATATTTTCCTACTTTGACTTGTATTCAGTTCCATGGCTTTAGCCATACACTAGGGCTGTATTGGTTGCTATTTTTTGTTCTAAATTTTAAAAAAAGAGGAAAAAGCTAAAATTTTCAATATTACTTCTTCTTTGAGATGACAAATGGCAACCAAGAACCCTTTTGATCTCTTGGATGATGATACTGAAGACCCAAGTTTGCTTATTGCTGCTATTGAGCTGCAAAAGCTTGAAAAGCCTAAGAAAGCTCATTCTTCGGCTCCATCTCCTGCTCAGCCGGGTAAGGCTTCCAAGCTCCCCACCAAGCCACCACCTCCTGCTTGTTAAATTGAGCTAATACTCAGTTCATATCATTTTCAAAGGTTGGTTTACACAGTGCACACAATGGTGCATTTATACACAGCTGTTTAACAGCTTCCCGCCAAATCTAACAAACATTGAATAGCACCCTAACAACCTTGAATTGCTGTAACAGAAAGCTGATGACTCAGCTTTCCTCTAGAGTATTCTGATATTCCTCTAGAGTTTTCTAATATTTCCCCCGCTTCTTAAGTTTCCTGAAGTAAAAGAAACAGATCGAACACAGAGTTGAAGCCGAAATTCTTCAAAACTTGCAGTAGGGGTTGCCTTAGTGAATATATCTGCAACCTGTGCAGCAGCTGGGACATAATTGACTTGAAGGGTACGAGCCATGACCTTCTCCCGAATGAAAAAGAGATCAAGGTCAACGTGTTTTGTTTTCGCATGCAAAACAAGATTTGCAGCCATCGCAACGGCACTTGTGTTGTCACTCCAAAGGACTGGAGGTTGAAGAAGTTCAATGTGCATGTCATGAAGAATAGCCTGGAACCAAATAATGTCAGCAGCGGCATCAGCAAGGCTTCGAAATTCAGCTTCAGCAGTAGACCTGGAGACGGACCTTTGCTTGCGTGAACTCCAAGATACAAGGTGTGGGCCGATGAAAGTACAGTGGCCCGAGATAGACCTGCGATCATCAGGGTCACTACCCCAATCTGCATCAGAAAAAGAGTGCAGTGTATAGGTAGATGATGGCTGTGATGTAAACCAGAGACCAAGATCAAGAGTGCCTGTAAGATAGCGTAGAACTCGTTTGACAGCCATCCAGTGAAGAGCAGTAGGACGTTGCATGAATTGAGCAATTTTATTGACTGAGAAAGCGATGTCTGGACGTGTATGGCATACATATTGGAGTGAGCCCACAAGACTTCGAAAATCAGAGGCCCGTTCAACAGGTGCAGTAGCATCTTTATGAAGCTTGACAAAAGAGACCATATGAGTTGGAGCAGTGGTGAGGTCTCGAAAGTCAAATTTCACCAGCAATTCTGTAATGTACTTTCGCTGAGAAAGGAGTAGGCCATCAGATGTACGAATCACCTGAATACCAAGGAAAAAGTTTAGCTCCCCAAGATCCTTTAAGGAAAATTTGTGGTGCAAATGCTGAACTACTTCAGAAATGTGTGTTGAAGAAGACCCTGTAATCAGGATATCATCGACATAGACAATGATGTATGTCATAATAGAATCAGCAGAATAAACGAACAGTGAGGTGTCAGCATTAGAAGAGCGAAACTGCAGGGACTGAAGAAAACACTTGAGCTTGTCGAACCAATTTCGAGGGGCATGACGGAGCCCATACAAAGCTTTCTTGAGCTTGCAGACGAGTTGAGTGCCATCATCAGCAAGTTGCTGAAAACCATCGGGCTGAAGCATGTAAACATCTTCATCGAGATCGCCCTTTAAAAAGGCGTTATTAACGTCCACTTGACGTATTTCCCAGGAATGAGTCACAGCTAGAGAAAGAAGCAGGTTCACAGTAGAGGCTTTGACCACAGGACTAAAGGTTTCCCTATAATCACACCCTGCAAGCTGAGAGTAACCCTTCACGACAAGGCGCGCTTTGTAACGATCAATGGTGCCATCTGCAAGTCGTTTAATCTTGAACATCCATTTACACCCGATTGCACGACGATCATGAGGCAGTGAAACGAGATCCCAAGTATCAATGGCAATTAATGCATCATACTCAGCATTAACTGCAGCTAGCCAATTAGGGTTTTGCATGGCAGTATGTACGTCCACAGGAATGTCATCATCAAGGTGGAGGTGATATGCTTTAGGTTTAAATACTCCAGCTTTGCTGCGAGTAACCATAGGGTGGGAATTAGGGGGAGAGGGAGGAGGTGCAATGAAAGAGGTATCAGGAGGAGGTTCAACAGTGGTGTGTGGGACATCGTGATCTGTAAAGGTTGTTGGTGGGATATCAGGTAAGGGTGGTTCAGGTGTAGGTGGAGTCTGAGGGAGGGTAGGTGGGATAGGAGATGTTGTAGGAGGAAGAGGGTCATCATCAGGATGTGAGGTTTCTGTATTAGTGGGAAAGGTGGTGGATGTGGGTGGGACAATAGGTTCAAAAGGGGTATCTGGAACAATGTGGAGTATGGAGGATAGATCATGTGAGGGTGAGGAAGAAGATGAAGTAGCAGATGTAGTAGTCTGAAAAGGAAACACTGATTCATGAAAGTTGACATTTCTCGAAACAAAGATGCGACCAGTGGTTTGATCAAGACACCAATAACCTCTATGCAAGGGGGAGTAACCAAGGAACACACAAGCTCGAGATCTGAAATCCAGTTTATGAGTGTTATAAGGTCGAAGATGAGGGTAGCAGAGGCAGCCAAATACTCTTAGAAATCGATAATCAGGCTCCTTGTTGTATAACATTTGAAAAGGAGATTGCCCAGCTAGAACATTGGAGGGCATTCTGTTGATTAAGAACACAACACTAAGTGTGGCATAGGACTAGAAATGAAGGGGAAGGGAGGCCTGGGCAAGCAATGTAAGTGCTGTTTCAACTATGTGCCGGTGCTTCCTCTCAACCACACCATTTTGAGAGGAAGTATGGGGACAAGTAACACGTAGCTGAACCCCTAATTGTGCCAACAAGTTGTGAAGAAACCGAAACTCTACTCCTCCATCAACTTGCACTGCTAACAAATTCTTCCCAAACTGATTTTTTATTAAATTGTAAAACTGACTAAAGGCATTACACGTATCAGACTTCTTTTTAAGTAAAAATAACCAAGTATTACGTGAATACATGTCAATACAAGACATATAATAAAGGTAGCCATCCGAGGCCACTGACGCTGGTCCCCAAATATCAATCTCAACTAGCTGAAAAATAGAAGTGTAAACCGTAGAAGACTCCTGAAATGGTAGAGAGTGGCTCTTGCCTATGTGACACGCATGGCAGAAAGAGTCATTGAGCGGTGTAAATCGTTTATTCAAAGCAAGACTAACAACTTCAAGTGAAGGGTGGCCCATCCGATTGTGCCAAAGCCAATAATCAACCGAGGAAGAAGAAGAACACGCATGCATGGAAGGAATGTGCTGAGGAAACTCATAAAGACCATTAGCTTGGACCCCTCTCAGCAAAACAGATCCTGTGCATTCATCCTTAATACAGCAAGAAGAGGCATGGAATTCAAAGAAAACATTATTATCGGATGCAAATTTTGAAACAGATAACAAGTTGCGTGTGATATCAGGTACAAGAAGAAGTTGATCAAGGAGTAAAGAACGTGAACCAGTGGGCAAGAAACCTTGACCAACGTGAGTGATTGCGAGGGACGAGCCATCCCCAATATGGACTTTACCTTGACCTGCGTAAGACTGAGGGGACTGAATCTGAGAGGTGTCACGAGTAACATGGTGCGTGGAACCTGAATCAGGGTACCAGACCCCTTGCAATAAGAGAGTTGACTTGTGGATTCTCAGCAGAGGGAGAAGGTACAACATCAGTAGTAACATAAGGAGAGTAGCCTTTTTCTGGATCAGTGTGTGTGCAACAACAGGTATGGGCCTCAGCAGTGGTTTTCTGAGAGCTTTGATAGTTTTGATTGAACTTATACCAACATCGATCGGCAAGATGACCCAGCTTGCCACAGATTTGACATTGAAAGCGCGGTCTGCCCTTGAATCGGCCTCCAGTACCAGCATTCGATGTAGCACGTCCACCTCGAGTGGAGGATCCAGAAGTGTAAGTAGCATCGGATCGAGAGTCAGAATCAAGCGTTGTATTATGGATTCCCACCGAAAGGCGTAGAGGATCTTCAAGTCTCGTCTCAGCATCAGTGAGCAAAGAAACAGCTCCATCAAAGGTGTACGGATCCTTACTGGCAGTGATGACAGCTACAACGGATTCGAATTCTGGGGGAAGGCCATTGAGAATGGTGGCCACTTGTTCAAGTTCAGAGATAGGACTCCCACACACAGCAAGTAGATCGCAGATTTCCTTAATCTGGGCAGTGTATGCACTAATGGACAACGATCCTTTCTTAAGAGATCTCAAGCGAACATGAAGATGCATGACTCGTGTTGTAGAAAGGCTAGAGTAACGAAGAACAAGGGTTTTCCAAATGGAGGATGAAGATTCAGAACCAACTAGATGGGGAAGAATGGAGGTACTGACCGTGGAGAGAAGCCACGAGGCTAAGGAGCTGTCTTGTTTGAAGAACCGTTGATAGGGAGGGTTGGGAGATTTGGAGCCATCAGCTGCCACCGGAAATTTCGCCGGAGGAGTGTATTCTTCATCAAGGTAATGTTCAAGACCTTGCCCTCGTACCATAAGCAGGACCTGTTGACGCCATAGCAGGAAGTTTGTATCATCAAGCTTAACACTGATTTGCTTGTTGAAAAATCCTTGAGAGGACTCAGCAGGTACACTGGAATCGGAGGCAACAGAAGAATCACCGTCGGCAGGCATGGTGAACAGGAGAGAATGGAAGAAAAGAATCGATCAAAGATGATGAAAAGGGGGAACCAGGATCATAGAGGCGATTGATACCATGTTAAATTGAGCTAATACTCAGTTCATATCATTTTCAAAGGTTGGTTTACACAGTGCACACAATGGTGCATTTATACACAGCTGTTTAACAGCTTCCCGCCAAATCTAACAAACATTGAATAGCACCATAACAACCTTGAATTGCTGTAACAGAAAGCTGATGACTCAGCTTTCCTCTAGAGTATTCTGATATTCCTCTAGAGTTTTCTAATACTGCTCAAGCTGGTAAATTTTGTTTTCTATTTTCATGGGTTTTTGATTTTATGGTTAATTTTGGAGATGGCACCAAAAAAAGGAGTAAAATTTCGGCTTTATTTTTTCATGTATAGTTTCAGTACTAATAGGACTATCATTGTTGGAATTGGTTGTTATATTGATGTTTTTGGCTGTTTATTGGTTTGCAAATGAAGTAGGATGATAAATTTCACAAATTTTAGTAGAAATTTATTAGTTCTATCTGTCATCGGAGCAAGTATTTTGTTCTAGTTTGTTGCTTTGTATTATACATTTTTATATGGATAAGTGGGTTCTGACATTCTGTGTGATTTTTGTTACTTGGTATTACTCAAAATGAGATAAGCGTGAGAAATTAGTGAATTTTATCGTTTCTATCTCTGTTCATGCATTTCTCGTGTGAGTTTTAAACTTTATTTGGAATTTCATTTTAATAATGCGATGTGTTCTGAAATTAGTGAACTTTACTGCTTCTATCTGTGTTTAATAATGCGATGCGTGCTTAACTTTGCCTTGGATTTTATCTCTTTAATGACATTTTGACAATCAATCTGATATTGAAGTGTGGTGTGCTTACTCATTCATTTGTGTTTGTGATATGTAGTGAGAGAGGCAAAGAATGAGCCTAGGCATGGAGGTCGTGGTACTGGACGTGGGTTCAATCGCGACTCCAATTTTAGTGACAACTCCAATGGATTTTCTGAAGAGGGAGGAGGGAAGCAAGCTGAAAGGCATGGCTATGGTGGGCCTAGGCAAGATGTATGATCGTCGTAGTGGCACTGGACGAGGGTTAGTATTTTGCTTATTCAATTTTCATTTTCTTTAACTATTTATTGCATCATCAATCCATCCTTAGGAATGATTTCAAACGTGATGGTGTTAGATGCGGCAATTGGGGGGCTAATTTGGTTAGATATTTGGAAAAATACATCATTTGGGAACATTTGAAAAAATACACCCATTTGTCCCACGTCAGGGTAAATCGTGTTATGCAGGGTGCAATATTCAAAATTGCGTTGTACAAGGCGCGATTTCTGTCCGATGTGGATTATATTACCTGGTTTTTAATTTTTTAAAATAAATAAATTGAAGTCGTGCTCTGTAGGACGCGACTTCCACGAGAATTTCAAACGACTCGTCACAAATTTACCGAGTAATATGCAGAAGTCGCATTTTGCAAAACGTGATTTTTGCGTAAATATATTGTTTATACAATTTTGGATATGGTTGTTTAGGGTTAATTTGTATGGTCTTGGGGATAATTTTTCATGATTTTGATCTTTTACCTCATAGTAGTGATGCTTCTCTTTAAAACAGTATAAAAATTAGCGTATATAATGCATCCAAAACAGTGTTTAAATCGCATTAAAAACGCTATCTTGCTGCCATGTTTCTTTGATTGAAGAAAATGAGAATATGGGTCAGTATGGTTGTTTATGGTTTATTTGTATAGAAATTTAATATTTTTTTTTATTTAATTTCCACGTTGTAGTATGAGAACACATGTTTACAAT
This sequence comes from Hibiscus trionum, assembly GCA_030270665.1. Taxonomy (NCBI): domain Eukaryota; kingdom Viridiplantae; phylum Streptophyta; class Magnoliopsida; order Malvales; family Malvaceae; genus Hibiscus; species Hibiscus trionum. Next base: position 11,058,159 of record BSYR01000056.1, read on the forward strand.
GATGCAGAAAGTGACGTGTAAAAGGCATCCTAATTAGTGTAGAAATTGTGTTAAAAATGCTATCTTGGTATATTTCTTTGCATTAAAAAAATGGAAACATGAGTCGATATTCATGTTTTAATCGATTTTGTTGTTTTAGTGTATGGTTGTGAGTTTTTTTATATAATTTTCATGTGGTAGTACGAGAACACATATTTACCGTAGTACGAGAACACATGTTATTTAGGATTAAAACATTAGAGTTACAATTACAATTAGTTGATTCGAGGGCGGGTCTTAAAATGACATTTTTTGATGTCGTGTTTAGGGTTCCTACAATTTCCACACATCTTAGGTTGGCCGGTCGGTTCTCGAGGAACCATATCCTCGGCACAATGAATCATACTTGACTTTGGGCGACCTTTTTTGTTGCGTTGTAGGGATTCATTTGGCTAAATCTTAGGTTCATTTTCAACCACATCAGGATAATGTTCATTTTCGATCGGAGGAAACTCAGATCGGTATATTTTGAAAACGTTTTCAAGTTTGTATACAGGATCAACAAGTGTCCTTGCGTCGAGATGAACAGATGCACATGCAATAAAGACGTGAGCACACGGGTACTTGAATGTCTGAAAGACTCCGCAATCACATGTTCGCTCTTGTAAATTAATAATGTAGTTTTAGTGCATAATTCCTTTAAGTGGTCGTGAAATTTCAGTAACCGTAAACCTATGTTGGTGACGAGAGAAGCATGTGACACCCATCGCGTTTGTTTGTGCACGGTATATTTGAAATTTTTGTTGGAGATCTGGATGGAACTTGTGGCCACATGTCATCCAGTTCATAGCTTGTTTTCCAAGGGTTGCAAAAAGGGTAGCCAGTCGATAATATGTTACATTCACAACTGATGTGATATGTAAATGACGCGTTCCCTTCAAAGAAGAATTGATCGCCTCAGCCAAGATCATCGTCATGTGACCATATCGATGCCCCCATCATAGCATTGCAACCATTTCTCTATCGGGGATATTAAGAAGATAGTCATATCCAAATTGATTTTTAACTTTTAACTCTTCTAGCAGTTGTTCAACCACCTCAATTTGTGAAACCAAATTTGATTTTGATATAACATCTAAACTTATGGACCAATTTGCAAAACAATAAATTTTTAAGTACTCCTTAAAGTCTCACTATTGACAAGTATTGTAAACAAAATTAATATCTCAAGACAAGTTCTTAAAAGGATAAATTTTTCTAAGTCATTCCTATAAGTTTTCAAGTCAAACTATACAAAAACGCCCAGGCGTATCGATACCCCTAGGTGTATCGATACGAGTTTTAGCCACTAGAATTTTAATGGACATAGCGTACCGATACAATATTACCCCGCATCGATATGATATTCATCTGGGTAACTCTTTCAATGATACCGTACTGATACGCTTTGCAACCGTATCAATACGATAGACTTATCTTTGCAAAATCTTTGCATTTAATTTTCGAACGTTAACTTGTCAGTTGGTTGGTTTCTAAATTTTTAAAAGACCGTTATACCGTACCGATACGCTAAGGATGCGTATCGATATGATCTTTAAGAAAACTAAACTTGGGATTCCAGTGAGCAAACACCGTATCGATACGCCCCTTAAAAACGTACCGGTACGCCTTCTATGCGTATCGATATGCTCTGTTTTCAGTCACAACGGCTCTTTCCTCTTTGATGCAGGTATCTATACGCCCCCTACGAGTACCGATACGGTAGGCAGCAGAGCTGCATTTATTGCGGGAAAAATGCTCTCAACGGCTCTATTGATGATCCCAACTACCCAAACGGCTAGAATTCAATGCAAGGGTATAAAAACAAGTCTCAATTGAACAAGCAACAACTATTGAACCTACAAGCAACATCAAAGCATCAAATCCAAAACCTAGTGCCTTTCATAGTCAAATTTTTGTACCCAACTCTTGTGTTCTTATTGTAATCTTGTATTGTGAGTTTGTGGAGTTTGAAATTGTATTTGGGTAAACATTCATCCTTTGAGAGGAACTTTTATAGTTTACCAAATTCATCTATTTGTAAAAGTGAGTGGATTAAGCTTTGGGTAGAAAGTTAATCAAATTGTAAGATTACCTTCTTATCCAAGAAAATGGGAAGAATTCAAGTAGTGAATTGGTTGAAAATCCTTAGTGGGAACTAAGGTAGTGGATGTAGAGTTCATTTGGAGAACTTGAACCACTCTAACTTCTTGTGTCACATTTTATTTTTCACCTTTATCTCCTACCAAAATTTTAATTGCTAATTCACTCCCTCTTGGCTATTTGCAATTGTGTGATCAACTCAACAATTGGTATCAGAGCTACACTCATTGGAAGGATTACAACCCTCTTGAGTCGATTCTAGGAGAGTTTGATAAAAAACTAGTCAAGCAATGGCGTCCACCTCCAACCTCTACGAGTCTCAATCTACTACCAAGCCACCATTCTTCAATGGGGATAACTACCCATATTGGAAGAATAGGATGAGGCTCTTCATCAAGTCTACCGACTACATGGTGTGAGATATGGTTGAAGAAGGTCCATACATTCAAATGAAGAGAGATAGTGAAGCAAGACTTGTCCCAAAGGTGAAAGCCGAAATGACGGAAGATGAACGAAAAATGATGCAAGTAAATGATAAAGCTCTTCATGTCATCTTTTGTGCACTTGGTCCGGATATCTACTCCAAGGTGTCTTTGACCGAGAATGCCAAGGAAGTTTAGGACACTCTCGAGACAACATATGAGGGAACTAGCGATGTTAATGAAACCAAAATCGGGCTACTCAATCTAAGCTACGAAAATTTCAAAATGGATCCCGATGAGAGTGTTTCCAAGATGTTTGATCGATTCTCGGTCATTGTCAACGGATTGAAGGGCTTCGGTGAGATCATCCCCGAAGACAAGCTAGTGAGGAAATTGTTGTACTCTCTTCCGAAATCATGGGATAGCAAGAGAACGGCTATTATTGAAGCTCAAGATTTGAAGACTCTCAAGTTTGATGCTCTTGTTGGATCTCTACTCACCCATGAGATCATGAGGAAGGAAAGAGAAGAAGAAAAGAAAATGAAAGAAAAGAAGGTTGAGAAGAAGGAAGTTGAGAAGAAGAAGATTAGAATCGCTCTTAAAGCTTCATATCATGAAAGCGATTCTAGCGAAGATGAAGATGAGGAAATGGCCATGTTGGCCAAACAGTTCACTCGCTTTATGAAGTCCAATCGTGGGAGAAAGTTTGTTAAAAAAGGAGACTTCAAGAGCAAGAGTAATGAAGAGGAGAAGGACCAAATCACTTGCTATGAATGCAAAAAATTCGGTCATATCCATTCCGAATGTCCTCAATTGAAGAGGAAGAACTTTGGGAAGAAGAACAAGCTCAAAGCTCAAGTGACAACTTGGAGTGACGAGGAGTCATCTGAGGAGGAGAAAGTGGCAAATCTTTGATGAGTTAGTTGGAAAATATAAGGAATCCATTTTGTGTTAATTGGAAAATATAAGGAATCCATTTTGAGAAACAAGAAAAACATTTCCAATTTGAAAAATCAAAATGAAACATTTTCAAAAACCAACTCCGAATTAGAAAAGAATGTTTTGTACTTAGTAAATCTTTCAAATGATCTTAAAAAGAAAAACCTTGAACTTGAAAAACTTCTTTCCGATTTTCAAGATTATCACAAAAAGGAAGTGGATAATCTTAAAACATCTATTGCTATTGGGAAAAATCATTTTGAAAAGGGAAACTCTTCTAAATCCCAATATGTAAAAAGAAAACCTTTTATTCCTAAACAAAGAAACTTTCATAAGCAATCTAGAGGTCAAAATGTTAGAAGTGTTTGGGTTCCTAAGGAACTCATTATTTCTAATAATATGAATGCTATTGCTTCTTGGATTCCTAAGGGAACCGAAATTTTGAAGGCTAACACACATGGATCCAAAATGATTTGGGTACCAAAAATCAAGGCCTAATTTCTTTGTTTGTAGGGGGAGCATTGCTACATGGCCAAAGCTTCAAGCTAAAACTCATGATACTTTGATAGTGGATGCTCAAGACATATAATCGGTGACAAGAGTAGATTCATGGAACTAAAGCCTAAAAGTGGTGGAGTGGTAACTTTCGGTGACAACTCCAAAGGCCACATTGAAGGAATAGGCTCTATTGGTAATCACTCTTCTATTTTCATTGAAAATGTTTCGTATGTCAACGGTCTTAAACATAACTTATTGAGCATTAGTGAATTATGTGATAAAGGTTTTAATGTTGTATTTGATAAAAGTGGTTGCAAAATTGTGAACATTAAAACAAATCAATTAATACTCATAGAACATAGAATAGACAATATATACATGGTGCATTTAGATGACATCCATTCATCTCATACATGCTTAGTTGCACATGATGAACATGACTCATGGCTTTGGCATAGAAAATTAGGACATGCTAGAATGAGTGTTTTAGAGAAATTAATTTTCCTTAATCTAGTTAGAGGTTTACCCAAACTTAAGTTTTCTAATGATAAAATTTGTGATGCATATTTAAAGGGTAAACAACATAGAACTTCATTTAAATACATTAATGATGTCTCTACTAGTAGATGTTTACAATTGATTCATATGGATCTTTTTGGGCCTATTAGAACAATGAGCTTGGGTGGTAAATCATATGCCTTTGTACTTGTAGATGAGTATTCTAGGTTTACTTGGGTTCTATTCTTAAGTGCAAAAGATGAGGCTTTAGAAAAATTCATCACATTTTTTAAAATAACTCAAAATGATCTTGAACTTAAAATTTCTCACATTAGAAGTGATTATGGAACCGAATTTCAAAATCAAAGTTTTGATGAGTTTTTAAATGAAAATGGGATTAGCCATATTTTTTTGGCACCTCGCACTGTTCAACAAAATGGAGTAGTTGAGAGGAAAAATCGAACTTTAGAAAAATGGCTAGAACCATGCTTTGCGAAAATAATTTACTTAAATATTTTTGGGCGTAAGCCATAAATACCGCTTGCTATATTATAAATCGAGTAATGATTAGGCCAATTTTGAAGAAAACACCCTATGAGATTTTAAAATCTAAGAAGCCTAACATTAGCTATTTTCATCATTTTGGTTGCTAGTGTTTTGTCTTGAATAATGGTAAAAAAACTTAGGTAAATTTGATGCTAAAAGTGATGAAGCTATTTTCTTAGGATACTCTTTAAACTTTAAAGCCTATCGTGTATTTAATAAAAGAACTCTAGTAGTTGAAGAGTCTATACATGTTGTTTTCGATGATAACCTCCTTCTGAGGAAGGAATTTTTTGATTATGATGATGTAGGAATTTTTGATGCCATTGATGGCTGACAAACGTCAAAGGTGGATGAGATTCCAACTAAAGATAAAGATGCACAAGATCCACCTCTTGAAGCCTTGAAGGACTTGGCTCTTAAGGACAAGGAGGTATTTTACCCAAGAGAGTTCAACTATGTCAAAGGTGGTGAAATATTGGGTGATCCATCCAAAGGGGTAACTACTAGATCCTCTCTCAAATTAATGAACCATGTTGCATTTCTTTCATGCATTGAGCCTAAAAATATTAAAGAAGCTTTAAAAGATGATTTTTGGATTTTGGCCATGCAAGAGGAATTAAATCAATTTGAGAGAAGTAAAGTTTGTACATTAGTTGAAAGACCTAGTAATCAATTTACTATAGGAACTAAATGAGTGTTTAGAAATAAGCTAGATGAAAGTGGTAATATAGTGAGAAACAAAGCTAGGCTTGTTGCTCAAGGCTATATCCAAGAAGAGGGAATTAATTTTGATGAGACATATGCACCCATAGCTAGAATGGAAGCAATTAGGATGCTTTTAGCATTTGCATGTTATAATGATTTCAAGTTTTTTCAAATGGATGTGAAAAGTGCCTTTTTAAACGGTTTTATAAATGAAGAAGTGTATGTTGAACAACCACCGAGTTTTGAGGATTCAAAATTTCCAAACCATGTGTTCAAATTAATTAAAGCTCTTTATGGTTTAAAACAAGCTCCTAGAGCTTAGTATGAGAGACTTTAAAATTTTTTAATTGAAAAGGGTTTTAAAAAGGTAAGGTGGACACCACACTTTTCATAAAAAGATATAATAATGACATCTTAATAGTACAATTCTATGTTGATGACATCATTTTTGGTTCTACTAATGAATGTTATTGCAAAGAATTTTCTAAGCTAATGCAAGGTGAGTTCGAGATGAGCATGATGGGGGAGCTCTCATTCTTTTTGGGAATCCAAATCAAACAAAGGAAAGATGACACCTTCATAAATCAAGTTAAGTACGTGAACGATATGCTCAAAAAGTTTGACTTGGAGAATGCAAAACCTCAAGCCACACCTATGAGCTCTCTCATAAAGCTTGACAAAGATGAAGTAGGTAAGTGTATTGATTTTAAGTTTTATAGATCCATGATAGGTTCTTTGCTTTATCTTACCGCAAGTAGACTGTATATCATGTTTACTGTTTGCTTGTGTGCTAGGTTTCAAGCTAGTCCTAGAGAATCACACTTAATTGCCATTAAGAGAATTTTTAGATACCTTAGAGACACACCTAACTTAGGCCTTTGGTATCCTAAAGATTCCTCCTTTAGCCTTCATGCTTATTCGGATGCGGATTATAGGGGTTGTAAGATAGATAGGAAAAGTACTTCCGGGACATGCCAATTATTAGGTAGTATGCTCGTATCTTGGTTCTCTAAGAAACAAAATAGTGTAGCCTTATCTACCACCGAAGCGGAGTACATATCCTTAGGGAGTTGTTGTGCTCAAGTCCTTTAGATGAAGCAACAACTCTTAGATTATGGTGTTGAAGTAGAAACTATACCCCTTAGGTGTGACAACACTAGTGCCATTTGTCTCACTAAGAATCCCATTCAATATTCTAGAACCAAACACATAGAAATTAGACATCATTTTATTTAGAGATCATGTGTTGAAAAATGATGTTGTTTTATAGTATGTTGACACCTTGAACCAATTAGCAGATATATTCACAAAACCTTTAGATAAAGAGCGTTTTTGGACCCTTAGGAGAGAGTTAAGTTTGACTAGCCTTTCTTGACCCCTTCTAAGTCCCAAAATGTCAAAAATTTGCTTGAAGTTGTTTGCGATTCATGCTTGTGTTAATTTGACTCCTTTTGCTTCTATGCATGTTGCTAGGGGGGGTATGCATTAAGTTTAGCCATTAAAACTTGTTCATGGGACACTTACATGCATTTAGGGACGTTTAAAGTTGGATTTTTGCACTAAAATCTGTAAAAAATGCCTTATCTGGTAAAAACATATCGATACGGGTTCATCACTGGAAATCTTTGAAGTTCAACGTGTATTGATACGACCCCGCGTATCGATACGGTTAAGTCAAGAGAGTTAATCAATGTCAAGTCGTACCGATACGGTCCCGCGTATCGATACGGTAGTAACGACAAATAAAAAATTAGGATTAAAGGGTATCGATACGTTATACACGTGTGCCGATACGGTCTCGACGGAGAGACTATTTAGAGCTGCATCTTTAAAAACACTTTAAAATTAAACCCCCCTATTCTCTTCAAAACCCTAGCCGCAACCTCTATAAAAACCACCTTAATCTTTCAATTTTTTCCATCAAACTTAATTTTTTTTGAGGGTTTTTGATCTCCACATCAAGGCTAAGCTTTGTCAACGATCTAGTGCACTCACATCACCACATTCATCCAATCTAACAATTCAAGGTATAAAATGTTTCTCTTTTATTTTCGTTCGATTTTTATAATTGTTTCAACTTAGTTTTTGTACAAAACATACTTTTATATTATGGGTTTTAATTTCTTCAACAAAAATTTTCAAAAATCAAAATTTTTTCATTCGAATATATTTTCTATTCGTAATTTTTTTAATATGTTTTTTAAAAAACTTTTTCTCAAATTTGTATATATCTTTTTCAAATTTTTTTTTACAATTACCTTAAATTATTAGAATTTATTGGTTTGAATAGGATGCTAATTGCATACATATTCGAATCGTTTTGATATGTTTTCAGGGTTATGGCACCGTCAAAAAGGAGAGCAAAACGTTATCGTGCTACTTCCGATCCTAACAAGGATGGCGAGGGTAACCTTAAACCTAATCTCCCTCATATTCTTAGTTGTAGTTTTCCCGACAATGCCGATATGTCTCGTTACAAACTATTTCAAGGCATGACCCTTAGGGAAGAACGTGTTGTGTCTGTCCCGTTTTTAAGCTCAGCCCGTTTTAAATTTCAATACCTCTCTTTAATTAAGCAATGAAATTTTTTAACTTTTTTAAGCATTCCTCCTATTCTATATAGGAATTTGGTCATCATATTCTTTTCAAATGCTTTATGTGTTCATGATGAAGCTAGAGAACATGTCATTGCTATTGAGTCCTTTGTTATGGGCAAAACCATTACAATTGATCAAAATGTTTTATGTACAACTTTTGGTTTTGAAAACATTGGTGTTGATGATGAGAAGTCCTTAGGTACGAGTCCTTTAGGCTCAGTCAAAGTCTTAAATGCTCAAGACCGAATCCTTCATCTTCTTGTTTTTTGGTTTTTGCGTCCATCGGGAGGAAATTTTTCTACTATTCGTCAAGTCGATGATTTTTGGCTTAGGTGCTTTAGGGAAGGTCAACGTCCAAACCTTTGTCAAATTATGTTTGCTGACCTTGTCTATCTAGTCCAACACTGTCACACCGAACAAGTCAAATCTTTTTACAACTCTACGGCTTTGAGTTATCTTTTCCATTCCCTTGAAATTGATTGTTCCCATGACTATCCCGAACCCCTTGGCCTACCCATAGATGAGCGTTCTCTATCTCGTTCCGATTTCTCTTATATTGATATTGTATGAGTTTGTAACCCTCAAGCTCCTCCACAAGATGCTCCGGTTGATGTCTCTCATACTTCTTCAAGATCTCAACGAGCTCCGATTGAATCCTCTTCCATGGGCACCCTAATGACATTCCTCAATGAGAAGTTCACTTCCATGGAAGCCGGGTTTACCTCTATGGACACTAGATTCACCTTATTGGAAGATCGCGTCAAAGGTATGGAGAATAAATTGGAAGCCATGTCTCTTCGACAAAACTCCATGAATATCTCTCTCACCGCCTTCCATGGTGCTTGGCTTAACCAAAATCGAATGAATCAACCCACTCAAGACGATGAAGATGAAGAGGACGAGGAAGATGATGATAATGGGACGGACGAGTAGTTTTTGCATACCATCTCATGGCATTTAGTCTTTTATCTTTTGTTATTGCACCTTCTTTTTAGGATCTAAGTTTATGCCTTTTATCTATGTCTTAAGATTTAAGTTTGGATTATTATGTTGCTTTTCCTTTGAAGTTGCATTTGAACTATTATGATTGCTTTGAATTTAATGAATTAATTATTGCTATATCCTTGTGTTTATATTTGATCTAACAAAAAGGGGAGAAGAATTATAGAGTCAATTTTTTTTTAATTTTTGAAAATCCATCTTAAATTAAGGGGGAGAAAGCTTTTCAAAAGTTTCAAAAACTTAAAAATTTATTTGTGGTTTTGTTATATCAAAAAGGGGGAGATTGTGAAACCAAATTTGATTTTGATATAACATCTAAACTTATGGACCAATTTGCAAAACAATAAATTTTTAAGTACTCTTTAAAGTCTCACTATTGACAAGTATTTTAAACAAAATTAACATCTCAAGACAAGTTCTTAAAAGGATAAATTTTTCTAAGTCCTTCCTATAAGTTTTCAAGCCAAATTATACAAAAACGCCCAAGCGTATCGATACCCCTAGGCGTATCGATACGGGTTTTAGCCACTGGAATTTTAATGGACATAGCGTACCGATACGGTATTATCCCGTATCGATACGATATTCATTTGGGCAACTCTTTCAATGATACCGTATTGATACGCTTTGCAACTGTATCGATACGATAGGCTTATCTTTGCAAAATCTTTGCATTTAATTTTCGAACGTTAACTTGTCAGTTGGTTGGTTTCCCAATTTTTAAAAGACCGTTATACCATACCGATACGCTAAGGATGCGTATCGATACGATCTTTAAGAAAACTAAACTTGTGATTCCAGTGAGCAAACACCGTATCGATACGACCCTCCGTAGCGATACGCCCCTTAAAACCGTACCGGTACGCCTTCTATGCGTATCGATACGCTCTGTTTTCAGTCACAACGGCTCTTTCCTCTTTGATGCAGGTATCGATACGCCTCCTACGAGTACCGATACAGTAGGCAACAAAGCTGCATTTATTGCGGGAAAAATGCTCTCAACGGCTCTATTGATGATCCCAACTACCCAAACGGCTAGAATTCAATGCAAGGGTATAAAAACAAGTCTCAATTGAACAAGCAACAACTATTGAACCTACAAGCAACATCAAAGCATCAAATCCAAACCCTAGTGCCTTTCATAGTCAACTTCTTGTACCCAACTCTTGTATTCTTATTTTAATCTTGTATTGTGAGTTTGGGGAGTTTGAAATTGTATTTGGGTAAACATTCATCCTTTGAGAGGAACTTTTATAGTTTACCAAATTCATCTCTTTGTAAAAGTGAGTGTTTTAAGCTTTGGGTAGAAAGCTTAATCAAATTGTAAGGTTACCTTCTCATCCAAGAAAAGGGGAAGAATTCAAGTAGTGAATTGGTTAAAAATCCTTAGTGGGAACTGTTGAGTTGATCACACAATTGCAAATGGCCAAGAGGGGGTGAATGGGCAATTAAAATTTTGGTAGGAGGTAAGAGTGAAAAATAAAAAGTGACACAAGTGGTTAGAGTGGTTCAAGTTCTCTAAATGAACTCTACATCCACTACCTTAGTTCCCACTAAGGATTTTCAACCAATTCACTACTTGAATTTTTCCCCTTTTCTTGGATGAGGAGGTAACCTTACAAATTGATTAAGCTTTCTACCCAAAGCTTAATCCACTCACTTTTACAAAGAGATGAATTTGGTAAACTCTAAAAGTTCCTCTCAAAGGATAAATGTTTACCCAAATACAATTTCAAACTCCCCAAACTCACAATACAAAATTACAATAAGATCACAAGAGTTGGGTACAAGAATTTGACTATGATGTTGCTTGTAGGTTCAATAGTTGTTGCTTGGTCAATTGAAGCTTATTTTTATACCCTTGTATTGAATTCTAGCCGTTTGGGTAGTTGGGATCATCAATAGCGCCGTTGAGAGCATTTTTCCCGCAATAAATACAGCTCTACTGCCTACCGTATCGGTACTCGTAGAGGGCGTATCGATACCTGCATCAAAGAGGAAAGAGCCGTTGTGACTGAAAACAGAGCGTATCGATACGCATAGAAGGTGTACCGGTACGGTTTTAAGGGGCGTATCGGTACGGAAGGCCGTATCGATATGGTTTTTGCTCACTGGAATCCCAAGTTTGGTTTTCTTAAAGATCGATACGCATACCAAGCATATCGGAACGATATAACGGTCTTTTAAAAATTGGGAAACCAACTAACTGACAAGTAACGATCGAAAATTAAATGTAAAGATTTTTCAAATATAAGCTTATCGTATCGATACGGTTGCAAAGCGTATCGGTACAATTTCATTGAAAGAGTTTCCCAGATGAATATCGTATCGATACGGGCTAATACCGTATCGGTACGCTGAGTCCATTAAAATCCCAGTGGCAAAAGCCCGTATCGATACGCTTGGGCGTTTTTGTATAGTTTGGCTTGAAAATAATAGGAAAAGACTTAGAAAATTTTCATATATTTAAGAGCTTGTCTTGAGATATTATTTTGTTTAAAATACTTGTCAACTGTGAGACTTTAAAGAGTACTTAAAAATTTATTGTTTTGCAAATTGGTCCTTAAGTTTATATGTTATATCAAAATCAATTTTGGTTTCACAATCTCCCCCTTTTTGATATAACAAAACCACAAATAAAATTTTAAGTTTTTGAGACTTTGAAAAACTTTCTCCCCCTTAATTTAAGATAGATTTTCAAAAATAAAAAATTGACTCTATAATCCTTCTCCCCCTTTTTGTTAGATCAAATATAAAAACAAGGATAATAGCAACAATTAATTCATTAAATTCAAAGCAACCATAATAGTTCAAATGCATAAACTTCAAAGTAAACATAATAGTTCAAATGCATAAACTTCAAAGCAAACATAATAATCCAAACTTAAATCCTAAGACGTAGATAATAGGCATAAATTTATATCCTAAAGCCAAAGTTCAATAACAGAAAAGAAAAGACTAAATGCCATAAGATGATATGCAAAAACTACTCGTCCGCCTCATCATCGTCCTCGTCCTCTTCATCTTCATTATCTTGAGTGGGTTGATTCCTTCGGTTTTGGTTAAGCCAAGCTCCATGGAAGGCGGTAAGAGAGATATCCATGGAGTTTTGGCGATAAGCCATGGTTTTTATTTTCTTCTCCATACCTTTGACGCGATCTTCCAAGGAGGTGAATCTAGTGTCCATAGCGGTAAACCCGGCTTCCATGGAAGTGAACTTCTCATTGAGGAATGTCATTAGAGTGCCCATGGAAGAGGAATCAATCGGAGCACGGTGAGAGCTCGAAGAAACATCGACCGGAGCATCGTGTGGAGGAGCTTGAGGGTTACGAACCCATTCATTATCAACATAAGAGAAATCGACACGAGCTAGAGAACGCTCATCTATGGGTAGGCCAAGGGTTTCGGGATAGTCATGTGAACAACCAATGTCAAGGGAATGAAAAAGATAACTCAAAGCCGTAGAGTAGTAAAAGATGTGACTTGTTTGGTGTGACGGTGTTTGACTAGATAGACAAGGTTAGCAAACATAATTTGACAAAGGTTTGGACATTGACCTTCCCTAAAGCACCTAAGCCAAAAATCATCGACTTGACGAATAGTAGAAAATTTCCCTCCCGATGGACGAAAAAACCAAGAGACAAGAAGATGAAAGATTCAGTCACGAGCATTTAAAACTTTGACTGAGCCTAAAGGACCCGTACCTAAAGACCTCTCATCATCAATACCAATGTTTTCAAAACCAAAAACCGTACATAAAACTTTTTGATCAATTGTAAAGGTTTTGCCCATAACAGAGGATTCAATAGCAATGACATTCTCTCTAGATTCATCATGAAAACATAAAGCATTGGAAAAGAATACGATGACTAGATTCCTACATAGAATAGAAGGAATGCTAAAAAAAGTTAGAAACTTCCATTGCTTAATTAAAGGGAGGTATTGGAATTTAAACGTGCAGAACTTAAAAACGGGACTGACACAACACGTTCTTCCCTAAGGGTCATGCTTTGAAATAGTTTGTACCAAGCTATATCGGCATCATCGAGAAAACTTAATTGGATAATATAAGGGAGATTAGGTTTAGGGTTACCCTCGGCATCCTCACTAGGATTGGAAGTAGCATGATAACGTTTAGCTCTCTTTTTCGACGGTGCCATAACCCTGAAAACACATCAAAAACGATTCGAATATGTATGCAATTAACATCCTATTAAACCCAATAAATTCTAATAATTCAAGGTAATTGTACAAAAAATTTAATTTAAAAAGATATATACAAATTTAAAAAAATTAAAGAAAAAGATTAAAAAAATACGAAAAGAAAATATATTCGAATGAAAAAATTTTGATTTTTGAAAAAAATTGATGAAAAAGTTGAAACCCATGATACAAAACTATGTTTTGTACAAAAATTAAGTTGAAACAATTATAAAAATTAAACGAAAATCAAAGAAAATAAAAGAGAAAGTTTTATACCTTGAACTTTAGATTGGATGAATGTGTTGATGTGAATGCACAAGATTTGTTGACAAAGCTTAGCTTTGATGCGGAGATTAAAAAACCCTCAAAGAATTTTTAAGTTTGATGGTAAAAATTGAAGGATTGAGGGGGTTTTTATAGGGTATTGCGGCTAGGGTTTCGGAGAGAAAAGAGGGGTTTTTGATTTTAAAGTCTTTTGAAAGATGCATCCCTAAATAGCCTCTCCGTCGAGGTCATATCGATACGCGTGCATAGCGTATCGATACCCTTTAACCCTAATTTTTTTATTCGTCGTTACTACCGTATCGATACGAGGGACCGTATCGGTACGAATTGACCTTGACTTACTCCCTTGACTTAACCGTATCGATACGTGGGGTCGTATCGATACGCATTTAACTTCAAAGTTTTCCCAGTTATGAACCCGTATCGATACGCTTCAGCCGTATCGATACACCTTTACCAGATAAGGCATTTTTGACAGATTTAAGTGCAAAAATCCAACTTTAAACGTCCCTAAATGCATATAAATGTCCTATGAACAAGTTTTAATGTCTAAACTTAATGCATACTCCCCCTAGCAACATGCATAGAAGCAAAAAGAGCAAAATTAACACAAGCATGAATCACAAACAATTTCAAGCAAATTTTTGACATTTTGGGACCTAGAAGGGGTCAAGAAAGGGTAGTTAAACCTAACTCTCTCCTAAGGGTCCAAAAGCGCTCTTTATCTAAAGGCTTTGTGAATATATCCGCTAATTGGTTTAAGGTGTCAATATACTCTATAACAACATCATTTTCAACACATGATCTCTAATGAAATGATGCCTAATTTCTATGTGTTTGGTTCTAGAGTGTTGGATGGGATTCTTAGTGAGACAAATGGCACTAGTGTTGTCACACCTAAAGGGTATGGTTTCTATTTCAACACCATAATCTAAGAGTTGTTGCTTCATCCAAAGGACTTGAGCACAACAACTCCCTAAGGATATGTACTCCGCCTCGGTGGTAGATAAAACTACGCTATTTTGTTTCTTAGAGAACCAAGATACGAGCATACTACCTAAGAATTGGCATGTCCCGGAAGTACTTTTCCTATCTATCTTACATCCCCCATAATCCGCATCCGAATAAGCATGAAGACTAAAGGAGGAATCTTTAGGATACCAAAAGCCTAAGTTAGGTGTGTCTCTAAGGTATCTAAAAATTCTCTTAATGGCAACTAAGTGTGATTCTCTAGGACTAGCTTGAAACCTAGCACACAAGCAAACACTAAACATGATATCCGGTCTACTTGCGGTAAGGTAAAGCAAATAACCTATCATGGATCTATAAAGCTTAGAATCAATACACTTACCTCCTTCATCATTGTCAAGCTTTATGGAAGAGCTCATAGGTGTGGCTTGAGGTTTTGCATTCTCCAAGCCAAACTTTTTGAGCATATCATTCACATACTTAGCTTGATTTATAAAAGTGCTATCTTTCCTTTGTTTGATTTGGAGTCCCAAAAAGAATGAGAGCTCCCCCATCATGCTCATCTTGAACTCACCTTGCATTAGCTTAGAAAATTCTTTGCAATAACATTCATTAGTAGAACCAAAAATGATTCATCAACATAGATTTGTACTACTAAGATGTCATTGTTATATCTTTTTATGAAGAGTGTAGTGACCACCTTACCTTTTTCAAAACCCTTTTCAATTAAAAAATTTGAGAGTCTCTCATACCAAGCTCTAGGAGCTTGTTTTAAGCCATAAATAGCTTTAGTTAGTTTGAACACATGGTTTGGAAATTTTGAATCCTCAAAACCCGGTGGTTGTTCAACATACACTTCTTTATTTATAAAACCATTTAAAAAGGCACTTTTCACATCCATTTGAAAAAGCTTGAAATCATTATAACATGCAAATGCTAAAAGCATCCTAATGGCTTTCATCCTAGCTACGGGTGTATATGTCTCATCAAAATCAATTTCCTCTTCTTGGGTATAGCCTTGAGCAACAAGTCTAGCCTTGTTTCTCACTATATTACAACTTTCATTTAATTTATTCTTAAACACCCATTTACTTCCTATAGTAGATTGATTACTAGGTCTTTCAACTAATGTCCAAACTTTACTTCTCTCAAATTGATTTAATTCCTCTTGCATGGCCAAAATCCAAAAATCATCTTTTAAAGCTTCTTTAATATTTTTAGGCTCAATGCATGAAAGAAATGCAACATGGTTCATTAATTTGAGAGAGGATCTAGTAGTTACCCCCTTGGATGGATCACCCAAGATTTCACCACCATTGACATAGTTGAACTCCCTTGGGTAAGATACCTCCTTTTCCTCAAGAGCCAAGTCCTTCAAGGCTTCAAGAGGTGGATCTTGTGCATCCTCATCTTTAGTTGGAATCTAATCCACCTTTGACGTTTGTCCTCCATCAATGGTATCAAGAATTCCCACATCATCATCATCACAAGATTCCTTTCTCGGAAGGAGGTTATCATCGAAAACATGTATAGACTCTTTAACTATTAGAGTTCTTTTATTAAATACACGATAGGCTTTAGAGTTTAAAGAGTTCCCTAAGAAAATAGCTTCATCACTTTTAGCATCAAATTTTTTGACAAAAATATGGGCCTCATTAAAAACCCTCTCTCTAATAGAGAGGGAAAAGAGTACCCCACTACAAGAATTTTATTCCAATCCGAAAAACCTGCTTACAAAGCGTCTCCAGAAAATCAAAACAGAAAAGTACAATTTGCCTTCCGCCCAGAAAATAAGACTATCCTAATAATTTAATACCTTCACATACAAGAATTTATCCAACTCCTTTTTTTGCTAACCCATCGGCTGCAGAATTACAGCCCCTAGGGATCCATCTAATGAACCATCCTTTTAATTGGATGAGAGACCTAAAATCCGAAATTTTGTCCCGGAACATGATTGGGGTATTTATCGATCCGTTCAGCCACTCCACAACCATCTTACAGTCAGATTCTATTATTAACCTTGAATCTGCACTCCACCTTGACTTCAAGAATAGACAAGCTCCCCTGAAGATTGCTTCCAATTCCGAGAGAGCAGGGGGACCTATGGCCATGGTTTCTGAAAACTGTAGCAAAGTAGTACCATTTTCGTTTCGTAGAAGCCCACCTATACCAGCTGAATTTTTCTCCAAAGAAGTGGCCCCGTATACATTCAACTTCAGAAATCCTTTCGGAGGAGGCATCCATTTCATCGGGACGATATCTGCCTTGTTCCTTTGTAACAGAACATCCGCCAAATTCAGATCCCAAAACAGAGCTTCCATGGATATGTCCGAGTTGTGATATTTAGCTTTAAGCCACGCCACTAGCCGAAACTTTACCAGGGCCTGCAGTTGACTCCAATCCACCGTCGACCCCTTGAAGACAACATCATTCCTGTAAAGCCACACTAACCATATAATCGAAAAAGGGATAAAGCAGATCCAACTCTTCGAGGTGAACCAGCACATTGCATTCCAACTTTCCACAGCCACCATCGGATCCTCGTGTAAGACCATCTCAATACCCAAAAACCTGCAAAAAGACATCCATATTTTCCATACCCCATGACAACTGAAAATGCAGAGGGGGCAAAGATCTCCAACTGGTAAGTTGATGCCCCTTTTCCTTAGTTCCAATCTTACCGGAGCTCTCCCATTCATCGCTAACCAGAAAAAAGCTTCTACCTTGGGGGGAGCAAATCCGATCCACATGTTTTTCTTCCAGAAATCCACTCCATTGAGTTGAGAATTGAGAACAAATCTAAAAGACTTAACAGCATAGCAACCATCATTGGACCCCTTCCATCGAACCCAGTCGTGGTCTAAGCCTTCTTTGGGGATCGAATTGAGGCAGTTGATTAAGTCCTCCCACTGCCGTCTTTCCCAATCAAAAACATCCCGTCTTAGATCGATGTTCCATGACCAGCCAGACGAGTTTTTCCTTCCAACTTGCAACCAAAAGGGTGAAAATAGCTAATGTTAGGCTTCTTAGATCTTAAAATTTCATAAGGTGTTTTCTTCAAAATTGGCCTAATCATTACTCGATTTATAATATAGCAAGCGGTATTTGTGGCTTCCGCCCAAAAATATTTAGGTAAATTATTTTTGTAAAACATGGTTCTAGGCATTTCTTATAAAGTTCGATTTTTCCTCTCAACTACCCCATTTTGTTGAGGAGTGCGAGGTGCGGAAAAATTATGGCTAATCTCATTTTCATTTAAAAACTCATCAAAGCCTAGATTTTGAAATCCGGTTCCATGATCACTTCTAATGTGAGAAATTTTAAGTTCAAGATCATTTTGAGTTATTTTAGAAAATGTGATGAATTTTTTTAAAGCCTCATCTTTTGTACTTAA
This sequence comes from Hibiscus trionum, assembly GCA_030270665.1. Taxonomy (NCBI): domain Eukaryota; kingdom Viridiplantae; phylum Streptophyta; class Magnoliopsida; order Malvales; family Malvaceae; genus Hibiscus; species Hibiscus trionum. The sequence continues at coordinate 11,076,341 of BSYR01000056.1, forward strand.
GAATAGAACCCAAGCAAACCTAGAATAGTCATCTACAAGTACAAAGACATATGATTTACCACCCAATCTCATTGTTCTAATAGGCCCCAAAAGATCCATATGAATCAATTGTAAACATCTACTAGTAGAGACATCATTAATGGATTTAAATGAAGTTCTATGTTGTTTACCCTTTGAACATACATCACAAATTTTATCATTAGAAAACTTAAGTTTGGGTAAACCTCTAACTAGATTAAGAGAAATTAATTTCTCTAAGACACTCATGCTAGCATGTCCTAATTTTCTATGCAAAAGCATGTATGAGATGATTGGATGTCATCTAAATGCACCATGTAGATATTGTCTATTCTATGTCCTATGAGCATTAGTTGATTTGTTTTAATGTTCACAATTTTGCAACCACTTTTATCAAATAAAACATTAAAACCCTTATCACATAATTGACTAATGCTCAATAAATTATGTTTAAGACCCTTATCACATGATTGCAACCACTTTTATCAAATAAAACATTAAGACCCTTATCACATAATTGACTAATCCTTCAATATGGCCTTTGGAGTTGTCACCGGAAGTTACAACTCCACCACTTTTTGGCTTTAGTTCCACGAATCTACTCTTGTCACCGGTCATATGTCTTGAGCATCCACTATCAAGGTACCATGAGTTTTGGCTTGAAGCTTTGGCCTTGTAGCAATGCTCCCCCTACAAACAAGGAAATTAGGCCTTGATTTTTAGTACCCAAATCATTTTGGGTCCATGTGTGTTAGCCTTCAAAATTTTGGTTCCCTTAGGAATCCAAGAAGCAATAACATTCATATTATTAGAAATAATGAGTTCCTTAGGAACCCAAACACTTCTAACCTTTTCACCTCTAGATTGCTTATAAAAATTTCTTTGTTTAGGAATAAAAGGTTTTCTTTTTACATATTGGGATTTAGAAGAGTTTCCTTTTTCAAAATGGTTTTTCCCAATAGCAATTGATGTTTTAAGATTATCCACTTCCTTTGTGTGATAATCTTGAAAATCGGAAAGAAGTTTTTCAAGTTCAAGGTTTTTCGTTTTAAGATCATTTGAAAGATTTACTAAAAACAAAACCTTCTTTTCCAATTCGGAGTTAGTTCTTGAAAATGTTTCATTTTGATTTTTCAAATCGGAAATGTTTTTCTTGTTTCTCAAAATGGATTCCTTATATTTTCCAACTCATCGTAAACCTCTTGCAATTCTTCGTAAGCATCTTGAAGCTCATCAAAGGTAAAATCAAAATTAGATGAGTTAGGATTTACCTTTGGTTCATCATCAATGGCCATGAGACTAAGATTGGCCACTTCCTCCTCCTCCTCAGATGACTCATCGTCACTCCAAGTTGCTACTTGAGCTTTGAGTTTGTTCTTCTTCCCAAAGCTCTTCCTCTTCAATTGAGGACATTCGGAATGGATATGGCCGATCTTTTTGTATTCATAGCAAGTGATTTAGTCCTTCTCCTCTTCCTTACTCTTGCTCTTAAAGTCTCATTTTCTAATGAACTTTCTCCCACGATTGGACTTCATAAAGCGAGTGAACCGTTTGGCCAACATGGCCATCTCCTCATCTTCATCTTCGCTCGAATCGCTTTCATGGTATGAAGCTTTAAGAGCGATTCCAACCTTCTTCTTCTCAACATCTTTCTTCCCAACCTTCTTCTCTTCCATTTTCTTTTCTTCTTCTCTTCCCTTTCTCATGATCTCATGGGTGAGTAGAGATCCAACAAGAGCATCAAGCTTGAGAGTCTTCAAATCTTGAGCTTCAATAATAGCCGTTCTCTTGCTATCCTATGATTCCGGAAGAGAATACAACAATTTCCTCACTAGCTTGTCTTTGGGGATGATCTCACCGAAACCCTTCAATCCGTTGACAATGACCAAGAATCGATCAAACATCTTGGAAACACTCTCATTGGGATCCATCTTGAAATTTTCGTAGCTTAGATTGTGTAGCCCAATTTTTGTTTCCTTGACATCACTAGTTCCCTCATATGTTGTCTCGATGGTGTCCCAAACCTCCTTGGCATTTTCGATCGAAGACACCTTGGAGTAGATATTCGGACCAAGTGCACAAAAGATGACATGAAGAGCTTTATCATTCACTTGCATCCTTCTTCGTTCATCTTCCGTCATTTCGGCTTTCACCTTTGGGACAAGTCTTGCTTCACTATCTCTCTTCATGGGAATGTATGGACCTTCTTCAACCACATCCCACACCATGTAGTCGATAGACTTGATGAAGAGCCTCATCATATTCTTCCAATATGGGTAGTTATCCCCGTTGAAGAATGGTGGCTTGGTAGTAGATTGGGACTCGTAGAGGTTGGAGTTGGAGGTGGATGCCATTGCTTGACTAGTTGTTGATCAAACTCTCCTAGAATCGACTCAAGAGGGTTGTAATCCTTCCAATGAGTGTAGCTCTGATACCAATTGTTGAGTTGATCACACAATTGCAAATGGCCAAGAGGGGGGTGAATTGGCAATTAAAATTTTGGTAGGAGGTAAGAGTGAATAATAAAAAGTGACACAAGTGGTTAGAGTGGTTCAAGTTCTCCAAATGAACTCTACATCAACTCAACACAATTTGATGTGCATTGCCTATTCAAAAAAATATGAAATAATTAACAAGAATTAATAATAATTGACAATTTAATTTATAATTTTGAGAGCAAAAGACGTACTCATGCGAAGAACCATTATACGCTTATCATTGTTTTATACCTCTGATAGTAATTTGCAGCAATGTGCCGCAGACAGTACCGATGATGAATATAAGGAGGTTCCCAAGACTATCCCAAATGTTGGATTGATCCCTAAATCCCTACGTCCCTATCTGAAATAATACATATGATGTCTGGTCTTGCCCGTAGTACCCGGCGTAAGATATGGGTCTGTAGGTTGGTAAGAAAAAATGTCCAAGAAGAGATATTTTCCTTTTCAACAATGGCGAATGCTCCCAGAATGCATTTTTTGTTGTTGTCTTTTGCAACTGCCTCTAGTAAGATCTGGGTGTATCTACCGTCCAAGAATGTGCCGTCGATCTGCAGCATTGGCTTGCAGTGGTGGAATGATTTAACACATTGTGGAAATGTCTAAAATAGGCAAAAAAATTTGCGCTCCCCAGGTACGACACGATCCATTTTGTATCTTGGCACTGTTTCAAGTTCAACAATAGTTCCTGGGTTGTATTTTTGTATACAGTTAAGCTACGTTCGCAACTCGTTGTAGGATTCTTCCCACTGCCCATACAGTTGTTGGATGGCACGATATCTTGCATACCATACCTTATCGTAATTAATAATGTGCTTGTAACGAGAATATACCGATGCTATACATACCGGCACAGATACATGTAGATTTGCTTTTGCGAGTGTAAGGATATGATTAGAGAGCATGTGCACATCCATGTTAGGATGGTCTTGATTCAAGCTTCCCACGGAGCATGTATGAGGTCCTTCGTATTTCGTTATCTGCCAGAGGTTGTTCAACCTCTTCAAATGTGATGCACGGACACTCCACTTACATCCAGAATTCTTGTGGGGGCATTCAACAATATATTTATCCGCTTCAGTTTTCCGCACGGTGGACGTAACTGAGTTACGTATGTTGTAATGCTTGATGGAAGCCTTCAAAAGTTTTTTAGTCCCGAAGACCATCCCAACATGTAGTTCACCTTTATTACGTTTGTCCAACTGGTCCAATTGTGGGTATTCTGGAAATTCTATAGCGTAGAATCCTTCCAAACTCTCGTCTATTGGCAATGAAATCGCGTCTTATAGAAAGAGACTTTGGCCATGATTCTTGACATGTCAAGAATATCGCGTCTTACAAAATGCGACATTGCCAGGATTCCTGACGTGTCACAAAAGTTACGTGATACAAAACACAATGTTTACGACTATAAGTACCTACCCGGTTGATTGAAGCCTACACCACTCAGTTGAAGAAAAAAAACTGCATTGTAGTGTTTGAAGATTTTGATTGTAACTACTAATGCCAATAAACCACGTTTCTGGAAAATTTATTTGCAAACAAATTTTCTGGATATTGTGATTTGTCGTTATTTGTAGTTGCATCTATATGTTGAGAAGATGTTGGTGGGTTATTAGCTCTTGTGCAATGACTATTCAGTATTTTTGTTCACGAGGATCGGTAACAATAAATCACAATATCCGAAAATCCAAGGTCTTTTTGAATGGCATGCAAGGTTCTTAACGTTTTGGTCTACCCTGCGACCCTCGCATGTAACCGGAGTCAAAGATCCAACAATGAAAGCATGTTTAGGGGTACAATATTCGGCTCCAATGAACCACCGAGCTTGAAGACATGTATTGAAATGATTATAATTTGTACCCCTAAACACGTGGTCAATTGTAAATTATTGTTTTTTTATAGAAGACATGCATTGAAACACGTAAAATACTACATATGAATTACATATGTAAATTATAATTTTATTTTCTGTATGTTAAAAACAATTGTGCCCCTAAACACGTGGTTAATTGTACCCCTAAACATGCAGACTCAAATAAATTATATATGAACTGATATAGATGAGAGGTACAATAGTTTGTCAGATTTGTATGGCCGGCGAGAGATGTGTCGTTGCTGTAGATAAATGGTCGACGAGAGGTATAAAAGTTTGTCAACGTTGTTGGAGCACTAAAGCTTCATGGATTTTGCGAGTACGCGATAATCATCATCTTCTACGATACATTTGTCACCAACACCGCTACATGCGAGGGTCGTAACATAGCTTCGAAAACATCGAAAATGGTAGAAGCTTTTACATGCGTTATCAAATATAACCGGCATCCGCCAAAAACTGTAACCCTAGACATGACAGCTAAAGTTGCAGCTATTGTGATTTCGTGATACCGATCATTTTTGTGGCACCCCATAACGCGTTTCCAAATATTTTGATTTGTCGGTCATCTTCAACAAACACACGGTACAGACATCGCACCACAACTGGTATCCAACCACAACTGCATATACTCACAACTCACAATACACGTGTGAGTTTTCCACTAAGGTTTGTAAATGAGGACATATATAGCATGAAAATTGCGTCGTATAGAACGCGACTTTGCTAGGCTTGACGTGTCAGGCAAATCGTGTCGTACGGAACGCTACTTTGCCACTATAAATACTAGAATCCCACTCCACTCATTCGAAAGGAAAGAATATACATTGCAGTGATTGAAGTTTTCGACTATAACTACTAATGCCAACAAACCACGTATCTAGAAAATTTATTCGCAAACTGATTTTTCGGATTTGTGATTCGTTGTTATTTGTTGTTGCATCTCTTTGTTGATTAGATGTTAACTATTCAGTATTTTTATTCACGACGATCGACAACAACAAATTACAATATCCGAGAATTCGAATAAAATATAAATTAATTAAAGAATAAAAAATGAAAATTAAAAAGCATATACTAATTAATTAAACAAATAAACTAAAAATTATGATTAAACTAAAATATATATTAATTAAAAACAAAATAAAAATAAAAAGTTTAATATTTTCAAATAAAATAAACAAAAAAAAACTAATGGCGCCTATGTCCACCGGTATCATACGACGATGTCGCCCTGGATTGTATCGGGGGAGAGCGACGTCACCATCATCACTATCCCTGGTTCCAACTCCTGCAGTACTGCTCGTTCCACCGGGCCCTCTAAGGTAGAAAATCGACTATGGCAGTGTTTGTTGGACAATCCCAGTTCCAAATGTGGCTGACATCGGGGGAACAACATGAAGGGCACGTTGGGCATATATCATGCAGGATAGCTGGAGGCACCACTCATCATCGCTGAAAATTGAGCAAAGTGGTCTGACATAGAAGACGTTAAATAACCTTGACTTGGACTTTGGGTCAAATGTGGCCGCGTCGGTGGTGGGGTAGAATCTAATGGTGGCGGTGGCTGTGGCGGTGCTGCGGAGGCAGGACCACCACCGGAGGTGTTCCGTGCTCCCCTCCCCCTCGAATGCTAAGAAAGTGGGCATAGCAGATGAGTTGTACAAAGGTTGTCCAAACAAGCTTTATCTCGGCCGAAAAGATTGGGATGCAGTGTTGCTGTAATATCTGTATTTTGTCCGAGTACCCTTATATATACTATATTTTCTATATAAATAAAACCTAAAAATAAATAATAAATAAATAGATATTAAAAAGCCCATATCATATAAATAATGTCCATATATATATATATATATATATATATATATATATATAGTGTTCATACATAAAATGTCCATTTCACAATACAAAAGCCCAATTACAATTCTGAAGCTCATATCTCTAATTTGTTATAATCTGCCAACTCATTTTAACCCAAACAAACACAACAATCTCAAAAGAAACACAAATTTTCTGCCCAAATCTACTATCAAAGGGACACATGGTAGTTCCATGTTGGTTCATTTACCTTTCACAAGGATTGAGCTCTTTTGTGACGTCATCTTACATCACTTTCCACTCACCTATAAATAGGAGAGAGAAAAATATGTCAGATTCCATTGACTACTACTAATAATAAATAATATAATAAAGAAGAGAGAGAAATTACCTCTCTCTCGGTAGCCGAACCACCCCAAAATTTGAGACCTTGTCGGAGACTCGAACCAATGTCCGAGGAGATCAAAGGACAATGGGGATTCAAACAGACACCGAAGAACGTCAAGGAGTCAAACCGTCACTATGAAGCCGAATCGTTTGGAGCCCAACCGCCATCGAAGATACAAGAACTGTCGAAGAAGCCGTTTCGACGCCAGGAGGAATGATTGGAGAAACGAATTGATTGCTGAAACATCGTCGAAACCGCCATCAACATCATCTGAAGGTATACTTCCCTTCATTTTTCGATTCCTGCAAAAGAAAAACAATATTAGTGTTGCACACGAAAATTAAATTGGAAATGAACTGGGAAAGAAAAAAACAGTGAGTTAGGGGGCTCATTTCGTGGCGGTCGGAGTACGGTGGGAGATGTGAAGTGAAAGATTAGGGTTACGGGTAGGAAATTTTAAGGGGTGAAGCCAGGTGATTCGGTTGAATTAGGATTTCAGATTTTTTAGGGTTTTGGCCGGCGGTCAGAAATCGCCCGCGGAGGCCGGCCAAGGGTTCACGGTAGCCGGGGTTAAAAGGTGGCCGCCGGTCAATTTGTGTTTAGAGAATTTCGTGCAGGTGAGAGAATAGAGTGAGAGAGGGGATTGAAAAAATGATTAAGTTAACTCGGGATTGGGCTATATGTAGGTGAGTTGAAACGACAACATTTTAAGGAGTAGGATCTGCGCGCCAAGAACCGGGTCGGGCAAGGGATCCTCGCATTTTGCCTTACGGGTTAATTAGGGTTTCAATCCCTAGATTTTTAAATAGTAATTTGGCACTTATATGCTAATAATAATTCAATCTAGTCCTTTTTTTCAGTTTGATTGATTGATTTAATTGTTTATTTTTTTGTATATTTTAAATTGAGCATATTGGTTTATTGTTTAAGCAATCTTGTAACACCCGGAAAAAAAAAATATATGATAATAATAAAAAGGGGGAAATGAAGGTGAGGGTGTGGAGGCTCGAACCCGTGACCTCATCCCTCACCATCCAGCGTGCTAACCATTTGAGCCAAGGCTCATTTCTGATATTGCCTCCCCCTTTTTACCCTTTAAGGTTAACGTGAAATCATTTTATATCTGCATTTAATTAAAGACGCGTTTGTTCACCTACCCCTTTTAACTCTGCCAGCCGTCTATTCGAATCCCCAAAAGAAAGTTCTCCCCCTCTCCCTGATCCCCGTCCATCTCCGGCACCGCCGCTCCGTGCGAGACACCGCCACCGCCGGCGAGTACATCGTCTCTCCCCGAATCTCCAGCCGCCAAGCACGCACGATTTCACGCCGTCAACCGCCGTGTATCAACGTTTGAAGCTTTGACGTTTGTGGGGAAACCCTTCTTCGCTGTTTCCGGCCGGTAGAGACCTCTGTTCGGGGAGTGGGCGTAGCCGTTGAAATCCTCGCGTCATGCCGTGCAAAACCTCTAAAGTTCTTTGCCCAAACGACACCGGCGAAGCCTCTATCGGAGCTATGTAAGTTCCGACGACCCCTTTGCTATTCGTAGATTTTCCGACGAGATTCCGGTTCTTCTCGGTTGAGATTTTGCATGATTAAAAAGTTTATTTGGAGATGTGTATTTTTCAGGTGAAAAACTGTGATTTCGGCAACTTCGACGACTTTTCCGACGGCCGTTCGGTGACCAGATCGATTGGGTAAGTGAACCGGCTCGAGCCAGCCTAAACCGAAAAAATCGGTCTGTCCATTAGCCAAACCCGAACCGGTTTGGCCCAAAACCCAAACCCAGTCGGCCCAATAGCCAGACCCGACCCGTATTTGGGTCTGACCCGGTCAACCTAAACCGGTCAACCGAGTCAACTCGTTGAGTTAACTCAGTTGACTTTCTACTGACCGCTGACGTCAGCGTTGACTTTGACCTCCCATCGACTTTGACATGCTGGCGTCAACGTTGACTTGCTGACGTTAACGTTGACTTTGACAAAAAAGTTAAAATTTCCGAAAAAGTCATATTTTATATTTTTCGACGTTCTGAGTCCGTTTTTGAAGCCCGTTTTGTGAAGTTCCGACTCTAAGATACTCGAATCTGACCTGAACCCCAAATCATGCATATGTACTTGATTATTTAAATTAGATAATAGTAAAACAAATAAGTGACTAAAATAGTGTATTATTTGTGGAAAGGTACTCGAGACTCATGTGACCACTCTTCAGCTCAACCTAGCTCATCTCGATCCGCTCACCCTCACGCTCCAGTGAATATCAGATCCGACCCTGTATCCGAGCGTACTGAGGCAGGTGTCCGTTAGACCCATCTCCGACCAGCTTTTGAGGTGTGTTCCATGTGTGCTATATTCTATTGAATGAATGTATAATGATTACATATTAGTAAACAATCTAACGATTTAATCATGAACAATGTTATGTTTGATTAATGTTCAATTGTTATTTAGATTGCATCATTATGTTAGAAATTGAGATGAAATGATGAACTGGATATATGATGACATTCTCTGCCTACCTGATGTATGTCTGCTTAATATGTATACTTGGTATGTGATTGCTTGATCTGTGATGGTATTGCCTGGCTGTCTGATGAATTTGATAGTATGATCTATTAGCTTGACCTATGATGGTACAATCTGTTTGTATGATGAATGATGAAAATGTCTGCTCTACTCAATGGTATGCCTATTTATCTGTCAAAAGCATGAATCTTCCGTTTCTGATACTCTAAATAGAATATGTCTGTCACATGTATTATGTTACTCATGTTTGGAATCTGAACACCGATTACTATCTAGGGTGTACTGTTGGGTTATGTTATGAAGTTTCTGCAGGTGCAGCCCTGATCAGCTGGTAAATCCTTATGGACTCAAGGTCTCCCCTTGGGTAGGTTTCGATGCTTTAGTATGGGTAAATCCTTATGGACCTAAGGCAACCTCTTAGGTGGCACCTATGCCCATTGGGCCTAGGGTAAGTCTCAATGGATGAATTTTTGGGGGACTGCATTTGGTGTAAGGTTGGAGGGTAGTCACTAGTAAACCCTTGCACGCACTCGAGCATTTGTATTGATATGTTATGTGTTCTTATGATATGATTGATATGTATTTATTGCGTGTTTGATCTGTACTTATTGGAACACACTGAGCTCCCTAGCTCATGCCCTTCTCTTCTCCCTTTTCAGATACTTGTGATAGGCTACCCTTTAGGACCCGGCAACTAGAGGATCGACACATTTAGCTTTAGACTGTTGTAATGTTTTTATCTTCCAAATTGTCTGTATTTGGGTGACTTATGCCTATATTTTGATACGACCTATCTTTTGGTTTTGTCGGATGTTAGCTTTAGTTTATAACCAAACACTTTATACTTTCATATCACATATTTTGTAACCACATGTTACTAAACTAATACTTACTATTTTGGGATGGATTTGAAAGCAATACTGATAGATTTTATAATCGTTCTGAGAATAGTATTGATATATCTTCGTTAACAGGTTTTAAGGTATGGTTCGTAAATCTCCCGTAGGGGGAAACTATATTAGTTTTGATATTTTGACTGAGATATTTCACAGGAAGTTTGATTATAGGTTGTTATCGCCCGGAGTTAGGTGAAATGCATAAGCGGGTCCGGGTGGTTATATTTAGTGGTATCAGAGCTTTTGGTTTTAAAAACTTCGGACTGTGCATGAGTCCATTTGACGCAATGTTTGAAAAGTTTTACAAAAAGGTGTTTTGAAATGAACTAAGTCACTTAATTTTGTCTGCTTAATTGTGTTCGATTCTCTATTGCTATGAACTGACCCTAAGCTTATTCCTTGTAGAGATCCTCTGTCGTGAGTGCTGTAGGAGGACGTCAACCTATTCGGAGACGCGGTAGACATGTCCGGTTTTCTGACGCTATGAATGATCAGGTGGTTAAGCCACCTACTTCAGCTCCTGTCCCTAGTCCTACCGAGCTTTCCGTACCATCTGGCCCTACTGTAGTGACTGCTCCTCAGTCTGCCTCTGGGATCGATGTGTCTACTCCGGTTAGAGGAGCACCGTCTTCTTCTGAGCCTCCCACATCTGTTACTGACAAAGCCCTTAGTAGGCAGTTTCTGCAGTTGATAACTGGTGCGGTTAGAGCAGCTGGTATTGTCCCTGAGGTTCCCATCTCTCAGACTTTGATCACGAATGGGGCGAGAACTTTTGATGGCCCTACTGGTGGAGCCCCGACCGAGGCAGAGGAATGGCTCCACGATCTGGAGAGATGTATGGATTCTTTGTGTCTTGAGTCACCCAAGAGATATTTGGGAGCCGTTTGACTTGGGACTTCTTCATGGAGTGCTTCAAGAGCCGCTTTGTTGGTGAGCGCTACATGAGGCAGATGCAAGAACGATTCAGGACCTTGACTCAGGAAGATATGTCTGTATCTGAGTATGAGACAGAATTCTTGGGCTTACTCAGATTTGGGGCTAGTTTAGTGCCTACTGAGAGGGGAAAATGTTGTAAATTTGTGATGGGGCTGAGATATGAGCTATGTGTACATGTTGTTGGTCACATGGATAAAGACTTCGATACTATAGTTGAGAAAGCTAAAGACCTGGAAGAAGTTGAGCTAGCAGCCATCGGTGGAGGTAGAGTTGACCGAGAGCGGTCTAAGAGGCCTCTTATTCTTGAGCCTTCCTCGCGCCCTGGTAAGAGGAATCGCACTTCTGGTCATCAGAGAGGTAATTTTGGATCCAAGCCTGATGCTTCTTCGACCACAGCTGCTAGTAGAGGTTATTCGTCTGGTTTCACCACTGTACCCCTTTGTGTGCACTGTGACAAGTGACATGGGGGCGAGTGTAGAAGGAAGACCGGTACATGTTTTTGATGTGGGTCCGGAGACCATTTTCTGAAGAATTGCCATGTTCCATCTTCTGCACCTCGGGCATCCTCCCAGACCCCTACACGCTCACAGAATTTCGTACAAACTCCGGCTAGGGGTCGTAGTCAGAGTAGACCTTCTGCATCTGCTGCTAGGACAGACTCTAGAGCACGGTCCTATCAGTGTGGGGAACCAGTTTTGTCTGAGGCTAGACAGCCAGCACTTGTATATGCCACTAGGCGACGTGATGATAGAGATGAGCTGGATGTTATAGCAGGTACATTTACCATCTTCTCTGTCCCATACTTTGCATTGCTCGATAATGGTTCTACCCACTCTTACATTTCTAGATCTGTTTCCCGAGACCTTCCATTTTTGATAGAAGCCACGGAGAATGTTGTTACAGTTATGAGCCAAGTGGGTCAGTCAGTGGCCGTGGATAAGGTGTTTAGGCGTTGTCCTCTTGAGGTTCAAGGGGAGATCTTTCTGGTTGATCTTACGGAGCTTCCAATAGAGGAGTTCGATCTGATATTGGGTATGGATTGGTTGACCGAGCACCGGGTTAACCTTGATTGTGAATTGAAAAGGGCAACCCTGAAGACTTCTGATGGCCAATCAGTGGTTCTAATCGGTGAACGTCGAGGTTATCTATCTAATGTAGTATCTGCACTGACCGTCGACAGAATGATTCGGAAAGGATACGAGACTTACATCGCTTGTCTCCTGAATACAAAGGGTTCTCTATCCGAGATTGAAGAGATTTGTACTGTCAGCGAGTTTTCTGATATCTTTCCCGAAGAGTTGCCTGGGTTACCTCCGGATAGGGATGTTGAGTTTGAGATAGAGACTTATCTGGGGTCTGCACCTGTATCCATGAGTCCCTATCGTATGGCCCCTAAGAAGCTTAAGGAGTTGAAAATTCAGTTGCAAGAGCTGCTTGATCGAGGTTTCATTCGACCTAGCTCTTCACCTTAGGGAGCTCCAGTCCTCTTCGTTAAGAAGAAAGATGGTTCACTTCGATTATGCATTGATTATCAGAAGTTGAACAAACTGACAATTAAGAACAAATACCCGTTACCCAGGATCGACGATTTGTTTGATCAATTTCGAGGAGCCATAGTTTTCTCGAAGATTGATCTTCGGTCTGGATACTACCAATTGAAAATAAAGGAATCTAATGTTGCGAAGACGGCTATCCGCACTAGATATGGGCACTATGAGTTTCTTGTGATGCCTTTTGGTTTGACCAATGCACCTGCGGCCTTTATGGACATGATGAACCGTGTGTTCCGACCCTATATAGACGAGTTTGTTATGATGTTTATTAATGATATCTTGGTTTATTCTCGGACAGAATCTTAGCATGTTGAGCATTTGAAGATTGTTCTGCAAACTTTGAGAGAGCATCGTCTGTATGCTAAGTTGAGCAAGTGTGAATTTTAGCTCAGAGAATTGACATTTCTGGGGCATGTTGTGTCAGCTTGAGGTATCCAGGTTGATCCCAGTATGATCGAGGCTATCACCAGTTGAAAGCAACCCAAGAATGTCTCTGAGATCTATAGCTTTCTGGGTTTATCGGGTTACTACCGCCGCTTTGTCGAGGGTTTCTCCATCATTCAGCCCCTTTGACGAAGCTTTTGAGGAAGAATGTTCCTTTTACTTGGTCTGATGCCCATCAAGCTAGTTTTGAGAAACTGAAGGCAGTTTTGACTCAAGCCCTGGTTTTTTCACAACCCGAATTTGGGAAGGACTTCTCAGTGTATAGTGATGCTTCACACTCCGGGATTGGTTGTGTACTGATGCAGGATGGGAAGGTTATCGCTTATGCATCACGTCAGTTACGACCACATGAGTGTAACTATCCGACCCATGATATCGAGTTAGCTGCGGTGGTCTTTGCTTTGAAAATCTGGAGGCACTATCTCTACGGAGAGAAATGCTATATCTTTACTGATCACAAGAGCTTGAAGTATATCCTCACTCAGAGGGATTTAAATACGAGGCAACGACGTTGGGTTGAGCTTCTAAAGGACTATGATTTCGTGATTGAGTACCACCCGGGAAAAGCCAATGTTGTTGCCGATGCCTTGAGTCGTAAAACCATATCCGACCTGAGATCCCTGTTTTCCAGGATGAGTATTTATAGTGATGGCAGTTTGCTAGCAGAGTTGCAAGTTAAACCAACTTTGGCCGAAGAGATTAAGGCCAAGAAACTCTTAGACAGTTCCCTACTTACAGTCATGCAGCAAGTTGAGCAGGGATCCACATCTGTTTATACCTTCGATCAAGATGGCGTTCTGTACTTTAAGGCTCGTTATTGTGTCCCCGATGATGCCGACCTGAAGCGAGCCATACTTAGTGAGGCTCATAGCAGCCCTTATGCTATGCATCCTGGTGGAGGCAAGATGTACCGGAATCTAAAGCAAAGGTACCGTTGGGAGGGTATGAAGAAGGATATATCGAATTATATATCGAAGTGTATGACTTGTCAGCAAGTCAAAGCAAAAAATCAACATCTTTCTGGTTTATTACAGCCCATTAAGATTCCTGAGTGGAAATTGGAGCGTATCACGATGGATTTCGTTACCGGGTTGCCTCTAACTCCTTCTAAAATGGATTCTGTCTGGGTTATTGTTGATCGACTCACAAAGTCAGCTCACTTTATTCTTGTACGAGTTACTTATTCTCTAGAGAAGCTGGCTAGGCTGTATATCTCAGAGATCGTCAGATTGCATGGTGTACCCTTATCTATCGTATTTGATCGAGATCCGAGGTTCATTTCTCATTTCTGGTTGGCCTTGCATAATGCTTTGGGTACACGTTTGAATTTCAGTACATCCTTTCATCCTCAGACCGATGGTCAGTCTGAGAGAGTAATTCAGATTTTAGAAGATATGTTAAGGGGATGCGTGATCAACTTCCGCGGTAGTTGGGAAGATTTCTTTCCCTTGGCCGAGTTTGGTTATAATAACAACTATCAGACTAGTATTCACATGGCCCCTTATGAAGCTCTGTATGGTCGTAAGTGCCGAACTCCTATCTGTTGGACCGAGTTGTATGATAAGAAGACTTTGGGCCCAGAGTTGGTCCAAGAGACTGAAAAGATTGTCAGATTAATCCGTGATCTCCTGAAAGAGGCCTTTGACAGACTGAAATCTTATGCTGATCGGAGAAGAAAGGATATTGAGTTTGAGGTCGGTGATCAAGTCTTTCTGAAAGTATCTCCATGAAAGAAAGTTCTGAGATTTGGGCGCAAGGGTAAACTGCTTTCTCATGGATCCTTCGATCTCTCATGTAGCCTCACTAGGACTTCGATTTCTCCACTGTACCTTTACCATCGGAATGCGTCAGTTCCTAAGAACTCTCTCATCAAAATCTAAGATCTGAATTGGTTCCTCCTCATAGGACAAGTCTGACCTCAACTCTACATCCTGAACCTGAATGACATGACTCGGATCTGGATGGTATTGCCTCAACATGGACACATGAAAAACATTATGGATACGACTGAGCTGAGGAGGTAACTTAAGCCGATAGGCAACTGACCCAACTCTCTTCACAATACGATACGGCCCAATGAATCTCGGACTCAAGTTACCCTTGTGCCCAAATCTCAGAACTTTCTTCCATGAAGATTCTTTCAGAAAGACTTGGATACCTCGAGCTGACACAACATGCCCCAGAAATGTCACTTCTCTGAGCCAAAATTCACACTTGCTCAGCTTAGCATACAAACGATGCTCTCTCAAAGTTTGCAGAACAATCTTCAAATGCTCAACATGCTCAGATTCTGTTCGAGAATAAACCAAGATATCATCAATAAACACCACAACAAACTGGTCTATATAGGGTCGGAACACACGGTTCATCATGTCCATAAAGGCCGCAGGTGCATTGGTCAAACCAAAAGGCATCACAAGAAACTCATAGTGCCCATATCTAGTGCGGATAGCCGTCTTCGCAACATCATATCCCTTTATTTTTAGTTGGTAGTATCCAGACCGAAGATCAATCTTCGAGAAAATTGTGTCTCCCCAAAATTGATCAAATAAATCGTCGATCCTAGGTAACAGGTATTTGTTTTTAACTGTCAATTTGTTCAACTTTTGATAATCAATGCATAATCGAAGTGAACCATCTTTCTTCTTAACAAATAGGACTGGAGCTCCCCAAGGTGAAGAGCTAGTTCGAATGAAACCTCGATCAAGCAGCTCTTGCAATTGAATTTTCAAATCATTAAGCTCCTTAGGGGCCATACGATAGGGATTCATGGATACAAGTGCAGACCCCAGATAAGTCTCTATCTCAAACTCAACATCCCTATCTGGAGGTGACCCAGACAACTCTTCGGGAAAGACATCAGAAAACTCGCTGACAGTGTGAATCTCTTCAATATTGGATAGAGAACCCTTTGTATTCAGGAGACAAGCGATGTAAGTCTCGTATCCTTTCCGAATCATTCTGTCGACGGTCAGTGCGGATACTACATTAGATAGATAACCTCGATGTTCACCGATTAGAACCACTGATTGGCCATCAAAAGTCTTCAAAGTTGCCATTTTCAATTCACAATCAAGGTTAACCCGGTGTTCGGTCAACCAATCCATTCCCAAGATTAGATCGAACTCCTCTATTGGAAGCTCCATAAGATCAACCAGAAAGATCTCCCCTTGAACCTCAAGAGGAGAACACCTAAACACCTTATCTACGGTCACTGACTGACCCACTAGGCTCATAACTGTAACAACATTCTTCGTGGCTTCTATCGGAAATGGAAGGTCTCAGGAAACAGATCTTGAAATGTAGGAGTGGGTAGAACCATTATCGAGCAATGCAAAGTATGAGACAGAGAAGATGGTAAATGTACCTGCTATAACATCCGGCTCATCTCTATCATCACGTCGCCCGGTGGCATATACAAGTGCTGGCTGTCTAGCCTCAGACAAAACTGGTCCCCCACTCTAATAGGACCGTGCTCTAGAGTCTGTCCTAGCAGCAGATGCAGAGGGTCTACTCTGACTATGACCCTTGGTCGGAGTCTGTACGTAAGTCTGTGAGCGTGCAGGAGTTTGGGAGGATGCCCGAGGTGCAGAAGATGGAACAGGGCAATTCTTCAGAAAATGGTCTCCAGACCCACATCGAAAACATGTACCGGTCTTCCTTCTGCACTCGCCCCCATGTCGCTTGTCACAGTGCACACAAAGGGGTACAGTGGTGAAACTAGACAAATCACCTCTACTAGCAGTTGGGGTCGAAGAAGTATCAGGCCTGGATCCAAAATTACCTCTCTAATGACCATAAGTGTGATTCCTCTTACAATGACACGGGGAAGGCTCAGGATTAGGAGGCCTCTTAGACCACTCTCGGTCAACTCTACCTCCACCAGTGGCTGCTAGCTCAATTTCTTCCAGGTCTTTAGCTTTCTCAACTATAGTATCGAAGTCCTTATCCAGGTGACCAACAACATGTGCACATAGCTCATATCTCAGCCCCATCATAAATTTACGATATTTTCCCTCTCGGTAGGGACTAAACTAGTCCCAAATCTGAGCAAGCCCAAGAATTTTGTCTCATACTCGGATACAGACATATCTCCCTGAGTCAAGGTCCTAAATCGTTCTTGCATCTGCCTCATGTAGTGCTCACCAACAAAGTGGCTCTTGAAGCGCGGACTCAGCTTACCCTTGCATCTGCCGTATCGTATCGTTAAGAGAGTTGGGCCAGTTGCCTATCAGGTTGAGTTACCTCCTCAGCTCAGTCGTATCCATAATGTTTTTCATGTATCCATGTTGAGACAATACCATCCAGATCCGAGTCATGTCATTCAGGTTCAGGATGTAGAGTTGAGGTTAGACTTGTCCCATGAGGAGGAACCAATTCAGATCGTAGATTTTGATGAGAGAGTTCTGAGGAACCGACGCATTTCGATGAAAAAGGTACATTAGAGAAATCGGAGTCATAATGAGGCTACATGGGAGATCGAAGGATCCATGAGAAAACAATTTCCACATCTGTTTGATTCAGGTAAATTTCGAGGATGAAATTTTTTCTTAAGGAGGGAGAGTTGTAACACCCAGCAAAAAAATATATATGATAATAATAAAAAAAGGGGAAATGAAGGTGAGGGTGTGGAGGCTCGAACCCTAGACCTCAGCCGTCACCATCTAGTGTGCTAACCATTTGAGCCAAGGCTCATTTCTGATATTGCCTCCCCCTTTTTACCCTTTAAGGTTAACGTGAAATCGTTTTATATATGCATTTAATTAAAGACGCGTCTGTTCACCTACCCCTTTAACTCTGTCAGTCGTCTATTCGAATCCCCAAAAAAAGTTCTCCCCCTCTCCCTGATCTCTGTCCATCTCCGGCACTGCCGCTCCGTACGAGACACCACCACTGCCGGCGAGTGCATCGTCTCTCCCAAAATCTTCAGCTGCCAAGCACGAGCGATTTCACGCCGTCATCCGCCGTGTATCAACGTCTGAAGCTTCGACGTTTTTGGCACAACCCTTCTCCGTTGTTTCCGGTCGGTAGAGAGCTCTATTCGGGGCGTGGGCGTGGCCGTTGAACTCCTCACGTCGTGCCGTGCAAAACCCCTAAAGTTCTGTGCCCAATCAACGCCAGCGAAGCCTTTTTCGGAGCTACGTAAGTTCTGACAACCCCTTTGCTATTCGTAGATTTTCCGGCGAGATTCCGGTTCTTCTCGGTTGGGATTTTGCATGATTAAAAAGTATAATCGGAGATGTGCATTTTTCAGGTGAAAAAATATGATTTCGGCATCTTCGGCGACTTTTCCGACGACCGTTCGGTGACCAGATCGATTGGGTAAGTGAACCGGCTCGAGCCTGCCTAAATCGGATGAATCGGTCGGTCCATCAGCCAAACTCGAAACGGTTTGGCCCAAAACCCAAACCCAGTCGCCCCAATAGCCCAGACCCGACCCATATTTGGTTCCGACCCGGTCAACCTGAACCGGTCAACCGAGTCAACTCAGTTAACTTTCTGCTGACCGCTGACGTCAGCGTTGACTCTGACCTGCCGTTGAGTTTGACATGCTGACGTCAACGTTGACTTTGACCAAAAAGTCAAAATTTCTGAAAAAGTCCTATTTTATGTTTTTCGACGTCCTGAGTCGTTTTGTGAAATTACGACTCTAAGACCCCCGAATATGACCTTAAACCCAAATCATGCATATGTACTTGATTATTTAAATCAGATAATAGTAAAACGAATAAGTGACTAAAATAGTGTATTATTTGTGGAAAGGTACTCGAGACTCGTGTGACCACTCTTCAGCTCAGCCTAGCTCCTCTCGATCCGCTCACCCTCACGCTCCGGTGAATATCAAATCTGACCCTGTATCCGAGCGTATTGAGGCAGGTGTCCATTAGACCCATCTCCGACCAGCTTTTGAGGTGTGTTCCATGTGGTTATATTCTATTGAATGAATTGTATAATGATTACATATTAGTAAACAATCTAACGATTTAATCATGAACAATGCTATGTTTGATGAATGTTCAATTGTTATTGAGATTGCATCACTATGTTAGAAAATGAGATGAAATGATGAACTGGATATATATGATGACATTCTCTGCCTACCTGATGTATGCCTATTCGATCTGTATACTTGGTATGTGATTGCTTGATCTGTGATGGTATTGCCTGGTTGTCTGATGAATTTGATAGTATGATCTGTTAGCTTGACCTATGATGGTACAATCTGTTTGCATGATGAATGATGAAAATGTATGCTCTGCTCAATGGTATGCCGATTTATCTGTCAAAAGCATGAATCTTCCGTTTCTGATACTCTGAATAGAATGTCTGCCACATGTATTCTGTTACTCATGTCTGGAATCTGAACACCAATTACTATCTAGGGTATACTGTTGGGTTATGTTACGAAGTTTCTGCAGGTGCAGCCCTGATCCAGCTGGTAAATCCTTATGGACTTAAGGTCTCCCCTTGGGTAGGTTCTGATGCTTTAGCACGGGTAAATCCTTATAGACCTAAGGCAGCCCCTTAGGTGGCACCTATGCACATCGGGCCTAGGGTAAGTCCCTATGGATGCAGTTCAGGGGGACTGCATTTGGTGTAAGGTTGGAGGGTAGTCACTAGTAAACCCTTGCATGCACTCGAGCATTTGTATTAATCTGTTATGTGTTCTTATGATATGATTGATATGTATTTATTGCGTGTTTGATCTGCACTTATTGGAACACACTGAGCTCCCTAGCTCATGCCTTTCTCTTCTCCTCTTTCAGACATTTGTGATAGGCTATCCTTTTGGACCCGGCAACTAGAGGATCGACACATTTAGCTTTAGACTGTTGTAATGTTCTTATCTTCTAAACTGTCTGTATTTGGGTGACTTATGCCTATATTTTGATACGACTTATCTTTTGGTTTTGTTGGATGTTGGCTTTCGTTTATAACCAAACACTTTATGCTTTCATATCACATATTTTGTAACCACATGTTACTAAACTAATACTTATTGTTTTGGGATGGATTTGAAAGCAATACTGATAGATTTTATAATCGTTCTGAGAATAGTATTGATATATCTTCGTTAACAGGTTTTAAGGTATGGTTCGTAAATCTCCCGAACGGGGAAACTATATTAGTTTTGATATTTTGACTGAGATATTTTACAGGAAGTTTGATTATAGGTTGTGACCGCCCGGAGTTAAGTAATCGTCACCTTGCCGCAAGGAAGGTGGAATGTGTGTGTCTCCGGCCTCCACCTTTCCAAAAGTGCGTTGACCAAATCAACGTCTATTTTTGCACCTCCAACAATTTTAGATGCCTGCAAAAACTCGGCCCCGCTCTAAGTACGATTCGATGAAAACGTTCGGTAATCTCGTCATCCGGTTGTAAGGAACCTCCAGACGTCGTTCCATATTCTAAAAAAATAAACGCGTATGTATAAATTAAACTATATAAAAAAATATAAAAAATACGTACGTATAAATAACAATATATAATATAATAATAAATAAATAAATAAATAAAACGAGGTAAAACTTACATGTCTCCGATGATAATCGAACACGTGCTTGTAATCCAACCTTATTAATCCCGCGTTATATCAAACACGAAAAATCAACCGAGAAATTGAAAAAAATTAGATTTGAGAGAGAGTGAATTTTTTGGTGGGGTAGAAGGGGAGGGTGAGGACCAATTTATAGTAGAAATCGCGTCGGTTGGGGTGCGATTATTCAATAAAAATTGCGTCCTACATAACGTGACTTTGGAAATTGCGTCATACAGAGCACAACTTCTTCATAACCCTAACGCGGTAATTAAATTTTTAATCGTTCCAATTTATTAACGCAGAAATCGCGGCACACACAACGCGACTTCATCTTATCACGACAAATCGTTTGAAATTCTAGTGGAAGTCGCGTCCTACAGACAGCGACTTCAATTTATTTATTTTAAAAAATAAATACCGGATAATATAATCCACATCGGACAGAAGTCGCTCCTTGTACAACGCAATTTTGGATATCGCGCCCTGCATAACGCGATTTACCCCGACGTTGGCCAAATGAGGTATTTTTCCAAATGTTCCCCAAAGGGGTATTTTTTTCAGATAATTCCCCAAAGAGGAATATCTTACGAAATTAGCCATATATATATATATATATATATTCTTATGTATAATTTAATAAATTAATAGTCAAAAATTATTTAACAAAAAAATTTTAAATACAAAAATTAATAATTTAAATGGTGAAAATTAGTTTATCATATTATAATATAATAAATTCATAATTTCTCAAATATTTCATTTTTCTATTGAAAATCATTAAATCATACACTTCTTGAATTACATGTTAGATAAATATCAGGCTAGGTCAAATATCAGTTTAGGGTAACAATAGGTCGGGTTCAAAACAAGTCAGGTCAATTAACAGGTCGGGTTTAAAACAAGTCGGATAAAATCGAATCTCGGGTCAATTCAGTCGGGTAATATCAGTTATCTGTCAGGTCAGTCTCGGGTTCCAGTTTGTTTCAATCGGATGCAGGTCGAGTTTTGAGTCCACAGTAACAGGTTCAATTCGGCTTCGGTTCGTTCTCGGTCGGGTTCAGTTACTATAGTAATAGTTCCAACTCGGGTTTGGGTCAACAACATTCGGTTACATATTGATTTCGGGTCATTGCATCCTCGGGTCAAACAAAATTCTAACTCGAGCAGGTTTCAGTCGGGTTTTCAGGTCGGGTCAGCTTTTTACATCCCGGGAATTCACAAGTCGCAACTGCTTCCATCATGGATTCTCTTCATCTTGAGGCTCCGTTTCTGTGAAATCTTCTATCACATCAGTTCTAGCAGTCTGTCTACTCAATGTGCGCAGCTCGTCTATCTCAAAGAGTAACAACGGATCACAAATGACTCTTTTTGCCTGCAGCATCTTAGGGCAAGCTGAGAGAAGAAACGGTCAGGAATGAGAGTGCTGTAGAGAAACAATAACTCCAATATGAAATCAGTAGTGTATACCTGATTCGGGGCATTTGACATTGCCATGATTCGATTTTATGAAGTTCAGAATAGCATTCCTGTCGTAAATGTGCTTGCAGTCCAAGCTGCATCACAAAAATAAACAAACTGGATGTAGGTTGAAAGTTGAAACAATAGAATGGACCCAGAAATATGCATAATGATACACGCTCAAGTTTCTATACAACTCTAGTGGCAACTCTAAAAGGCCACTTTCCAAGAGAAAGATTTTCAGGATTTTCTAAATTGAACCAACAGAGTCTCCTATTTGCAGCGAAAGCCATTGGAACTACCATCCTTCCTATCAATCACATTCACAATTAAAAGTTAAAAGAATTGAGATAGATTTATATCAATCAAGGGACATGCATATTGTTTTTCACTTTTTCTGGCAAGTTAGAATGGCAATAAAACTAATAAAATTTTCCACTAAGAACAAATACATCACTCAGAACTTGTAAGAAAGTATGATTTTTCACCGGCAAGATCTGTTTTTAAATTAACTTCACAATACCTGCGAACTGGTTCTGTTAGTTCATTAATATGCTTTTTAGTAATCGGACATTTAAGATTCTTAATACTGCTCTCCGTACTGGTCATAACAATATCCTCCTGCTCTTCACCAGGCATTGGCTGTCCATCATGATGAACATTCTGCAGAAGATTCAACAACACTGGATGTGTAAGAAACCCACTTGAAGGACGATATACAACAGTTATATATATATTATCATATTACCAATAAAACTAAATGCGTAAAGATAATCAATGGTATATAGAGTGACACAATATATATCGGCATCGAGTATTCAGTAATTTTAACGCAAGAGAGAGAAAAAGAAAATGAGTATATTTTTCTCTATTCACAAGTATAGCAGCTGTAAGCCAGAGCTGCATGAATTTAGTGACCAACAGCGATCCTACCAACGGCATACCAATACCAAATAGTGCCATTTCAATGTAAATGCACTGAGCAGCAGCCTTGACCATAATCTCAAATACACCTTCACACTTGTCCCTCAACTGTTGCTTTCATTAAAGAATATAACCCCTTATGACCGACAACCATTTGGTAAAGCAGAATGAGGCACTAGGACTCTTAAACAGCGTCCCAAGGTTCAAACCTTGGCATTGTGAATGAAACAAGTTAAGTTGGGAGGGTTGCTCCTATAGTAGGCTTCTGCAGTACCTGATCCGGATTAGCCGGCTAAGGGTCAGATACCGATGGTTATATAAAAAAAGAACAGAACCCCTTATGGGAACCACATCTAATAACACCAGCTTTTAGTTCAGTGGTTCTTGACATGGTATTAGCACCTCCTTCGCAATGTGGTCTATATTCTGCTCTAGCTACCATATTCTGATTGATACTAAATAATTTTAAAAGCGACTTGATGAGTTTAAAAAACATACCCAGACAGCTTGCTGAAACTGATGCATCAGTGGGTGATTCTGTGGACATGAAGGTGAACTAGCCTTGACATTCTCAAACTACATGTCAAGCAACTTCATAAAATCAGTTAACTGTAGTTTAAAGCATACAAGCAACAAATGACATTAATTCAGCAAATTCACATCTATATACAACAGTACTAAACCAAAAACAAAATTATGCATGAAAGAAATATTATTAAACGTACACCTCAGGCCCTGGTCGGTATGCTTCCCCAACATATTGAATGGCCGATGAACGATGTAGACTGTTTTCATGAGTTTCTACCAGCTCAGCAACAGCATTTTCGAGCTGTTTCACTTGCGAAATGAATTCCCAATATCATTCTCTATCAGAAATACTTTGTATTCTGATTATCTTTTAACTTTTGGTTTTCAAGTCAGCATATCTCTAAAGCATTGAATAATAGAAAAAAATAAACCTATTTGAATCCCACATTTCCCCACTTCTTTAACACATAACGGCGTAAAGATTGGAAGCTGCGCGTCTGATTCTGCCAGTAAGGCCGTCGGACCGAGACGTCGACGCCATTTAGGGTTATGGATCGGGCCGGAGCGAACTGCGGGTTCCCGGCACTGAGGTTTTTGGAGGCAAAAACCAATACGCTGCGTTTTCTCTGCCAATAAACGCAATGTCGGGATTTTTTAGCGTAAATTACACCGAATGGTCATTTTTATTTGTGTAAATTTATACTTTTACTACTAATGTTTGAAAAGTTTACATGTTGTACTCATTAACATTATACATTTATTATAACGTAATTATATGTTTTAGATAGACAAATTTAAATAAATTTAATTGAGTTTGATTAGTTGGATTTTTATTTAAATCCGATCTCAAACTTGAAAATATTTTAATTTAAATTCAAATTTAAAAGATTTTATCCAAAACCCCATTTGTATAGGACCAATTTGAAAAGGAGGGGGGGGGGGGGGGGGGGCAAGCCTGATATTTTCAGGTTCATGAACATATCTAAAAGTATGTTTATTCCAAATTCATGGTCAATGGTTTACAGACGATTGTTTTATATCAAAAGGGATAGCAAACTTATTTGTGAACAGGTTGATTTAATATATATGTTTGATTATCTTAAAAAATTTGTATCCCATTTTATATAAAAATATTCAAATATAAATATTAATAATTATATTATAAATATAATGAAAACACAAATATTATTATTAATTGGATGAGTCTACCACGTGCGACAAACAATGTTAAACACCACTAATGTTGAACACCATTAAATTAATTAATAAATATTTAAAATTTTAAAGACTCATCAAATAATTAATAATTATTTTAAAAAAATTCAATTAAATTATTTTTTATATATATTAAAATTTTATTTTATTTAATAAGGGTAAACTATATATTTAGTACCTCACCTATTTTCGTATTTTTATTGAACCCTCATTATTTAAATATTATTTCAATTTGACCATATTCTTTATAAAAAATAATTTAACCCTCAACCTAAAACCCTAAACTATTAAATCTTAAACACTTAAACTCTTACACCTATACCCTAAACTATATACCCTTAAAAATAATTTTATTTAAATCCTTGAAAGAAACTAATAAAGAAATGGGGTTGGGGTGAAAAACCTTGTTGATGGCTATAATCCATATTAATTATTTTATTAAATAAAATTATTTTATAATCACATTGAGTTTCTGGTTTCCCAGATTCTGTCGACTACAAGACATTACTCTTTTTTTCCAGCCGCTACCTGGACGATCAGCATGGAAATATGATGGCTACTAAACGATGTTTTTAATTGGCTTTCATATGGAATTTTATACTTAATCACATTAAGTTGCTATATGTGTATTTGCCCTTTCCTTTCTTTACTAAATAAATTCACGAAAGAAACTAATAAAGAAATAAGGTTGGGGTGAAAAATCTTGTTGATGGCTATAATCCATATCAATTATTTTATTAAATAAAATTATTTTAAGGTTACATGGTTTAGGGTATAGGTTTAAGAGTTTAAGGGTTTAAGGTTTAATAGTTTAGGGTTTTAGGTTGAGGGTTAAGGGTTAAATTATTTTTGTATAAAAATAGGGTCAAATTGAAATAATGTTTAAATAATGAGGGTTCAATAGAAATACAAAAATAGGTGAGGTACTAAATATATACTTTACCCTTATTAAAAAAATAAAATTTTAATATATATATAAATAATTTAATTAAATTTTTTAAAGTAATTATTAATTATTTGATGGGTCCTTGAAATTTTAAATTTTTATTAATTAATTTAATAGTGTTTAACAGTGTTCAGCATTAGTGGTGTTCAGCGGTGTTCGTCGCACCTTGTAAAATTTTTCTTATTAATTACGCAATAATCAAATAACAAAATTTCTAAACATTCTTTTTTATTAAAAAAATTGTTTGTATTTTTTCCCTCAGTTTATCTCATATATTATTATTATACTCACCACTTCGTCTTAACTATTGTTATTGTTAAAAAAAAAATCATGTGACTCAATTAGATCACGCCATGTATAATAAAATTTAAAATTTCCTATAAAAATAATAAATATCATGAGATTATAAATTCTATGTTTTGAATTAATATTTTAATATCATAAATTGACTTTTGAATTAATATTTTGTAATTTTTTTATAATCGAGGCTTAACAAAAAACATCATATAGTCAATTTATATTATGATGTTTGTAACCGCTTGTGTCGCTCATTTTAAAATTTTCCCTTTGTATATTGTATGAAATTATTAGAAATTGCTTTCATATAAACGACTTGATTAGCCTCAATTAATTGCCATTAGTTATTATTTTGAGTCAACTAATGAGATTAATCAATTAGCTTTTTCCACTGTTAAACGTCTATGCCTATACAAGCTGTCGACAAAAATGCATCCAAGGTTTGAATTATAAAAATTGAGCTTTGAATTTAACACCATCTAAGCAATGGTGATTTTTTATACACTTTTTAAATTACCCTTAAATCTCTAAATACCTGATTATTATGTTCATTTGAGGATGATATTACGCGTTTCATTTCACTCGATCTGTAATCTCTAAAAAATATAAATAAAAAAAAATATTACATAGTTAAAGTAGTTGTCGGGTTGAACCCATACAAGATGAAACTCGACCAATTAGTATATTTCAAATTAACCAGTATTTAGTTGGCTTGAATATTTATTTGATAGGTGAATTATGATAAGAATGCAAAAATATACGTATATGTATTAATGTCGTGTTTATATTACTTTTTAGATTATATATGTATGTATATGTAGTTGGGTCTCTAAATTATTGTAAATTTATATAACATTTTATATAAGTTAATTATTCTATTTTTATATAGGTTTTGATATGTTCATATACGAGTATTATACTTATATTAAACTACAGGTTGTGATGTTTTACCTAGTTTATCATCACGATCCAATTCAGATAATAACATGTGTGTGGGGTGTTTGTACTGTTCTTAATGTTATGTTTTTCATAACTAATATTTGTGTTAATTTTTTATTTGTTTAAGATAACAATTTATGTAATTTTACACACACACATATATATATATATATATATATATATATATATATATATATATATATTAACAATTTGTATACTAACCAACTAAGTTTTAGCTCAGTTGATATTGTTATTATTACAACATTTAAGATGATACAAATTCGAATGTATCCTTTGATTGTATTAATAAACTGCATCACTATAGATAGAAACTAGGAGCGGATCTAGAAATTTGAACTTGATAGTTCACTAATCAGTGAAATAATGTAGAATTAATTTACACTATTGAAATAATGTATTGATAATAGTAATTATTGTAACACCCGTGTTTTGGGCCTAGGAGTTAGCCAGGTTATAGTTCGAGTCAAATAAAACTTAATTAAAACAATTCAATTTCAAATAATGGCCTAATTGAGTTTTGGAAAAAGGGAAGGGACTAGGGTTGTAATTTTACCCAAAAGTTTTGAAAAGCAAGACCACTTTAATAAAAAAAAGTTGTCTTCCTCCCTCTTTCCTCCCCCCTTTCACGTTAGAAACTCCCCCACCATTTCTAAACCCTTTCAAACTTTGTTACTATTCCATTGACCTTACTACTTGATTTTCAACACCAATTTAAGAGGTAATTACATTTTCTTAATCTCCTCTTCAATCTCTATCTATCCTTTGTCTTAGATTTCAAGAATATGGGGTTTTGAAAATTAGGGTTTATATTAAAGTTTGAATTTTTAAGGGGTTTTCTAATTGGTTTTGATAAATTGAGTTGGGGTTTTAGTTAATCATGTTATAATGAGTAACATATATCAAATTGATTGAATTTGGGTGAAAATTCGTAGCTTGTTCTTGAGGTAGATTTTAAAGTATTAAAACTTGAGTTTTTGGTGGGTTTTATGTTGAAATTTAAGGGCTGATGGTCTACCTATGTTAGGAGGGTGATTTGGGATGTTTTGGAAGTCATTTGGATGTTTGGGAATTGAGTTTTCAGCCAAGGGTTGTTGGAGTACAAAAATTGGGATTTTAGGAGATTAGGAGATTTGAGAAATTGTGGAATTTGGGTTGTGTTAGCAAAGTATGTTGATGGTTGAGTTTAGCATTAAATTGGGAAGTAATGTGTATGTTTTGTTTGGCTAGAAGCAAGTGGAAGCGTGGAAGAGGCTTTGGGACTGAATCCGAGTACATAGGAGGATTGTTCGATTTGCTAAGGAAGGGCGGTGAGTGGTTTCAACTTGTTTTAAGTTTGGTTCGAGTATGTGTAGTGGGAGTGTGTGTGAAGTGTGCTTGGTAGGCCACTCATAGTTAATTCAAGTTGTTGATTTAACCATTGATATCCATGAATGTTATTATGCTTGTTTGACTATGCTATTATGATTGTGGTTGATGGATGTGAGTTTATCTTGATATGCATCTATGAGATTGAGCATGAATGTGGTTGATGATATATATATGATGTGGTTATGATAATTGACACTAAAATAATTACCGGTTGTAAATGATCGATCATTAGGATAGTGTGCACACAAATTGAGTCAAAACGTACGTGGCCTTGATGGCGTTAAGTCATCAAGGAGGAGTACGGTGATGTAACATTCCACCGGAAGCTTTTATTTATTTTTACGGGATGATGAATGGAATCCCATCCGTAGGGCATGTGGCGATGAGTGGAATCCCGCACATGCAAGGTCCGGTGATGAGTGTAATCCCACCGAGGTAAAGTGTTGTTGAGGTTTAAATCCGCACAATCGGGGTAATTAAAGTGGCCAATTAAACTTGTTCATGTATTGTGATATATGATGGTGATATGTGATTGTGGTATATGGTGTTGTTGCATGATGATTAATATTGATGTTCAAGCTTGTTAGAATTGTGAGACCATATATGCCACTTGAAAGACTAGCTAGGTCTACTTGATTTTATGCCTATGCTTGATGTATGTAAGACTAGGATTAACATGCTTGAACCCTGCATTGTTGATGTTTTTCGTTTTAGAGCACCCTCACTAAGCTTATAGATTACGCTCTCTATGTTCAACAATGCAGATCATTAGCGTGGTGTTAGCTCGAGGCAAGGCAAGAAGGGCTTTCCAAGTTGTTGCTCAAGTATGGTAAATTTTGTGGTAGTTAAGCAATGTGGCAATAGGGTTTGTTGTATGAGCCTTGTATGACTCTTTCAATATGATGTTGTTCGGATTGATCATGGATTGTAAGCATGTTATACTTTGATGAATGTTGGTGTGTATGATGGCATGCCTTAGGATGTTTTAGGTTGCCTTATGCTGAGTGCAAACCTCATTTGTTTGACTTGTGGCTTTATGGCCATTTGAGCCTTTGAGTATGCATATTATGGCCTAAATTGCTCTCTCATTAGAATGTTATGTATGAATGCCTTAATTCATGTATGGTTGATTCCTTTGGCTTAAATATGTGTGCTTACATGGTTGTATATGCTTAGGTGAGTCGAGAAATGCATTTAGAGTCGTTTTGGGGTCGTTTAGGTTGAATTTGAGGAATTGCAGTGCATGGGGTATCGATACCCCTAGCTAGGGTATCGATACTCTCTTGCCCAAAGGCCTCAGATTTTGCCTGGGGTATCGATACCCTCCAAAGTTACTGGAATTTGGAATTCTGAGTGAGAGTAGAGCGTATCGATACGGGGTTCCCGAGTATCGATACGGATCTATTCTGTTGACCAAGGAAGGTTGACCGAGGAAGAGGGTATCGATACCCCTGGTAAGGGTATCGATACGGTCTTCTCGTGTTGACTTCTTGGGTTGACCTAGAAAGGGGGTATCGATACCCCTGTCAAGGGTATCGATACTGCCTGCCTTATAAGCTTAAAATTTACTGTTATGCATGGCCGTGGCTCGAATGTGTTTTTCCTTTGAATGTTTTCCGCTGTTGTGAATCACATAGGACTTAATATTCATCTAGGCAAGATTAATATAAAAAGAAAAAAAATAGGGTTGCTAACCGAGGGGGAATCCTTTGGGTTTCGCTTCGGTTTTCCCCGTGTGGCTCTCTCGGACCGGTCATCCGGCCAGACCGGGACGAGGGGGTTACATTTGTTGGTATCAGAGCCTGAGGTTACCGAGACCTCGGGCAGGTAAGTGAGGTAAGCTTAATGTGTTAAATGCTTATGTTGTTCGATGCATGTTTTGCCATGAACCCTTGATGCTTCCTTGATCGTATGCTGTTCTGAATGCATGAACTGTTGTGTCTGGTGTAGAGTGTGTGCCCATTGCTACTATTACTTAATTTAAAAAGATTTTTGGAAAGAGGAATACTTGAGCACTGTTGGACCTTTGCCTTGACTAACGTAATCCTTATCTGTTTCTTGTTGTAGTTTACCTTGCTAGTTGAACCATGAGACCACGTGGGAGGCCTAGGATGGTTCGACCGGAACCACGGGCAGAGGCTCCAAGAGTAGAGCCAGTAGTTAGGGTTGAGGCTCAAGTGGGAGAGCCTGTGGTTGGAGTTGGAGCTCCTCCACCACCACCTCCTCCACCGGGAGTGGGAGGTGAGGCCGGGGTCGAAAGAGAGGGACCACAAGGAGGCCAAGGTGGCCAAGGACCGGCCGGGATTGACTTAGCTCCATTGGTTCAAGCGATAGCTGGGGCGTTTCAGGCTGCTGTAGCTGGAGGTCAGGCAGCACATCATCAGGGTGAGGGCACCGGGTTGCCATTAGAGAGACTTCGGGGCCTTGGGGCCGAAGAGTTCAGAGGTGCTACTCCGGAGAGGTCAGAGCTATGGTTTGAGAAGACTGTCCGTATTCTTGCTCAGATGGGATGCACTGGTGAGCGCAAGTTGGGATGTGTTGAGTCTCTACTTCAGGGTGATGCCTACACCTGGTGGGTCACCGTTACTTCGGGGATGTATGAGGCCGAGATCACATGGGAGTTCTTTGAGACAGCATTCCGAAAGAAGTATCTGGGTCCGCGATACCTCGATGAGAGGAAGAGAGAGTTTATGGCATTGCTTCAGGGGAGTATGTCAGTGACCGATTATGAGATCCGATTTGTGAGACTGAGTCAGTATGCACCCGAGCTTGTACCTACTGAGGTGGAGCGTTGTAACCGTTTCCGTTATGGGCTGAATGAAGAAATCAAGACTTATACACTAGCTTCAGACTACACTGATTTTGATGTCTTGGTCTCGAGGGCCAAGGACTTGGAGCACAGTTTGAGTTTGACCAGGCGGTCAGGTGGATCTAGTTCGGGTAAGAGGTCCGGCAACTTTGATAGAGGTGATGCCAAGAGGCATCGGGACAACAGACATCAGTATGATCATAGGCGTGGTGGCGGTAACCACGGTAGGGGCCATCAGGGTCAGAGAGCTGGTAGGAAGTTGCCCACATGTGCTACTTGTAGGAGGAACCACACCGGAGAGTGTTGGGGAAATTATCATTCCTGTTGGAGTTGTGGTGCTAGAGACCACATTAGACGTGACTGTCCACATCAGGTGGGACAGGCACCAGCTCAGGCTCCTGCTAGAGCCAATGATTTTCAGAGAGGCCGCGGGCGCGGTAGAGGTAAATTCCAGCCAAGGAACGATGGTCAGAGAAACTTAGCCCATGTGGTTGCAGTCCAGCCGGAGGGCGGAGGACAGGCTAGGGTTTACGCTCAGCGCGGGGAGCAGCATGACACCGATGTGATCGCAGGTAACTTCTCGATACAGTCTTTGGGTTTGCTTTCTTTGATTGACTCTGGGTCTACACATTCGTACATATTGAGTGAGCATGCACAGTCTTTGAATTTGCCTTGTGAATTGTTAGAGGTAGGAGTTAGTGTTACTAGTTCCTTTGGGGACACGGTAGTAGTTAGGAAGATGTACCGAAGGTGTCCGTTGATGGTTCAGGGACATGTGTTTCCAGTGGATATGATGGAACTTCCTTTCTATGGTTTCGATGTGATTCTGGGTATGGATTGGCTCACGGAGCATAGAGCTAGGATAGATTTTGAGACTAAGCGGATTTCCTTGAAGCTCACAGATGATTATGAGATTGTAGTGGTGGGTGAGAACGTGAAGTTCTTGTCCAATGTGGTTTCAGTGTTAGAGGCTAAGAGATTAGTTGAGTTGGGGTGTGAAGCATACTTAGCGTATGTGATGAACCCTAACATGAGTGAGGTTAGACCTCAGGACATCCGTACAGTATGTGATTTTCCTAGTGTGTTTCCGGAAGAATTGCCAGGGTTACCACCGGACAGAGAGGTAGAGTTCAGCATTGAGACTTACTCTGATTCAGCTCCTGTTTCGATTGCTCCGTATCGTATGGCACCGAAAGAATTGAAAGAGTTGAAGACTCAGTTGCAAGAATTGACAGATAGAGGTTTTATTCGACCTAGTTCTTCACCTTGGGGTGCACCAGTTTTGTTTGTGAAGAAGAAAGATGGAAGCATGAGAATGTGTATAGACTACAGGCAGTTAAATCAGTTGACAGTGAAGAATAAATATTCGTTGCCTAGAATTGATGACTTGTTTGATCAGTTGAGAGGAGCATCGGTCTTTTCGAAGATTGATTTGAGATCGGGTTACTACCAGCTAAAGGTTAGAGAGGCTGATGTACCAAAGACAGCCTTTAGGACTAGGTACGGGCATTATGAGTTCTTAGTCATGCCATTTGGGTTGACTAATGCACCGGCAGCTTTCATGGACATGATGAATAGGATTTTTCATCAATATCTAGATCAGTTCGTAGTTGTGTTTATTGATGACATCTTAGTGTACTCGCGAACTGAAGAAGACCATGACCGACACTTGAGACTCGTTTTGAAGACTTTGTTAGATCATCAATTGTATGCGAAGCTCAGCAAGTGTGAATTCTGGATCCGAGAAGTAGTCTTCTTAGGACATGTAGTGTCAGCCGATGGGATTAGAGTTGATCCGAAGAAGATCGAAGCCATTGTTGAGTGGAAGCAACCGAAGTCTGTGACAGAGGTACGTAGCTTCCTAGGCTTAGCCGGATACTATAGGAGGTTTGTAGAGGGTTTCTCTAAGCTAGCCGCTCTATTGACACAGTTACTTCAGAAGAGTGTTCAGTTTGAGTGGACAGATGCAAGATAGAGAGCCTTTGAGAAATTGAAAGAAGCTTTGACCCAAGCACCGATCTTGATACAGCCTGAGTCCGGGAAGGACTATGTAGTCTATAGTGATGCTTCTTATGTAGGGTTAGGATGTGTTCTTATGCAAGACCGGAGAGTAGTGGCTTATGCCTCGAGACAGTTGAAGACTCATGAGCGCAACTATCCGACCCATGACATAGAGTTAGCTGCAGTTGTGTTTGCTCTGAAGATTTGGAGGCATTATTTGTACGGTGAGAAATGCACAGTGTACACCGATCACAAGAGTTTGAAGTACATTATGACTCAGCGAGATTTGAATCTCAGACAGCGTAGGTGGTTAGAGTTGCTAAAAGACTACGATCTTACTATTGAGTACCATCCGGGTAAGGCCAATGTAGTGGCCGATGCATTGAGTAGGAAGGTGGTCGTAGACTTGAGAGCTATGTTTGCTAGATTGAGTTTGTCCGGAGATGGCGGCTTAGTAGCCGAGCTTCAGGTTAGACCTACTCTAGGTCAGTTGATTCGAGAGAAACAGCTCTTAGATAGATCTTTGGCACCTCACG
Organism: Hibiscus trionum; assembly: GCA_030270665.1. Classification (NCBI taxonomy): domain Eukaryota; kingdom Viridiplantae; phylum Streptophyta; class Magnoliopsida; order Malvales; family Malvaceae; genus Hibiscus; species Hibiscus trionum. The sequence continues at coordinate 11,109,878 of BSYR01000056.1, forward strand.
TGCAAGATATAGCCGAGGGTAGATCTTCAGACTACAGTTTCAGCACCGATGGGGTTTTGTGTTTCAAAGACAGAATAGTTGTGCCAGTAGACAGTGATCTGAGACGTACAATTTTGACTGAAGCCCACAGTAGTCCGTTTGCTATGCATCCTGGAAGTACGAAGATGTACCGTGATTTGAAGAATGAGTACTTTTGGGTTGGCTTGAAGAGAGATGTAGCCGACTTTGTGAGTAAGTGCTTAGTGTGTCAGAGAGTGAAGGCGGAACATCAGGTTCCCTCAGGTTTATTACAGCCGTTGAGAATTCCGGAATGGAAGTGGGAGAACATCACCATGGATTTTGTTTCGGGTTTGCCTTTGACTCCTACGAAGAAGAACTCAGTTTGGGTGATAGTGGATCGATTTACGAAGTGTGCTCACTTTTTGGCAGTCAACACTACCTACACTTTAGATAGATTGGCCGATTTGTACATTGGTGAGATTGTGAGGCTACATGGTGTGCCGAAGTCCATTGTGTCAGATAGAGATCCGCGGTTTACTTCTAGATTTTGGGAGTGTCTGCATACAGCTTTGGGTACCCGTTTGAACTTCAGCACTTCTTATCATCCTCAGTCAGATGGTCAGTCAGAGAGGGTTATTCAGATCTTAGAGGATATGCTGCGTTGTTGTATCATTGACTTTTAGGGTACTTGGGAGAAGCATTTGCCTCTAGTAGAGTTTGCGTACAATAACAGTTTTCAGTCGAGCATTCAGATGGCTCCATATGAGGCCTTGTATGGCCGGAAGTGTAGAACTCTAGTGTGTTGGGCCGAGGTAGGACAGAAACTGTTACCTATGCCGGATTTGCTCAAGGGGACAACCGACAAGGTAAAATTGATTTGCGACCGTTTGAAGGCTGCTTCGGATAGGCATAAGTCCTATGCCGATTTGAAGAGGAAGGAAGTTGAGTTCTCAGTGGGTGAGAAGGTATTCTTGAAGGTGTCTCCGTGGAAAAAGGTGATGAGATTTGGCCGAAAAGGGAAATTGAGTCCGAGGTACATAGGACCGTATGATATTGTGAAGAGGGTTTGTCCGGTTGCTTATCAGTTGCGTTTGCCATCCGAGCTTGAGAAGATACATGATGTGTTCCATGTGTCGATGCTTCGCAAGTATAGGTCCGATCCATCACACGTTATGCCCGTAGAAGAAATTGAGTTGAATCCGGATTTGACTTATGAAGAAGAGCCAGTGGAGATCTTAGCTTCTGACAGTAAAGTGTTGAGGGGTAGATCGATTGAGTTAGTAAAGGTGCGGTGGCGACGTAGAGGTGTGGACGAGGCCACTTGGGAGAGGAAGGAGGATATGGAAAAGTAGTTTCCATATCTCTTTCAGTCAGGTAATTTCGGGGACGAAATTCCTTAAGTGGGAGAGAGTTGTAACACCCGTGTTTTGGGCCTAGGAGTTAGCCGGGTTATAGTTCGAGTCAAATAAAACTTAATTAAAACAATTCAATTTCAAATAATGGCCTAATTGAGTTTTGGAAAAAGGGAAGGGACTAGGGTTGTAATTTTACCCAAAAGTTTTGAAAAGCAAGACCACTTTAATAAAAAAAGTTGTCTTCCTCCCTCTTTCCTCCCCCATTTCACGTTAGAAACTCCCCCACCATTTCTAAACCCTTTCAAACTTTGTTACTATTCCATTGACCTTACTACTTGATTTTCAACACCAATTTAAGAGGTAATTACATTTTCTTAATCTCCTCTTCAATCTCTATCTATCCTTTGTCTTAGATTTCAAGAATATGGGGTTTTGAAAATTAGGGTTTATATTAAAGTTTGAATTTTTAAGGGGTTTTCTAATTGATTTTGATAAATTGAGTTGGGGTTTTAGTTAATCATGTTATAATGAGTAACATATATCAAATTGATTGAATTTGGGTGAAAATTCGTAGCTTGTTCTTGAGGTAGATTTTAAAGTATTAAAACTTGAGTTTTTGGTGGGTTTTATGTTGAAATTTAAGGGCTGATGGTCTACCTATGTTAGGAGGGTGATTTGGGATGTTTTGGAAGTCATTTGGATGTTTGGGAATTGAGTTTTCAGCCAAGGGTTGTTGGAGTACGAAAATTGGGATTTTAGGAGATTAGGAGATTTGAGAAATTGTGGAATTTGGGTTGTGTTAGCAAAGTATGTTGATGGTTGAGTTTATCATTGAATTGGGAAGTAATGTGTATGTTTTGTTTGGCTAGAAGCAAGTGGAAGCGTGGAAGAGGCTTTGGGACCGAATCCGAGTACATAGGAGGATTGTTCGATTTGCTAAGGAAGGGCGGTGAGTGGTTTCAACTTGTTTTAAGTTTGGTTCGAGTATGTGTAGTGGGAGTGTGTGTGAAGTGTGCTTGGTAGGCCACTCATAGTTAATTCAAGTTGTTGATTTAACCATTGATATCCATGAATGTTATTATGCTTGTTTGACTATGCTATTATGATTGTGGTTGATGGATGTGAGTTTATCTTGATATGCATCTATGAGATTGAGCATGAATGTGGTTGATGATATATATATGATGTGGTTATGATAATTGGCACTAAAATAATTACCGGTTGTAAATGATCGATCATTAGGATAGTGTGCACACAAATTGAGTCAAAACGTACGTGGCCTTGATGGCGTTAAGTCATCAAGGAGGAGTACGGTGATGTAACATTCCACCGGAAGTTTTTATTTATTTCTACGGGATGATGAGTGGAATCCCATCCGTAGGGCATGTGGCGATGAGTGGAATCCCGCACATGCAAGGTCCGGTGATGAGTGTAATCCCACCGAGGTAAAGTGTTGTTGAGGTTTAAATCCGCACAATCGGGGTAATTAAAGTGGCCAATTAAACTTGTTCATGTATTGTGATATATGATGGTGATATGTGATTGTGGTATATGGTGTTGTTGCATGATGATTAATATTGATGTTCAAGCTTGTTAGAATTGTGAGACCATATATGCCACTTGAAAGACTAGCTAGGTCTACTTGATTTTATGCCTATGCTTGATGTATGTAAGACTAGGATTAACATGCTTGAACCCTGCATTGTTGATGTTTTTCGTTTTAGAGCACCCTCACTAAGCTTATAGCTTACGCTCTCTATGTTCAACAATGCAGATCATTAGCGTGGTGTTAGCTCGAGGCAAGGCAAGAAGGGCTTTCCAAGTTGTTGCTCAAGTATGGTAAATTTTGTGGTAGTTAAGCAATGTGGCAATAGGGTTTGTTGTATGAGCCTTGTATGACTCTTTCAATATGATGTTGTTCGGATTGATCATGGATTGTAAGCATGTTATACTTTGATGAATGTTGGTGTGTATGATGGCATGCCTTAGGATGTTTTAGGTTGCCTTATGCTGAGTGCAAACCTCTTTTGTTTGACTTGTGGCTTTATGGCCATTTGAGCCTTTGAGTATGCATATTATGGCCTAAATTGCTCTCTCATTAGAATGTTATGTATGAATGCCTTAATTCATGTATGGTTGATTCCTTTGGCTTAAATATGTGTGCTTACATGGTTGTATATGCTTAGGTGAGTCGAGAAATGCATTTAGAGTCGTTTTGGGGTCGTTTAGGTTGAATTTAAGGAATTGCAGTGCATGGGGTATCGATACCCCTAGCTAGGGTATCGATACTCTCTTGCCCAAAGGCCTCAGATTTTGCCTGGGGTATCGATACCCTAAGGGTATCGATACCCTCCAAAGTTACTGGAATTTGGAATTCTGAGTGAGAGTAGAGCGTATCGATACGGGGTTCCCGAGTATCGATACGGATCTATTCTGTTGACCAAGGAAGGTTGACCGAGGAAGAGGGTATCGATACCCCTGGTAAGGGTATCGATACGGTCTTCTCGTGTTGACTTCTTGGGTTGACCTAGAAAGGGGGTATCGATACCCCTGTCAAGGGTATCGATACTGCCTGCCTTATAAGCTTAAAATTTACTGTTATGCATGGCCGTGGCTCGAATGTGTTTTTCCTTTGAATGTTTTTCGCTGTTGTGAATCACATAGGACTTAATATTCATCTAGGCAAGATTAATATAAAAAGAAAAAAAATAGGGTTGCTAACCGAGGGGGAATCCTTTGGGTTTCGCTTCGGTTTTCCCCGTGTGGCTCTCTCGGACCGGTCATCCGGCCAGACCGGGACGAGGGGGTTACAATTATTGTGCAAGCAAATATAGTTTATAGTTGGAGACATATTGACATTGAAGAATCAATCAAAATTATTTTAAAACTTTAAATCAAAATTTTAGTTAAAATATTTGACATAAGTATCATTGTATTTAACCAAATTTTTTCAATGAGACTAACAAATATATTTAAGATGCTTATAGAATCATAGTTTAGGTACTTGTTTTAAGCAAAAATAGTTCAGGACCTCAAAGCAAAAAACAATAATTTAAGAGCTAAATTTTCATTCCTAAAAAAACTAATTTTTCATTTAGACAAAAACATAATTAATATTTTTAGGGTAAATTACACTGGTAGTCACTGAACTTTTAGGACGTTTTCACTTTGGTAGCTGAAATAAAAATAATTTGTAAACTTCTAATTTGATTTCATTACGACCACTGCCATTAAAACATGTTGACGTGAGAAGGATTCATATGGTCAAAATGTTAATATAGTTTGATTTCAAGCAGATCTGACGATTAACAACGACATATCGAAAAGTTTTAATTTTTAGTTTCAACTAAGATTTTCATATATGTTTCACCAATGTTAACCGTAAAATCAAACTGAAACTAAATTATGTTAAACTTTTGGCAAAACGAATCTTTCACACAGTTGAGATTGATCAACGATTGTTCCGTTAATAGGAATTTTGGTCTTGGCAATGGACTTAGATGGTTGTAAATTTGAAAAATTAGGGTTCTTTTTGGGGGGAAATTTAACGTGCCACATCAGTATTTCTTAATGGGGTTAACGACAACGGACATGATGAAAGTAAATAAAAAAAAATTGAGTGACTATAATGAATGCTTTTTTATTTATGTGATCAAAGTGAAAATACCATACAAATTTAATGGTTACCAATATAGTTTAACCTATTTTTTTAATGGTAGGTCATGCCCCTGATAGAAAATGATTGATTACCAAAGAGGGATGCATGAATGTGCAAGTGATTTTGTCAAGATGCCACTTGCATTGAACATTAAAGCTGGATGGAAACAAAGCAATCTATATAGGTCCCAATATGTAGGACAAATTTATCATCATCCCCAAAACCCAAATCACGTTACATGATTCATTTTTTGAAAATAATTGCAAAATCAAATGAAACATTTTGTAATTTAAGGTCACTTTGCCAATATGTAAGACATAATCATTACGATGATATGAGCATGGATGGATTGAAGGATGTTGTACTACCTTAAATTTTTTTTTTATAATTTATATATTTTTTTGTATTTTTTTATCAATAATATAATTTCACACATTTAAAATTTTGTAATTTCAAACATTTTATGTTTCTAATATAGCTTTCTAATAGTTCGCACCCTTTACATAAAATCATGCGTCCATTCTCGAATATGAGGAACAATACCTTTTTGGTGCCCCTTCTCATGCCTCAACACTAAAAAAAATTAAATTCTAAGCTCTGACACTAAATTTTAAATCCTAAACACTAAATTTAAACCCTAAAAAATGCATAATACTCATAATTCGCTACATCTTAATCCTAAACCATAAACCCTAAACCTAATTTTTAATATGGAGTATAAATAAGGGCACAATAAAAAGGCGGTAAATTTCTATTCGAATATGAGTGCTACATAATCAACACTAACAAAAGGATTTTCAAACCCAACAGCTTCGATTCACTGCATAACTTAGCCACTGAATGATATATATAATTGCTTGGTCGATCCTTTTGTCTTTTCCTTCTGACCAAACAAACCCTAGAAAGGTCAACTATTTTCTTACAAATTTTAGACACCCAACAAGGAACATGTTATTGCAACATCAATACAATAAAAAAGAAGATTAAATTTTCCATAAACCCAGCTTAGCTCCAAGTTGACCTATCTGCACCGATCAAACAAGCATAAAGTTCATCAATCTGCAATACTTCATGATCTTCATGGAAGCTCGAGCTTCCCCCTTCTTCACTAGACCCCGTTGAATTGCAAGAAACAAAGTTAAGAGGCTGCTGATTTTGTTGCTGCTGGTGATGTTGTTGATGATAATTTCTTTCATTGTTCATGGAAAACATCATCTCTTGAGCTCTCCTTAACTCTTCTTGCAGACACTTGACATCTTTCTCGAGTTTTCGTTTTTCGGACAATGCGTTCTCTAGCTTCACTTGGAGGGTGTTGTAGTCGAGTTCCAAGCTTTGTGTCTTCCACCGGGCTCGCTTGTTTTGGTACCAAATCGCCACCTGTCTCGGCGGAACGCCTAGCTGGTTGGCAAGTTGGAGCTTGAGCTCGGGCTCAAGCTTCTTGTTGGCACTGAAGCTCCTCTCTAGGAACCTTACTTGCTCTTGGTTTAGCCTCTTTTTGTTGAATTTTGAGGAATATAGTTTTTGGCTTTGGAAATCCATGATTTTGAGAGCTTTTGTTTCAGTGTGCTTCTTAGAACAAAGAAAGCGAATTTGGGTTGGGAATTCTCTAGTGGTTTGATATGTATATATGTGTGTGTATGTATGTATGTATGTATGTATGTATGAAGCTTTGATTAAGCCATTGAAGAAGGGGTCCTACAAGACAATGAAAAGGATGTGTGGAGAAGAAATAGAAGAAGAAAGTTGCTAGCTAGGCGGCTTACATAGTCATGCATAGGGATGGTCTTCACGTGGATTGGTCCTACTCATGCAAATATATAAATATATATAATACGTTATCTTATGGTATTATAGATTACATATATGATTTGATCAAAATTACAATTAATGATTTTTTTATTTAAGATTTTAAATTTTAATATTATGCTGTATTGATTGTTTATAATTTTATGTATTATCAGTGAATTAGAGATGTCATATCATAAAAAATTATTATTTTTTATTTGAGTTAAGGTATCAACCGCCGATAGCAGCGACTTATTCCCTCGTCATAATTGCTCTCACTAAGAAGTAAACGGATAACCATAAAATGTACTTCATTACAATTGATATTATTTTTAATTTTTTTGATATCAACTATTTACATCTATTTACTGACGGTTTATAGAATTATACATTATCATCTTTAATTCAACTAAATAAATCAAAGCTTTAATTGCAGTTAGAACTTATCTAGAATAAATAAATAAAATATACATAACTAATTTTGAAACAACCACTTAATGGATTCTTGATAAGATCGTATAATAGTTTTACTGATTAAAGTAATAGAATATTTTTGTATTATCAATTCCATATTGAGAATCCTATTAGATTTTCAATTTGATCAAAAAGGTCCTTTGAATAATAAAAACGAGAAGAATAAATGAAGCTTTATTTTAAGGAAAATTATGTGTTTACACTAACAATTCTATTTCGAAATTTAAGATTTAGAAATTAAGATTTAGAGTTAGAAATTTTAGATTTTACTTCAAATAAGTTGTTTGTGTAGAAAAGTTACATTGTCAGTGTATGAAACACTAACCCTAATTTTAATTAGGGTTAATATTTGATGCACAAATAGTGGAAATTTTTTCACAAGCATGTCTATTTAAGCTTTAAAAACCTAAAATCTAAATTTCTAATCCTAAACCCTAAATTTTAAACTCCAAGCTCTAAATCTCAATTTTAACTCTAAACTATAAATTCAAAACACTAAAACTTAAACCTATAAACTCTAAAACATATTGTGGTAACTTCGACAGCTTGACGGAGTTGCACGGCGAACGGACGACGAACAGACGCAACGACGAGAGAGACAATCTGCCAAATAGAAGCACGAAAAGAAGAAAGGGAAAAACAAATGAAAAATGGGTTTAGTTACAATGTAGGCCAAACTGGATCACTTGGGCTAGTTCCCTCATTGGGGTTTATATAGCCAGTAGATTAGATTAAAGAACTAGAAAGTTCATTAGTTAAATCATCTTATGGGCATGAGAGAAATAAGACCCAGATAATAAACTATATGTTACACAAACAACCTCCTAACGAACTAACAGACTGGAGAGAGCCCAATTCCAATACCTCTACTCTAATATTCTCCCTACTTTCAATTCTTCTTGAGCTTGTTGAATAGAGAAAGCACCCAATAAACGTGTTAACTCTTGGAACCTTGTCACAACCAAATGTTTAGTTAGGACATCGGCAATCTGAAGTACAACTGGCACGTAAGCAACTTCAAGTTGTTGTTGCAGGACCTTTTCACGAACGAAGTGAAGATTCAGTTCCACATGCTTAGTTTTGGCATGAAGAACATGGTTAGCATCCATGGCTATATTACTTGTATTATCACACCATATACGAGCAGTGTTAGGCAAGTGGATGAACATGTCAAACAAGACAACTTGTACCCAGATAACTTCACAGGCTGCATCCGCGAGACTACGATATTCTGCCTCAGCAGTAGACCTTGAGACAGACCTTTGCTTCCTTGAGCTCCAAGACAAAAGATGATTACCAAGTTAGACACAATGCCCGGATATTGAACGTCGATCATCTACGTCACTGCCCCAATCAACATCAGAAAAGGCTTGAACTAGAAGTGGCTGTGACTGAGAAGCAAACCATAGCCCATGCCATGGTACCACGAAGATAACGTAGGATTCTTGTGACAGCAGCCCAGTGAGCATCAGTAGGTTGTTGCATGTACTGTGAGACTTTGTTGACTGCAAAAGACACATCAAGTCTTGTCTGATAGATGTAGAGAAGTGCATCGACTGTGCTTCGGTGGAGCTGTGGTTGAGTAAAGAATTCTCCATCATGTTTACTCAACTTTGGGGAGGTTACCATGGGTGTGTCCACAGATTTATAGTTAACCAGATTAGTCTTAATCAGCAACTCTTCAATGAATTTCCTCTGACTAAGAAATACTCTATTAGCAAGGTGTGTAGCCTCTATGCCGAGAAAGTAATGAACCTGGCCAAGGTTCTTAAGAGAAAAAGTATCATCTAGAGCTTGAATGACTCCTTTTATAAGAACTTCAGAGGAGCCTGTGACCAATATGTCATCGACATACACAACAATATAAGTGACAACTTCTGTAACGCCCTAGTTTTGGGCCTAGATGTTTTGGACATCGGATCAGACCGGTCGAGTACGGTTCGAATCGCGTAAGGTGACTTTTGGAAATCAAGGATTGGGATAGGATAAAATTGTGTTAAAAATTGCTAAAATCCTCTAAAAATATAATTAAGGAGTTGGTCAAATCAATTTTATAAAAAGGGTTTTGGAAAATGGACATTTTGAGTAGTGACCAAATTGTAAAGTTTCAAAACTGAGAAAATGTGATTTTTAAGGTGGAAGCCAAAATCTTAGAATCTTTAGGGGGCTTTAAGTCAATTTGACCTTTCTTCAATATGACATGTGATTTAAATGGATTTTAATTAAAGGATTTTAATTAAAATATGATATTAATTAATTGGTAGTTAGTGGATTTTCATTTTATGTAACTACCAATTCCCTCTCATTTTAGCCAAACACCATTTTCTCTCATCTTTTACAGAATTCTTTCTCCCAAAAATCCTCTCAACATTTTCTAAATCAATTTCAAGAGATTTTCTTTAATTCTTCAAGATTTTTGCAAGCAAAACTTATCATCTATTGAAGGAAGCAAGGATTGGAGGTAAATCCCGTTCTCAACCTCTAATCTAAGTTCTTTATTGAAATTCCCAAGATATTTGGCTTCTATTAACTATTTTTGATTGAGTTTTCAATATAGTTTTGATTTGAGATTAAAATATTGTGAAAATGTGGATGAAATCTTGATTTTCGGACTTGAAGAGTTGGGCACTGTTTTGTGTTGATTTTAATTGATTTTTAGGTTGATTTGTATGTTAAGATTTTGGGGTATAATGGTGGAATTATGATTTCTGGAGGTATAAGGATGAGTTGGGATGTTTAATAGATGTGTTTTGATGTTGATAATGCTTTGAAAGTGTTGCATGATGGCTGGGCTTGGTTTAGGAGGCAATCGATTGAGTTTTCGGTTGTGTTGGAAGGGTATTTTGGTATAGTTTGAGTGGGTAACGAGTCTATGGATTGTTGCTGGTGTTTGAATGCATTTTAATGCATTTAGATCTCTGTTTTGATGTTGTGAAAATAGGGGATCTTGATCCGGAAGCTAACGAGGTGATTTTGGAGGCTCCGGAGGTGTAATTTCCGTGTCGACGAACAAGGCTTCGTGTATCGGTGAGTGGAAATGCAATTTCCTGCTTTGTAACGCTTTGAGCGTGCTCATGGGAGCTTAGTGTAAGCTTGATACACTTAACTAAGCTCAAGTGTAAGTGTTTCGGTAATCCCTCTCTTGGAAATGTGTTAAGTTGGATGAAAATGCATTTGATGTAAGAGTGAATTTATTTACTGTTTTTAAGCATGTTTAAGCATGGTTTAATGCTGGAATTAAATGTCATTATGTTGACGATGCACTAGGTAAGTGATCCTCGGTTTTCATATGGAAATGTATATGATGTGAAGCATGTGTGCTTGTGGAAATGACATTGTGGTTATGCTTGAAAAATAGTGGATTAATGTGGTTAATTGATTATATTGGCAAGTGATGAAATTGGTTTTTGGTTACTTTAATCGGATATAGTTAGTCGGCTATAAGATTGGGTGCACCGTGAATAAAGTCGTCTTGGATGTTGAGGGGTTGTGATTGTGCCGTAATCTCCATCCAAGTACCCTAACGATTGAGGTTAAGATCACAACGGCGAATGATTAGTCTCGTGTGTGAGTCTTGTGTATGTGTCCCATACTCTCGTTAGTGGAATTATACAACTACCGATGAGTGATGTTGATGGGTTGTGATTGTGCCATTAGTCTCCATCACGGGTGTTGAGGGGTTGTGATTGTGCCATTTATCTCCACCTTGTGTAGTCCGGTAGTTTGTATGAAGCGTTAGGGACAACGCTTGTAATCCGCGTATATGATTGTGTCTTGTGTTAAAATGATTTATGAGCTGTCACTTGAAAGCCAATATAATGTAAATGATTAAAGTGAAGCATGAGATGCTTGTAAATGATGCAAGGGTGCATGAGACAAATGTGTATGATGCAAGAATGCATGTGATGCTTGTTAAAGCATGGTCAAAGGTCTATTTGCTGTTGTATATTGATGCATATGTGCATGAGGTTTTAAAAGTGTATTGAAGTCTTGAGAAGACATGTTTTATAAATGGCAAGTGTTGTAAAGTGATGATTTTGCAAAACATGAATTATGCATTGATGAATGTTGTCTAGCGATTCTCACTAAGCTTATTGCTTACGCTCGTTTGTTTCATCAATGCAGAGAATTGAACATTAGGAGGCAGCTTAAGAGCAAGAGGAACCCAAGGTTTTTGCCAAAGGAATGTATGTGGTTTAACTTTAGTGTAATAAGAGGCAATGGGTGAGAATTTATACTTTGGAATGCTTGAGAATGTGCTCTTTACTTTGAGCATGTTTGTTTGCCTATACTTGAGTTGTAAATGGTCTTTGAAGTTTTGACTTGTTTTGGTTTTGGTAAACTAGGGAGAATGCCTTTAGTGCCTTTGCTTATGTGTTGGATGCCATGTTTAGGCTATAGCTTCGATATGATGATTGTTGATATGTATCCTTGATGTATGCATGTTGAGGAATGTCCCCGGGGTTGATTCGAGTGTGAAAAAGTGTGAAAAACCAGCATTTGCTGCTGTCACAGTGCAAGGTGTATCGAAACACCCTTAATTGTTTCGAAACGGAGGCCTGTAATGGCCATAGCGTTTCGGAACAGCTGAAGGTGTTTCGGAACAGTTTGGCCACTAGAGAGGCCTATTTCGATACTGGTCTCGGAACACACCCGAGTATCGAAACGGTCAACACTGTTTCGACACGGGCGTTTTGGTACAAGAGTTTGGTGTTCCGAAACGGACGACCGTTGGATGATGGTTTTGAATTGTTTAAGTTTTCATGTTTTACATTTTAGTCCTGAATGTTGTGGATGCAATTGCTTGAGCTTGGAATGTTCTTATTAGTTGAAATTTGACAGAGGAGCATGTAATATGACTAATTACATAATTGTAATCTTAAATTCAGCCAAGTCCTTATATTTTCTAAAAATTACATTTTGGTCCATAAATTGTGTAAATCGTGCAATCGAGTCCCTAAATGTTTTCCGAACGTTGTGTCCTTCTCTCCTATGATTCTTGAGTAATCACATAAGCTTAATGTGTATCTAGAAAAGATAAAAAAGAAAAAAAGGTCGTTAATCAAGGTTGACTTTCGGGTTGACTTTGGTTTTCCCCGTGTAATCTTCATAGTTCGGGTCAAACGTCTAGGCCGGGCTAAGGGGGTTACAACTTCTCCATCATGCTTGACAAACAAAGAAGTATTAGGACATGAGGATTTAAAGCCAAACGAGCATAAGAAGGTTTTGAGCTTTGTGAACCAGTTCCGAGGGGCTTGGCGAAGTCCATAAAGTGCTTTTTTGAGTCTGCACACCAAAGGAGTCCCATCAACAGTTTCTTGAACAAACCCTTCTGGTTGAAGCATGTACACCTCCTCCAAAAGCTCCCCCTTCAAGAAAGTATTGTTCACATCAACTTGGTGAATATACCAGCAATTTGAAACATCAAGAGACAAGAGAATATTGATCGTAAAAAACCAAATAACTGGGCTGAAAGTCGCACTAAAATCATATCCTGAAATCTGAGAGTACCCCTTCGCAACCAAGCGTGTCTTGTATCTATTGACAGTACCATCATAATTTAATTTGATTTTGAAAAGCCACTTCGAACTAATGGCCTTCATGTTCGATGGTAGAGATACTAACTCCCAAGTTCCATTATCAAGAAGAGCATTATACTCAACAAGAGCAGTCTCACGCCATTAAGGATGATCAAGAGCTTGCTGAATATTAACAGGTGTGAAATGATGCTCAGTGTTGTATATCTTTGGCTTGAATATCCCAGCTTTTCTGCGAGTTATCATGGGATGATCATTAACGTCTTGTGGCAAATGTATAGATGTTTCTATATGCTGTGTTGTAGGCTCAGATAAGACAGCACTAGGATCTACAACTCCTGGTGTAGAGCAAAGCATCTCAGGAGGCAAATGCATAAACCTCTCACCAAGTGTTGAAGGCTCCTCCTGAACAGCAGTACCATCAGGGGTGCAGGCAAACAATGGTGCTGATGAGCCATGAACATCAGTAGATGCAGGTGAATGTTGCTCAAAAGAGGCATCACGAACACTACTGGAAGTTGAAGTAGTTGCAACATTATCAGGTAAACTTGGGGAGAAATGGTGATGCTCATTATCAATTGCACCATGCCCATTATCAACTTCAAGAGGGTGAGTGGTAGTGGTCTGATGTTGTTTAGCATTAAGCTCACCAGACTGAGTACCAACATCTAGTGGCTGAGAATCAGCTGGCCGACCTTGAGTGATATGGGATGAACCGGTTGGTACTGGGAGGTGTGGATGATGAGAGAAATGTGGAAGATCAAGAGGGGTAGATGATTGACAGTCCTGACTCTGCTCTCCTTGCAAATCTGTAGAAGCAATGGCAAAAGGAAACACAGATTCATTAAATTTGACATGCCTCGAAACAAAAATTTGACCAGTGTTATCCATACACTGATATCCATGATGCTTTGGGGAATAACCTAGGAACACACAAGCATGAGACTTGTAATCAAATTTGTGTTTCTTGTAGTTACGCAAACAAGGGAAGCATTGTGAACCAAAAACTCTAAGAAATTGATAATTAAGTTTCTTGTCATACAGTTTCTCATGAGGAGAAGGACCACCCAAACTATCTGAAGGTAACCTATTGATTAGATAAACAACACTTAAAACTGCAAACGACCAATATTTAAAAGGGACAGAGGCATGACCAAGTAAAGTAAGCATAGTATCCACTATATGCCTATGCTTTCTCTCTACAACACCATTCTGGGCTGATGTATATGGACAAGAAACCCTATGTTGAATCCCCATCTTTGCTAAATCATTGTCAAAGGCACGAAACTCTCCACCACCATCAGTTTGTAAAGCAACAATATTTGCAGAAAACTGATTCTGAACAATAGCATGAAATAACAACAAGGTAGAATGAACTTCATATTTATTTCTTAACAAGAAAAGCCAACAGTTGCGTGTACACATATAAAAAAATGTAACATAATATTGATACCCTAAGGATCTGATAGGTGAAGGACCCCAAACATCTGCCTCTACAAGTTCAAAAGGTTTCGAATACACAATGGTAGACAAAGCAAAAGGTAGCTTGTGACTTTTTCCCAATTGACATGCAGTACAAATGACAGGTTTATCCACACGCAAATCCCTATTAAGAACTAAACTAACAGTCTTGGGTGAAGGATGACCCAGACGTTGATGCCACAACCAATATGTATTGTGTCCAGAAGTATTATTTGCAGAAGTAGAGCAAGTAGAAAAAGCATAATAAAGAGTATCAATGTTATTAGACAAGGGAGATAGATTGAAACTGTAAAGACCATCTTCCAGACTTCCTTGAAGCAGAATTGCCCATGTTACTTAATCCTTAACATAGTATCTGTCAGCATGAAACTCAAAATAAGTATTATTGTCACATGTAAAGCGAGAAACTGACATCAAGTTCCTTGTAATTTTAGGAACACATAATAAATGATCGAGAACAAGAGAACGACCATAAGTAGAAATGATGGATTGCCCAACATGTGAGATACTCAGTGTAGAACCATCACCCAAATATACTTTGCCATTACCTGAGTATACTTGTTTCTCTTGGACTATGTTCTGATTACGAGTGACATGGTGCGTAGCACCAGAGTCAAGGTACCATTTGTCATCCACAACAAGAACTCCCTTAGCAATTAAGTAATTCACTTGAACTGTATCATCGCGGGCCTCCAGTTTCGCATCAGTCTGACCAGGTGCAACTCCAACAAACAGATTATAACAGACTTCTTCAGGAAGATCAGCATACTGACATACATTCGCTTGAGTATCATCATGATTCCTGGCTTGTTGTGACGTGATTCCTTTAAAGTTTTGATCAAACCTATACCAGCATCGGTCAACAAGATGACCAAGCTTGCTACATAGCTGGCATTGAGGTCTGGGATGCCCTCGGAAACGACCTCCTGACTGTTGACCTCGAAAGTGTCTAAGAGTATACGAGCGCGATGCATCTTTATCACGACCACTCTGAGTGTCATGTCCATCAAACTGAGTCCAAAAGTCTAGTTTCAGCGTCCATGAGGCCAGAGGTAACCACCTCCAAGGTGTAAGGCTCTTTGCTCATAGTGATAGCAGCAACAAAAGGATTATACTCTGGTGTGAGGCCATTGAGAACTGTTGCAATCTGCTCGATTTCCACAACTAAACTTCCGCTAGTAGCCAACAAGTCACAAATCTCCTTGATTTGTGTAGTGTACTCACGGATTGACAAGGAACCTTTCTTCAAAGCTCACAATCGACAATGTAAGTTCATGATCTTGGTAGTAGAAAGCTTAGAGTAAAAAGAAAGAACGACTGACCAGATAGCGAACGATGTCTCAGCTCCAACCAATTGGGGTAAAATATTAGGGCTTATCGTTGAGAGAAGCCATGACGCCAAAGTGTTGTCCTCTTTGCGAAATCGGCGAAACTCTGTATTAAGAACCAACTGCCCAGATGAATCTTTCACAACTTTTGAAGGAATTGGTGTCTCTGGATTCAGATAATGCTCTAGCTCATGACCACATATCATCAAGATAACTTGCTGTTTTCACAAAAGAAAATTAGTATCATCATGTATAATATTGACTTGTTTATTAGCAAATGTAGGACTGTTCTGATCGGAGGAAATTTCAGCGACAACATGCTCTTGAGTTTGAGCAATCACATTGTTAGCATCGACAGTCTCCATTGAAGCAAGATCGAATCAAAAAAGAAAGGACCAAAAATTGAAAGAAAACGAAAGAGAGGAAATACAAACAAAGGCGATGAAACTTTGGCTAGATCTGTAGCCAATCAAGCGATTTCGGCGACACTCTCTGGCTCTGATAACATATTGCGGTAACTTTGACGACCTGACGGAGTTACACGGCGGACAGACGACGAATAGACGCAATGACGAGAGAGACAATCTGCCAAACAGAGGCACGAAAAGAAGAAAGGGAAAAACGAATGAAAAATGGGTTTAGTTACAATGTAGGCCAAACCAGATCACTCGGGCCAATTCCCTTATTGGGGTTTATATAGCCCAGTAGATTAGACTAAAGAACTAGAAAGTTCATTAGTAAATCATCTGATGGGCATGAGAAAAATAAGACCCAGATAACAAACTATATGTTACACAAACAACCGCCTAACAGGCTAACAGACTGAAGAGGGCCCAATTCCAATACCTCTACTCCAATAAAACATAAACTAAACTTCTAATCCCTAAAATAAATATGTTTGTGTAAATTAAATTATATACTTACATTGCATCAAATATTTTTCCTTTTAATTATACTTTTTCTATGCACAACTTGTAAGGAAGAGTGAATGGGAACATATGCAGCCTCATCATTTACAAACGAAAGCTGAGCATAAAGCAATTGCTTTCAAACTCAAAGAAGAAAGAAGAGGAAATAAATAAATAAAACAAAGTAGAAGTCATGCAGATCCACTTGCCTCATTTAGAAATAATATTTTATATCAAAGTCGGAAAGAAAAAACAGAGGCAGAGCAATGGCAATAGGAAGTTTTAGGGTGAGCGGCCTTAAAATAGGCTAAATGAGGCGCAATCGGTATTAATTTTTTCGGTATATAATAGCGAGTTTCTTAAAAAAATATAAAAATTTTAGTATATACCAATTTTTTTAAAAAAGTAAAAATTTCGATTGCACCTCATTTTAATCTATTTTAAGGCGCCTTATATTAAAAAAAAACCATTGCAATGGGAATTTCGTAGTTGTTAATATTTGACCGTCAGCTTGAAAACATATGCATATTTAACGGTCAGATTCTCGGAGTTTGATCAGAGCTGGCGGCCAACTTTGCAACATATAAAATATAATAGATAATATTTCAAAGGACTTGAAGGTACGAAAACCATTACATGTATGTATGCATGCATGCTTCCAACTGAAGATGAAATATATGATATTTACCTTTTTAAGGCAATATTTTGGAATATTACAAGAAGAGAGAAATTATATCATGAATTTTTTATATTATATTCGCACCATATATGTAGACAATATCGAAGTTTTGCTATGGTCCTGTTTGGCAATTAGCGGATAGCTGATAGCTGATAGCGGATTACATTAGCTGATAGCTGATAGCTGATTGCATTAGCTGATTTGACTAGCGGATTGTATTAGCTGATTGTATAAAAGTGTTTGGTAAAATTAACTGATAGCTGATAGCTGTTTGATTATTTAAACAAGCAAAATGACATATAAGGACATGATTATATTTAATACTTGTTTGAATAATTTATCAGTTATTAATATTTTGTATCTAATAAATATTAATTAGATTTGTAAAAATTATTTTTAATATAAATTTCCTAAACATATTTGAAAGATTTATATATTAATTTATTATTTATATAATTATTAAAATTTTTATATGCACATATAAATATGTGATAATAAAAAAAATAAAATTAACTTATAAATGTCACCATATAAATTAGTAGTAACAACAAATAAGTCCAATATTTAATATGTTATTATTTATATTAAAATATTATTATTTAATTTAGGTTATTTGGAAACTTTTAGTAATTGTTAAGGGTAAAAGAGTCATTACAACTCTAATATCAAACCTCTAATCTCAAAAAGCTCATATTAGGAGCTTTTTCAAAATTAGCTTTTTCACCCCAATCCGCTCTTTCAATCCGCTATTTACCAAACATCAATATTAGCAGATTTGACTAGTCAAACCTCTAATTATACCTCAAACCTCTAATTTTTGCCCAAACCGCTATTTACCAAACAGGGCCTATGTGTTTACCAAAAATTGAGAGATTTTCTTTTAACGTGAATAGATTACTGTTGCATGTAATTTTCAACTATAATCGAACCGATAATTAATTGATCTAGTATAATGAGATATTAGATCTCTTAAGTAAGATCGATGATTTGAATCTTAACGTTGTGAATAAAATAAATTAGATTAGGAGGGATATCCTCATAATGTGCGTCTATACTTAATCCGGATTAGTTAACTAATGAGTTGAATACCAATGGTTACCAATAAAAAACGATATTCTAAATTGTCAGGATTTGACCGCCTGGTATTTAAAATTAAAGTAAACTAAACTAGTAATCCCTAAACTTTTAGGGTGTTTGTGATATAGTCATCAAACTTTTAAAACTTGAAATACAACCAATAAATTTTTAATTCATTTTCATTACAGTCATTGTCATCAACCGCAATTAAAAAAGTTTATTCAGATTCGAAGTCGAGTATGAAAACCAATCTAGATTTTAGTAAACGTTAAATTTATTCAAATGATTCAATTTTTATCTGCTTTAAACTGAAATTCGAGATTCAATTTCAAATCGAACTTGCACTTCTTATAATTTGAATTCGGAAGGATTATACTTCAATCATATCCCTTTCAGAAGAAAACAGTATATAATCAACATTCGAATAATCCTTGCACCTTTTTTTGTAATAAACATATGTATTAACCAAAAACTGTTATGAGTTAGCATTTGTTCTATAAATAAAGTGGTTGTGGCAGTTAACAGGTGGTTAGGATTTCTGTTAGTTTACCACTTTGTTAATAACTGACTACTATTCTTTGTATATATATAACAGGTGGTTGTCGCTTGTGCTACAACAGAGCTATTGTGGTTACAATTTTTACTTCAAGAACTTGGTCTTATTGTGGATGGTACACCTACCTTATGGTGTGATAATTCCAGTGCCGTAGCTGTTTCTGCGAATCCTGTTATCCACTCCAAGTTTAAACATGTTGAGATGGATCTTTATTTTGTTCGCGAAAAAGTAGCCACTGATCGGATAAGTGTGAATGAAGTTCCAGCTTGCGAACAAATAGCTGATGCTATGACCAAGCCTTTGTCAGCTTCATTATTAACCAGGTTTCGAGACAAGCTACTTGTTCTACCTATAATGGAGGATAAGGGTCAGGTAAAACTTTGATTTTGGTTTCTGATTCTAACTTGATTTTTTTTGCTGTTGTTTCTTGTTTCTTTCTATTTTTTGCAGGTTATTTTTTTTTTAAGTTTTAAAAATTCAAGAAAACATGGTGAATGTTATGAGTTAGCATTTGTTGTATAAATAAAGTGGTTGTGGCAGTTAACAGGTGGTTAGGATTTCTGTTAGTTTACCATTTTGTTAATAACTGACCACTGACTACTATTTTTTGTATGTATATAGACTGGTCTTTGTTTAGAGATATTACAGTCTTTTTAATAAAATTTTGAGAGTGCCGTCTCTCATTCCCTCATATCTCTTCTTCCTCTTCTACTTAGTTTCTTCACTGTTTCTAGCAAAAACTTCGAACCATAAGCCTCAGCAATTTTAACTCAAGGTTTCATAGACCCCTACAAAAGTATTATAAGTTCAATAACAGCCGACATAACATGTTCAGACAGCTTTTTCGTACCCCCAAAAAATGTTTTTCCAACAATTTTTGTCTCCTTTTATTGTATTTTTGGATGAGGATCACACAAATAAGATTTCATAAGACTAAATGCATGAATATGGCAACATCAATTTCGACAAAAATGTTAAATCTTTTCAATCAAACACTGCAAAACTGTTGTATCCCTAAAGCCAAACTTTTCTTTTGTTTTGCTATGGGACCAAAACACCATAGAAGTTTAAGTGCATGGATTTCGTCTTTTGGTTGCCTTAAAAAGATAAAAGATTAATGCTAAGTCACCATTGGTTTAGTAGGAAGAATCTTAAGTAATGTTAGAAGTTCGAATTCTTACATTATAAATAGAACGAACTAAGTTGGGAGAATCACTACTATAATAGACTTCTACAATTATTCGATCTGAATTAGTCTGTCAATAAATTAAATATCAATGATTTTAAAAATGTACAAATTTGCGAACTTAAAAAATATGGGTTTCTTGAAAGAAATAAAACCGAAGACAAAATCCACATTGCTTGGGGTTAAATCAAATGGGAAAATGTGTTGTTTTGGAGGGCGACAGGGTTCCCCACATTTACGTTTGGATGATTTGGTGGTTGAACACTCTGTTCATGCACCTGTAATTTCTGATGATAGCTCGCGGGGCCTCCGCCATTTCTTGAAGCGTCTAAGACCATTTTTGGATAAATTACAACATTGATTCTCAATTAATTCTCAAACTTAAAACCTTTTGACTTTTGTTAAAGTTTTAGGGATCAATTTAGAATTCGAGTAAGAATTCAGGGACTTCTTGTGAACTTAAACCTTTTTGTTAAAGCATTAGGTGAATTTTTCAATGCTTTCATTGTCCGTATATTCATAAGTTTTGGTTGATTACTTCCCATCTACCTCCATGCATAAATGAGAACGCTTGCTCGCTAATCCGGTCAACTTCCATTGCCCTCCAACTTGATATATGGACATTAAAGTTTGATTAAAAATAATCTTTTGATTAAGGGATAAGGAGCATGATTTTTTTTTAAAAAATTATATTTAAGTCTTATGGGTGAGAAATTATATTGTAGGCCCGGCTCGCCACGTCATCTATGGTCTCAACCAATAAAAAACATCAATTTCATTAAATTTTTTATATCATCTTTTTACCAAGTGAATTTATAATTGGTAAAAAGTGTTTTTTAATTTAATTTACAATAAATCTAAGTAAAAATTCACTAAAAATTAATGAAATAATTTTTATTGGTTGAGACCATGAATAACATGGCGAGCCGGACCTATGATATACTTTCTCCTTATGGACGGAGTAATGTCATGAGCGTTTATTTTTCCGACAAAAATCTTATACTTTTTTTTAGAATCTCTTTTATGACACAACACTAAAAATTACTTAAAAATTAAATTCTAGGCCCTAAGCCTAAATACTAAATTATAAACTCTAAACTTTAGACCATAAAAATATATTATAACCCCAATTATCTATACTCTAACCATAAACCTAATTTTTAGTATAAGAGAATAAATAGGAGCACCAAAAGAGTAGAAGATTTCTAATCTTATTTTTCGTTTGTGTTTAATCTGGTTCAACTCTAAATTTATTCGGAACCTAATATAACTTTTGGACACCAAAAACTCTCATGAGAAAAATCATATATGAGCATAACCCTTCGACTTTGTAATACGCAGGTCATTAATAAGCTATGAGAGGTCAAATTGATGAACTTTCAAACGAATTGGGTCCTAAAAGCAATCAAACCATAAATATAAGGGAGTTAAGACTTAATTCACTAATTCTAAAATTAAAAGGTGTTAAAAATAATTAAACTAGAAAATGAGCATTAAGACTTATTTTCATTAAATTTAATTAAGATAGTCCTAAAAATAATAGACTAGAAAATTTTAAAAAGATAAAAATTTAATTGCAATTGTTTTAAAATTATCAGTGGCCTAAAATGTTATTACCATCAAAGTTGGTAACAATTGTTACCCCCACCACCTGCATCTATATCCCTAGTGATACACTTATATTCCGGTAAACTATTATAAGGTTATTCTACTTTAGTCGTGTTTATGTTTTGGTCGATTTTTGAATTTTGTTCTTTTTATTCACTCAATCGTTAAGTAATTAACTATAACATCAAAATGCATTATTTTGACGCCTTTTATTTTTGAAATTGACCTAAATTCTTACTTTTTTTTCCATAGATGACATCTTTCTCCATGTCATACAACTACCGCTAACCATCGTTTGCTACATAATTGATACAAAAATATTTATTTTTCCCCATTCTTTCTTCTTCTCAATTTGATTTTTTTCGAAATCTAACAAAATCAAATCAATTTTTGGATCTTATCCCGTCCGATTTACAATTTCTCTCGACTAATCATCATGAAATCAATATATAATTCAAATCTTATATGCTATTCAAGGATCTAACATCTAATTCCTACTAAACAGATCGATCATGTGCGAAACTAACATATTTTAAAAATAAAAGAAAAAAATACGAGCTAGAGTTATAAAACGAGATGTCGATGTGGTGAGGATGTCTCCGACAAAAGAAAGCCTGGGCCGAAATGGACCTTCGTGCCCGACATGATTAGGAAATGTAAGAATTGCTTTCATAAATTCCTTTCCCAATTGCTTTAATGGTGGGTTCAAACCTTACAAAAATGGGAACCAAGTTGGACTAAGTTTTGATTGAGAGAGACCGAGAAAATGAAAGATAGCAGTTTCATGAAATGTTGTGCCTTTGAGACCAAGTTGATTCACTGTCCGAAATTGTCACTTGTTGATGATAAAGACATTTCAAAACAACTAGACTCTATTCACTGCAATTTTCAGTAGGAAGATACAATGGATTTTCATGACTACTCTCTTATGAAGGAAAAGACATTTTAATAGTGTTCCCTTTTTTGTTGGGTTTTAATTTCTAGCCCAGGACAATGTATTTTCTAACACGTAGGCCCACTTTTTTTATTAACACAAAAAATAAAGTTTATATATATATATATTTTGATAATATGCATGTCCGTCTTACGGTCTATGTTTGGGGTGCGAGGTTATCTCTTTCAACAATGTCATCTCTAAAATTTGAACTTGCATCCTTCCCTTAAAAGTGCAACCTGTCTCACCGATACACTAAACAATTGTTTGTATTAAAGTTTATATTTTGATTGAATCGAACGTGCATAAACATGAAATGTGTTAATACTATCAATTTAGTTATCCTTGATATTCTTAATGGAGCATAAACACAACCACGTTCACATACAAGTGGTGTGAAGAAAAAAAACAAGACCAAAAATCAAGACTTTGATTTTCCAAATACCATAATCGTCTTCATTTCAATCCACACTCTTCTCTCTGTCTCTTACATGCCATTCCGACATGAAAACCAAACCAAAACAAAACAAATTACATAAACAGTTTTGATGTCCCCTAAGCTTATAAACCATCAGTCCCCACATTCCCCAACATTTCTCATTACCTCCCCATTTTTCTCACCAAACAAACAAACCCCATTTCAGAAAACACCCTTATAAAAGCTCACATCCGCCCAAAACCTACCTAAACCCATCATTTTCTATATATTCAAATATAAAAAATACATATTTGGCCGGTTAGCCAAGTTGCTCATCTTTATTCTCTCATATTTCCTTAGGTTATGGGTTCTAGACATATGAGGGGCCCCTATTTCCCTTCTCCTTCCCTATAATAATAATAATAATAATAATAATAATAATAATAATAATAATAATAATAATAATGGCTTTGTCTAACCTATGCATGTATGCATAGGTTAAGGGTTATTTAAGAGCTTGGATTAAATACAAGATTCCATTAAAAAAAACTCTACAAAACCTTAAAAGGCTCCATTAAAAACTCTCATTCAATATATTACTAAACCCTAAAGCATAAAAATATTAAACCATAAACCTTAAAAATCATAAACCATAAAACCTAAAACTCTAAACCCTAAAACATGAACCTTAAAAGATTAAAACAATAACCCTAAAATCACAAACCCTAAACTCTAGTACATTAAATGAAAGTTTTTTTCCAATGAAATCTTTTAGGATTTTGTAATACATAGAATGATAAATTCTTTTTCAATAGAATCTTGTATTTAATCCAAGCTCTTAACTGACCCTTAACCTATGCATGTATACATAGGTTAGATAAAGTCAATAATAATAATAATAATAATAATAATAATAGGATAATTATTTTGATACACTAGTGATGAAAACTTTTAGTTTCTACAAGTGCCTTAATTTTAGGGTTTAGGGACTTAGTTTTGGGTGTATGATTTAGGAGTTTAGGTGTAGTAGTTTAGAATTTAGTGATTGTGAATAGAATTTGGAGTTTAAGGTTAAAATTTAGGGTTTATAGGTTAAAACCTAAATAATCAACATATTACCCTAAAATCTAAACATTAACCTCTAAACCCTAAATCCTAACCATAACCACTAAATTCTAACAATTTCCCCTACATTCTATACCCCTAAACCTTACACCCTAAAAGGCATCCCTAAACCCTAAAACTAAGGCGCTTGTGGAAACATTTAGTTTCCACCGCCAGTGTATTGGATATAAATCCATAATAATAATAATAATAATAATAATAATAATAATAATAATAATAATAATAATAATTATTATTATTATTATTATTATTATTATTATTATTATTATTATTATTATTATTATTATTATTATTATTATAAGGCTTTATCTAATCTATCCATACATGCATATATTAAAGGTCATTTAGGAGCTTGTATTAAATACAAGATTCCATTGGGAAAAAAACTCTATCATTCAATGTATTACAAAACCCTAAAATATTCTATTAAAAAACTTTTATTCAATGTATTAGAGTTTAGGGTTTGGCGATCATGTGTTTATGGTTATGATTTAGGGTTTATGATTTAGAGTTTAGTGTTTAGTGATTTAGGGTTAAGGGTTAAAGGTTCATGGTTTAGGGCTTAGGACTTAAAGTTTAGGGTATAATGTTTATGATTTATGGCTCTAGGGTTTTAGGGTCAAGAGTTTAATGTTTTAGGGTTTATAGTTATATATTTAGGATTTTATGGTTCATGGTTTTAGTGTTTTAAAGTTTAGGGTTTAGGATTTGGTAATATATTAAAGGAGAGATTTTTTTCAATGGAATCTTTTGGGATTTAGTAATACATTGAATGATAGATTTTTTCAATAGAATCTTGTATTTAATCCAAGCTCTTAAATAATCTTTAACATATGCATGTATGCATAGGTTAAACAAAGCATAATAATTGTAACCTTTTAGACCCGTCTATGCATTAATACAGATCCTAGGAAGTCACGTTAGGGCCACCGGAGCGACCCACGTTAAAGTTTCAAATAAATAAATTGTTAAACCATTTACAATCATAAATCAAGTTTTGAACTAAAATACAATTCTAGAAAACATTCAGACTACAAAATAGAAACTATGATACAAATTGCTAAAACAAGTTTTGGACTCGAATGTAAATCAAAATGTAACATACATGCCCCTAATTACACAGATACCATACTCCGCGAGCAAGCCGGAGAAACTCTCATACCGACGTTGATAGCTGCAACATGGTTGATCTTTTAACCTGTGATGATAAAAACAACGTGAGCTTCGAAAAGCTCAATAATACAAACTACCAAGGATGCTAAAAGCACAAGCTGGTATATGGCAAGCTTAACACTGTCATGATGAACGGGGCAACAATAAGCTCAAATAATGATTCGATATTTCAGCGAAGCATTATATCAAAAGGTAACAGAGTTGTTCTTTATTTGATCACATGAACCTTAAGAGACGAGTCTAAAGCCGGAGATTCAGAAGAGATTCAGATTTCAGGAGTTGAATCAAGGACTTCAGAGTGGTTCATTAAGCGCGAATTGTAAGTTTACTGAGAGTTCAACTTTGATACATTAATTTTTAACCCCCTAGACCCGTCTATGCATTACCACAGATCCTAGGAAGTCACATTAGGGTCACAAGAGCGACCCACAGTAAAAATACACATAAAAACATTTTTTTGCTCAAAACACTTATTGAATTGTAAAATCAACTTCTGTTTAAAATAACATTTCAATAAGTCATTTAAACACATAACAGAAATTTCAGAAAGTGCTTTACAAACTCTAACATAAAACAACACGTGACATACATGAGTGTGCTTCCTAACACTTAGGGGCACTTTAGCCCTAAAAGTCTCATTAGAAATTCCAGAATTTCATCAAATGCATAACTGCTTATTTAACTCAAGAATGCATTTCAGTCATTTTGGAAATTGGGATAAATCCATCATTTTTGTCAATTTTACTATTTAGCACCTCCATCGTTAACGTACTCGGTAGAAATTAAGTCGTTCTAATCCTTTCGGCCCTTACAGACGGTTTACTCATTTAGAACTTAAGGGTATAATTGTCATTCTGATTAATTAAGAATTTCGGTGCTCGAAGACACTACAGTGTTTTTGGTCATTACGATCATTCCAATTAATTCATTCATTACTTTCGTAACGATCAACTCAGGAATACAACGATATTTCCAGTAAATTCACCTTCATGTGTTATACAGAGCTCGAGGGAAAATTCAAGTTTCTTTTAGTATCGCACGCATTTGAATAATGATGCCGAAGTCTTTTCCAATAGAACAAACATCTTGGGTGGGGTAATTTTTCAATCAGGTCGAATGCAGATTTTGGGTCACTTCCTTTATTAGGGGCAATTTAGTCATTCTTATACCTCAGGGGCATTTCTGAAATCTCATATCCAATATCCCTTACTCCATATTATGGGCATTGAATCTTAGACACTATTGATCAAGTTGCGGATTTAACTGTATTATTTATTACTATTACGACTTTTGTTACTTCTGGTCTATTAGCATTCTTATTCGAATATTTTAGTTTTAATAATTTCCATACTTATTTCTCGTATCTGATTCGACTTAAGCAGGGTTTACAAAACACTTCATCATAAGTATGCATGCGTTAACCGGATATCAACATGTACATAAAGCATACAAGAGGTAGTATTGTATTACCTTAACTCTGAGCTATATCGGTCGATTCATGAAACCCCATTCGGTTGCACTTGAACTCAAATTCGACGCCCATCAACAATTCGTATTCAAGGAGCTATGAGTACCTTCAATTACACAAATTCCCATTTTAGTCCTTATTCACAGTACTCTTAACTGCATAACTAAATACACATACAAGTTCGGGGTCAAGGTCAGATTCGGAGGCTTTCGGGTTTGAATTTTGCAAAACGGGCTTCAAAAACGAACTCAGGACGTCAAAAAACATAAAATATGGCTTTTTGGAAAATTTTGACTTTTTGGTCAAAGTCAACGTTGACATCATCATCGGTCAACACTGATGTCATCAGTCAACAGAGTTGACTCGGATGAGTTGACTCAGATGGGTTGACTCACTGAGTTGACTCGGACGGGTTGACTCACTGAGTTGACTCGGACATGTTGACTCACTGAGTTGACTCGGATGGGTTGACTCACTGAGTTGACTCGGACCGGGTCAACGGGTCGGGTCTACGGGTCGGGCAGACAGGTCGGGTCTCGGTTCAAGTTTGGGCTCAAACCGAGTTGGGTCGGTTCAGACCGATTTAGACCGGGTTGAACCCGGTTCACTTACCAATAACCTAAACTCGACGGCCGATCATCGGAACGTCGCTAGATTTTCACCGGTGATGATCGGAAACCCCTGTCGATGACCCAAAATATTCCAAAGTTGCTGGAAACAACATAAACAACTTAATAATTCAAACCACCAGGTCAAAATAACCAAAATCTAGCCAAAAGCTAACCGGAAATTACCCTTAACACTTCAAACCGATCGGAAACCACGTAGCTCCGACGAGGGTTCTCCCGGCAGCGGATCGACAACCCAATAGAGGGGTTTTGTATGCACCAACACGGGGAGCTCAGATCCGACGACCGTGCCCCAAATGGATGTCAAGGGTGGCCAGAAAACACAAAGATCAGAAGAGGCGAGATAGGGGTGTTCATCGGATCTTCGAGTCAATCTCCACGACAGACGGCGGCCGCAAGCCGCAAGTGGCTGATGGCCCTGGGTTCACCACCCGACGGTGAACACGCCGGTGGTGGTGGTGACTGCCACGGTTGAGCGGTGGCTTCGATTAGAGAGATGAACGGTGGGGGGGTAAGGGACGGTCGAAAGAGAAAGGGAAAGGTCTCGAAATTTTAGATCCAAAACGTGTAAAATTTCTTACATGTGGGAATTTGTTCAAACATAAAAATTAATGCTTTTTTTATCAGAACCGGGATGCATGAATCTCATATAATACTGATAGGGGGTTAAATATGAAGAATAGCTTAGCTTAGGTGGTTAAAGCTTAGGTTCACTAAGCATAAGGTCAAGGGTTCAAATCCTTTAGCTGTCATTTTCTCTCTTTTCATTCAATTTCTTTACTTCCCCTTTTTTTCATTCACATAATTTTTAAGTTTCTAATATCAAAACTCAGGGGTGTTACAACTCTCTCCCCCTACAAGAAATTTCGTTCTCAAAATTTACCAGAGTTGGATCAAAGCAAAAACTGTAATTCCATTTATTCACCTACTAAAACTTGTTCATCGGATTATGCCTATTCCTCGTGTCTCACAGACGGTTATAGATCAATCTGGAAATATCCTTAATCTCTCGGAGCAACTTTATATTCAAATTCATCCCATCATACATCTCAGACTTGTTTATCAGAATACGGTAATTGCACCCATACGAAACCTTGTACGGTGCCAAGCGAACACTTGTCTCATAACTTTTATTTTAAACAGACTCAGTCGGGAATAGAAAACCTTCCCTACTATTACAAAAGTCACTCATACGACCCAGAAGTATATGCATAACTCTTCTAGGTTGACCATCAATTTACAGATGAGAAACTGTCCCTAAAATCCAGATGAGTACTCATGGAATGCAGTCGAGCCTTCCGGAATAGAATATATACCATCAAATTTTCAATTAGGGATGACACATAACGATACATCATGCCATATTTTTAGAGATGTCTTTTCTTAAACCGATCGAACATAACCAAGGTTTTAAACAACTATCACTTACCTTCAGCATAATACTTAGACAACTTTCTCCTTCGTGTATAACAGGGTCAGCACATAATTTACACTTTCGCCACATTCACAATCATTTTTTTAATTCATAACCCTCTTCTTTTTTTTCTATCGAAATATTCTCAAACATAACAATTATCACCAGATAACCTTACATGGTCAAACATTTGTTCTCAATCTGAATCAGATCTTTAATTTCACATTCATTAACCACCTCAGGTTCTCTTTTTCCAAATCCAAATCCACCAAGAGAATCTGAATTACAGACGAATGTTGCAAGCATTCATTACCAGTACAGATCGAGCTATTATGAGCAAAATGGTTGGATACACTTAATGCAGGAAATGATTCGACATTGGAATCTCAGCACTGAGGAGTATGGTTATGATCTAGAGGCATGCACAGACCAGACAGCCTATGACAGATGATCAGCCGATCTATCCATAATGATACAACTCTAAGCTATGATACCACTAAACGTAACCCCCTAGACCCGCCTATGCGTTACCACAGATCCTAGGAAGTCACATTAGGGTCACAAGAGCGACCCACAGTAAAAATACATATAAAAACAATTTTTTTTTGCTCAAAACACTTATTAAACTGTAAAATCAACTTCTGTTTAAAATAACATTTCAATAAGTCATTTAAACACATAACAGAAATTCCAGAAAGTGCTTTACAAACTCTAACATAAAACAATACGTGACATACATGAGTGTGCTTCCTAACACTTAGGGGCACTTTAGCCCTAAAAGTCTTATTAGAAATTCCAGAATTTCATCAAATGCATAACTGCGTATTTAACTCAAGAGGGCATTTTAGTCATTTTGGAAATTGGGATAAATCCACCATTTTTGTCAATTTTACTATTTAGCACCTCCACCGTTTACGTATTGGGTAGAAATTAAGTCGTTCTAATCCCTTCGGCCCTTACAAACGGTTTACTCATTTAGAACTTAAGGGTATAATTGTCATTCTGATTAATTAAGAATTTTGGTGCTCGAAGACACTACAATGTTTTTGGTCATTACGATCATTCCAATTAATTCATTCATTACTGTCGTAAGGATCAACTCAGGAATACAACGATATTTCCAGTAAATTCACCTTCATGTGTTATACAGAGCTCGGGGGAAAATTCAAGTTTCTTTTAGTATCGCACGCATTTGAATAATGATGCTGAAG
The DNA here is from genome assembly GCA_030270665.1 of Hibiscus trionum. NCBI lineage: Eukaryota > Viridiplantae > Streptophyta > Magnoliopsida > Malvales > Malvaceae > Hibiscus > Hibiscus trionum. The sequence continues at coordinate 11,139,883 of BSYR01000056.1, forward strand.
TCTTTTCCAATAGAACATACATCTTGGGTGGGGTAATTTTTCAATCAAGTCGAATGCAGATTTTGGGTCACTTCCTTTATTAGGGGCAATTTAGTCATTCTTATACCTTATGGGTATTTCTTAAATCTCATATCCAATATCCCTTACTCCATATTATGGGCATTGAATCTTAGACACTACTGATCGAGTTGCAGATTTAACTGTATTATTTATTACTATTACGACTTTCGTTACTTCTTGTCTATTAGCATTCTTATTCGAATATTTTGGTTTTAATAATTTCCATACTTATTTCTCGTATCTGATTCGACTTAAGCAGAGTTTACAAAACACTTCATCATAAGCATGCATGCGTTAACCGAATATCAACATATACATAAAGCATACAAGGGGTAGTATTGTATTACCTTAATTCCCAGCTATATCGGTCGATTCATGAAACCCCATTCAGTTGCACTCAAACTCGAATTCGACGCCCATCAACAATTCGTATTCAAGGAGTTATGAGTACCTTCAATTACACAAATTCTCATTTTAGTCCTTATTCACAGTACTCTAACTGCATAACTAAATACACATACAAGTTCAGGTTCAAGGTCAGATTCGAAGGCTTTTGGGTTTGAATTTTGCAAAACGTGCTTCAAAAACGGACTCAGAACGTCGAAAAACATAAAATAGGGCTTTTCGGAAAAAATTTGACTTTTTGGTCAAAGTCAACGCTGACGTCATCATCGGTCAACGCTGACGTCAACCGAGTTGACTCAGACAGGTTAACTCATTGAGTTGACTCGAATGGGTTGACTCACTGAGTTGACTCAGACGGGTTGACTCACTGAGTTGACTCGGATTGGGTCAACGGGTCGGGTCTCGGTTCAAGTTTGGGCTCAAACCGAGTTGGGCCGGTTCAGACCGGTTCAGACCGATTTAGACCGGGTTGAACCCGGTTCACTTAACAATAACCTAAACTCGACGACCGATCGTCGGAACGTCGCCAGATTTTCACCGGTGATGATCGGAAACCCCTGTCGATGACCTAAAATATTCCAAAGTTGCTTGAAGCAACATAAACAACTTAATTATTCGAACCACTAGGTCAAAATAACCAAAATCTAGCCAAATGCTAACCGGAAATTACCCTTAACACTTCAAACTAATCGGAAACCACGTAGCTCCGACGAGGGTTCTCCCGACGGCAGATCGACAACCCAATGAAAGGGTTTTGTACGCACCGACACGGGGAGCTCAGATCCGATGACCGTGCCCCAAACGGATGTCAAGGGTGACCGGAAAACACAAAGATCAGAAGAGGCGAGATAGGGGTGTTCATCGGATCTTCGAGTCGATCTCCACGACAGACGGCGGCCGCAAGCCACGCGTGGCTGATGGCCCTGGGTTCGCCACCCGATGGTGAACACGCTGGTGGTGGTGGTGACTGCCACGGCTGAGCAGTTGCTTCGATCAGAGAGACGAACGGTGGGGGGTAAGGGACGGTCGAAAGAGAAAGGGAATGTCTCGAAATTTTAGATCCAAAACGTGTAAAAATTCTTACATGTGGGAATTTGTTCAAACATAAAATTAATGTTTTTTTTATCAGAACTGGGATGCTTGAATCTCATATAAAACTGATAGGGGTTTAAAAATGAAGAATAGCTTAGCTCAGGTGGTTAAAGCTTAGGTTCACTAAGCATAGGGTCAATGGTTTAAATCTCTTGGTTTTCATTTTCTCTCTTTTCATTCAATTTCTTTCCTTCCCTTTTTTTTCATTCACGTAATTTTTAAGTTTCTAATATCAAAACTCAGGGGTGTTACAAATTTAGTAGGGTATGTTTCAGAAGAGGTCGGGAAGTTTTATTAATTTACTTAACTACCCTCCAACCATACGTCAATATGCAGAAACCCATAATAGTATCTAAAAAGACTTACCCTAGGCCCGTCGGGCGTAAGAGGTTACAGAAAGGCTTACCCTAGGCCCATTGGGCGTAGGAGCTTAGGTCTAGAAGGACTTACCAGCGTTGAGCCTACAGATCTTCATTCATATCCCAGATAATTTACCCCAGATGATTTCAGTTTATATTCAGAAAACAGTATTACATAAAATAAATATCATATCTATTTTTATACCAGAAGACAGATGTCAAATTATTTATTATTATTGTTGTTGTTGTTATTGTTGGTGGTGGTGGTGGTGGTGGTGGTGTTATTCAATGCCATGTATCAAATATATTTTCATATCAAAGGACAGAAGCCTTGAATTGCTTTCTTTTCGAATAACAATGTCTTACTTTTAAATTTTAGGCAGATAGTGTTTTTGTTTAGAACAAAGAGTATTTACGGATACATGGTACGCGCCTTACGGTCCAATTTATTTCTTAGAAACACTCGATAAGTATCAAAAAGAGACATTTGACAATCTTTGGACGAATTTCAGAACGAGGTCCCTACGAATAGGGGAGTTCGATAAAACGACTCGGACCAAACATCGGAAGTTAATGCATCAGGATTATCGGGATTTTAGATATATCGTGAGGGAATCAAACGTTACAACTTACGAGGGTATTATAGTCGTTTTGACCTTCATGTGTAATTTGATAATTTAGACCAAGCAAGCATAAGCAACGACATCAAGAATTCGAGTTGCTCTTCAGGTTTTCGAGTCCCTTGAACTGGTAAGAACCCAACAGTATGATGTTTATTATTTAACCAAATAGGTACGCCTTAAACATTTATTTCACAGAACTGACTACAACGTATAACCAAAAGTAGTTCGCCTTCATCAATCGTCCACTAAACCTATTACCAGGAATCAAGCATATATTCGAACGGTATTTTCCAAGTATTCGAACATGTGCATTGCACTTGACACTGATAATAGTGAAAAATAATGAAAAATTGGCATGACGATCGGGATGCAATACAAGATTTTTAAGAGACTCAACAGTTTTTAACCCCAAACCTATTAAGAATCAACCAATTTTTAACCCAAACGAAAAACACCCAAATTAATCAAATCTAACTAAAAAACACAAACCTGAAACTTATAACAAAGTTCGGTAAATTAAAAAAACCGACCGAACTAACCAAATTTTAATATGTTCAATTAATAATTTTTAAACAAATTTTGGATTGATTAACGGTTAACATTTATTTCGATTGATTCAGTTTTGGTTCATTCAGTTCGGTTAGTGACAAAATTAACCATTTGAATATCCATGATGGCTACATAAATATTAGTAACATTTAATATAGTAATTGAGTGCACAATGATATTGAGTTTGAAATTGATATACATGTATAATTGAGTGCATAAGTATTACAATTATTGGATTAAATGTTAGAATATCCATGTAATCACTAATTGAATTTGAATTGAATCAAGATTTGCATTATTGAATGTAGAATGCAGAACCGTTGCAAGTTTTCATTGTAGTAAATAACACATTAAAGCACACACAAACGAGGTAGGCACTAGGCAGATATAATGGGATTGAGGTTTTTAATGCACACCATATAAGAAAAGATGCAAAAATCAATTTCAGATTCACAGAAAAGAAAGAAAAGTATCAGTTTCAATCATTTCTTTACAGCTAAACTACGTTAAAGGGAAAATGAAATAGGATTTGAGAATGGGAAGCAGTTTTAGTTGCAATATCTAAAACAGAGCTTTTACCTGGATGAGAGAGGATTACAATGAGCAATATGCCGGAGTTTGTAGAAATTTTGTCCTACTTGCTCCATTTTTTTCTTTGAATTGCTCTCCCATTCTTCCGATCTTCAATTCTTGGAGGGTTGTAATGAACCTCAACCCATCTGGGAGCATCTTCAGTTGTAAACAGTTGTCGATCTCCAAATAGCGTAGAGCAGGCATGGCTCCTTGTTCCACCTTCCACTCCAAATATGAAAGCCAACGAAGGCTTAGAGACTCGAGTTTAGGGAAATGCAGGGCAGAGCCACACATCTTCAACTTTCTCAGATTTGTTAGCTTGGAAAGATCCGTAACAAAACAATGCCCTGAGTGTTTGAAGGTTGCTCAGTGTGTCCAACCTCAACTTGGTCTTCTTGTGCATATGTTGTAGGTCTGGGAGATACAGGTGTCTTAACTGTTCCAACTTCCATATCACATCCGGTACTTGGAGGTCATAACTGTCAACTTCTTTCCTTATATCCAATGTTTGCAAGCACTTCAAGTTTTCCAGAGACGGTGGAATCCTTCCACGAGGGAATTCAAAGCCCCTTGAATTCAAGAATCTCAGGTAGATGAGATTACCTATGGCGTTGGGTAACTTGCATGATACGCAATAATCAGACTCAGTTGCTTCAAAGCCTTCTGCATGAAGAAGTATAGACAAGATGCAGAAAAAGGGAAAGAGTTGCAGAAATGAAGAATTCAATGAAGAAGACGAAGGAAAGAAAGAAGGAAAGAAAAGTAAAGCGGCTAGGGTTTCTGTATATTTGTGAAAGAGAGTATTACAAAATACAGAGAAAGATTATCCAAAATTATAATGAATGGGCTCTTACTGGACACAGCAATATATAGCCCAATAGCATACATAACAGACTCATAATAAAATAACAGCTAAGACTAACGGACCCTTAACAGATCAGTGGCCCACATGAATAACAGAATAACAATCTGTGATGACTCAGCTTATACACTAACATTCTCCTGGTTTTCTTCTTCTCTGTTTTTCATCTGAAAATCATCAACAGCTTGAAGAGAATGAACACCAAGACGCATTCGCATATGAGGGAACATTGAAGGAGAAATTGGTTTAGTGAGAATATCAACAGTTTGATCTTCAGTTGGAACATAGTTGACGATAAGTTGACCAGCCAGAACTCGTTCCCGAACAAAATGAATGTCGATTTCAACATGCTTTATCTTAGCATGATGCGTAGGATTTGCAGCCATAGAGACTGTGGAGGTGTTGTCACACCAAACAACAGGTTACTGAGGAAGAGAAACACCAATTTCGGAGAGTAACTGTTCAACCCAAATCAATTCTGAGACAGAATTAGCAAGACTTCTATACTCGGCTTCAGACGTTGATCTGGAGACCACACTCTGCTTCTTAGAGCACCAAGCTATTGGATTATTACCAAGATAAATGCAATATCATGTGGTAGATCGTCTGTCTTCAACAGAAGTAGCCCAGTCAGCATCAGCATAACATACTAGGCTGAAGTCCTTGACTGAAGAAAAGAATAAGCCATAGTCAAGGGTACCCTTCAAATAGCGTAGGATTCGCTTCACAGCTTTCCAGTGAGAGTCACAAAGATTGTTCATATACTGACTTACTTTGTTGACAGCAAAAGACAAATCAGGTCGTGTCATACAAAGATATTGCAAACCACCCACAATACTGCGATAAAGATGAACATCAGCAAACAACAGTCCATCATTGGTCTTAAGTTTTGGTGCAAGAACCATAGGAGTAGCAGCAGGAGAGGAATCACTCATATTGGCTTTGAGTAAAAGCTCAGAGGCATATTTCTGCTGAGAAAGTGAAATACCCGAGGGAGAATGATGAACCTCCATCCCAAGAAAGAAACTGAGACTTCCAAGATCTTTCAATGAGAATTCAGAATTGATCTTTATGATAATATCATCAACGGCAGAAGCACTATTACTAGTAATGATGATATCGTCAACATACACCATAAGAAGAATGCGCAGATTCAGGGTGGAGTCAATTTTAACAAATAAAGACGTATCAGCCTTTGAAGGTTCAAACTGTAAAGCTGTGATTAAGAAGGACTTAAAAGTATCAAACCATGCTCTGGGTGCTTGTCGTAAACCATAAAGTGCCTTCTTAAGACAGCACACCAACTCCTGACCATTGTCACCAACCTTTTCAAAGCCAGGGGGTTGAACCATGTAAATTTCCTCACTCAAGGCACCATTTAGAAAGGCATTGTTGATGTCGATCTGCCTTAGGGGCCAACCTTCCATTACTGCAGTGGCCAATACAGATCGAATTGTTGCTGGTCGAACGACAGGGCTAAAAGTCTCATAAAAATCAGTTCCCACTGATTGCGAGAACCCCTTAGCAACCAGACGTGCCTTAAACCGATCAACAGAGCCACCAGGCTTCTTCTTGATTCGAAAAAGCCATTTGCAACCAACTGGCTTGCGAGTGGGAGGCAGTGGCTGAAGATCCCAAGTACCGTTCTTAAGAAGAGCATCATACTCAGCTTGAACAGCTGATGCCCAATCAGGATGTTGTAAGGCCTCATAAACATCAACTGGAAGAGATGGGAGAGACTCAACAGTGTATGCCTTGGGTTTAAAAATCCCTGCCTTTCCTCGAGTGATCATTGGATGAGCATTTGTAGTAACATGAGGCGGATCATGAGAGGTGGTGGATGGAGGTGATAATGATGAAGATGAAAGTGAAGGAGAAGTAGGTAATGAAGATGGTAGAAGGGGTGATGAGGATGGGGAAAAATGAAGTGAGGATGGATGTGATGGAGATGATAAAGGAGATGTATGAGATGGAGGTGAAGTAGATGAATGTGGTAGTATAGGTGATGTAGTTGATGAAGATGGTAATATAGGTGATGAGGATGGTAATGGTGATGGATTTGATGAAGATGATAATAGAGGTGCGGGAGATGGAGATGATGGTGGTGAAGATGATAATATAGATATATGTGGTGATAAAGGAGACTCATGTGGGATATCTGGGGAGTGAGAAACATGAGGAGGGTCTGATGATAGAACAGAAGGAGAATGGGCAACACATTGGGAACCAGATGACACTAAAGGTGTAGGTAAAGTAGACTCAGCAGGTGGAACAGGAGGAGTAAGAACACTGTTTGAGTTTAAAGGAGACTGATTTGAGGTAGGATGTAGAGCAGATGGAGGAGTTTGATTTGAGTTTTTTGTCATACAATTAGAGAAGACATCCCTCATATTTTGCAAACCAGTACTAAAAACAGGAAGAGAAGCTGAGGGATTTTTCTTATGAGTAACTGAAATAGGAGAGATAGAATTTTTAAACATAGGATATTGGCTAGAGGAATCAAAAGGAAACTGAGTCTCATCAAACTGAACATGTCTAGATATATATATTCTACTAGTCACATCCATGCATTTATATCCTTTATGAACAGGTGAATATCCCATAAAAACACAAGGTGAAGATCTAAATTGCAGTTTATGCTGATTATATGGTCTAAGTAAAGGAAAGCAAACACAACCAAAGACCCTAAGGAAACTATAATCTGGACATTTATTAAAAAGTTTCTGGTAAGGAGAAATACCTGAAAGAGCTTTGGAGGGAAGTCTATTGATGAGAAAGATGGCACTAGCAAAGGCATCAACCCAATAGAGTAAAGGGAGAGAAGTTTTTGCTAGCATGGTGAGTCCTACTTCAACAATCTGCCGATGCTTTCTCTCCACAATGTCGTTTTGTTCTGAAGTGTGGGGGCATGATAATCTATGAAGTACACCATGAGTCTTAAGATAAGAGTTAAGCGCTGTGAATTCGCCTCCACCATCAGTCTGCAGAACCTTTAATTTGGCCCCAAACTGCCATTCAGCTTGTAAATGAAACTGTTGAAAAGCTTCTTTAACACCAGATTTCTATTTTAGAAAATAAATCCAGGAGTACCGAGAAAATACATCAGTGAAGGCCACATAATATCTAAAACCATTCGAATAAATGGGTGCAGGACCCCATACATCAGCAACTACAAGTTCTAAGGGATGAGTGTATATAGTATTAGAAGGAGAAAAAGGATGTTTATGAGCTTTACCCAATTTACAAGCTGAGCAAAAAAAGGTATTTTTATTGGTATTAGAAATTGAAATATTACAAGAATGTAATGCCTTAAGCAAGACTTCATGAGATGGGTGACCTAACCTATTGTGCTAAACAGAGAGATGCACATTATTTGCAGAAACAGCAGTATTACAATCAATCAAAGGAGATGAAGTAGTACTAGAAACATTATTCTTAACAAAAGGAGAAGTAAGAAAAGAAGAGCCACGAACACCAGAATCAGCATGAACACCAGAACCAGTGTCCAACTGATACAACCCATTTACTTCATGACCAGTGAGAAGAGTGTTGCCAGTCTGCAGATCTTTGACATAACAGTGTTTAGGATGAAACTCAAGAAGAACCTTGTTGTCCTGTGTGAACTTAGATACAGACAGAAGATTCTTAGTAATGCCAGGGACAAATAACAGATTCCTTAAATGCAAAGGCTTATTTTGAGTAAGAAAATGAGACTGACCAGAACAAGAGACATGTAAAGTGTTACCATTACCTACTCGAACATTACCTGAACTTGGACTAGAGGAGCCAGTTTGAAGATTATTGAACTCATTGGTGAGGTGGTGAGTTGCACCAGAGTCAGGATACCAAGAGTTATCAGCTACAACCTCAGGAGTGGCAATAAGAGCCTGTGGAGTAAAAGTAGATACAGGTGACTGAAAAGGATTCATAGTAGAGAATGAAGGCATCATAGAAGCATATGGAGGGTGAGGAAATGAGTGTGAGGTAGGAGCAGGAGCTCGAACAGAATTCATCATAACAGAAGGAGCCAAAGCAGGATGAAAAACAGAAGGATACACAGGTGGTTGAAAGGCTGAGGCATAGACAGCAGGAGGACCAAAATAACCCATCTGATGAATAGGATAATCATTTGCATAAGAGCAGTTGTTTGCTGAGATATTGGAAAAGTGTGGTGACTGAGATGATCTAGATGACTCATTTTTAAAATTTCTGTCAAATCTTGAATAACACCTTTCTACAAGATGCCCAAACTTGCCACATAGCTGACATTGGGGCCTAGAGGAATTATTTCTACCCCTGCCTCTACCCCTAAAGCTATTGTTGGATTGATTATTGGTGTAATAAGCATCAGGTGTATATTCAGTGTTGTTAAGATCAGCAACTGGTTGAGCTTCAGGAAGAGGAATGACAGGCTCAGAAACACTTGAGCTGTGTTGAGTGATGTGAGCACACATAGGAGATTGATGCACAAGATTAGTTTGCCTAGTTTCAGCATCTAACAGGATAGTCCTAACAGCATTCAGATCAGAGGGAATGGGATTTGCTGTGATAACAGTAACCACTGATTCAAACTTAGGGGAAGGCCATTTAAAATGGATGTAACATGTTCATGTTGAGAGATGACCTCTCCACAGCTGGCCAAGCTGTCACAGATAGTTTTAATTTTCATCAGATACTTATCCATACTAAGATCATTTTTCTTTTGAGCATGAAGCATACGCCTATAAGCCATTATTCGAGAGGTCGTTTTTCCACTAAAAAGTCTATTCAATGTAGTCCAAATTTCTGCAGAAGTATTATGACCTATCAGATGAGGTAAGACCCCTTCACTAACAGTAGATAACAGCCATGAGGCTAGAGCACTGTCTTGTTCCTCATATGTCTCATACTCAGGATTAAGCCTAACACTACCATCAGTGGTAACATACTGTGTTGGCCATGTCACCTTAGGATCAATGAATTTTTGTAGCCTATGAGTTTTTATAGCAAGAAGAACTTGATGCTGCCAGAGCAGATAGTTACTGTCATCAAGAGTTATATTGATCTTTTTAATGGCAAAGAGTTTTGCAGAATTACTTAGATCTGACTCTGGATTTGTATTAACACTATCAGCTGTAGTAGGTGTAGTACCAGTAGCAGCAGTATCAACCATGATTGAAAACACAAATAGAAGCAGGGAAGGCAACAGATTACAAAACACAGGAGGGCAGAGATCTCAAGAACACGAATGAGAGACGAACACAACACAATAGCTCAATCACATATAGGACATGCAACAGGCAACAGATCAGAACGCCACAGAGACGAATAGCAAACAGTAGAGCAGCAAACGATAAAAAACCCTCAAGCAGGCAACATATCCATGAAATAAAGCAGATATCCAGATCTCAAGCAGAACTCGGCACAAGAATCAGTAAAAGTTGGAAAGATCTCACCAGATCCGAGGATAAGCAACACCGGAAAAACGCTTGACAGCAACAATAAATCTCCGATCTGACGATCATGAAACAACAGCGAACAGAACGCAATCGGATCTGACAGTCACGGAGCAGCAACGAACAAAAAACGATCGGATCTGACGGTTATGAAACATCAATGAACAGACACAAACCTCCGATGATCAGAAAACTTTTATCCTTCGCAACAAAGGAACAGCAAGAATCGAAAGAGAACGTGAAAAAGAACTCAAAAAGAGAAAGAGTTCCGATGACCAGAAAAATGAAACGACACAGCAAACAGAATCAGAGAAACTTCTTTTTGTGGTGAGAAAACAACTCCGACGAACGGAAAAATAGCTCTGATACCATGAAGAAGTATAGACAAGATACAGAAAAAGGGGAAAGAGTTGCAGAAATGAAGAATTCAATGAAGAAGACGAAGGAAAGAAAGAAGGAAAGAAAAGTAAAGCGGCTAGGGTTTCTGTATATTTGTGAAAGAGAGTATTACAAAATACAAAGAAAGATTATCCAAAATTACAATGAATGGGCTCTTACTGGACACAGCAATATATAGCCCAATAGCATACATAACAGACTCATAACAAAATAACAGCTAAGACTAACAGACCCTTAACAGATCAGTGGCCCACATGAATAACAGAATAACAATCTGTGATGACTCAGCTTATACACTAACACTGCAACCCATAGTTGAATCAATCTTTTTGCCTTTATCTTATAATCTTCTGGGAAAACACTTAAATAGAGGAAGCATGGTCTCAAATGGGGTGGCAAATCATCATAACTCATGGCTAACACATCCTCTACGCGTAGGCCTTTGCCTCTCTTCAGATATGACTTGACATTTTCAAACACCTTTTGCCATTCATATACAAAATTCCTGCTACCCAAGATGCCTCCCAATACAATGATATGGACAATTTCCTTCCCTAATTCCTCCATTTCTACATCAACCATGTTTTCTGTAAAGCAAACAATACTAACCGCTATTAACATCTTCTCTGTGATTCTCTCAATCTCTGACTTGGTTTCATGGCGCATTCATGAAGCAAGCGGATCTCTTGATGCAGTTGGAAACACCTCCTTTCTTTCTGGATGCAACTTTGAGGGAAAAAGTCTCGATCACGTCTTTAATGTCATAAGCCAGCTCTCTGATATCAGCAACACTTTGACGAACCACATCGTCATCAACTTTTCTTGAATCGGCTTCTTTTAAGAAGCTTAGCATCCTTCGTAAACTGTCAACCTGGATGCAACTTTTCTTGTAGAAATTTTGTTGTTCGGATAACTTCAATTATGGTCGTTGGATCAAAATGTATAGAGTTGTGGCCGTGGGACTGGGTTGGGGAAGATGCTTAATTGATTCCCCGGTGAAACAAAGTGTTGGGCAAGGAAAGCTGATTCTTGCTCCATTGTTGAGGCAAGGGATACTGAACAAAAATGCAAAAGCAATCAAAGTTGAAAGTGTAAAGTCCTTGCTTGGGGAACATGTTAAAGTGATTCCCATTGTGGAACAAAGTATTTGCAAAGGAAAATCGATTCTTGCTCCATTGTTTAGGCAGGGGGTTCTTAAGAAAAAAGACTTACCAATAACAAACCAAGTTAACCATTTCCATTCTATTCAAATTACTTGAATCAAAGTTATTAAAATTTAATTGTTTTGTAACACACGTGTTTAGGGGTCGGGTGAAAATAATACTAAAATAATGTTTCGGGTTTCCCTTTTTGTCTTAAAAATTTAATTTATGTGTTGGATCAATTTTGGAATTAAATTAGAACCCAAATCTCATAGATTTTAGGATTTTTGGTGATAGTCATTCATTAATGGCAAAGTTGTAATTAATGGGAACTTTTAAAATTAAACACTCTCTTTGTCAAACTCTCTCCTATTCATCTTCTTCTTCTCTCGTCATCCATTCTTTCCAACGTCAAAACCCCTCTTCCTTCAAAGTTACTATTCCATCTCATAGCTAACTCATTTTTGAAGATCTTCCAAAGGTAAACTCGTTTTTGACCTGTCCTCGTCATTCTCTTCAAGTTAATACCTTTAGTTTTCATTTTTGTCCATGATTTTAAAGTTTGAGGTTTTGATTAAAAATACTACCTTTATTTTTTTAACTTAAGATTTTGATTTGTTAATTATATGTGAGTTGTTTGCTAACTATGAGGTCCAACATAGTAGATTTTTACATGGTTTTATGGAGTTTCCCGGATTTGGGTTTTTGAAGGGTTTTAGGAGGGTTTAAAGGTTGGTTTTGGGGTTGCTATGTGTTGGGAATTGAGGACTGATGTTAGTATGATAGTTGGGGGTTGTTTTGGGAGCATTTAAGCGTGTTAAAAGGGTTGAAAACAAGGGTTATGGACTGTGCTAAAAGGCTGCTCGAGATTGAAGTTTTGGGAGTTGGTACTAGCTTGAAATCTTGTGTTTATGTGCTTGAAATGTGTTACGGGGTAATACTTTGAAATATGGACTGATTTGTGGCTATTTTAAATTGTGTTGGGATGATTAGAAGCAAGGAATCTAGTTGGTGAAGCTTCAGGGATGAATCCAGAGAATTTGGAGTCTTGAGCTTGGTTCTCGGTCTTCTTGTGGGTAGCAATGGTGAGTAGAATTGTTAACCTTTGTTTTGTGCTCGAAATGGAACCTTTGGGGGTTTGGGTGGGACATTGAGGTTCACCTAAACCCGAGTGTAAGTTACTACACATATACTTTGTTATGTTTGGATGAATGGCTATGTGTTGTGATTATCATGTGCATCTTGAGTTGTTTTACACATTTGCTATTGTGTAGTCGTGCTGAAGTCGAGCCTCACGTGATGGTTGTTTTAACTACGGTGATGTGTAGTCCCACCGGTGGTGACTAGTAGGAAAGTACTTTGATGTGTAGTCTCATTGGAAAACTACTAGTCGAAACGGTGATGTGTAGTCCCACCGTGTGTGTATGTTAGTTTGCATGTGCAAACCATGTGTAGTTTGTTGAGAAAGTCATTCGTGCATCCATTGGTTATTGTCAAATATGGAAAATGTTTTGAAAACTGCATGCTTGTTGAATTGTAGAGCTTCTCTCACTAAGCTAGTTAGCTTACGTTCTCTTTTGTTTCCAACATGCAGATCGTTAGAGTTCGGGAGGCAACTGGGCAAGGGAGAAGCTTTTGGAGTTCTCAAATTAGCTCAAGTATGGTTTACATGTTTGTAATAATGCCTAGACGATGGGAAAATGACTTGTAGGAGTTGGTGTCAAACTCCCTAGATGATTCGTGTAAGTTGAGCATGTTATGTTGTTGATGTGTTATGTTTTAGTTTCGTGGATTGTGGGCCATGTCTATTTTTGTTGCTTAATTGCTTGTGGTTAGGAGTTCATGAACCTTGTCTATGGATGCCCTTTGCATGGTTGTTTTAAGCATGAAGCCTTATAGATGTTAAGCATGCCTCCTTTGAATGTATGGTTCTTATTAGTTTCGAATGCCTCACATGCTGAATCTTGGTTGATAAAGGTTGTAAGTATGCTTGCTTGTGCTTAGGCGAGTCTCAATTTGCATCTAGAACTGTGGTTTGGAGTCCTTAGCTGAAGTTTTGAGTGTTGCAGTGCAGAGCGTATCGGTATGCCTAAGGGCCGTATCGATACGGTCATGCACTTAGGGGCTCAGTTTAAGCCTAGTGTACCGATACGCGTGGGCGTATCGATACGTCAAAGCCTCACTGGAAATCTGAGTTTTTGACGAGATTTTGGCGTATCGGTACGGGTCTAGGGCGTATCAGTACGGGTCTAGGGCGTATCGGTACGTTCATGTATCGTTGACCGTGAGAAGTTGACCAGTCAGGGCGTATCGGTACGGTCAATCTGTGTACCGATACAGTCTCCCTGTGTTGACTATGGGCTGTTGACCTAGTCAAGGTGTATCGATACGCCCTTCTAGTGTATCGATATGGCCTGTTGAAAAGAATAAAATGGGTTGTTTCAATTGCTTGTTTCGTATGATTCGTATTCCTTTCGTTTTATTTCCGCTGTCGTTTTTCACATAGGATGTATGAATGCCTCTAGACAAGATAATAAAAAAAGGGTTGCTAACCGAGGTGGGGACCTAACGGGTTTCATTTCGGTTTTCCCCGTGTAGCCTACTCGGACCGGTCAGTCGTCTAGACAGGGACGAGGGGGTTACATGTTTAGTGTTTTTTAGTGTTTGGGCATAGAATGGGGTACCGAAAAGGGGAATAGGGTTTTTATTTATATAAGAATAGAAATCATCTGCCTCTTTCGGTGCCCCTATTTATGCTCTTACATTAAAAATTAGGTTTATGGTTATGGTTTGTGGTTAGGGTTTAGAGAATTTAGTATATTGTGTATTTTTTTAGGGTTTAGGGTTGGGGCTTAAAATTTATTTTTTTAATGTTTTTTAGTGTTGGAGCATAGAAAGAGGCACAGAAAAGGGGTAGAGGATTTTCATCCACATAAGATAGAAATTTTTTGCCTCTTTTTGGTGCTCCTATTTATGCCTCCACACTAAAAATTATGTTTATGATTTAGGGTTTGTGGTTAGGGTTTAGAGAATTTAGGGTAGGGTGTATTTTTTAGGATATATGGTGTAGGGTTTAGGATTTATGGTTAGGGTTTCAAATTTAATTTTTTAGTGTTGGGGCATAGAAAGGAGCACTGAAAATAGGCAGATGATTTTTACCCATATAAGAATAGAAATCCTTTGCCCCTTTTCGGTGCCCCTATTTATGCCTCACACTAAAAATTAAGTTTATGGTTTAAGGTTAGGGTTTGTGTTTAGGGTTTAAGGAATTTAGGGTAGAATGTAATTTTTAAGGTATAGGGTTTGGGATTTAGAATTTAGGGTTAAGGCTTAAAATTTAATTTTTTAGTGTTGGGGCATAGAAATGGCACCGAAAAAGGGTAGAGAATTTTTTATCCATATAAAAATAGAAATCATCTGCCCCTTTTCCGTGCATCTATTTATACTCCACACTAAAAATTAGATTTAAGGTTTAGGGTTAGTGTTTAAAAAATTTGAGTGTAGGGTTTATTTTTTAGGGTATAAGGCGTAGGAGTTAGGATTTAGAATTTAGGGTTACATCTTAAAAATTAATTGTTTAGTGTTTTTTTAGTGTTAGGGCATAGAAAGGGGCACCGAAAAGGGGCAGATAATTTTTATCCATATAAGAATAGAAATCCTTTATCCCTTTTTGGTGCTCCTATTTATGCCCCACACTAAATATTAGGTTTAGGGTTTAGGGTTTAAGGTTAGTTCTTGTGGTTAGGGTTTATAGAATTTAGGGTAGGGTTTAATGTTAGGGTTTGTGATTAAGGTGTATGGAATTTATGGTAGGGTGTAGGGTTTAGGATTTAGAATTTAAGGTTATGGCTTAAAATTTAATTTTTTTAGTGTTGGGGCAAATAAAGGGCACCGAAAAGGGGTAGAAGATTTTTATCCATATAAGAATAGAAATCATCTACCCGTTTTTGGTGCTCATATTTATGCCCCACGCTAAAAATTAGGTTTAAGGTTTAAGGAATTTATGGTATGGTGTATTTTTTAGGGTATAGGGCATAGGGTTTATGATTTAGAATTTAGGGTTAGGGCTTAAAATTTAATTTTTTATAAAAATCCTCTGCCCTTTTGGGTGCCCCTATTTATGCCCGACACTAAAAATTAAGTTTAGGGTTTAGAGTTTGTAGAAATAATGTTTTGATATAATAATTGATAAATGTTTTGGACTAATTTGAAAAGAATTTAAACTTGTTTTTAAGTCCAAACAACTTGAATATGTGTTTGAGGTATTTAGAAAGGATTTGGCAAAGTTTTTATTGATTTTAAATAGCCAAACTTGAATTTTCAGGTAGCCCGTACCGATACGGTCTAACCCATATCGATACATTTTTGCCCAGGTTTGGTCACTGCCAAAGCCTGTATCGAAACAAGCTTTGCTGTTTTGATACAGAGAGGGATCGTTTCGATACGCCTGATAAGCGTATCGATCCCCATTTTAACAACCCCAACGGCTAGTTTCTTAACGGTCTTTTAAATGACATATCGTACCGATACGCCCTCAAGCGTATCGATACGCTTAGGCTGGCAAGAGCCCAACGGCTAGTTTCTGATGAAGGTCGTAACGATACGGGTCCACGCGTATCGATACGGAAGGCTACATAGCAGCATTAAAGATGGGAAATAAAGTCTCCAACGGCTCCAATTCAATCCCAACGGCTAGTAACGGCTACAAACTCATTAAGGAGTATAAAAGGGACCTCCAAGCATCTAGTAATGGTTAATGCTTCAATTGTAAAACAACATATGATCAAGAAAGTGTCTTAGTGCTTAATTGTCATTTCTTTGTATAGACAAACACTAGTGAGCCAAAATTGTTAGATTTGCTCAAGTGTTCTAGGTTTGGGTGAGAGCTTTATTGTGCAAACAAATACCTATTAGAGGGATTTGAGTTTGCGTATTTTTCATCTCTTGTAAAGAGGGTTTGATCAAGGCTTTGGGTAGAAAGCTTGATCGGTTTGTAAGGGTTTCCTCCTAAGCCTAGAAAAGGGGACGAATCAATAGTGGATTGATTGGAAATCCTTAGTGGGAAGCTAAGGTAGTGGATTTAGACCTTGGTTAGAAGGTTGAACCACTATAAATCATTGTGTCCTTAATATTTTTAGCTTCCACACCTCTTACACCCAAAATTCCACTTCTCCACCACTTGGCGAGCAAGAACGGTTGAAGGAATAGAGCACCGTAAAACCCAACAATTTGTATCATAGCTTGGATCAATTGAAGAGGATTAACATCCTATTGAGAAGATTTGGCAAGCTCGATCATCATTTCAATCAACCGGCTCAATGGCGCAATCCATCGACAAACTGCCCTTCTTCGACGGAACTCACTATGCCCATTGGAAGACAAAGATGAAGTTCTTCATAAAGTCAAGAGACTCCAAGCTATGGGACATAGTAGAAGATGGTCCGTTCATGCCTCAACGAAGTAAAGCGGAATGGAGTGCCGAAGATCGCAAGAAGATGTAGCTTAATTGAAAGCCTTGCACATCCTCTTTTGTGCTTTTGGCCCAACCATCTATGAGAAGATGTATTCTTGTGAGAGTGCCAAGGAGGTATGTGACAAGCTTGAAGTCACATACGAAGGAACCAACGAAGTAAAGGAGACCAAGATCGGCCTCCTCAACCTAGCGTATGAGAACTTCAAGATGGATCCAGAAGAGAACATCGAAAAGATGTTTGATAGGTTCTCCACTATCACCAATTGTCTCAAAGGCTATAGAGAAGCCATCCCGAAAGAGAAGTTTGTCCGAAAGCTCATCTACTCACTTCCCGAGTCAGGGGACTCAAAGAGGACCGCCATCATCGAAGCTAAGAATTTGAAGACCTTGAATCTTGATGAACTCATGGGGTCACTTCTCACTCATCAAATAATGAAGAAAAACAAAGAAGATAAGAAGAAGAGGGAAGAAATTAGAGCTTTGGGGAAGAAGAAGCTCAAAGGGCTTGACATCAACACAAATGTCATTGCTCTCAAATCCTCCACTTGCCACCGTGTAGATTCAAGTGAAGAGGAGGAGGATGAAGAAGAGATAGTTCATCTCTTCAAGAAGTGTGCCTCGTTCATGAAGAAAGCCTTGAGAGAGCTTGAACGAGAATCCATGAAAAAGAATAGGGCAAGCACTTCAAGCCATAAGAAGAAGGGATATGTGGCTTCTTGGAGTGATGAGGACTCCACCAACGATGAACAAGCCAACCTTTGCCTTATGGCCATCGAAGAAGATTCAAGGGTAACTTCTAATTCATCTACCTCATGTTCATATTCCTTTGATGAATTACAAGATGCCTATGACGATTTGGTTTTAGAGTTTAAAAATCACATTTTGAAAAACAACAAAATGATTTCAAAGTTGAAAATTCAAAATGATTTGATTTCTAAAATCAAACTTGAACTTGAAGCAAAACTCGAAGAGTTTGAACAAAAATGTTTTGATTTACAAAATTTGCTTCAAAAAGTTCAAAAAGAAAAAGATTTGATTTCCATAGAGCTTGAAAAGAAAAATAATCTTGGAAAATCAAAATTTTATGTAAGACAATCTAGTGCCCCTAGATTTGTAAATGGTAAATGTTTTAGAAGTGTTTGGGTCCCAAAAGGACTAACCACTTCAACTAAAAAGGATGAAATTGAAAAATGGATTTCTAAGGGGACTAAATTTTGTGCTACTAACGTCTATGGATCCAAAGCAATTTGGATACCAAAAATTACTTGATTGTCTTTTGCTAGGTGTGATGGAGAGTGGTCAACAAGTCAAAAATTGAGGGGGAGCTCCATGCACACAAGGAAGAACACTTGAAGAAGGAAGGCTTCACATCCTCCCTTGGGTTCAAGTGTGGTAATATCTAGTTGTTTTTTTCTTTTATTTGATTCATTTTTTTAATTTCAACTAGATGATCATATATGTTGGACTAACATTTTAATGATGCTTTGAGTAAGGGGGAGCCATTTTTAAAACCATAAATTCAAAAAATTTGTCATCTTTTCAAACCTCCTAAGTTACTTTGAACTTAATGTCTTTTAAATTCTTTTTTATATAACAAAAAGGGGGAGAACTGGTTTGAAAAATTGAATTTTCAAATGAATAAGGGGAGCTTTAATTAATTTCAAAATTTTCATCTCTTATTCACAATTTTAAACTTAAAGGGGGAGAATCCCAAACAATTTTTCAAGTTGGTTTTATTATATCAAAAAGGGGAGATTGTAGAAATAATATTTTGATATAATAATTGAAAAATGTTTTGGACTAATTTGAAAAGAATTTAAAACTTGTTTTTAAATCAAAACGACTTGAATATGTGTTTGAGGTATTTAAAAAGGTTTTTGGCAAAGTTTTTATTGATTTTAAATAGTCAAACTTGAATTTTCAAGTATCCCGTACCGATACGGTCTAACTCATATCGATACCTTTTTGCCAAGATTTGGTCACTGCCAAAACCCGTATCGAAACAGGCTTTTCTGTTTCTATACGGTGAAAGATCGTTTCGATACGCCTGATAAGCGTATCGATCCCCATTTTAAAAACCCCAACGACTAGTTTCCTAACGGTCTTTTAAATAACATAACGTACTGATACGCCCTCAAGCGTATCAATACGCTTAGGCTGGCAAGAGCCCAACGACTAGTTTCTGATGAAGGTCGTACTAATACGGGTCCACGCGTATCGATACGAAAGGCTGCAGAACAGCATTAAAGATGGGAAATAAAGTCTCCAACGGCTCCAATTCAATACCAACTGCTAGTAACGGTTACAAACTCATTAAGGAGTATAAAAGGGTACTCCAAGCATCTAGTAATGGTTAATGCTTCAATTGTAATAAACATATGATCAAGAAAGTGTCTTAGTGCTTATTTGTCATTTCTTTGTATAAACAAACACTAGTGAGCCAAAATTGTTAGATTTGCTCAAGTGTTTTAGGTTTGGGTGAGAACTTTATTGTGCAAACAAATACCTATTATTTTTTTGATCAAAGATAACTTTCATTAAATAAAACCTAGAAAGGCAACCTGTCATAACAGACAAGATAAAAACGGAAACAACAGCTTCCCTAAAAGTGGAAAGGAAACGGTCACCCTGAAAGGCAACAGCTTTCCTCCACCTAGAAACGCACGGGACACCACGTAAAACAGAGAAAAACACAACCTCGACTGGCATAAAACCCTAGACACATGACCATCGTCGACCACAGACCACATACACCCAGGACAACCGCGAAGAAAAAAACTAACTAAACAAACATTCGTAGACATATACGCGACCATCGGAAGATCCATGGTTGGCGTTTTCATCGTCAAGCCTTGTAGAACTAATGCTTTGATATAATAATTGAAAAATGTTTTGGACTGATTTAAAAAGTATTTAAAACATTTCCAAAGTCCAAACAACTTGAAATTATGTTTAGGGAAGTTTTTTAAAAGGGGTTTACATGATTTTCAAAGCCAAACTTTACAAAACCGTCCAGGCGTTTTGAAACGCCCTAAGGTGTTTCGAAACAGGGGTCTCCAGTAGCAAAAACGTTTCGATACGAGTACTGAAACGGGCTTACCCTGGATGTGGATTTTGCCCAGCGTTTCGAAACGGGCTCTACCGTTTCGATACGCCTACGTGGCATTGACCACAACGGTCATAAACCCCAACGGCTATTTCCCAACTAACATTTAAATGCAGGTCGTTTCGATACGGGACTAGGCGTTTCGAAACGGGTGTTTCGAAACGGACAATAGCGTTTCGATACGGGTCCACGTCAGACTGCAACGGCTCTTTCTACTTAAAGGGCATTTCAAAACGGGTTCGAGCATTTCGAAACGGGGAGCTGCAGAAATGCATTTATGGTGGGAATTAAAGTCCTCAACGGCTCCAATTTGATCCCAACGGCTAGTAACGGCTACAAACTCATTTGGGAGTATAAAAGGGACCTCCAAGCATCAAGAGAAGGCTAATGCTCATATTGTCAAACATCAAATGATCAAGAATTGTCTTAGAGCTTAAATTGTCATTTATTGTATAGACAAACACTAGTGAGCCAAAATTGTCAAATTTGCTCAAGTGTTTTAGGTTTTGGGTGAGTGCTTAATTGTGCAAACAAACACCTATTAGAGGGTTTTAAGTTTGCTTTGTTTATCTCTTTGTAAGAGAGGGTTTCAATCAAGGCTTTGGGTAGAAAGCTTGATTGTGTGTAAGGGTTACCTCCTAAGCCTAGAAAAGGGGACGAATCAATAGTGGATTGATTGAGAAATCCTTAGTGGGGAGCTAAGGTAGTGGATATAGACCTTGGTTAGAAGGTTGAACCACTATAAATCATTGTGTCCATTTCCATTCTAGCTTCCTAAACTCTAACACCCAAAAATCCACCTCTCCACCACATGGTGAGCAATATTGGTTGATCGAATCGAGCCCCTCTCAACTCAACAATTGGTATCAGAGCTTGGCTCAATTGAGGAGGATTCACATCCTATTGAGAAGATCCGGCAAGCTCGATCACTATTTCATCAACCGGCTCAAATGGCACAATCTATCGACAAACCGCCTTTCTTTGACGGAACCCAATATGTCCATTGGAAGACAAAGATGAAGTTCTTCATCAAATCTAGAGATTACAAGCTATGGGATATAGTTGAAGATGGTCCGTTTGTGCCTCAAAAAAGCAAAGCGGAGTGGAATGCCGACGATCGCAAGAAGATGGAGCTTAATTGCAAAGCCTTGCACATCTTGTTTTGTGCTTTTGGCCCAACCATCTATGAGAAGATGTCTTCTTGTGAGAGTGCCAAGGAGGTATGGGAAAAGCTTGAAGTCACATACGAGGGAACTGATGAAGTCAAGGAAACCAAGATTGGGCTCCTAACCTTAGAGTATGAAAACTTCAAAATGGATCCGGAAGAGAACATCGAGAAGATGTTTGATAGGTTCTCCACCATCACCAATGGTCTTAAAGGTTATGGAGAAGCCATCCCGGAAGAGAAGCTTGTCCAAAAGCTCATCTACTCACTTCCCGAGTCATGGGACTCAAAGAGGACCGCCATCATCGAAGCCAAAAATTTGAAGACTTTGAAGCTTGATGAACTCATGGGGCCACTCCTTACTCATCAAATCATGAAGAAGAACAAAGAGGATGAGAAGAAGATTGAAGAAATTAGAGCTATGGGAGAAAAAAATCAAAGGGCTTGGCATCAATGCAAGTGCCATGGCTCTCAAGTCCTCCATTTGCCATCATGTCTACTCAAGTGAAGAGGAGGATGAAGATGAAGAGATAGTTCATCTCTTCAATAAGTGTGCCTCATTCATGAAGAAAGCCTTGAGAGAGATTGAATGAGAACCTAAAAGAAAGGAGAGGGCAAGCACTTCAAGCCATAAAAAAAGGCACATGTGGCTACTTGGAGTGATGAGGACTCCACCGACGATGAACAAGCCAACCTTTGCCTTATGGCCATCGAAGAAGATTCAAGGGTAACTTCTAATTCATCTACTTCATGTTCTTACTCTTTTGATGAATTACAAGATGCCTATGACGATTTGGTTTTAGATTTTAAAAGCCACATTTTGAAAAACAATAAATTGATTTAAAGGTTAAAAATTCAAAATGATTTGTTTTCTAAAACCAAACTTGAACTTGAAGCAAGACTTGAAGAGTTTGAATTAAAATGTTTTGATTTACAAAAATTGCTTCAAAAAGTTCAAGAAGAAAAAGATTTGATTTCCAAAGAGCTTGAAAAGAAAATCAAATTTGGAAAATCAAATTTTTATGTTAGACAATCTAGTGCCCCTAGATTTATAAAAGGTAAATGTTTTAGAAGTGTTTGGGTCCCAAAAGGACTAACCACTTCAATTAAAAAGGATGACATTGAAAAATGAATTCCTAAGGGGACTAAAATTTGTGCTACTAACGTTTATGGATCCAAAGCAATTTGGATACCAAAAATTACTTGATTGTCTTTTGCTAGGTGTGATGGAGATGTTCAACAAGTCAAATATTGAGGGGGAGCTCCATGCACACAAGGATGAACACTTGAAGAAGGAAGGCTTCACATCCTACCTTGAGTTCAAGTGTTGGTAAAATTCTAGTTGCTTTTGATTTCATTTGTTTATTTTTTTAAATTCAACTAAATGATCATATATGTTGGACTAACATTTTGATGATGCTTTGAGTAAGGGGGGCCATTTTAAAACCAAATTCTTATTTTTGTCAAAGTTTTAACCTCTATTGTTATTTTGAACTTAATGTTTTAAATTCTTTTTGATATAACAAAAAGGGGGAGAAATGGTTTGAAAAATTGAATTTTCAAATGAATAAGGGGGAGCTTTATTTGAATTAAAATTGTTAATCTCTTATTCACATTTTTAAAGTTAAAGGGGGAGAATCCCAAACAATTTTTCAAGTGAGTTTTATTATATCAAAAAGGGGGAGATTGTAGAACTAATGTTTTGATATAATAATTGAAAAATGTTTTGGACTGATTTATAAAGTATTTAAAACATTTCCAAAGTCCAAACAACTTGAAATTATGTTTAGGGAAGTTTTTTAAAAGGGTTTTACATGATTTTCAAAGCCAAACTTTACAAAACCGTCCAGGTGTTTCGAAACAGGGGTCTCCAGTAGCAAAAATGTTTCGATACGAGTATCGAAACGGGCTTACCCTGGATGTGGATTTTGCCCAGCGTTTCGAAATGGGCTCTACCGTTTCGATACGCCTACGTGGCATTGACCACAACGGTCATAAACCTCAACGGCTATTTCCCAACTAACATTTAAATGCAGGTCGTTTCGATACGGGACTAGGCGTTTCGAAACGGGTGTTTCGAAACGGACAATAGCGTTTCGATACGGGTCCACGTCAGACTGCAACGGATCTTTCTACTTAAAGGGCGTTTCGAAACGGGTTCGAGCATTTCGAAACGGGGAGCTGCAGAACTGCATTTATGGTGGGAATTAAAGTCCTCAACGGCTCCAATTTGATCCCAACGGCTAGTAACGGCTACAAAATCATTTGGGAGTATAAAAGGGACCTCCAAGCATCAAGAGAAGGCTAATGCTCATATTTTCAAACATCAAATGATCAAGAATTGTCTTAGAGCTTAAATTGTCATTTATTGTATAGACAAACACTAGTGAGCCAAAATTGTCAAATTTGCTCAAGTGTTTTAGGTTTTGGGTGAGTGCTTAATTGTGCAAACAAACACCTATTAGAGGGTTTTAAGTTTGCTTTGTTTATCTCTTTGTAAGAGAGGGTTTCAATCAAGGCTTTGGGTAGAAAGCTTGATTGTGTGTAAGGGTTACCTCCTAAGCCTAGAAAAGGGGACGAATCAATAGTGGATTGATTGAGAAATCCTTAGTGGGGAGCTAAGGTAGTGGATGTAGACCTTGGTTAGAAGGTTGAACCACTATAAATCATTGTGTCCATTTCCATTCTAGCTTCCTAAACCCTAACACCCAAAAATCCACCTCTCCACCACTTGGTGAGCAATATTGGTTGATCGAATCGAGCCCCTCTCAACTCAACAAGCCTGACAGAATCTAATGGCAAGAAACAAAAGTAGTCCACCACCACACGCTGTCGTTGAAGCTCCATCGAAGATGCCTTAGAGATCTCTCCAGAGGAAGGCTTCCTTCCGGTATCGGTAGGTCCTTATCAAGGCAAGCGTTAACAGAAAACCCCAGCAAGTGAAACGGTCGACTCAAAGATCCCTGCACCTTCTGACAATACTCAACCAAAAAACCACTAAGCAACACACCCCAGCCCAACTTCAAAAAGGAAAACCTTGGATCATTGGTCATACTAAGGATCCAAAAGATCCAAGGGGAAGGTAAGTATAACACTGCTTGTCTGGGACCCTTCCCATCGTAGACAAGGTTCCACTGAGGCTTCATAGATTTTCTGGATGATCCTCAAAGGAATCATCTGGTTCCGGGACTGGCTCACAATGCACAAGATGGAGATAGCTTGGGGTCATCTCTAATGGTTTCTTCTCATCATCACTAACTTGGATTTCTTCATTTATGGTGAAGTTATCATCAATACACATAGAAGAAACCTTGGTAATCTTTTTTCTGAAAGGGTCAATGCCTAGCTCGATTAGACCAACCTCGTCGACCACCATTCTTGAACATTCCATTGAGAATTTGCGGCGGGCTGCTTTCCTAATCTGGGTCAGCCTTTGTGAGCCAAAAGTTCTTCCCCTTTTCTTGTCTTCAATGTCCCTGATGATAGCTGAAGTGTTCGTGAAGTATGTTGGGAATAAGGCAGCTTTGATAAGATCATCGTTTGCAGCACATATTTTTTCAGAAACACACCAGTTGTTTGGGGGCACTTGGATGATCTCGTTTGAGATTTTTTCCCAAATTTCTCTTCTTTTAGCCTGGCCAAAGGATACGATAAAATCTTCTAATCTTTTCCTTTTTTCTGCAGGTAGAGACTTCCATGTTGTCGAAGCCTACAACGAGTATGTTGCTCCAATTGGTCATCTATTTCGTATCCGCTGCTACTGGATAATGAATAGGACTTTCCACTGGCTTAAGGACAATGCCAGGATTTCTTTCATGTTGATAATCCAAACCATTACTGTAAATGATGCCCCTTTCAATAGAGTTACTAGGTCTACTAGCGTTCGCAAGCTCCAAATATGGATAGAGAAGGTTGACTTCTCTTGGAGTGGATTTGACAGATGATGGAACCTTAATCGAGGTAATCTTAAGATCTAGATTTACCTCGGACTGAGCCTGCATTGGGGCTTTTAACTTTTTGTCCTCTGTGTTCAAGTTTGGCTCGGAGCCTATTGCCTTGGTTGTGGTTCGTGCTCGATGAAACCCTTGTTTTCCACCATGAGGAACCCTAAGCCATGGACCAAACTTCCCAGCAAGCTTGAACATTGAGGTATCATTCCTATAGTCTCTTTCAGTGTGGCTGATTCTACCACAGCGGAAACAGAACTTTGGTAAACCTTCATACTTGAACGCGATCTCCAACAACTTGTCCTTCTTACGGTTGAGGATGAAACCAGTCTTGAGCGGGTCTTCAACTCTTATAGCAACTCTAATACTCACAGAACCTTGCCATTGGGATGAATTCCCCTCTTCCAGCGTGGATCCATAGAACATGGGAAACAACTTACCAATTCTCCTCACATTGTCGAGTGTCAACAAACCTATGGGGAGATTCTCAACTTGGACCCAAAACTCTTCAGTAGAGAAATCAAATTCCTCTAAAGCTTTGTCTGGTTGCCATTCTTTAAGCACCAGTAATAAGTCTTGAACGGACCAGGGTTTGGCCCCTAGGATTCTATGGCGGTCTTCAATGGATTTGAACATAAACAAGAAGAAATTCCGACCAAGCTCATGACATTCCAGGTTGTCCACTTTTCATGCTTTTCGAAGGATGGCTGACATGGTGAGGGCTTTGAAGGATTTTGGCGTCAGCAGTTTCCCAATCAGAGCATGGTTTTTTAGGGTGAAGTTGACTTCACTGTCCTCATTTAACACTAACTCATCCAGAAAGTCTTGGTGATAAAGATTATGGTTAGTTGGGTGGTTAGGGTAATCGTTATCCACCACTCCAACACTTAAGGAGGAATTAATAGGCACAGGTTCCATGGGGAAAGAAGGAGTAAATGCACTCGAGGAGAGAATGAAACAAAAACTCAAACAGATAAGGTAGGGTTACCAGGACAAGAAGACAGTGAAGGAAAGCTTTTAACTCTGCAGAGGCTTAAACCACCACCAAACCACTGAAACTCACAACACTCAGACCAAACACATCAATCCATGAAAGGAGGGATGAGTAAAGGAGCAAGAGGGAGGAAGTTGTAAGTTTAGAGAGAAGCTTGGAGAGTTGTCTCTTTCTCTCTGTCTTTTACTGAAGTTTTCAACCAAATACCTATTAGAGGGATTTGAGTTTGCGTATTTTTCATCTCTTGTAAAGAGGGTTTGATCAAGGCTTTGGGTAGAAAGCTTGATCGGTTTGTAAGGGTTTCCTCCTAAGCCTAGAAAAGGGGACGAATAAATAGTGGATTGATTGGAAATCCTTAGTGGGAAGCTAAGGTAGTGGATGAGGACCTTGGTTAGAAGGTTGAACCACTATAAATCATTGTGTCCTTAATCTTTTTAGCTTCCACACCTCTTACACCCAAAATTCCACTTCACCACCACTTGGCGAGCAAGAACGGTTGAAGGAATCGAGCACCGTAAAACCCAACAAAGATGGTTTAAGGTTAGGGTTTATGGTTAGGGTTTAGGGAATTTTAGGATATGGTGTATTTTTAGGGTATATGGCGTAGGGTTTAAGATTTGAAATTTAGGGTTATGGATTAAATTTTAATTTTTTAGTGTTTTTAATGTTGTGGTGTAGAAAGGGGTACCGAAAAGGGGCATGGAATTTTTATCCCAAATATAATCATATTAAAACTCATCTTCGAAAAAAGAAAAAGAGAAAATGTAGAACTAGTGTTTTGATATAATAATTGAAAAATGTTTTGGACTAAATTGAAAAGAATTTAAAACTTGGTTTTGAGTCCAAACAACTTGAATATATGTTTGAGGTCTTTTAAAAGGTTTTTGGTAATGTTTTTATTGATTTTAAATAGCCAAACTTGACTTTTCAAGCTACCCGTACCGATACGGTCCAACCCGTATCGATACTTTTTTTGCCCAGTTTGGTCACTGCCAAAACCCGTATCGAAACAGGCTTGGCCGTTTCGATATGGAGAGGGGTCTTTTCGATACGCCTGGTAAGCGTATCGATCCCCATTTAACAACCCCAACAGTCATATTTCCTAACAGTCTTTTAAACGTCATACCGTACTGATACGCCCTCAAGTGTATCGATACGCCTAGGCTGGCAAGAGCCCAACGGCTAGTTTCTGATGAAGGCGTACCGATACGGGTCCAAGCGTATCGATACGGAAGGCTGCAGAACAGCATTAATGAAGGGAAATAAAGTCCTCAACGGCTCCAAATCATCCCCAATAGCTAGTAACGGCTACAAACTCATTAAGGAGTATAAAAGAGACCTCCAAGCATCAAGATATGGTTAATGCTCATATTGTCAATCAACAAATGATCAAATGTTGTCTTAGTACTTAAATTATCAATTCTTGTATAGACAAACACTAGTGAGCCAAAATTGTCAAATTTGCTCAAGTGTTTTAGGTTTTGGGTGAGTGCTTTAATTGTGCAAACAAACACCTATTAGAGGGATTTGTGTTTGCTTTTCTTATCTCTTTGTAAAAGAGGATTTGATCAAGGCTTTGGGTAGAAAGCTTGATCGGTGTATAAGGGTTTCCTCCTAAGCCTAGAAAAGGGGACGAATCAATAGTGGATTGATTGGAAATCCTTAGTGGGAAGCTAAAGTAGTGGATGTAGACCTTGGTTAGAAGGTTGAACCACTCTAAAATCGTTGTGTCTTTTACATTTAAGCTTCCACACCACCTCCACCCAAAAATCCACCTCTCCACCACTTGGTGAGCCATATCAGTTGAACGAATCGAGCACTCTTCAACTCAAAAATTGGTATCAGAGCTTGGCTCAATCGAAAGGGGATTCACATCCTATTAAGAAGATCTAGCAAGCTCGATCATCATTTCACCAACCGGCTCAAATGGCGCAATCCATCGACAAACTGCCCTTCTTCGACGGAACCTACTATGCCCATTGGAAGATAAAGATGAAGTTCTTCATCAAGTCTAGAGACTACAAGCTATGGGACATAGTTGAAGATGGTTCGTTCGTGCCTCAACGAAGCAAAACGGAGTGGAGTGCCGACGATTGCAAGAAGATGGAGCTTAATTGCAAAGCCTTGCACATCCTCTTTTGTGCATTTGGCCCAACCATCTATGAGAAGATGTCTTCTTTTGAGAGTGCCAAGGAGGTATGAGACAAGCTTGAAGTCACATATGAGGGAACCGATGAAGTCAAGAAGACCAAGATTGGGCTCCTCACTTTGGAGTATGAGAACTTCAAGATGAATCTGGAAGAAAACATCAAGAAGATGTTTGATAGGTTCTCCACTATCACCAATGGTCTCAAGGGCTATGGAGAAGCCATTCCAGAGGAGAAACTTGTCCGAAAGCTCATCTACTCACTTCCCGAGTCATGGAACTCAAAGAGGACCGCCATCATCGAAGCAAAGAATTTGAAGACTTTGAAGCTTGATGAACTCATGGGGTCACTCCTTACTCATCAAATCATGAAGAAGAACAAGGAAGATGAGAAGAAAATGGAAGAAATTAGAGCTATGGGAGAGAAAAAGCTCAAGGGGCTTGGCATCAACACCAATGCCATGGCTCTCAAGTCCTCCACTTGCCATCGTGTTTACTCAAGTGAAGAGAAGGATGAAGAAGAAGAGATAGTTCATCTCTTCAATAAGTGTGCCCCGTTCATGAAGAAAGCCTTGAGAGAGCTTGAACGAGAATCCATGAAAAAGGAGAGGGCAAGCACTTCAAGCAATAAGAAGAAGGCACATGTGGCTACTTGGAGTGATGAGGACTCCACCGACGATGAACAAGCCAACCTTTGCCTTATGGCCATCGAAGAAGATTCAAGGGTAACTTCTAATTCATCTACTTCATGTTCTTACTCTTTTGATGAATTACAAGATGCATATGATGATTTGGTTTTAGACTTTGAAAATCACATTTTGAAAAACAATAAATTGATTTCAAAGTTGAAAATTCAAAATGACTTGATTTCTAAAACCAAACTTGAACTTGAAGCAAGACTCGAAGAGTTTGAACAAAATTGTTTTGATTTACAAAATTTGCTTCAAAAAGTTCAATAAGAAAAATATTTGATTTCCAAAGAGCTTGAAAAGAAAAACAATTTTGGAAAATCAAATTTTTATGTAAGACAATCTAGTGCCCCTAGATTTGTAAAAGGAAAATTTTTTAGAAGTGTTTGGGTCCCAAAAGAACTTAGCACTTCAATTAAAAAGGATGACATTGAAAAATGGAATCCTAAGGGGACTAAAATTTGTGCTACTAATGTTTATGGATCCAAAGCAATTTGGATACCAAAAATCACTTGATTGTCTTTTGCTAGGTGTGATGGAGATGTTCAACAAGTCAAACATTGAGGGGGAGCTCCATGCACACTAAGGAAGAACACTTGAAGAAGGAAGGCTCCACATCCTCTCTTGAGTTCAAATGTGGTAAAATCTAGTTGCTTTTGTTTTTATTTGATTTGTTTTTATTTATGTCAACTAGATGATCATTTATGTTGGACTAACATTTTTAATGATGCTTTGAGTAAGGGGGGGCCATTTTAAAACCAAACTCTTATTTTTGTCAAATTTTTCTTATATAGTTATTTTTAACTTAATATTTTAAATACTTTTTGATATAACAAAAAGGGGGAGAAATGGTTTGAAAAATTGAATTTTCAAATGAATAAGGGGAGCTTTATTTGATTTCACATCTTTAATCTCTTATTCACATTTTTAAAAATTAAAGGGGGAGAATCCCAAACAATTTTTCAAGTTGGTTTTATTATATCAAAAAGGGGGAGATTGTAGAACTAGTGTTTTGATATAATAATTGAAAAATGTTTTGGACTAAATTGAAAAGAATTTAAAACTTGGTTTTGAGTCCAAACAACTTGAATATATGTTTGAGGTCTTTTAAAAGGTTTTTGGCAATGTTTTTATTGATTTTAAATAGCCAAACTTGACTTTTCAAGCTACCCGTACCGATACGGTCCAACCCGTATCGATACTTTTTTTGCCCAGTTTGGTCACTGCCAAAACCCGTATCGAAACAGGCTTAGCCGTTTCGATACGGAGAGGGGTTGTTTCGATACGCCTGGTAAGCGTATCGATCCCCATTTAACAACCCCAACAGTCATATTTCCCAATGGTCTTTTAAACGTCATATCGTACCGATACGCCCTCAAGCGTATCGATACGCTTAGGCTAGTAAGAGCCCAACGGCTAGTTTCTGATGAAGGTCGTACCGATACGGGTCCAAGCGTATCGATACGGAAGGGTTCAGAACAGTATTAATGAAGGGAAATAAAGTCCTCAACGGCTCCAAATCATCCCCAACGGCTAGTAACGGCTACAAACTCATTAAGGAGTATAAAAGAGACCTCCAAGCATCAAGATATGGTTAATGCTCATATTGTCAATCAACAAATGATCAAATATTGTCTTAGTACTTAAATTGTCAATTCTTGTATAGACAAACACTAGTGAGCCAAAATTGTCAAAGTTGCTCAAGTGTTTTAGGTTTTGGGTGAGTGCTTTAATTGTACAAACAAACACCTATTAGAGGGATTTGTGTTTGCTTTTCTTATCTCTTTGTAAAAGAGGGTTTGATCAAGGCTTTGGGTAGAAAGCTTGATCGGTGTATAAGGGTTTCCTCCTAAGCCTAGAAAAGAGGACGAATCAATAGTGGATTGATTGGAAATCCTTAGTGGGAAGCTAAGGTAGTGGATGTAGACCTTGGTTAGAAGGTTGAACCACTCTAAAATCGTTGTCTTTTACATTTAAGCTTCCACACCACCTCCACCCAAAAATCTACATCTCCACCACTTGGTGAGCCATATCGGTTGAACGAATCGAGCACCCTTCAACTCAACAGAAAATTTTACTCATTTAATTGCTGAGATTAGTGTAAAATTAAATGAATTTTACATAGTATATATATATATAGGTTAAGATCCATTTACACTTTATTTAATCAAATTTCATAAAAAATGTTTGCTAATTTACCAAATATTCCCCCTTTTTATATTTTTTAACGAAATAATCCCTCAAAAATTATTTAACAAAATACCACTCATTTCAAACATGTAGGAGAAAAGCGGTCTGACCGGACGCAACTAGAAAAGCAGAAGAATAAAAAAACATAGAAAAGTATAGTTTGGAAGATAAAAAAAAAAAGCTTAACCGTCAAATAGGTGTCTAAAATATGCCCTTTTTTAATTAGGTGCCTAAATTATTTTTCGGGCAAAATTGGGACCTAAAATTTTATTCTGTGGCTCATTTAAGGTTCGCAGTTAATTTTTTCCGTTAAAGGACACGTGTCACCTCTAGAAAAAATCCAAAATTATACTAAACATAAATAAAGTTAATTAATTTTCAAAAAATCTTTAAATTTTCATGATTTTACAAAACAACCCCCAAATTCCAAAATCCCTAAACCCCCAAAATCTAAATTTCGATTTGGGTTGATTCCGTCGACAATTGTCATGTCGCCGCCCACCAAATCGGTCGTCGGAACATCACGACCATTTCCTCCCACCACCATGTCGCCGGAAATCAACTGACACCGTGCGAATCAATGAAATTGTCGAATGGTTCTTTCGAACGATTCGCGACGAACGGCGGTAAGAGGGACGACGAACGGCATGGGGTTGTTTGGCGAGGGGAGGGCGCTTCGCGGCCGACGGCGGCAGGAGTGGTCGAATTTGGGGGGTTTAGGGATTTGGGGATTATTTTGGGAATGTTTGAAACTTTCATGATACATTTTTATTTTTATTTTTTTTATTTTTAATATAATTTTAGATTTTGTGGAGGTGACACGTGCCCTTTAACAGAAAAAATTAATGGTGAACCTTAAATGAGTTACGGAATGAAACTTTAGGTCTCAATTTGGCCCAAAAAATAGTTTAGGCATCTAACTGGAAAAAAAGGACATAGTTTGAGCACATATTTAACGGTTAAGCCAATAAAAAACAACAAGCTTTACAAGTAAAAACGTCGGGGGCATACTTTGTTTTCCCTTTCACATATAGCGTAACCAGTAAGAACTTCGTTCTCCATATCTCAACAAGTGAAGTTCTTATTGCATCTAGACTTGCTACATTACACAAGTGACAGGGTGCTCATGTTCTTCTACTTCAATAATAACCCTGGGTTTGGCAAATGGATATTTTTCAAAAACACAATCGATATGAGCAGAAGAATCACATGTACATTAATCGAGAGCTAAATCTAAACATGGCTTACCACAATCGATGCAATAAGGGTAGTAAGTAACAGGTCTTCTTAACAATGCTGATTGGTGAGAGGGTGCTCATCAATGTCTTGTTCTTCTACAATGATATTCTCCAGTTTGAGGAAAACCTCAAACAAATCCCAAATAATGCTATGATTTGAAACCCAATAATATCTTTCACTCCTCTGCCTCTTTTTGGTGTTTTTTTGTGTCTTACCCTAAAATATTTTTAGTAGGGTTTTGGGTTAGAGTTAATGTTTAGATTTTAGGAAATTGTATGTATGGTATATTTTTAAGGATATGGATTAGAGTTTAAGATTTAGAATTTAAAGTTTAGAATATATTTTTTTTTTAGTATTAAGCATAAAAAAAATAAGAGAACTTTTACTTCGCACAAGAGAACAAAACATACAAATCATGATCCACCAGGAACTAAATAAAGTCACAACTGATTCACCCCTTCCCATTAGACCGAACCACTCCAGCCAAGCAGTCAGCAGAGTATAAAACACTTAGATGAATCACCCAACAGCCCATCAAAAACTCGTACTGCAACACCAGCATCTGCTAAAAACAAAATAACTTGTGCTAATAGGGCAGTAGAAATTCTGAAGCCTCACCTCCATTCCAATCAGTGACCTCAGTCACCCTGTAAGCTTTGCCCTTCCTAATTACCAACAAACCTAATTAGCTAACAACTCCACATCCGAGAACTTCCAAGCAACCCATGTATACAAGTATACAACCGCCCCACCAAGGCACGGGTTCTAGGCATGTGCGATATGAGTAATCTCACAGGCCTCGCAAGAAAATAATGCACCAAATAAATTTAATTAAATATTTATAGGGAGAAAAGAAAAAATGTTGTTTTAATAAATTACAAAAAAAATTAGAAAAAAATAACTTTAAAGAGAGTCTCCTAATATATTTTTTACTAAGATAAAAATATATTTTAAAAATCATATATATATATATATATATATATATATATATATATATATATCTTTGAGATTATAAATTAAATGACCATATTTTAATAAACTGCACATGACCCCTTAAACCTTTGAACCACCCTGGCTCACCATTTAAACACTAACAAAAAACTGACATAACACAAGCTCACCCCCTTGTGTCCTGGTGATAAAGGTAGATATTTATCATCCTTTGAGACCCGGGTTCAAGCATCAGTAATGCTATGCTGTGTGTGGCGTCTTTGAAAAACTAAAAAAATTGAACAGATGTTACACTTACATCACACCAACATATTTAAAAAAAATTGACATAACACAAAAACCAAAACCAACCTAAGCAAAATATTAATCAAAGTTAAATTCCCTTTTCACAATTTTAATAGTCAACGACAGTTAAATAGAGACATTAATACAATTTAAGAGTGAGAATTAAATTAATAAAATAAATAATGACAATATTTTTAATTTTGAAAGAGCACGTGAGTTAAATTGATGCAATTGAAAATGATAGACAAGGTTCTTAATTAAGGATTTCTAGGACAAAATTACTTCAATTGAATAAGTGAAGTTACACGTAAACGAATTCCAGCTTGTAAAACTACCCCACCTAAGATTGTGCCACGTTTTCTGATTCTATTATGGATGCCGACGTGTCAAAGGATCAAAGGTGTGCAGGGTCCCACTATTGGCACTGCAACTGCCCACTGTATAAATTTAAGGGAAAACTACACCACTGACCACCGAACAAATTGGGGATACCTATTTAGACCACCGAACTATAAAAAACGTCAATCAGACCATCGAACTTATAAAATCAACCTATTTTGACCACCGTCGTTAAAAACCTAACGGTAGAGTGACGGAACTGCCACGTGGCAATTGACGGAAAAATTTAAAAATTACACATTTGGTCCCTATTATTTACACATTCTTTCAATTTAGTCCTAATTTTAAATTAATAAAATAATAAATTATTTAATTAAGTGGTGACACGTGTCAACACCTTATTGGAGGACTTTAATTATTTATATTTGATTTTATTAATTTATTTTCCCCCTCCAATCAGGTGGTGACACGTGTCACCACCAATTTAGAGGAGAAAAATAATTTTCTCTCCTTTGCGTTTAACATGAATCAAACCTAGGTCTCTAGGTTGTAAAGCTCATGGCTTTGCCACTGCACCAAGCACAACCTTGTGCTACAATTCTCCAGATATAATATATACCTCTTAGTAGTTTCCACATTTATAAGCCAAAAGCTCAAACCTTAAACACTAATTTCACATATATATAAATCTCAAACTCTAAACTCTAACCCTAAATATTTCAAATTAAACCCCAAACCCTAAACATTTCAAATAAATTCCACAAGGTTAGAGTTTTTTGCGTCTGGGCATAAGCTCAATACCTCAACCACATTCTCCCCGAAATTGAGCGAAGAACGGAGGAAGAAGAAGGTGGATTCTTGGTGCAGAGCTGTGGAAAGAACATTCGGTTTGGCCGATCTTGAAAATTGATGCAACAACAGTTAATTCTGTTTCAACTTCCTGGTAACATTGTCTTACTTTTTGTAGTTTTTCTTTTTTATTAATTTATAAACAAAAAAACCCCATGATTTTATATTCAACTGAATAAATTGTAATAAATGATTAATGTAATGCGGTTGTTGTAGTCATTGTTTTGCTTCAATGGCAGTCATACATATAGGTTTAGTTTTTAACATTTTCCTATTAAGTGTGGGATTACTTTGGAAGTTGCCAAATTTCTTAAAATTTTATTTCAAATTAAACTCCAAACCCTAAATATTTCAAATATTCAGGGTTAGAGTTTAGAGTTTGAGATTTATATATATGTGAAATTAGTGTTTAAGGTTTGAGCTTTTGGCTTATAAATGTGGAAACTACTAAGAGGTATATATTATATTTGGAGAATTATAGCACAAGGTTGTGTTTGGTGTAGTGGTAAAACCATGGGCTTTATAACCTGGAGACCTAGGTTCAATTCATGCTAAACGCAAAGGAGAGAAAATTATTTTTCTCCTCTAAATTGGTGTTGACACGTGTTACCACTTAATTAAATAATTTATTATTTTATTAATTTAAAATTAGGACTAAATTGAAAGAATGTGTAAATAATATGGACCAAATGTGTAATTTTTAAATTTTTCCGTCAATTGCCACGTGGCAGTTCCGTCACTCTACCGTTAGGTTTTTAACGGCGGTGGTCAAAATAGGTTGATTTTATAAGTTCGGTGGTCTGATTGACGTTTTTTATAGTTCGGTGGTCCAAATAGGTATCCCCAATTTGTTCGGTGGTCAGTGGTGTAGTTTTCCCTAAATTTAATACTCATTTCGTCCCACGTAAAATGTATATTGTTAACTTTTCACGCTGTTATAAAAAAAATTATATAAGAGATGTGATGTAAATTAATTAAAAAGACAATTTTACATTTAAAAGTTGAAGTTTGTTTTGTTGAAAAATTAAAAAAAAAAAAGATAAAATGAAAATTACACCTTGTAAAAATAGTTGATTTTTTCAATAAGACATTTTAAGTGAGATAATTTCAAAACACAAAAAAAAACATTTTAAGTGAGATAATTTCAAAACACAAGAAAAACATTTTAAGTGAGATAATTTCAAAACACAAAAGATACATTTTAAGTTGGACAAATAGAGTAGTAAAGTTTACGGCATGTATGCTATATGCCAACTTGCCAAGTGCACACAGAGCTGTGCGGCGCATTTTAGTGAAAGAGAGTAGGGTGGGCCAGTTTAAGGGTGGAGGCCTGACCCACACTATAAGGCACCAGAGGTGGAGGGCGGCGCGGCTTACTTCACCTTGTCGTCATTGAGCTTTGTTTTATTGTTTTGTTTTAGATGATTTATCTGAAAATAATAGTAATAATAAGCAGATTTTAAATTTTATTAACAAAAGGAATTTAATTTAAAAAATGTTTTACCTTGTGGGTTTCGGGTTGAGTCGCATTCGATTTTAAAATAGATTCTTAATTTGAAATTTAATTTGGCATAGTTTGTCTGATAATTTATTTATTATTCATAAATTCATAAAAAATTTAAAATATGTTTTTATATTTAAGTTTAAGTGATTTTTTATTAAAAAATCAATTACATCCGATTTGATACGATAACAAAACTCATTTTCAAACTCAATTCAAGCTTATTGAGCCAATAAGCAATTTAACCTATAAACATGTTTACCTTTTCCGTTTAAGTCATATGAAATTTAATGATATAACATTTTTAGTTATTTTTGTACTGAGATCTATTAAATTTAAATTATATTTTATTATTATATTGAGATTCATTAATTGTTCAAGCAGTCAATGATGTTCATGTTGTCTATTTTTTGTTAGTTCAAATCTTGACAATTTGCCTTTAAAATCTAAAAATTCTCTTTTAATCAAAAAAAAATATTTTTGTATAAGTACAATAAGAAAAGCTTGTATTTTTTATGATAAAAAAATTTGTCATTTTTATGTGTTAATGTTTGATACACAAGCAATGAATTTTTTTCCACAAACATGCTTATTTAAGCCATAAAATCTAATCCTCTAACTTCAAATTTTAACTTTAAACCCTAAATTCAAAATACTAAAATTATAAATCATAAACTAAAACTCTAACCCCTAAATTAGACATTTTTTCTAAAAAAATCACCGTGAGTACATGAAATTTTCTTATTTTTTTATTTATGTGAAAAAATAATTTAAACCCATTCAATTATCTTTCAATCTCAATCTAATAAAACTTTATGTCAAAATTTTATGTAGGATTGTCTAACATATGTCACAAGACATGGAATAAGGCTGCTATATTAAGTAATTATGATATTTTTTCTATGTAAAATTCAAATTATTAGCCAATATAACACCATATTCTATGTCTTGTGGCATAAATTAGTTAAACCCATTTTATATATAATTATATCGAATCAATATTTGTGTATGACGTTACATATTTGGTTTTGAGAGAATGGTAGTAAGATAAAAGTAGCAAGTTAGGTAAAGCATGTGATTAGGGGGAAAACAGCAAAGGATCAAATTCCAATGACATTGATTTCCCTCTTCCAACACCATTTTTCACCAATATGGAGAGTGTTGGGAATGTGTAGAAACGAAATAAAGTGAGATTTTGCATGGATTTGCAAAGGGCCAATCCTCGAGAAATAAAGAAAAGTAGGTTGGCTGGTTAGCATTTGGAAGGAGAAAAACAGCCGTAAGTGCCAATGGCTGGGCTTGTGGTTGAGCATCGGGGTCGGGGAGGGAGACTATTAGGGTTTTTGAAGAAACCTTAATGAAAATGGAAGGAAATAAATATGGATTGACGAAGAAAGAGGTAAGCATGCAGACATTGCAGATTGATGAGATGCCTGTTGGGTTGGAGTTTGTGTCTCAAAATCCGAGCACGACGCGTCAAAATCTCGTAGCGTTTCAGAAGGCTCTTTTCCTTGTTTTGATTGGTGATGGATGGATGGATGGGATTGCTTGAATTGATGCATGCATGCTAATCTAATCATTTCATGCGTTGAAATTCCAATGCCCTAAATAAATAAAAATTAAACAACAACATTCGTCACTAAACTATTACTTTTTATAAAATCGTTATTAGGTACGTTTTTTTATATTTTGATCACTCGCCGTTAAAAACTCACATGACAATAGTTTCGTGCCGGGGTGGTTTAAAGTAGGGGTGTTTGCGGTTAACCAAAATACTATAACGGTTAACCTATAAGCTATGTTATTAGTGCAAAGGTTATATGTCCTTAATGTAATTAGAGAGAAAATGCATAGAGAATGTATCTAAGAACACATAGAAAATTAGGGACTCATTCTTAATGGTTAACCAACGGTTAACCATGAACACCCCTAGTTTAAAGGTTTTGGGGGCCTTGTGCAATTGAAAAAAAATGTAACATTAGTGACCGAAATTGAAAAAAAACGTAACTTTAATGATAATTTTGGGCAAAATAATAGTTTGGCGACCAAAATAAGAAACAAAAATAGTTTAATGACCAATGGTATTAGTTACCCTAAATAAAACACTACACAAACATATTAATGCTATCAGTGGTGGAGTCTGAATTTTCATATAATCAGTTTAGAGTAGAGTATGAAATGTGAAGGATTGCCATACCACTATAATAAGTATGGTTGGCCTATATCATAATAAATTAAATGAGTTAAATTCTAATATTTCCTATGAAAAATACAATATTAATGCATTAAAAATTTCATTTAGCTCTTTAAAAATCATATACTTAATAAATCAAGTGAGGTTAATTGATCCCTAATTCTATATGTGGCTCCGCCACCGCCACTAACAGTTATTTATTCAGTTTTTTTTTGTTTTCAATTTAGTTTATTTATGTTACTAAGACATATTTTGAGAGTAAAAATAACGTAGTGTTTATAATTTTTCAGATTATAAATAATTTTTAATTGTATAAAAAAATTTGAAAAGCTAAAATTTATAGTATTTGGATTTTGTCTAAAGTCCTTCCGAATAAAATTTGTAGCGTTGACAATAAGAGAATCGTGCTTTTTGTTTAGGCTCGAGGTTGATCATTGGTTATTTCTGAATTTCAATGGCAAGAATGTGATCTTTTCTAGGGTAAATTGAGTCACTGGTCACTGAAGTTTGGGTTTTTTTTATCATTGAAGTTTAAAAGTTAGAAAGCATACACAAACATTACAAAAATTAACAAAACGATCACTCAATTGTTAACGTCCGTTACTTGGATAACGACAATTTGACGTGGCTCGTTAGGACAATTGTTTATTAAAATAAATGGCTTAAGGGTGTAAGAAGTCTTTGAAATTTTAAAAGAAAAATCAATCAAGTCTCTGAACTTTTTCTGCACCTAGTTAATCCCTTGAACCAAGAAAGACATAATGTCAAAGAATTCCTCAAACGTTTGACTGGATAGTTACTTCGTTACTTCGGTCCATATTCTTCTTTTGAAGCGCTTTAATCATCAACGTTTTATTATGAGATAAAATATCTCTTTCGTGATTGAAAGTTGTTAATCAACTAATGATAAAATAGCTTGAAATGACTTGACAGAATAACACGTCAGCATAAAATAATTTTATATTTAATATAATTTTATAAAATTATTTTTGACTGATGAATCTTTCTATCATGTCAACACAATTGTTTATATGACAATATTATGTCATTGTGCATTGTTATATAGGTTTGACACGTCATTTCAAGCTATTTACCGTTAATTTACTAAAAGTTTGCCATGGACGAGCCATTTTTGGCCTAAAATGAAACGTTTGTCAATTAAAGTGGTTCAAAAAAGAATAGGGGACAAAATAACTATTCAATCAAATGTTAAAGGCATTTTTGATATTATGCCACCAAGAAATTGAACCAATTAAGCTCTTTGACCAATTTTAACAATTAAATCTTAACAGTTTTTTATCTATTGGTTCAATGTGTCGTGTCACAATGTTTCCACTTGACATTTTTTTTATTTAAAAAATTCTTTAAAAATTCTAAAAATTTAAGTTTTAAAATATATATATATATATATATATATATATATATATATATATAAATACAATGTGATAAAACTGTAGTGTATCGTGTGTCAGTAATATCTAAAGAAAAATATTGTTAAGATTTAATGGTCAAAATTGATTAGTGAGTTTAATTGATTCAATTTCTTAGTTCAAATACTTAATTAACTGCAAAAGAAATCAAAACTTAATTTTTTTTTCAAAAATTTGTAAGCTTCTTAAACTTTACTTCAAAATAAATTAATACACTACTATCATATGAGTTATTATCATCTAATCAGGGACAAAAATGCCTAAAATAGTGAGATTATAACATGGATCATTGTACTATGGTCTTATGGATATGTACTTTGGACGAGTTGTTGTCAGTTTGGGGTTAGTTTGTAAGCTGTTCGAATTATTTCTGATTTTCCCCTTGATTATATGTACTTTTTTCCTCTAATTTAGGTTAGAGAGATTTTTAACGAGACATATAATCAAAGTTTATTAATAAAAAAATAATTGCTGAGAAAAAAAAGTAATGAAACTATCAATTTTAATAATTTTAATAAAACATACTTGTTTGTATGAGTAAGCATTCGTATTAAGTTAAGATAACAACTATTAAAATATGTTAAAAAAAACTACGATTAGAATGAATCATTTCAGTGAATTGAAGTTGAACTCTTCCATTACAACAGTTTAAAGGTAGATGATTAATGCGTGGGATGCAGGGTATCGCAAGATTATTCTTGAGATGGATAGTTTGAAGGTAGTGAGTATTCTTAGGCTTGGCTCCTCCTCTTTGGATTTGTGTTCGTTAAATTATTATTTTGTTGAATTGCGTCAAAGAATGTGGACGGTCCGATTACAACTCGAAATTATGAGAATAAAGTGGCGGATGCGTTGGCTAAATTGGTGGTACGTAATTGCATAGATGTATCATATTGGGGTAATCCTCCGGCTTGTATTATCCAGTTACTTCATAATGATGTGTTAAATACTATGTAACTTGTTACCAATATATTAGTATGTGTATTATTTTTTTCCATCTAAATTAGAGAGGTTTTTAATAAGATATGTGCTAACATATAAGGTGTAGATCTTCTAATTAATGGAATTACGCCTCTTTTCACCCCAAAAAATAGGTAGATGATTAAGAATTAGATTTACATAATTCATATAATTATTTTCAAGTAAAAACATGAAAATCAAAATCATAAAGAAAAATAAGAAAGGGACAGAAGCAATGAGCCTGTCCGTATATGAAGTGTCTTGTAGCTGTAATATCAACAAGTCTACTTCACCAACTACTCTCACCCTTTTTTTCCTTCCAATTTCTCTTTTATTTCCTGTTTTTATTTTCTTTTAGGATTTTCTACTTTATTTGTCTGATAATGGGGTTTTCTTCTGTGTAGATATGGTTTCTGGATTTTCAATCACAGAAAAAAATAACACTAAAGATCCCAATATGATCTCTGTTGTGTTTTGTTTTTCATGAGTTGTTTTTCATAGTATTCTGTTGGCACTGTCCAAATTACATTTCTTTTATTTTGTTGCTATATTTGATATGATTTGTGCAGCAATGGAGAATATGTTTTTTTCTTTTTGTAATATTAAGAATTGAAGAGGTTTTCAATATGATGGAATGAACAGGTAAATGAATCAATCAATGAACATGAAAGAAAAATCATAAGCTACAGAACCCTACTGTCTTGCAATCTCTTCATTGTTACAGTTCTCCGAAACATTAATAATTTCATTATTTATTTATTCGTAGATGAAAAGTAATAGCAATGATTTGCAGGAAAGACATAATCTGAAATAGTCTGGATTATAAACAGAGTGGTTTCGGACATTTTCGAGACTATGAATTATAACAAAAGTATATGCAATTATTTGAACGGTTAATTAAAATTGACCCCTATTTATTTATATGGTATAATTACAAAATTGATCATTGGACTCTCAAATTTCTCCACT
Organism: Hibiscus trionum; assembly: GCA_030270665.1. Classification (NCBI taxonomy): domain Eukaryota; kingdom Viridiplantae; phylum Streptophyta; class Magnoliopsida; order Malvales; family Malvaceae; genus Hibiscus; species Hibiscus trionum. The sequence continues at coordinate 11,181,809 of BSYR01000056.1, forward strand.
TCCAAATTGTCAATTTAGTCTACAATTTCAATTTTATGCTATATTTTATGATGAAATTATAAAATTGGTCACCAAGATCTCAAATTTCTATACTTCATTTTATTATTTATTATATTGTTAAAAATAGATATTCGGGTCAAAATCGGGTCAAAATCGGGTTAAAATCGGGTCGATATTCGGTTCAGCTTTCGGTTCGGGTAGCATTCGGTTCGGGTCCATTCGGTTCGGGTCCATTCGGTTCGGGTCCATTTCGGTTCAACAAAAAATTTCGGTTCGGTTCGGATCGGTTCGGTTCGGTTCGGGTTTCGGGTCAACTCCGAATCATCATTTCGGGTCAAAATCGGGTTTCGGTTCGGGTTTCGGGTCTCGGGTCAAGTTTGCCAGGTCTACTTGTGTCGCTCTCTTTTTGAAACGACACTAATTATAAATAAATCCATACTTTCTGTATAAATTTTTCCTTTTCTTTTCCAATAGTTGTATAAAACTTTGTTTTATTTTTCGTGTTATGTTAATTTATATGAAATATATTACAAATTTTATAAGCGCAGATTGAATTTATGATAACCGACTAAAATTACAAAAAAATCTTAACATATCACCTAAGCTTGTGTTTAAGACTGATTTACTTTTGTTAATGGGCATATTTGAGTCTGAAAATTTCAGAAACATTTGACTGTTTTATTTTAATGTTTGGTTACCTGAGAAATTCACCTAATTCAGTACTCAACATTTAAATCCAGCAAAAAACAATAGGTAGGGGCCATCACTTGACTTTTCCACAATTTGAACTATTTGATTTCGACGTTTAAAATCAAATTTTAAGAAAAATATTTTAATATAAAAGTTTGTATAAATTTTAGTTTAAATAAGTTAGTAATTATAATTTTGAGTACAAAATTGAGGAATAGGCATATAGATAGAACTGTTATTGTAAATGAGCGTTTATGTATAGAGTGGGGGATTCTCTAGTTGTATAGTTGGTTGGGATCCTTCTGCCTTATAGAGTTTTGATTGTAGCAGCTTTGCTGATTCTTGGATAAATGAAATTTCACACGTTTTATCTAAAAAAAATTATAATTTTGAAAGGTTTAATTTAAGATTTAAATTTTAATATTAAAAATTTAGATTTTAAAATAGTTTAAATAAAAAAATTGTATAAATTTTACACGGTTTATATATCGAAATATAATTCTTAAACTAATATTATCATCGTCTTTAATTATAAAGTGTATAATTAAAAATCCATGTCTTTAATTAATCAAACATGCTCTGATAACAACAGACCATTAACATGGTTAAACCTGTCGGCAATTCTTAGCCAAATGAAAGCAAATTCACATTTTGTATTAAAAAAACAGGGGAAAATCCCACACCATTACATAGAGATACAAGTGCACATGCCTAGAAGCAAGAATTAAAATAAAATATAAAAGATCGCGGGAGGGTCAAAATAAAATATCATTTGTTGAATATAAATCTTATGTTTTCTTCGGAGCACATATTAATGTATGTCATATGCTAAAAAATTATGTTTAGTGTTAGAGTTTATTTAGAGATAAGGTTTTTTTAGGGCCTAAGATTTATCGTTTAAGATTTATAATTTAAAATTATGACTAAAATTTATTTATTTTTAGTGTTTGAGTATAAAATTAATATCGAAAAGGGCTGAAAATTTTTGTTCATATTATGCTACATTGCCTAAGGGTGCTTATTGAGTTGAGCAACTCGCAAACAACTCGAGATTGACTCAGTTAAAACTCGATTAACGCTAGACTCAAGTTGACTCGACTCGAACTAGAGTTCAACTTGAAATCTTAACGAGTCAAGTCGAGCAAGGCCCAACTCGACTCGATAAGTTTGCGAGCAACTTCTTGTTTTTTATAAATTTTTTTAATGATTTTTAGTGGCTACCTTAAAAAATTATGTTCCAAGAAGTTTAAATGATATAGTTGAAAACTTTAAAAAATTCTGTGACTTGCTAGGTAATTTACTAATAAAATATTTAGTTTTAATTTTTCAAAACGTTTTATATTTCACCTGAATTTAAAAGTTAATTTGTACTAATAATAAATTAAATTATAATAATTAACTTTTCCTTTTTATTAAAATGTTTTCTTTTTTTTCTTTTATTATTATATTCTGTATAAAAGTAGAAAAGGGAAAAATTTATTTCCCATATAAAAGATACGATAAGAGTTTGATTTTAAAATATTGACTTCATCTCTAACTCAGTCTTGACAGGTTCTTTTATTTATCTCTTCAGTCTTCACGTTTTTCTTCTTAAGTTTGTATGTTTATATTAAGCTTTAATAGTATCACTAGATTCTACCTTAGAGGTGGCAATCGGGTCATTCGGTTCGGGTTCGGTTCGGGTCATTTCGGGTCTATCTAGAATCGGTTTAGATCCGGTTCGGGTCGGTTCGGGTTCAGGTCTAATTCGGGTCTGTGATGAGCCGGATTCGGTTCGGGTATTGGATCGGGTCAAAATCGGATCGGTTGTTTTCGGGTCGGGTCAATATCGGATCGGTCGCTTTCGGTTCGGGTCAAAATCGGGTCGTTCGGGTCGCTTTCGGTTCGGGTTAAAATCGAGTCAATTTCGGGTCGGGTCAACATTTAAATTTTCGGGTCAATTCGATTTGAGTTGGGTTAAAGGTTTGAGGTTTAGTATTTATGATTTAGTTTAGAGTTATTGGTGTATGAGATTAATTCTGATTCAACTTGTTAATCTATGCATTTGAATTTGATTAAATATTTAAATCAAAGCTTCATGTATCTATATAATTTTTTTTGTATAATTATATTAAATCAAAGTTTATAATAATAATAATAATAATAATAATGTCTAAAATGAATTAATTTATTAAACTTAGGATCTAATTGAACTAACTAAAATCTAAAAGCATAAATCACAGACATAATTAAAATAATTTTAAAACTAAATGTGAAATTTCAATTAAATTAATCTAAATTGAAACTCAATTAAATTAAGAAAAATAGAAAGACAATTGGTAAAAATAGAGAGGGAAAAAACAAAATTTTGGAGGGAAATAAGCCACTAATTTTTTAAGCTAGATTTAAAAAAAAAGAAAAAACAATTGGAAAAAATAGAGAGAGAAAAGACAAAATTTTGGAGGGAAATAAGCCACCAATTTTTTAAGCTAAAGATTAATTACTTTTTAGGTCATGTTGCATTTAAAATGTTACATTTTAATTTTAGTCAACTTTAAGTTTTAGTTTAATTTAATTTAGTCACAAGTATTCCCACGGTTTAGACTTCGGATATAGAAATCCCCTCCCCGTAGTGATATTTAGTCTCTAAAAATTTACTTTTAGTTGAAATTAACTAATCTTTGTAATTTAGTCTATTAATTTAATATATTGATATTTTCGTTCATTTTAATTTCAAAGATTTAATTTTTAGCCAAAATTGACCCCTATTTATTTATATGGTATAATTACAAAATTGGTCATTCGACTCTCAAATTTCTCCACTTCCAAATTGTCAAGTTAGTCTACAATTTCAATTTTATGCTATATTTTATGATGAAATTATAAAATTGGTTACCGAGATCTCAAATTTCTATACTTCATTTTATTATTTATTATATTGTTAAAAATAGATATTCGGGTTAAAATCGGGTCAAAATCGGGTTAAAATCGGGTCGATATTCGGTTCAGCTTTCGGTTCAGCTTTCGGTTCGGGTAGCATTCGGTTCGGGTCCATTCGGTTCGGGTCCATTTCGGTTCAACAAAAAATTTCGGTTCGGTTCGGTTCGGGTTTCGGGTCAACTTCGAATCATCATGTTCGGGTCAAAATCGGGTTTCGGTTCGGGTTTCGGGTCTCGGGTCAAGTTTGCCAGGTCTATTCTACCTATATTTTAAAAAATAAGATAAAAATTTTGGCGAGCTTCACGAGCAACGAGTCAAGTCGAGCAATGAAATTTTTAACGAGCACGAATTAAACACTACTCAACTCGCGATCGACTCGCTCGATAAACACGCCTAACCTTGCCTTTCCCTTATTTCTTGTTGAAATTTGAACCAAGTGGAATAAAATATCATACTCAATCTCAATTATCTAAATAAATAAATTTTAGCTTTAGTCATATTTTTAATACGAAGCCATTTTATTCGGTCCCTATGTTACATGTGCATATTATCCTATTATCATGAACACATCGACATTGTACCATACCTTTCATTTGTAAATTCGTAATCGTACACAACCTAAAAACATTAAGAAAAACTATATCAATAATCATCAATTATTTTCTATTTTAATCATCAAACCATTAATTTTATGGAAACATCGTTAATATCATATTTTTTATTTTAATTATCAACCGTTAAAATTTAATAACAATGCTAAACTTTTTTTTCACTTTAGTTTTCATTCTCATGTCAACCGTTAACATGTATTTTTTTAATAATTTTATTCGAGTTAAAATAAATCAAAGATAATAAGTTGTTCTTTTAGACCTTTAGGGTGCTCATTTCTATGTGTGGTCATTAATAATTTAAATTTTAAGTCTCAACTTTAAATTTTAAACTCTAAACTCTAACCCTTAAAAATACAACATACACTAACCCTAAAACTCATTTTAGGGCATAATACCAAAAATCCCCTAATATTTGACTAAATAGTCATTTAGCCCATAATCTTTTCTTAACTAATTTAATTCATAATATTTTATTTTGGGTCAAAATGGTCCATCTACGGATGAAAACTATTAGTCAACTGACGATAAACAACTTGAAATGACATGACAACCTACATTGGAGTGCACGCCGCTATAGCAATGTAATATAAACAAATATGCTGACTTTACATAATGACACATCAGCCAAAAAATATTTTTTATAAGATTGTATAAAACATAAAATATTTTTTTTCTTCTGACGCGTTATTCTGTTAAGTTATTTCAAGTTATTTATCGTCAGTTGACTAACAATTTTTATCCGCAGATAGGTCATTTTGACCAAAGATAAAACGTTGAGTGTTAAATTGGTTCAAAAAAGAATATGAACCAAAAATAATTATTTAGTCAAACGATATGGACATTTTTTAACTTTATGTCTTTTCTGGTGTAAAAACGTAAATAAAAACACCAAAAAACGGCATATGTTTTCTATTAGTTGCGCTTGGGAAGGGGATTTGAGCCAGCTTATTTATTATATTTGTGTTCTAATATAGTATTCTTTTTCGTGAGTTAAAATTGCCTTAAAATTTTTTGGGTTGGTCCATCTCGATGATTTTAATTAAAATGACCCCTAATTTTTTTTATAACTTATAAGTTCAAGAGTTATTTTAACGCGTAAAAAAATTCAAAACTCAACTTAGGCTTCATTCTCTATTGTTGTCAGAACAGCCGTTTCGCACTCAAACGTTGAAGCATTGCTAAACGGTCTGACAAAATCATGTTGATGCCGTTTTTTTGCTAGAATTTATGTCTCAAATGCTGGATATTTCACCGCCAACTTTTCAACTTTTCTAGCGCCGCAACTTTTTCACAGCAAATTGAGTCCGACAACAATGAAAAACGAAGCCTTAATATAAAATAATCTAGGAGTTAATTTGATCTCTAGAAAGGACCAAAGAAAAATTTGATCAAAATTTATAGTTCAATGATCGTATTTTGCGTTATAAACCTAAATTTGTTATTGGTTAAAATTTGTTAATCAGATTTTCACATCACACCATTATAGCCTAGTAATAAGGGGCGAATCTACATGGGATAGGGATCCTAAGAAATTTTATTTTTTACTTTTATATTTTTGTATAATTTTTTTTAAAAAATAGTCTATTTATGAATTTATCTTCCACTTTTAAATATTTATATTTTACTTCCAATCTTCAATCATGACTCCGTCCGCTAGTAATTTTTTGAAATCCACATCGTTCTAAGGATAACTGGACCTTCCACCATCCAGATCCTCGAGACCATGCCCCGAACTAGGTTTTGTTGCAAAATGGCTTTCATTCATCGGTAGTGGCCGTAAAGCGGGTTGGTCACTAACCCCCACGTCGCCTGAGTTATTGCCTAGTTCATCGGCCATTTTCCTAGCTTGAAGGGCCTAACTTGACTTGGGTAAACTACACAGATGATCATTGAACTATGGGTTTGGTGTCAAAATGACCACTATATTATTTTTTTCGGCAAATGCACCACGCAACTATTTAAATGGTTCCATTTTAGCCACACGCCGTTACAAAAAACGAAAAAGTTGACGGAATTGTTAAAAAAATTGGTATAATTACACATTTGGTCCTCTATATTTATACAATATATCAATTTAATCCTAATTTTAATCTAATAAAATAAATTAATTATTCAATAAGATGGTGACACGTGTCACCGCCTTATTGGAAGTCTTTAATTATTTTTATTTAATTAATTTTCTACCTTCAATCAAGTGGTGACACGTGTCACACCTAATTGGAGGTGAACAAATGTTAACATGGAGATTGCTTCAAGGGAAATCAAAACTAGGCCAAGCACTTTTTTGTGCTATGAGATGCAATCTTTGATATATATGTAAATAGTATTAGTGCCTAGAAAAATTAAAGAAGAGAAATTGATGTTGAGTGGATTCAAACCTGGAACATTAAAGTGAAAATCACACATGCTTACCACTAAGCCAACCCTATTTTTATGATATAAAACCCATCATTTAATATATGTATGTATGGATTTTAATGCTTGGAAAAAAAAGAAAATGTGGTTTTAGGAAATTCGAACATGACATATGTGTATAAACATCTAACCTAATTAAATAAACCTAATAATTAAATTAAAGTTAACAATATTTTATATATTTTTTAAATTATAGTTCGTGCACTATTTAAAATAATAGATTTAAAACTATATGAAATTCATTTTAAATTATGTTCGTGGGTTTGGATTCCCTAAATAAATTTACTATAATTTTAATTTTTTAATATAATTATATATAATAACTTAATTAGTTTTTTTAAAAATTAAAATTATTAAATTAATTTTTAACTTAATTAATATTTTTAAATTGATTTTTTAACTTAATTAAAATTATTAAATTGATTTTTTAATATAATTATATATAATAATTTTTTAATATAATTATATATAATAACTTAATTAGGTTTCATTGAATGACTCTCTTTTTTGTTCAAATCATAACTTTCCATTAAAATTAAAAGAGACAAACACAGAAAAAAGGTTACAAAAACCAAACACGCGTGACAGGCATTCACAAGAGCCATGCATCCACGCAATGGCTATGCAATGCCAAAGCCAGGAACAAGGACAAGAAAACAAATTCGACCAGCCACCGTAAGGGTAACCAGTAAAGAGACAAATAGAAAACACAGTCCTGCATCCGGAGAAACAACGAGAGCTACCTTGGATGGGGAGATAGCCCTTCATAACAACATCCTCCTTTGTTAAACCAAGGTTCATGTCTCTAAACAACATAACCGAAGGTTGATTATAGAGGATACTAAAACGTGAACCATAACTACTTATCTCAGGGAGATCGAATAGTTCCGTGCCTGAGAGCTCTATCCAGAGACAGGCTTCCATCGTCGAGACGTTGGTCCTTATCAAGGCAGCAATAGCTGTGAGCCCAATACGAGAAAGGAGTTGGATCACTGAATATCCTCCCTGACCATGGCAAACAAACCATAAGTAAACAACACTGGACACTTTCACCAGAAAAACGACAACAACCATGAGTCATCCGTAGCCCGGATCCATCTGGAGCAAATCTCAATCGGAAAATTTAATCCGCCCGGATCCCAACCAAAGCTACCCTTCTTCAAAATCCGGGTCTTATCAACCATCCAATACCCATCAGCATTTCTAAGCCCATGAAAGGAGCTGGTCCAAAAGTAGAGAGAATGGAGTCTCCACTGCTGGGCCCACACGGAAGCCCCCAATGGCAAGCTGCCCAAACTTTTGGCAGGTTTCAAAGCCAGCTGGCCAGCTGTCTCTTTCTCAAAGGAGAAAGCATTGGGCCCCACCGAATCCCAAGAAGGATCCCAATCAGCAAAGGATGGTGCCCAAAAAATTTGGAGCACAACAACCAACATACGAGGTTCTCGGTAGACGTGCCATCTTCCGGGGAGAGTTGACTTCTCCGTTGAGGCGACGGCTTCCCAGTTCTGGTGGCCCTTCCTTGCGGCATCGTAACCGATGTAGTCCTCCGAGTGTCGGGAAACACTCGTAGGGTGGAACACCAAAGCAAAAATAAAGCTTTTCCGGAATGAAGAAGATAAACATCAGTAACGGCGTGTAAGCTCACCTTCGGGATTAGAAAACTTTGCCACTGACCCGGCGTATTTCCTGCTCCGGTGACGCATCCTTGCAGCGCCACCACAGTCCCATTCACCCATGGGTCTACAACCTCAACTCCACCGCCGCTCAACTCGAGACTGGTGGTTGACAGAGAAAACGACCAAGGCGAGCTTGAAGCTGCCCACGGCAAGAGCCAGCGAACAACATATAAGCAATAACCAGAACTCCATGACAAGCTCGCAAAAAAAATGCAGACCCTACTGCACCCTCCACAAAGACAGAAATTCGGCCATCAGAGAGGAATTGACAACGCCTCAACCCAACCGCCTTGACGTCGGGGAAATCTTGGAGCAAACCACCAGGTGTCGATGTTCACAACGATCCCGGCACAGGGGCGACCTTTTACCCGGGACGACACCACAAGTGAAGCCGACGGCCACAAAACTGTGCTTGGCCTGTGAATCAAGTCGAACAGCTGAGGCTCGTCGATAACTTGGCGAAGAAGAAAAGGGGGCGCGTACCGTGCGTTGTAGCCCATGGCCTTGTTGTCCCTGGGTTGTTAATATATCTTTTGCATTAGTTTTTCTTTTGGTTGGAGTCTAGGGATGTAAAAAGCTGACCCGACCTGAAAACCCGACTGAAACCTGCTCGAGTCAGAACCTGATTTAACCCGAGGATTTGATGACCCGAACCCGATCTGTAACCGACTGTTGTTGACCCGAACCCGAATTTGACCTGTTACTGTAGTAACCGAACCCGATCTGCGTCCGACTGAAAATGACCCGAACCCGAATTGGACCTGTTATTGTGGACCTGAAACCCGACCTGCGTCCGACTGAAATGAACCCGAACCCGAAGCCGACCTAGCAGATAACCGAATTTACCCGACTGAATTGACCCGATATCCGATTTTACCCGACCTGAAATGAACCCGACCTGAAATGGACCCGACCTGAAATGGATCCGACCTGCTTTGAACCCGACCTGTTAAGTGACCCGACCTGTTGTTGACCTGAACTGATATTGACCTGAAATCTATGACTTGATGAATTAAAAACTTTTAGAAGTCGATATATCATATACATATATAATGTATATACATATACACCTAAATCATAAACCCTTAAATCCTAAACATAAACCCCTAAACCATAAACCCTTAAATCCTAAACTTAAACCCCTAAACTATAAACATAAACCCTAATGTATGTAAGTATGTGTGTATGTATGTATCTATCAATATATGAACTCTAAACCCTTAATGAATTTTCACTAAACCCTTAACCCTAAGCACTTAAATCTTAAACTTAGACCTTACACCATAAACCCTAAACCCTAATGTATATAAGTATGCATGTATGTACCTATCAATGTATAAATCCTAAACCCTTAATGAATTTTCCTTAAATCTTAAACCCTTAAATCCTAAACCTAAACTTTAAACCCTAATATATATAACTATGTATATATGTACCAATCAATGTTTGAATCTTAAACCCTTAATAAATTTTCTCTAAACCCTAAACTCTAAACCATTTGTAAAAAAAGCCCAATTAAAAATGTAAATTATGGCGCCAATGAATTTCAGGGTAAAAGCCGGCGCGCTAAAAAATTAAAAAAAACACCGCATGAATTTAGCTTCTCCCGCCAACTCTCCCGCGTATACTTCTTTAGGCATTTCTCATTTATTCATAAAAAAATTAGCACATGTTTAATTCTCCATTTTTTCATAGTCATAAAAGAATTAAAGAAAATCCAACAACGGTTTCGGGACGAATATGAATCTGTTAGATATAGCGAGAAAGTTTAAACCCTAAACCTTAAACCCTCAAATCTTAAACATGAACTCCTAAACCATAAACTCTAAACCCTAATGTATATAAATATGTATGCATTTATCAATGTATGAATCTTAAACCCTTAATGAATTTTTCATAAACCCTAAGCACTTAAATCCTAACACATAAACCCTACACCATAATGTATGTAAGTATATATATGTATGTACCTATCAATGTATGAACCATAAACCCTTAATGAATTAAAAATCCTAAACCTTTAAATACTAAACCTAAACCCTAATGTATGTAAGTGTGTGTATGTACCTATCAATATATAAACCTTGAACCTTTAATGAATTTTCCATAAACCCTAAACCACAAGTAATAAACCATCAACCCTAAATCCTAATGTATGTATGTATGAACCTTAAACCATTAATGAATTTCCCCTAAATCATAAACCCTTTAAATCATAAACCATAAACCTTGAATTGTCCAATGTTTTATAATTTTAATTTGATATTTCTGTTCATTATAACCCTTAAATCTTTATTTCTATTCTAAATTGATCTCTACTAATTGTTTTTTTTAATTAGTCCAATAATATATAATTTTACTTTGACATTTTGTTCATTCTAGTCCCTAAACTTTATTTGCATTTCAAATTGACTACTTTTTATTTTTTTAATTAATACGATATTTTATAATTTTAATTTGATATTTTGTTCATTTTAGTCCCTTAACTTTATTTTAATTAGTCCGATATTTTATAATTTTAATTTGATATTTTGTTCATTCTACTTCCCTAAACTTTAGTTTAATTCCAAATTGACTCCTATTTATTGTTTTTTTAATTCGTCCTATGTTTTATAATTTTAATTTGGTACTTTGTTCATTCTAGTCCCTTAATTTTATTTCAATTCCAAATTGACCCCTATTCATTGTTTTTTTTAATTCATCCAATGTTTAATATTTTAAATTTGATATTTTTATCATTCTAGACCCTAAAACTTTATTTTTATTCCAAATTGACCCACATTTATTTTTTTAATTTGTCAAATGTTTTATTATTTTAATTTGATATTTTCTTCATTCTAGTCCCTTAACTTTATTTTAATTCCATATTAACCCTTATATATATATATTTAATTCATCATGTTTTATAATTTTAATTTGAAATTTTATTCATTCTAAACCTTAAAACTTTATTTTTATTCTAAATTGACCTCTACTTATTGTTTTTTTAATTACTCTAATTTTTATACTTTTAATTTGATATTTTTGTTCATTATAGTCCCTAAAACTTTATTTTTATTCCAAATTGACCCATTTCCTTGTTTTCTTTTAAATTTGTCTAATGTTATATAATTTTAATTTGATGTTTTTGTTCATTATAATCCGTGAAACTTTATTTTTAATCCAAATTGACCTCTTTTCAGTCCAAATTGAACCTTTTCATTTTTTTAATTACTCCAATGTTTTATAATTTTATTTTGATATGACTTTAAATAATTAGTTCCAAATCAATGACGATTGACGAAGGTCAACCTAATGTCTATCGACTACTTATACGGTTGTACCGAACTCAAACTCAATACGAATTCCAATCCCGAAAATATCCCGACCTGAATTACCCGACCTGAAACTACCCGACCTGGAATTACCCGACCTGAAATGCAACCGACCTGAAATGAACCCGACCTGAAATGAACCCGACCTGAAATGGACCCGACCTGAAACGGACCCGACCTGAAACGGACCCGACCTGAAATGGACCCGACCTGAAATGGACCCGACCTGAAGTGTATCCGAACCCGAATTAACTTGTCAATTATCTGCTTCAGACCCGACCCGTTTTGACCCGACCTGAAATGGACCCGACCTGAAATGGACCCGACCTGAAATAGACCCTACTTGAAATGGATCCGACCTGAAATGGACCCGACCTGAAATGGACCCGCACCCGACCCGAGTCGAGTCAAAACAGAAAAATGACCTGAAATGACCTGTATCCGATTTTACCCAACCTGACAGTACCCGACCTGAAACCCGTCCGATTACCTGTTTTTACATCCCAACTTGGAGAATACAACTCATGAAGTGCATTTCAATTTCATTGAAGGCCTCCCTTTAGAAAGCTTTATCCTTAATTTTAATCTTTGTACTGTTCTGACAACAAGAGATATGAAACAGCTTTATCGATTCACATTACCTTTTCACAATAATAATACCCTCAAAATAAATAATTTTCTTTTAGAAAAACAAAAGAAAATTACCTTTCTTCTTTCATTTTTTCTTGCACTGACAGGACAGGGAATACCTGCACACTTCTTCACGCACGCACGCATACTCTAATCCCCCATACATCACCCCCTCCTCTCCCCTAGAGCTAGAAAAGAGAAAGATTTCCCTACACAACACTGCAGAGAAAGCAACACAGATCTTCTCAGCTCCAGATTTCCCCCTTTATCTTCTCATTTTTATCCCCTTTGGCCTTTCCCCCCAATATATCAACCCCTCTCCCCCTCCCTTTTCCTTCCACTTTTCTTCTCTCTTTCATTTCATTATGTTCAGCTCTGGTCTTTGAAGCTTAGGCTTTCAAGCTTGTTTTGACTTTTGGGGTTTGAAAATGGACATTTCCCATCATTTTGACAACAGTTCTACTCATTTGCCACCTGGTTTTCGTTTCCATCCAACCGATGAGGAGCTCATTACTTATTATTTGTTGAAGAAAGTTCTTGATGGTAGCTTCACCGGTAGAGCTATAGCTGAAGTTGATCTTAACAAGTGTGAGCCTTGGGAGCTTCCTGGTATGTAATCATCATCTCGTTTTACTTGTTACATATGAGTTCGTTCATGTAATCTTCTGTTTATAACTTTGTTTTTTAGCAGAGAAAGCAAAGATGGGAGAGAAAGAGTGGTATTTCTTCAGCTTAAGAGACAGAAAGTACCCTACGGGGTTGAGAACTAACCGAGCAACCGAGGCTGGTTATTGGAAGGCGACGGGGAAAGACAGGGAGATTTATAGCTCGAAGACGTGTGCACTTGTTGGAATGAAGAAAACTCTTGTTTTTTATAGGGGAAGAGCTCCTAAAGGTGAAAAGAGCAACTGGGTGATGCATGAATATCGACTTGAAGGCAAATTTGCTTACCATTATCTCTCCAGAAGCTCTAAGGTCACCTTCATTTTGTCTGATAAACTGTTTGCAATGGTGTATGTCACAGTAGTTAGTTGCTGCTATTTATGGTGTTTATTTTCATTAAAGGAGCTGAAAAAAGGTATGTTGGGTTCATAATGGCGTCTGCACTGTGCCTTGCAGACAAATGTAAAAGCCTTCGTCTTCTTTGGGATGTGAATTATCCAAATTTTCTGGATCATTATTCCATTTCATTGTGAAATTGTATGTTGTTTTCTGTTGAAGCAATGGTTTTTACTTGTTCGATGAACTGAAAATCAATAATCCGTGTTTAGAAGTATTGATTGGATTCGCTGTTACATTCGCTATTTAGCTGAGATGCATGATTTTTTTTTATTGCAGGATGAGTGGGTTATATCGAGGGTGTTTCAGAAGAGTAGCGGCGCCGGCAATGGGGCAAGCAGCAGCAATGGCGGTGGAGGGAGGAGGAGCCGCTTAAACGCCTCCGTTGCGCTATACCATGAACCAAGTTCTCCTTCCTCAATTTCCCTTCCGCCTCTTCTTGATCCCGCCGCCGCCGCCGTTTCCCTGACCGACCGTGACAGCTGCTCCTATGACAGCCATACACAATCTGAGCACGTGTCCTGTTTCTCCACCACCTCCGCTGCCGCCACAACCACCCCTCCTCTCTTCCGCCCTGGTTTTGACCTCGCATTGCCGCCGCCACAGCCGCAAATGATCAACAACAGTTTCGATTCTATCCCGAGGTATTCACAGAATGCCGGTGGTTCAGTATTTCCAAGTTTGAAGTCTCTGCATGAGAATTTGCACTTCCCATTCTTCTCTCAGCCAACACTGGCCGCACTGCCACTTCACGGTGTTTCCCCGTTGACCTTTGGCGCTGTATCCGAGGAGGGCAACAATGCTTCCGGTGCTAGTGCCGGCGCCAAGATTTCCATTGGTCCATCCGAGTTCGATTGCATGTGGACTTTCTAATTAACAACTGGAGAAATTTTCCATTATCCAAGTATGTCGGCATTATGTGTAAGCTTAGAAAATGACTGGTGATTAGATCAGCTAAGGTTTCCATTTCATGTCTGTAAGATGATGCTTTATTAATTATTACCATTAATTAATCTTGGTTTCTGCTGCTTAGATGATGGTGACTTCTCCATTGGCGATAAGTATATATGTTCCAAATATTCTGAGATCACAACAGTCAATTTTCTTTTTCCTGGCTATATCTAATTTTATTTTCCCGGAAAAGATTCATGTCTGGTTTCTGGGTTTCTAAGAAAATGACTCGTTAGTTCATCAAACAGCCAAAAAATACCATAAAAAGTTTGTTTTTTCTTACATTAAATGTTTCAAAACCAAAGGGATTTGCATCTATCTAGTAATAATAAATGGGTCGATGTGTTAGGTCTGGTGGATCAGGGTAGTTAAAAGAAGTTGATGATATTTATTATATACAAACAAATTATGGATTTAGGGTCAGTGTTGTGTTTCAGACATATCCTAACCATGCTTCCTTATATTTTTCTTACTAAAAAATACTTAAAAATTAAATTTTAAGCTCCAATCCTAATTTTTATATCTTAAACTATAAACTTTAAAAAAATACACATTACACCTAATTTACTACACCCTAACTTTAAGCCCCAACTTCAAATCCTACACTCACTATTTTAAAATGGAAGCACCAATGGGAGCATAGGTAGGGGTAGACGATTTCTATCCGACAGAACCATTGTCGGACAAAAAAACTTCTAGACACCGGAATCGGTGTGTCCCTTTCTATGCTCCGCCACTAAAATATTAAATTTTAAGCCTTAAAAAATACATTCATCCTTAATTTTTTTAATTTTAATCCTAAATCATAGACTTAATTTTTTAATACCCTTACATCAACCAACATAAAAAAAATGCAGAGGATTTTTATTTACCATCGCCCTATTTGTGATATCTACTTGTGGAAGGGACAAATTTATTTCACTTCTGTTAACATTGTACCCTTTTATATCAACATGTATTGGAAGGGAAGGTATTGTAAAGGGACCATTTATAAAGGGCATTTGATTACTTTATGACATAATAATAATAATAATAATAATAATAATAATAATAATAATAATAATAAATGGTATCTCAACATCGTTTCTCTTGCATGATGTTTTTTTTTTTTGCTTTCTCAATCATAAACTTAATTCCATGGAAAAAGTATGCTAAATTGATAATGGTTTTAGCATTTTAAGAGTATTGGATCAAATCGAAGTTCAGATAAAATCAAAATTCATATATCACATGACATATTGCATGTACACCATGTTTTTGGTCGAAATCATTTATTTTTCCTTCAATTAAAACTACAATCTATACAAACAAAAAACGAGATATTATGTTTCAAGAAAGCAATCGGAGCACCATACTCGTCAGCAACCTCGTATGGCGACTAAACAATAATTATAGACGACTCAAGAATAAGCATTATGATATAATAGTATGATCCATATTATTTTAAAAATAAATGAAGATTCACTAATTGGTCAAGTGATAAAGGGTGTTTATGTTGTTTATATTCTGTGGAGTTCGAAATCCAAAATATACATTTCACTGAATTGTGATGATTCGTGAAGGCAGCAGTGCTGCAAACAGTGGCCTTCCACTAGTTCGTGCAATTGCAAAACTTCAGAACCGTGCTTGGATTATTGATCTCCATTGAACATGAGGTGAGGAAAATATTGTCGCAGAAAAGATGGCCAAGATGGCCTCGCCATCCCACTTCCGGCTGATGATAGTTGAAACCCCAGTGCTCATGATATGGCCACCGGCTTTCCATGTTCTAGGGTTCGCCCTTAGCCTTTATGTTTAGGCTATCTAAAACCAATCGTGTGGTTCAGCTTTTATCATCTGTACATCTTAAATTTAATTTCCTCCAACATCTCAAATATATATTAAAAGATGTATGATAAGAAAAGTTTGCTGCATGGATCATGGCTACAAATTATTTTAAATTCAAATCGGTATAAACTTATATATACTAGGGAAGAATGTGATAAACAACTAGAGAAAAACGATTATGAGATGCATTCTCATGTATTCCTCCTTTTTGCATTCATATTGTTTGCATCATCCAGTGATTATGATATCGTGTTTGACATAAAAGGATTATCTAAATAAATATATGCATGTGATTTTATCGATTAAAAATCTAAAAAAGAAAATTATGCATGCATACACATACATTAACATAAGTACATGTAAGAGATCCATTAACTGGCCGAGTAGAAACGAATTCTTTTTTTTTTTTTATCATAGACACAAATTCTATCAATATTATGTTTCTGTTTTATATCTATGAAATTAAATATAGGGTAACAACATCATTGGTCATTAAACTATTTACTTTTACTATTTTGGTCACTAAACTATTATTTTGTGTAAAATCGTCACTAATGTTACGTTTTCTCCCTATTTTGGTCATCAAACTATTGTTTTTTCCATGAGTTTTTTAACAGCGGATGACTAAAATAGTGGAAACGTAACGTTAGTAACGATTTTTCCAAAAATAATAATTTAGTGACCAAAATAAGAAAATAAGAATAGTTTAATGATCAATGATGTTGGTTACCGTTAAATATATATACATAGTCCGGTCAACATCGTTTTCTAAAAGCGCGTCAAACAGAAAGAGCTTTTGTCATCAAATAATTTTTGGAGGGGTGATTTCAATAAATAATTATCTTAAACGGTACATTGGGATAAATTTGCCCGCTTAAAAACTTTTCAATTTTGAGATAGAAAAACGTACGAATTGCTATTCAATTGGCTGATCTTCTCTCAACTTTTATCATCAAAGTAAATAAAGGTACGAATTGTTTAACATTACTTATTATTCTCAAGCTTCATGTAATCCTAAACAGAAGTGACAAAAAATGTAAGATCAGCTTGGTTGTCTGAAATCCCTTCCTTCAACATGGTTTTCAGAGATATGAATGAACATAAATAAATAGTACAGCTTCATGCAGAGAGACATTAAAGCAAGCTGGTTGTGTCTTTGGACAGGTGGGAAAAAAGCAAAGCAAGTAAGAAAATCTTTGGTTATGATTGAGAGACTGAGCCAGCATCTTTTGATTATATTAAGGTTGGAATTGAGCACGTGAATGTTGGAATGATTGGCATTGCAATCAAAACCCTAACGTTTCAGGCAAATTCCAATGCCAGTTCTTACAAAGGAGCAGCCCTCCCGAAAGCACCACTGATTAATTTGCATGAGAACAGCAAAGCACGCCAATGTTTCCGAATTTGTGTAAAAAACTTTGGAGATAATTGTGAATTCAGTTTGCTTTCTGCAGGGTCAGTTTCTGCATGTTCTGACCCTCTTTTTTCTGTGTTTTGGAGAGGGGGAAAAAACGAATGCATGTCAAAGATGAAGCATTAAAAGCTGGGGTTTGGATGTTTTTGTTAGCAGTGAAAAAGGAAGGTTATTATTAGGGTTTTCATCAAAGTTTTGGTTTTGTTTGTACTTTGTCTCGATATATAATATCGGCTTTATTTTTTTAATTTTGATTTTTTTTACAGATTTTAGAATGTTTGTAAATTATATTCGTCAAATAAATAAATTATTAACAATCACTAAATCAATTTTAAAGAAATTATTAACATTTAGTCAAATAAATAAAAAAAATTATTAACACAAATGACATAAAATTAGTAAAGGATCATATAAAAAGACACATAAAAGAGTAGACGATTTTTGTTCTCAGTTTACATGATTAGCCGTGTCTTTTCCTATTTGTGTTGCTCGATATGAACCCTACACCATAAACGCTAAACCCTAAACTCAACTTTTTAATGTTGGGACATACATTGAGCACCAAAAAGGAGTAGAAAATTTCTATTCAATAGTATAAACTTTTAGAAAATTATATAAGAAATTTAAGAGTCTATAATTACAAAATTTTAAAGGTATGAAATTATATCATCAATAAAAAACAAAAAAAATGTCTAAACAATATGAGAATATAAATTTTTTAAAAGTGTGACCGTATCTTAACATCCTCTCGATTCATCACGATGACAAGATTTGATCGCATCAGCAAGGTTTTTTAATGGTCATGTTTGGCAACTAGCGGATTACATCAGTTGGTAGTTGATAGCGGATTGCATTAACTGATTGTATAAAAATGATTGATTACATTAACAGTAGTTGATAGTTGTTTTATTTTTTGAACAAGCAAAATGACATATAGTGACATGATTATATTCAATAATTATTTGAACAATTTATTAGTTATAATATTTGGTATCTATTAATATTATTTAGATTATGAAAATTATTATTTTTTAATAACATTACTAAACATATTTGAATAATCTATATATTAATTTCTTACTTATATAATTTTCTTTTTAATACAATTTGATTAATTATTAAATTTAAATGATATTTGAATCGTATGTATTAATCTCAATATCTCATATATTTGAAGGAAAACAACTATTAAAAATGAAGTTGAACAACTAAAGGTTAAATTTAGATTATTTTGAGACTTTTTGTAAATCTTAAGCATAAAAGAGACCTTACAACTCTAATGTCAAATCCTCTGAGCCCAAAAACTTATTCTTAGCATTTTTTTTTCTATTTGAAAGATTTAACCCACATCTGCTATTATAGTTTTTTATTTATCAACCATCTAAATTAATAAATTTGACTGATCAAACTTTTAAAAATAATTCAATCCTATAATTTTAGCTCAAAATGTTGTTTAAGTCTTTATTTTATCGACCCGATCTTATAGGGTTGGGTTCTGACTCGACCTGATCTTATAGGGTTGAGTTTCTAAAAGAAAATTTCGGGTTCGGGTCTGATTTTTTGAGGAAAAGGTCGGGTCGAATCGAGTTTGGGTTTAAGGCGAAAAATATCCTACCCGACCCGAAATAATAATTTAATTTTATTCTATTGCTACAATGCTCATCTCTTTATATATATATATATATATTTCAATTATCTCCATATTTTGTCTAACGAAAATTGAATAATTATTATAACGCTCCCTCTTTATTTGTATTTTTTTAATTAACTCTCTATTTTATCGAATAATAATAAAAAAACTATCATTTTTATTTATGTCGGGTCGGGTCGGGTTGAATTCTGATTCAAGTTGGATGTAATATCATAAAATATCGGGTCAGGTTTAAATGGAGAAATTAAATTTTTTGGGTCGGTACAAGTCGACCAAAAACCTATCCTAACCCGACCCATGACCATCCCTAGCTAGGCTAACATTTAAACCAAGCCTCTTCTAATACCAAAACAAATTTGGGCTTAATGTGCGGAGTTTTTATAGAACTCGACAGTTTGGGCTTATTATGGGAAAATGAATAGTGTTTTGTCTCGTATTACAATGTTTTCCCCTATAAAACCAATTTGAAGGCCCTATCCTTTGGATGGAAATCATATGCCCCCAAAGTATGTCCTTATTTGTGCTCCCACTTTAAAATAGTGAGTTTAAGGTTTAGGGTTTGAGGTTTAAGGTTTAAGGTTAGTGTTTAGGGTTAGGGTGTAGAGAATTAGGAGTAGGGTGTATTTTTTAGGGTTTAGGGTTTGGGGTTTAAGATATGAAAATTAGGGTTATGGGAAAATATTTAATTTTATCTATTTTTAGGCAGAGGCATAGAAGGAGGCATGGTTAGGGGGCAGAAGATTTTTACCCCTATCCTTTACGTTTAAACGTTTTGTTCAAAAAAAATTATTTAAACTTTTACAAAAGGCATAATAGCAAAAAAAGCCCTCAACGTTTATCACATTTTTAACTATATCCTTGATATTTTTTTTGGTAATTTAAACCTTTAAAGTTTTATGTTTTTTTTCTTCTTCAAATGAGCTCTTTTTGGATGGTGAACTGCCGATCAATTGTTTTGTTGATGTGTAATGATAACGCTAAAGAAATAATTGAAAAATAAAATAAAATTCTAAGGCATTTTATTAAAGTATGCCTAAAGACCAATCATAAGATGATTGTAAATGATATTTGTAATTTTTACCTTGTTTATTTATAAAGAGGCATTATCATTATTATTTTCAGTTACAATTCTACGTGCATAAATAATATGAATTTATAATAAAGTCATTGGAATAATATGATTATTTTAAAATGTCCTTAGTCGATTATTATTGTAGGCATGAATAACAATAATGCATTAAGACTAATATGTAGTTGATTGATGACAAAGTGTTGTCATTGACATGGAGATGTCAAAATCAATACATAAGTATATATTAGAGAATGACATATTGGACTGATCTGCTATGAGCATGTTTCTTGGATTATTATGTGACAGTCACAACATTGCTCATAGTGATAACCACATGTATGATCCTCAGACTTAAGATCATCATTATTTCAACATCGTGAGTGACATATTTTGATACGACCAAACGTGTGTCGTAACTAACTACACTATAAAGACTGATATTGGACATGTCACAATCTAGGTAGTGAAATATGGTTGATCAAGATAGGATTTGTCCCTCCTACATAATATGAGTAATATCGTAGGCCACTTGATTGAGTGAGACTAGAAATGCATGGCGACACGCGTCGTAACGTGTCAAGAATAATTTCCTTCTTCCAAATAAATAAATAAATAACAAAGGAATTAAATTAAATATAAATAGTGAAGTAGGAGTCGAACCCACAAGGACTAGGACTTTCCTTGTTGCACCTTTGACGTTTCTGAACCAAGAGATGATGAAATTGAATTTTTGTGATTTGGGGGGGGGGGGTTACAATGAAATAATTTAAGAGAGCAAGAAGATTGGTTTAAAGATTTAAAACTAACAATAGAGATATTCAGCCTTGGCTAAGCTTTGACTTGTTCTACTCTGTTCATTGATAGAGATTTTAATTTCCAAAAACTTGTTGGCGAAATTACTTCAAGGTCAATCCTTGAATTTTCTTTGTAAACTAAATTTCCAAAACCTATGTTTAGCTTTAGTTTTGATAATTTGTTTAAACCAACTCAATGTTTGAGAAAACAAACTCTTTAAGCTCGTAACCAACTCGAAAAGTTATTTCAATAAAAACGATTCGATCTCAATTTCCCTTAGTAATCTATTTACTAAGTGTGTTCTCTGGAAGTCGAATTTCTTTCAATAACTGATTCTCCCTCCCACTTGATGGATCAAAACAATTATTTTCTCCAAAGTCAATCTTTGGGTTTAAAAATCATTTTGATTTTGAAGATAAAGTGCGAAGAAATCGAGAAAAGTTTCCGAAATGTTTGAAGCTTAATTTCGAACCTCGCCTTGAGAACACAACATTGCATAATCCTTTGGCTTATGAAGATCTAGCCGAGCATGGTTATTAAATTAACCATGCTCGACGTTTTAGAAATAATCTAAAGAAAAATAAGAAAATAACTTAAGGAAAAAAACTAAGAAGAGTAAAAATTCAAGAGAAAGATGAAATGCTATTCAAATTGATCATGAAGTCTTACCCCAAAAGGGGTATTTATAATACTTCAAATAACCTAGGTTAACATAAAATGATAATTAAAAATTAAACAAAATAATTATCTAAAGTTTAAAATTCAAAAGTCTGGAGATACGCTATCTGATAAGCGGCTTGATAAGCTATCACTGCTGCTGACGTCGGCTTCTAGAAGACGCTGACGTGGCGCCCAGTCAGCATTCATGCCCATGACTCCAGCATTTCCTGCAGCATTCCAGCTTATTTCCAGCATCACGTTAGTGACAAAACCCATATAGACATTAAATTCAGTAATAGACAATTGAAAGTACTGACCCAAAAGTCGAAAATATATAACATTAGGGGTATCAAGAGACATGGCACGACTACGATCAAATGTAAAAGTAGAATAAAATTCAAGTACCAGTTCGCAGTAAGTATCACATGTAATTGTAGGAAACATACGCCAACCAATGTTATCGAAAAGTGACATTACCGACTCACGTAAATGTAAACGCTCTAGAGTTTGAGTTGGAATATACTTACAAACCGAAAGTGTACGATGGCAGATACGATTAAAGATCTCAGGTTCGTTTCCGGTAAAGTGCAAGAAACCCTTCAAACTCTCATCGTTTGGTGCTGTAAATATTTGGCCTTGTCGTGGAGGTTCCTCTTGGTCCGATGGCATATCGTTTTCGGTAGTGAGTTTCTCGTGAGATGGTGAATTCGGTTGAGCATTCTCCGATCGAGTATGATTATGTGAAGTGAAATCCTCATGCATTTGCTCTGAAAATCCATAAACGGGGTGAAAGATTAATAAAGGTTGAACAAAAAAATTGGAGTTTACCTCATCGGCCATATTAACCGCAGAATTATGGTCGGAGTGAATCGACGTGTTTGTATGCATGGTGAAGGATGGAACACGGATTGGGCTTGGCACGGGCTGAGAATGGTGCTGCGAAGAACCGGACATTGCATTGGAGGCCAAGGAGTGGAACGAAGATGATGGCGGTGATGGTGGGCGCGTTGGTCGGAGTTGCGATAAAGCTCCGACCCCGCCACTGTTAACGGTATGCACAGTGCGACCAGTGGACAGGGGTCCTGAGTGGTGCGGGGGAGTGTCGCGCATCACGGCCGAACGAGGCTGTGGTGAAGCAGACGAATGTTGCGGGTGGTGGTGCGCGTCGTCGGATGACTCTGTTGTCTCGAGGGAATGGAATGATGGCGACGGTGGGGTTGCTGGTCGAGGCGAAGGACAGTTCAGGGGGGTTGTAGAGGCATTTCTGTCGAAAGGCTGGGTGGTGCCACTGCCGGTTCGACGCTCGGGAGGAGGTGCAGGGCTGGTTGACGGTTGTTGTGGCTCAGAATCGCTACTGATGAACATAAACTGCAGAGGCGTAAAGCGGCGCCAGCCACCGATGATGAGCGGCGGCTGCTGTGGGAGCCGGCGGGCCTGGTCACGAGTGCGGGGCATGTTTGTGAGGGTGGAATTTTTGCGTTGATGAAGGTTGAAGGAGAAGGTTTAGGGTGAAGTGCGGCTGGTGAGATGTTTGTGGGATGGTGATAAAAAGAATAAAATAAAAAGGGTTTATTTAGACGGCTGAAGTCTTTGACCAGATTGGGACTTGTGAATATAAGGGTTTTTTTAAAGTTGGTGGGGGCCACAAAATCTTTAAAAGAATGGATTGTTTTGGTTTAAAATTGAGGTGGGGGGAGATTGACCGAAGGTATTGGGTGGGTTGGGGAGATAAGGGTGGGGTTCACGGGTGATAAAGGGATAAAAGAGATTTGAAAAAATATTGTTTTTAATTCCCAAACAGATTCGAAAGATGGATAATTTGATAGATTCAAAAGAAATTAAAAATGGGCCCACATAATCTAGCTGAAAATGGTATCTTTCAATGCCTTTTATTCGATCGACCTGTATTACCTGCGAATAAAATAAAAGAAAGATCAGATAAAATAAAATAAAATTAAAATAATAGAAATAAAAATAAATTCAAAACTGAAAAATTAAAATCAAGAAATAAATAAATAAATAAAATGGGTTGCCTCCCATCCAACGCTTGTTTATCGTCGCTAGCTTGACGACCTCATTCAACTGAGAGGTTTGATTAAACGAATTTCCTCGACTAGACCAACCGGAGCATTGTCATAGTAGGATTTAAGCCGTTGACCGTTAACTTTAAATGACTCTCCGGAATTACTTTTAATTTCCACTGCACCATGTGGAAAAATATCAGTCACTGTACGGTCCAAGCCATTTTGATCGTAATTTTCCTGCAAAAAGTTTTAATTTAGAGTTAAATAATAAAATCTTTTGACCAATATAAAATGATTTAAATGCAATATTACGATCGTGAAAATATTTATTTTTTCCTTAGAAATTTTCGAACTGTCGTAGGCATTTTTTTCGAATTTCTTCCAACTCTTAGATATCTAGTTTACGCGTTTCGCCAACTAGATCCATTTCCATGTTGCATTTTTGGACTGCCCAACGCGCGCGGTGCTCCAATTCGACCGGTAAATGGCACAGCTTACCAAAAACAAGGCGATAAGGAGGCATCCCGATAGGACCCTTATATGTTGTCTGATATGCCCATAGCGCATCATTCAGCTTAGCGCTCAAATCCTTCCGATCGGGTTTCACGATCTTTTTCAAGAATGGTCTTAATTTTGCGGTTTGATACCTCCGCCTGACCATTTGTTTGCGGATGGTACGACGTCGCGATGCGTTGGATGACGCCAAATTTTTTCATTAGCGCATCGATGACTCGATTGATAAAATGTTTCCCTATGTCGCATATCAGTGCTCTTGGTGTGCCAAACCTGGAAAAATACAATCTTTCAGAAATTTGACAGTGGTTTTAGCATCATTATTTTTTGTAGCTTTCACCTCATCCCATCGCGAAACATAATCAATAGCTAATATAATATAAAAATAACCGAATGATGATACAAATGGCCCCATATAATCTATCCCCCATACATCAAATATTTCGCAAACATGAATAGGATTTAGGGGCATTTCATTACGTTGTCTTAAGTTACCAACTCTTTGACACTTATCACATGATTTGCAAAATAAATATGTGTCACGAAAAATATTCGGCCAATAGAATCCACATTCAAGAATTTTATGAGCTGTCCTTTTAGGTTCATAGTGTCCACCGCATGCATATGAATGACAGAAATTAAGGATAGATTTTACCTACGTATTCAGTTACACACCACCGTATTACCTGATCGGCACAATGTCTCTAAAGGTAGGGATCATCCCAAATATAGAACATGGATTCCCTCTTGATTCGGTTAATTTCTTACCATTGCAAGTCAAGGGGCAATTCACCTGTAGCCAAATAATTCACGATGTCCGCAAACCAAGGTGTTGAAGCTTGCGCCATCATCAAATTTTCTTCAGGGAACTCGTCATTAATAGGCGAATCCGAAATGGTCAGTGGGATTCGGCTAAGGTGATCGACCACTAAATTTTCACTCCTCTTCTTGTCTTTTATCTTGAGATTAAACTCCTGAAGGAGTAAAATCCATCGGATCAACCTCGGTTTTGCTTCCTTCTTTCTCATTAGATACCACAAGGTTGCATGGTCAGGGAAAACAATAATTTTAGTCCCAAGTAAATAAGAGCGGAATTTATCTAAAGCAAAAACTACAACAAACAATTCTTTTTCTATAGTTGAATAATTGCGTTGCGATGGATCAAGCGTTCTTGATGCATAGGCGATGACATGAGGCCCTCGTCCTTTCTTTTGACAAAGTAACACTCCAACACTAAAATCCGAGGCGTCGCACATAATTTCGAATGACAAGTTCCAATCGGGCGGTTGCACTATCGGCGCGGATACAAGTTTCCCCTTAATTGCATCAAACGATTCCCTACATTCGGATGTAAAGTCGAACTCTACATTTTCTACAGTAACTGTTGAGTGTGCAAAAGTTCTATATTTTACCCCTTATTTAACCCATATTATTGCTGCATTCAAGCATAATTCATTGCATTTAGGTAAAGTTTCACATATACATCACAAATAGATAAAATGGCACAGTTGCTACTGATTTTGGTCACTTTTACAGGTATCTGCTGTGGCAGACTCAGGGCAGCAATGAAGCAAGCTGGAGCACAGGATTGGAGTCAAGGAAATAACGCTGCCGTGGCCACTGTCGTGGCAGCCATGATGACAGCATTAGTGAAAGGGAAAAGTGAAGTGGTGCTCGACAGATAGAGGAATTCAAGTCGGTCTGTCGTGGACCACACCTATATTTTTCTGAGCCCTGTTGCAAAATGAAGGCCAAGCCCAAAGTCCAAGAAAGAAACCCAAAGCAAGAAAAGAGGACGAATTAAAGGCATATACTCAGAAGATTTAATCTCCAATAGAGTTGCACTTTAGTTCAAACTTGTATTCTTGCCATATTAGAAAACTTGGACCCAAGGACTATATAAAGGCATGTAATTCGACCTAGGGAAGGATATTTCATCTCTAGCCGTCTTCCCCAAAACCCTTGTCGTTTTCCCCCTCTCATCATGTTCTAAACTTCCCCTAGGGCTAAGGGTTGATTCTGTAAAGTAGTTGCAAGGATTGTATTGTTTTAAGAATTTTCTGTTCAAAGCAATAAAACTTCAAGTTTATTTATTATGGTTTCACACCTCGCAAGAGTATCGAGAGAGCATTGTGAGGTTATTTATTTGTTTGATATCGGGAGGGTCAAGCATATGAACGAAATAAATATGAGTTTTCCAGTTTATGGTTAGACCATCTCAGCTTAGGGATAAGTACGAGGTTAAGTTGCTAAGGAAGAATTCAACAACATTGGTGTTCACCCTTCGATTCACGCCGAGAGGTATCATCCAAGAAGTGTTCATCAACAACACTTGGGCCTAGGGATAGGACAAGTCATAGTAGGGATTCTTGCCATGCTTGAAGTGCAGAGTTGTGTGATCGCTGCCGCGACAACAACAAACTTCTTCCGCAATAGGTGCTACCGCAACAGGGACGACGACAGAACATGAATTTCTCTTCAGTGCAACACCTACACTACCGAGCAAATCAATACCAGCCTATCTCTTAACCCTGAATCTTTTATCTCTTATATTCATTATTCTCCAATATTACCTTCCAGACAATTTAAACTCTTTCTCTCTCTCGTGCAACAATTACAGGATAAAGCTATTTCCAGTCCTTGTGAAGACGATATCCGATACTCCAAGTATCACTTTACTACTTGTATCGTGTACACTTGCACTACATTGCGATAGGACTTTTGACACGCAACAGTAACCGACATAGTGGTTGTGCTATCTTCGAGAAGTCTTTTATAAATTGCCTGTAGAAACCTGCATGTCTAAGAAAAGAGCGAATATCCCTCACAGTTGTGGGATATGGGAGTGAGCGGATAATGTTTGTCTTAGCCTTATCAATAGAAATTCCTTCAGAAGATACTATATGTCCTAACACTAAGCCTTTATTAACCATGAAGTGACATTTTTCGTAATTGAGTACAAGGTTAAACTCAATGTAGCTTTTTAATACATTAGTTAAATTAAGCAAGCACTCACCAAAAGAATTTTCATATACAGTGAAGTCATCCATAAATACTTCAATCCCCTTCTCAACATAATCTGAAAAATATACTTACCATACATCGTTGGAATGTAGCCGGAACGTTATATAGTCCAAACGACATTTGTCAATAGACGGAGGTTTCAAATGGGCATGTAAATGTGGTATTCTCTTGGTCCTTAAGGGCTACGGGAATTTGAAAGAAACCTGAAAAACCATCGAGACAGCAATAGTGAGATTTACCAGCTAATCTTTCAATCATTTGATCAATGTATGGTAAAGGAAAGTGATCTTTTCGGGTTATAGAATTCAACTTTCTGTAATCTATGCAAACTCGCCATCCATTCTGAACTCGAGTTGGAACAAACTCACCTTCATCATTTCTGATTATCGTGACGCTGGTTTTTTTAGGAACAACATGAATAGGACTTACCCACTCGATGTCCGAGATTGGATATATAATATCGGTGTCTAGAAGTTTTTGAATTTCGGCTTGTACTACCTTCATCATGGGATCATTCAAGCGCCGCTGACCTTGTCGAGACGGCTTTGCCCCTTCCTCTATTTTGATCTTGTGCATACAAGTTGAGAGGCTAAGTCCTTTGATGTCTACAACCGTCCAACTGATTGCTTTCTTATACTTTCGCATGACTGTTACAAGGTCGACTTCCTCCTCTCTGGTTAATTCATTCGAAATGATAACTGGTAAGGTATCATTATCTCCCAAGAATGCGTACTTAAGGTGAGATAGAAGTTCCTTTAATTGCAACTTCGGAGCCTGCAAAATATATGGCAAAGGTTTAGTCTTAGATGGAATTAAAGCTAAATCAGAATTAATAAAGGAAACAAGTTCGTTCTCCCTTTCTTCCTCATTATCGCAAAGCTCATAGTTGATATCAAAGTTATAAAAAAACATTAGAATCTGCATACTCTTCTATACATGGATCAACAATATCAATTAAGTTAACAGATTCAACCTGATCAAGATACCTCATTGCCTTATAAACATCGAATTCTACTACCTCACCGTCGAATTCCATGGATAAAAGGTCGCTCCTTACTTCTATTTTCGTGTTTGCTGTGCTAAGGAATGGACGTCCCAACAACACTTTGAAGCAATTGTTTGTTCTATCGTGAGCCATATCGGTCACATAAAAGTCCGCAGGGAAAAACAAGACATCTACCTTTGGGAAGGGAGGTGCGACTACAAGGGGTGGCGAAGGAGTATGAGATGGTGGTAAAGGGTTACCTTGGTTTTTGTTACCTTCTTTTGTGGGTGGATTGTTATCTTTTGGTGGCTCTTTCGGTATTATAATGGTCCCACTGCAGAGAGTAATTGCACTTACATTTTCTTTAGGGTTAGACTCCGTCTGAGAAGGTAACCTCCCTTGTGACTCTATTCTTCCTAATTATTGGGCAATCTGACTTATTTGCTTGTCCATTTCTTGAAGATGGGCCTCTGTACGTGTTTGAAATTATTACTGAGACATAGCCAACCGCTCTACAATGGACTCTAGGTTCGACTTTTGTTGAAACTGTTGGTTAGGCTGCCTTTGCTGATATTGTTGTCTTTGGTCCTGCGCAAACCCTTGGTCTCTCCACCCTTGATTGGCAGTAGGGTAGTACTGTTTTTGATGGGATCCCAGAAAGTTCCCCATCACTTTCACTTGTTCATTGTCTTCTTCTTGGATCATCGGGCAACAATCCGTCGGGTGTTCGAGGCTTGTGCATATCCCACAAAGTCTAGAAACAATTTTCCAATATGCAACCAAAGTTTGAACAATGTTAGCTAATTTATCAATCTTGCTTTCTAATGAAACAGTACTACCTCATTAACTCTTCGAGATGGTTCACTCGGTTGGTAGAAGCGTTATGAGTTGGCTGTCATGGTCGAAATCAATGTCCTTGCTGCCGCCGGGGTCATATTGAGTAGGGCTCCTCCGCTAGCTGCATCAACTACTTTCATATCTCTATGGGTTAGTCCTTTATAAAAATATTGAATAAGTGTTTGATTTGACAAACCGTGTTGTGGGCATTTGGCGCATAGTTTCTTAAAGCGCTCCCAATATTCATAAAGTGTTTCAGTATCCTTTTGTCGGATACTTAGAATATTTCGCCTCATTTCGCTTGCTTTAGCGATTGGGAAGAACCTTTCAAGAAACAAGCGAGCCATTTCAGTCCAGGTAGTAACTGAGTTAGAAGGTAAATCATAAAGCCATTCCTTAGCAATATCAGATAAAGAAAAGAGAAAGGCGCGAAGTTTAATTCGATCCTCAGATACTCCCTGTGGTTTCGTAGTTGAGCAAACCATGTGGAACTCCTTAAGGTGTTTGTGTGGGTTTTTGTAGGGAAAACCGTGGAAGGTCGGTAGGAGATGAATCGAGCCCGTTTTTAGTTGGGATGACATTTCACCATTCAGGAAGGTTATGCACAAGGGCTGATTGTCATCTGGTGCCCTGATAAGTTGTTAGATCGTCTGTTCGTTGTCTCCCATTTGGCTTTGTTCTTCAAAGTGTGTTTCAGGTTGGGATGATTTGCTATCTTATTGGAATCGTTGTTGGCACAACTTATATTGCCTCTCTCGGTTTCATTATACGTTTCGTCGTGCGTTTCGTCGTCTCGCAAATGCTTCAATTTCCGAAATGAATTCAATCTATTCTCCCAGATTTCTCCTGGTTATAAACAATAAAAAACAAACAGTAAAAGTTGTCGCAGTCCCCGGCAACAACGCCAATTTTGACACGCGTCGTAACGTGTCAAGAATAATTTCCTTCATCCAAATAAATAAATAAATAACAAAGGAATTAAATTAAATATAGATAGGGAAGTAGGAGTCGAACCCACAAGGACTTGGACTTTCCTTGTTGCGCCTTTGACGTTTCTGAACCAAGAGATGATGGAATTGAATTTGTGTGATTTGGGGGGGGGGATTGCAATGAAATAATTTAAGAGAGCAAGAATATTGGTTTAAAGACTTAAAACTAACAATAAAGATATTCAACCTTGGCTAAGCTTTGACATGTTCTACTCGGTTCATTGGTAGAGATTTTAATTTCGAAAAACTTGTTGGCGAAATTACTTCAAGGTCAATCCTTGAATTTTCTTTGTAAACTGAATTTCCAAAACCTATGTTTAGTTTCAGTTTTGATAATTTTTTTAAACCAACTCAATGTTTGACAGAACAAATTCTTTAAGCTCGTAATCAACTCGAAAAGTTAATTCAATAAAAATGATTCGATCTCAAATTCCCTTAGTAATCTATTTACTAAATGTGTTCCTTGGAAGTCAGATTTGTTTCAATAACCTATCCTCCTTCCTACTTGATGGATCAAAAAAATTATTTTCTCCAAAGTCAATCTTTGGGTTTAAAAATCATTTTGATTTTGAAGATAAAGTACGAAGAAATCGAGAAAAGTTTCCTAAATGTTTGAAGCTTAATTTCGAACCTCGCCTTGAGAACACGTCATTGCATAAGCCTTTGGCTTACGAAGATCTAGCCGAGCATGGTTATTAAATTAATCATGCTCGACGTTTTAGAAATAATCTAAAGAAAAATAAGAAAAGAACTTAAGGAAAAAAAAACTAAGAAGAGTAAAAATTCAAGAGAAAGATGAAATGCTATTCAAATTGATCATGAAGTCTTATCCCAAAAAGGGGTATTTATAGTACTTCAAATAACCTAGGTTAACCTAAAATGATAATTAAAAATTAAACAAAATAATTATCGAAAGTTTAAAATTTAAAATTCAAAAGTCTGGAGATAGGCTATCTGATAAGCGGCTTGATAAGCTATCACTACTGCTGACGTCAGCTTTTAGAAGACGCTGACATGGCGCCTAGTCAGCATTCATGCCCATGAATCCATCATTTTCTGCAGCATTCCAGCTTATTTTCAGCATCACGTCCCCTGCATGAAAATAACATAAAACAACACAGTTAAGTCCCTCAAACTTGTATTTAATCGAAATAAGGACCAAAAACACAACCAAAATAAATACTCATCACATGGCCATGCTCGAATAAGTTGATATGAGATATAATAGTTATTCGTTTATAATAGTCTATTCAAGATATCAAGAAATATTAGATGAACTATACAAGTGTGACTGTTCCATGACTTGTGCCCAATCTAGATATAAAGAATAAAAGGATGTAATACATAAATAGAGTTAATCACGAAAATGTTATGTCGAATCATGATTTCCTATAACTTAGGTGACAATGAAATATTTCTAGATATCACTTATTGTTTGTAATATTAGAAATGTTCTAATATTTACTATTAACGTTACATGAACCCTACATGGTCACACTCACAGTTGAAATGAGCATATATTAAACGAAATATATATGTATAAATTTGTTGTACACGAATTTAGTTAAATTAATATATATTTGATATATATAATTTAACTATCAGGTAAATATTAAAAAAACAATTATTGTAATTATGTCTCTTTTAATATATAAATAATATAATTCGGTTTAAATCAATATATATTAAAATCTTAATTAAGTTAAATTAAGATTATATATATATATATTAAAATCCCAATTAAGTTAAATTATGATTATATATTTAATGTATAAATATTGAAATCCTAGTCGAGTTGAATTAGGATATATTTAATATATATATATATATATATATATATATATATATATATATATATATATTGAGATCCTAATTAAGTTGAATTATAATTATATATGTATTTAATATATATATATATATATATATATATATTGAAATTCTAATTAAAGTTGAATTAGGATTATATATATTTAATATAGGGTTAAGATCAACTTACACTATGTAAAACTCAACTAGTTTTACACTAATTCATGACCATTAGATAAGTAAAATGGAAGCATAAGATTAACTCCTTACTTTTTTTTTCAAGTGATAATCTTTACATATCCTACTTCTAACCTCATCCATTCATTTCACTCATCTAATGGTCATAGATTAGTGTAAAACTAGTTGAGTTTTACATAGTGTAACTAGATCTCATCCCTTTAATATATATTGAAATCCTAATTAAGTTGAATTAGGATTATATATATTTAATATATATATTAAATCCTAATATAAGTTAAATTAGGATTTCAAAGGCTATATAAAGGCATGAGAGATCTAGCAATCATCAAGGCTTTTTGGGGAAAACCCTCTAAATAGTTTATAGAGTTTTTATATGCTTGTTCCCTTCTAAACGGTTTAAAGAATTTTTTATATGCACGTTTCAACTGGGTGAACTACGTAGAGGTCGGAGCGTTAGCGTTGCGGCTTAGGAATCGACATTGTGAAATCATGATAGAATATCTATCTTCTCCGAATTCAGAATTCCAGATTTTAAATATGTAATTTTTTACCCTTATTCACCCCAATTCGTTCCTCGTACATAGATCTCTGATGGTAATCGCCAGATAATTTTTCCGCTGCGTCATGGGGTGTACCGGCGTGACCCAACTGTGGGATCAGAGCCACTTTGTTGAGTGGATTAAATTAACCGATATGACCAAGAGGGGGTGAATTGACACTTTTAAAAATGAAAACAACAAAAGGAACAATTAAAAATGAAAAATAAGGCACTTATAGTGGTTCAAGCTTCTAAACAAGCTCTACATCCACCATCTTATCTCTCACAAGACTAATATATTGCCCAATTACAAACCAACACTCCCCAAACTTGAAAGAAAGATGAACAATTGAGAATTCTACAAGTTGGGTACACAATTTGACTCTAATATGCTCAAGGGTTTTGAATAAATGCTTTGATGTTGCTTGAAGGTTCAATAGTTGTTGCTGGTGCTTTGGAGACTTGTTTTTATACCTTCTTATTGATTTCTTTCCGTTTGGATAGTTGAGATCATCAATAAAGTCGTTGAGGCTCTATTTTCCCTCCATAAATGTTGTTATGCAACTACTCGTATCGAAACATGAGGTATTGTATCGAAACGGACACACACAAAAAGAAAGAGCCGTTGTGTGTAAAAAGGATTCGTATCGAAATGGCTATAGGCCGTATCGAAATAGTTTGAAACTGTAAAATGAAAAAAGGACGTATCAAAATGGATAAAAACTGTATCGAAACGTTTTGAAATTGTAAATTGGCGTTTCGAAACAACCTAAGGGTGTATCAAAACACTTAACCAAATTTTCAAAAGTCTGTTTCTGAAAAGTAACGACCAGTTCATTTAATGCTCGATTTTGAAAATACTTAACCTCCGCATCGAAACGGGTATGAGCTATTTTGAAAAAACAGAAAAATCAAAAGCCTAGATAAAGGCTGTATCGAAACAAACGTTTCCAGTGGCAAAACGCATCGAAACACTTTGGGGGTGTTTCAAAACGCCTAGGAAATTTTGTATAGTTTGGCTTTGAAACACATAGAAAAAATTATGGGATTTTAGTTTTGACTTCAAAACATTTTAAGTATAAATTTTACTTGTCAAATGTAAGTATTTTGATTACTTAAAAATTTATTTACTTTGCAATTTAGTCCTTAGTTTGTTTGTTATATCAAAATCAAATATTGGTTTTACACACTTGTAGGATACGAATTCAGGTTTTAATTACTTGGGTGATGTAATTGTATGAGATACATGTTATTTTTTATTTATTTAGCGAATATATGATATTTGTATGAGCAAATCTATTCAATCATGGTTAATCTGTTAATATTGTTAAAAAATGTTCATAATATTGATGATTAAGAGTTAATCATCAAGATCTTTGTCGATAGGTTTGAAATATTATATGTTAATTGTTAACATATTCAATATGAAGTTTTAGGGTTTTAGATGTTAAGTGTTGACATACATGAGTTATTTTCAAATTCTACAAAAACCAATATTATATATTAGACTAATGGTTAGTCTATAGATTTCGTGCGGGAAAGTAAAAAGAGTTGTTTTAGTAAAAACCTCGTGGATCTTAAAATTCTAAAAAATGTGATAATATTGGTAAAAGTTATCAAATGTCTGGAATAAAAATTATAATAGATAAACAAAATTAAAATACGACATTATAAAAAACAAATGTCTGGAATAAAAATATTAGAAACATAAGTACATGTCAATTAAAAAAAAGACTAATGATGCCTATGTCCACCCGTTCCGCAGCCGGGTGGACGACGATCACGATTTGGATACCTCCGAACATCATGTGCTGGGCCCTGGTCCCCATCATGGTCACCATCGTCTGCGATACGCGGATCTCTGCTGGGCCCAGGCGGGGAGTAAAACAAGCTACCCGGCGGTGTTTGCTCCACAATGCTAAAGTCATACTGAGATGCCAACGATGGAATATCGATAAGCGGAAGGTCACTCGTCGGCATATGGGGACGGTAGGCATCGGAGAAGCCGAACTCGGGTGGAGGCCTCATCTGCTGGAAACTCAAAGGACTGCTAAAAGTATGAAATGTTGTGCCAGAAGATGAGGCCCCTGCAGTGTCATGTTGTGGTCTCAGACCGCGCTGCCTCGACTGGCTCTGGCTCGCTCGATGGGTGCCGCGTGGGCGGTTTTGGGGAGGCTGGGGAAGCTCTTCCTCGCGCTCGTCCTGAGTAAGGATATGCTGCTTCCCATTGACCCCATACCACTGAAAGTAATTGAAATCGACTGAATCGCCCCCTTCGATAATGGGTCGGAGAAGGGGTGGGCGGCGGGCAAATCGATTAACCCAAAACGCTATCCAGTCAGCGTGGTAACTGGACCAGTCAACCTCCGTCTTCCCCTGGAACGTCAAATGGTGGAATTCGTCCATATTTTATGGAGTCAGGAGTGGAATATTTTGGACGTACCCGAACTGTCGGAGAACCCTTTCCGTAGCATGCCACACGAGAATTTCGTAGTTGGTCAGCGGCACTACGAAAATCCATACTTCCTGCTCACGCAGAATCTCAGGTGGAGTAATCTGCTAAATATCCTCTGAAGCGTAGGGCCTCCACACGAACTAAAAAAATGAAAACGTTTCTAACAGTTATATGAAATATTATTGGAAAAAATAGTATGAAAAAAATCAAATTAATTTTCGAATTACCTGGTCGTGCCTCAACTTATCCAAAACAAGCCTGTATTCTTTTTGGTTGTTCGGCATGCCGTGGTGGGTCAGTGGTTCGCTCCACCTATCAGTAATGAAAAAAACAATTCTTTAAATAAAATAATTTAAAAATAGAAAAAATATAATAGATTACGTAGTACCTCCGTAGAAGCGGAAATGTATAGGCGGCGGGCTGTCTATGCTGCGGGCTTAAAAAAGGCATCCAAAACCAAGCCCAAGAATGAAGGGGTAAACAACATCCTCCCATCGCTGATCTAGATGCGTCCACGTTTCTGCAGAGCTCTCTATAAAGAAACGCCAAGACAGCTGCTCCCCAAGATTTTCCTCTAGATTCATCGAAATTTGTAAGATGAAGAAGCCACATCACGTGCACCTTAGTGCGGGATTTGTCTGGCATTAATATCCCGTCGATAATGCACAAGGGCACACGCAAACTGCTGTGAAAATAAATATTTAATAAAGACATCCTAATTTTCAAAAAAAAATATTTGTAACTTCATCCTAAATATTTAATAAAGACATCCTAATTTTCAAATAAATATTTGTAACTTCATCCTAAATTTAATAAAAGCATCCTAAATATTTAATAAAGGCATCCTAAATATTTCATAAAGACATCCTAATTTTCAAATAAATATTTGTAATTTCATCCTAAATTTAATAAAAGCATCCTAAATATTTAATAAATGAATCCTAATTTTTAAATAAATAAAATATATTAAAAATATATAAAATAGTGAAAAAATTAAAAAAAATACCTGAAGTGTAACTTCATCCACATTGGGGGAGGGTTTCCAAATTCAGGTTCCAAATAAGATAATTTTATTTTTCCACCGTCCCACACATCCTCAGGGGGCATCACTCTCATTTGTTCAGCAAATACAGTTGGCCAATGCCCCAACGCGACACCCGTAATAACGTTGCCGTCTGTACGCAACCCTAGATGGTAGGCAACATCCTCTAGCGTTATTGTTGCCTCGCCTATCGGGAGATAAAACGTGTGCGTCTCTGGCCTCCAAATTTCCTGTAGACGCAACACCAATTTCTATGTTCCAGCCACCATCCCACTTCACCATAGTTGATATGGATGCCATGGACGTCCCTGGTTTTTCGTATGACCACACAATAGACGGCAGACTCAACCGTTCTGATGGTGAACTGAGAATTGGTATGACGTTCTTGACAAAGGATATTGCGGTGGAAGCAGTTAAACAGTACAACCTTCGTCAGGCTGTTGAGACGACAGTGAAGAAAACCCAAGCTAGATACTACAAGGCGCACTGCACCCAAAAGGATCACGACTGTAAATGGAAAATCTGTATATCACAATTGAAGAAGGCAGGCGACCATTGAAGAATAACAAAACTTGAAGGGCCCCATACATGCACCGTTACTAGCCTCAGCCAGGATCACAAGAACCTTGATGCAAAGTACCTCGCCGACATCTTTATTCCACTGGTGAAAGCAAATCCCACAGTGTCGGTCCCCACATTTCAGGCTGCAGCTCAAACTGTCACCGGCTACCGTCCTGAATATTACAAAGCATGGTATGCAAGGAGGCGGGCCAAACAGGAAATGTATGGCCGATGGGAGGAATCTTACAAAGAGTTGCACATGTGGCTAAATCACCTGCAGAAACACATCCCCAGAATTGTTGTCAAACTTGATACGGTTCCGGCATACGAAATGATCACGTCGTTCGAGGTGTTTGCCAATTCCACCGGTTATTTTGGACTTTCCCCCAGTGCATCAACGCATCCAATCACTGCAAACTGATGTTCCAAATCGACGACACATGGTTGTACGGAAGATATACACAGACCTTACTTCTAGCTATTGCACAGGACGACAATCGAAAATGCGTTCCTGTTGCATTTGCAATCGTCCAGAAGGAGGATTTGGAGTCTTGGATGTTCTTCCTTTGGAACCTACGAAAATATGTCATTGATCATGTAATACGATCAAGGGAAGGAGGGGTATGTGTTATTTCTGACAGAGGCACATCGCTGTTGTGGGCGCTAGAACGTTTGGGTGACTATTGGAAGCCTCTATACATTCACCACCGTTTTTTCTTGCGGCACAAAGCCGCAAACTACCTGCAGCAATTCAAGAACCGTGATGAACGTGAAATGGTGCTCACAATAGGTACGTCCTTTATGTCATTTTCATTTACTATATTACTTGTTGCTCGCTTTCATTTACGACCTTTTTGCATGTGTTTTTCGCCCATAACTATTCAACTGTCATCCCGTAGGCAACTCGCACTACAAACAAGAGGTGGATGAACTGCTCGAGGAACTGAGAGCGAGAAACAAACATGGCGCAGAATACCTTGAAAAAATCTCGAGGGAAAAATGGCTTCGATCGTATGACGAGGGTAAACGCTATGGTCACATGACAACGAACTTGGCTGAGGAAGTGAACTCATCACTGAAGGGAGTGCGGCAGTTTCCTATCACTTCCATTGTCAAAGCGACCTATTATCGTTTGGCTACCCTTTTTGCAACCTTGGGAAGGCAAGCAACTGAGTACATGGCAGGTGGACACATAGTCCATCCGAATTTCCGTACAAAACTGCATACTCAATTGGGCCAATCAAGATAGATGACTGCAACTCTCTTCTCGCGAGAAGGACACAAGTTTCGTGTTTTAGAATTTTCAAGGCGGTTGGAAGGCATACATCAAAATGCGTACGTGGTAAATCTGAGGGCAAGAACCTGCGAGTGCGGAATTTTCCAAACATTCAAATACCCGTGCGCACACGCCATTGCTGCTTGCACAAACCAACAGATACAATACATGCATCTGGTTGATCCGGTATACTTACTCGAAACAGTGTTTAAGGTTTACGAAAAAGAGTTTCCTCCAATCGGAAATGAGGTTGATCCGAATGCCGTGGACACTAAACCAACCATACGCCCAGATCCAGCACTACTAAGAGCTAAAGGACGTCCACGGTCTACAAGAATAAACTGTGCCGAGGATATGGTCGAACATCGAGAAAAAACCGGACAAAGGAAGCATTGTACTGTATGCCTAAATCCTGGACACACAAAGCCTACGTGTCCTAATCGCTCAGCCTCCCGTCTTAATTAATTATTTGTAATTTGTATATGCGAGTTCGCCCATAACAATCGAATCAATAAAGTCAGTCTAATTCGATTTATACAGTAGGTCATCTTATATTTTCAGTCATTCAAAAAATATGTTATGATATCGTTTTCGAAGCGACTTTAAGTCAGTGTAGAATGGACGGAAATTAACTTTGTTGGTGTCATACGATAGAGAATTTCCAGTACTACGACCCCAAAATCGATGTTAGCTAAAAATTTACAATTTATACGTATGAAATTCTGCTCGAACATGCCTATCAACATTTGTTAAAATGCAACTTTATTCAAAAAAGGATGATAGCATAGGGTTGTGGAAGCCATTTTAAACCAGTGTAGAATGGACGGAAATTAACCGTGTTGGTGTCATACGATAGAGAATTTCCAGTACTACGACCCCAAACTTAATTCCCTACATTCGGACGTGAAGTCGAACTCTACATTTTCTGCAGTAACTGTTGAGTGTGCAAAAGTTCTATATTTTACCCCTTATTTAACCCATATTATTGTTGCATTCAAGCATAATTCATTGTATTTAGGTAAAGTTTCACATATACATCACAAATAGATAAAATGTCACAGTTGCTACTGATTTTGGTCACTTTTACAAGTATCTGCTGTGGCAGACTCAGGGCAACAAGGAAGCAAGCTGGAGCATAGGATTGGAGTCAAGGAAATAACGCTGCCGTGGCCACTGCCGTGGCAGCCATGACAACAACATTGGTGAAAGGGAAAAGTGAAGTGGAGCTCGACAAATAGAGGAATTCAAGCTGGTCTGTCGTGGACCACTCCTATATTTTTCTAAGCCCTGGGGCAGAATGAAGGCCAAGCCCAAAGTCCAAGAAAGAAACCCAAAGCAAGAAAAGAGGACGAATTAAAGGCATATACTCAGAAGATTTAATCTCCAATAGAGTTGCACTTTAGTTCAAACTTGTATTCTTGCCATATTAGAAAACATGGACCCAAGGCCTATATAAATGCATGTAATTCGACCTAAGGAAGGATATCTCATCTCTAGCCGTCTTCCCCAAAACCCTTGTCGTTTTCCCCCTCTCATCATGTTCTAAATTTCCCCTAGGGCTAAGGGTTGATTCTGTAAAGTAGTTGCAAGGATTGTTTTAGGAATTTTCTGTTCAAAGCAATAAAATTTCAACTTTATTTATTTTGGTTTTCACACCTCGCAAGAGTATCGGGAGAGCATTGTGAGGTTATTTATTTGTTTGATATCGAGAGAGTCAAGCATACGAATGGAATAAATACGAGTTTTCTAGTTTATGGTTAAACCATCTTGGCTTAGGGATAAGTACGAGGTTAAGTGGCTAAGGAAGAATTCAACAACATTGGTGTTCACCCTTCGATTCACGTCGAGAGGTATCATCCAAGAAGTGTTCATCAACAACACTTGGGCCTAGGGATAGAAAAAGTCATAGTAGGGATTCTTGCCAAGCTTGAAGTGCAGAGTTGTGTGATCGCTGCCGCGACAACAACAGACTTCTGCCGCGACAGGGACGACGACAGAACATGAATTTCTCTTCAGTGCAACACCTGCACTACCGAGCAAATCAATATTGGCCTATCTCTTAACCCTGAATCTTTTATCTCTTATATTCATTATTCTCCAATATTACTTTCCAGACAATTTAAACTCTTTCTCTCTCTCTCGTGCAACAACTACAAGATAAAGCTATTTTCAGTCCCTGTGGAGACGATATCCGATACTCCAAGTATCACTTTACTACTTGCGTTGTGTACACTTGCACTACATTGCGATAGGACTTTTGACACGCAACAAGTTTTTAGCGCCGTTGCCAGGGACTTGCAACATATCTTTACCCTTACTTTTACTAAACTTTTACTTTTTACTTTTTATTTTTTTGGCATTGTTTACCCTGTGCTTTTCACAAGGTCTGCTATTTGCTTATGCGCAAATCTAGACGAGGCAAAGAACCTGAGTACAAACTAGAACCTGAAATCGAACGTACGTGCAACCTCAGGAACCGAGTCTGCCTCTTGATAGCAAGAAACGACTATCTCAAGGAACAGTTAGAAGCAATGCACAACGGGGTAAATAATGAACAGGGGAATGCTGAAGATCCTCCCCTAGATAACTAGAATGGACGGCCCGCCGCTGCCGTGGCCGCACGACAGTCCTGCCGTGACTACATGATCAATGATCATGTGGAACTGGAGACCACCTTGCCAGACGTGGAAGCTGAGAACTTCGAGCTGAAACATGTTATGTTCAGCATGATAAATTCCGATGGCCAGTTTAGTGGTGCTGCAACAGAGGATGCCCGAGAACATCTGAAAACGTTTCAAGAAATCTGTGGATCGTTTAGATTACCAGGAATAAATCCGGAAATACTGAGGCTCCGGTTATTTCCTCATTCACTAAGAGACAGAGCTAAAACTTTGTGGAATAAACTAACGCTGGGTTCAATATGAACTTGGGCAGATCTCTCTCGTGAATTTTTGTCTCGTTTTAATCTTTCTCACTTATCTGAGCGATTGCGTAATGAAATTGCTACTTTTCATTAGGAAGATGACGAACCAATGCACGAGGCATGGGACATGTTTACAACTCTTCTAAGGAACTGCCCGATGTATGGATTCCCCGTGTGGAATCAAGTCATTAAATTCTACAATGCTGCCAATACACAC
This sequence comes from Hibiscus trionum, assembly GCA_030270665.1. Lineage (NCBI taxonomy): Eukaryota > Viridiplantae > Streptophyta > Magnoliopsida > Malvales > Malvaceae > Hibiscus > Hibiscus trionum. The sequence goes on from BSYR01000056.1 coordinate 11,222,884, forward strand.
TCGTATGAGAATAGATTCAGCAGCAAATGGACTACTGTTGGATAAAGATCTAGACAAAACAATGATGGTAATGAAAAACTTAGCAAAGAATGACGAGCAATTCCCTACAGCAAGGGGAGGTAAACGAGGGATAACTATAAAGGATTATGAAGCTGACAATTCCCTGAAATCACAGGTTGCTTACCTCACAAAGGCGGTGGAAAATCTGTTACGGAAAAATTTGAAACCTGTCTATTCTGCAGAAGAGGTATGTGGAACTTTTAGTGGGAACCACAGTTCAGAAGACTGTCCGTTACAGTTAGAAGAGGGGATGTACGTTGGAAATTACAATAAGCCAAGAAATTACGATTCCAACAATTACAATCCCAACTGGAGGAAAGATCCCAAGTTCTCCTGGAGCAATCCAAACAACACACTGAATCCTCAGGTGCAGAACAACCAAAACCAAGGGGCACCCAGAATCCTGTCACATCAGCAACCACAGTAGCAGCTGCAACAACAGCCGATAGCCGCACCTAGTATACTGGAGCAGACATTGGCCACATTCATGTCACAGACAGGAGCTTACATTGCAAACATGGATCACTTTGTCAAGAAAACTGAGTCATTCATGGACAAGACAGAGATGAGGATGACTAACCATGAGGCCACCCTGAAATCACTGGAGACACAGATGGGCCGGGTTTCCCAGCATATTAAGCCAAGGCAAAACGGAGGATTCCCTAGTGATACTGAGGTCACTAGAAAACCCACACATGAGCAGTGTAAAGCAATTACTACTAGGAGTGGGAAACAACTACAATGGCCGGAGATGAGAACCATATCAATTGAGGAACCGACCCTAGATACACCTATCGTGAACACTGCCCCGACAGAGGACGAGCAACCTGCTGCCGACACACCTGTCATGGCAGCAGATGGGACAGAGGAGCAAGAAAAGAATGCTGAAGAACCTAAGTCTTCTCAGATCCGAATACCATGTGAAGGACGCCTTGAAGATTACCGTCCTCCACCCTCTTTTCCACAGCAGTTACAAAAACAGAAATAAGAGTACCAGCTCAAAAAAATTTATGATATTTTTAAGCAGGTATATATTAATATCCCGCTGTTAGAGGCCATCAAGTAGATGCCCGGTTATGTGAAATTTCTCAAGAATGCCATGTCAAAAAGATCCAGACTTGGGGAACTTGAAATGGTAAAAATGACAGAGGGATGTATGACTATCTTGCACAAGCATCCACCCCAGAAGAAGAAGGGTCCTGAGAGCTTCATCATACCGTGCATAATTGGCGACAAATTTGTGGGTAAGGCACTTTGTGATCTTGGTGCTAGCATAAATTTAATGCCAAAATCCGTGTTTCAGAAGTTAGGTATTGGACGAGCACGACCCACGCCAGTCATGCTGCAGCTGGCAGACCGCTCTTACATACAACCAGAAGGGAAGATTGAAGATATTCTAGTAAGAGTGGATAAATTTATTTTTCCTGCTGACTTTCTTGTGTTAGACTGTGAAGCAGATGAAAACGCACCGATCATCCTGGGGTGACCCTTCTTAGCCACAGGCAGATCTGTGATCGATGTAGAGAAAGGAAAACTAACCATGAGAGTAAATGATCAAGAAATCAAACTCAATGTTCTCCAAGCAATCAAACATGCCGATGCAGAAGAAGAGTGCAAGACCATCGCTGAAGTAATCCTTGACCAACCATGCATCAGGTCGAGCTGCCATGACATAAAATTTGGCCACTGCCACAGCAGTCATCTGGAAGACTGTCACGGCAACAACGACTGCAGTGACTCCTCCGATTCAGAAATGTCTGACACTGAAGGTCATGAGTAGGTAAATTGGATAGGCAATTGTCCAGGTAAGTTCTTCGAGCCCCTAAATTATACCTCGATTGAACATATAATCCAAAAGCCTTCAATTAAAGAGCTATCTGTTTTAGATCTTAAGCCTCTGCCATGACAGCTTAAATACGTTTTCCTTGGTTTAAATGATACGTTGCCCGTAATTATCTCTTCCAAGTTAATGCAGAATCAGGAGCAACAACTAATTGGAATGCTACAGCAGCATAAGAAGGCCATTGGATGGACAATAGTTGACATCTAAGGCATCAGTCCGGCATTATGTATGCACAAAATTCTCCTGGAAGATGATCATAAGCCGACTATTGATGCTCAGAGACGCTTAAACGACGCTATGCGAGAAGTGGTGAGAAAATAAATTATCAAATGGCTTGACGTTGGAATCATATACACCATCTCGGATAGTAAGTGGGTGAGCCCGATGCAGTGTGTACCTAAAAAGGGAGGAATAACCGTGGTGACCAACGAAGAGAACGAACTAATCCCAACCAGGACTGTGACCTGTTGGAAGGTTTGTATGGATTACCGGAAGCTTAACAAAGCTACCCGGAAAGACCATTTCCCCTACCTTTTATTGATCAAATGCTTGACAGATTAGCGGGGAAACCTTACTATTGTTTTCTTGATGGTTACTCAGGTTATAATCAGATAGCGATTGCACCAGAGGATCAAGAGAAAACTACCTTCACATGCCCGTATGGCACTTATGCTTTTCGGAGAATGCAATTTGGACTCTACAATGCACCAGCAACCTTCCAAAGGTGCATGATGGCAATATTCTCCGACATGGTAGAGGACTTCCTAGAAATTTTCATGGACGATTTTTCCATCTTTGGAGATAGTTTTTAAGGTTGTTTAGGCAACCTACAGAAGGTGCTTGAAAGATGCAAAGAAGCGAATTTGGTCTTAAACTGGGAAAAATGCCACTTCATGGTGGAAGAAGGGATAGTCCTAGGCCACAAGGTAAGCTGTCGCGACATAGAGGTGGATAGAGCAAAAATAGAAGTCATCGAAAAGCTGCCGCCACCCACCACAGTCAAGGGGATTTAGAGTTTCTTAGGGCATGCTGGGTTTTATCAATGATTTATTGCCAATTTCTCGAAGATTACCAAGCACTTATGCCACTTATTATAGCAGAATCGTCCCTTTGACTTTAATACTGAATGTATTGAGGCATTCAGAATTCTAAAAGAGAAGCTGGTAACAGCCCCTATCGTATAGCCACAAAACTGGAGTTTACCATTCGAGATAATGTGTGATGCCAGTGACAATGCTATCGGGGCAGCACTAGGGCAGAGGAAAGATAAGCTCTTCCATGTGATTTACTATGCCGACAAAACACTGAATGATGCCCAAGTGAACTACACCACAACGGAAAAGGAACTATTAGCAGTGGTGTTCTCAATCGACAAGTTCCGTCCATACATACTTGGAACGAAGGTGGTGGTCCATACAGACCATTCAACACAGAAGTATCTGTTCACAAAAAATGATGCAAAACCGAGACTGATACGTTGGATTTTGCTGCTGCAAGAGTTCGACATTGACATCAAGGATTAAAAGGGGACAGAAAACCAAGTAGTAGACCACTTGTCGAGATTAGAGATGGGAAAGAGTCTACCGACAGATAGGACCAACATACTGGAGACCTTCCTGGATGAGCAGCTGTTTGCTGCCACAAGCACCGCCGCGACATCCATAGTAGCAGGTAAGTTTTCTGAAACCCCTTGGTACGCTGATTTTTTTAATTACATTTTTAGGGGGTACTACCTCCTGAACTTAATTACCAAGCAAGGAAGAGGTTCCAAAATGATGCAAAACATTATTATTGGGACGAACCTCTTCTTTTCAAACATTGTGCAGATCAAATTATCAGGAGATGCGTACCACGGGATGAACAGGAAGCTGTGCTTCACCACTGCCATGCTTCCCCATATGGAGGACACCTAGGTGGAAACAAAACCGCTGCCAAGGTTTTGCAATCTGGTCTCTATTGGCCCACACTTTTCAAGGATGCACAAGCCTTCTACAAAAGTTGTGACAAATGCCAAAGGACTAGGAACATCTCGAGAAGGCATGAGATGCCACTGTAGAACATTTTAGAAGTCAAAATCTTCGATGTATGGGGAATCAACTTCATGGGACCGTTCCCAACATCTTGTGGGAACCTGTACATCCTACTGGCAGTGGATTATGTGTCCAAGTGGGTAGAAGCGATCGCCACTCAGAAAAATGACGCTAAAACTGTTCAGAGATTTCTGCACAAGAATATTTTCTCCAGATTTAGCATTCCTAAGGCGATCATCAATGACGAAGGGAGACATTTTGATAATAGGGTAATTGCTACTGCCTTGAGAAAACACGAAGTAAAGCACCGGATTGTAATAGCATACCACCCTCAAACCAATGGACAGGCCGAAATATCCAACCGAGAAGTAAAGAACATACTTGAGAAGATGATTAAACCCACTCGAAAACATTGGTCTTTACACCTCAATGATGCACTCTGGGCCTATAGAACAACATTCAAAACACCATTGGGAATGTCACCCTACAAGCTTATCTATGGGAAAACATGCCACTTACCTGTTGAGATAGAACACAGAGCTTACTGGGCTATCAAGGCAGTAAATATGGACTTGGATAAGGCAGGACAAAAGAGGCTACTAGACTTGAATGAAATTGAAGAAATTCGAGCAATGGCCTACGACAATGCCAGGATATACAAAGATAAAACCAAAAGGTGGCACGACAGGAAACTACTTCCACGACAGTTCTGCCCAGGGCAATAAGTGTTGTTGTTTAATTCTAGGTTAAAACTTTTCCCAGGAATGTAACCCCCTCGTCTCGGTCTGGACAACTGACCGGTCCGAGTAGGCTACACGGGGAAAACCGAAGTGAAACCCGCTAAGCCTCTCATTCGGTTAGCAACCCTAGAAAATTTCTTTAATTATTATCTTGTCTAAATGGATTAAATTAAACCCATGTGAAAAGACAACAACGAAAGCAACAAGCGAGGCGGTCAACCCAAATAGCATACCAAAAACAGCCCATTTTAGCTTAAACTGCAGGCCGTATCGAAACGCCCAGAGGGTGTATCGATACGCATTGACTAGGTCAACTGGCCAAAGTCAACTCGAGGAGACCGTATCGATACGCCCTCATCAGTCAATTTCTCGTGGTCAACGCTACGAAGACTGTTCCGAAATGCCTAGGACCGTTTCGATACTCTCAATTTCTCGTCAAAATCTCAGATTTCCAGTAGCAAAATTGTATCGAAACACCCCTCCCGCGTATCGATACGCCTGGCCTGAAACAAGGGGACCGTATCGAAACAGGACCAACCGTTTCGATACGCCTACTGCGAGCAAACTAGTTTTAGCTGGTTTATGGCACAAGGCTGCCTCAAACACCAACTAAAACCTCCCACAACCAACATGCATTAACTCTAGATACAAGGCATCCTATAACAAGCGTGCTTAGCACTCAACATACATATAAAAGCCATTCCATAAGAGAAGCATCAATCAACAAGATAAGCATTTAGATAGGAACTTGCATACAAGCATGCATATCAAAACCATTTAGTCATAGGAAACATACATACACTTAAGCAATGCATACACAAGACTTGCATGCCTTCAACATAAAAACTTAAGCATCTTATAAACACATGGCTTACAACTCTAACACCAAAGCATAGGCATCTCAAAGAAACATGGTTTACAATTCCATCAACACAAAGCATTAACAACATAAAGCCTACATGAAGGAGTCTAGATACACACTCCTAAAACACGTATCATTTCCCATTTCTAAACTACTACATTATTTAATAAACCATACTTGAGCAAACTACCACACGGTTGGACGCCCTTTTCGTACTCCTTGCTAACTCCAAGCTAATGATCTGCATTGTCGGAAAAAGGAGAGCGTAAGCATAAAGCTTAGTGAGCGGAGCTCAAAAACATAACAACGAAAATGTAGGGTTCAAAGCTTTCTTTAAAATAAAGGCCAACACATACAATCCATCCAACGGCATAATCCTCTTACTAACATCCAAGTTCAACCACAGGTCAACAATATAGATATTTATCATGGCATCACACTTCATGGTTTTCACAAAGGCATAATCCTAGATTTAAAGCAAAACCATTAAGAGGGAAATGATATAGTGAGACACAAACATGAACAATACATGGTATGCACAAGCATAACCAAAACACACGGTGGGACCACACATCACCGTTCGACTAGTAGTTTTCCGATGGGACCACAAATCACCGTACTCTTCTGCTAGTCACTACTGGTGGGACCACACATCACCGTAGTCTTATACTAGTCACTACCGTTGGGACCACACATCACCGTAGTAACGACAACCATCACGTGAGGTTCGACACCAACCATGCAACACGATATACAAATCAACATCATGCGACATGAACACACTATATCATGCACGACCAAAACAACTTGTAACAAAATCCACAATTATGCAAAAACTTACTACTTACAATCTTACCAACCGCAAGTGGTCTTACTTACCATTTTCGTGCACAACATGCACCAACTTATATATATTTTACAAGGTATATCAACAACACCATTGATTTCATCATGCATGATCAACAACATAATAACAAACAATATGCTTCCTTCCAAAGTATTGGAATTTCATGCATAACAAATTATCACCACAAGTAATGAAGAACAAACGGTAAAAAGGGAAATTTAAAGAGGCGATACAGATCAACTTACTCTTGAGTTTAGATTGACCTTTCAAGCTCAACCCAAACTCTTTCAAAACCATCTTTGAACCAAAACGTTGCTTAAAAACATTTCCACTCATCATTCGCACACCAATGCAAACCACAAAGTCGTTTCAAGCTTCCAACTTCCCGAGATCGCGTCCGAACCGCCCAAGGCCAAATCCTCTATTTCTAACCAATCAAAAACAATGTATTAACCTCTTAATCGACCACAAATTTACTGTTATACATCAGCTCACAATTTCACAATATTTTCTCAACAATTCAAAGCCGAAATCCTCCCAAATAATCTCATTTTCGTACTCCAGCGAAACCCAGCCATTACCCCTCAAATTAAACAATTAAAACACTCCAAAACATGTCCAAAACATCATCATAAATCAGTACAACCATCAGCCCTTCATTTCCCCATACAAACACCTCAAAACTCTTAATTTCCACTCCTAAAAATCACCTACAGCTGTAAGTTCGGGAATCCAATCAAACCAACACTATTACCACTCAAAAATCATCAAATATCATCTAAAAACACCTACCCAATGTCACTATAACATCAGCCCAACAATTTTTCACAAAACCCCTCCAAAACACAAATTTTGACACTTTTAATATACCCCTAAAAACCCATTTTGGGATTCTTTATAAAACCCAACCAAATTGAGATATAAGGTTCCTTAGGGTAAGGTTAGTTCAAAATTCAACTCTATCAATCAAAAACAACCCAAGAAGCCATTAAAGTTTCATACTTTCTTTAAAACTTTGAAATCTTGAAAATCTCTATAATGGTGTTTTTGAAAATCTAAAACTATCAATGTGCTAGAGATTGATAGGACAAGTCAAAACGGTCTTACCTCGTTGAAATCACTTGAATTGATAGAGGAAATGAATGGAATAGCATTTAGGGGTTTAGAGAGTTTTTGACGTGAAAATCCAAAGGAGGAAGAATATGAATAGTGAAAAACCCCTTTTCCACTCATCTTAATTCCTTTACTTTAAAATTTACAAGTTTGCCATTAATGAATTTCAAATCCTTTTTTTTCTTTTTCTTTTTTTAAAACCAAAGTCTAATTTAATCAAACCGAGTCCAACGACTCGAACCTGACTCACACGCTCAACTTCTGACCCCGAAACCCGGGTGTTACAAGGAAAGCTTAAATCTAGATGGTCTGGTCCTTTTTAAGTGGTCCAGGCTTTCCCCCATGGTGCCATTACAATCAAATCCCTAAAGGACGGTCACCAATTTAAAGTCAACGGACAAAGACTAAAGCATTATCAGGGGACTGAAGCCCCAAGGATGCAGGAAGTAGTTAATTTAGGATATGCCCCTCAAGGCATCCCTAATTTAACTTAGTTTTTATTTTATTTTATTTATTTATTATGAATTATGATTTAATTATTTTATTTTATTTATCATTTTTTTAGGAAACAAAGGAAACAGGCCGAAGAGAAGGAATGAACAAGCCCACCATACCCATAGTAGCCCAAAAAGCCCAACAGACAAATCTTTCGTCACAGCCTGTCATCAACTGTCGCGACAGACGCGGAAAAGACAACATGTCACCAAGCTGTCGCGATAGACACGCAAACGCGTAACAGACGCGCAGTAGACACAGAAACGCGTGACAGACGCCTCAAAAACTGCGTAACAGCTGGCCCCGTTATTCGCGCCTGTCGTTACAGCTCCAATGGGCAGAAAATCACCCATCTATATAAACCCTTATTCATTATTCATTTCTCACCTCATTCTCATTTTCTAAACTTGTTTCCTCTGTTTAAGATCTTTAAAATTTTTCTTTAAATTTTCCACAATCCTTGCAAAATGACTAGCAGACAAACCCGTCGTGGTGCTGCCTCCAGTTCTGCCGCAGCAGTCTCCACCCCAAGCCATAACGCAATTCCAGACCGTTTCGCCTCCACCGACTCCGCCACGAGATACCACAGCTCCTTCAAGAAGAGGGACATGTGGGAGGAAATAGGGTTTCTCTACACCGAATCCACGAGAGACCTAGGGCTTGAAAGCTTCATAGCAAGAAAAATCCATGCACTCAAATGGCAGCAGTTTGCTGCCCAACCGGAAGAGATGAACATCACACTCGTTAAGGAGTTCTACGCTACTGTCGACAGCAAGGACATCACGACAGTGATAGTTCGAGGTAAACAACTCTCCTTCGAGCCTTCCTACATCAACACCCTCTACGGCTTATATGTGAGTAAGAAGAAGGACTCCCACAAGAGATTCGTCAATAGTCTATCGCCGGCAGATTACGACGCGGTCATGGAAGAGCTCACCAAGGAAGGGACAGAGTGGAACACCGACCCAAAACACCGATGGAATGTAAAGAGAACTCAGTTTACTCCAGAAGCCAAATTATGGAATCACTTTGTGAAGAAACGCATCATGTCATCCTCCCACAACAGCACCGTCGACAGACTAAGGTTAGCCCTTGTACATTCAATTTTAAATGAAAGATCAATAAATGTCGTCCACTACATACAGGAAGGAATTCTCGAATGTGCCCTCCGACCATCGGGACCCCTTGTCTTCCCATACCTCATCACCACCATATGCCGAGGCCACAACGTACCAAAAATTGCTGAAGACGTAAAAGTCCGAGGGAAAGGATGGACGGAGCGAAACATCTTCAGCCTGATGGAACTGAAAGCTGCCACCCCACTGCCCTACTTCAACCCCTCTGCCACGGCAGAGCAAACATCAGGCCCCAGCTCCGCCGAACCTGCCGTAGCAGAACAACAGCCAACGGAAGCAGCTCCTCCACCAGACACCTCTGCCCAGATTCTGTCGACACTTAAAAGAATGGAGGAAAGGTAGCTCGAACTGATGAGCTACATGAGGGATTTCACGACAGCAACAGTAAATTTTATTCATAATGATTTACATTTTACACATGTGTCGTTCCCCTCCTTCCCAAAACAGTTTTTTGCTGCCCCCACACATAATCCTACTCCTGCTGCGAGCCCTAAAACTCCGTCTGCTGCCTCTACACCTACACCGGCCACGACAACTGAAGGCGGCAGCCAACCTGCCACTGCCAGAGGCGAGAAAAGAAAGGAGCCCCTGCCGGAACTCAACAAAGAATATTTGAAGGGTTCTCCTCCTCTTCCGTCTGGCAGGATTCTGACGGGGAACCCTTAGTTGCCCGAGACATCTCCAAGGACTTCACGCCAATGAAAAGGCAAAAGCTCAACGAGAGTGGCGAAGGACCCTCCGGCCAAGGCAGATCTGCCAGCAGCAGCAGCTCCGACGATGAGGTCGTGGTTTTGGACAAGCCCCAACACATCTCGCCAACACGTGTCCAACCACCTCAGGAAGCAAAGAAGAAGATAGCCTCTACCTCTCCCAGCACACTGCCGGCACCTGCCATGAAAGTCACTACCCGCCGGCAGCTCTAGATCAGCAGTAGCAACAATGACAGCTCCTCAAATTAAGTTTCTATCTTATATTTTGTTGTTTTTGCTGTTTTAAATATTTTATGATGTATTTTTCTGTTTTTTATCTTTTATGTTGTCATGCATTGAGGGCAATGCAACCCTCGAGTTTGGGGTGGCGTCCCTCCATCAATGAAGTCGTAGTTATGTCTTAAAATTGTGTCTAAGTATTAGTTATTATTTAGATTATTTTTGTATTTAAAAAAAAATTGGCTTAAGTCTTTGAACTGAACTTACCTGCCGCGACATACTCTGTCGTGGCAGTGCCTTTATGAGGTTTTAGGAACTGTTTAGAGCCTTGCTATAGTTCTGATCTTTAAAACACCCTCTGTGACTCTTATATGATGTCTAGACTTCTATTTTGTAACTAGAGTAGGAAAACTTAACCACTTGAACTGCCCCTAGAGGTGCCTAACACTGGCTCTAGGAAAAGAATATAAGAAAAACTTAGACTCAATACCCCTAGAGGTGCCTAATACTGGCTCTAGGAAGTTAGCTAGAGGTGCCCAAAAACAGGTTCTAGTCAACTCAAAATAAGAAAAACACCGAGTCTAATTCAGAAAAAAAATAAAGGAGCCTAAGAATTGCCTCCAAGAAAATGAAAATTGGCATAAAATTTCAAGTGAGTAGCTTAACTATTCTAGTAAACTAAAGGAGTCTAGGCACATATTTGTTCACAAAACATGCACACACTACAAAAGACCTATAGCATGGTTCCGAATAAATCCAGAAACATCTGACAAAGTATTGCTCGTGATAGGGCATGTGTGGTAGGTAATGAAAAGTTCGCTGAATTAAGCCAAACCAAAAAGTTTTTCAGTTTAGTTAGGTCATATTTGGTTGAGGGCAAGCAAGAACTTGAGTTTGGGGGTGTGTTGAGTGTGCAAAAGTTCTATATTTTACCCCTTATTTAACCCATATTATTGCTGCATTCAAGCATAATTCATTGCATTTAGGTAAAGTTTCACATATACATCACAAATAGATAAAATGGCACCGTTGCTACTGATTTTGGTCACTTTTACAGGTATCTGCTGTGACAGACTCAGGGCAGAAAGCAAGCAAGCTGGAGCACAGGATTGGAGTTAAGGAAATAACGCTGCCGTGGCAGCCATGACGACAACATTGGTGAAAGGGAAAAGTGAAGTGGTGCTCGACAGATAGAGGAATTCAAGCTGGTCTGTCGTGGACCACTCATATATTTTTCTGAGCCCTGGGGCAAAATGAAGGCCAAGCCTAAAGTCCAAGAAAGAAACCCAAAGCAAGAAAAGAGGACGAATTAAAGGCATATACTCAGAAGATTTAATCTCCAATAGAGTTGCACTTTAGTTCAAACTTGTATTCTTGCCATATTAGAAAACTTGGACCCAAGGCCTATATAAAGGCATGTAATTCGACCTAGGGAAGGATATTTCATCTCTAGCCGTCTTCCCCAAAACCCTTGTCTTTTTCCCCCTCTCATCATGTTCTAAACTTCCCCTAGGGCTAAGGGTTGATTCTATAAAGTAGTTGCAAGGATTGTATTGTTTTAGGAATTTTATGTTCAAAGCAATAAAACTTCAAGTTTATTTATTATGGTTTTCACACCTCGCAAGAGTATCGGGAGAGCATTGTGAGGTTATTTATTTGTTTGATATCGGGAGGGTCAAGCATACGAACGAAATAAATACGAGTTTTCCAATTTATGGTTAAACCATCTCGACTTAGGGATAAGTACGAGGTTAAGTTGCTAAGGAAGAATTCAACAACATTGGTGTTCACCCTTCGATTCACGGCGGGAGGTATCATCCAAGAAGTGTTTATCAACAACACTTGGGCCTAGGGATAGGACAAGTCATAGTAGGGATTCTTGCCAAGCTTGAAGTGCTGAGTTGTGTGATCGCTGCCGCGACAACAACAGACTTCTACCGCAACAGGTGCTACCGTGACAGGGACGACGGTAGAACATGAATTTCTCTTCAGTGCAACACCTGCACTACCGAGCAAATCAATACCGGCCTATCTCTTAACCCTGAATCTTTTATCTTTTATATTCATTATTCTCCAATATTACCTTCCAGACAATTTAAACTCTTTCTCTCTCGTGCAACAATTACAGGATAAAGCTATTTCCAGTCCTTGTGGAGACGATATCCGATACTCCAAGTATCACTTTACTACTTGCGTCGTGTACACTTGCACTACATTGCGATAGGACTTTTGACACGCAATAGTAACCGACATAGTGGTTGTGCTATCTTCGAGAAGTCTTTTATAAATCGCCTTTAGAAACCTGCATGTCCAAGAAAAGAGCGAATATCCCTCACAGTTGTGGGATATGGGAGTGAGCGGATAATGTCTGTCTTAGCCTTATCAACAGAAATTCCTTCAGAAGATACTATATGTCCTAACACTAAGCCTTTGTTAACCATGAAGTGACATTTTTCGTAATTAAGTACAAGGTTAAACTCAATGTAGCGTTTTAATACATTAGTTAAATTAAGCAAGCACTCACCAAAAGAATTTCCATATACAGTGAAGTCATCCATAAATACTTCAATCCCCTTCTCAACATAATCTGAAAATATACTTACCATACATCGTTGGAATGTAGCCGGAACGTTATATAGTCCAAACGACATTTGTCGATAGACGAAGGTTTCAAATGGGCATGTAAATGTGGTTTTCTCTTGGTCCTTAAGGGCTACGGGAATTTGAAAGAAACCTGAAAAACTATCGAGACAACAATAGTGAGATTTACCAGCTAATCTTTCAATCATTTGATCAATGTATGGTAAAGGAAAGTGATCTTTTCGGGTTATAGAATTCAACTTTCTGTCATCTATGCAAACTCGCCATCCATTCTGAACTCGAGTTGAAACTAACTTACATTCGTCATTTCTGATTATCGTGACGCCGGTTTTTTTAGGAACAATATGAATAGGACTTACCCACTCGCTGTCCGAGATTGGATATATAATATCGGTGTCTAGAAGTTTTTGAATTTCGGCTTGTACTACCTTCATCATGGGATCATTCAAGCGTCGATGACCTTGTCGAGACGGCTTTGCCCCTTCCTCTATTTTGATCTTGTGCATACAAGTTGAGGGGCTAAGTCCTTTGATGTCTGCAACCGTCCAATTGATTGCTTTCTTATACTTTCGCATGACTGTTACAAGGTCGACTTCCTCCTCTCCGGTTAATTCATTCGAAATGATAACTGGTAAGGTATCATTATCTCCCAAGAAGGCGTACTTAAGGTGAGATGGAAGTTCCTTTAATTCCAACTTCGGAGCCTGTAAAATATATGGCAAAGGTTTAGTCTTAGATGGAATTAAAGCTAAATCAGAATTAATAAAGGAAACAAGTTCGTTCTCCCTTTCTTCCTCATTATCGCAAAGCTCATAGTTGATATCAAAGTTATAAAAAACATTTGAATATGCATACTCTTCTATACATGGATCAACAATATCAATTAAGTTAACAGATTCAACTTGATTAGGATACCTCATTGCCTTATAAACATCGAATTCTACTACCTCACCGTCGAATTCCATGGATAAAAGGTCGCTCCTTACTTCTATTTTCGTGTTTGCTGTGCTAAGGAATGGACGTCCCAACAACACTTTGAAGCAAGTGTTTGTTCTATCGTGAGCCATATCGATCACGTAAAAGTCCGCAGAGAAAAACAAGACATCTACCTTTACCAGTATATTTTCCAACACTCTTTCTAGATAGATGATTGATCGATCTGCCAACTGTATCGTAATTCTCGTTTCCTTCAAAGGATCATTAGTTATCATTTTATAAACAAAAAGCTACATTACATTTATAGAAGCTCCAAGATCGCACATAGCACGTTTAATAGATATGTTACCAATTTGACAGGGTATAGCAAACATACCTTGGTCCTTCATTTTGGGTGGTAACTTACGTTGAAAAACTGCAGAAATGTGCTCTTCCAAGTTTACCTTTTCGTGTCCGGTGAGTTTTCGCTTGGTTTTGCAAAGCTCTTTGATGAAACGAGCGTACATTGGCACTTGTCGAATAACTTCTAAGAGGGGAATGTTCACTTGGATTTTTTTAATCACTTCGACGATCTCTTTTTCTTCGGCTCTTTTGTCACGTTTCACCAATCTTGATGTGAAGGGAGGTGCGACTACAAGGGGTGGCAAAGGAGTATGAGATGGTGGTAAAGGGTTACCTTGGTTTTTGTTACCTTCTTTTTTGGGTGGATTGTTGTCTTTTAGTGGCTCTTTCGGTACTATAATGGTCCCACTGCGGAGAGTAATTGCACTTACATTTTCTTTGGGGTTAGACTCTGTCTGAGAAGGTAACCTCCCTTATGACTCTATTCTTCCTAATCATTAGGCAATCTGACTTATTTGCTTGTCCATTTCTTGAAGATGGGCCTCCGTACGTTTTGAAATTATTACTGAGACATAGCCAACCTCTCTACAATGGACTCTAGGTTCGACTTTTGTTGAAACTATCGGTTAGGCTACCTTTGCTGATATTGTTGTCTTTGGTCCTGCGCAAACCCTTAGTCTCTCCACCCTTGATTGGCAGTAGGGTAGTACTGTTTTTGATGGGATCCCAGAAAGTTCCCCATCACTTTCACTTGTTCATTGTCTTCTTCTTGGATCATCGAGCAACAATCCGTCGGGTGTTCGAGGCTTGTGCATATCCCACAAAGTCTAGAAACAATTTTCCTATCTGCAACCAAAGTTTGAACAATGTTAGCTAATTTATCAATCTTGCTTTCTAATGAAACAATACTACCTCATTAACTCTTCGAGATGGTTCACTCGGTTGGTAGAAGCGTTATGAGTTGGCTGTCATGGTCGAAATCAATGTCCTTGCTGCCGCCGGGGTCATATTGAGTAGGGCTCCTCTGCTAGCTGCATCAACTACTTTCATATATGTAGGGGTTAGTCCTTTATAAAAATATTGAATAAGTGTTTGATCTGACAAACCGTGTTGTGGGCATTTGGCGCATAGTTTCTTAAAGCGCTCCCACTATTCATAAAGTGTTTCAGTATCCTTTTGTCGGATACTTAGAATATTTCGCCTCATTTTGCTTGCTTTAGCGACTGGGAAGAACCTATCAAGAAACAAGCAAGCCATTTCAGTCCAGGTAGTAACCGAGTTAGAAGGTAAATCATAAAGCCAATCCTTAGCAATATCAGATAAAGAAAAGAGAAAGGCGTGAAGTTTAATTTGATCCTCAGATACTCCTTGTGGTTTCGTAGTTGAGCAAACCATGTGGAACTCCTTAAGGTGTTTGTGTGGGTTTTTGTCGGGAAAACCGTGGAAGGTTGGTAGGAGATGAATCAAGCCCGTTTTTAGTTGGGACGACATTTCACCATTCGGGAAGGTTATGCACAAGGGCTGATTGTCATCTGGTGCCCTGATCAGTTGTTAGATCGTCTGTTTGTTGTCTCCCATTTGGCTTTGTTCTTCAAAGTGTGTTTCGGGTTGGGATGATTTGATATCTTATTGGAATCGTTGTTGGCGCAGCTTATATTGCCTCTCTCGGTTTCATTATACGTTTCGTCGTGCGTTTCGTCGTCTCGCAAATGCTTTAATTTCCGAAATGAATTCAATCTATTCTCCCAGATTTCTCCTGGTTATAAACAATAAAAAACAAACAGTAAAAGTTGTCGCAGTCCCCGGCAACAACGCCAATTTTGACACGCGTTGTAACGTGTCAAGAATAATTTCCTTCATCCAAATAAATAAATAAATAAATAACAAAGGAATTAAATTAAATATAGATAGGGAAGTAGGAGTCGAACCCACAAGGACTTGGACTTTCCTTGTTGCACCTTTGACGTTTCTGAACCAAGAGATGATGGAATTGAATTTGTGTGATTTGGGGGGGGATTGCAATGAAATAAGGGTAATCTTCACTGATGGTCACTTTTGTTTTGGGTTTGTTTTATTATGGTCACCCGAATTCAAAAAAGATTATTTTGGCCACTTACGTTCGAAACCGTTTCTGAATTGGTCACTGGACCGTTAACCTCCGTTAATTAAAAAATAAAAATTTCTAATTTGACCCCCAAACTTTCAAAACTTCATTTTTTATCATCTTCCCCAATCTGCTTTCCTTGCGCCTGAATCACAGTACTTCCCTCCCTAAAAGTTTCCGAGTTCAATAAGTTACAGTACTTGCTTCTATGTGTGAATTAATTTCAGGGTAAAGTATGCCAGGTAACACCGAACTATAGGGTGTGACCTGTTTTTAACATCAACCTTTTAATTGGTCCAAACTTACCACCGAACTTTATTTTTCGACTCGTTTATATCACCCTGCCGTTAAATCGTTAACGCCGTGATGACATGGACGCTGCACCAAAACGACGTCGTTTTGGTGCCGCTATTTTGATAATAAATGACCCAAAACGACGTCGTTTTGCTAACGAAAATATATGAAATTGTGCACTCAATAGGATTCGAACTTAAGACCTTAAGCATCAAAGACAAACATCTTAACCACCAAGCCAACCTAATATCTTTGAATTAATTTTAGCACAAATAATATATATTCCCAACTGTAGTTTGTCATATAAATATATTATTTCTAATATAAAAATATTCAAATATTTTTATTAATAATATTAAATATATAAATAGATAAATATATTATTATAAAAACTAAATGACTAATTTTCAAAACAAAATTTGTTTAAAAAATCAAAAATTCGACAAAACTTAATCCCTAAACTCATAAACCCTAACCCTAAACTATAAACTTTAAACCCTAAAATTTTATTCATAAACAAATAATATTAAAATATATAAACAAATAATATATTATTATAAAAACTAAAAATCTTATTTAAAAATATAAAAAAAATTAATATTTAGGAAAAGACCCAAAAATTCACCAAAATCTTAAAGATTTGGGGTTTAGGTTTTAGGGTTTAGGGTTTAAGATTTTGGTGAATTTTTGGGTCTTTTTGTAAATTTTAAAAATTTTATATTTTTTAAATAAATTTTTTAGTTTTTATAATAATATATTATTTGTTTATATATTTTAATATTACTTGTTTATGAATAAAATTTTAGGGTTTAAAGTTTATAGTTTAGGGTTAGGGTTTATGAGTTTAGAGATTAAGTTTTGTCGAATTTTAAATTTTTTAAATAAATTTTGTTTTAAAAATTAGTCTTTTAGTTTTTATAATAATATATTTATCTATTTATATATTTAATATTATTAATAACAATATTTAAATATTTTTATATTAGAAATAATATATTTATATGAAAAACTACAGTTGGGAATATATATTATTTGTGCTAAAACTAATTCAAAGATATTAGGTTGGCTTGGTGGTTAAGATGTTTGTCTTTGATGCTTAAGGTTTTAGGTTCGAATCCCATTGAGTGCACAATTTCATATGTTTTGGTTAGCAAAACGACGTCGTTTTGGGTCATTTATTATCAAAACAGCGGCACCAAAACGACGTCGTTTTGGTGCAGCGTCCATGTCATCACGGCGTTAACGATTTAACGGCAGGGTGATATAAACGAGTCGAAAAATAAAGTTCGGTGGTAAGTTTGGATCAATTGAAAGGTTGATGTTAAAAACAGGTCACACCCTATAGTTCGGTGTTACCCGGCATACTTTACCCTTAATTTTATTAGTTGTGTGTGTATATCACCGTACTCGTTAATTTTTTACCGTCGAAGAAACCAATTGTCGTGAAATATGGTCTTAACCATGTTACCTACCTGATTGAGCAGGTTCACCCTAATCTCTTCATATTGTGTTTTATATTTTGCATTGTTTTATTTCTAAGTGGAGAAAACTAATGATTTCATTACTCTTCTTTTGCAGAACAAGGCACAATTGGTTGTTATTGCCCATGATGTGGATCCCATAGAGTTGGTAGTGTGGCTCCCTGCTTTATGCAGAAAGATGGAGGTCCCTTACTGCATTGTCAAGGGAAAATCCCGTTTGGGATCGGTAATTTTCTTTTGGATTCGAGTGGTTTTTGGCAATGTCGAGTTTAGAATTTTGACTTATTTGCTTTTTAATGCTACTGCAGATTGTTCACAAGAAAACTGCTGCCGTCTTGTGCTTGACCACAGTTAAGAATGAAGATAAGTTGGAGTTCAGCAGAATCCTTGAGGCCATCAAGGTATGACTACACCTGCAATTTTATTCCCTATTTTACTGATTGAAACCAATGAAATGGTGGGTTTGTTATATGAATCTATAATCCGGTTATACGATAAATGGTTAACATGGTAAGTGATGGAACAGGCAAACTTCAATGACAAGTATGAGGAGAACAGGAAGAAGTGGGGAGGTGGTGTGATGGGATCAAAGTCGCAGGCCCGAACCAAGGCGAAGGAGAAGGTTCTTCAAAAGGAAGCTGCTCAGAGGATGACCTGAGACCACAACAGCATGAGTGGTTCCTTTTGGTTTTTGTTTGATTGTTGACAGCAGAGGAATAATAAGTATATTATCATTTATATTGTAAACACTCCTAGAGTAGTTTAGGAAGAAAGCTTTATGTTTTTGTAATGGATCATTTGATGAGTTTTAATTGAACCAATCTTTGAGGCAATTAGCAAAATGGGATAAGACGCTGGTAATGGTGGGAGCATGGTTTGAACATCCCCATGGCATTAATAGGAAACCCAACCACCCATCTATTATCTCAGGCCCCAACACCTTCCATAGTTTGGTCGACTCGTACCAATACGGCACCGTTATGTATTTCTCCCCTCGGCATGCCCCCTCCACTATCGTCTTTCCACACCTCTCGGCCGACTCTAATGGCATTAAACTGATTTCCACCTGCCACCCCCGCCAACTAACATCAGGATAAGTTTATCACTTGCATATAAAGTGTATTTAAGATTAGGGAAGATGGTAAAAAATGAAGTTTTGAAAGTTTGGGGGTCAAATTAGAAATTTTTATTTTTAATTAACGGAGGTTAACGGTCCAGTGACCAAAATAGAAACGGTTTCGAACGTAAGTGGCCAAAATAATCTTTTTTGAATTCGGGTGACCATAATAAAACAAACCCAAAACAAAAGTGACCATCAGTGAAGATTACCCATGAAATAATTTAAGAGAGCAAGAATATTGGTTTAAAAACTTAAAACTAACAATAAAGATATTCAACCTTGGCTAAGCTTTGACTTGTTCTACTCGGTTCATTGATAGAGATTTTAATTTCGAAAAACTTGTTGGCGAAATTACTTCAAGGTCAATCCTTGAATTTTCTTTGTAAACTGAATTTCCAAAACCTATGTTTAGTTTCAGTTTTGATAATTTTTTTAAACCAACTCAATGTTTGACAAAACAAATTCTTTAAGCTCGTAACCAACTCGAAAAGTTAATTCAATAAAAACAATTCGATCTCAATTTCCTTTAGTAATCTATTTACTAAGTGTGTTCCTTGGAAGTCAGATTTGTTTCAATAACTTATCATCCTTCCCACTTGATGGATCAAAAAAATTATTTTCTCCAAAGTCAATCTTTGGGTTTAAAAATCATTTTGATTTTAAAGATAAAGTACGAAGAAATCGAGAAAAGTTTCCTAAATGTTTGAAGCTTAATTTCGAACCTCGCCTTGAGAACACGTCATTGCATAAGCCTTTGGCTTACGAAGATCTAGCCGAGCATGGTTATTAAATTAGTCATGCTCGACGTTTTAGAAATAATCTAAAGAAAAATAAGAAAAGAACTTAAGGAAAAAACTAAGAAGAGTAAAAATTCAAGAGAAAGATGAAATGCTATTCAAATTGATCATGAAGTCTTATCCCAAAAAGGGGTATTTATAGTACTTCAAATAACCTAGGTTAACCTAAAATGATAATTAAAAATTAAACAAAATAATTATCGAAAGTTTAAAATTTAAAATTCAAAAGTCTGGAGATAGGCTATCTGATAAGCGGCTTGATAAGCTATCACTACTGTTGACGTCAGCTTTTAGAAGACGCTGACGTGGCGCCCAGTAAGCATTCATGCCCTAATTCATGCCCATGAATCTGCCCATGACTCCATCATTTTCTGCAGCATTCCAGCTTATTTTCAGCATCACGTCCCCTGCATGAAAATAACATAAAACAGCCCAGTTAAGTCCCTCAAACTTGTATTTAATCGAAATAAGGACCAAAAACACAACCAAAATAAATACTCATCACATGGCCATGCTCGAATAAGTTGATATGAGATATAATAGTTATTCGTTTATAATAGTCTATTCAAGATATCAAGAAATATTATATGGACTATACAAGTGTGACTGTTCCATGACTTGTGCCCAATCTAGATATAAAGAATAAAAGGATGTAATACATAAATAGAGTTAATCACGAAAATGTTATGTCGAATCATGATTTCCTATAACTTAGGTGACAATGACATATTGCTAGATATCACTCATTGTTTGTAATATTAGAAATGTTCTAATATTTACTATTAACGTTACATGAACCTACATGGTCACACTCACAGTTGAAATGAGCATATATTAAACGAATTATATATGTACAAATTTGTTGTACACGAATTTAGTTAAATTAATATATATTTGATATATATAATTTAACTATCAGGTAAATATTAAAAGAAAAATAATTATTGTAATTATGTCTCTTTTAATATATAAATAATATAATTCGGTTTAAATCAATATATATATTAAAATCTTAATTAAGTTAAATTAAGATTATATATATATTAAAATCCCAATTAAGTTAAATTGTGATTATATATTTAATATATAAATATTGAAATCCTAGTCGAGTTGAATTAGGATTTATTTAATATATATATATATTGAGATCCTAATTAAGTTGAATTATGATTATATATGTATTTAATATATATATATATTGAAATTCTAATTAAAGTTGAATTAGGATTATATATATTTAATATAGGGTTAAGATCAACTTACACTATGTAAAACTCAACTAGTTTTACACTAATTCATGACCATTAGATAAGTGAAATGGATGCATAAGATTAACTCCTTACTTTTTTTTTCAAGTGATAATCTTTACATATCCTACTTCTAACTTCATCCATTCATTTCACTCATCTAATGGTCATAGATTAGTGTAAAACTAGTTGAGTTTTACATAGTGTAACTAGATCTCATCCCTTTAATATATATTGAAATCCTAATTAAGTTGAATTAGGATTATATATATATAATATATATTGAAATCTTAATTAAGTTGAATTAGGATTATATATATTTAATATATATATTAAATCCTAATATAAGTTAAATTAGGATTTCAAAGGCTATATAACAGCATGAGAGATCTAGCAATCATCAAGGCTTTTTGGAGAAAACCCTCTAAATAGTTTATAGAGTTTTTATATGCTTGTTCCCTTCTAAACGGTTTAGAGAATTTTTTATATGCACGTTTCAACTGGGTGAACTACGTAGATGTCGGAGCGTTAGCGTTGCGGCTTAGGAATCGACATTGTGAAATCATGATAGAATATCTATCTTCTCCGAATTAGAATTCCAGATTTTAAATATGTAATTTTTACCCTTATTCACCCCAATTCGTTCCTCGTACATAGATCTCTGATGGTAATCGCCAGATAATTTTTCCGCTGCGTCATGGGGTGTACCGGCGTGACCCAACTGTGGGATCAGAGCCACTTTGTTGAGTGGATTAAATTAACCGATATGACCAAGAGGGGGTGAATTGACACTTTTAAAAATGAAAGGAGCAAAAGGAACAATTAAAAATGAAAAATAAGGCACTTATAGTGGTTCAAGCTTCTAAACAAGCTCTACATCCACCATCTTATCTCTCACAAGACTAATATATTGCCCAATTACAAACCATCACTCCCCAAACTTGAAAGAAAGATGAACAATTGAGAATTCTACAAGTTGGGTACACAATTTGACTCTAATATGCTCAAGGGTTTGGAATAAATGCTTTGATGTTGCTTGAAGGTTCAATAGTTGTTGCTGGTGCTTTGGAGACTTGTTTTTATATCTTCTCATTGATTTCTTTCCGTTTGGATAGTTGAGATCATCAATAAAGTCGTTGAGGCTCTCTTTTCCCTCCATAAATGTTGTTATGCAACTACTCGTATCGAAACATGAGGTATTGTATCGAAACAGACACACACAAAAAGAAAGAGCCATTGTGTGTAAAAAGGATTCGTATCGAAATGGCTATAGGCCGTATCGAAATAGTTTGAAACTGTAAAATGAAAAAAGGACGTATCGAAACGGATAAAAACTGTATCGAAACGTTTTGAAACTATAAATTGGTGTTTCGAAACAACCTAAGGGTGTATCAAAACACTTAACCAAAATTTCAAAAGTCTATTTCTGAAAAGTAACGACCAGTTCATTTAATGCTCGATTTTGAAAAAAGTTTACCCCCGCATCGAAACGGGTATGAGCTATTTCGAAAAAACAGAAAATTCAAAAGCCTAGATAAAGGTTGTATCGAAACGAACGTTTCCAGTGGCAAAACGCATCGAAACACTTTGGGGGTGTTTCAAAACGCCTAGGAAATTTTGTATAGTTTGGCTTTGAAACACATAGAAAAAATTATGGGATTTAAGTGTTGACTTCAAAACATTTTAAGTATAAATTTTACTTGTCAAATGTAAGTATTTTGATTACTTAAAAATTTATTTACTTTGCAATTTAGTCCTTCGTTTGTTTGTTATATCAAAATCAAATATTGGTTTTACACACTTGTACGATACGAATTCTGGTTTTAATTACTTGGGTGATGTAATTGTATGAGATACATGTTATTTTTTATTTATTTAGCAAATATATGATATTTGTATGAGCAAATCTATTCAATCATGGTTAATCTGTTAATACTGTTAAAAAATGTTCATAATATTGATGTTTAAGAGTTAATCATCAAGATCTTTGTCGATAGGTTTGAAATATTATATGTTAATTGTTAACATATTCAATATGAAGTTTTAGGGTTTTAGATGTTTAGTGTTGACACACATGAGTTATTTTCAAATTCTACAAAAACCAATATTATATATTAGACTAATGGTTAGTCTATAGATTTCGTGCGGGAAAGTAAAAAGAGTTGTTTTAGTAAAAATCTCGTGGATTTTAAAATTCTAAAAAACGTGATAATATTGATAAAAGTTATCAAATCGTGAGGTTTTTATACATCAATTAAGACGCTGATCTTAAAATTTTTCCGTCGTTGATCGTGCATCGGCAACCCCGTCAGCCGCTATTGGCCCGCTGAAACCTTACAAGGGGATTTGCCCTCTTAAAACCCGACAAAGGGCTTGACTCTTGCGTAGGAACAATCTAGTAAGACCTTAATAACAAACCGCGTCGTTATTATGTTTGATATGCATGGTGTTTGGAATGCATGGTTATAGCCCAATGACCCATTTAGTTTTATTTATAAGGTTTTATAAATACGATCTGCGTGTCGTGCCTTTCTCTACTTCTATTGTAATTCTCTTGTCATCTTACTCCATCGTATATAAAATGAATTTCTGAAATTGTAATCTATACGAAGAAGGATGGGCTTAAGGAACAGAAGTGTGAGCCGACAGAAAGATGCTTGAGAAGTGTTTTTATCCTAAGAGTAATTTGGTTCTCCATTTGCTTGGGACGGGCCACCTAAGGATATGTGCTATAACTATTGCATTCATATTTATTGTATTTCATGTATGTGATAAAATAAAAGTATGAGACGCATGTTAGTTAATTGATAAGATCAAATGTTAAATGGTGAGATAATAATAACAAAAACCCTCAATAAAATATCAAGTCTTTTATTGCTTTTGAATGTTAACCTTCGATGTAATGCAGGTTCCGCTAAAGCGAGGTACTTGTATCTATCTTGGCCAAACGTGAAGAATAAGCAAGTGATATTCGTTGATTGTAATATTGGTTAAAGACTTAACTAGGTTACTCTAATATGATTAGAAAACCTAAAAGTTAGTTACTTGGATAATCATAAGATGACTATGAACAAGAGTTGTTCACCAAATGAAAGAGATACATGAGATGTAATTAACAAGTGTTGCTTACTTAGACATACCATAATATTAAGAGAAAAGCCAAAGATGGCTTAAGAGAATGTGAAATTTGGATCCTTGCCCACTAGAAAAACTTTATAGAAAGTATTTTCAACATTAATATTTGAGGGTTATTAATTTTAATAAAAGTAGTGGAAGTATAGAGATATTTTATAAACAAACTTGGTAAACGTACTCAAAATTCATATTTTATTGTTGTAGACTTATTATAGAAAATACAAATTTGTTATCATTACGACCAGTCCTTGAAAAGGACAAGTTGATTGGCGTAAACTACATTGACTGGTAACTCTAAGGAAAATGTTTCTATTGTAATAAGATATGTCATTGTAAAAGGAACTGCCCCATTTATCTTGAAAAATCAAGAAGGCAAATGAAAGTAGAGTGTCTGCCTCAAATTTTTTTGTTATTGATATTAATTTATCAACACTTACTTCTTGAGTATTGGATACCAGTTGTGGCTCTTATATTTTTACATTTGTATAAGGACTACAAAAGAGTAAAAATATATGAGAAAATGAGAGGTGGAGCTACAGGTTGGTAATGGAGCAAGAGTTGCTACATTAGCTATAGGAACATATACTTTATCGTTGCCTAGTGGACTTAATTTATGTTTAGAGGATTGTTATTTTGTGTCTAGTTTGACTAAAAAACATCATTTCGATTTCTTGTTTAAACAAGATTGATTTTGAGATATTTATTAAGAATAATTGTTATTCTTTTATTTCGATAATGTTTTCTATGGTGTGACACAATTAATAAATGACATCTATATTTTAGATCAAGAGAATTCAATTTACAACATAAATACGAAAAGATCAAAAACAAATAGCTCTAATCAAATTTATCTTTGTCATTGTCACTTGGGTCATATAAGTGAAAAACGCATTTCAAAACTCCATAAAGATGAATTTTTGGATTCATTTATTTTCGAACAACTTGATTATGCGGGCCTTACTTATTGGGAAAGATGACCAAAGCTTTTTTTAATGGTAAAAGTGAGCGAGCAAGTGATTTATTGATATTAATACATAGTGATGTATGTTGACCAATGAATACACAAGCCAGAGGAGGGTTTCAATACTTCATTACTTTCATAAATAACTTTAGTAAATATGTGTATATTTACCTAATGCATTATAAATCTGAAGCCCTTAAAAAGTTTGAGGAATTTTAATATGAAGTACAAAACCAACTAGAAAAAGACATTAAGGCTCTTCGATTAAATCGAAAAGGAGAATACTTAAGCTTGAATTTTGGTGAGCTTCTTAAAGAATGTGGGATTGTCTCGCACCTCCTGGTACTCCATAATAGAATGGAGTTTTCGAAAAGAAGAAATCGAACACTGTTAGACATAGTTCGATCAATGACGAGTTACGTTGATCTTTCAGTTTCTTTTTGGGGACATACGTTAAAATAACTGCTTTCACATTAAATCGTATTCTATCTAAATCAGTTCAAAAGACACTATATAAGATATAGACTGAGAAATGTCCTAGTATGTCTTTTATGAAAATTTAGGGATGCAAAGTTTATGTTAAACATAAGATGTCTACAAAGCTCGAATCAAATCTCATAAATGTAATTTTGTGGGTTATCCTAAAGAAATTAAAGGATATTATTTCTTTAATCCTACTGAAAACAAAGTGTTTGTTGCTCAAACATGAATTTTCCTAGAAAGAGAATTTGTTTTCCGAAAAGGAAGTGGGGGAAATATTGAACTCTGTTGAGATATTGATTTTGATATAACAAAGTGAAAAATGTTTTTGGACTAAATTCAAATATTGCAAAAATATTTCAAAGTTCACAAAACTCGGAAAATATGTTTAAAATGTTTTGACTTTGTTCCTATATCGAATATATCTTTTAAATTCAATTTTAGCTGGTTTTACAAGTTTTTAATGCAGGTTTTGAAACCAATGAGGCGGTAAGACCTGAAAACCAAACTTGGGAACATGTTTCGAAACCCCCTTAAAGGTTTTGAAACCACCTGCCTGGTTTCTATACCAGGCACATGTAACGACTAGTTTTTATTTTGAAAACCTCTAATGGTTTCGAAACCTTTTCAATGGTTTCGAAACTACTTTGCAGGTGAGCATTTAATGCTTGATTTCAATGACTCTCGATGGCTCCAAAACATCCCTAACGGCTAGTAGCTCACTCCAAACATAAAAGTAAGACTTAGGACACTTGAAGAAAGTTAAAGACAATATCCAAACTTCATGATCAAGAGAAATAACATTTAAGTCTTTATTCTTCATTTCTCTTGTATATATTGTATAGAGAGTATTTTTCATTGTTTTATTCTTTACACTTTTGTGAGCTTAATTCTTGTAAACACCCACCTTGTGAGGTTTTCATTGTTTACACAAATTACCTTGTAAAAGGGAAAAGTTCTAGTTTAGCCTAAGGAAAAATTAGAGTGGTTCTATCTTAGCCATTAAAAAGATAGGGTTGTAAGGTTATCCCTTTGGCCTCAAAAGGAAGAATTCACAGTAGTGAAAATCCTTAGTGGTGTGCTAAGGTAGTGGATGTAGACTCAGTTGAGTAGTCGAACCACTCTAAAATCATCGTGCAAATATTGTCTACTATTTTTCGGTTTTAGCCAGTTCATTTGGGAAGCAATTTCAACTTTCTAACGCAACAGAAGCATGATCGTCACACTAAGTCACTTGATATTAGATAAATGAGTGATTGGTCTTAGTGCTAGTAGGAGATTGTTAGAGTATGCCCAAAGACCAATCATAAGATGATTGTAAATGACATTTGTTTTTGCCTTGTTTATTCATAAAGAGGCATTGCCATTATTATTTTCAGTTACAATTCTACGTATATAAATAATCTAAATTATAATAAAGTCCTTAGAATAATATGGTAATTCTAAAATGTCCTTAGTCGAGTATTATTGTGGGCATGTACAACAATAATGCATTAAGACTAATATGCAGTTGATTGATGACAAAGTATTGTCATTGACATGAAGATGTCAAAATCAATACAAAAGTATGTATTAGAGAACGACATACTGGACTGACCCGCTATGAGCATGTTTCTTGGATTATTATGTGACAGTCACAACATTGCTCATAGTGATAACTACATGTATGATCTTCGAACTTGAGATCATCATTATTTCAACATCGTCAGTGACATATTTTGATACGGCCAAATGTGTGTCGTAATTGACTACACTATAAAGACTGATATTGGATATGTCACAATCTATGTAGTGGAATATGGTTGATCAAGATAAGATTTGTCCCTCCTACATAATATGAGTAATATCGTAGGCCACTTGATTGAGTGATACTAGAAATGCATGACCATGCTCAAATAAGTTGATATGTGATATCATAGTTATTCGTTTATAATAGTCTACTCAAGATATCAAGAAATATTAGATGGACTATACAAGTGTGATTGTTTCATGACTTGTGTCCAATCTAGATATAAAAGATAAAATGATGTAATACATAAATAGACTTAATCACGAAAATGTTATTTCGAATCATGATTTCTTGTAACTTAGGTGACAATGACATATTGCTAGATGACACTCATTGTTTGTAATATTAGAAATGTTTTAATATTTACTACTAACGTTACATGAACCTACATGGTCACACCCATAATTGAAATGAGCATATATTAAAAGAATTATATATGTACACATTTGTTGTACACAAATTTAGTTAAATTAATATATATTTGATATATATAATTTAACTATTGAGTAAATATTAAAAGAAAAATAATTATTGTTATTATGTCTCTTTTAATATATAAATAATAAAATTTTGTTTAAATCAATATATATACATTAAAATCTTAATTAAGTTGAATTGGGATTTTATATATTTAATATATATATATATATATTAAAATCCTAATTAAGTTGAATTAGGATTATATATATTTAATATATAAATCTTGAAATCCTAGTTGAATTGAATTAGGATTATATATATTTAATATATAAATACTGAAATTCTAGTCGAGTTGAATTAAGATTATATACATTTAATATATATATATATATATATTAAAATTATAATTAAAGTTGAATTAGGATTATATATATATATATATATATATAGAAATCCTAATTAAGTTGAATTGAGATTATATATATTTAATATAAAGGCATGCGAGATCTAGCCATCATTAAGGCTTTTTGTGAAAAACCCTCTAGGAATCGACAATGTAGAATCATGATTGAATATCTATCTCCTCCAAATTTAGAATTCTAGATTTTAAATAGGTAATTCTTCACCCTTATTCACCCCGAATCGTTCTTCGTACATGAATCTTTAGTGGTAATCGCCAAATAATTTTTCCGCTGCGACATGGGATGTACCGACTTGACCCAACACCTTTTTATTTAGTTGCATTTTATTTGACTCTTGATTTATAGTTTTAACTTGTTTTCATATAAAACAATTTTAAAATCACTAAATAATTTATCATTTTACTTGTGATCATTCATTTAATATTATTGTATAAATGTATTTATATAAAATATTTTGCTCACTCACATCCCGAGTGCAACAAAATCTAGTATTTATTAGTTTTAATTTCGAGCGTAACATGTTTCATGCTAAATAATTATAAGCTATAACGATATTTAAAAATAGAAGTATATGCTATCAAGTTAAAGAAAATTAAAAAAAATAATGTAGTATTATTCCTAATTTATATACATATATATATTCTCATACTTATTTTAGTTTAATTTTTATTCTAATTATATTTTCATATTTTATAAACTTCCAAATAATATAATTTTATATAAATAAATAATACCATAAATTGAAATCACATATTCAAAATATAATTATAAATCAAAAGTGAAGAAATGTAGAATAAAAAAAAACTATTAATATTTGCTTGTTTTTAGTGCACCTTGATGTTGTCGTGACACATTAAAAAAATGTTGATCATTATTTGACCATCCAAAAAGAAATTTATTTTTATAAAATAAAAAGTTTAAATTGTTATGAAAAAAATAAAGACAATTAAAAAATGACAAATATTGAAGGTTTTTCTGCCGTTACACCTTTACGAACATATTGCAAGTTTTTTTTTAAGAATGAAAATTTCACAATGTGTTGTTTCATCGATTAAATTTTGGCTTATATTACTTTTATTGAGTTAATAAAAATTGATGATTGAGATTAATAATAAGTGATAATTTTTTTTATTAAGTATAAATATTTATATTTCAAGATAAATGATATGAGAAAATATATTTTATGTGATCGCTTGATCCCACACAAAAAATAATTTATATATATAATCAAGGACGAAGGGACGTGGGCTTTGGAGGGGCCATGCCCCCAACTCAGAATTTCTTTTAGCTTCACGGTGTAACACTTTTTTTTAAAAAAATTGATTATTTACATATTTACCCTCTCACTTTTAAAATATTTAAATTTGTTCTTAACCTCAAATTGTGATTCCGTCCATGTACACAATACAAATGTTTTTATTTTGATCCCGTAAAATAAATAGCAAAAATTCTGTATAATAAATTAATCTCTCTCGATCAAACCATTAATCATTTAAAAAATCTGAATTTATTAAGTGATTTTAGAACTTTAGGACAATTAACTCTCTCAATGAGACAAATACAAATATCGATGTCTAACAAACTAGAACCAAGACTCCAAGAGTCAATTAAAATCAGAATTGTTTAGAATTATTCGAATAAAACATTTGAAGAACATTAACTAACGGCAAAATTGGGGCAATATATGGCAATTTTGGGGCAAAAATCCTTTTTAAATAAATATATAGGGTTTTAGCTCTCTCCAATTATTATTTGGGAAAATGACCCCCAAACTTGCCATGTCGGATAACCTCGCATTATGTAGGAAGCGAAGTTTGACATCGCGTTCTGCATACCGCGAGTTCAGTCTACGTGGCATCGTTGTTTGTGTTAACGATTTTACAGAATATCGCGTTCTGCATAACGCGAGGTCCTCGAGAATTTGAAGGAGCGGCTGAATATATCGCGAAGACCTCGCGTTCTGCAGGACGCGAGTTCTGTGCAAAACTGGGCTGAAGAACTAGGAAAAACAAGCGTGGGTAGGCCTGTTCGAGCCTAATTTCGGGCGTGTAAATCGTATATTTTTAGCGAACATCGAGTTTGGGGTCGTAGTACTGGAAATTCTCTATCGTATGACACCAACACAGTCAATTTTCGTCCATTCTGAAATGGTTTAAAATGGCTTCGAAAATCCTATGCTATCATCATTTCCGCATAAAATTGAATGAAGTTGCCTTTGAACAAATGTCGATTTTCGGTTTAGTAATCGCATAAAATTAATTAAAAACTGCAATTAAATAAACATTTTAAAGTTTAATTATAATAGATAAACAAAATTAAAATACGGCATTATAAAAAACAAATGTCTGGAATAAAAATATTAAAAACATAAGTACATATCAATTAAAAAAAGACTAATGATGCCTATGTCCACCCGTTCCGCAGTCGGGTGGACGACGATCACGATCTGGATACCTCCGAACATCATGTGCTGGGCCCTGGTCCCCATCACGGTCACCATCGTCTGCGATACGCGGATCTCTGCTGGGCCCAGGCGGGGAGTAAAACAAGCTACCCGGCGGCGTTTGCTCCACAATGCTAAAGTCGTATTGAGATGCCAACGGTGGAATATCGATAAGCGGAAGGTCACTCGTTGGCATATGGGGACGGTAGGCATCGAAGAAGCCAAACTCGGGTGGAGGCCTCGTCTGCTGGAAACTCGAAGGACCGCTAAAAGTATGAAATGTTGTGCCAGAAGATGAGGCCCCTATAGTGTCATGTCGTGGTCTCGGACCGCGCTGCCTCGACTGGCTCTGGCTCGCTCGACGGGTGCCGCGTGGGCGGTTTTGGGGAAGCTCTTCCTCGCGCTCGTCCTGAGTAAGGATATGATGCTTCCCATTGACCCCATACCACTGAAAGTAATTGAAATCGACCGAATCGCCCCCTTCGATAATGGGTCGGAGAAGGGGTGGGCGGCGGGCAAATCGTTTAACCCAAAACGCTATCCAGTCAGCGTGGTAACTGGACCAGTCAACCTCCGTCTTCCCCTGGCGCGTCAAATGGTGGAATTCGTCCATATTTTATAGAGTCAGGAGTGGAATATTTTGGACGTACCCGAATTGTCGGAGAACCCTATCCGTAGCATGCCACACGAGAATTTCGTAGTTGATCAGCGGCACTACGGAAATCCATACTTCCTGCTCACGCAGAATCTCGGGTGGAGTAATCTGCTGAATATCCTCTGAAGCGTAGGGCCTCCACACGAACTAAAAAAATGAAAACGTTTCTAACAGTTATATGAAATATTATTGGAAAAAATAGTATGAAAAAATTCAAATTATTTTTCGAATTACCTGGTCGTGCCTCAACTTATCCAAAACAAGCATGTATTCTTTTTGGTTGTTCGGCAGGCCGTGGTGGGTCAGTGGTTCGTTCCACCTATCAGTAATGAAAAAAACAATTCGTTAAATAAAATAATTTAAAAATAGAAAAAATATAATAGATTATGTAGTACCTCCGTAGAAGCAGAAATGTATAGGCGGCGGGTTGTTTATGCTGCGGGCTTTAAAAAGGCATCAGAAACCAAGCCCAAGACTGAAGGAGTAAACAGCATCCTCCCATCGCTAATCTAGATGCGTCCACGTTTTTGCAGAGCTCTCTATAAAGAAACGCCAAGACAGCTGCTCCCCAAGATTTCCTCTAGATTCATCAAAATTTGTAAGATGAAGAAGCCACATCACGTGCACCTTAGTGCGGGATTTGTCTAGCATTAATATCCCGTCGATAATGCACAAGGGCACGCGCAAACCGCTGTGAAAATAAATATTTAATAAAGACATCCTAATTTTCAAAAAAAAAAATATTTGTAACTTCATCCTAAATTTAATAAAGGCATCCTAAATATTTAATAAAAGCATCCTAATTTTCAAATAAATATTTGTAACTTCATCCTAAATATTTAATAAAGGCATCCTAATTTTCAAATAAATATTTGTAATTTCATCCTAAATTTAATAAAAGCATCCTAAATATTTAATAAAGGAATCCTAATTTTTAAATAAATAAAATATATTAAAAATATATAAAATAGTGAAAAAATCGAAAAAATACCTGAAGTGTAACTTCATCCGCATTGGGGGAGGGTTTCCAAATTCAGCCTCCAAATAAGATAATTCTATTTTTCCACCGTCCCACACATCCTCAGGGGGCATCACTCTCATTTGTTCAGAAAATACACTTGGCCAATGCCCCAATGCGGCACCCGTAATAACGTTGCCGTCTGTACGCAACCCTAGATGGTAGGCAACATCCTCCAGCGTTATTGTTGCCTCGCCTATCGGGAGATGAAACGTGTGCGTCTCTGGCCTCCAACTTTCCTGTAGACGCAACACCAATTTCTATGTTTCAGCCACCATCCCACTTCACAACAGTTGATATGGATGCCATGGACGTCCCTGAGTTTTCGTATGACCACACAATAGACGGCAGACTCAACCGTTCTGATGGTGAACTGAGAATTGGTATGACGTTCTTGACAAAGGATATTGCGGTGACGACAGTTAAGCAGTACAACCTTCGTCAGGCTGTTGAGACGACAGTGAAGAAAACCCAAGCCAGATACTACAAGGCGCACTGCACCCAAAAGGGTCACGGTTGTAAATGGAAAATCCGTATATCACAATTGAAGAAGGCAGACGACCATTGGAGAATAACAAAACTTGAAGGGCCCCATACATGCACCGTTGCTAGCCTCAGCCAGGATCACAAGAACCTTGATGCAAAGTACCTCGCCGGCATCTTTATTCCACTGGTGAAAGCAAATCCCACAGTGTCGGTCCCCACATGTCAGGCTGCAGTTCAAACTGTCACCGGCTACCGTCCTGAATAATACAAAGCATGGTATGCAAGGAGGCGGGCCAAACAAGAAATGTATGGCCGATGGGAGGAATCTTACAAAGAGTTGCGCTCGTGGCTAAATCTCCTGCAGAAACACATCCCCAGAATGGTTGTTAAACTTGATACGGTTCCAGCATACGAAATGATCGTGTCATTCGAGGTGTTTGCCAATTCCACCGGTTATTTTGGACTTTCCCCCAGTGCATCAACGCATTCAATCACTGCAAACCGATGGTCCAAATCGACGTCACATGGTTGTACGGAAGATATACACATACCTTACTTCTAGCTATTGCACATGACGACAATCGAAAATGCGTTCATGTTGCATTCGCAATCGTCCAGAAGGAGGATTTAGAGTCTTGGATGTTCTTCCTTTGGAACCTACGAAAATATGTCATTGATCATGTAATACGATCAAGGGAAGGAGGGGTATATGCTATTTCTAACAGAGGCACAGCGCTGTTGTGGGCGCTAGAACGTTTGGGTGACTATTGGAAGCCTCTATACATTCACCACCGTTTTTTCTTGCGGCACATAGCCGCAAACTACCTGCAGCAATTCAAGAATCGTGATGAACGTGATATGATGCTCACAATGGGTACGTCCTTTATGTCATTTTCATTTATTATATTACTTGTTGCTCGCTTTCATTTACGACCTTTTTGCATACGTTTTTCGCCCATAATTATTCAACTGTCATCCCGTAGGCAACTCGCACTACAAACAAGAGGTGGATGAACTGCTCGAGGAACTGAGAGCGAGAAACAAACATGGCGCAGAATACCTTGAAAAAATCCTGAGGGAAAAATGGCTTCGATCGTATGACGAGGGTAAACGCTATGGTCACATGACAACGAACTTGGCTGAGGCAGTGAACTCATCACTGAAGGGAGTGCGGCAGTTGCCTATCACTTCCATTGTCAAAGCGACCTATTATCGTTTGGCTACCCTTTTTGCAACCTTGGGAAGGCAAGCAACTGAGTACATGGCAGGTGGACACATAGTCTATCCGGATTTCCGCACAAAACTGCATACTCAATTGGGCCAATCAAGACAGATGACTGCAACTCTCTTCTCGCGAGAAGGACACAAGTTTCGTGTTTCAGAATTTTCTAGGCGGTTGGAAGGCATTCAGCACAACGCGCACGTGGTAAATCTGAGGGCAAGAACCTGCGAGTGCGGAATTTTCCAAACATTCAAATACCCGTGCGCACATGCCATTGCTGCTTGCACAAACCAACGGATACAATACATGCATCTGGTTGATCCGGTATACTTACTCGAAACGGTGTTTAAGGTTTACGAAAAAGAGTTTCCTCCAATCGAAAATGAGGTTGATCTGAATACCGTGGACACTAAACCAACCATACGCCCAGATCCAGCACTACTAAGAGCCAAAGGACGTCCACGGTCTACAAGAATACACTGTGCCGAGGATATGGTCGAACATCGAGAAAAAACCGGACAAAGGAAGCATTGTATTGTATGGCTAAATCCTGGACACACAAAGCCTACGTGTCCTAATCGTTCAGCCCCTCGTCTTAATTAATTATTTGTAATTTGTATATGCGAGTTCATAACAATCGAATCAATAAAGTCAGTCTAATTCGATTTATACAGTAGGTCATCTTATATTTTCAATCATTCAAAAAATATGTTATGATAGCGTTTTCGAAGCGACTTTAAGTCAGTGTAGAATGGACGGAAATTAACCGTGTTGGTGTCATACGATAGAGAATTTCCAGTACTACGACCCCAAACTCGATGTTAGCTAAAAATTTACAATTTATACGTATGAAATTCTGCTCGAACATGCCTATCAACATTTGTTCAAATGCAACTTCATTCAAAAAAGGATGATAGCATAGGGTTTTGGAAGCCATTTTTAAACCAGTGTAGAATGGACGGAAATTAATCGTGTTGGTTTCATACGATAGAGAATTTATAGTACTACGACCCCAAACTTGATGTTCGCTAAAAATATACGATTTACACGCCCGAAATTGGGCTCGAACAGGCCTACCCACGCTTGTTTTTCCTAGTTCTTCAACCTAGGTTTGCACATAACTCGCGTCCTGCAGAACGCGAGGTCTACGCGATATATTCAGCCGCCCTTTCAAATTCTCGGGGACCTCGCGTTCTGCAGAACGCGATATTCTGTAAAACCGTTAACCCAAACAACAAGACCACGTAGACTAAACTCGCGTTATGCAGAACGCGATGTCAAACCTCGCTTCCTACATAACGCGAGATTATCCGACATGACAAGTTTGGGGGTCATTTTCCCAAATAATAGTTGGAGAGAGCCAAAACCCTATATATTTATTTAAAAGGAGTTTTTGCCCCAAAATTGCCATATCTAATACTCCTTTTATTTTCTTTCAACGTTATTTTTTAAAATCTTTATTATTCTCTAATATTATCTTAGAATTCTAGTTTGTATTTCAAAAAAAAAATCGGTTGTTCTCTTAATTTTCAAGGCGAAACTAATTCGGATCGACTAGCATCGCACATTTAATATGGGTGAATGTATCTTCCAGCTGAGATATTTTATATGCACAACCCCTCAAACTTAAAATATATTTAAACGATACCAAATTGCTTACTATTTGGACCAACTCGAAGGTTGTATTTCAAAGTTTTTAAATGACTGTCTAATTTAATACTAATAATTTCTTTTCAAGTTTTATTGATCTATCCCTTGTAGCCGTTAGATTTGAGGAAAGTCAACATCACCTTCCTCAGCAAGTTTCAAGAAAAAAAAGGTACGAGATCCGTCCCACGCGGCATGAGGTGAGTGAAACGGAAACAGCACCCCCTACTGACACCGACCAGAAACATTAAACAAATAAATATTCGCCGTCACCATTGAGTACCTTTTCCGTTAATCCGGACAGTAATCAAACAAAGCAACGGCAGAATCGCCGTTAGCCATCGCCGCCCTTAATTGACCCCTTGCGTCTTACTCAACACGTGGATTCTTTGGACAATATGCAGACAGTTGGCTCTCTTATTTTTCGGGGTTGCGGCTGGGCGGCTACAAGTTAGGATGTATTTAATTAATAATAAATTAAACCATTATTTATTTAATGTTTGGGATGTGATATGATGATATTTCGAATATTTAGTATCAAACATAATCTTGTTCTATATATTATTTTTTATTATAAAAATATACCATTTAAATTATTACGCGACACCATAACATAGTATGCAGTCAAAAGCAAAAGTAGATATTTGATTGAGTTGAGTTTTAAAATTTTGAATTAGTTAAATAAACAAGTTATATTTTATAATTCAAACTTTATTTAAAATTTTTGTAAGTTGAATTGAGTTATTCAAGTTTCTGTTCAAATTTAATTATAAACATTTATAATGTTACTAATTAGTTTCAATTTAAACGATTTTTTATAACTATTTACAATACACATATATTTTTTCATATTTTTTCATTTATAATATATATTGAGCAAAATTAAAAGACAACTTAAAAATTAATCTAATTATTAAATTTTAAGTTATTTGAATTTTTATTTTATAATTTAAATTTTATTTAAACAATTTCTGAGTAAAATTTATGAAAATAAGAGTGTAATTTTTTCGGTCTCTAACCCTAATCAAAGATCATGCCGGCTAAAGTGACGAGAATCCTGTGCGAGCGATCGTACGTTAACAAACAATTAACTGTGGGAACGTGATCTAACTTTTCACATATGCAACGTGTGATTCTAAGGGGCGTGTGGGTCACGCATTCTATTTTACTGTTTAAAATGAATAAACGCGGTATTGTAACTTGGAACTTGGAAGAGTCCATCATAATTTCATTTAAATAGGATGTATAGTTTAATAATTTATTTCTTACAGTATATTTATTAGAATAATATCTATAAAATAATAATACCTAATAATAATATAATATTTACTCGTTAATAAAATCTATTTTACTTAAGTGTTAAGTTCAACAATGTTTCATAAAATTGAGACACATGGCGCAAAATGATTGGAAGCCGCGATCAAACCAAAGTGGTTCTTGCAACAAAGAATCAACTCCCACAGATGCGGCTTTGACTCCACAGATAAGTGACGAAACGGTGCGTTTGATGCTAACCTTCTACTATATAAACCCGCCCCTCTATTCGGTTTTCCTTGAACCAAATTCACTTTCCTTCATTACACTGCTCCAGGAAAAAAAACCATGGCTCCAAAATTGAATACGGTTGACATGAAACCCGACACGGCTACCCACGAGATCCGTTACCGCGGTGTGAGAAAGCGTCCGTGGGGCCGTTACGCGGCTGAGATCCGTGATCCGAGAAAAAAGGCCCGAGTCTGGCTCGGTACATTCGACACTGCTGAGGAAGCAGCGCGTGCTTACGACGCTGCGGCACGGGAATTTCGTGGCGCCAAAGCCAAGACAAATTTCACCTATGGTCCAATTAACGACTTCACCCGAAGCCCCAGCCAGAGCAGCACCGTGGAGTCCTCTTCTCCGCCACCGTTGGACCTCACACTCGCCGGCGGATCTTATTCGCCTCCGTTGACGAAGAATAGTCCGTTGTTTTTCTTTGATGCCTTTGCTTCTGCCGGTAAGATCATTTCTGATTCCGGCGGGGCCCAGAGCGATTCCGATTCGTCGGCGTCGGTTGTTGATTTTGAACAAGGGGTGCGACCGAGAGTGTTTGATCTCGATCTTAACCAGTTGCCAGCTGAAATGTTTTGATTTTTCTGTTTTTTGCCGGACGTCGTTTTGAACTTCGGCTCTCTGCGTTTTGGCTTTCCTTTTTTTTTTCCTAATGGTAAAAGCTGACATGTAACGTATATACAAGAAGATGTATTTTTGGCAACATGAGGAAACTTTCTCGATGTTGTTTTTACTTCATTATATATTAATTATCCAAAATAAATATTTCGTTATTGCATTTACATAATTCTTTAATTTTAATTTCTATTCAAAGAAGTTCTAAATCAATCTTAACGCAGATATAAGAAATTATTTGAATCTAAAAACAAACTTGTATTTATGTATGCCATATAAAATATTGGTTAAATTTTACAATTACTTCCAATTTTGAAATTTTAATATCTACTTCAATAATAGTTCTTAATTTTGTAAGTTTGATCAGGAATATTTTTTTGAATTGTTTAAATACAATTAAAAGATAATATTTGTTTATATATTCTTAATTCTTTAGCAATACAAGTAAACGATTAAACCAAGTCTTCTTAGACAAAATGACATTTAGTTGTGCTTATACTGTGCAAAAATTATAAATTTAATTATTACTCTCTTATATGATCATATTTAAACCATTATTGTAGTCATATTCTCTCTAAATCATCTAATTTAAAAATTAAAATTTTAAGAACTCAACAAGTTTTTCAGTGAAAATTTAATGATATTTATCATAAGAGACACGGGTTCAAATCGCTTTATTTATAAATACTAACTTATAATTGCCTTTATGTCATTCAAAAAAATTAAAATTTTAAATTAAATACATAAATTTAATCCGATTGGAATATAAAATTAAATCATAAATCAATCTTTACTTAAATATAAGAATTCATTTGAATATAAAATTTAAAATTTATTTATATATCGTACATAACATTTACTAAGATTTTCCTTTAATAGTTGCACGAAAATTAATTTTTTTGAATGGTCTAAAGGTGGTTATAAGGTAGTATATATTCATATATATTCTTAATCATTTGACAATGTACATACACTTTGCAGACGCTCGAACTTGTGTCTCTTAGGATGAACATAACATCATCTGTTTTTTTTTTTCTTTCACTAAGACACTTGTTGGGTTCAATATAAAATTAATTTTATATAAGAATTCATTTGAATATGATGGTAGCCATCATATTTTGTTATTTTTGAAGCGTGGAAGATCAAGTTTAAACATGTATTATGAAAAGTCAATAAATTAGTTAATAGTATGATCAAGATAACAAGGAGTGGAGATCTTCTTTATCATCGATTTCTCTCACCATCAAATGAGATATTATCTATATTTCATGAGGATTGTATTAGTTAGGTTGTGAATTACCGTTAACCTTAATTTTCTATATTATACTATTAATTTTTGTATTACGTAAAAAAAATATAGCTTTAGTCTTTATATCTACATTTAACAAATTCTATAGAACAATTTTTATACTAAGCTTTAGGTGTTGGGGTTGTGTCCCCAAATATTTTTTTATTAAAGATATAATGGGATTTTTATGTATTTGATCTTTATTTTTTAATTTATTTGAGTTTTGCTCTCTACTTTTCATGGTTAATTATACTTTTTTTCATTGATCATAATTCTTGACTCCGTCATAGTTTGTAAATACGTAAATTGTAAAATTATCTTTTTCACATGTCAATTATGTTTTGTCCTTTAATTTAGTCATATAACACAGAGACAACTACCATTCTTGAAATTGCAACGACGTTTTTGTTGGCGCAGAAGGATGAGGACGTTGGTGGAGAAGCAGCAAGAAAACCTACCGAATCATTGTGTATGAAAGAGGAGTCGTCGATGAACTGGAGGCGGACGAAAGAGGAGGCGGAGACCGATCATCCCTCGAAGAGGAGAACGATGAGCGGATCACCGACGAAACGGCCCAATAGAACCAGAAGGCAAGATGCCGACGCCATCTCGTCTGCGTCCCACTTTCCCACACAAAAATGAGGCCCACTCAGAGCTTTGAACACCCGAGAAAGAGACTCCACTTCGACGTGGTCAAAGGGTGACCGGAGCATCATGAATCGAGGAGAAAAAAAACAGAACAAGAAAAATAAGGTAATGTAGGAGAAGAAAAAAAAGAAAAAAAGAAGAAAAAAAAACGGGGGTGACGGCTGCTAGAACCACTAGCGGTGCCACCCAAACGACAACCAGATCTAGAATTTGTAGAGAGAGGGAAGAGAAAAACATTTTAGAGGACAGATTGTGTTACTTAATTAACTAAAGGGTTAATTATACCATTGACTACCAAAGTAATTAGGGATCTTTATTTTAACCATCGAACTAACGAACTCGTCAATCAGATCACAGAACTTATAAAATCAACGTATTTTGACCATCGTCGTTAAAAACCTAACGGTGGAGTGACGAAAATACCACGTGGCAATTAACGGGAAAATTTTAAAATTACACATTTGGTCCCTGTTATTTACACATTCTTTCAATTTAGTCATAATTTTAAATTAGTAAAATAATAAATTATTTAGTCCTCCAATAAGGTGTTGACACGTGTCACCGCCTAATTAAATAATTTATTATTTTATTAATTTAAAATTAGGACTAAATTGAAAGAATGTGTAAATAACAAGGACCAAATGTGTAATTTTAAAATTTTCCCGTTAATTGCCACATGACAGTTCCGTCACTCCACCGTTAGGTTTTTAACGACGATAGTCAAAATAGGTTAATTTTATAAGTTCGGTGGTCTGATTGACGAGTTCGTTAGTTCGGTGATCAAAATAAAAATTCTCATTTAGTTTAGTGGTCAATGATATAGTTAACCCTTAACTAAATTAGAATATAAAAATTAAATTCACAAGTCTAGGAATAAACAACACCTAATGACACAATTTGACATTTAATTTTGCATTATATGCTATTATTGCTCCCTCTGGCTATGCTGTCCACACAACACGTCAGCAATTGATTCGGCGGATGTTAAGAAGATCGATTGTTTGATGACGTCACTAATGGGTCCCATATCGTACGGCAACCGCACTTATTTGAGTAATACTAAAAAAGTAATCGGCTGGCTGCTCCTAATGATAATAAATAAATAATAAAAACCTTCTCGTGATTAATATAACATGATCAGAGCCGTTCATTAAATCTGATTCGCTGGACAGCCTTTGATCAAAGGGGGATGGATTCTTACAACCTCGTTCAAAGTGGTGGCCCGCGGCGGCCGCTTTAAAGGTGGGACCCAGTCTTCGTGTCGTCTTGAACCAGCGAACAGAGACTTGTTATTTTTATCTGGTTACGCTAAATAATTGTCATTTAATTAAGGCAAATCCCCCACTCTTTACATTTGAAATAGTCCACCATTACCCGGTCACCGTTTCCACGTTTATCCCCGTCACGTGAAGCTCTCCATTATTTCTTTTGTAAATATATATTTTATACTGGATGTGACTTCAATTTGTAATTTAATATTTATAGATTATGATGCTATTGATGGGGAAATAGAATGGTATGATAGTCTGTATTTGGGTGATTCATTTTTTCTGATGGGGATCGAAGAGTTGTGATATTAAATTAGATAATTATATGAGTGTAATTAATGACTGAGATTAATTTTTTTTTACTTTAAAATTTGTATTTTTTAACTATTAATCTCAATAATTAATTTAGACTCATCCATTGATTCTAAACTAAGTAAAATTTTTAAATTTTTACATAATATAAGATGATCTTATCTCAATACTTAAATATTATTTTCTTTAATTAGATATTTAAATTTGATTTTTAGGTATCAATTTGAATTAACAAGTGAAATTCAGGTGTTAATTTAAATCAATAAGTCAGTTTCTACTACTTATTTAGACAAAAAAATAGATACTAGATTAAATTTTTAAAAATTTAAAAATGTAATTAAACAACAAATTAAGTATTATATTGCATTTTAAAACCAATTTAAATATTATATATATATATATATATATATATATATATATATATTTACCCCGGTTGTCTTTGAGGGCGGCTAAGGGGAGAAAATGGGCAATTTTGGGTGAAAAACCCCTTTTTAATTATTATTTGGGAAAATGGCTCCCAAAAACTATTATTTGGCAAAATGACCCCCAAACTAGCCAGGTCGGCAGACCTCGCGTTGTGTAGGACGCGAGGTACGATATCGCGTTATGCACAACGCGATTTCAGTCGACGTGGCATTGTTGTCCGTGTTAACGGTATTACAGTACCTCGCGTTCTGCAGAACGCGAGGTCCCCGAGAAATTGAAACGGCGGTTGAATATATCGCACAGACCTCACGTTCTGTAGGACGCGAGGTCTGTGCAAATCTGCCCTGAACCACAAAGGAAAACAAGTGTGGGTAGGCCTGTTCGAGCCCAATTTCGAGCGTGTAAATCGTAAATTTTTAGCGATCATCGAGTTTGGGGTCGTAGTACTGGAAATTGTCTATCGTATGATACCAACATGGTTAATTTCCGTCCATTCTACAATGGTTTAAAATGGCTTCGAAAACCCTATGCTATCATCCTTTTTTGATTGAAGTTGCATTTCAACTAATGTCGATAGGCATGTTCGAGCAGAATTTCATACGTAGAAATTTTAAATTTTTAGGTAACATCGAGTTTGGGGTTGTAGTAGTGGAAATTCTCTATCGTATGACACTGACACGGTCAATTTTCGTCCATTGTACGCTGATTTAAAGTTGCTTCAAAAACACTATCATAACATATTTTTTTGAATGATTGAAAATATAAGATGATGTACTGTATAAATCGAAGTAGACTGACTTTATTGATTCGGTTGTCATGGGCGAACTCACATATACAAATTAAAAATAATTAATTAATACGAGGGGATGAGCGATTAGGACACTTAGGAGCTATGTGTACAAGATTTCGACATATAGTACAATGCTTCTTTTGTCTGGTTTTCTCTCGATGTTCGACCATATCCTCGGCACAGTATAATCTTGTAGAACGTGGACGTTCTTTGGCTCGTAGTAGTGCTGGATCTGGGCGTATGATCGGTTCAGTGTCCACAACATTCAGATCAACCTCATTTCCGATTGGAGGAAACTCTTTTTCGTAAACCTTAAACACCGTTTTGAGTAAGTATACCGGATCAACCATATGCATGTATTCTATCCGTTGGTTAGTGCAAGCAGCAATGGCGTGTGCACACGGGTATTTGAAAGTTTGGAAAATTCCGCACTCGCAGGTTCTTGCCCTCAGATCTACCACGTAAGCGTTCTGCTGAATGCCTTCCAACCGCCTGGAAAATTCCGCAACACGAAACAAGTGTCCTTCTCGCGAGAAGAGAGTTGATTGCATCTGTCTTGATTGGCCCAATTGACTATGCAGTTTTGTGCGGAAATCTGGATGGACTTTGTGTCCACTTGCCATGTACTCAGTTGCTTGCCTTCCCAAGGTTGCAAAAAGGGTAGCTAAACGATAATAGGTCGCTTTGACAATGGAAGAGATATGCAACTGCCGCACTCCCTTCAGTGATGAGTTCACTGCCTCAGCCAAGTTCGTTGTCATGTGACCATAACGTTTACCCTCGTCATACGATCGAAGCCATTTTTCCTTTGGGATTTTTCAAGGTATTCTGCGCCATGTTTGTTTCTCGCTCTCAGTTCCTCGAGCAGGTCAGCCACCTCTTGTTTGTAGTGCGAGTTGCCTACGGGATGATAGTTGAATAGTTATGGGCGAAAAACACATGCAAAAAGGTCGTAAATAAAAGCGAGTAACAAGTAATGTAGTAAATGAAAATGACATAAAGGACGTACCCATATCGAGCACCATTTGACGTTCATCACGATTCTTGTATTTCTGCATGTAGTTTGCGGCTATGTGCCGCAAGCAAAAACGATGGTGAATGTATGGAGGCTTCCAATAGTCACCCAAATTTTCTATCGCCCACAACAGCGCTGTGCCTCTGTCAGAAATAACACACACCCCTTCATCCCTTCTTCTTCGTATTACATGATCAAGGACATATTTTCGTAGGTTCTGAAGGAAGAACGTCCAAGACTCCAAATCCTCCTTCGGGACGATTGCGAATGCAACAGGAACGCATTTGCGATTGCCGTTCTGTGCTATAGCTAGAAGTAGGATCTGTGTATATCTTCCGTACAACC
Organism: Hibiscus trionum; assembly: GCA_030270665.1. Lineage (NCBI taxonomy): Eukaryota > Viridiplantae > Streptophyta > Magnoliopsida > Malvales > Malvaceae > Hibiscus > Hibiscus trionum. Next base: position 11,266,794 of record BSYR01000056.1, read on the forward strand.
ATGTGCCGTCGATTTGGAGCATCGATTTGCAGTGCTTGAATGCGTTGATGCACTGAGGGAAAGTCCAAAATAACCGGTGGAATTGAGAAACACCTCGGACGACACGATCATTTTCGTATGCCAGAACCGTATCAAGTTTGACAACCATTCTGGGGATGTGTTTCTGCAGGAGATTAAGCCACGGGCGCAACTCTTTGTAAGATTCCTCCCATCGGCCATACATTTCCTCTTTGGCCTTTTTCCTTGCATACCATGCTTTCCAATAACCTGGACGGAAGCCGGTGATAGCTAGAGCTGCAGCCTGACATGTGGGGACCGACACAGTGGGATTTGTTTTCACCAGTGTCGAAAATATGTCCGCGAGGAACTTTGCATCCAGGTTCTTGTGATCCTGGTTGAGGCTAGCAACGGTGCATGTATGGGGCCCCTCAAGTTTTGTTATTTTCCAACGGTTGTCTGCCCTCTTCAACTCTTATATACGGATTTTCCATTTACAACCTTGATTTTTTTGGACGCAATAAGCCTTGTAGTATGTGGATTGGGTTTTATCCACTGCCGTCTCTACATTATGACGAAGGTTGTACTGCTTAACTGCCGACACCGCAATTTCCTTGTTCGAGAACGCCATACCAATTCTTAGTTCACCATCAAAACGGTTGACTCGGCCATCTATTGTGTCGTCATGGGGAAAATCAGGGACGTCCATTGCATCCATATCAACCGTTGTGCAGTGGGATGGTGGCTGGAACATAGAAATTGGCATTGCGTCTACAGGAAAGTTGGTGGCGGTCGGTTGTTCGTCCAAATCTGGTGGTGGAACGGTAGTGTCTTCTGGGTCTTCTGGTAACTCTGTCAAGTCTTCTGGTTCGGGATAGAATGGCCCCAGCTCGTCTCCGTCGGGCCCGGGTTCTCTAATCGGTTCTTCGTCAGAAGCATCCTCCGGGAGCTGGAATAGTAGAGCTTCGTCGATCACTCAAGATCACCATAAGAAGAATGTATTCCCATAGATGGTTGAACGTACTCCGTGCTAGGGACATACGTTGAGTGTCGTCCATATGAGGAATCATGGTCGTGCATAGCGTAAGAAGACGACGCTCCCTCACGTCCAAAATAGCAAATATTCGAGGGTACCGAAAACTACAGAACGCGAGGTACTGTAAAACCGTTATCACGGACAACAATGCCACGTCGACTGAAATCGTGTTGTGCAGAACGCGATATCGTACCTCGCTTTCTACACAACGCGAGGTTTGCCGACCTGGCAAGTTTGGGGGTCATTTTGCCAAATAATAGTTTTTGGGAGCCATTTTCCCAAATAATAATTAAAAAGGGGTTTTTGCCCCAAAATTACCGAGAAAATGATTAAAAAGGCTGTAGGATTGGGGTGACATGTCCGAAGGTAAGTTTACAATTAAGCCGGCACGACGACGTCAGCTTTGGACAGTAGAGCCTGCATTTTGAGTTTTTGACGAGTTTAGGATGGTGTCTGACGGCACTTTGGCTCCGGCGGCTGAGAACTGAAGAAGAGTTGTGGTTCTAAATGAGTCAATGTCAACCCCATTCGTCCTTGCATAAGCCGTCGGTATTTCGGACCATCATTGTCAAATATCTTTTCTAACATATATGGTAAAATCAAAAATAAAATACACTAAAAAAATTTATGTTTCAACAGTAAAAAATAATTTTATTCTTTTTAAGTGATTCGAGTTCAAACAACAATCTAGCAGGATGGTGCGTTAGGTTTTATAAGTAAAATCAATGTTTAAATCCTAACGTTGTGAATACATATATATATACATGCATGCATGCTTACTAGGGGTGTTACCAAAAAAGTGATTAAATGGTAGATAATTGTACCGGTAAAATTTAGCCGAAACGGTACAGTAATCGTACCGATAAAATTAGCGGTTAAATGGGATAAGAATAATTACGATTTTTCGTTAAACGGTTAACCAAAAAACCGATAAGAGATTTTAAAATTAATTTTATATTAATATTAAATTATTGATTATTATTAATATATGTATAATTATCACACTTAAACTATATTTTATAAAGATATTAAATTATTAGTAATAATCAAACGTGTATTGTGAGTCTATTCGAACGTGCATCTATTCTAGTATTGAGATATAGTGGGATATGTGTTGCATCCTTTTGTTTATGTTGGGTTTCCAGTGTGTTTACATGCAGTTTGTGTCTTGAAGCATTGGTTTGATCTTGCAGCTCCTTTTACGGTTCATGTTGTCGTGTCTTTGATTTCTTTACATTTGCTCTTGAACAACTATGTTGAGTTCCTGTTCATGTTATTGTGATCGTGAAATAAAATAAACTTGGAGTACTTTTTTCTTTTTCGGTGTTTATGTCTCGGTTTCGGTTGACTCAAACGACGAAGATGATTTTAACCAAGTTCTTTTCTTTAAAAAAAAATTATAATGATTATACAAATATTTGTGTAATTTCTTCAAAAAAATATTTATGTAATCAATATAAATTATTGAATATCACTTATATTTGTGCAATTAATATAATTTTTTTAAGACTTTTAAAATATAAATATTAAAGACTTTATTTGGTTGATGTTTTTAAACTAATAAATTTAGTAGTAATAAATATATAAACGATTCATGGTTAACCGAGTAACCGTACCGAATAAATCAGTTAATCGTTTATGCGGTAACCGATTTAAATAGGATGATAACAATTTATCAAAATGTCGAACCGAGACTTTTGATAACCGTACCGGTTAACCGTGCCGGTACTGTTAACCGTCAATGAACATCCCTATGCTTACATAGTTTTACACACTTATTCATTCAAATAATTCATTTGAACTCAACAAGTGGTCTTAGTGAAAAAGAGGATTATGTTCGTCCTAAGAGACTCGAGTTCAAATCGCTTTGCCTGTAAGGTGTGTACTCATATTATCAAATTGTTAAAAATATGTATAAACAAATACTACATTATAATTATCTTGCCAACAGATTAACTTGCGTGATATTAATGACGAAAAATATTCCAAGACCAAGGGGGCGTAAAACCCTCCGTCGACAATGTAAACTTTTGGTAAGCGGTGACGTTTAATCCATTTTACTCAAGAACTAAACAATTCTTCATATTTAAAAAATTAATCAAGTCAATGTGAATCGTCACGTTAATACCATAAACTGACACATCAACACTAGTAATTATCAAATTGCCCTTTTTAATATTTTTAGGTGATCATTTGAAGGATCAAAATAGGAAAACAAATTCGGAGTTCAAATTTAAATTATACACCAATGCTCTCCCCCCAGCATAATGGATGAAAAATACAATCTTACAATGTTATATGCATCAAAATCATAAGGATCGCAGAACTGTAAACACACTACAAAAACAAGAGATAAAATGAACATGTATTTTCATATAGTTGAAATCCAAGTCCAACTGCTTCAGTCTAAGCCGCCTACTTGGGCTTCTTAGACCATTTCTCTGGTCCTTTGGGTAGTGTTGGACTGAAACTATGCATAGGGATGGCAACGGGGCGGGGCGGGGTGGGTTTTTTGTCGCCCCGACCCCGACCCGAACATTAAAACTCAATACCCGACCCCGCCCCGCCCCGGTATATAGAGGTCTTTGTCCCGCCCCGACCCCGCCCCGAATTTTGGAGGCAATACCCGACCCCGACCCGCCCCGACTCGAACAAATTTTTTTTTTAATTTTTCATTACATACTGGAAATTAATATAACTAATAACACAACAGTATAAATGCTGATTATTCCTAAAATATACACTGCAGTCCATGATAGCATATATCTAAAATATCGTACACTTCATTACATATTGAAAATCAATATAATGAATAACAATACTCATATAATTGACATTTATGCTTAATAAATATATAAAGAGAAGGGTGAACAACCATGCACCATTATCTAACTCCAAGCAAATAAAGAGATGAACATCTAAATATAATTAACTGCAGTATAAATATTGATTACACCTAAAATATACATTGCAATCCATAGCAGCATATATCCAAAATATCATGCACTTCTTCCATTGGATCCCTTATACACAAAACAACATATCATATTTAAAGTACCAATTCAGACATCAATCATGCATTTAAAAACGAGTCTAAACACAAAATGAGTTCAAAGACAAGTCTAAATACAAACCAAGTTCAAAGACAAGTTTAAACACAAAACAAGTTCAAAGACAAGTTTAAACACAAAACAAAACAAGTTTAAAGTTCAAACTCAAGGCAATTAAAGTCGCAAGTTCATAGCAAAGTTAAACTTCAATTATCAACCTCAACAACCACAAAAACATCCATTGTCATCAACCATCGGCTTTAATTTCTTCAATCTTCATTAACCACAGAAATCCTACAAATAAATTTATTGGATCAATGTATTTAAATAATAAAATAATTAAAGTAATAAATATGAATTATTCATTACCGTTATCCGATATTGTTTGATTCTTCGGTTTCTTCATCTTCATAGAAGGAGCTTAATGCCTCGATTTCTTCATCTAAAATGAAAAAAATAAAAATGAAAATATAAAAAAAAAATAATAGATAAAAATAATATAATTAAAGTATTTTTATAGTATACCTTCTTCGGCGCATAACCAACTTTGACAACATGTCAAAGCTTCTAAAGTTGATGGATGAAGTCTATTACGTTGTGGATTCACCAATCTCCCTCCCGTACTAAAACTAGACTCTGAAGCAACAATGGAAACTGGTATAGCATAAATATCTCTAGCAATAGCTTGTAAGATAGGAAATTGAGGCCCAATTGTCTTCCACCAATTTAATATATCAAAGTCCGGTGTTCTAGGAATGACATCTTCTTCCAAATAACGATCTAACTGGGATGAGACTTTTGATTTCTTCTTTCTCTTCGATGAAATATAAGCATCATACTTTTTAAATGTTCCCTTTTCAACCGTAACAATATAAGAAGATGTAGTGCTGAAGAGTTGAGATTCACTCCCTGACAACATTTTTCCTTCATACTCATTGACCAATTCCCGACATAGATGCACGATTTTTTCAACTTCATACTCAGCATCAACCCCATAAATATCCTCAAAGTAACACTCCAAGAAGTCGGTTTTGTACCTTGGGTTTAAAAGTGTCGCAACACCCATAATATCATTCACAACACTCCAATACTTCTCAAATTTCTCCGACATGCGTCTTGCCATACTCGAAATAATGTCATCGCTATCCTTAACCCATTCATTCAATGCCACCCTAATTGAGCAAATGCCCAGAAAAAAAAGATTTGCTGTTGAATATTTTGTCCCTGAAAAGTCTTCGGTCAACTCATAGAACAAATTAAACTTTTCACAAATCTTTGCTGCAAAGGTCCAATCATCTTCGGTTGGCAAGTGCTTGTATAAAGAATCACGGTGTAATTGCACACACCGAAAGAAAACATCCTTGTAATGCAAAGCTGTCCGGAGCATCAAAAAAGTTGAATTCCATCGTGTCTTCACATCAGTGCATAATTTCTTGACAGTCGAAATGCGCAATTGTCGCGCTGCCTATTCAAATTTTTCCCACCTTTTTGGAGTAGCACTCCAAAAAAGGACACTCTGTCGAATTCTTTCTATTCCATCTCCAAGCACACTCAAACCATCTTTAACAATTAAATTCAATATGTGTGCACAACAACGCATGTGAAAGAAAGCTCCATCAACCACTAGTTTGTCACTTCCCAATCTATCAACCAATAATCCCATGACACCATCATTCACACTACAATTGTCAACTGTGATCGACATAAGTTTCCTGTCAATGTTCTAATCTAGAAAACACTTCATCAATCTTGAAGCAATGACATCACTAGTATGTGGAGTAGGAACATACTCAAATCTTATTATGCGCTTTTGTAAAATCCATGAGTTATCTACGTAATGCGCAGTGACAGCCATGTATCCTTTGTTTTGGTGATCGGCTGATTATCATCTTGGCAAGATTCTTCCTTGCTTCATCTTGATTAAATGAAGAGGCCTTTAATGCCAACTTTCCATCCGTCTTTTTCTGATTGGCTACTAGAACTTGTTGCCGAATATCCATTTGACCACGCTTATTGCACCTTTCTAAATGAACATGCAAATGCTTTGTCCCATTTTTAGAATCACCACCGAGCTTTCTTTTGCAATGGTTACATATTGCCTTCCATTCGTTGTTGATCTTCTCTTTTGTAAAATGCTCCCATACCGTAGATTTCAACTTCGATGGATTGTATCCGCTTGACTCATTATTGTCAACCACATCATTAGGTTGACTTAATGAGGCTTGTGTGTTTCCCTCAGAACTTGGAATTGGACTCTCCTTGGTTGGTAATTGAGGAGAGCCAACAGAAGGAGTGGTTGATGAAATAGAGTTCTCCCCAATATTGGACATTAGTGATTATTATATCTATAAAAACGTACAAATCAAGCATTAGAAAAGTATAAATGAATCAAAATCAGAAATTGAAGTATTGCTTTAAACTATTTCTTAAATCATACATCAAAAAGTAAAATATTCAAAACAAGAAAAACTAAAAGAAAATTTTAAATTCTACTGCACTGCATTCTGTTTTACTGCACTGCACAACAAAACTGTTTTTCTCTCTAATATTGAACATTAGTGATTGTTTTTCTGCATTTTACTACACTGCACAACAAAGACAATTTTATATTCTATTTTTCTGCATTCTATTGCATAACAAAACTGTTTTTCTGCATTCTACTGCACTGCACAACAAAGATAATTTTTACATTTTATTTTTCTGCATTTTACTGCACTATACACCAAAGCTATTTTTACATTCTATTTTTCTGCAGTTTGTTTTTCTACATTATATTGCATTATGTTAACAACAAAATTACTCAACAACAACGTTAAAGTTGAAAGGAAGCTAAAAGTTAAAAGCTAATGTAATCAATTTTTTTTGTAAGTTTTAGCTTTTATAAACAAATTACTCAACCACAATTAAATTATAATAACAATTATAAAAGCTAACCTTAACAGCAAAATGTTAAAGTTGTAGTGGTTGAAAATCCAACAATGAGCACTGTAGCAGCACTGCAACAATAATTTAATACCAAACAGATAAGTACCAACAAAAAATGAGCAACAATGAGCAAAAAATGAGCAATAATTTAATACCAAACATATGTTACCTTGAAAGATATATGCCAACGACTTTAAACTCCACCACCAACAAAGTCAAAACAAAGCAAAGATGATCTTGTAGATCTGAAAGGCAACATCAAAATTATGAGAATCAAAGGTTGAGTAGATAATTTTTTTATGAACATTATTCTCTTTTTAAAAGAAGAACAATAAAAACAAATATGAATCAATCAAAAGCAGCAACTAACTAGTTACAAACATGGAAGTTGCATGGTGAGTTTCAAACATTTTTACACGACTAGAAGTTAATTTTATTTTGTGTGAATGTACTTTTATGGTGGAGTATGACAATTCTCTATTTTGAGATTACAAAGGCTAGGGTGCCGCAGCTTAAAATAAAAGCTAAAATAAGGACAAAGATTGAAACTTGTCTGTCGTGTCCCCACCTGCAAATATGTCTGGTTCTCAGACAAAGATTTTGAGTATCCTTTTGCAAGCAAGAGGCTACAGAATTTCAAACAGGGTGATGTTTGTGCAATAAAAGTTTTTTTAAGTCCCAAACCCATCTCTTGCTACTTGCTAGTTGCTACTGTAAGTAAGGACTAAGGAGTAACCATTTTCATCATAGTAAATCCGCTCCCTCTGTTTTGATAGATATGCTTTTAGGCTTTAGCTGCACCATCAACATACATTTCAAATGGACATTACGGAAGACAAAGATTCAGACCACTTCTCAACAACAACAACAAAAAAAAACTTTAACCAAAAGTGACGAGGAAAACTCCAAGGCAAATGGATTAACAAAAACAGTTTCAAGTCATTAACATGATGAAGCTGGCAAAAGTTGAATATGACATGGAGCACATGTACTTATCATCTGGAAATTTGTATTTGTTGTGTTTAGAGTTTCGTTTTAACCTAAATCATTTCATTACATGTTACCAATTCAAAGCTAAGATATCTTGTTATGTTTCTTGAAATTCTGAGAAGAAATTTAAGAAAAGAAGAGAAAACCTAAAATCAAAAACATGTTTAAATACCCAGATTCAGAGTAACATTACAACATCAAAGCAAGGAATGTAAATTTTTAAAATCACTAACAAAAAAGTTAATCAAAATAAGGAAATTGAAATTCTTACTAGAAGAGAAATCGAAAGTATGAGAGCACGCCAGCACCAGAGATGAAATCTTCTGATATGAGGAAATTTTGAGACGGCAGTCGGGAGAAAATATCAAAAAAAAAAAAAGAACGGGAATGAAAAGGGAAAAATCAGAAACCCTAACATATATTATATAAAAGGGTATTTTTGTAATTACATGTACCGGGGCGGGGCGGGGCGGGGCATTTTTCCTATAAACCCGAACCCGACCCGACCCGGTCTTATTTTCGTAAAAGACCCGACCCGAACCCGAAATTTAGGATGAAATACCCGCTCGGGGCGGGTCGGGTCGGGTTCGGGTAAATTTGCCATCCCTAACTATGCACTCAGGGAAAGGTCTAGCAGGCTAGGTTGGAGTTTGGATTGTGACCTTTTGATCAATTGGTATTCACTTTCTAAAGATGTCAAAACTTCAAAAGATTTATAGGTGTCCAAAAAATAAAATTTCAGATTTGATGGTGTCATTTTTGGATGACACCAAACAAGGGTGAAAGAAGAGAGTTGTGGTGGTGATTGTGGCCTGTGGGTAATCCTAGGATCTAGCAATGAATTTGAACAATATTTTAATGATAAAAAATCTTGGAGAAACCAGAAGGAAAGTATTTATTTTCTCTCTAGCCAGTTGGCAACAAATATTTTATCAAAATTCCAAACAAAATGTCATAGAAGAAAATCAACACAAGTCAATATATATTATTCTTGTTTCCTGGAAGGTTCCATGGCGTGACATTCTCTACAGGCCAACAAAAACAGCCTGAAAAACCTCAGGCAAGGCTCCGATCTTCCCTTGGTGGCACTCCTTTCTTGATGATGATCACCTTGTTTCTTGCTTCTCAAGGCATCTTTCCTCTCCACTCCACAATTCTTCCTCCTGGAAGCCTCACGTTTCAGAACAGGCACCGCCGTAATGTACTGCCATCTCTGAGAATCCCCATACAGCTGAGCTGTTACCATTTTGCTCGCTTTATTACATGCATGGATCTTGCTATGGTACAACAACCTCCTCTCTGAATTGTCGCTCGAGCTTGTCCGTGCACTGCTGCAACTGCTCCTGCTGTTCGTGCTGTTACTTCTCGAAGACATGAGCGAATCCTTGCTGTTGATGCTGCTCGTTCTGCTCGTCTCACGAGAACTACCACCACCTGCAACGACTGCAATAGTCGTTGCAGCTGGTAAAGGAAAGGCATGCGGCAAGAGTCGGCCCTTGAAGAAAAGATGATCAGCCGGCGAGGTTCTACACGCATCTAGAGAAGGCAAATCTGGGGTAAAACACCCGAATTCGAACTCCGAGTCTACCTCTTCGTTCGGGGTGCTAGGGAAGGAGAATATCTCACCGGAACGAGTTTCCATGATTTCTCTTCTGTTGTTCAAAGTTTGGAGAGGTGCATGAGCAAGCTTGTGTACTTATAGCTAAACTAAGTTGATGAATATATTGATCCCATGATAGCTAGGAACAAGTTGAGAGAATAATGTGTTATGTCGAGATGGGGCAGCAGGGGCCCTTGTTGGGTGATTTTGATCAGTTTTCTTTTGTGTTGGGTGTTCATTTCTTGCCAACTCAACCTTAATGTAGCACATGGGAGAGCTTAGTGTTGTAATAATATCATTGAATGTGGGATTTTCCTTTGTGCGTGTCTTAAATGATTCAAATGTAGGGTCTTTTTGTCTATTTGACCAAAGCTTAAGATCTTGTAAAATGATCAGCTGAGACTGTATTTGAAGTAAAGCAATGTATTTCAATATGTATATATGTATGCACAGAGTAACCAACTCCATTGCTTCAATATACCTTACAAGCAAATGTAAGAAAAGGATGGTAATATTTAGGTGGATATAAATAATAGATTTATTTACCCGAGACTTTCAGTGTTCGGTAGTCACATGAGTCTCGATTATATCTACAGATCAGTTACATCAGACTTCTCATCTTAATTAAAAAGTACTATGCTCTTCATTATTTGATCAAACATACGTTTATAACAATTGATCATCGTATTTGTGCTTTATGATTGCCAAAAAAATGAGTTTGGTATTGAATCAAAGTAGATTAAAATTTATAGCAATTTTGCTTACGATAATCAAAGTTTGAGCAAATGGGGTGCCATTCTCTTTAGCCTTTATGCATCAACTTGCTTTAGTTTATAAGAGCTGACACAGCCTCCCAAAAATACTCTTCCATATAAAGCAAAAGAGAGCTTTTTAGACCATAGAGATCGAGTTATTGGCTACTTAGTCCCCCCATACAATTGCTTAAAAATAGTTCCAAGTTAGTGCTTATCACGGGATCAACAATGAAAACCTTTCTTTGTGCTTGTGGAAATCTAAGGCCAAGTAGAGACTCCAAAGATTTTTAAAAGAAATCCCATTTTTTAATTACATCAAACACTTTGGATCATACCTAGAAATGAGGACTAAAGCAAAGAGCTCCTTAAAGAATTAGCTTTGTCTCCCATTTGGGTTTCTTTGGAGGAACTTTTGGGGTCCATTTGAGGTCCTCATGCCTTTGGGACCACCGGCATTCAGCCTAGTTTTGGTCTCTACTTTTTCTTAAGCCCCCACAAGCAAGCAACCCATTGTCTTGTACTTTTGTTTCTCCTTTGTTGATACCCTTAAATCTTAAGCTTGAAGGCTATGGAGATGGTTGGGGTCCTTAGAATTAATAGGAGTGGGTTTGAGTTGACTCTTTGAGCTAACTCTTGACATGGGCAACTGCTTCATTGTTTATTCAATGGGCTTTGTTTGGACTATGTTTAGTGTTTTAAACTCATAGTAAGGCATGCCTAATAGTATATTCAACTCGAAAGAAATTGAGTTAATAATCTTTAAAATATGTGATTAAAATTTTTTAATTGATACCATTATATTTCTCTTACATTGTGGGTTCAAAGCGGTTATAAGCAAAATTCCCACTCCATTAAAAAAGTAATGACATAATTAAACTAATTTTGCGATATTCGTTTGACTGTCATGACTATTTATAGTCCATCTAATATGGTTTTGAGCATTTCGGCTAGGTATGGGCACGGGTCGGGTCGGGTTTTTGGCCCACCCGAACCCGAACCCGACCCGAAATTAATTATCCTAAAATCGACTCCGACCCGACCCGACTCGATTCAACTCTTTAAAAAATTCGACCCGACCCGATCCGAAAATAAATATTCTAAACCCGACCCCGACCCGACCCGACTTATAGAAAAAAAATAATTTTTGGTACCTAATTGTAAAAAAATAATTTTAAGAGGCATAATTATAAAAATTAATAATTTTAAGGACTAAAATGTAAATAAAAAAATAATTTTAAGGACTTAATTATAAAATATATATATAAAGAGGGAGTATTATTACAAATATCCCTAAAAATTTTAGGGGAAAATTACACTATTAGTTTCGGGTCGGGTCGAATTTTTTCACCCTAAAACCCGAACCAGACCCGACCTCACCCTACAAAAAAACCCGACCCGACCCGAACTCGATTTTTTCATAAAAATACCAGACCCGATCGGGCCGGGTCGGGTCGAAACCCGTCGGGTCCGGGTACCGTGCCCATCCCTAATTTCGGCATTTTGCACGATTATTATAACACATAAGGATAGTCTTCTTGTTGTAATGGCCTAAGGGCATGCTCTTTCGAATAAAAAAATACAAATCAAATTTTAAACATTTGCATTACAATTTAATTTAACATGTTAAAAATACATATAGTATCTTCAAAGCCGCGTCTGACATTTTTAGAATATTGAGTGAAAACTTATAAATGAGTTCATAATTAATGAAAGTATATGTCATTACTTTGAATAATTAGTTTAATATTTTACCAATAAACCATAAAAATATGAGTAAATTTTATCAAACACATTATTTTTAGGGTTAACCACACTATTGACCACCGAACTAATTGAGAATTTTTATTTTGACCACCGAACTAACGAACTCGTCAATCAAACCACTTAACTTATAAAATTAACCTATTTTGACCAACACCGTTAAAAACCTAACGGTGGGATGATGAAACTGCCACGTGGCAGCTTACGACAACCACCTGGTGAAAGGAAAATTAATGAAGAATAAAGATTGGTGCTGTGGGGGTTTCAACTTAAGACTAAGTGGAGAAAATCCCATGCCTTTACCACTAAGCTAAGTTGCTGTTATTGTTATATTTTGCACACTTTCATATACATATCTTATACTTCAGTAAATGTTAGGGGAAAAAAAGTAAAAATAGTTAAAAGGGGACTCGAACTTAGATCACTTGGGATGTGTATAATCACACAAACGTTAGATTTAATTTAAATATAATTTTTTAATTTTCGATTTAAAGTATTCAAATATATATTTTTTATTTTTAAACTAAATCGAATATTTATTAAAATATTAAATATTCGATTTAAAAGAAAAAAATTGATTTTAAAATGTATTCGATTTAAATCGAATATTTAAAAATCGAATTAATTTAAAGTATTTGATTTAAAAAAAAGTATTCGGTTTAATTCAAATCGAATTAAAGTATTTGATATAAAAAAAGTATTCGATTTAATATTCGAATCAATTTAAAGTATTTGATTTAATATTCGAATCGATTTAAAGTATTTAAAAATTGAATTATTTTAAAGTATTCGATTTAGTATTAGAAATAATTTAAAGTATTCGATTTAAAAAATTATTCGATTTAATATTCGAATCGATCGAAAGTATTTGATTTAAAAAAGTATTCGATTTAATTTAAAAATATTAAATATACAAATACTTTTTAAATCAAATTTCTAATCTTTTAAATCAAATATTTTATAAATAGAATATTTAATATTTTATGAAATATTCGATTTAATTTAAAAAATATTCGAATACTTTAACCCATGTATATTTTTTAAAATCGAATATTTAATATTTTTTTAGATTTAAATTAAATCGAACGTTTATGTGATTATACACATCCCAAGTGATCTAAGTTCGAGTCCCCTTTCAACTATTTTTACTTCTTTTTTCTCTAACATTTACTGAAGTATAAGATATGTATATGAAAGTGTGCAAAATATGTCACTAAGAGCAACTTGGCTCAATTGTAAAGGCGTGAGATTTTCTCCACCTAGTCCTAAGTTCAAACTTCTACAACACCAATCTTTATTCTTCATTAATTTTAAATAAAATAAATTAAAATTTGGTTAAAAATTAACCCATCTGATTGGGTGATTAATTTTATTTAATTAAAATAAAATTAGGATCAAATTGATTTAATAAGTAAATAACATAGATTAAATATGCAATTTTAAAGATTTCCTGTAAGCTATCATGTGGCAGTTCCGTGACCCTACCTTTAGGTTTTTAACGGCAGTGGTTAAAATAGGTTCATTTTATTAGTTTAGTGGTCTGATTGACAAGTTCGTTAGTTCGGTGGTCAAACTAAAAATCTCTAATTAATTTAGTGGTCAGTGGTGTAGTTAACCCTTATTTTTATTGTTTGGCTAAAAAAGTATCTTAAATAAAATTAAAATAATAAGTACAATCATTAACCTACAAAGTTGTCACTTAAAGCATCACTGAAGCTGCGAAGGTGAAAAATGAAGTCTTGAGCGGGAGCTCCCTTCCGAAATGACATTGAGTATGATTGGCATTCTTTGAAGATGAAACTAAAATATTTTGAAATTTGAAGACCAAACTAAAATGGAGACGAAAAGTGTAATCAATCCTTATCTTTTAATTTGGACTAAAGCCGCAAAAATAAGAAGATTTGCATGAATGTCCGGAAAGTTATACTAACATTCACGGAATGGTGAAAACAAAGCAGAGGCCGCGTGTCAACAGTTAGATATACTTCAACTAACACCTGTCTCCCACTTTTACTTCCACAACCATCTTCTTTGCTTCCTCATCACCTTGTTTTCTGTTCATCTTTTTCCCATTTCCCTTCACCATTTATTAGATATAATATATATACACACACACATATACAAGTTCCATCCATTTTCGAAAGCAATGAGTAGTAGCAAAGAAATACTTCATAAGATGAAGGTATACGCTCTTATCTTACCATCATTATCTTTACTATATATATTCAGCTGTTTATATTGATTTTCTGCAGGAAAAAGTTGGCCTAGGTTCCAGTACAGGTGAATCCGGGAAAGGAAAAAGCAAGATCTCCAAGAACATAAAACATGGTTATCATTTAGTGGAGGGGAAATCCCATCATCCCATGGAAGATTACGTTGTTGCTGAATTCAAGCATGTCGGCGACTGCGAGCTCGGTTTGTTTGCTATATTCGATGGTCATCTGAGCCAAGTAATTCCTGATTATTTGAGGTCACATTTGTTTGATAACATCTTGAACGAGGTAATAATGTTATCATTGTGTCAATTGGTGTAATTTGGTGTTTCACGTGGTTAATTAGATTGTGTTCCTTTGTTGTACAAGCAGCCGGACTTTTGGATCGAACCGGAGAATGCGATTCGGAAGGGTTATCGAATAACGGACACGGATATATTGGAAAAAGCAGTTGATTTAGGCCATGGGGGTTCTACTGCAGTGACTGCAATTTTGATCAATGGTGAGAAGCTAGTGATAGCGAATGTCGGTGATTCTCGGGCTGTTATTTGTAAGAATGGTGAGGCTAAACAGCTCTCGGTCGATCACGAGCCAACCACGGAGAAGGAGAGCATTGAAAATCGAGGCGGTTTCGTGTCGAATTTTCCAGGTAATGGATGCTGATGATCATCGGAAGCTGCATTAACAATTCGATCATGATATTGTTGTCATTGCAGGGGATGTCGCGCGAGTTGACGGACAGTTGGCTGTGGCGAGGGCATTCGGTGACAAGAACTTAAAGGAACATCTTAGTTCCGAGCCAGACGTCACCATGGAAATCGTCGATGATGATACGGAGTTGCTGATATTGGCAAGTGATGGTTTATGGAAGGTTGGCAATGGCCCTTTCTAAATATGATTGCACCCAAGATTGAAGTGTTTGATTCATTTCCTTTGATATGATTGCAGGTAATGACAAACCAAGAAGCCGTCGATGCTATCAGGAACATTAAGGATGCTCGGTCCGCAGCGAAGTACCTAACCGAGGAAGCTGTTAAGAGGAACAGCACGGACGACATTTCGTGCATAGTCGTAAGATTTTAGTGATTTCATTTGATAACACAACTCTTTCCGAATAATGTGCAAGCACCTTTGTTAAACTAATAGAATGAATGCATATTTTGCTAGATTAGATGTTGTGCTTAATGTATCTAGCTAGTTGCTCGTTCGATCATTTGCTACCAATAAATGCCATATAGGAAATTATATAGCATATGATCAATGATACAATAGTGGACTCCATAGATAAAGAGTTACCGGTACAGAAAGAGTTGAGTTGAATTGAATCGAACAAGATTCCGAAACTGTTGTTATTAGATCCTCCATTAGAGTATAGCAAGTAACTACTTACTACATAGTTTAAATATATATGGGTAGAGTTATCAAATATATTTGTCCTAAGCCTAAATCAATCAATAAACGGAGTTATAAAGGTATTTGACAAACCACTACCATCAAGTGGCTGTAGTTTAGTGGTGAGAATTCCACGTTGTGGCCGTGGAGACCTGGGCTCGAATCCCAGCAGCCACAGTTTCATTATTTTTTCTATTAGGTGAAAATAGCTTGCAACTTCCTCGTTTATCTTCCAAAAAAAACCGTACTTTTAGAAGAAAAAAAAATGATAAGTTGATTTCACAAATAATGTCAGATATATACTAGAGAGACAAATATATTAAAGTTTTTACACACATTTCTGGTGTATATTCGAATTTCGTTATAAACATAATATTTATAAAGACGCTTTAGAATTATGAAAAAAAAAAAACTAAATTTGTGGTGTAATAGTAAAAAAAAATCTCGTTGACATTAAGTTTTCTCTGTTTGATCTTAGATGATCTCTCCTCTTTATAAATATAATGTTTTATACGTCGTATCCTCCCCAAAGCTCGCTTGGCTACCGGGTGGCGTACATGCCGTCTCCGGATGCGTTATCCGGTATCGACGAGGCTTCTGCTTTGGCTACCGCATTACCTCCCTAATGAAAATAATATCACATATAATTCAAGCAACCGTATTTGATACGCACGTATATCATATATATATATATATATATATATATATATATATATATATATATATATATATATATGTGGGGGGATAGGATGCAATTATAATGTAGAATTAGTAGAATATGTGAAGATTATCACTTGGGAAAAAAAGTAAGGAGTTAATCTCAACCATTTATTTTTCTCATTCAACAATCAAAAAAACGTGTAAAACTTAAAGAGTTTTACACAGTGTAATTTGATCCTATCCCTATATATATATATATATATATATATATATATATATATATATATATATATATATGGTTATAGAAAGTTGTTTAAGTTGAAAATAATTAATACCATATGTTTACAATTAAATTTGAACAGAAACTCAAATGATTTGATTCGACTCGAATTTTATAAACTTAACTTTACTCAAAAAAAATTAAAAATGAAATTGATATTATAAAATAGATATCGTCAACAAATTTTTTTTTGACTCAGATTGAAATGTTTCCAATGGACAAATTTGTATGTCTTTGTTTGGATTTTAATTATAGGATCCATAATTAAGGGTTTGATAGTTTTGTCGAGGGATGGGCTAATAGTTTTGGGTTTAGTATGCTTAAATTGGTTTTATTCAGGACCAGGTTTCCACTCTCAAAGATAAAATTCTTAATTGCATCAAATGCCTTTCAAGTTATGGTTTAGTTCATATATTACTCTAAAACTTTAAAATGTTACGATTGAATCCTCAAAACGAATCAATCATGTCATTTTGTCAACCTAACTATTAGTTTAAGTGTAGCTTATGATCTGAATATATATTTGATACTCGAATTTGAGTTAAAATAAAAGACAGAAACGAAAGAAAGAAACAAAGTCTTTTCCCTTTACCTTTTCCTTTTCACGAGCGTAATCATAGTTTCCCCGTTGAAATTAAAGAAAGTTGCGATCATAAAACATTTTAAAAAATCTCATTTCTCCATTGTTTACCATTAAATAAAATAAAGCTTTATGATTTTGTTTCTCTTTTGTGGCTGATTCTCTTTACACCAATCCCACTTAGAACTGGAATATAATTGATTCCGAGATAATTCCACAAATAACCCTTGAATTAATCGGATAAATTAAAATAATATTAAATTGTATCATAACTTCATGAGATCAAGTTCAGATGACAAAATATATATTTACTTTTTATTTTAAATTATTCGTTCGGCGTGTGACTTGGACTTTTGATTACATAAAAGAAATTTCCTACATGGTATTTGCATGGAAGTTGACCAAGAAATGCATGACCAAGGAAAACAAGAATAGGACCAAATGAACCAACCAATCTATACCATATAGACATTCAATTTCCTATTACATAATGTCATTGTCATATAGGATCATAGGAAACATCAACATTGTTGTGAATAAGACAACTCCATTGTCTTTTGAACAATCATGAAGGGAAAAAAGAAAAGAAAAGGGGGGCTAAGCTAATGTCAAGTTTCAATTGGAAAATGAAATTTCTTCCCCACTATAAAAAACCCCCCAAAGCCACCATAGAAAAAACAAATTGTTGGTGAAAGTGTTTGAAATGAGTACAATGACAGCTATTAATTGGTTGATTTAGGACGAAACAATGCATTGATTCTGAGCTTAGGGACTAAAGTATAATTTTATCATTAGAGAGATCAATTAATTGACTGTGTTTAAGGATGTTCATGTTGTCTTATATTGTGTGTGTTAGAATACTGACATTTGCGAGAATGTAATACATATCTACTTAATTAAAAAAACATACGTATGAAATAATCCTATGATAATCATTGAATTGAATGTTCGAAAATGTTTGAAATTAATATCTTTAACCACTTAAAAATATGTTTGTCAAGTATTTGTCATCTGAAAATAATGAAATATGATCTAAATTGTAGTTAATTTCCTTTTATTTTATCTGAACTTGATCTCATGAAGTTATGAAATAAAAGGAAATTTGTAAGATTTTCACACCAGGGATTCATCTTCTTGGTAAGTGAAATCTTACAAATTTCTTTTTATTTCATAGTCAAACCGTGGTGTTAAAATAATGAAATATGACCTAAATTTGTAGTTAATTTTCCCAACAACTCTTTGACTTTATTCTCTCCTTAACATATTTATATACCTCACCTGTTTTGAACTCAGGGATCAAATAAAAGAAGAAAAAAATAATTTGTGCATAGCTGTTTTTAAGGCCGTCTTGAAAATCAACATCCTCTTAAAAGATGTGTTTGAAAATGTTTCATTTTCTTTTAAAATAAAATATTCATTGTCGATGGTCGCGATTGATCTTGTTGCTATTAGGGATGTAAAAAACAGGTAATCGGATGGGTTTCAGGTCGCGTTCTGTCAGGTCGGGTCAAATTGAATACACATGTCATTTCAGGTCGTTTTTCTATTTTGACTCGATTCGGGTCGGGTGCGGGTCAGTTTCAGGTCGGGTTCATTTCAGGTCAGGTCAAAACGGTTAATTGACGGGTTAATTTCGGTTCGGGTAGACTTCAGGTCAGGTTCATTTCAGGTCGGGTTCGTTTCAGGTCGGGTTAATCGGGTTTTAAATTCGTATTAAGTTTGAGTTTGGTGAAAATAGTCTATAGACTTTGGGTTAGTCATTAAGTTTGAGCTAATTATTCAACGTCTTTCACGAACACGAATCACATTAAAAATAAATATTAGGCAATAGAACGAACAAAAATATCATCAAATGATTCATTTCTAAAATATTAGAGTAAATTAAAAAAATTATAAATTAAAAAGGGTCAATTTTTGTGAAAAATAAAATTTTAGAGACTAACATGAATTAAAATATCATCATATTAAAAACACTTGACTAAATTACAAAAAGAAGAAGAATAGATGTCAATTTGGAATAAAAATAAAGTTTTAGAGACTATAATGAACAAAGATATTAAATTAAAATTACAGACATTTGACTAAATTACAAATAAAAAATATGGGTTAATTTGAAATAAAAATAAAGTTTTAGGGACTACAATGAACAAAGATATCAAATTAAAATTATAAACATTGGACTAAATTACAAACAAAAAAGGATAGGGGTCAATTTGGAATAAAAATAAAGTTTTAAGGACTATAATGAACAAAGATATTAAATTAAAATTATAAACAATTTGATAAAATTACAAACAAAAAAAAGAATAGGGGTCAATTTGGAATAAAAATAAATTTTTATGGACTATAATGAACAAAGATATTAAATTAAAATTATAAACACTAAATTACAAACAAAAAAAGAATATGGGTCAATTTAGAATATAAATAAATTTTTAGGGACTATAATGAACAAAGATATTAAATTAAAATTATAAACATTAGACTAAATTACAAACAAAAAAAGAATATGGGTCAATTTAGACTAAAAATAATATATATGTATGTAGATAAGTTTTATTGTGTATGTGCGCGTGTGTGTGCGTGTGTAATATATATATATAAACCTCAAACCTTAACACCTAAACTATATATATATGTATATGTATACTTATATACATTAATATATATATATATATATATATATATATATATATACATTAATACATATATATGTATATTAACACATTAATATATATATTAATACACATATATATATATATATATATATATATATATATATATTATATATATATATATATACATTTATTCATATATATGTAGTATGTATGTATTAGGATTTTGGGTATAGAATGTAAGTTTTAGTATGTAAATGTATATATATTAATATATGTAGGTGTATTAGGGTTTAGGGTTTAGTATGTATTAATGTATATTATAAATATATTCATTAATACATATATATACACATTAATACGTATATATGTAATATGTAAGTATTGATGTTTAGGGTTTAGAATGTGAGTTTTAGTATGTATATATATGTATTAGGGTTTAGGGTTTGTGGTTTAGTATGTATATGTATATATATGTTATGGTTTACAATGTATGTATTAGAGTTTAGGGTTTACAATATAAGTTTTAGTATGTATACAATCATTAATAATTAAAGACTTTACCCCTAAGCGCTAACAATCAACTTGACACATGTACCCCTAAACCCTAAACATGAGCCCCTAAAACTTACAATCACTAATAATTAAAGACTTAAAGTGCAAATCAAATCCCTAAACTTATAATTAAAGTGCAAGCATAATCTCCTAATCCCTAAACTAACCTCCATAATAATTAAAGCAAATCAAAAGGTTTAATAATTAATCAATTTATGAAGCATGACCTAATTGAAAGAAATCTATAAAAATTAAACCAAAAGTTAGGACTAAAAAAAACTAAAACCTAAACCCTAAGCATCTAATTAAGGAAGGACTTAAAGGGTAATTAACTCTTAAACAAAAAAATAAGCAGCAACTCCCCCCAATTGCTTTGGCGGCAACTTTCCCCTATCAATTTTAAAAAATAGCTCTTCCCCTATCAATTCAAAAAAAAAAACTTTCTCTCTAAACTAAAAACTAAAGTATTTTTCATTAATTTAACGAATATAATTAAAAAATTTAATAAAATAATTTTTTAATTTAATAATCATAATTAACAAATTAATTTAAATTTTGAATAATTTGTTTTTAATTTATCCATCACAAATTATTAATTTAATAAAACTTTTAAATATTGAATAATTTTTAATAAAATAAATTTAAGTATGTTAACTCTTATTAATTTCACAAATAATTTATATTAAATGAGTTAGTACTAAACATATTAATTATTTACCAAAATTTAAAACTTAATTGTGTGAAATGAATAATTAAATACAATCTTTCTTTTAGATATATATGTATTAAATTGATTATATATGTATATATAACAGAAATATTATTTAACACTTTAAATTGATTTAAAAAATTAATAGTTAATACTTTACATTTACCAAACACTTTAAATTCATCAAATCATATACTTCTTCAACTACATGTCAGGTAAATATCAAGTCAGATCAATATCAGTTCAGGTTAAAAACAGGTCGGGTTCAAAACAAGTCGGTTAATATCGGTTATCTGTCAGGTCGGTCTCGGGTTCGGGTCCATTTTAGTCGGGTTCAAGTCGGGTTTCGGGTCCACAGTAACATGTCCAATTCGGGTTCGGGTCGTTCTCAGTTGGATGCAGGTCGAGTTTGGTTACTACAATAACAGGTCCAACTCGAGTTCGGGTCAACAATAGTTGGTTACAGATCGAGTTCAGTTTATCCAATCCTCAGGTCAAACCAAGTTTTGACTCGAGCAAGTCTCAGTCGAATTTTCAGGTCGAGTCAGTTTTTTACATCCTTAGTTGCTATAAGTGTTTTTGTTAGAAAATAAACATGTGACCATAAATGTTCCACCTTATTTTCCTAACACTAAATTTTCTATTATAAACCTATATATTATTTAATTAACGAAATCTAACAAACAAATATTTTTACTCATCTAACAAAGCATTTGAACTCGAGTCTTCTAGAATGAACATCATTCACTTTTCTACTGAGAGTCTAAGACCACTTGTTAGGTTCATCAATACTAATTATTAGAGACAAAATTTAAATATCAATCTGCAACCGTAACAATGACATTATATAGCAGTAGCGACATCGTCTGATAAAAGTAATCGCGATAAATGAAATGCAAACGAAAACGCGATTACAAATTATAATTTAAATCTTTGATAAAAGAATTTATTTTTTAATTCGTCCTAAGACCACAAAACTAAAAAACGAGCATAGTTAATTTCTAGGACCAAAAAAATTCTTTTAAACTGTTTTGTCATTCACAATATTCAAACTCGAAATTTGAAGAAAAAAATTATTCAACAAAGGTTGGTGTTATCTATGATGATAGCAATTAACTTTTGTTAACCAATACAAGTCAAAAAGGAGAATCCTCTTGTCTCAGACCCCATTTATTTGACAGATAACAACCCCCATTCCTTGATCCTTTACCCTAAAAGGTGGAAAAGGTATGTATATATACAAGGATAGAACAAAGGGGCTTTAGAAATTTATTTATATAATTTAGAAAAAATTTGAAAATTTTCTATTGAAAACTTATTTTCTTTCCCTCTAAATTTTTATAAGTTCGTTTCCTAACATAAAATCATGCTTCTGTCTCTGCTTGTACTTGTATATATATATATATATATATCCAATTCAAGCAATGAACTTTCGTTTGCTGGAAATATTGAATCATCAGTGTAAATATAGAGGCCAATCAAAGAAAAATTGGATGCTAGCACTAAGAGAAACAAAACTAAAGACTGCAATTTTTTTCAGCAAGCACTGATAATTAGATATTCTATAATTGCTTATTTCAGATAGAAGAAATGGCTTAAAAAGCCTATGTATACAAACTCCCAAACGTTAGTACACAATGGCATATGGCTTTGTTTTTGCAACAAATCAAAGTGATTTAGTCAGTAATCCTTCGAAACTTTGACAATTTCTGCTTTACAGGTATACCCCCAGCTCAGAGTTTCAGTTTTCATTGTTGAACAGACTCATTCCCGATACTATTCAGCCCCGAAACAACTTCATCGATCAAGGGTCTTCGCCTCGGATTCTGGTCTAAGCATTTGCAGGCAATTTCGAGCATTTCTAATAGTGGCTTTTCGAGATCCTTGTCCCATAATGATGAATCTATAATCTCGGATTCTCGTTTCTCGGCTTTCATCTGAAACACCCATGACACCAAATCCCGACAGTTTTTTCCTTTGCATACTTCCACGGGCCTTCTCCTGGTAAGAAGCTCGAGAAGAACGACTCCGAAACTGTAAACATCACCTCTGCAGGTTGCGGTTAGCGTCTGGCTGTACTCTGGAGGAATGTAACCCAATGTTCCGACCAAGTCTGTTGTGACATGGGTATCGTATGGGCAAAGTAGCCTTGAGAGACCGAAATCCGCTAAATGTGCCTCAAAGTTTTCATCCAGAAGTATGTTACTGGATTTCACATCTCTATGAACTATGTGTGGTTCGCAAACCTTGTGCAAGTACGCCAACCCACGAGAAGCTCCTTGAGCTATCTTGAGTCTCACATCCCATTTGAGAACCGACGATCCATCAACACACTCATGCAACCAATAATCCAAGCTTCCATTCTCCATATAAGAGTAAATCAATAATCTGTCGTTCCCGTGCTTACAATAACCTTGAAGAGAAACAAGGTTCTTGTGCTGAGCTCTCGAAAGCGCTTCAACTTCAGCTCGAAATTCACGTTCCATCTGGCCACAATCACCGGAAAGTCTCTTGACTGCAGCGTTTGTACCATCTGGAAGGTAGGCCTTGTAAACCAGTCCAAAGCCACCACAACCAATAATGTTCGCTTGGTTAAAGTTGTTCGTAGATTTTAACAAGTCCGCAACTGTGAGCTCCTTGCAGTTCGAACTTTGGAAGAGAACCAACTTCGATGAACCAAGAGCTTCAGATAACCGGTGTGTCCTGCTGAGTTCCTCGTCCAGATTATCAATTGGATCACCCACATCACTCCTTGACATTCTAAGAAGAACAATAGCAAGAAGCAACAATATCCCAACTCCTATACTGATCGTTATTCCAAGAATGCTGCTGCGGCCAAATTTGTTGTTTGAGCCGGACGGGATAGCTGGCTTGTGCATATTGTCCATAACATGACAAGGAGACACTATTTTCCCACAAAGTCCAGGGTTACCCTCAAAGCTTGAGCTTGAAAAGCTATAAAACTGTCCACCAGTTGGGATCACACCCTGCAAGTGATTATATGCCACGCTAAATTTTGACAAAAATGTGAGCTCGGCAAACGACTGCGGAATTGTCCCGTGCAAGTCATTGTACGACAAATCTAAAGTCTCCAAGTTCTTCATATTGGAAATAGAAGCAGGGATGACACCAGTGATGTTGTTCTGGCTTAAATCCAAGACATGGAGCTGCTTTAATAGCCCGATTTCAGGCAAAATCGTCCCATTCAATCTATTATCGTTCAGGTATAACGATGGGGGAAAACTTGAAAGCTGGTTGTATTGAAGTCCACTAGCACTCTGATTTCGCTTTATGTATAGGGGGATCCCGGAAGATGACGAAAGAGTGGCTAAGCTGGAATTTGAAGAAATGAGGGTCTTTAGCTGTGTCAAACTCTTCGGGATTTCTCCAGTGAGGGAGTTATTTGAGAAGTCCAAGTAGAACAAATTCTCCATCTGGCCAATCCAACTCGGGATACCGCCACTTAAGTGATTCCATGACAAATCTAAAACTTCTAGCTTCTTGCAATCGGACAACCAATCTGGTATTTGGCCTTTCAGAGCGCAATTTCCGAGTGCCAAGACCGTTAAGCTCTTGAACCCACTTACATTTCGGGGAATTTCATCTCCATATAAATTCTTTGTGAGGATAAGAATGGTAAGGTTTTTGCATTGCTGAAGCACAGATAGAGCCCCAGATAAATCAACGAAACTGTTATTCGACAGTGACAGAAACACAAGTGATCCGAGACTGGCAAAGCTCTCGGGGATCTGGCCACTGAATTCATTCTTTGCCAGGCTCAAAACATGCAGCTCTTTACAATCAGACAACGAAGCAGGAAGGGAACCAACAAAATGGTTGGTAGCAAGATCGAGTGAAGAAAGATTAGGCAGTCCAGTGAAATTGAGATTAAGAGGACCACTTAACGAATTGTTCTGGAGATCAAGTACACGAAGCTTTGAGCACAGTGACAGGGATGACGGCAATGGACCCGAAAACAAATTTGAGTGTGCACAAAACAGCTCCAATTGTACAAGACTGACAAAAACATCAGGAATTCTACCAGAAAAGTGGTTTGCAGATATAGCCAAGTGTTTAAGCCTTGTGAGCTTACTCAATTTCGTGCTCAGTTGTCCCGAGAAATTGTTCCCAGTGATCGAGAATCGCTCCAACGATGTCATTGAGTACAAAAAGTCAGGAATATCACCTGACATTGAATTATAGTCCAAATGCAACTGATGTAGAAATACACTGCAATTTCTTAGGCCTTCGAGACTCCCTACCAAGTGATTCATCGAAAAATCAAGAACCTGAATCCGTTTGGAGTAACTACATATTTGAGAACTGACTTGACCGGTAAATGAATTATTGCTCAAGTTGAACACAACGACATCCCGAAACTGTCCAAGCTCAGACAGGTCCCCGTGGAATAAATTGCTGGAAATATTCAGCCACCGAATCGATATCAAACCGGAAACTGGTTTAGAAACCGGTCCAGACAACAGATTGAAGCTCAAATCAAGAAACTCAAGCTGCTTCAAATCCGAAAGCTCCAAAGGCAAAACATCCATCAGGTGATTGCAAGAAAGATCAAGCCTTTTAAGCCGATCTAATCTGGCCAAAGAGACCGAAATTTTCCCTTTGAGACCCCGTTTTGGCAGAATCAAGCCGCTAACCCGATTAGAAGCCGAAACATTACTCATTTTCCCACAAACAATACCATCCCATTGGCAGCAATTAGATTCATCAGACCATGCAGTGATAATGGACCCTTCTGTGAGATTCCCAGCAAATTCTTTCAATGCCAACAAATCATTTGGATCACAAGGTTGGCCTGAGGATTCAAGGCTCAGTGAAGAACAAATAAAGCAAGCCAAGAACACCCAATTAAGGAAAGCCATTGGATTTCTGGAGAACAAGAAGGGGAAAAAAGATACTAAATTTACAAATTCATTCAATATGGTATAATTGGCAATGTTCAATGCTTTGAAGATGCAGAGAAAAAAAGGAAACAAAACCCAGATAGAGTAACTTACTTGCTCACATATCCAGCAAAATAACTCAACTTGGCAACTGGGATATAGCCCAGAGGGAAAATCTATTGAAATCTACAATCCCAACCTGAGAAAAAAAATATAAAATCCCAAGACCATAAGTCAAGAAATCATGAATTTAAATTCACACATGAGAGTGTATTCATTAAAACAGGAAAAAATAAATAAAAGGAAAGCTCCTAAATGAAGCAACTTTACTCGCATCTCGAAACTATCTCAAAAACAACAACAAATAACTTACAAACAAAGCATCAAACACTTACCAGAGTCTAAATTGTTGAACAAAAGGCAACACTTTTTTTAGAATAATGAGAAAAACCCACTTCTGAGAATCACCTTCCAAGTAAATCACTAACTTAAAGAGTAGCAAAGATTGAATCTTTTAACTCAAAAGAAGAAAAAAAAATCAGATCCCAATATTCAAAAACCAGCAATGAAGAAAAAGGGGGGGAAAGTTGAGAAGCCTAAAGCTTTCCTACTATCTATCTATAGCTCTTTGTAGCTTCACTTGTTGAAACATTAGTTTCCTGAGAACCCAACACTAAAAAAATAAGAAAAGAAAAGGAAAGAGAAGTTAATAATTCAACACTGGCCAACTATTTGTCCTACAAAAGGGTAATACTTACAAAATCTATTTTCAAAACCAATTCTTTCACTCTTTAATTATCAAAACGGACAGAATCTTAAGAGTGAAGACATTTCAAATCAAAATTAAAAGAAAAAACTTAAAGGAAAGAAGAAAGAAAAGGAAAGTTCTTTAACTTGTTTGTTTAGAGAGACAGAGAATCAGTATTTTATTGGACAAAACAAAAAAAACAAAGAAGCAATAAGGTACACTTTGGAGAGTGGTTTTCAAATGTGAAGACATCAGAGCTGACTTTTGAGACCCAAAATATTGTGGTTTTTTATTTATTTTGTTTTTCTTTTTGGTAAATTACAATAGAGGTCACTTTTGATGATTTATTTTTAATTTGGATCTTCAAACTTTGAGAAGTAACATTTCAGTCATTTATGTTATCAATTTGTTATATTTTATCAGTGAGCCATTAACTCTAATTGCATTAATAATATGGCACATTAAAAATAATTAATTTTAAATTTAATCCGTGAACTTTAAATAAAATATTAATTTAATCTCGTCTCCAAACAAAAATTATATATTTCTCTTCCAATCAGGGATTTAAATATGTATAGGCACCGTCCGAAATTACAATACCTATCATTGTTGGCATTTCGATGGTCGGATGGTCAATCACAACAATAGAAAGACGAAGAAGATAGAGAAGAAGAATACATCTATGTCCGGCGATGATCTAAGGATATCAAATGCAAATTGGAGTTTGCAATATCTAAATATTTAAAGTCATATTCGAAGCATCTCGTATGGGAATTTTTTTTGGGAGATTTGAGTCGATAAAGAGAAATAAGAGAGTAAGGGAAGTTGTTGGTAGTTTCCGATCAATAAAAGACCAACGACAGTAGCCACATCACGGTGGTGACTAGAGAACCAATGTCAATTTAGGGTTTGATTAGTGAATACGAGTTTTTTGATGAAGAAGGGAATAAAAGAAAAGGAATAAGTTTTTTTAGGTGGGTCAAATTAATATTTTATCTAAAATTTAAGGGTCAGATTAAAAATTAACTATTTTATTAATGTGTAACCTCATGAATGTAACGAGAATTAACAACTAAGTTACCAAAATGTAACAATTGATAAAGTAAGTAGTCAAAATAATTTATTTTTTAAATGTGATAGTCAAAGAAGAAACTCAAACAAAAGTAACATTTGTTGTAGTTTACCATTTTTTTCGGAGATACTTACCCCACACATTCTCAAACTATAACTCTCATTTTAAATTAATTTTTAAACCTTTGAATATTTTAATTTCATCTCTAGATTATCAATATATGTTAATCATGTTCTTTGTTAATAAAATAGTTATAAAAATTGTTGAATTTCAACTTTATTAGGTGCAAAGCGAACGCGAGTGCCGGCAAACTCGCAAAATTCCAATCCAGTCCGACGGCTTTGTTCGCATCTTCTCAGATGCTCCCCCTTGATTACCGATATCCTCATTCGAGACCTGCATGGTCCTCCTAATTTAAGGACTAATAATTCCGTAATGTAAAGGTCATTGTCTCTTTATTATTAAAAAATTGTTAGATTTAAATATTGATGTGTATTATGTAATAATATGAGGTAACTAAATGATAATTATTGTTAAATTTAAATAAAATAATTATTTAACTTTAAAATGTCGAAAGAGTTATCTATTTACATGAAAATTAACTTTTGTAACAATCGTATCAATAATGAACGTGATTAGCATATATTAATAGTTTGTGATGAATTTAAAACGTTTCAGAGTTTAAAGATTAATTTAAAATGAGTGTCATACTTTGAAGATGAAATTGAAATATTTAAAATAAGAATTAATTTAGAATAAAAGTCTAGTTTGAGATGAGTTGAAACATTCAAAATATTTAAATATCAATTTACTCTTTTATCGTCAAAAACCTATATTTGTCCGTTTCTTATTATTTTTGCGTCTCGAAAACACTAATAATAATTTGTGGGTGCGGCTAACTTGGACCTTAACATAGATTCTACTCCCACTTTTTATTTCAGTCGCGTGAATGTCAGTGCTTTACAAAGAAATAAAAGAATTTGTAAAGTTAATGACTAAATTTATCGTTGTCTTCAAGTAAAAAATAATGGACATAAAATTGGAGAGTGTTAAGCACGCGCGTGGTTGGGTTAAGACTTAAGAGTGTGGCTATGGGGAAGAGAAGGAAGGAAAATAGTGAAAGGTTGACCGGATATAGCCGGTGGAATAAGAGCGGCGGGAGGCGGATGTCATGGGGGTGGCTGGCAGGGCAGATGCCGTGATCCAAGTAATGACTTCTAATAAGTAGAAGTGAATCTATTTACTGAAATTCGTAAATTAATAAGAATGAAGATATTACTTGATTTATTTTGTTTGGTCAACTTTCTCGTGTGATACTCAATTGGGAGACTGAAATCCTTTCATATAAAAAGGAATGTTCTCTAAAGCAGTTGTTCTACTTCTACGTCCTGCAGGTCACTACTCACTCCGAAGTTCGGAGATGTCATCAATAAAGCTGTCTTGGAATACAAGGAAAAAGTGACAAACAACTGCTCCTGATTTAAAGCTTCACTTGTTGACAATGAATTGGATGGAAAACTGGATAATTGAACCGCACCTTGCCACTTTTCACACACTAAATTTTCTATGCAGCTCTACAGACCAAACAACTCGAGGAAGAAAATGAACCGTTCGGAATTAAAATGAAAAAAATAAAATTCGACATTCACTCCTTTTATTTAAGTCACTTTATTTACTTTTAATAAGATGACATGTGGCGCGTTCTGATTGGCCCGTGAGAATTTTTTAAACAAAGTAACAAATTTTAGTTAAGGAGAAAAATACTTTAGGGACATGTTCGAGAAAAAGTGTATAGTTTAGGGGGCAAATGGGCCTTTAAGCCTAAAATAAATAAATATATGTTCCAAATCTGTATGTTTAAATATCAAATCAAATTCAAAAAATAATGTTCACGTTTTCTAAAAATTAGAGAACATGCTTGGTTAATAGAGACGAAAATTTGTTTTAAAAAATAGTGAAAATGTGTTTGGTATCTAGCCTTTTAAAATAGAAATGAAAAAATATTTATTAAATAATTAAAATAAAATATAGTTAGAAAATATAATAATAATAAATAAAATATGAGTAATAAACAAAATTTTTAAAAAATAACATTAAAAAGATTTGAACCCAAATTAAAATAAATTAAAATTAAAAAACTATTATTTTTATATTTTTCACTTCCCTAAAACATTTTCAATGAAAATAATAAAAAACATCTTTTTTATGTTTTTAAATTTTTACTTTTTTTATTTTTATTTTCTAAAAATTATTTTCTAATTTTACAACAAATATAAATTTTTTTCACAATTTTTCACTTTTCAAGAAAATGAAGAAAAAAAAAGAGACGGAAAATTCTACAACGTGCGACGAACACCGATTGGCCTATAGACCCTTAAACTTTTAAACCTATACCCTAAACCATATAACATTAAAAATAATTTCACCATCATCGATTCAATTCAATGAATTGTTGAATTCTCCTAAAAAAATTCAATTCAATTATTCAATTCAATTAATGAACCATATAAAGAATAGAATGAGAAACAATTGTAAGGAAAAAACGAAATGCATATTTGATTTCATAATATTCCTGCTAGCAGTTATATCCGAATTAAAAAATAAAGGTTCAATCAAAATAACAACATCAAAAGCTAACATTAGTTCCTTGTCGAATTCCAAGCTAGTTAAATATTAGAGCAGAATCCAAGCAGGAGACACACCCAATCCATACATTCCGGACCTACACCGATGCATTGTCGCAGGGCCATCCATTTTTGGGGTAGCTTGAGCATGGTCACCTAACAGAGTTTCCATATACGACAGCAAGGATCACATAATGAGTGAAACAACGAGCAAACATTGTCTATAATTCAAAGAAAAATAAAACAGCCAATGTTGCAAAGCCTTCGGGTACAAACCCAAAAAATGGCAGGACAAGAACAAAACATCAATTTTTGAACCAATGCTGCAAACACTGTTGGCCTCTCAAGCAAGCGTGATGGCTTGTCAAATTCTTTTGCCCTTCCTGTGTTGTTCAAACAAGAACAAGAACAAAACATCAATTTTTGACAATTCTCACATCAACAATGGTCATGAGAAAACAGTTAGAGATAGAGAAGCACGCACCCGCATCCACGACCAAAACCTTGTCACAGTCTATGAGCAATGCTGATAATTGTGCAGGCTGCAAACTCTTCCCTTATAATCTTTTGTATTACGGCATCGGTTTGTGAGTCAACCGATGCGGTAGCCTCGTCCATGAACAAAAGCCGACTGCGCTTAAGCATCACCCTCCCCAAACATAGAAGCTGCCTTTGCCCCACGCTCCAATTGTCGCCATTGTCGACCGCTAAAAAACACACGATTTCGATTATTTTCAGGCACCATTTCAATCAAAGCACTCAAGACTTGAGAATCACTTACCTAAAGAATCGAGTTTATACGGTTTCGATGCCACCACATCTTTAAGTAATGCTCAAGACTCTGCAAAAATAGCAAAGAGAAAGAAAAATAAATGAAGTGGCTCATGTTGTTGCTTGGAATTAACATGTTTTACCTTCCAAATCTCTTCATCTGAAAACTGTCCTACAGGGTCAATGTTGCTTCTCACAGTTCCTTCAAAAAGAACAGGTTCTTGAGGGATGATGCCGAAGCGTGACCTAAGATCACGCAGCCCTAGCGTGCAAATATCTATACCATCAATGATTATTTTCCCTCCAGTTGGTTCAACCACTCTAAACAAAAACAATTCATTGAATTGAATTGATGATGGTGAAATTAAACAATTCATTGAATTTTGATATATATATATATAATAATTTAATTGAATTTTTTAGGAGAATTCAACAATTCATTGAATTGAATTGAATTGAATCGATGATGGTGAAATTATTTTTAATGGTATATGGTTTAGGGTATATGTTTAAGAGTTTAAGGGTTTAAGGTTTAATAGTTTAGGGTTTTAGGTTGATGGTTAAGGGTTAAATTATTTTTTTATAAAGAATAGGGTCAAATTAAAATAATATTTAAATAATGAGGGTTCAATAGAAATACGAAAATAGGTGAGGTACTAAATATATAGTTTACCCTTATTAAAAAATAAAATTTTAATATATATATAAAATAATTTAATTTAATTTTTAAAAATAATTCTTAATTGTATTATGGGTCCTTAAATTTTTAAATCTTTATTAATTAATTTAATGGTGTTCATCGATGTTCATCATTAGTGGTGTTCATCGGTGTTCGTCGCACGTGGTAGACTCATCCAAAAGAGACATACTCCGTTCTCTATAATGAAACATGCCTAATTCTTCTATTTTTTAAGATTTTAAAAAGTAAATCCAATTATTATTATTTATTGAAAAGTTCAATTATTAGATTCATTAAACTTTTTTTATTTAATATGTTGATATGAAATTTTAAAATAAGAATCCAGCAAGTGATTCCAGTGAAAAAATAGGTGATATTTAATAGGAAACATGAGTTCAATCACTTTGTTTGCAATGTGTACATTCTAAAAGGGTTAAGAATAATTATAAACAAATATTACATTGTAATCACTTTTATATTATTTTAAAAAATAAAATAAAAAAGCTAACTCGAAAAGCCATGTAACTCATAAAATGACATTTGAATATACTCGAATTTCACAAAATAATATGAACAGTATTACCAGTTAGACTCTTTAGAATAAAAATAACAAAACTAAACTCTAAACGAACAAAGAATACAACGACGTGAAGTATATTAAACCTTTTAAATATATATATATATATATAAAAGGATTAATTTAATATTTGATAGTGTGAAATTTTTAATTTCGTGAATGTTAAATAATCATTATAAGTCTTTTTGTATTTATTTGTCTTGTTCTTTTATTATACCCTCAAAAAATATAGGTCACTCATTTTATTATATATTTTTATTAGAGAATATGGAAATTTTATTTGAAATCGAACACGAAACATAATATTAATCATAACTATATTTTTGGTTTGAGCCAAGATATCCATCGCCGATAATAGTGATTTATTCTCTTGTCACAGGTGCTCTCACTAAGAGGTAAACGCCTTGCCATGAAATGTGCTATATTAATAGACGATGGTCATTTTGTTTTTGATCTTGTTAAATCAAATTTTAAAATCACACTCCTTTGTCCACGTAAAAACTCTACTAATAATACATTAAATAATTTTTCACCAGCAATTAATTGGTCGAGTGAAATGAGAAATTAAATCCCTTAATAAAGTTAAGGGTTTAAATCTTGACGTTATGAATAGAGCAAATTGGACTGGGAGGGTCATCCCATAATGGACTATGCAGTACCCGATCCGAATTAGTCGGCCAATGAGTTAAGTAGCTCAAACTCTCGAACTAATCAAATTTCAATTACACTAATACTTGGCTCGAACATCTCAAGAACCTAATTTACCATCCGATTTCATAGAGACGAAACTAAGATCAAACATTGGGAGAAACAAGAATCTATTAAGCCTTCAAATCTAAAAACTAAGAATGATAAAAATCGTAGACTAATATTTAAACTAAAAATACTGTTATAAAAAACATTTTGTTCATAGCTGAAAAATCATCAGTTTCTGTAAAACTAAATAATTGATCCCACCAGAAATAAAGATTGATGGGTGGAAATTTGTTCATAGGTTGTCTTGTGACCATTTGTGATCCGGACAACATATGACCTAACTTGTACCAGGTAGTTTAGGGATGGCAACCACGGGTTTTTGGCAACCCGAACTTGCCCCGAAAATTTAAAGTTTTGATTCAATCCGTCTTTAATATATTTTTATCTTTGACATGACTCGATATAACAAAAGTATAATTCGATTCCGATCTGACCTTGAAATTTTAATAAAAAAAACGATTACGATTCGGTCAAAATTTTTAATAAAAATACCCGATTGAACTCGACTCGCCCCTAAGAAAATTAATAAAAATATAATCAATTATATTGTTGTTATTAACCTCTTTAGCAATTGCACCCATGAAAAAATCCAATTTTAATAAGCCGGGACGGGTCGGGAATTTCCACCTAGACCTGACCCGATTCAAGCTTCTTAATAACTCGATTCGAAAATCCAAAAATTTAAAACAAAAAAAATCGACCCTGCCAGATTCGAATTTTTTTTTTTGCCATCCCTAGATAGCTAAGCACAAAATGTGCTTGGATTTTCTGCTCAACAAAGGTAATAGTAAAAGATTAAATAAATTTCAACAAGAATCCCACCAATGCCAAACATAATTGAATTATATATGTAATCGCCCAATTCAACACAAGATTCCAAATGTTTTTAGATTTTGGTTTCATGGGTTTTATATTTGGTTTCTACTTTCTAGTAAAGAGTTTTCTTTTAACATCATTACCAAGTAAATTAAGAAGAATATATTATAGTCGGATCTTAAACTTTAAATCTCAAATATTAATACAAACTCTTAATCACTCATTAAACTGTTCACAATTTCTAATATATTAATTATCATCAATTATATTGTTGTTATTAACCTCTTTAGCAATTGCACCCATGAAAAAATCCAATTAAAAAATAGAGTAAATAGCATTAAAAAGTATTCAAAGCTTACCAATCGTACTTTTAAACGACAATGATACATACACATATTTTCTTTTATCTTACGATATTTCCCTTCATTTCCCCTCAACACTGATCATCTCATTTTCATTGAATTCTAATTATTTTCTTAACCATAATTAAGTTTCTAAAAATACTTTAACCCCTTTTTAAGATGGGATTTGATAGATGTGGGTTTTGGACTTGGTTAAGAAAGGTATATTTATAAAGTTAATATATGTGATGATTGATGGCCTAAGGTCAAAAATATTGTAACAACTTTATAGCATAAAATAAAATGGTAAATAAGGTAAAAAAGAAGAAGAAGGAGATGCTCCATAATGTTACTTTGTGTCTTTGGCAGCTCTATGATTACCTTTAGGGGGAAAATACTCATAATTAAGCTTCTTGCATAAGCATGGAAGAAAAACCCAAGAAAATACAAACAACTTTTTCTTTTCATCTTTCATTGGCATATCAATGATAGCCATTTGATGAGTTGTTATTTTATTTTTTATGTTTTTTAAAACCATTAATATCTGATTTATTGATCGATTAATTTAGAATGAATATTGCAGAAATTCATTATGAGATGATCCCTCAAATCCAATTTACTTAATTCACAACGTTAAAACTCGAACTAACATTGTTTAAGAAACCTAATATCTCATCCAACTAAAATAGCTGCTAGCGAAAGATATTAACCCATTTAAGTCGAGAATTGAAAAATGTGTTAATGTTTAGACCGGCTTTACTAATTCATCATAAATTGAAAGTTAACTACAAATAAATGTGGTGGTTACATAAGGCCATGAAAGGGCATACAGAGGATTTGGTTAATTTTAATGAGTGCTCTTAATATTTTTTAAAAATCGGATTATGTATTTATTTTTTTTAAATCGGATATATTTTTTTAAAATTATCCGACCGAGTTAGGTACCCGACCCGAGATTTTTTTCTAGGTAGTTGGGCCGGTTTTAGGTTGATTTCTTTTAATCGATACATGACTTGACCTGATACTTCTAATATATTTATTTTTTAGTTTTAAATTATATTTTTATTGTAGGTTTCATAATTTTTTAACTAAAACTAAATTTATATCTCTAAATTCTTTCTATGTTTGTATTATGTATTTTTAAGTTTTAAAATTTTCAAAAATATTGTATAAATTTGTTAATAAAAGATTCGAAAGAAAAAATAAGATTAATATTTTTAATGTCTTTTTGGTGATAAACTTTAATATATATATATATATATATATATATATATATATATATATATATATATATATATATATCATCCATCCGTTTCACTCATCCAATGATCCAAAAAAGGTGTAAAACTTATAGAGTTTTACACAGTGTAATTTGATCCTATCCCATATATATATATATATATATATATATATATATATATCCAAATATTTATATCTTAAAATTAACTTCACATCACTAATTTTTGTGTTGGTAAAGTACACAAACGGTCACTGAACTTTAGTAAAAAAAACAAAATGGTAACCAAACTTTCAAAAATCACAAAATGACAATTAAACTTTATGTTTTGTAACAAAATGGTAACTAGACGTTAACTACCGTTAAGTGACTGTTATAAATTTTGGTATAATAACACATCTAGTCCTTCATATTTATACATTCAATCAATTTAACCCTAATTCGAACCAATTCACTAAATTTAGCCCTCGTTATTTACGCATTCTTTCAATTTGGTCCTTAAAGCAAAATTCCAAAGTATGGTAACATGATAAATAATTACAATTAAATTTTTAAAGGAACTAGAAAACTCGACTCGATTCGAATCGAAAATATTTCAAATAAAGTTTGAGTTGTAAAATATGACGCGTCAACTCGAATAACTCGGAATTTTTTGACTCGGCTCGATCAAACGCTCATCTCTATCTTAAGATATGACGCGTCAACTCGAATAACTCGAAATATTCGAATATTTTAAATCATTTTTTTCTTTTTAAATCGAATATTTTTTGAAATAGAATATTTAATATTTTCATATTTAAATCACATCGAATATTTAATAACTACTTTAAATATTCAATTTAATTTAAAAATATTCTATTTAAAAGAAAAATGATTTAAAATATTCTAATATTCAATAACTACTTTAAATATTCAATTTAATTTAAAAATATTCGATTTAAAAGAAAAAAATGATTTAAAATATTCAAATATTTAATAACTACTTTAAATATATTTTTCTTTTAAATATTCGAATATTTAATAATTACTTTAAATATTTATTAAATATTCAAATATTTTAAATCAATATTTTTCCTTGTAAATCGAATATTTTTAAATTAAATTGAATATTTAAAGTAGTTATTAAATATCCGATGTGATTTAAAAGAAAAAATGATTTAAAATATTCGAATATTTCGAGTTATTCGAGTTGACGCGTCATATCTTAAGATAGATGCGAGCGTTCGATCGAGTCGAGTAAAATTTTTTTGAGTTATTCGAGTTGACGCTTCATATTTTACAACTCAAACTTTATTTGATTTTTTTATTCGAGTCGAGTTTTTGCGTTCCTATAAAAATTTAATTAAATATTCAAATATTTTAAATCAATTTTTTTCTTTTAAATCGAATATTTTAAATTAAATAAAAAATTTAAAGTAGTTATTAAATATTCGATGTGATTTAAATATGGAAATATTAAATATTCTATTTTAAAAAATATTTGATTTAAAAGAAAAAATGATTTAAAATATTCAAATATTTTGAGTTATTCGACACGTCATATCTTAAGATAGAGGTGAGCGTTCGATCGAGTCGAGTAAAAAAATTTCGATTTATTCGAGTTTACGCGTCATATTTTACAACTCAAACTTTATTTGAAATTTTTTCGATTCGAGTCGAGTTTTCGAGTTCCTATAAAAATTTAATTAAATATTCGAATATTTTAAATCATTTTTTTCTTTTAAATCGAATATTTAAAGTTGGTATTAAATAATCGAATCGATGTGATTTAAATATGAAAATATTAAATATTCTATTTTAAAAAATATTCGATTTAAAAGAAAACATGATTTAAAATATTCGAATATTTCGAGTTGACACGTCATATCTTAAGATAGAGATGAGCGTTCGATCAAGTCGAGTCAAAAAATTTCGAGTTGACGCGTCATATTTTACAACTCAAACTTATTTGAATTTTTTTTCGATTCGAGTCGAGTCGAGTTTTCGAGTTCCTATAAAAATTTAATTGTAATTATTTATCATGTTACCATACTTTGAAATTTTGTTTTAAGGACCAAATTGAAAGAATGCATAAATTACGAGGGCTCAATTTAGTGAATTGGTTCGAATTAGGGTTAAATTGATTGAATGTATAAATATGAAGGACTAAATGTGTTATTATACCAAATTTTATAATAGTCATTTAACGGCAGTTAACGTTTAGTTACCATTTTGTTACAAAACATAAAGTTTAATTGCCATTTTGTGATTTTTGAAAGTTTGGTTACCATTTTGTTTTTTTTACTAAAGTTCAGTGACCGTCTGTGTACTTTACCCTTTTGTGTTTGGATTATGCATTATAAACTTTTAAATTTTATGTGTTTACTATATAGTTTTTTTTTTTAATTTTTAAATTTAAAAATGTGAACCGGATACTCATTACCCGATTTGCCGAGTACTCGAATAGCGAGTATCCGGTTAAAGCGGGCCAAAATACGAACTGACATATGTAATACCTGAAAGAACCGAGTACCAAAAAAATAAACACCCTTACTATTTACAAAATAAAATTTCACATTAATTATTTAGATTTGATAATAAATACAACTTAAGGATTGTTAGCTCATTCAATTCAATGCAAGTTTGAAGAGTTAAATAGTTAGATAAACTTGTGTTAAATTTTTGGTAAAATAAATTTTTAACAGCATTGTAATTGACCGGTTAGTCTATTATTATTCCGTTCATCAAAATTTTAACCTTAGTTTTAGTGGTAAATTTAGAAAATTGGATTATTTTTTCTGGGAAAGAAAATTTTAACGTGTTATGCCCACATTTCTTAACAGGGGCTAACGACATTAAATGTAATGATAGTGAATTAAAAATTTAGTGATCGTAATGAAAGTTTTTTTTTTATTTTGATGATAAAGTGAAAACACTCTAAAATTTTAAGGGTAAACTACACCGGTGACCATCGAATTAATTGAGGATACTTATTTTGACCATCGAACTCGTCAATCAGACCACCAAACTTATTAAATTGACCTATTTTGACTACCACCATTAAAAAATTAATGGAAGGGTGACGTGACAGTTAACAGAAATGTGTAAAATTATACATTTAGTCAATGTTATTTACTTATAATATCAATTTGGTCATAATTTTAATTTAATTAATTAAATTTAATCATCGAATCGAATGACGACGTGTGTCATCACCCGATTGGATAATTTATTTTTAATTTTTAATTATTTTATTTAATATTTATTATATTTATTTTCCTCCAACCAGGTGGTGGCACGTGGTGTCACCTCCTTATTAAAGGAAAATCAAAGAAA
This sequence comes from Hibiscus trionum, assembly GCA_030270665.1. NCBI lineage: Eukaryota > Viridiplantae > Streptophyta > Magnoliopsida > Malvales > Malvaceae > Hibiscus > Hibiscus trionum. The sequence continues at coordinate 11,305,749 of BSYR01000056.1, forward strand.
TAAGGAATGTGCTTGGTGTAGTTTGAACTTGGGACCTCCAAGGTAAAAACCATGTTATTATCATCGCGCCAAACCGCTTTTATTGATACAAATTATACCCTTTTGTATATACCTTATAATACAGCAATTGTTAGGAAAAAAGAAGTAAAAATTATTAAGAGGGGATTCGAACTTAGGTCATTTGGAATGTGAACAATATACAAACCACTAAATCAAGCCAATTTTTTCAGAAAACAAAATAAAATATTTTAAATATATTTAAAGTATAGTGAAATCAAGATTTAAAATGAAAATAAATTTATAGTTTTTATGTTTTATATTTTTAAATTTAATCTAAAAATATAAAAATCATAAATTTGTTTTCATTTTAAATCTTGATTTAACTGTACTTTAAATATATTTAAAATATTTTAATTTTTTCTAAAAAAATTAACTTAATTTAGTGATTTGTATATTTTTACACATCTCAAATGATCTAAGTTCGAATCTCCTTTCAGTCATTTATATTTTTTTCTTAACAATTATTGTATTATAAGTTACATACAAAATGACATAATTTGTATCAATATAAGTGATTTGGCATAGTAGTAATAATATGGATTTTTAACTTAGAGGTCCCAAGTTCAAATTACACCAACCACATTTCTTAATTTTTTTATTTTCCTTTAACCAAGAGGTGACACGTGTCACCACCTACTTGGAAGAAAATAAATATATTAAATAAAATAAAATAATTAAAATAAATTGTCCAATCGGGTAATGACACATGTCGTCATCCAATTTGATTATTAAATTTAATTAATTAAATTAAAAGTAGGACCAAATTGATATTATATGTAAATTATAGGGACTAAATGTATAATTTTACAAATTTTTGTTAAGTGTCACATCACTTATCTATTAGTTTTTTTACGGCAGTGGTCAAAATATGACAATTTAATAAGTTTGATGGTCTGATTGACGAGTTCAATAGTTTGATAGTTAAAATAGGTATCCTCAATTAGTTTGGTGGTCAGTTATGTAGTTTACCCAAATTTTAATGACTATCAATTTAGTTTATCATTTTAAAATAAGAAAAGAATCTTTTTTTTTGACCAAAGGGAACTTGTATTGCCGAAAAGATTACATGAACAAAAGTTCCGGGGGGAAAATATCAGGGGTCCACATCATCTGACCCTGCTGATTTTTCGCAAACTTGGCGAGCCAATCGGCTGCCTGGTTACACATCCTAGGAGCAAATTCGAAGCAACAGAACAAGAAAGATTGTGCAGTCCTCTTGATGTCGTCCTCAATCGCTGAAGTCTCCCAGTTAGCGGTAGACTCTGAGTTTATTCTCTGGATTACTGCTCGGTTATCCGCTTCAACAATGATGTTGTTGTAGCCATATCTTTTCGCCATCCTGATCCCCATCCTGATGGCAAGGGCTTCCGCCACTGAAACACTCGGGGCAATACAAGGTGTAGAGAATCCATAAAGGAGGGATCTTGAACTGTCCCGAACAATTGCTGCTAGAGAGCCCTTTCCGGTGAGCCTATCGAAAGCTGCGTCACAGTTCACTTTAAACGTACCTTGTGGCGGTGGAACCCATCTCTTTACTTCCTTCTCATTTCTCGATTTCTCTAGCTCTTTTATACTCGTAGCTTGGGAATACTCCGTGAAGCTGCGATCTGCTCTTAACCACACTTCCCAAGGAGAGTCCTTTCTCCCTTCGAAAACCAACGCGTTCCTAGATTTCCATATAGACCAGAGCAGGAAGGCGATGTGCTCACAACCATCCCTGAACTGTGTTGAGGCCTTGAGCTCATTAATCTTGAACCACCACTTAGGGAAACCCGGAAAACCTCTATCCGAAGGAGAGTAGATGAAATTAGAGGCTTTCCAAATTGCTTGAGCGAACGGACAAAGAAATAAGATATGTTCCACTGATTCCCCCAAGCATCCGCATCGGGAGCACATGTCAGGTTCTCTTAGCAGGCCGTGCAGTCGGCCTTTCAAGGCGCTCTTTGACGGCGCAATGTTGTGGCACAGACACCAAAGAAAGGACCGAATTTTGGAGGGGACTCCCAGCTTCCAAATAGAATTCCACACTTCCTTCTTAGTCTTGGGATCGTCGCTTGGTGAAGGAGTGGCAGATGACAGCGATTTTTCCTCCAGAAACCGGTACCCTGATTTAGCCGTGTATTCTCCGTTCTTATTTCCCGCCCAAATGTAGGAGTCTTGTATATCTGGACCACCAATCGACACTTTCAGAATCGCCTCGGCCTCTTCCGGAGAAAAGAGATTGTAGATCTTCTGTTCATTCCACGTTCTTTGATCCGCGCTTATTAGGGAGCTGACCGAGAGTGCCGAGACTGGTACTGGGTTATCAGCTGAGGGTTTGTAATTCGGGAGTTGAGGTACCCAGTTATCGAACCAGGTAGAGATACTCCTGCTGTTGCCAACCCTCCATAGGGCTCCATTCTTTATAATTTTAATCCCCTCACGAATCCCTGACCATGCCCAAGATGGGTTTGAGCATTTGGGGATGTCAAAGAGATTGCCATTGGGGAAGTAGATCCCCTGGAGAACTTGAGAAATGAGGGAATCAGGTTCTTTTATCAACTTCCATGTAAGTTTGGTGACGAGAGCTTTGTTGAACATTCGCAGGTCACGGAAGCCCATTCCTCCTTTATCCTTTGGTCTGCAGAGATCTTTCCAGTTTATCCAGTGAATACTTCTCTCCTTTTCAGCACAGTTGTTCCACCAGAACTTAACAATCATTGAGCTGATCTAATCACAGAAAGTAACTGGAAGGAGGAAGCATTGCATAACATAGGTAGGAATGGCTTGAGCCACTGCTTTGATGAGGACTTCTTTCCCTGCACTGGTTAAGAATCTTGCTTTCCACCCCATCAGCCTGTTCTGAACTCGTTCTTTAATATAGGCCAGAGCTTCTTTCTTGCTCCTACCCCAAAAAGATGGAAGCCCAAGGTATCTTGCATCTTCTTCCATTAAACGGAATCCCAGCACATTTGTAAGGTGGTTCTTATTTCGGTTGCTCAAATTTGGGGAGAAAAAGAATCGGATAAGTCTTAACTATCAAAGTTTGATAAGGACAAGTTATTTTCAGTACGTGTCCCCAATGATTGGTCCTCTCACACGACAAAGTTAATACTTAAGATCTGATTTCTTTGGTATTTGGAAGGGTACTTTTGGTAGTTGATACCTTTGTCTGTCGGGGTTATGAATATGCACGATAATAAAGGTAGGCAAAACTCGACTCGTCTAAAAAATTAAATTTTTTTGACTTGCCTCGAGACGAAAAAGTTCAATTCGTCTTGACTCGATTCGAAATTTCATAAACTTGACTCGAAAAAATTTTAAATAAAATTTGATTTGTAAAATAGAAATTCGAATAACTCAAAATTTTTAGTAATTAGTCTATTTATTTTTAAGTTTGAGTCGAGTCCCTCAATTTTTCTGATATATATATTGATATAAAATAAACATAAAGAAATGTATGCCACATATGAAAAAATATGAAGAAATATATATGCATATCTCATATCATTAGAGAAAGTCGTTTAAATTGGAATCAAATCGTACTATAACATGATAAATAATTACAATTAAATTTGTACAAGAACTCGAAAAACTTACTCGACTCGAACTCGACTCTAATTTCAAAAACTCGACTCGAATCGAAAAAATTTCAAATAAAGTTTGAGTTGTAAAATATGGTGCGTAAACTTGAATAACTCAAAAAAAAATTTGACTCGATTCGACTCGATCGAACGCTTACCCCTACACGATAAGAGTGATCGCACATGGCCCACAAAAGAGAGGGGCCAAAAATAAAGAACCTAAAGTAAATTAAATATTTGTAAAAAATAATATATATATATATAATTATGTGTTCATATATACAATAATAATCTAAAATTTAAAACATGCAAAAAAAAAAAGACATTTTTAAGTGAAAAATATTTGATTTTTTGAATAATCTAAAAGTGATTATAAGATAGTATTTGTTAATACATATTCTTAACCCTTTAATAATGCACATACACCTTGTAGACAAAGCGATTTGAATACGTGTCTCCTCGGATGAACATTATCTGTTTTTTCTACTGGGACACTTGTTGGGTTCGAAAATGAATGATTTTTAAATGTTTATATGTAAAATTTTTGTTGGTCAATAGAATAAATAAATAAAAACTTTTCAATTTAAAAATAAATAAATAAAAAATGTGAACGGGTACATGTTACCTGATTTTTTGAATACCCGAATAGCATGTACCCGGTTAAAGCAGGCCCAAACACGACCCGACATATATAATACCTGGAAGAACCGAATGTCTGAAAATTAACACCCATGTTATTTACAAAATAAATTTCACATTAATTATTTAGATTTGATAATAAATACTATATAAGGACTCATCCAACTCAATGTGAAGAATTAAATAGTTAGATAAACTTGAAATTAACCTATATTAATTTTTTAGTAAAATATTTTTTTTTCACTATTATAGTTGACTAGTTAGTCAGTTATCACTTCGTTCATCAAAATTTTAACCTTGGTTGTAGTGGAAAATTTAGAAAATTAAAATTTTTTGAGAAAGAAAATTTTAACATATTATGCCCATATTTCTTAACGGGAGCTAACGGTATTAAACGCCATGATAATGAATTAAAAATTTAGTTATTGTAATAAAATTTGTTTATTTTAATGATAAAAGTGAAAATACTCTAAAATTTTAATGACTACCAATTTGGCTAATTTGTCTAGATATTCCCTTTTGGGGAATTATCTAGAAAAATATCCCTTTGGGGAACATTTGGAAAAATATCCCCCATTTGGCCCACATCAGGCAAAATCACGTCCTGCAAGGCGCGATATCTAAAATCGCGTTGTACACGGAGTGACTTCAGTCCGATGTGGATTATATTATCCGGTATTTATTTAAAAAAAATAAATTGAAGTCGCGTTCTGTTGGACGCGACTTCCACGACAATTTCAAATGACTCATCGCGAATTTATCGAGTAATATGCAAGAGTCGTGTTATGCAAAACGCGACTTTTGCGTAAATCTGTTGTTTATACAATTCTAGATATGGTTGTTTAGGGTTAATTTACATGGTACTGAAGGATAATTTTTCATGATTTTAATGTTTTACCTCATAGTAGTGATGTTTCTCTTCAAAACGGTGTAAAAATTGGCGTATATAAAGCATCAGAAACGATGTTTAAATCGCGTTAAAAACTCTACCTTGCCATGTTTCTTTGATTGAAGAAAGTGGGAACATGGGTTGGTAGGGTTGTTTAGGGTTAATTTGCACGGTCTTGGGGGATAGTTTTTTATGATTTTAATGTTTTACCTCATAGTAGTGATGTTTCTCTTCAAAACGGTGTAAACATCGATGTATATAAAGCATCGGAAACGATGTTTAAATCGCGTTAAAAATGCTACCTTGCCATGTTTCTTTGATTGAAGAAAATGGGAACATGGGTTGGTAGGGTTGTTTATGGTTGATTTGCATGGGAATTTCACGTTTTTTTTTTGTTATTTAACTTTGACGCCGTAGTACGGGAACACATATTTACAATGGTGCAAAAATTGACGCGTAAAATAGGCATCCTAAAGAGTGTAGAAATTGTGTTAAAATGCTATTTTGTTATATTTCTTTGCATTAATAAAATGGAAACATGGGTCGATATTCATGTTTTAGTCGATTTTGTTGTTTTAGTGTATGTTCGTGGTTTTTTTTGTTATATAACTTTCACGTGGTAGTACGAGAACACATGTTTAAAATCGTACGAGAACACATATTATTTAGGATTAAAACATCAGAGTTACAAATTACAATTAGTTGATTCGAGGCAGGCTCTTAAAAGGATATTTTCTAATGTTGTGTCCAGGGTTCCTACAACTTCCACACAACTTAGGTTGGCCGGTCGGTTCTCGAGGAACCATATCCTCGGCACAATGAATCCTAGTTAACTTCGGGCGACCTTTTTTGTTGCGTTGCATGAATTCATTTGGTTGAATCTTAGGTTCATTTTGAACCACATGAGGATGACGTTCATTTCCGATAGGAGGAAACTCGGATCGATATACCTTGAAAACGTTTTCAAGTTTGTATATAGGATCAACGAGTGTCATTGCGTTGAGATGAACAGATGCACATGCAGCGAAGACGTGAGCATACGGGTACTTGAATGTCTGAAAGACTCCGCAATCACATGTTCGCTCTTTTAGATTAACAATTTAGTTGTGGTGCATAATTCCTTCAAGCGGTCGTGAAAATTCAATAACCGTAAACTTATGTTGGTGACGTGAGAAACATGTGGCACCCATCGTGTTTGCTTGCGCACGGTATATCTAAAATTTTTGTTAGAGGTCTGGATGGAACTTGTGGCCACTTGCCTTCCAGTTCATAGCTTGTATTCCGAGGGTTGTAAAAAGGGTAGCCAGTCGATAATATGTTGCCTTCACAACTGATGTGATAGGTAAATGACGCGTTCCCTTCAGAGACGAATTGATCACCTCAGCCAAGTTCGTCGTCGTGTGACCATATCGACGACCCCCATCATAACATCGCAACCATTTCTCTCTCTAGATATCAAGAAGATAGTCATATCCAAATTGATTTTTATCTCTCAACTCTTGTAGCAGCTCTTCAACCTGCTCTACTCGGTGTGCGTTGCATATTCAATAGAAGACAAAATAATTAACGAGAATTAATAATAATTGGCAATATAATTTATAATTTTGAGAGTGAAAGACGTACCCATACGAAGAACCATTATACACTCATCATTGTTCTTATACCTCTGATAGTAATTTGCAACAATGTGCCGCAAACAGTACCGATGATGAATATAGGGAGGTTCCCAAGACTGTCCCAAACGTTGGATTGATCCCCAGATCCCTGCGCCTCTGTCTAAAATAATACATATTCCGTCAAGTCTTACCCGTAGTACCCGACGTAAGATATGGGTTCGCAGGTTGGTAAGGAAAAACGTCCACGAATGGATATCTTCCTTTTCAACAATGGCGAACGCTACCAGAATGCATTTTCTGTTGTCGTCTTGTGCAACTGCCACTAGTAAGATCTAGGTGTATCTGTCGGACAAGAATGTACTGTCGATCTGCAGCAACAGCTTGCAGTGGCAGAATGCTTTAACACATTACAGAAATGTCCAAAATATGCAGAAAAATTTGCGCTCCCCGGGTACGACACGATCCCTTTTGTATCTTAGTATTGTCTCAGGTTCAACAACAGTTCCTATGTAACACCCGGGTTTGGGGGTCGGGTGAATTTCAAGTGTTAAAATAATATTTTGGGCCTCGTGTTTTCAAAACAAATATTTTATGTTGGACTTAATTTGATTTAAAACCCAAATCCCATGGATTTTAGGATTTTTGAGATAACCATCTCATTAATGGCAAAGTGGTAAATATTTGGGCTTTTAAAATAAACACCCCCTTATTTCAAAACACCCAATTATTCATCATCTTCTTCTCTCATCTTCCATTTTATTTCAACGACAAAAACCCCATTTCCACTAGTTTACTATTCCATCATCTCTCTTGCTCATTGTTGGAGATTTCTCAAAGGTAAACTCACTTTTGACTTGTCCTCATCGTCCTCTACAAGTCTATGGTTTTATTTTTCATTTTAATCCATGATTTCTCATTTTGGAATTTTGAAAGTTTGGGTTAAAAATGTAAACTTTATTAGTTTTGACTTAAGCTTTTGATTTATTAATGATACACGAGTTGTTTACCATCTATAAGGTCCAACATATTCGATTTTTACAAGGTTTTATGGTGTTTCCCGAAATTGGGCTTTATGAAGGTTTTTGAAGGGTTTTAGGTTGAGTTTTGGGGGTGTTTAATGTGAAAACTTGTTGGCTGATGGTTAGGCTATATATAAGGGTTGTTTTGGAAGCTTTTGGGAGTAATATAAGTGTTGGAAACATTGGTTTTAGGTTATGCTTTAGGGCTGCTCGGGAATGAGGAATTTGGGATTGTCTTTAGCTTGAAATTATGTATGTTGTGCTTGGTTTGTGTCCGGGGCTTTCTACATTAAATCGTGGACTGAATTATGATTGTTTTGATTGTGTTGGGATGATTAGAAGCAAGGAATCTTGTTGGTGAAGCCTCGGGAATGAATTCGGAGAGTTTGGAGACTTGAGCTTGGTATTCGGCTTCCTTTTGGGTAGCAACGGTGAGTAGAAATGTCCAACTTTGTTTTGCTTTCGAATTGGGACTTTTGGGGGTTTGAGTGGGACCTAGAGGGTTCGCCTAAACCCAAGTGTAAGTTGCTACTCCTACCTTTTGTTATGTGTTGATGAATGGCTATATGTTGTGGTATTATGTGCATTTTGAGTTGTTTTACACCAGTTGATGTTGTGTAGTCGTGTCGAAGTCGAGCCTCACGTGATAGTTGTCATAACTACGGTGATGAGTGGTCCCACTGGTAGTGACTAGTAGTAGAGTAAGGTGATGAGTGGTCCCATCGAAAACTACTAGTTGAACGGTGATGTGTGGTCTCACCGTGTGTGTTGGTTGTGCATGTGCAAACTATGTGTAGTCTTGTTGTGTTATCATTCGTGCATCCATTGATTTATTTGTCAATTATGAAAAGTGTTTTGAAAACGGCATGCTTGTTGAGTTTTAGAGCTTCACTCACTAAGCTAGATAGCTTACACTCTCCTTTATTTCTAACATGCAGATCGTTAGAGTTCGGGAGGCAAGTGCGCAAGGAAGGAGCTTTTGGAGTTCTCAAGTAGCTCAAGTATGATTTACGTGTTTGTAATAATGCCTAGACGATGGGGGTGTAGATTGTGTGGAGTTGGTGTCAAACTTTTTAGTTTAATTTGTGTTTGAGTGAGCATGTTGAATTGTTGATGCTTTGATGGCCATGTTTATGTTTTTATGTCTTGGATTGGAAACCATGTTTACCTATTGCTTAAATGCCTTGTGTTTGAAGACCTTACCTTTCCCATGAATGCCATGTGTGTTTGTCTAAGGCATGTTTTCTAAATGCTATGTATGAAACCTTGTTGAATTGATGCTTCTCTTTGAATGGCTTTTACATGTATGATGAGTGCAAAGCATGTTGTTTTAGGGTGCCTAGCATCTAGAGTTGTTGTGTGTTTGGTTGTGGGAGGTTTTAGTCGGATTTTGGGGCTGCCTTATGCCATAAACCATCAAAAACATGTCTGTTCGCAGCAGGTGTATCGAAACGGTTGGTCCCGTTTCGATACGGTCCCTTGTTTCAGGCCAGGCGTTTCGATACGCAAAGGGGGCGTTTCGATACGATTTTGCTACTGGAAATCTGAGATTTTGATGAGAAATTGAGGGTATCGAAACGGTCCTAGGCGTTTCGGAACGGTCTTCGTAGCGTTGACCACGAGAATTTGACCGATGAGGGCGTATCGATACGGTCTCCTCGAGTTGACTTTGGCCAGTTGACCGAGTCAAGGCGTATGGATACACCCTCTGGGCGTTTCGATACGACCTGCCTTTTAAGCTAAAATGGACTATTTTTGGTATGTTGTTTGGGTTGTCGCCTCGTTGTTGCTTCCGTTGTTGTCTTTCACTTAGGATTAATTTAATCCATTTAGACAAGATAATAATGAAAGGAATTTTCTAGGGTTGCTAACCGAAAGGAAGCCTTAGCGGTTTTCACTTCGGTTTTCCCCGTGTAGCCTACTCGGACCGGTGAGTCGTCCAAACCGGGACGAGGGGGTTACATCCTAGGTTGTATTTCTGCATACAGTTAAGCCACGTTTGCAACTCGTTGTAGGATTCCTCCCGTTGCCCATACAGTTGTTGGATGGCACGATATCTTGCATACCACGTCTTATCGCAACTAACCGTGTGCTTGTAACTAGAAAGGATCGATGTTATACATACCGGCATAGATACGCGTGGATTTTCTTTCACAAGTGGACGAATATGCTCAGAGAGCACGTGCACATCCAAGTTAGGATAGTCTTGATTCAGGCTTCCAATGGTGCATGTATAGAGTCATTCGTATTTTTTTATCTGCCAGAGGTTGTTCATCCTCTTCAAACGTGATACACGGACCCTCAATTTACATCCAGAATTCTTGTGGGAGCATTCGACAATATATTTTTCCGCTTCATTTTTATGCACGATGGACGTAACTAGGTTGTGTATGTTGTAATGCTTGATGGCAGCCTCTGCAAGTTGTTTAGTCATGAAGACCATCCCAATATGCAGTTCACCATTATTATGTTCGTTCAACTGGTCCAACTGTGGGTATTCTGGAAATTCTATAGCGTAGAATCCTTCTATATCTATTGTTGTGAAGTGGGATGGTGGATCGTAATACGCTAAGGTTGTGTGAGTTCCAGTTCCAATAAAACTGCTTGGGGCAACAACGTCTACAAGTTCGTCCTCTGCAATATCCTTCGCAACATCGGGTGCATCATCCTCTGCATTCACGGGCTCGTCAAGGTCATCTGGTTCTTCTGGAAATAAACCCATTTCGTCACCTTCGGGGCCGGGTTTTCTCAGTGGTTCCTCATCCCCTTCAAAATTGTATAGTTCTGATTCATCAGCAACATGTACCCTGTTAGGTTCTACAACTGAAATCTGATTAGGAGCCCTATGTCCAATATCTTGGTCGATGTCAACAACGCATGAATGTCTCCCCATCAATGAGAAATCAACTGTGTTAAGCTCACTTGGAATATAAGTTGAGTGACGTCCGGAAGAGAAGTCGTCAAACTGGTAAAAACTCTTCATGGTAGGACGGTCCCATAGATGATGATGGCCATACACCCGGGATATAAGTTTAGTGTCGCCCGTATGAGAAATCATCTACCTTTGTCTGACTGGGGATATAAGTTGAGTGGCGTCCGTATGAAAAATCATCTATGTTTGTGTCAGTGGGGATATATGTTGAGTGACGTCCGGAAGAGAAGTGATCAAATAGGTTAAACTCTTCATGATGGGATGGCCAGTAGATGATGACGGCCCTACACCGACACTGTATAGATTGTATGTTGAGTGCTTGGTTGGCGGCATATTCAGGTGAATGTCGAACGTGGCTACATAAGACTGCCTTAGCCTCGAGCCAGAAGACGAGGAAGCCTGGTCATTGATTGCACTTAGTAAGTTGAAGTCTTGTTGCAAACTCGATGTTGGACTATTAGCATTTGGGTCGAAGTCAAGATTTGCATACATCCAATTTGGAACAACGGTTTGGAATCCGACGTTTTGTTCTGAAAATGTAACAAAAAGCTCTAGGGGCCATCCCATTGAATACTGCATATGGGTGTCGATCATCATTTACACATCTTTGTCGTATTTGACATCGAATATTGTGAAATAAAGGGGATCTATCGACAAAGGTAGTCGATACCTCACTGATTGTAACTCCCTCCTAGAAGCATGTGGAATCTTCATCTTTAGCACTCGCTTCAGCCTTTCATACGTTACTTCGTTCGGAATCTGCAACGTAACATTGTTGGGGGACTGGAATATGACACCGAATTCGGCATCTGGGATCATCTCACCATCGTAGTGAACTAGAGCATCAACTTTTTGGGGCATTGTTTAAAAAACGAAGCAATGTTTCTTCTTTGCAGACAAAATGCTTTGAACGTTTGGCATAAACAAGTTTGTTGCCTGTAAAAAAAATTCCTCCTATTTAAGAAAATGGGAGGCGACGTAACGTGTGAGTAGAGACAAAGCATAACTCGCGTAGTATAAAACGCGAGTTGTGCCAGCTTTGCAGATTCTTGACGTGTCAGGAGAAATCGCATCGTATAAAATGCGAGTTGTGCCAGCTTTGCAATATACGTACCGTGTGTAAGGGGAAATCACGTTTTATAGAAGGCGAGTTTTGGCAGCTTTCTGATACCTCTGATAACTCGCGTTTTATACAACCCGACTTTGCAATATACGAAATGGGAGGTGACGTGACGTTTGAGTAGGGACAAAGCGTAACTCACATCGTATAAAATGCGAGTTTTGGAAGCTTTGCAGATTCCTGACGTGTCAGGAGAAATCGCGTCATATAAAACACAAGTTTTGCCAGCTTTGCAGTATATGTACCGTGTCAGGGAAAATCGTGTTTTATAGAATGCGACTTCTTCAGTATATATATACATCAGGAAGGTTGGAATTTACTTTGTAAGGACTTCAATCAATATAATATGTCGAGACGAGAAACTATTACAACTTTGGTATACTACAATGGTCAGATAATCGATGATGCATCTCTCGGCGTCATTTTTCAATCCTTAAGCACTATATTGCTTCCGCTGCAATACAACTTATCGTATAAGAAGTTGATGAATGAAGTGAAGAAACATGTTCCACATAGTCCTGGGCAAAAGATAGAATCATTGAAGTACAAAATGTCGACGTCGTTAGAACCATTAAAGTACTCATTATTCCACATTATGGACGACACTGATGTGGAAATGATGGTGGAATCTCACCACTAGTTTTGTTCAAGGTGGGCCCTTGAGCTTGAGCTTTATGTAATGTTTTCTGATGATAGTGATGTTATCGGAGTCAATAATAATATGTAAATTTTATTTATATTATTAATGTTCTATGAAGATTCGTTAAAACACGCCAATTTTAGCACCATATACACGACTTTAACAAATTATTTCGACATTGTCCAACCCTTTTGTAGGGTACCTGACATGGCAGGCAAAATCGCGGCATGTGGAACGCGACTTTGACAAATTATTTCGACATTGTTCTACCCTATATATGTTATGCCGGAGTTACAAAATTTTTACACTACTCAAACAATTTCTACATACATTCCGTATTTAAACCACTCATACAAATACAAATTATGACGCGTTTTTCTACAACTGTTTTCTTTCGTGGAACCTACTTCTACATTTGTAACACCCGGGTTTGGGGGTCGGGTGGAAGTAATATTTAAATAATATTTTGGGTCTCGGGTTTATGATTAAATAATATTATACATTATTTGGACCTTGTGTCTTTCTTTATTTTCAAAATAAACATTTTATGTTTGGACTAATTTGAAATGAAACTAAAATGTCATGGATTTTAAAGTAAGGGAGAGTTGCCATCTCATTAATGGCACTATTGTAATTTCAAGCCCTTGGAAATTAAAAACCCCTTTTTAATTTAAAACACCAAATTTTCTCTTCTTCCCTCTTCCTTCTTCATTTCTCACGACAAAGAGGGGGAAGCTTCTCCAAGTTCTATCCAACCTTCTTTTCTCCTTCATTTTGGCTCGAAATCAAAAGGTAAATACATCCCCATCTTGCTCTCATCTTCCTCTACTTGGAAGTACAAATAGATTTCATTTTCATCAATGTTTTAGAATTTGGGTTTTTCAAAGTTTTGGTTAAATGTTGTGACTTTATGAGTTTTTATCAAGGCTTTTAGTTTATTTATGTTAGATATGTTGTTTGTGAATCAAATAGTCCAACATATATGATTTTTAGAGTATTTTAAATGAATTCCCGAATTTGGGTATAAATGGGTTTTTTGAAGGGTTTTGGGTGAGTTTTAGGGGGTTGTTTTAGGTGAGAATTGATAGGCTATTGGTAGTGCTATGGTTGGGGGTTGATTTGGGATCGTTTGTGTGTGCAATGGATGTTGGAAACATGGTTTTTGGACATGGTTTTGGGGTTGTTCGAGATTGCAAATATTGGGGTTTGATCATGGCTTGCAACGTTGTAAATTGAATTTGAATTGTGTTCCGGGTTGGTCTTTTGATGTTAGGCTGATTTGGAATTGTTTGAAATGTGTTTGAGGTTGTTTAGAAGCGGGAATTTGTGTTGGAGAAGCTTCGGGAAGAAATCCGGAAATTTGAGGGAGGTTGCTTGCTTGGCTTGGAGCTTGGAAGCTTAGGTGAGTGGTTAAATATTTCTAAAATGGTTTTGAGTATTTGGTTCAAGCATGTGAACCTAGGATGGGCTTGGTAAACCCACCTAGAGTTGGGATTAGAGTGGTAGCCTAATCCCAAGCTTTGATTAGAGACTTTGGTTGCACTCTTAAATGGTTGTATATGCCTCGTGTTAAATTGTGATGGTGTTGATTATGTATATGTTGTATACATGTATGTTGAGGCATGTTGGATGCATTGTTATATGCATGTTGATGATAGATATGATATGGTTATACACATGTGCAAAATATGATGTGATATGGTTGTTAATGATGTACATGTGGTGTTGTCATGTGAAATGAGTTTATGAGATGATTGCTTGATCCGAGGATCATGGTGAGTACATGCTAGGCATGAAGATGTGGTTTGTGCATGACGGTAAGTCATGGTGAGTACGTGCTAAGCACGGAAGGTTGCTAATAAATGGTATTGTGGAATGTGTTAGTATTGGCACTAGTATGCTTGGGTACAAATGATCGATCATTAGGATGTTTAGTGTGTACACGTGAGTCAAAATGCGCGCGTGGTCTTGATGATGGTAGTCATCAAGATGGAGTACGGGTTCGCCCGTAAATCTTCTTTTATATATTAGTCGGTGATGAGTGGAATCCCATCGACGGGCGTGAGGATGAGTGGAATCCCCTCCGCGTGAAATGAGGCGTGAGGATGAGTGGAATCCCCTCCGCGTGAACGGTGATGAGTGTAATCCCACCGTCAGGTAATGGTTGTGTTGTTGGATGTGAGATCCAACGGTTATCCGCGTATTCGAGTCATAGCTAGGTGCCAATACGGATTGTAGTTTATGTTGCCAATGTGTGATTAATTGGGAGCCTATGTGATTTGGGATGTGTTGCTAACATGGTTTAATATATGCGATTTCATATGTTGTGGATTTAAACATGTTGAGCATGACATGATATTGAATATATGTTCATGCATCATCTATATTTATGGCTCGTGTGGATCGGAGGTAAGATCATGCACTTTATCTTGGTTGTAGCCCGTGCTTGGACCCTGCATTGTCGAAGGTTTGTTTTATGAGCTTACCCTCACTAAGCTTTTATGCTTACGCTCTCTTTTGTTCGACAATGCAGATCAATGGCTTGTGGGTGGCAAGGGCAAGGAAAGGCCTCCAAGTGTTGCTTACGGTTAGCTCAAGTATGATAGTTAAATTTAAAGATTGTAATAGTAAAGCAATGGGATAGGTGTCGTGTCGTGATGCTTTTGGAATATGTTGTTGTTGTTGTTGTTTAGGAGCATGTTAGACTCCTCGTATGTGTTTGTTAATTTGGCTTTTGGTGTGTATGCTATGCTGTGACCATGTTTAGTATTTTTGCTATCTAGAATTGCCTAAGTGTTGGATATGTTAAAGCTTAATATCTATAATGACATGTATGGATGTGTGGCTTGTGATGTTGTGCCTTAGTGCTTAGCCTTGTTTTGATGTTGCTCAAGCATGCTTGTATGTTGGTTAGCCTTAGGCTTGTTAATAGTGTGTTGTGTGAGGTTTTGGTGGGGTTTAGGGATACCCTTGTGCCTTAAAACCGCTAAAACCAGTCTGCAGACAGAGGGTGTTTCGAAACGGGCTACCCTGTTTCGATACGGTCCCTTTGTTTTTGGCCGAGCGTTTCGAAATGGGTAGGGGCCGTTTCGGTACACTTTT
This sequence comes from Hibiscus trionum, assembly GCA_030270665.1. Lineage (NCBI taxonomy): Eukaryota > Viridiplantae > Streptophyta > Magnoliopsida > Malvales > Malvaceae > Hibiscus > Hibiscus trionum. The sequence goes on from BSYR01000056.1 coordinate 11,321,329, forward strand.
ACTACTGGAATTTTGAGAAATTGGCGAGATAAAGGTGTTCTGAAACGGGTCTATGGTGTTCCGAAACGGGTCAAATCTCGTTGACCACGAGAAGTTGACCAGGGAGGGTGTTTCGGAACGGTTGACCCCCGTTCCGAAACGACATCCTCGTGTAGGCTTAGAAATGTTGACCAGGTCAAGGCGTTTCGATACACCTTGAGGGTGTTTCGAAACGGCCTGTTAAATCACATAAAATAGACTGTTTGGTTCAGGTTGTTTGAGTCTTGGTTGCATGAATGCTTGTCTTCTGTTGCTGTGATCACATAGGAATTAAATGTGCATTTAGGGAAGATTAAATTAAAAAGAAATTTTCTGGGTCGTTAACCGAGGAGGAACCTTAACGGGTTCCGCTTCGGTTTTCCCCGTGTGGCCCACTCGGACCGGTCATCCACCCAGACCGGGACGAGGGGGTTACAACATTTCTTTCAATGAGAAAATCACAAGAGATGGATTGTTTGAGTTGATTTCAACAAGAGTTAAGGAGTCTACAAGCTCCAAAATTTTTGCGTTGCGTGCCAAAGTTCCAGTGAATGAGCCCGACTCAGAAGAACACTACATGCTAACACCATCCAATCATAAAGATACGCGAAAGATGTTTTGGGCATACAAACGTGCTGGGGGTATGAACATCGAGCTTAGTGTAACGTTTGATGACGGTTCCAGTTCATCAATAGTACTTAAGCTTGAAGACGAGGACGAGGTATTTACACAAAATTATATGAGACATCAGGAGAAGGAACAAAAAATTGAGGAACTAAACTTAACTTCTGACATAAGTACCGATTACGAGGGCAGTGAAAATGATTCGTTTGCGTAGATTTAGTATGCTTAGTAATTTAATGCTTGTGTACTGCTTTCAATTAACAATCTTGTACTACTTTTCGTTAATATAATTATCACAAATATTATTTTCTACATCTTAACCGCTTCGATTTTTAAACAGTTAACAATCACAAAATATGTAATTAGCAAACACAGACGTATTACATGTCGATTACATTGGAAAAATTGGCATGTATGAGGCCCGTCGTATCTTGTTATCTGTAAAATGGTGTTCATCCTCTTTGTTCGTGATACACAAATCCTTCAGTTACAGTCGTTGCCCTTTTCGATACATTCTGCGATATAGTTGTCCACAGTCGTTTTCTTCACCATCGAACGAATTGATCGGTGTATGTTGTAGTTTTTAATTGCATCTTCTGTCATTTTCTTCGTACTGAATATCATCCCAACTTCTAGTTCACTATCAATATCGACATCAACATCACAAGAGTGACTTCCAATAGATGGTAAATCATCTACGTTTGCATCCATTACAATGAAAGTAAATGAAAAAGTGGGTTTTTGAGGAAGCGGGGGGTCTTATCATCCACCGATGTTCTTTCAAATTATTGTTTTTATAGAAGACAAGCATTGAAACACGTAAAATAATACATATGTTATATTTTTTTCGTATGTTACAAACAATTGTACCCCTACATGCGAGGGTCTTATCATAGCTACATACGAGGGTCTTAACATAGCTTCAAAAACACTAGTGTTCTTCCACGACACATATGTCGCCAACACTGCTACATGCGAGGGTCTTAACATAGCTTCAAAAACACCAGAAATGGTGGAAGCTTTGACCTGCATTATCAAATGTAATCGGCACGTAATGCTACCTTGGACAAGAACAACAAGAATTTCCTGATATTGTGATTTGTCAGAATTCCTAACGTGTCAGGAAAGTCGCGTCTTATAGAACACGACTTTTCCAGGATTCCTGACGTGTCAGGAAAGTCGCATCTTATAGAACGTGACTTTGTCAAGACTCCTGACGTATTGGGAAAGTGGTGTCTCACAAAACACGACTTTTGTGACTATAAATACCTTCTCGATCGATCAAAGCCCACACCACACAGTCGAAGAGAAAAAATTGCATAGTAGTGCTTGAAGTTTTCGATTGTAACTACTACTACAAACAAATCACGTATTTGGAAAATTTATTCCCAAACTAATTTTCCCGAAATTGTGATTTGTTGTTATTTGTAGTTGCATATATATGTTGAGAAGATGTTAACTATTCGATATTTTTGTACGCGAGGATCGACAACAACAAATCACAATATCGGGAAATTTGAGGTCTTTTTGAATGACAGGCAAGTGACAATATCCAATAGACCTCCAAGATTCAAGATAGACATCTGGTGCAAGGCAAGATTCACGAGGACCGGTCATTAGAATCACCTTCATGATGATCATCACCGTCAGAACAAGTTTTAACTTCTTTAATAAATGTTAGTTGGTTGCAAATGCGATTTTATCATTTCAATTGTAAAGAAATACTCAAATCCTTTCAATTGTAAAAAAATAATATTCAAATCCGATTTTAATCGTAAAAAGGAATATTCAAATCTGATATTCAAATGCGTTTACGAATATTGTGATTTGTCAACCATCTTCAACAAACATAGACGATACACATATCGCACCACAACTGGTATCCTACCAAATTCATCTACTAATTATTTAAATACTGTAGAACTAAATATTTTGATATAATAATTGAAAAATATTTTGGACTAAATTGAAAAGAATTTGTAGAACTAATGTTTTGATATAATAATTGAAAAATGTTTTGGACTGATTTAAAAAGTATTTAAAACAATTTCCAAAGTCCAAATATTCTGAAACTATGTTTAGGGATGTTTCTAAATGGGTTTTTCATGTTTTCAAAGGCCAAATTATACAAACCTGTCCAGGTGTTTCGAAACACCTAAGGGAGTTTCGAAACAGGGGATTCCAGTAGCGATTTCGTTTCGAAACGTGTTTCGAAACGGGCCTTCCCTGGACTTGATTTTTGCCCAGCGTTTTGAAACGGGCTAGGCCGTTTCGATACGCCCACGTGGCAATGACCCCAACGGTCATAAACCCCAACGACTATTTTCCCAACCAACTTTTAAATGCAGGCGTTTCGATATGGTTCTATAGCGTTTCGATACGGGTTTCGAAACGGCCAGTAGGAGTTCCGAAACGGACATGAGGCGTTCCGAAACGGCCATGAGGCGTTCCGAAACGAATGCCCTGACAGACTGCAACGACTCTTTCTACATTGAGAGTGTTTCGAAACGGCATCGAGCGTTTCGAAACGGGGAGCTGCAGAATGCATTTATGGTGGGAATTAAAGTCCTCAACGGCTCCAATTTGATCCCAACGGCTAGTAACGGCTACAAACTCAATTGGGAGTATAAAAGGGACCTCCAAGCATCAAGAGAAGGCTAATGCTCATATTATCAAACATCAAATGATCAAGAAATTGTCTTAGTGCTTTATTTGTCAATTCTTGTATAGACAAACACTAGTGAGCCAAAATTGTTAAATTTGCTCAAGTGTTTTAGGATTTGGGTGAGAGCTTAGTTGTGCAAACAAACACCTATTAGAGGGTTTAAGTTTGCTTTGTTTATCTCTTTGTAAAAGAGGGTTTTGATCAAGGCTTTGGGTAGAAGCTTGATCGGTGTAAAGGGTTTCCTCCTAAGCCTAGAAAAAGGGACGAATCAATTAGTGGAATTGGTTGTGAAATCCTTAGTGGGGAGCTAAGGTAGTGGATGTAGACCTTGGTTAGAAGGTTGAACCACTATAAATCATTGTGTCTTTATTCTTCTAGCTTCCTAAACCCTTCCACCCAAAAATCCACCTCTCCACCTCTTGGTGAGCATAATCGGTTGATCGAATCGAGCCCCTCACATCTCGACAATTGGTATCAGAGCTTGGCTCAATCGAAGAGGATTCACATCCTATTGAGAAGATCCGGCAAGCTCGATCACTTTTTCATCAACCGGCTCAAATGGCGCAATCCATCGACAAACCGCCTTTCTTCAACGGAGATCACTATGACCATTGGAAGACAAAGATGAAATTCTTCTTGAGGTCAAGAGATTACAAGCTATGGGATATAGTTGAAGATGGTCCATTCGTGCCACAAGGGAGCAAAGCGGAATGGAGTGCCGACGATCGCAAGAAGATGGAGCTTAATTGCAAAGCCTTGCACATCTTGTTTTGTGCATTTGGTCCATCCATCTATTAGAAGATGTCTTCTTGTAAGAGTGCCAAGGAGGTATGGGACAAGCTTGAAGTCACATACGAGGGAACCGATGAAGTCAAGGAGACCAAGATTGGGCTCCTAACCTTAGAGTATGAGAACTTCAAAATGGATCCGGAAGAGAACATCGAGAAGATGTTTGATAGATTCTCCACAATCACCAATGGTCTTAAAGGATATGGAGAAGCCATCCCGGAGGAGAAGCTTGTTCGAAAGCTCATCTACTCACTTCCCGAGTCATGGGACTCAAAGAGGACCGCCATCATCGAAGCCAAAAATTTGAAGACTTTGAAGCTTGATGAACTCATGGGGTCACTCCTTACTCATCAAATCATGAAGAAGAACAAAGAGGATGAGAAGAAGAGGGAAGAAATTAGAGCTATGGGAGAGAAGAAAATCAAAGGGCTTGGCATCAACGCAAGTGCCATGGCTCTCAAGTCCTCCACATGTCATCATGAAGATTCTAGTGAGGAGGATAGTGAAGATGAAGAGATGGCCTATCTCTTCAACAAATTCACCCGGTTCATGAAGAGCAAAATGGAAAAATCCAAGCATGAATCGATGAAGAAGATGAAGGACTCCCACAAATCCAAAAAGAAGGGATCATCTTCTAAACAAGCATATGTGGCCACATGGAGTGATGAAGACTCCACCGATGATGAAGTAGCCCACCTATGATTGATGGCCCTCAATGAGGGGGAGGTAACTTCTAACTCATCTATTTCAAATTCTTATACATTTGATGAGTTACAAGATGCCTATGATGATTTGCTTTTGGAATTCAAGGCATCATTTTCTAAAAACAAAAAGTTGATTTCAAAAATAAAAATTGAAAATGATTTGCTTTCCAAAACAAATCTTGAACTTGAAGCAAGATTAAAAGATTTTGAACAAAAATGCTTTGATTTACAAAATTTGCTTCTTAAAGTTCAAAAAGAAAAAGATTTGATTTCAAATGAACTTGAAAAGAAAAATAATTTTCAAAAATCAAATTTTTATGTAAGACAATCTAGTGCCCCTAGATTTGTGAATGGAAAATGTTTTAGAAGTGTTTGGGTCCTAAAAGGACTAACCACTTCAACTAAAAAGGATGAAATTGAAAAATGGATTCCTAAGGGGACTAAATTTTGTGCTACTAACGTTTATGGATCCAAAGCAATTTGGATACCAAAAATTACTTGATTGTCTTTTGCTAGGTGTGATGGAGATGTTCAACAAGTCAAACATTAAGGGGGAGCTCCATGCACACAAGGAAGAACACTTGAAGAAGGAAGGCTTCACATCCTCCCTTGGGTTCAAGTGTTGGTAAAATCTAGTTGCTTTAGTGTTTTTTTTATTTATGTCAACTAGATGATCATATATGATGGACTAACACTTTTGATGATGCTTTGAGTAAGGGGGAGCCATTTTTAAACCAAATTCTTATTTTGTCAAAATTTTTACCTCTATTGTTATTTTTGAACTTAATGTTTTAAATTCTTTTTGATATAACAAAAAGGGGGAGAAATGGTTTGAAAAATTGAATTTTCAAATGAATAAGGGGGAGCGTTATTTGATTTCATACTTTTAGTCTCTTATTCACATTTTTAAAGTTAAAGGGGGAGAATCCCAAACAATTTTTCAAGAGAGTTTTATTATATCAAAAAGGGGGAGATTGTAGAACTAATGTTTTGATATAATAATTGAAAAATGTTTTGGACTGATTTAAAAAGTATTTAAAATAATTTCCAAAGTCCAAATATTCTAAAACTATGTTTAGGGATGTTTCTAAATGGGTTTTTCATGTTTTCAAAGGCCAATTTATACAAACCTGTCCAGGTGTTTCGAAACACCTAAGGGAGTTTCGAAAAAGGGGATTCCAGTAGCGATTTCGTTTCGAAACGTGTTTCGAAACGGGCCTTCCCTAGACTTGATTTTTGCCCAGCGTTTCGAAACGGGCTAGGCCGTTTCGATACGCCCACGTGGCAATGACCCCAACGGTCATAAACCTCAACGGCTATTTTCCCAACCAACTTTTAAATGCAGGCGTTTCGATACGGTTCTATAGCGTTTCGATACGGGTTTCGAAACGGCCAGTAAGAGTTCCGAAACGGACATGAGGCGTTCCGAAACGGCCAGGAGGCGTTCCGAAACGGATGCCCTGACAGACTGCAACGGCTCTTTCTACATTGAGAGTGTTTCGAAACGGCATCGAGCGTTTCGAAACGGGGAGCTGCAGAATGCATTTATGGTGGGAATTAAAGTCCTCAACGGCTCCAATTTGATCCCAACGGCTAGTAACGGCTACAAACTCAATTGGGAGTATAAAAGGGACCTCCAAGCATCAAGAGAAGGCTAATGCTCATATTGTCAAACATCAAATGATCAAGAAATTGTCTTAGTGCTTTATTTGTCAATTCTTGTATAGACAAACACTAGTGAGCCAAAATTGTTAAATTTGCTCAAGTGTTTTAGGATTTGGGTGAGAGCTTAATTGTGCAAACAAACACCTATTAGAGGGTTTAAGTTTGCTTTGTTTATCTCTTTGTAAAAGAGAGTTTTGATCAAGGCTTTGGGTAGAAGCTTGATCGGTGTAAAGGGTTTCCTCCTAAGCCTAGAAAAAGGGACGAATCAATTAGTGGAATTGGTTGTGAAATCCTTAGTGGGGAGCTAAGGTAGTGGATGTAGACCTTGGTTAGAAGGTTGAACCACTATAAATCATTGTGTCTTTATTCTTCTAGCTTCCTAAACCCTTCCACCCAAAAATCCACCTCTCCACCTCTTGGTGAGCATAATCGGTTGATCGAATCGAGCCCCTCACATCTCAACAGAATTTAAAACATACTTTAAGTCCAAACAAATTGAAAATTAGTTTGAGGGTATTTAAAAAGGTTTTGGCAAGGTTTGAAACATTTTTAAGTAGCCAAACTAGGTTTTTCAAGGTACTCGTTTCGATACAAGCTAAACTGTATCAGTACATTTTGAAACTACCAAAACATGTGCCGAATCAGGGCTTTCCCATTTCGATACGGAGGGTTTCAGTTTCGAAACACTTCTTTAGTGTTTCGATACGTCCAAAGGTCAATACCTCCCCCAACGGTCATATATCTCAATGACTTTTTAAATGCAACTCAACGGTCACTCGTACTGAAACGGTTTGTAACCGTTTCGATACAACTTAAGACCGTTTCGATACGGCCAGAGGTGTTTCGATACGGCTTACTGCATCATGCTCCAACGGCTAGTTCTGAAGAAGGTCGTTCCGATACGGGCTCGTATATTCCAATACAGACAGCTACAGAACAACATTAATGGTGGGAAATAAAGTCTCAAACGGCTCCAAATCAACTCAGATGGTCCTCAATGGCTACAAACTCAATTAGGAGTAAAAAGGGAGCTCCAAGCATCAAGAGATGGTTAATGCTTCAATTGTCAACAACTTTATAATGAAAGTTTGTCTTTAGAGCTAAATTGTATATTCCTTGTTTAGACAACACTTGTGAGCTTAATTGTCAAACTTGCTCAAGTGTATAGGTTTTGGGTGAGTGCTTAGAGTTGCAAATATATACCTATTAGAGGGATTTCTAGTTTGCTTTGAGTTTCTCTCGTAAGAGAGTGTTTGATCAAGCATTGGGTAGAAAGCTTGATCGTTGTAACGGTTTCCTCCTAAAACAAGTAAAGGGGACGAAATTCAATAGTGAATTTGGTTGAAATCCTTAGTAGGAAGCTAAGGTAGTGGATGTAGGCTTTGGGTTAGAAAGCCGAGCCACTCTAAATCCTTGTGTTTAAATATTATATTTTTAGCTTCCACAAAACACCCAAAAATCCAATCTTCTCCACACCTGGCAAGCATTTCGGCTGTGACCATCGAGCCTAACAAATACATATACCCACAAATCATAATACAAGTGAAAATATTCACCAACGTTCGTAAAGGGGGCTATATGCGACTTTACCAGGAATTTAATGTGTCTCAGGAATGTCGCGTCTTATAGAACGCGACTTTGCGAGTATTACTGACGTGTCAGGAAAGTTGCGTCTTACAACACGCGAATTTTCTAGGATCCCTGACGTGTCAGGAAAGTCATGTCTTACAGAACGCGACTTTTGCGACTATAAATACCTTCACAGTCGATCCAGTCCCACACCACTCAGTCGAAGAGAAAAATCTGCATAGTAGTGCTTGAAGTTTTCGATTGTAACTACTAATGTCAACAAATCACGTATCTAGAAAATTTATTACCAAACTAATTTTCCTGATATTGTGATTTGTCGATATTTGAAGTTGCATTTATATGTTGAGTAGATGTTAAGTATTCGATAATTTTGTTCACGAGGATCGACAACAACAAATCACAATATCTGGAAATTCGAGATCTTTTTTAATAGTGGGCAAGTGACAATATCCAATAGACCTCTGGGATTCAAGACAAGCACTGGGTCTTGACCTTTTGTTCGAGGCTAGGACCCCGCATGCAACCGAAGGCAAAGTGTAACCCTCTCGACCCAGTCTAGTCGCAAGACCGAATCGGGAGGGTTACACGGGGATAACCGGAGAGAAACCCAAGGATTTCCCACCGATTAACAACCCAAGGTATATTTTTTTCTTTTCATCTTTTCTAAAGGCTTCATTATTATCCTATATGTTCGTGCAAGCAGCGGTTAAAACCTCACTTCAATCGAACATCGATTCGAAGTCCAATTGGCCTTTTTAGCAATTAGGGACTAAAACGTAAGAACAGATAAGAACAAGGACTTTTAAGCAATTAAAGTTACCAATATGCAATTAGTCAAGTTTCATGCTCTCATGTTAAATTTCAGCCTTAAAAGATCACTCAAACTCACCCAAATACATTTTAAACAACCATTGACCAAAACATAACTTTTCAAACTAATTTTCAACTTTACCAAACAAAGGTTTCGAAACTTTCCTGCAGATTTCCAGAAAAGTCAACAAGTTTCGAAACTTTAAGGCTGGTTTCGGAACCAGCTTTAAAAGGTTTCGAAACCTATTCAACTAATTTTGAAACTTACCTGCAGATTTGCGGAAAATTCACATTCAAGACACTTTAGAACCTTCCTAAACATAACCGAAACTACCCCAAAACTCTAACAAACTTCAAACATAACCACAACATGATTAAAGATCAAACCTCATCTACATAACACATAAACATCGTCAAAACATAACAATCGTGCGTTAAAAAGAATCTAGAGGCAAACCACCCTAATACAAGCATCAAACATGCATACTTACACAAATATGAATCTCAAACCCAAAAGCTCATAAGAACACTTAGCACAAAAAACTAACATGCCAAAACACATAGCAATTAACCCAAGGCCATAACAAGCCTCAACATAGCATGGTATCAACATTCAAAACATGTTAGAAACAAAAACAAATACAAAGGAGTTTGGACACCAACTCCTAAACACAAAAGTCTAGCATTCCCATTGCCTAAGTATTATTACAACCATAAAAACCATACTTTGAGCTAGCAAAGAACTCCAAGATTCCTCCATTGCCTCGCTTGCCTTCCGAAGCCACTAACGATCTGCATTGTTGGAAAAGAGGGCATAAGCTTAAAAGCTTAGTGAGCGGATCTCAAAATCACAACAACAACAATGCAGTTCAAACATATGTTTTAGTTTAAAGACAAAATCATTTAAAAAGGGAGATGCAATAATCCAAAAGCACAAACAAAACATGGTGTGCACATGAACAACCATTTCCGGTGGGACTACACATCACCGTACTCATCTACTAGTCACTACCGGTGGGACTACACATTACCGTATTCAACAATCTACTTTCCACTAACCATCACGTGAGGCCTTGACAACAACTACGACAACACAACAACATTAAAAAAGAGATAAAAGCAATTGCATTTCAACCAACAACGTGTATAACCACATACACCGACACTAAACGAAACAAGGCAAGAAACAAATACACTTACACTTGGGTTTAGGTTGGCCCTTAATGCTCCACCCAAACCCCAAGAAACCTTTTTGAACACTTTAAAGCTTCGAAACAATTTCCACTCACCAGCCAACACAAACGCTATCCAAGATGTCGATTCAAGCCTTCGAACTACCCGGATTCACGTCCACGAAGCTCAAATCCGTTTCCCCAGCTTTAGGTAACCCAAAACAGAACATTAGGATGCTAATATACTCACAAACATAGCAGCAACTCGGAACTCGACATTCTTGCAACAAAACACATCGATTCGAGCCCAAAATTCACCAAAAACATATTCAATTCAGCCCCAAACTACTTGCAGCCAATCCCAACGAATTTATCATAAAAAATTATCTTTTAACATCCAAAACATCAACCCAAAGCTACCAAATCATTAGCTGTCATTTAGACCCAAAACTCATCCAAAAACTCAAGATTTCCAACTTCCAAAGTTACCCACAATACCCATTTTGGGTTTCCTATAACAACCCATCATTTCCATGTTATTTTAGAAATAAGACAAAGTTAAAAACACACCTAAACCCAGCCACAACCAACTCCAACGAAAATCCCATAAACTCCCTTTCACTTCAAACCAAACTCTAAAATCAAAACAAGTTTAAACCATGAGTTTTTACAAAAATCTTAGTATCTACGACTCAATGAAGATAAAACCAAGTTAAAGAATCAATTACCTTGAAGAAATCGCTTGGATAGAAAGCTAGGAGCAATGGAAAAGTGAAAAGGGGTTTTGGGGAAGGAGATGAGATGAAAATTTTGAAATATTGTATTTTGTTTTAATTTAAAATTTATCTCCAAAAACTCATTTGTCCACATTTTACCAAAAGACCCTTTTTAAATTCCCCTTTTTCTCCAAAAACTCTAAAAAAGTATATATTAAATTGTTTCCCCAAGATTAGCTTAACCCAGACCGGCTTAACCAAACTCGAGTATCTCCCGGGCTCCAAACCCGGGCGTTACACAAAGACCCAACCACCGAGCTTGAAGACATGCATTGAAAAAATTGTAATTTGTACCCCTAAACACGTGGTAAATCGTAAATTATTGTTCTTAATAGAAGACATACATTGATACACGTAAAATATTACATCCGAATTACATATGTAAATTATATTTGTACCCCTAAACACGCGGTCAATTGTACCCCTAAATATGCAGACTAAAATAATTTACATATGAATTGATATAGACGAGAAGTGCAATAGTTTGTCCCATTTGTATGGCCGACGAGAGTTGTCAACAACAATGTTGCATGCGCGAGTCTTAACATAGCTCGAAATACTGACAATGGTAGCAACTTTGACACGTGCTATCAAATGTAATCGGCACCCCCCAAGAGCTATAACCCTGGACAAGACAGATAAAGTTCCAGCTATTCTGAATTCATGGTACCGATCATTTGCGTGGCACCCAACCACGAGTTTCCAGATATTGTGATTTGTCAATCACCTTCAACAAACGCACGGTAAAAATATCGCACCACAACATTTGGTATCCAGCCACAACTGCATATACCCACAACTCATAATACAAGTGTGAGTTTGCCAGTAAGGTTCGTAAGGGAGGGAGGGCATATATAGAATGAAAATCATGTCGTACAGAACGCGACTTTGCCAGGATTTCTGACGTGTTAGGTAAATCGCGTCTTATAAAACGCGTCTTTTCCCAGTGACGTGTCTACAAAAATTTATTCGAAAACTGATTTTCCGAATATTGTGATTTGTTGTTATTTGTAGTTGCATATCTATGTTCATTAGATGTTAAATATTTTGTACTCTTGTTCACGACGATCGAATAAAATATAAACTAATTAAAGAATAAAAACGTAAATTTAAAAACATATACTAATTAATTATACAAACTCAAATAAAATACAAATCATGATTAAACTAAAATATGTACTAATTAAAAAACCAAAAAAATATCAAGTTCAATATTTTCAAATAAAATAAACAACTAAAAAAACTAATGGTGCCTATGTCCACCGGTACCATAAGACGGTGCACGACGATGTCGCTTCGGATTGCGTCGGGGTAGAGCGTCGCCACCATCATCACCACCACCATTATCATCACCATTCCCGGTTCTAGCAACTGCAATATTGCTCGTTCTACCGGGCCCGCTTAGGTAGAAAATCAACTGGTTGGCGTTTGTTGGACAATCCCAATTCCAAATGCGACTGACATCGGGGGGAGCGGCATGAAAGGCACATAGGGCATATAGCCTTGAGGATAGCTAGAGGTACCACTCATCATCGCTGAAAGTTGAGCAAAGTGGTCTGACATAGAAGAAGGCGTTAAATAACCTTGACTTGGACTTTGAGTCAATTGTGGCCGTATCGGTAGTGGGGTAGCATCTGATGGTGGCAGTGCTACGGAGGAAGAGTCACCACCAGAGGTGTTCCGTGCTCCTCTCTTCCTCGAACGCTGAGACCGTGGGCGGATGTGTTGTTGACGTCGATACACGACCGCTGCATCCTTTGTAGTCAAAATAGACGGCTTCCCATTTGCCTTAAACCACTCATCGTAGTCATCGCTCACCATCGTATCAAATATACAATACTCAGTCTGGGGTTGCCAACGCTGATTCAGCCTGTCCCTCTAGTGAGCGATATAAGACTAGTGATGCACCGACCAATCAACCTACAAGACAATCAAACAATTGATTTATTCTTTTTAGATATGAATTACGTTCGAATTAATAAAAGAATGCGGTAAGTATATAAATATTTATTACCTCAAGCTTCCATTGTCGAGTGAGTTTGTGCAACTCATCTAAATTTAGAGGCTCGATTGGGATACATTGTAAACAACCAAATTGCCACAGGACGCGGTCGGTCGGATGTCACTCAACTGTGGCATAGCAGATGAGTGGTACAGTGGCTGTCCAAACAAGCTTCGTCTCAGCCGAAAATATCTGGATGCAATGCTGCAAGTCCATATGAGAGTACGACAACCATAAAAACTGTAGAATATATAAAACGTATATTAAAAAAGGAATTATGTATAGTTAAATATAAAATTCCAGCTTCGAATAAATACACCAAAGTGTTATCTGATCTTTTGAAAAATTCTCAATATCTTGTCTGATAACCGCTAGGCCCTTCGCAACACCAACATGGGTTAAAGGAGCGGTCCACCTACAAAATAATAAGATAATTTAAATTAATTATAATAATACGTCTATTAAAAAAATTAACAACTCTTTCTTTACCTCCGGGCTAGCGGAAAAATATGTAGACTAGGCTGCAGAAGCTCAGGGCGTAAAAGCGACATTCTCCACCACGCCCAGGACTGGAGCAACACCAAACAACCTCCGATTTGGCACTTGTCAAGATCGGTGTTCTTGCACAGCTCCCTAAACAGAGTGGCCAAAACTACGAATCCCCAGTTCATTTTACCAGCATCTTCAAAATTCTGTAAATGACGCAACCAGATCGTGTGATCCTTGTCTCTGGTTTTGTCAGGCATCAATACCCCGCCGATCATCTGTAAAATATAAGCGCGCGCATATGCCTTCAATAAGAATATATATATATTACCATATGTTAAAAAATTATTATTTTAATAATATTCACAAAAAATTATTTTTACCTTATTCACTTGCGTCAACGGGTACGTTACCAAAATTATTCCGTAGCCACACTAGTTGCATTTTTCCGCCGTAAAAACGCTCCGACGCAGCCCCTAGCCCACTCAAACATAGGTCCAACCAAGCATCAGAACCGGGATCACTGATAGCCTCTCCATCAACAGGCAAACCTAGGATATAGGACACATCCTCTAAGGTAATCGTCACTTCGCCGCAAGGAAGGAGGAATGTGTGTATCTCTGGTCTCCACCTCTCCAAAAGAGCATTTACCAAATCAACGTCTATTTTTGCACCTTCAACAATTTTGGATGTGTGCAAAAACCCGACCTGCTCTAAGTACGGTTCTATCATAAGATCCGGTAATGCCGTCATTCGGTTGTAAGAAACCTCCAAACGTCGTTCCATATTCTAAAAAAAATAAACACATATGTAAAAATTAAACTATATAAAAAATATGAAAAATACGTTTTGAAAGAGAATTAATTTTTTGGGGTGTAGGGTAGAAGGAGGGGTGGGAACAATTTATAGTGGATTTGTTTAGCTTTGAGTCAACTTCAAACCAAGGTTAAAATTTTAACCTCGGTGTCAATTATGAATTTGAAAAAATAAAATTCTATTCGAAAAAAAATACTTTAACATGTGATGTCAGCTTTTTTTAAGGAATTGATGACGATAATCATAATGAAAAGACTAGGCTTGTAAACGAACCGAACGGGAGTATGTTCATGTTCGTTTGTTTAATTTTAATCGAACAAATGAACGAACATGAACATCTAAATGAACATAATTTCTTGTTCGTGTTCGTTTGTTAAGAAATGTAGCTTGTTCATGTTCGTTCATTAAAATGATAAACGAACACAAACGAACATAAAAAGACATATATGAATAAATTTAAACGAACATAAACGAATGAACATATGTGAATAAATTTAATTTGTTTAAAATATAATTCCTTTTTACGAAAAATAATAAATATATATGAATACACGTGAATACAATTAAACGAACGGACATGAATGAATGGATTACCGAACATTTATGAACGTTAATGAACGAACGAGCCATTTATTTGTGTTCGTTCATTTAATTAAACAAACATAAAATCTTGTTCATGTTTGTTCGCTTAATAAATAAACAAACATAAAAAAACTTCCCGCCAAACAGTTCACAAACAGTTCATTGAACGTAGGGATGTAAAAACAGGTCAACAGTTGGGTTTCAGGTCGGGCTCTGTCAGTTCGGGTTAAATCGGTTACAGGTCATTTCAGGTCGTTTTTTATTTTGACTCGATTCGGTTCGGGTTCGGGTTCATTTCGGGTCGGGTTCATTTCAGGTCGGGTTCATTTCAGGCCGGGTTCAATTCAGGTCGGGTTCATTTCGGGTCAGATTCATTTCAGGTCGGTTCATTTCAGGTCGGGCCAAAACGGTTAATTGACGGGTTAATTTCGGTTCGGGTTGATTTCAGTTCGGTTTCGTTTCAGGTCGGGTTCATTTCAGGTCGGTTTCGTTTCAGGTCGGGTTCATTTCAGTTCGGGTAATTTCAGGCCGATTTCCTTTCAGGTCGAGTTCATTCGGGTTTAGGGTTTATATTGTAGGGATTAGGATTTAACATATATAATATTAATACATTATACGTATATATATAGGAATTATGGTTTAATGTTTTAGAGGTTTAGGGTTTAGGGTTTTGGGTAGGGTTTTGGGTTTATACATTGGTACATACGTACATATATACTTATGTACATTATACATATGTTTATATGGTTTAGGGTTTATGGTTCAGGGTTTGGGGGTTTAGGGTTACACATTCCTACATACATACATACATTATACACACATAGCACAAAAAGGAATTAGGGTTATAGTTTAGGGTTTAAGATTTAGGGTTTATACATACATAAATACATTTTACATACATATATAATACACTAATATATTATATATATATTCTAAAATGAAACCCTAATCAAAACCTAAACCCATAACCCTAATTTGAAACAATAAACTAAAACAAAACTCTAAAACCATAAAAAGAAACCCTAAACGTTAGACCCATGAAAAGAAACCCTAAACACATAACATGAAAACCCAAAATAAAGTCAATAAAAATAAACACCTAATCCCTAAGCACTAAACCATAAAGGTGAGCTTAGTTCACTAATAATGAAACCAAAACCTCAAACCCTAATTCAAAACACTAAAGTAAAACAAAAATCCTAAACCCATAAAAAGAAACCCTAAACCCTGAACTCATAAAACGAAAACCCAAAATAAAAGCAATTAAAAGTAAACCCTTAAACCCTAACAACAAACCCTAAACATTAAACCCTAAAGGTAAGCTTAGTTCACTAATAATAAACCCTAAACCTTAATTCAAAACACTAAACTAAAACAAAACCCTAAACTAATAAAAAGAAACCCTAAACTAAAACCAATAAAATCAAAACCATAAATCAAAACACTAAACACTAAGCCATGAACCTTAAGCCCTAAACCCTAAAGATAAGCTTAGTTCACTAAAAATAAAACCTTTATTCGAAACACTAACCTTAAACCCTAAACATGTGAACCCTAAACCTAAAAATTAAATACTAAACCATAAAACCCTAAACAATTAAAACAAAACCCTAATTTAAAACCATAAACCATAAAACAAAACACTAAATAAAATCCTTAAACCCTAAAAACAAAACATATTAACAATAAATTATAAATCCTAAATTCTAGATT
Source organism: Hibiscus trionum (assembly GCA_030270665.1). Classification (NCBI taxonomy): domain Eukaryota; kingdom Viridiplantae; phylum Streptophyta; class Magnoliopsida; order Malvales; family Malvaceae; genus Hibiscus; species Hibiscus trionum. The sequence goes on from BSYR01000056.1 coordinate 11,337,741, forward strand.
AAAACCTTAAACCCTAAAAATGAAACCCTAAATCAAAACCTCAAATTTTAAATCTAAAAAATAAATCACTAAATTAAACCCTAAACCCTAAAATTGAAACCCTAATAAAAACAAGAATACTTGAACATAACCCTAACCCCTAAAAATGAAATATTTAAAATTAAACATTGAAAAGAAAAACCTTAAATTATAACCACAAACCCTAAATTAAACCCAAACCCTAAACCTTAAAACTGAAATAATGACTAAATTGAAAATAAAACAAAATTGCCAGCTCAATTTCACAGAAAAAGGGACCAAAATGAAAGAACCCAAACAAAAGAGGACCTAAAGGGTGAATAACCCTTACACCTAAAAGGGCGGGCATATTCCCTCCATGCTTTCAATCAAGCGGGAACTTTAAAAAAAATTTAGCTCCCATTTGAATCAATCGCCCCTATTTTATTAAAATATTATTTATTATTAATTTAGTATTAATTTATTCATATTATTTATTGTTAACTTAAAAGATTATTTTTATTATTTTTAATTAAAGTTATCTTTTAATTAAAGATAATTTATTACTACTTGATATTTATTCATTCAATTTATCTTTTAATTAAAGTTAAGTTAAGTTAATTTATTAATACTTGATATTATTACTAAATATAAAAAAATTACTTATTATTTTTAATTAATTTTAAAATTCTAAATTTATTAAATACAACTTCTTCAAATGTCAGATAATTATCATTATCAACAAATCAAATAACAATATCAATTCAAGTCAATATCAGTTCAGGTCAATATCAATTCAGGTCAAGAACAGTTCAGGTCAAGAACAGTTCGGGTCAAGAACAGTTCAGGTCAATATCAGTTCAGGTCAAGAACAGGTCGGGTTCAAAACAGGTCAGGTTCAAAACAGGTCGGGTTCAAAGCAGGTCGGTTTCAAAACAGGTCGGGTCCAAACAGGTCGGGTTAAATCGGTTATCTGGCAGGTCAGTCTCGGGTTCGGCTTCGTTTCGGTCGGGTGCAGTTCGGGTTCGGTTTCTACAGTAACAGGTCAATTTCGGGTCCGAGTTCACTTCGGTCGGGTACAGTTCGAGTTCGGTTTCTACAGTAACAGGTCAAATTTGGGTTCGGGTTCGTTTCGGTCGGGTGCAGGTCGGGTTCGGTCATTGAATTCTCGGGTCAAACCAGGTTCTAACTCGATCGGGTTTCAGGCAGGTTACCAGGTCGGGTCAGTTTTTCACACCCCTAATTGAACGTTTAGTTCGTTTATAGAGAAGAGAATGAAAAATTTAGTGATCGTAATACTTTTTTTTATAACCAAAGTAAAAATACCTTAAAAATTCAGTGACCACCAATTAAATTTAACCTTGTTTTATGAGTAAATGGGAAAAAATAGATAATCCTATCCTAAGTATTGAAGTTGGCAATTTTTAGTCTGTACGTCTCCAAGGTGATTGGTTCTTTCACCGACTTAAGCAAAGCCTGAAGCACTCACTGTACGACTACTATTTATTTTTTTGGTGTATTTGGAAGGGGACTTTTGGTAGTTGTTATCTTTGCAGGCCCAAAAAATGGCTGAAACAAAGAGTTTAGCGGTGGTTGGCGGTGGGCAAATGGGTTCCGGCATAGCTCAGTTAGGTGCCATGCATGGTCTCCACGTTTGGCTCCTTGATACCGACTCTGCTGCTCTTTCCCGAGCCACCAAATCCATCTCTTCTTCCCTTCAACGTTTCGTTTCCAAAGGTCAATTGTCCCAGGTAAAAAAAGCTTGGGTCTTTGTTTCATCTTTCTTGTATTGGGTTTTCAAGTTATATATATGTTTGCAGATGTTGATGATAAAAAATTCAAATGATTGAAAACCTTGGATCCGGTTGAAACCCTAGGTTGGGTTTGAGTTAAAACAGGTTGAAAAAGTTAGCAAAAATAGATAACAAGGGTTGATCTTGATTCTTGATTAGAGCTTGTGTTTGGGCTTTGGGTTGCAAATTTGAGAAATTTGTAGCTCTACACTCCAGTAGTTGATGGAAGGCTTGAGTTGAGTGGTTTGAACTTTCTTGGTCAGATGGTTATTAACGTGTCAACTATGGCTCTTTCTTGTTCTTATATTAGTTTCTGATTTTGATTAATTTCAGTGTAACTTTTGTAGAGGAATAGGCTGCGTATGTGACTGGTATTGGGTGTGGCTAGTAAATACTTTTGGTCTGGTATTGTATTTTATTTAGCAATCACATGATGTCCTAGATTCGCCATAGAAATCGCCCTTCCTGCAGTGAAACAGGGCAATCTTCCCTGCAATCCTGCTATTTGGATGCATAAAGTTGTAATTTTGAAACATTTAAGCCAAACCATTAATGTTGAGTGTTAATCAGGAAAAATAAGTTTGCCGGTTTTCCATAGTCCATTCTTCCTTATTCGAGTCATACGAACCAAAATAAGTTCACAGCAAACCCGTTTTCTCTGCTGGAACTCGCATGCGAGACTTAGAAACAAGTATGTTCAATCCTTTCTACGTTTCTCCATGTATTTGGGGGGTCCTTGGAGGGTCGTATCCCCGTACACATGTCTTGAATTGTGTCAAAGATGTAAGATACGGGTACTTACGAAAAATGTAGAGTTGGAGCAACAAAGCCCTCTCGTTTTAATTTACCATATATGAAGGAAACCAAACTGGGGGGCATTACATTAGATGAACATTGTGGCATATATTAGGAATATCTCCTTCTATTGATGGTTCTTATGCATTTTCTGATAAACCTGATAATGGAACATGTGGCAAAACTCTACAAGGAGAATAAGGGGGACAAGGGCATCGGCGAAATGTTACTTTTCATTACTTCATTGTTTCAATTGACAGGCTGCTCGTACTGAAGCTTTGAAACGTCTCAAATGTACTTCAAATATAGAAGACCTGCGATCGGCTGATTTCGTTGTCGAAGCAATTGTGGAATCAGAGGACGTGAAGAAAAAGTTGTTCATCGAACTGGATAAGATCACAAAGAGTTCAGCCATTTTAGCATCTAATACAAGTTCCATCTCCATTACTCGGTTAGCAACCGCAACCAGCAGACCGCGCCAGGTTTGATTTGGAGCCATGTTTGGGATATTTTGATACAATTGACTATCACATGCAAAAAATCACATCATGTTTTTTGAGATTGAAGTAAACATGTTGTTTTGCAGGTCATTGGAATGCATTTCATGAATCCTCCTCCAGTAATGAAGTTGGTTGAGATTATTCGAGGTGCAGACACTTCAGATGAAACATATCACGCGACGAAAGCATTGGCGGAGAGGTAATGTCTGATTAAAAAAATGCTTGTGAAAAAGAAACATAAATAACTTCTTTCAACTAGCAGTATTACCTTGTGCACGTGTTAGCTAGCAATTATTGTCTCCTCTGCTCCAAGTTGCAAATTTCAGTTCGATCTGATGAGTACCAGTATTAAACTGCCATTTTAACCAGAGCAAGAATTCGCAGGTTCCGAAAGACGGTAATTTGCTCTCAGGACTATTCTGGCTTTATCGTGAATCGAATCCTCATGCCAATGATAAATGAAGCATTCATCACACTTTATACTGGGGTGGCCACCAAGGAAGATATTGATACTGGGATGAAGCTAGGGACAAACCATCCCATGGGTCCCTTGGAGCTTGCAGATTTCATAGGACTCGATGTGTGCTTATCGATAATGAGAGTTCTACATACTGGTCTAGGTGATAGTAAATATGCCCCTTGCCCTCTTCTCGTGCAGTATGTCGATGCCGGTCGTGTTGGGAGAAAATGCGGTATCGGGGTGTACGACTACCGTAAACAATCTCCTCGACTCTGAATATGTCTTATTTAATGGGCCATGAATAACAAAAACAGTGCCAAAATAAGGCTCACTAGTTCCTGGAATCAAGTGGTATAGAAGTAGGACTTTATGTTAGGAGGAGAATCTAGGGGATTTTATTTAAATCCGAAAGTCCGGCATTTGTGTGTGTGTGCTTATTTATTATGAATGTTCATGTCCGACCAGATCTGTCCAAGGTCGGGCGGATTTGGATGAAAATTAGGCATATTCAAAATTTGGGTTGTGCTTGGGCTCCAATAAATCAAGGTTCGAATTTAGTCTAACCTGTTTTTCTATTTTGTAATGCCTTATTTTTAATATATTCCATAAATTATATCAAATGAAAAATTAAATATTAAAAAGTTAACAAGTTTATGTTTAAAATTTTAATAAGAAATTTTCTAATATTAAATAAAAATGATAGTATATATTTAAAAATTGTATGGGTGGTATAAATAAATTAGGTTAACTATTTACAAATATAGGAACACCCCTAAATATTATGGATAGTTTTGAATAAAAGTACGAGAATATAATCTCTGAAGTAATTTTTAAGTGTAATTTTTTTAGAAAAATATATTTATATTTAACGCTTAGATAGTTTCTCTATGATAATAAGTACGAGGATATAATTATTAAAATACGAAAAATACATATATTTTAAAAAGGGTTATTTTGATATATAAGTTATTTAAAAAATTATATTTAAAATATAAATCTAAAACTTAAATAACTCTAAAATCCTAAACTTTAAACTCTAAATTTTACACCTTATAACTTAAATACCTAAACCCTAACCCAAATTCATAAAATTAATTTTTTTTTTGTATAAACTAAAATTTACTAAAGCTTGTGTATCAATTTTTTTTTTCAAAATATATATTTTATATCTAACATTCGGAAAATAAAATATATCCTCGGACAGTTTATTAATTCTAAAGTTAAATGATATTAACACTTTTTTATAAGATTTTGAGTTCTTTTCAGTAATAATAATAAGATTTTGAATTCTTTTCGATAATAATAATAGTAAAGAAACGTGGTGGGTCCAAAAGATATCATTTTTTTTATTAAATAGAAATAATATTTAATAATAAAGGTCAGAATTTGAACTTATACAAAAAAAAATATAAACATTTTTGAATACTTAGCTAATTAGTGGATTTGGAGCAACATTTTATTTATATATATTTAATTCTTCGCATTTTGTTGGTCTATATAAAGAATAAATACTGACAACAAATTTTGAAGTTATTTCATATTTAAGACAAAAGGTCATCTTTGCTAATGAATTTTAGTTTCATTTTTTTCTTGCTTCTTTTTTTATTTTACTTTGCCAAATTTATACCATATCTGTTTTATGACAGTTTTTTCGTCTATCTCTATGGCAGTTCTTTCGTCTGCTTGTATGATAATTTTAGTCTTTCTTTTGATAGTTTAGAGTTTGGGTGACGAGTATCATCGAAATTTTTTGTCAAAGAAGGAGACCGAACTGTACATCTTATGATTTTCTTTTTTGTGGATGTGTCAATACGCCAAGAACAAGTAGCAGATGAATTTTACTTTTATCAAAGAGCACTCAAAGCAAAGTAATAGTTTTCTGAATTTAATTTCAGAAGCTTTTTCAAGTTCTTCTGATGGTGTTAGGTTTGATATTTTAACGTCTTTCACACCCTTTGATTTTACTACAATTTTTATTTTGCACTGAAGTTTTAATGTTTAAGGTGTGATTCTTTTGTAAACTTTTTACTATTGAATTTAATTTAATTTTTTTAAAAATACAAAAGATCGAATCTTCGATCACCGCCGGTTAGGGGTGTTCAAAAATACTCGACCCGAACTACCCGACCTGTTGACCCGCCTTCCCGATATAAAATTACTGGGCATTAAAATGAAAATACCCGACCCGTGAAAAATCACAGGTAGTTGGGCCGGGTTCGGGCCTAATTTTTTTTATATTCAGATATCTGACCCGGTACTTTTATTATTATATATATATATTACCTTTAAATTGTATTTTTATTTTAAGTTTTTATTGCTTTTACTCTAATCCCTAAATTCTGTTTATGCTTGTATTATGTACTTTTAAATTTTAAAAATTTTAAAAATATTTATATCAATTTACCAATATAAGATTCGAAGGAAAAAATCATAACCCATAGGATGAACTACACAATATGATTGTCATTATATACGAGTGGCAAAATTGAAGCAATATGATTGTATTTGAAACCAATGTGAGAAAATAAAACATAAATTACGAATAACATGCACACTCTAAATTATACAGTATGATTGTCATCAAACATAATCCATAGGATGAGATACTGTTAACTAGTTAACTACACAATGCATACTACATAGTATTATTTTTTAACTACATAGTACCCGAATCATTAATTTTATGATTAATTTTTGTATTATAATTTTTTTTTGAACATTGTATTATATTTTTTTTTAATTTTTAACCATGCAACTTCGAATCATTGAATTTTTGTTTTTTTTTAATTTTTGTATTATGATTAATTTTTTAACTACATAAATTAAGTTCTAATTTTTTTTTAACCATGCAACATCGAATCATTAATTTTTGTATTATGAAATTTTAAATTTTATATGTTTTTATGTGTTTTTTTTATTTTCAAAAATATTATAAAAAACAGGATACCCGGTAACCGAATTAGCAGGTACTCAAATTTTACGAGTACTCGATTTGCGAGTATTCAATTTGTATGGGCCGGATAACGGGCCAAAATTTTGATACCCAATAATTACGGGTACCCAAAATTTTAGATACTCAAATTCTCGGATATCTGAATATGAACAACCCTATTGCCAGTTAAAAGTATCATTAAATGGAAATTGTGCATTCTTTGTAATTACTGCATGATGTACAATAGGGATGGCAGACGAGTACAATTTCGTGGATTTTGCACCACACCCGCCCCAATTAGGATGGGGATGGGTATAAGTTTCGTGGGTAGTGGGTGGGTGTGGATGTAAAAAGTCATACCCGCCGCGGGTAGTGGGTATGTGGTGGATTTAAGACCTTACATGCCCCGCATCCGCCCGCTCCGTACCCGCCCGCCCGCATCCTACCCGCCATATAAATTTAGATCATTATGAATTTAGATGTAATTTCACAAACTATTCTATAAATCCTAAAATTTAATAGAATTTTAAGACTTTGGTTTATTTTATGTACCGACTTTAGTTTGTTTATGGTGTTTTATGATCGAGCTTAAATTTATGTTTATGATTGTTCTTGAACTTATGTTTTATGTGATATGTTGCTACCAAGCAGGCGAGTATAGGCGGGTACAAGATGGGTATGGGTATCTAGTTAGGTGATGGGTGTGGGGATAGATTTGAAAATATACTCACATGGCGGCTGTAAATTTAAAAATTATACTCGCTGTGAGTGGTGGGTAGATAGTAGATATAAAAATTTTAAGTGGGTATGAATATGGTAGAGGAAGTATCCGCACTTGCCCCGCCCGTTTAGCAATCCTTAAATTGTACAATTACTTCTTCAAGTTGTTTCACCTTGCAGGCTCAGCCATAAAACAAGTTGCTTAGCTGATTGACATGTTGATTGTTGGCTACCTTCTATCCTAAAATTAATGTCAAACAGCTGTCCGGTACCAATTGAATCAATTATTATTATTATTATTATTAGTAGTAGAGAGTAACACTTATTTGAATTCTTAGCATGGACTAAGGCACTAAGCTAAAATACTCTAATATTTAAAGAAAAATTCATTAGAAGAAAATCCTCCTCCCTCCCTCCAAATAAAAATTGTTAAAAAAAATCATACCTTGTGGCATTTTTAAAGGAAAAACTTAAAACTATAATCTTCTATCAATATCAGATATTGATTTTTTTATTCACGTAAAATGGTTGTTTAAATTTAAGTTTTATGGATGAAAATAAATAATGTCGAGTGAGGTTATTTTTCCTAAATAAATCTGATTTAAATCAACTTTAGATATAGGGGCGAAACGTGGTGAGAGCCGGAGGGGCCTGGCACCACCAAAATTTTGAGTAATGAATTTTTGGCCCCTCAATCTTTAAAATATTTTTAATTTGGGCTCTTTAATTTTTTTAAAATTCTCATTAAATTTTATTTTTGTATGATTTTTTTTTAAAAAATCTCATTAAGTTTCAAATTAAAAAAAAATTATTTAGACCTCTACAATTTAAATTAAATCTTTCAAAATGTTTAAAAATTTTAGTTTAATATTCTAAAATTTTAAAAATTTCAAATAGACCCCTTAACTTGTTTTGTCGAGATCTACCCCTGCTTAGATATAATTAAAACGTGTGCAACAATTAAACATTAAGAATCTCAAAAAATAAAAAGAAATTAAAATGTTAACCTTGTTATGGATAGGGTTGTTTCCAACTTCAACCTAATGGTAATAATGCAAATTGCAAATGCATGTGCCCCCTATATTGCTTGCCAGCTTAGGAAACTTTAGTATAAGGCAAGGAAAATTAAAAGGAAACCCTCCTTTTCCCCACAGATGATGGGCAAGGTGACCCACAAGGAGGAAACCCCAAACCCAATCACAAACCATGAAATTCATCCCCTAACCCTAAAGTTGGCATTATTAGGCAGCATCTTTCCTTCATTGAAAGTGATTGAATTGGAATCCAATAAGGGCCATTACAAGATCTTGCAAAACCTAAACAACATAATTACACACCCCATATACTTCAAAAAACAATTACTTTCAGGACATATTTTGAAACCTCCAAAAACAAAAAACCAGACATGAAGTTCTTGTTCCAGTGTCCTTGCTGTTCTTGTTTCTGCTTCATGAAGCCTAAGCAAGGGAAACCAAAGGTGAAGGATGCTCCCAAGGCGGAGAAAGAGAAGGAAGTGAAGGCTGATAAGGCAGAGTGATTTCTCTTTCTTTCTTTCTTTATCTTCTCTGCTGCTGCTGCTGCTACTCAAGTAAATTGTATGTAATAACTTTTCTTAAATTTATCTGAGTTTGCATGAAAATGTTGCCTTCTCATTGTTATGGTATCATTATTGCATTGTACTGGTAATAAGAACATGACACTTCAATTATGTTTTTATCTTTGTATTCCGGTTCGATTTTATGTTCTGCAAATGTTGTTTGTCCTTCTGTACCGTATCAATTATGGCCAGATCTGCTCGTATACCAACATTTTCCTGAGAAATTTGATGGTAATGTGGTATCCAATATCATTTGTTAGAAAATTTCTGGCCTTCATTCAAGAATTCAAGCATGCATTAGATTCGAGTTTGTCGTTACGGCATTGTAATTTATCTCATAAGTAGGGGAGATAATTCCACAAGTTTGAACTCGACTCGAAATCTGAAACTCGAAACTTAGATTGAATTTTATTTTTAAGATTTAAGTTTGTTGAGATAAAAGATGAATTATATTAACATATTCAATTAAACTTCAGTACCTTGTAAAAACAAAGCTTCAAGTCTCAGATTTCGAGTTACATACTTGTATTGAACTCTATAATGATGGAAGTCTGAAACTCGACTCTAACAAAACATTTAAACATAACTAGCATTCGTTTCTCTTTATTCAAATCGGAAGTCTGGAATTTTATAGTTTAATTTCATGTTTCCAAATATGTCGATGATTAGAGATTTTAATTACGCTTGCCGTCACATTTTCAGTTATAATATTTATTGTAGCTATAGATATAACAAATATTATTATAATTACTATAAATAATTAATTTTTTTACAATAATAATTTCTAATAATACTTTCATCACTATATAACGATCGCTACTGCTATTTAAATACCGGATGCTAATGATACGAATGGTAACCAAAAGGAAAAAGACACAAGCATGTGAAGTAAGAGACAAAGGATAATGTACGAATATGTCAGTCTGACCCACACCACCGAACTTTATTACTGTCTCGATTTGTAGCCACGATTTCATCGGGAGTTTTACGAGTTGGAGGGTGAGATTGTCGGTTCGCTTAAAAAAATTAAAAATCAATTTAATTATTCAAGAAAAAGAAAAAAAAAATGATACTGCTAATTTTTTTTTAAAAAAAATACATTATTTTTATGATCTCAAAATGAGACTTTTAAGTAAATAGGTGACATAGAATACTATCGAGATTAATCTAAATGGTAAGTAGTTTGATATTATTTAAGTACGTCTCGAGTTTGAGATGTTATACATACAGAAAATTCCAAACGAAACCACAAATGGGGCTAACTCTACCGCAGGTTAAGCCCTTTAGTTCTTTATCTCCCCTATCCTCAACATTGATCCAAAACAGAGCTGAAGCAAATTTTGACTTCACTGTAGAGGCAATTCCACATTCCTCTGTAAACTTCAGACAATATTGAACTTGTTGGGTCTGAAAACCCTCAACAAATATTCTTGTTTCTTGATTTAATTATGAGTTATGACAGCTTCTGCGTAACACTCTGGATCATGTAACAAAGACTCCACTCTATTTATTCAACTGACAAAGGTAGTAAATAGTAATGATATTGTAAAACATATCAATTTATCAGCTCAGCTCTTGTCAGAAATTTATAAGAATTTAAGCGGCAAGTTTGGTGGATTTACGCTCCACAACAATCTTCAACAGGCTGCCTTCTTCCAACACCATTTGAACAGGCAACAACCCTATCCCGTCCGTCATAGCCAGCAATCTATATCGGTTAGCAAAAGAAAAGAGCAGATAAACAAGCTTGAAATGTAAAAAATGTTAGCAAATCTAAGCTAACTAAAGGGCTTGGTCTAGGGATAGAGTTAGTGTAATTTAACTTGTTGTTTGCAGGTTTCACCCAACTAGGTTACACATGTCACCGTTTGATTGGATAGAAAATATTAAATATAATAAATTATAAAATATAATAAATTCATCCAATTGAGTAATGACACATGTGGTCATTTGATTGATTGATTGATTAATTTTATTTAATTAAATTAAAATTGAGACCAAATTAATATAATAGGTAACTAACATGGAACAAATATGTAATTATACAAATTTTTGTTAACTGTCATGTCACTTTTTCCGTTAGAGTTTAATGGCTAGTGGTTTGATTAAGACCAATTAAATAGTTCAGTGGTGTGATTTTTAGTTTTTTTTAGTTAGGTGGTCAAAATAGGATAGACCCTATAGTTAGATGGTCACACAAGTAGTATACCCTAAATATTAGGGTAAACTATCTGTTTGACCACCAAACTATTGTGAAAGTTTTAAAATGACCACCATAGAAAAAAACGCGCCATTTTACTACCAAACTATTAAAATGGGATCATTTTGGCCACCTGCCGTTAAGGGTCTAACGGTAGAGCTGACGTGGACAGGTGGGCTGTATGAGCTGTGATCATTTTTTCCACGTTGGAGTGAGGAGCCATCCACGTCAACCTTCCACCTAAGCAAAAAAAAAACGTTTATAAATGAAACCCAAACTTAACCCTAAAAACAAGTTTTCTTCAGTATCGTGAAGAAGAAGAAGAAGAAGAAAGCAGGTGGTTTTGGTGTAGAAGAAAATGGCAGCAGAGATGAATCGTGATTGCTATTGTGAGGTTCGTTCGAAGCTGACAACAAGTTGGACTTATGAAAATCCAGGTAGGAGGTTTTGGGGTTGTGGAAAATTTCGAAATGGGGTTAGGGCTTGCAATTTTTTTTCTTGGTTTGATCCACCAATGACCGATAGGTCAAAAAGAGTAATTGTTGGTCTTCTTAAAAAAGTTGATTCGATGGAGGAAGAAAGAAAGAAGCAAAGAATTGTTGCAAGTTTACTTGTTGTTGTTGCTGTTTTGGTTGGATTTATTTTGGGGAAACATTTCTTCTAGGTTAGGGCTGTTATTGTGGTGGGTTTAGGGTTTTGTGTTGGTGAAGGAAGAAAGGAAGAACAGTGTTGAGGAAGAAAGGATTTTGTCCCTGATATTTTGGGCATGGCAGAGCTGTTATTTTGTGACTGTTATTGAAATGTATTGTAAGGATTATGTATTTGGGGAAGAACATTCAGGGAGGAAGAATTATGTAATGTATTTAGGGTTTATCTTATTGAAATGAAATGTAGTTTTTGTTTGTTTATGATAATTGATCCATATGTTATCTTACAAATTGAATCTACAAGACATAAAATAAAGGAAAGATGATAAAATAATCAAAAGATAATATTTCATTTGATAATTTCATAATAGTATTGCATACATATGTTTGACCAATACATGTGATAACTAATGTTTGTAATGACAACATGTTATACTTTGGTCAAACTCAACCCTAAATATGACAACATGGTGTCATAAAAATGTTTGACCAATACATAACAAATGAAAAATATCTTCCCCTAAACATTGACCCCCAAAAGCAAGTCAAAACAAAATGTGATATTCATGTATGCAACACACATTCACTATACAAAATGACCACCTAAGTCTTCAACAGAATTCAAGATGGATTGTAGGAGCTCTCTTGAGTTGTAGGAACTCTTGGTGTAGGCATCCATCTCATAGTGGTGACTTCTGAAGGCTGAGATGGTGTTGGACTTGGTCCTTGACTGGTTCCAGCACCACCAGTTGTAGGCATCCATCTCACAGTGGTGGGTTGTGAAGGCTGAGATGGTGTTGGACTTGGTCCTTGACTGGTTCCAGCACCACCAGTTGTAGGCATCCATCTCACAGTGGTGGGTTGTGAAGGATGGACTGGTTCAGGTCTTCTAACCTGCACAACAAAGAAGCAACAACAGTTTATTATATATGAATTAAACAAACAAGTAACAAAGAAGCTGGTGGATGTAACTTACTGGAAGTTTTGGAGTTCTAGGATTTTTCCTGGCAGCAACACCACTGGATGCCTGTCCATGTCTTCTCGGATTGGCACCAACCTTTCCCTTGCACGTTCTGATATTATGACCACTCGAATTGCATCTTTTACAAAAGATTTTGATACTCCTTCTTGACAATTGACCAGTCTGAGATGGTGTTTCATCACTTTCCTTGCGTCTTTTCTTGTGTGGTCGTCCCGGAGGTCTTCTAAAGACTGGTGGCAGAACAGGCTCTAGTGTGTCAACAGGCTCCCATTGTTTCTCACCCCTCACAGGACATATCAAATGGGAATAGATTGCTCTTTGGGTTGAGCTGAAGTAGCACGAGTCAACATATCTTTCTGGCCTATCTTCAATGGATAAAATCACAGAAAGTGCATGAACACATGAGACCCCTAAACAAAAAAAATATTTGTTAGTTAAAAAACAAGTTAACAATAATTGAAAGTGTAATACCCTAAATTTTAATTCCATGAAATACCTGTTAGTTGCCATTTCCTGCATGTGCATGTCCACTGTTGGATGTTAACAGAATGCTGGGTTGATGGACCACATGAAACCTGGTACATGTGTCCACCAGCAAAAAGAGGCCAACAACTAGCATAAAACAAAAAAAAAATCAATTTCACAGTTCACAGTTACAATGAAAACACTAAAATAGTAAAAAATGGTCAAAATACCTATGTGCTGATGATGTGGCATGTTCTAACTTCTTCTGAATTTTAGGGCAGAGAAGGCCTGTCCACTTTTCAGCCTCATCCTTCTTTTTGGCAAGTCTTTGCATCAGCTTTGATCTGATGGATTCCAGGCATGTTATGATTGGTTTGTCTCTGGCTTCAAGTATAAGCTGTCAGCATTCAAAGATTAGTGATTAGCACTATTATTAGTCAAACATTCACATAAACACTAAGTTGGAAAGTAATTTAGATAAGTTAGAAAGTGAACCTTATTAAAACATTCGCAATTATTATTAAGGAGCATGTCAGACTTGCATCTAAAAGAGAAGTGAGACTTTGACCAGTTGGTGGGATCCTTAGGTGAGAGCCATTTCCATGCAGTTTCTGATAATACCTACAAAAAATGCAGTGGTCAAATTAAAACTTTAAATAATCGATAGTGGTCAAATTAAAACTTTAACTAATCGATAGTGGTCAAATTAAAACTTAACAGAAAAGATAGTGGTCAAATTGAAACTCGAAAATACTTTAAAAACATGAGTTCACCTTTAATTCATCCATACAAGATTGGAATTCTCTCACATATGTAGCCCTTGCAGCTTTCCAAAGCTGGTCCTTCACTGCTTTTCCTCCAAAAGTTCCACTACTCTTAGCATTTGAGTACAAGTGCCTCACACATGTTCTATGTGCTGCATGGGGGAACACTTCTGACACAGCTTCCATTAATCCCTACACATACAAAAAAATAAAATAAATTAACAGTTCACAGTTAGCAAAAAAAATCCAGGCCAAAATGTTAAAGAAATTTACTTATACCTTCTGTCTATCAGTCATAAAGGTATAGCTGTGAGAATTTTCCATCTCCAAATCAGTGGCAAGTAATTCCAAAAACCAGAACCATGATGCCTGGTTTTCACTCTCCACAACTGCAAAGGCTATAGGATAGATTGCATCATTTGCATCTATTCCTACAGCTGCCAAAAGATGACCTTTGTAGTACCCCTTCAAGTGACAACCATCTAGACCTACAATGGGCCTACAGCCTGCTTTGAAGCCATCTTTCAATGCTTGCATGCAGATATAAACCCTCTCAAACTTTCTTTCATCCAACTTAAAAACAGTTGTTGTCCCTGGATTAGAGTGCCTCAATTCCCCTAAGTAAGCATACAGATTTGCATACTGCTCATTGTAGTTACCATTCAAGTTCTCAAGAGCCACATTTTTTGCCCTAATGCATTTACCCTTATCTACAACTAATCCCCAATCCTTGTGGACAGCTTCTTTTAGGGATGCACTAGAAAAATTAGGGTCAACAAAAAAACTACTAAAGTAGTTTTTAGCTAGCCACTTGACAGTACAATTGGAATTTTTGAACTCCCTAAGACAACTATGTTCACCAATTATAGACCTAATCTGCCATGTACCAGTAGAAGGATCTTCACCATGTATAGGGGCTGCCCATAACACCCATTGACACTCTCCTTTACATTTTGCTTGAATCCTTCTATTATCATTTCTCTTTAACTTAACACTGTACCTATTCTTAATACCATACATCTTAATGGCATCCTTAAGTATGTCTTTGCTTGCAAACAATTGGCCAACCTTCAACTTAAGGTTCATTAAGTCTGACTCAGAATTAAATTCAGGAAATCTAGGTTGTTTTGGACCCTCTGAATCTGACTCATCTACACTGTGTAGTGAGTCAGATTTTCCACTGTCATTGTCAGATTCATATTGTACTTGATCACTGCCCAAACCTAAATTCCCATTGCACCTTTCAGTTTCAGAGCTAAGAACTTCTGTTTCACTGTCACTAAATTCAGAATTATGACTGGATGAGTCTGACTCCACAAAAAACTCCTCATCTTCTGAGTTAGAATCTGAATCTAACCTAGTTTCAGAATGTACCCTACTTTCAGCATCTCCCCTAGTTTCAGATTCTACCCTAGTTTCAGGTTCTACCCTAGTTTCAGAATGTACACTTATCTCAGGCTCATTGTCCACTCCTATTTCCCTTAAGTGTACATGCATGTAATGATCTGTAGGTAAATGCCCTACCATCTCAAGTACATCATAATCAGTTATCAACTTCTTCAGTTCTAATTGTCTATCTAAAACCTTCCAAAAGACAGTAACAGCAGTAGTAATACCTAACCGTTCTACCATATTAACAATCTCAAACATGGACATAGTATCCACATTACAGTAATCGAAATAATCAAGTCTTTGTCCATGATGTACAACAAGACTAAACTCATCTGAATCAGCCCCTGTCAAATAACAGAAATATTGTACAACACTAACCATTAATGCTTTCACAGTGCAACAAACAAAGTATAACAAACAAATAATAAATACCCCACCCACCATTGCAATACCCTAAATATTGATATCAACCCACGTCAAACTTTAAGTGTATTTTATTGTTCAAAGTATATCTTATTAACAAACAAAGTATATCTTATTAAGGTCTAACAAAAAAGATAAAAAAAGTATATTTTATTGCAATACCCTAATTTCTGAGATTAGTGTATTCTTTTAACCCTAACAAGCAGACAAAACCAACAACAAGCAGACAAAAGCGAAGAATCAAACTTTAAGTGTAATCTATTAACCCTAATCGCAGATTTTTATTAACCCTAATTTCTGAGATTAGTGTAAACCCTAACCCTAATAGCAAATTTTAAGTGTAATCTGAAATCCCTAATCTTGTATTAACCCTAATATCAATTATTTAACCCTAATATGAAATCCCTAATCTCGTTTTAGCCCTAATCATTTGAACCCTAATCTGAAATTTCACCCCTAAACCCCAGAACAAGAATCAAACTTACCGTATCGCGGCGAAGGATCCCCTCTTTCGCGTAGAAGTCCGACCATCTCCTCTCTATCTCCAACAAATCACAGATCGTCAGGAATTTTTTTGGGTTTTCAGACAGAGTTGAGAGAATTTTGGGGGTTTTTTTTCGTGTCGAAGTAAAGAAAAAAAAACGAGACCTTTTGTTTTCTAATAAGCTGAGTTGGCTTTTTCTTTTTTTTTCCACCTAAGCGTCACCGTTTGTTTTAACGGTCCACGTCAGCTCTGCCGTTAGACCCTTAACGGCAGGTGGCCAAAATGATCCCATTTTAATAGTTTGGGTAGTGAAATGGCGCGTTTTTTTCTATGGTGGTCATTTTAAAACTTTCACAATAGTTTGGTGGTCAAACAGATAGTTTACCCTAAATATTAATGGGCTTGAGGAATATTATAATGTGGGTTTGGTTTTTGAATAATAGGCAATTAGGCATACTTACTTGGGTTTGATAAATCTCAATATCTAATAATGGATTTGAGTTTTGGGAATTTATTTTAAAAGTATATAAATTTAATAGATAGACATATAAAATCGTTTAATTCGATTTTTATATAAAAATTAACAATAAATTGATTCAACACATTTTAATTGACTGTATCAACCAACTCAAAACCCGAAAACGAATTGGGCATAATTATCTTAGTTTGATCGATATTGGTGTTGTTTCAACATCTTAATATTATAGGTTTAAAAGTTAGATATGTTTAAAGATATAATTATCTCCAATTAATAATTTAAAAGATCATGAATAGTTTAAATGCCGTATAAAAAATTATTTCTAATTGACTTTATTTATTTTCGTCCTCTACTTTCATATACATTGTAATGATTGTATTGAATTCTTTTGGGTTTTTTTTTTTATTAAAAAAAAAGGAACTAGTTCGGTAGATATACCTAATCCCACTTTTTCCATTTGTTTTGGATTCATGTATAAATATTAAAAACGTGAAACAAAACTAAATGATTTTAAGTTCTTAGATTTGTATCGTGCTCAATATAAGTTATTATATAGGTTTGGATATGCATGCAAATCTATGGGTTTATTTAGAATGAAAGATTCATTCGAATTAAGGAGTAGTTCCAGTGATATAAGATGATTTATTCATTCTCAACAACTTAGGTTTGGATATGCATTTAAATCAGATAACATGCACATGGCCAGTGGGGTTCTGGACAGGCGCGATAAGAGCGACCGCACAGGGCCCCATGAGAGAAGGGGCCCCAAAAATTATAAATTTATATATATATATATATATATATATATAATTATTTGTATATATATAACAATAATCTAAAAGTTAAAGCATAAAAAATGACATTTTTTAAATGAAAATATTTGGTTTTTAGATGTTTGTAGGTTAATTTTTTATTGTTCAAGAGGATAATCTAATAATGTTTTTTATATTAAAGTATTTTTTGAGGAAAAAACTTATATCTCTTACTGAATATAAATTAAGAGCCTTATTTTAATAAATTGCACATGGCCCCCAAAATCTTTGAACCGCCCATGCACATGGCCAATATCTCTAAGCAAATGACATTTGCTTTGAAACACTCCCATTAGTTTTCATAAATTTTTTTCAGTGTTGTTTTGAATTGAGAGAAGAATAGTACCACCGGACTTTATTCCATCTTTTGGGTGTACGAAATTTGGAGAGCCGTGCTAATTTTAGGAGGTCATTCGTCTATTGTAGCGATTACACACATCGGGGCGAATTCGCTTCTAAGGTAGTGGTTAACACCACAACACGATTATCGTTCGTTTAGTTATTTTATTATTTTTCAATCAGTACTAACGCCTTATCTTACAGCAGTCTATTTTTCAATAATTTAGAAACGAATTCGACTTCTGTTCAACATAGTTAGAATTTTGGAGCAAATTCAAGCTTTCAGAAACAAATTCTATCATGTAGTATGTTTTTACGACAATTTAAAATTGTGTGCTTTAAATATTTATATTTAAAGCATATTTGCTTTTGATTAAACGGTCGATATAAATATTAAATACATTACATTTTCATGTAATGGATCGAACATGTCATTTATTATTATGGTTGGAGTATAAAAACTCAAAAACTGATATTAAAAGCTTTTTAATTTCTTAGGATGTCTAAGTTAATGTCGGTTGAAATAATGCATTTATATGTGTAACCATGAGACTTTAAAGCCTTTTTAATGTGTGTTGTATTCTTATAGGCCCTTTAATTCTTAATGATTTTAATGGTAGCATCTTAATGCATCCATGGTTTTTTCATGTGTTAATAATGGTTAGTCCTTTATAAACTGTTAAGGTTGTCATTATAACTGAGAAAATGCTTTTAATGTGCGGTTATTTTAGGAAATATTTATTAAAAGCAAACATAATATATTGGTGTGATCCCAAGAGTTAAAACATTAATTTGAGATGTGCATGTTATCTGATTTAAATGCATTTATTCAATGATCATTTAATTTGTAACAGTTTAACCATTTAAATATGTTTTGTAACCGTTCAATTAGTATGGTGATAATGCACTTTATGATGATGTTAAAACTTTATTATAATGTTTTAGTACATTACATAAATTATGAATTTTATGTTAATATAATTTATGTGTGATTTCAAACGTTTTAATATGTTGTAATTGCTTTACTATATTGTATCAAACATTCATGTTAAAACATATGAAATACGTTTGGAAAGAAAAACGTTTGTAATAAATATCCACTTTTTCCTTGTTGCACAAACAATTTCTTGTGAGAATTTAGACAACAGAACAGTGGGAGAAAATGTAAAGAATGTTGGAATAATTCACCAAGCCAAATATTCTTATTGAGGAGCTATCAAGATTATGACATTGTTCCCATAATCTATAGAAAGTAAGAGGGAGTCTCAAAATAAGAATTTTAATCGGTATCATTAAATTACTTTTTTAATGGTCTAAAGATAATTACAAGATAATATTTGTTCATACATATTCTTAACTAGGGGTGGGCAAGACCGGGTACCCGTCCAATTTCTCCAGAATTAGTCCCAGTCTCGGTAACCACCAGTTCTTGAAAATTAGAACCAGTCCCGGTTCCGGTCAGGCAGAGTCCAAGACTTTAGGAACCGACCCTGGTACTAGTGGGAACCGGTACCAGTACCCGGTCAATTAGTCTATTATTAATAAAATTTGAGCAGCAGGGGAAAAATTCAACCATCAATAATAATATTAAATAACAAAGTCAGAATATTGTAAGGCTTAAAGGTTGAAGTCTTAAAACAAATCATATTCATAATATTCATACACAAAGAGAAAGAATAAGCTAAAGAACTCTATCTATTGGACTATTGCAAGCAAGACCACCAGAAAATTTGATAAGGAGAATAAATGAGCGCCTTCAATTGTTTCCAACATCTTTAACGTCATTCGGTACCAGACTAGTACCAGGTACCCAGTATTGGTCTCGGTCCCATTGGGTACCCACCCGGTATCGGGTCCAAAAAATCAAGATCCAGTCTCAATCGGGACTTAAATTTTGGATGGGTATACACCTTGTAGATAAAGTGATTTGAACCCGTGTCTCTTAGGATGGACATCATCTGCTTTTCCACTAGGACACTTGTTGGGTTCATCAGTAAATTGTTGAGTTGAGAGGTGCTCGATTCGTTCAACCGATATGGCTCACCAAGTGGTGGAGAGGTGGATTTTTGGGTGGATTTGGCGTGGAATCTTAAATGTAAATAACACAATGATTTTAGAGTGGTTCAACCTTCTAACCAAGGTATACATCCACTACCTTAGCTCCCCACTAAGGATTTCCAATCAATCCACTATTGATTCGTCCCCTTTTCTAGGCTTAGAAGGAAACCCTTATACACCGATCAAGCTTTCTACCCAAAGCATTGATCAAACCCTCTTTACAAGAGAAAAAAAATAGCTAACAAAATCCCTCTAATAGGTGTTTGTTTGCACAATTAAAGCACTCACCCAAAACCTAAAACACTTGAGCAAATTTGACAATTTTGGCTCACTAGTGTTTGTCTATACAAGAATTGACAATTTAAGTACAAAGACACAATTTGATCATTTGTTGATTGACAATTGAAGCATTAACCATATCTTGATGCTTGGAGGTCCCTTTTATACTCCTTGATGAGTTTATAGCTGTTGCTAGCCGTTGGGGTTGATTTGAAGCCGTTGAGGACTTTAATTCCCACTATAAATGCAGTTCTGCAGCTCCCCGTTTCGAAACACTCGAATCCGTTTCGAAACACCCTTTAAGTAGAAAGAGCTGTTGCAGTCTGATGAGGCACCCGTATCGGAACGCCCTTGGCCGTTTCGGAACACGTATCGAAACGCCTAGTCCCGTATCGAAACGACCTGCATTTAAATGTTAGTTGGGAAATAGACGTTGGGGGCTATGACCGTTGAGGTCGATGCCACGTAGGCGTATCGAAACGGCATAGCCCGTTTCGGAACGCTGGGCAAAAATCTCATCCAGGGAATGTCCGTTTCGATACCCGTATCGAAACGTTTTAGCTACTGGAATCCCTCGTATCGAAACGCCCTAAGGTGTTTCGAAATGCCTGGAAGGTTTTGTGTATTTTGGCTTTTGAAAACATGCAAAACCCTTTATAAAATATCCCTAAACATAGTTTCAAGTTATTTGGACTTTTGAAATTGTTTTGAATTCTTTTTAAATCAGTCTAAAACATTTTTCAATTATTATATCAAAACATTAGTTCTACAATCTCCCCCTTTTTGATATAATAAAACTATCTTGAAAATTTGTTTGGGATTCTCCCCATTTAACTTTAAAAATGTGAATAAGAGATTTAGGATATGAAATCAAATAAAGCTCCCCTTATTCAATTGAAAATTCAAATTTTCAAACCATTTATCCCATTTTTTGTTATATCAAAAAGAATTTAAAACATTAAGTTCAAAATAACTATAGAGGAAAAATTTGACAAAAATAAGAATTTGGTTTTAAAATGGCTCCCCTTACTCTAAGCATCATTAAAAAGGTTAGTCCAACATATATGATCATCTAGTTGACATAAGTGAAAATAAATCAAATAAAAACAATAGCAACTAGATTTTACCACACTTGAACTCAATGAAGGATGTGAAGCCTTCCTTCTTCAAGTGTTATTCCTTGTGTGCATGGAGCTCCCCCTCAATGTTTGACTTGTTGAACATCTCCATCACACCTAGCAAAAGACAATCAAGTGATTTTTTGTATCCAAATTGCTTTGGATCCATAAACGTTAGTAGCACAAATTTTAGTCCCCTTAGGAATCCATTTTTCAATGTCATCCTTTTTTATTGAAGTGATTAGTCCTTTTGGGACCCCAAACACTTCTAAAACATTTTCCTTTTACAAATCTAGGGGCACTAGATTGCCTTACATAGGAATTTGATTTTCCAAAATTGTTTTTCTTTTCTAGCTCTTTGGAAATCAAATCATTTTCTTCTTAGAACTTTTTGAAGCAATTTTTGTAAATCAAAACATTTTAGTTCAAACTCCTTGAGTTTTGCTTCAAGTTCAAGTTTGGTTTTAGAAATCAAATCATTTTGAATTTTCAACTTTGAAATCACTTTATTGTTTTTCAAAATGTGATTTTTAAAGTCTAAAACCAAATCATCATAGGCATCTTGTAATTCATCAAAAGAGTAAGAACATGAAGTAGATGAATTAGAAGTTACCCTTGAATCTTCTTCGATGGCAATAAGGCAAAGTTTGGCTTATTTATCGTCGGTAGAGTCCTCATCACTCCAAGTAGCCACATGTGCCTTCTTCATATGACTTGAAGTGCTTGCCCTCTCCTTTTTCTTGGAATCACGTTCAAGCTCCCTCAAAGCTTTCTTCATGAACGGGGCACACTTCTTGAAGAGATGAACTATCTCTTCATCTTCATCCTCCTCTTCACTTGAATAGACATGATGGCAAGTGGATGACTTGAGAGTCATGGCATTGGTGTTGATGCCAAGCCCCTTAAGCTTCTTCTCTCCCATAGCTCTAATTTCTTCCCTCTTCTTCTCATCCTCTTTGTTCTTCTTCATGATTTGATGAGTAAGGAGTGACCCCATGAGTTCATCAAGCTTCAAGATCTTTAAATTCTTGGCTTCGATGATGACGGCCCTCTTTGAGTCCCAAGACTCGAGAAGTGAGTTGATGAGCTTTCGAACAAGCTTTTCTTCTGAGATGGCTTCTCCATAGCCTTTGAGACCATTGGTGATGGTGGAGAACCTATCAAACATCTTCTCGATGTTTTCTTCCGGATCCATTTTGAAGTTCTCATACTCTAAGGTGAGGAGCTCAATCTTGATCTCCTTGACTTCATCGGTTCCCTCGTATGTGACTTCAAGCTTGTCTCATACCTCCTTGGCACTCTCACAAGAAGACATTTTCTCATAGATGGATGGGCCAAATGCACAAAAGAGGATGTGCAAGGCTTTGCAATTTAGCTTCATCTTCTTGCGATCGTCGGTACTCCACTCCTCTTTGCTTCGTTGAGGCACGAACGAACCATCTTCAACTATGTCCCATAGCTTGTAGTCTCTTGATTTAATGAAGAACTTCATCTTTGTCTTCCAATGGGCATAGTGGGCTCCGTCAAAGAAAGGCGGTTTGTCGATTGATTGTGTCATTTGAGCCGGTTGAAGAAATAGTGATCGAGCTAGCCGGATCTTCTCAATAGGATGTGAATCCCCTTCGATTGAGCCAAGCTCTGATACCAATTGTTGAGTTGAGAGGTGCTCGATTCGTTCAACCGATATGGCTCACCAAGTGGTGGAGAGGTGGATTTGGTGTAGAAGCTTAAATGTAAATGACACAATGATTTTAGAGTGGTTCAACCTTCTAACCAAGGTCTACATCCACTACCTTAGCTCCCCACTAAGGATTTCCAATCAATCCACTATTGATTCGTCCCCCTTTCTAGGCTTAGGAGGAAACCCTTATACACCGATCAAGCTTTCTACCCAAAGCCTTGATCAAACCCTCTTTACAAGAGAAAAGAAATATCAAACACAAATCCCTCTAATAGGTGTTTGTTTGCACAATTAAAGCACTCACCCAAAACCTAAAACACTTGAGCAAATTTGACAATTTTGGCTCACTAGTGTTTGTCTATACAAGAATTGACAATTTAAGTACAAAAACACAATTTGATCATTTGTTGATTGACAATGGAAGCATTAACCATATCTTGATGCTTGGAGGTCCCTTTTATACTCCTTGATGAGCTTATAGTCGTTGCTAGCCGTTGGGGTTGATTTGGAGCCGTTGAGGACTTTAATTCCCACCATAAATGCAGTTCTGCAGCTCCTCGTTTCGAAACACTCGAACCCATTTCGAAACACCCTTTAAGTAGAAAGAGCCGTTGCAGTCTGATGAGGCACCTGTATCGGAACGCCCTTGGCCGTTTCGGAACACGTATCGAAACGCCTAGTCCCGTATCGAAACGACCTGTATTTAAATGTTAGTTGGGAAATAGCCGTTGGGGGTTATGACCGTTGAGGTCGATGCCACGTAGGCGTATTGAAACGTCATAGCCTGTTTCGGAACGCTGGGCAAAAATCTCATCCAGGGAATGCTCGTTTCGATACCCGTATCGAAACGTTTTAGCTACTGGAATCCCTCGTATCGAAACGCCCTAAGGTGTTTCGAAACGCCTGGAAGGTTTTGTGTATTTTGGCTTTTGAAAACATGCAAAACCCTTTATAAAATATCCCTAAACATAGTTTCAAGTTATTTGGACTTTTGAAATTGTTTTGAATTCTTTTTAAATCAGTCCAAAACATTTTTCAATTATTATATCAAAACATTAGTTCTACAAATTACTTTTGAAAATGTTCATTATTGTTAGTAAATATTTACAAACTAACAAAAAAATGTTGTTTCTAGTTCTAGAATTAACAGATTTAAAAGAGGTTGTTGATTCATGTAATATGACTGTCACTATAAATTTTAGACTACTTTTTATTAAAGATGCTGATGGAAAGATTGAAGTTACATGTGTGGTGTGAATGAACAAGTCTTCTTAGAATCTGTGATTCTATCTATAAGGTCAGATTATTTAGACTTGTCTACTAATTCATGTTTTTTTATCACATGAATTTATATTGAGCCTTTAAAGTAGCCTGTAAACTCAGTGAACATGTTTTAGACTAGAGTAAAGACTAAATGCTAGAATGAATAACTTTTCTAAGTAGTGAGCCTTATATTAAAGTATGCTTAATAAGATATTATTGTGAGTAGAAAGTATCAAGCATTATTTTTATCAAGAGACCTTAATTAAAAAAAGGGTAAACTACTGCGGTGGTCACTTATGTTTCCCTTTAGTACAGAGTTGGTCCCCGATTTTGAAAAATGACCAGTAAGGTCACTTACGTTTTCGGGGCGTAAACTTTTGGTCACCAGCCGTTTAATGTCGTTAAACTTTAACGGTTTTTTGATCTGGTAATTGAAAAAATAAGGGTAATCTACTGCAATGGCCCCAAAATTCCTAAAATTTCAGAAAACCCCCAAATTCATAAATTCCTAAACCCTTAAATACCTAAATCCCTCAATCTGGTCACTCTTGCCGTCGTTGGCCACAATTCCAGCGACGGAATGGAGCGTCCTCCCTTCTCCCAAACACCCATGCACCAATCGTCGTCGTTCAATCGTCGCTTGTTGCAAATCGATCGAATGATTTTTTCAAATATTTCAACCTTCGTCCGACATTTTGCACGACTCCGATCAATTTTTGGCAGCGGCGTGGTAGGGTAAACGATCATAATGGCCCGACGACAGATGTGGTGGGCGGCGGCGTTACAATCGGCAATGGAATCGACTTAAATCGCGATTTAAGTTTTGGTGAGTTGGGGATTTCGAATATGGGGTTATTTTGTGAATTTTGAAAATTTAGGGATTTTTTTAACTGCCAGATCAGAAATTCATCAAAATTTAACGGCATTAAATGGTTGGGTGACCAAAAGTTTACGTCCAGAAAACGTAAGTGACCTTACTGGTCGTTTTTCAAAATTGGTGACCAACTCTGTACTGGGGGAAAACATAAGTGACCACCGCAGTAGTTTACCCTTAAAAAATTATAAATAACTAATTGGAAAAAAGTGTGATAGTGTGAAAGTGCATGTCTAGGATTGGTTCAATGAAACCAAATCTACCTGGTACAATACTATGCTCATTATTCCAATTTATAAAATACTATAACTAAATAACACTCTTTAACTTAGTGCATAAGTTAGAGTAAAATTGGATAATATTCTTAAGAATAATTCTTTTTGGTCATAGTAGATGAAATATTTTTAGGTCTCTTTAAATTAATAATTTTGACTAATATAAATGAAAATATGATAGACATTGGTACTACAAAAAGATGTTTGTAGCTATTAGACATTGGTGCTACAAAAAGATGTTTATAGCTTTTAAATCTATTTGAAATCTTTTTCTAAGTAGATGAAAGAAAAAAGATGGTATATCTTAAGAGTTGTGTTGAAATCTTTTTTAACACACTTGAGATAAAAAAAATTATTGTTAGAAAAAGTTGAAAAATCTTCATAAATATTTATATAATATTCAAAAACACATCTTATAAAGAATTAGGAAAATTGATTTTTTTAAAATAAGAAAAGGTCATGAATGACTACTAATGAGGTATAAGGAATTTCATAATCGTTTGAGATTATGCGTACTAATCTTAATGATTAATAACTTGGCTTAATCCACTTTTCCCTTAAATTTTACATGTTTCCCAATTTGCCCCCTAAAGTTTATTTTGACCACTTTTGTCCTATTACGTTTTTGCCGTTACCCATATTGCCCCGTACCGTTAAAATTTTTTTGGGCAAAATGACAAAAGATGCCCCTAACATTTACATGTTTTGTCATTTGACCTTCTATTCTTTTTTTTTGGAGCAAACAACCCCCAACGTTTTAATTTGGTCCAAATACACCCCTGTTGGATGAAAACTGCCAGTCAACTGATGATCAATGGCTGATTATGACTAGACTTGCCACGCGTTAAGGTCGGCTGACGTGGCATATGCCACGTCAGTTTTTTTAAATATTTTATTATACCCTTCTTTATAGTGACACGTGGCTGATTATCATGCTGACACGTGGCCGAACCGGATGGTGACATATGGTGAATACAAATTGAAACGTTGACCATCAGTTGACTGGCAATTTCCATCCAACATGGGCATATTTGGACCAAATTGAAACGTTGGGGTTGTTTGTTCCAAAAAAATAATAGGGGGCAAATGACAAAACATGCAAACATTAGGAGCATATTTTATCATTTTGCCAAAATTCTATATTGACCAATCAGAATGTGTCACGTCATTTTATTTATTTATTTTTAAATTTTAAAAGAAAATAAAAATATTAAAATATTTGTTAATTTAATTATATTTCTCAAAATACCCAAAATATCCCATCTTCTAACCCAAAATACTCACCCTCCAGGCGTCTACCTCCCTCTCCCTCCCCCTCCACCCAAAATCAGTCGATTAAAAACCAATCAGAACGCCTCATCTTCTTGGTTGTTAATCTATGAGAACTCAGTATTACAATTGAGCTTTTTTTTGTTTTGTTTATGGTCATGATTCCTGGTGATGTTTAGCACATTGGAAAATTAATCACTTGCATTGTTGAATTACAAATTAAAAAGATTCTGTAACACCCGTGTTTTGGGTTAGGAGTTTGGCGTGTGTGTTTGGTTCGAGTCGTCAAAACCGATTTAATTTAATTGGACCTTAGTTTTGATTTAAATGAGATTTAAAATTAAGGAGTGGCATTTTTGTAAATAGGTTGAAAAAAGTAGACAACCTTTTTGAATCAAAAACAAAAAAAAGGGTCTTCTTCCTTGCTTCTTCATTTTCCAACGTGAAAACCTCTCTAAACCCCTAATCTACTATTTCATTGAGGTACTTCACCATTTCAAGGGATTTTCTCAAGGTAATTTCATATTTGAGTTCTCCTTTTCATTTCAAGCCTTTCCATGGTTTTAGATTTCAAAACCATCACCATTTGTGTTTTTTCAAGTTAGATGAAAGTTTGGATTTTAAATGGGTTGTTCATTTGTTTTTGGTTTGTTGAGTTAGGTTTTGAGTTAATCTCACTTAAATACACCTAATATCTTAAAATGGAAGGATTTGAGAAAAATCCCGAAATGGGACTTTGGGGCATTTTTCAAAGGGTCAAAACTTAAATTTTTAGTGTGTTTTTGTGTTGGGTTGAAGGGCTGATGGTATAGGGTTATTAGGAAGGTGTTTTGGAAGCCTTTAGATGCCATTTGGGTGTTGGAAATTGTGATTTTCAGCTGGGTATTTGGGGAGCACGAAAATGAGAGTTTTGTGGTTAGTTTGGTTTGAAAATTGTGAAGTTTGGCTTGTGCTTGTGAGTTGGGTTTGTGGCTGAGCTTAGCATTGAATCGGTTGAGTAATATTTGTCTTTTGATTGGTTAGAAGCAAGAGAAAACATCGTAGAAGGATCGGGATCGGTTTCGAAAGTTGTGGAGGCTTGACTAGCTTGGCTTGGGTTGCTAAGGAAGAGTGGTGAGTGAAACTCTCATATTTGATTAAAATGGTTCAAGTGTGTGTAGATGAGGTTTAGGGATGTGCTTGGTAGGCCATTCCTAGATAGAAGTTAAATTGGTAGTTTAACTTCTTGTGTGTTTACAAGCTTAAAATGTATATGTCTAATATATTCTTGTGAAGCATGAATTGTGTATGTATGAGTATACATTGATGTGTGTGATGATGGATGTGTGTTATAAATGATGGTTATTGTGACGTGGTTTAAAAGTAATTGGCACTAGTTAACTTACCGGGTATAAATGATCGATCATTAGGATTAGTGTGCACACGTTTGAGTCAAATTCGCGCGTGGCCTTGGTGGCGTTAAGTCATCAAGGAGGAGTACGGTGATGTAATATTCCATCGGAAATTATTTATATTATACGTGATGATGAGTGGAATCCCATCCGTAAGGCATGTGATGATGAGTGGAATCCCATCCGTAAGGCATGTGATGATGAGTGGAATCCCATCCATGCGAGGTCCGGTGATGAGTGTAATCCCACCGAGGTAATGTTGTTGTTGAGAGTAAATCTGCATATCCGAGTAAACTAATAGTGGCCAATGTACTTACACTTGTGGTTATGATGTTGAGATGAATGCATTATATTGTTGAGCTTAATATGAAGTAAGATGTCATATTTATGACTCTTGTGATGCTGGTTAGTTTGCTACGTGATGCCTATGTATGTTGTGTGTGATGTTAAGGATTATATGCTTGAACCATGCATTGTCGTTGTTTTGGTTTTAGAGCATCCTCACTAAGCTTCTAGCTTACGCTCTCATTTTCGACAATGCATATCATTAGCGTGGTGTTAGCAAGGAGCAAGGCGAAGGGACATTCCAAGCTTGTAGTTGCTCAAGTATGGCTTAGTAAATAAAGTAGTAGTTTAGCAATGGGACTGCTATGTGTTTTCTATGAGCGTTGTATGACTCATAAATGTTGATGATGTTTATGTTTTGCTTGGATTTGTAAACCATGTTATATCTTGTTGAATGCTTGCGATGAGAAGTCGTGTCATGGATGTTTATGTTGCTTTTGGTTGAGCATGTAAACCATATATGTGAAGACTTGTGCCATTTGGCTTTTTGAGCTTTTAAGCATGCCTTTATATGCAATATCTATCCTTTACATGAATGCCTTGATGTAATGCCTTGTTGATCATCTAAATCGTTCTTCATGTTAGTTCTTGGATGCTAGTTGTTGTATGGATGCTTGTATGTGGCTAGGGAAGTCTCAAAATGCATTTAGAGTTGTGTTTCATGTTGTTTTGCTGCAATTTAGTGTCTTGCAGTGCAGGGCGTATCGGTACGCCTAAGGGCCGTATCGATACGGTCCAACACTTTGGGACACAGAATTGGCAAGGGGTACTGATACTCGGGGGTGTATCGATACGCCCAAAGCTCACTGGAATTCTGAGATTTTCAGGAGACTTTGGCGTATCGGTACAGGTTCTTAGCGTATCGGTACGGTTTTATCTCGTTGACCACGAGATGTTGATCGAGAAGGGCGCATCGATACGCTCAAGGGTTGTATCGATACAGTCTTCCTGTGTTGACTGAAGAGTGTTGACTTGGTCAAGGCATATCGATACCATTGATTGGTGTATCGATACAGCCTGCTCTGTAAGTGAAAAATGAACTGTTTAACATGTTGTTTGGGGTTCGGTTGTGTATCTTTCTTGATGGTTTCCGCTGTCGTGATCACTTAGGAAATAAAATGTCTTTAGACAAGATTAAATTAAAAGAAATTTTCTAGGGTTGCTAACCGAGGTGGGACCTTAACGGGTTTCACATCAGTTTTCCCCGTGTAGCCTACTCGAACTGGTCAGCCGACCAAACCGGGGCGAGGGGGTTACAGATTCTCTGAGACTTTCTTTGCTGTCAAAAACTTTTTAGAAAAATTATCAAATGTGAGAAAGGATAGGGTAACAAAGGTTGGGGGGGGGGGACGTTAGTCATAATTAATGCTGGGAATGAAGCTTGATTTGGTTTTATTAAAATATTTATTAATTTGGTTTTAGTTCCTAAAACAAACTCGATTTATCCGGTTTCCCCAAAATATTTGAGCAAAAACTTCGGGTTCATTCTTTAATTTTTTTTCTTCTGATTTCTTTCACTGCAATGTTCTTCAATTTACCAAAGTAACATATGAAACTGAAAGCATATCAACAAAACATCAAGGCGAGCTAAGGGCCAATGAAGATAACAATAATGAAGCAATTGAAGAAGATAAGTTGCGATATTGCTAATGAAGATAGAAATATAACACTTTCATAAAAAAACATTCAAGGTTCTTTAAGAAATGGTGTTCTCACCTTCAATATGCCCAGTAGGGGTGAGCAAAACTCGACTCGACTCGAAAAAACCGAATAACTCGACTCGAGGCAAAAATACTCGACTCGTCTTAATTCGACTCGAAATTTCATAAACTCGAATAACTCGAAAAAATTTCAAATAAAGTTTGAGTTGTGAAATGGAAATTCGAATAACTCGAATAACTCGAAATTTTTAGTAATTAGTGGATTTATTTTTAAGTTCGAGACGAGTTCCTCTATTTTTTATGATATATACATACTGATATATAAAAATATGAAGAAATATTGTCACATGTGAAAAAATATATATTTGCATATCTTATATGATTAGAAAAAGAAGTTTAAATTGGAATCAAACCCTACTATAACATGATAAATAATTAAATTAAATTTTTATAGAAACTCGAAAACTCGACTCGACTCGAATTTCTTAAACTCGACTCGAATTGAAAAAAATTCAAATAAAGTTTGAGTGGTAAAATATGACTCGTCAACTCGAATAACTCGAAATTTTTTGACTCGACTCGACTCGACTCGATCGAACGCTCACCCCTAATGCCCAGAAGAACAATTACTCATCATCCCCTCGATTCTCCATAATATGTTAATATCCCCAAACCCAAAGCTCACGTTTCATCTTCAACCTCGGGTGTTATAAAACAAAGAGACCAGAAGTTTGAGACGAACATTTCTTCTGGGATTGGTACTTCCCAAGAAGAAAATTGTGGAAGAAGATGATGAATGAAGATGAGAGTGTTTTGAGTATTTTGAGAAATATAATTAATGTAACACCCCAATTTTGGGCTTAGAAGTTTAGGGTCTGAACCGGACCGGTCTGATTTTCGGTTCGAATTTAAAAGGAGGTTTTAGGGAAAGCCTAGTTCCAGATGCTTTAAAAATATGGAAAAATATCTAAAAATCCTATTTTAATATATATAAGAGAGTGGTGAAATCAATTTTGCAAAATAAGGTTTGGAAATACTACATTTTGGTGTAGTGACTAAAATGCGATTTTGAAAAGTTTAGTGGTGACTGTTTTGTAAGGATTGAAACTTTGAATCTTTAAGGAGCTAATTTAACCAAAAATGATTTCTCCAGATTTTTCCTTAATTTGGGTGAATTAATTAATGTTTTAATCAATTAAATGAAAAGAGAAACTACTTTTTGGAATTTCATAACTACCTTTTTCTAAATTTTTCTCATTCCTCTTTCTCTCAAAATTCCATCATCCAAACACTATTTCTCCAGAAACTTTTGCATTGATCTTCACTTCAATTGATGAGATTTCTACCATCAATTAATTCCTAATCAATCTTGCATCAAATCCTTTTGATTTCCTCATTGAATTTTCAAAGAAATTGGCTCAAATCAAGGAGAAATCACCATTTAGAGGTAAGATTGTTCTTCTCCTCTAAATACTCAATTCTTTACTGAAATTCCCAAGTTGTCAATCCTTAATTTAAGTTTTATAAATGGTTTTAATGTTAGAAACTTGATTTTGGCTTAAAATTCAAGATTTGGAAGGAAATTTTGAAGAATTTCGTTGTGATTGCTTGAGCTCTATTTTGAGATGATTCTTAAATGTATTTTGGATGTCTAATGATGTGGAAATGAGGTTTTATCAATGCAATCCCGAATAGGTTGTATTTCCCAAGTTTTTGCTTATGAAAATGGTGGTTTTTGAGGTGTTTAAGGTGTTCTGTTATGGATGGAGGTATAAGGATGAGTTTAGGTGTATTTTGGATGTTAATTGATGTTTAGAAATGGTTAGAAGTGATCGATCTTGTCTGGTTTAAGTTTTGGAAGAGTTTGGAGGTATTTTCGGTTGTGTTTGGTAGCCGAAATGTTGGTTTTGGGTAGAGCAGCGAGTTTAGTAGTGTTGGCTGAAGATTTCAATGCATAATGATGCATTAATCCTCTTCTTTGATGTGTTTAAAACATGGGAGGCATCTTCGGACACTTTTGGAGTTGATCCGGAGGCTTGATTGGCGTTTCAGCAAGCAAGCGAAACGTAATTGGTGAGTGAAGTTGGGTTTTCAGCTTTGAAACGATTATTTGGAGGTTTTGGGAGCTTAGTTTAAGTCTAAACAACTTAGCTAAGCTCAAGAGTAAGTTTTCGGAAAAACTCCCTCGGATGTGCTATGAAGTGGTTTGATGCATTGGTTATAATTTGCATGTTTAAATTCTGTTTTGAAAGCATGTTTTAGCATGGTTAATGCTGGTTTTGAAAGCCATGTATTGAAGAATGCTCAAGGTAAGAGATCCTTGGTTTGGTACATTAAGAATATGGTTTTGATGCATAGTGATGCATGATGTTTAATGGCTTTGATTAATGCTTTAAAACATTGAATTGTTGATGGTAAATGATGTATATTGGCAAGTGATGTAATGGTTTTAAAGTACTTGAATTGGATATAGTTAGCCGGCTATAGGATTGGGTGCACCGTGAATAAAGTCACCTTGGATGTTGAGGGGTTGTGTTTGTACCGTAAACTTCATCCAAGTACTCTAACGAGTGAGGTAAGATCACAACGGTGGTTAAAAGTCCCTGTGTGGATCTTGTGTTATGTGTCCCTTGCACTCGTTAGTGGAATTATAGAACTACCGATGAGTGATGTGGAGGGGTTGTGATTGTACCGTTAAACTCCATCACGGGTGTTGAGGGGCTGTGATTGTACCGATAAACTCCACCTTATGTTGTTCGGTAGTGTGTATGAAGCGTGTGGGACAACGCTTGTAATCAGCGTATCCGATTGTGTTTTGTGATGTAAATGGTTATGAATTATCACTTGAAAGCCAATATGATGAGTTGAATGTAATGAAGCATGAGATGCTTGTAAAGTATGCAAGGTTGCATGAAAAGAGATGAGCATGTGTTTAAAAGCTTTGTTGAAAGTGTTTTCTAAAATGCATTATTGTGTTGTTTTCTTTAGAGCATGCCTCACTAAGCAATTGTGCTTACGCTCTCTCTCTTGTACCAATAATGCAGATAATTGAAGTGTTTAAGGGCAACAAGGATGCTAGAGTGTCCAAGGGGAACCAAGCTCATGTATGGTGATGTTTTCACACACTATTAGTTTTGGTAATTTGGCAATGGGAACCTAAGATGTGTTTTGGGAGATGTGTTGAGCTCCCTAGTTTGAGGCATGGTGCTTTTGATGTTTTGAATATGTAAATGGCCTTTTAATGCTTGTTTTGGAGTTTGGTTGATTGCTTGGTTTTAGATATTAGGATGCTTGCCTATAGTCATGTGAAGTTTCATGTTTGATGCCATGAATGTGTTTAGGAGTCGCAAGCATGCTATATATATGTATGATGACTTGTTGGTATGATTAGGAAGTCATTAGGTTGTGTTTGTGTGGATTAATGTATGAAAAACCAGCAAAATCTGCAGCTTCTGGGCAAACCGTATCGGAACACTCACTGGCGTTTCGAAACGGGGGCCTGTAATGGCCTTCGTGTTTCGAAATGGCTGGAGGTTGTTCCGAAACGTTTTGGCTACTGGTATGCCCTTTTTCGGAACCAGTCTCGGAACCAACCCATGTTTCGGAACGGTCAATGCCGTTTCGAAACAAGTGACCGTTGGACACTGATTTGAATGATGTTGAAGTTTGCAAGCTTTACGTTTTAGTCGCGAAAGTTGAAATTGCATTTGTATGAGTTCGAGATGTCCAAATAAGGTGAAATTTGACAGGGAAGCATTTAATAAGACTAATTTAATATTGGTAACTTTAAAATCATTTATGACCTTATAATTTACAGAATTTATGTTTTGGCCCCTAACATTTGTATATTGTGCAATTGAGTCCCTCTCTGATATTCGATCGTTGTGCTTTACACTTATATATTTCTCGAGTGCTCACTTAGGGTTAACGTGCATCCAGACAAGATTAAAAAGAAAAAAGGGTCGCTAATCAAGGTTGACTTTCGAGTTGACTTTGGTTTTCATCATGTAATCTTTGTAGTTCGGATCAACCGTCTAGGCCGGGCTAAGGGGGTTACATTTGGTTGTATCAGAGCTTGGTTCTCGTTTATTTGGGAATTGTTATGTGGGTGATGTATGTGTTTTTGCATGATGGACCTTTTAAGTGAAAGAATGTTTTATGAACTGTGACGTATGGTTGCATTTTGTGATGCTCTGCTATGTTGAAGCATGTTAGGGGAACCCATTGCCATATCAAAACTAATGAGAGAAATTGTTTTTGGAAAATGATCTTGAGTACTTGGATTACTTACCTTGTTGAGCCTAATTATGTTTATTGCATTTGTGTCAGTGCATTGTTTTCTTGTAAATGGGGCCTCGTAGAGAGATGAGGATGAATACGAGAGCTATGGCTCAGAATGAGAATGAGGAAAATGCTGATAATATTGTGGATATAACTCCTCCCCCTGGTGGTGGACCACCCGACGATGATGGTGCTGGAGGTGATAATGCTGGTGTTGGTGCTGATGCTGGGGTCGATGGACCTGAAGGTGTGCAGGGGCAAGCTGCTCCTGACAGGACTGTGTTGATTCAGGCTATTGCGGGAGCCTTTCAGGCAGCAGTAGCTGGAGCTCACGGAGCTGCGCATCAGGGTGATGCTAACGTGAGATTGCCTTTGGAACGTCTTCGCAGTCTGGGAGGGACTGAGTTCAGAGGTTTATCTCCTGAAGGATCTGAATCTTGGTTGGAAAGCACCAAGAGGATTTTGGGGCAAATGAATTGCAACAATGTGCAGAAGTTGGGTTGTGTGGTTTCACTGTTGCATGATGATGCGTATACGTGGTGGACGACCATTGTTTCTGGAATGGAGGACAATGATGTGACTTGGACGTTCTTCTTGATGAGCGGGAGAGGTGTGAACGTTTCCGTTATGGTTTGGTGACGGACGTGAAGACTTTCATGCTTGCTGCTGAGTATACGGATTTTGATGTGTTGGTGAGTAGAGCGAAGGACATTGAGCAGAACTTGGGTTTGTCTTCCAGAGGCGTTGGTTCTAGCTCGGGCAAAAGAGCTGCTGATTATAGTTCCGGTGGTGGACGGAACAAGAGAGGACGAGATAAGAGGTATCAGTCTTCTGCTAGGCGTGGTAATGGAGAGCATGGTGCGCCTGTTCAGGGAGATAGGATGAGAGCTGATCAGAACACGTGCTGGACGTGTGGATCTCGTGGCCATTTGAGGCGAGATTGTCCTCGAGCAGCGAGGGAGGTTCAGGCTCCTGTAGTAGTGACCGGTAATTCATGCTGGAATTGTGGTTCGGCAGACCACATGAGGAGGGAGTGTCCTTCATTGGCCGGTGGTGGTCAGAGACGTGCTTCTGGGGTAGTTGCACCACAGAGAGGCCGTGGGCGCGACTGTGGTAACTTCTAGCGCAGAGATGATGGTGGGAGGAATGTGGCGCATGTGGTGGCGGTTCAACCTGAGGGTGGCGGCCATGCTCGAGTGTATGCTCAGCGTGAGGGGAGAAATGATACGGATGTGATTGCAGGTACCTTTACTTTGCAATCCTTATCATTACTTTCCTTGATTGATTCTGGATCTACACATTCATACATATTACGTGAACATGCTCAATTGCTTGGTTTACCTGTTGAGTCTTTGGATATTGGTATGCGTGTAACTAGTTCCTTTGGTGAGACCGTTGTGACATGTAAGCTGTATAGAAGATATCCATTGAAAGTGCAAAACCATGTTTTTCTTGTTGATCTCATGGAATTGCCATTCTATGGTTTCGATGTAATCCTTTGAATGGATTGGCTTGTTGAACATCGAGCTGTAGTGGATTTTGAGAACAAGCGAGTTTCATTGAAACTTGCGGATGATTACGAGGTAGTGGTGGTTGGTGAGAATGTGAAGTTTCTTGCCAATGTGATGTCTTCGTTGGAAGCAAGCCGAATGTTGAGGCAAGGTTGTGAGGCTTATCTAGCCTTTGTTATGAATCCTAGCTCTAAGGAGTTGCGAGTTCAAGATATCAGGACTGTGCGAGAGTTTTCTGGAGTGTTTCCGGATGAGTTACCTGGATTGCCTCCTAGTCGAGAGGTGGAGTTTGGGATTGAGTTGTATGAAAACACAACTCCAATGTCCAATACTCCTTACTGAATGACACCTAAGAAGTTGAAAGAGCTGAAGACGCAACTTTAGGAGTTGCTTGATCGTGGTTTCATTCTGCCGAGTGTGTCACCTTGGGGTGCATCAGTCTTGTTTGTGAAGAAGAAGGATGTCACTATGAGAATGTGCATCGATTATCGTCAGCTGAACAAGTTGACTATCAAGAATCGGTATCATTTGCCAAGGATTGATGATCTTTTTTATCAGTTTCGGGGAGCGGCTGTGTTCTCTAAGATTGACTTAAGGTCAGGTTATTATCAGCTTAAGGTGAAGGATGTGGATGTGCCAAAAACAGCTTTTAGGAAAAGGTATGGGCATTATGAGTTCCTTGTGATGCCGTTTGGCTTGACGAATGCTCCTACAGCTTTTATGGACATGATGAATAGAGTGTTCCATGAATTCTTGGACAAGTTTGTTGTGGTGTTCATTGATGATATCCTTGTGTACTCTCGTACTGAGGAAGAGCATGAGTGGCATTTGAGGATTGTGTTGCAGGCGTTGTTGGAGAATCAACTTTATGCTAAGCTGAGCAAGTGCGAATTCTGGCTTAGGGAAGTTGTTTTCCTTGGTCATGTGGTTTCTGCTGAGGGGATTCGTGTTGATCCTCAGAAGATTGAGGCGGTGATGAATTGGAAGCCTCCTAAGTCGGTTCATGAAGTCCGTAGTTTCCTTGGGTTGGCAGGATACTATCGGAGGTTTGTGGATGGATTTTCAAAGATTGATGCTCCTTTGACGAAGTTGTTGCAGAAGGATGTCAAGTATGAGTGGACAGAAGCAAGACAACAAGCTTTTGAGAAGCTTAAGGCAGCTTTGACGCAAGCTCCTATCTTGGTTCAACCTGAATCAGGGAAAGAGTTTGTGGTGTACAACGACGCATCCTATGTTGGTTTAGGGTGTGTGTTGATGCAAGAGGGTAAGGTGGTGGCTTATGCATCGCGCCAGTTGAAGGTACATGAGCGCAATTATCCTACGCATGATATTGAGTTAGCTGCAGTGGTTTTTGCTTTGAAGATTTAGAGACATTACCTGTATGGTGAGAAGTGTACTGTGTGCACGGATCACAAAAGTTTGAAGTATCTGATGTCTCAGAAAGAGTTGAATCTTAGGCAACGACGTTGGGTGGAGTTGCTTAAAGATTACGATCTGACGATCGAGTACCATCCGGGAAAAGCTAATGTTGTAGCGGATGCCTTGAGTAGAAAGGTGGTAGTGGAGTTAAGGGCTATGTTTTCCAGCTTGAGTATTTCACGAGATGGGGATCTTGTGGCTGAGTTGCAAGTGAAACCATCTTTGGTTCAGTTGATAAAGGATAAGCAGTTGTTGGATGATTCTTTGGTGCCACATGTTCAGGATATTGCTGAGGATAGACCATCGGATTTTTGTTTTAATGATGACGGGGTTCTATGTTTTGGGAGTCGGATAGTAGTGCCGAATGATGCAGAGTTGAGGCGTACTATTCTGACTGAAGCTTATAGTAGTCCTTTTGCTATGCACCCTGGTAGTAAAAAGATGTATCGTGATCTTAAGGATGAGTACTATTGGGTGGGTTTGAAGAAGGATGTTGCGGAGTACGTGAGTAAGTGCATGGTTTGTCAGCGGGTTAAGGCTGAGCATCAGTTTCCTTCAGGGTTGTTGCAACCGTTGAGGATTCCTGAGTAGAAGTGGGAAAGGATTACCATAGACTTTGTGTCTGGTTTGCCTTTGTCGCCATCGAAAAAGAATTCGGTGTGGGTGATTGTGGATCGCCTTACGAAGTGTGCGCATTTCTTACCTGTGCATACTACGTATACCTTGGACAAGCTTGCAGAGCTGTACATTGCTGAGATTGTGCGACTGCATGGTGTGCCAAAGTCTATAGTATCGGATAGGGATCCGAGGTTTACATCGCGTTTTTGGGAGTGTTTACATCAAACTTTGGGTACGCGGCTAAATTTCAGTACTTCTTATCATCCACAGTCGGATGGGCGGTCTGAGCGTGTTATCCAAGTGCTGGAAGATATGTTGAGGTGCTGTGTGATTGAGTTTCAAGGTTCTTGGGAGAAGCTTTTTCCTTTGGTGGAGTTTTCTTATAACAATAGCTATCAAGCAAGTATCCAAATGGCACCTTATGAAGCCTTGTACGGGAGGAAGTGTAGAACTCCTCTTTGCTGGGCTGAAACAGGTCAGAAGTTGGTTTCAATGCCGGCTTTGTTGAAAGGAACCACCGAGAAGGTGAAGCTCATCTGTGAGCGATTAAAGGCAGCTTTCGATCGACAGAAGTCTTACGCGGATTTGAAGCGTAAAGAGATTGAGTTTGCGGTAGATGACCGTGTGTTCTTGAAGGTTTTGCCTTGGAAGAAGGTGATGAGGTTTGGCCGGAAGGGTAAGTTAAGCCCTAGGTACATTGGACCATACGAGGTGATTGAACGTGTGGGCCATGTTGCGTACAAGCTGAGGTTACCGCAAGAGTTGGAAAAGATACATGATGTGTTTCATGTCTCTATACTTCGGAGGTATAGATCGGATCCTTCGCATGTTATGCCTGTGGAGGAAGTGGAGTTGAATCCAGACTTGACCTGTGATGAGGAGCCGATTGAAATTCTGGATTCTGACAGTAAAGTTCTTCGAGGCAAGACCATTGAATTGGTTAAGGTGTTGTGGAAGCATCGTGGTGTTGAGGAAGCCACGTGGGAAAGAAAGGATGATATGAAGAAGCAGTTTCCGTATCTTTTTCCTCTAGGTAAATTTCGAGGATGAAATTTCTTAAGGGGGGGAGAGTTGTAACACCCCAATTTTGGGCTTAGAAGTTTAGGGTTTGAACCGGACCGGCCTGATTTTTGGTTCGAATATAAAAGGAGGTTTTAGGGAAAGCCTAGTTCGGGGTGCTTTAAAAATATGGAAAAATATCTAAGAATCCTCTTTTAATATATATAAGAGAGTGGTGAAATCAATTTTGCAAAATAAGGTTTGGAAATACTACATTTTGGTGTAGTGACTAAAATGCGATTTTTGAAAAGTTTAGTGGTGACTGTTTTGTAAGGATTGAAACTTTGAATCTTTAAGGAGCTAATTTACCCAAAAATGATTTCTCCAGATTTTTCCTTAATTTGGGTGAATTAATTAATGTTTTAATCAATTAAATGAAAAGATAAACTACTTTTTGGAATTTCATAACTACATTTTTCTAAAATTTTCTCATTCATTTTTCTCTCAAAATTTAAACATCCAAACACTATTTCTCCAGCAACTTTTGCATTGATCTTCACTTCAATTGATGAGATTTCTATCATCAATTAATTCCTAAACAATCTTGCATCAAATCCTTTTGATTTCCTCATTGAATTTTCAAGGAAATTGGCTCAAATCAAGGAGAAATCATCATTTAGAGGTAAGATTGTTTTTCTCCTCTAAATAATCAGTTCTTTACTGAAATTCCCAAGTTTTCAATCCTTAATTTAAGTTTTATAAATGGTTTTAATGTTAGAAACTTGATTTTGGCTTAAAACTCAAGATTTGGAAGGAAATTTTGAAGAATTTCGTTGTGATTGCTTGGGCTCTATTTTGAGATGATTCTTAAATGTATTTTGGATGTCTAATGATGTGGAAATGAGGTTTTATCAATGCAATCTCGAATAGGTTGTATTTCCTAAGTTTTTGCTTATGAAAATGGTGGTTTTTGAGGTGTTTAAGGTGTTCTGTTATGGATGGAGGTATAAGGAAGAGTTTAGGTTTATTTTGGATGTTAATTGATGTTTAGAAATGGTTAGAAGTGATGGATCTTGGCTGGGTTAAGTTTTGGAAGAGTTTGGAGGTGTTTTCGGTTGTGTTTGGTAGCCGAAAAGTTGGTTTTGGGTAGAGCAGCGAGTTTAGTTGTGTTGGCTGAAGATTTCAATGCATAATGATGCATTAATCCTCTGCTTTTATGTGTTTAAAACAGAGGAGGCATCTTCGGACACTTTTGGAGTTGATCCGGAGGCTTGATTGGTGTTTCAGCAAGCAAGCGAAACGTAATTGGTGAGTGGAGTTGGGTTTTCAGCTTTGAAACGATTATTTGGAGGTTTTGGGAGCTTAGTTTAAGTCTAAACAACTTAGCTAAGCTCAAGAGTAAGTTTTCGGAAAAACTCCCTCGGATGTGCTATGAAGTGGTTTGATGCATTGGTTATAATTTGCATGTTTAAATTCTGTTTTGAAAGCATGTTTTAGCATGGTTAATGCTGGTTTTGAAAGCCATGTATTGAAGGATTCTCAAGGTAAGAGATCCTTGGTTTGGTACATTAAGAATATGGTTTTGATGCATAGTGATGCATGATGTTTAATGGCTTTGATTAATGCTTTAAAACAATGAATTGTTGATGGTAAATGATATATATTGGCAAGTGATGTAATGGTTTTAAAGTACTTGAATCGAATATAGTTAGCCGGCTATAGGATTGTGTGCACCGTGAATAAAGTCGCCTTGGATGTTGAGGGGTTGTGATTGTACCGTAAACTCCATCCAAGTGCCCTAACGAGTGAGGTAAGAACACAACGATGGTTAAAAGTCCGTGTGTGGATTTTGTGTTATGTGTCCCTTGCACTCGTTAGTGGAATTATACAACTACCGATGAGTGATGTGGAGGGTTTGTGATTGTACCGTTAAACTCCATCACGTGTGTTGAGGGGTTGTGATTGTACCGATAAACTCCACCTTATGTTGTTCGGTAGTGTGTATGAAGCGTGTGGGACAACGCTTGTAATCCGCGTATCCGATTGTGTTTTGTGATGTAAATGGTTATGAATTATCACTTGAAAGCCAATATGATGAGTTGAATGTAATGAAGCATGAGATGCTTGTAAAGTATGCAAGGTTGCATGAAAAGAGATGAGCATGTGTTTAAAAGCTTTGTTGAAAGTGTTTTCTAAAATGCATTATTGTGTTGTTTTCTTTAGAGCATGCCTCACTAAGCAATTGTGCTTACGCTCTCTCTCTTGTACCAATAATGCAGATAATTGAAGTGTTTAAGGGTAACAAGGATGCTAGAGTGTCCAAGGGGAACCAAGCTCATGTATGGTGATGTTTTCACACACTATTAGTTTTGGTAATTTGGCAATGGGAACCTAAGATGTGTTTTGGGAGATGTGTTGAGCTCCCTAGTTTGATGCATGATGCTTTTGATGTTTTGAATTTGTAAATGGCCTTTTAATGCTTGTTTTGGAGTTTGGTTGATTGCTTGGTTTTGGATATTAGGATGCTTGCCTATAGTCATGTGAAGTTTCATGTTTGATGCCATGAATGTGTTTAGGAGTCGCAAGCATGGTCTATATATGTATGATGACTTGTTTGTATGATTAGGAAGTCATTAGGTTGTGTTTGTGTGGATTAATGTATGAAAAACCAGCAAAATCTGCAGCTTCTGGGCAAACCGTATCGGAACACTCACTGACGTTTCGAAACGGGGGCCTGTAATGGCCTTCGTGTTTCGAAACGGCTGGAGGCTGTTCTGAAACGTTTTGGCTACTGGTATGCCCTGTTTCGGAACCAGTCTCGGAACCAAACCGTGTTTTGAAACGGTCAATGCCGTTTCGAAACAGGTGACCGTTGGGCACTGATTTGAATGGTGTTGAAGTTTGCAAGCTTTACGTTTTAGTCCCAAAAGTTGAAATTGCATTTGTATGAGTTCGAGATGTCCAAATAAGGTGAAATTTGACAGGGAAGCATGTAATAAGACTAATTTAATATTGGTAACTTTAAAATCAGTTATGACCTTATAATTTACAGAATTTACGTTTTGGTCCCTAACATTTGTATATTATGCAATTGAGTCCCTCTTTGAAATCCGATCGTTGTGCTTTACACATATATGTTTCTCGAGTGCTCACTTAGGGTTAACGTGCATCTAGACAAGATTAAAAAGAAAAAAAAAGGTCGCTAATCAAGGTTGACTTTCGAGTTGACTTTGGTTTTCCCCGTGTAATCTTCGTAGTTCGGGTCAACCGTCTAGGCCGGGCTAAAGGGGTTACAATTAAGTTAATAAATATTTTAA
Source organism: Hibiscus trionum (assembly GCA_030270665.1). Lineage (NCBI taxonomy): Eukaryota > Viridiplantae > Streptophyta > Magnoliopsida > Malvales > Malvaceae > Hibiscus > Hibiscus trionum. Next base: position 11,379,880 of record BSYR01000056.1, read on the forward strand.
TATATTTATTTTATTTTAAAATTTAAAAATAAATAAAGAAATGGCATGGTGTGATATGATTGGCCAAGACAAATTTTTTAACGGTAGGGGGCGATATGGACAACATCAAAAATGTTAAGGGTTAAAAGTGGTCAAAATAAACTTTAGGGGACAAGTTAGGAAAATATGTAAAGTTTAAGGGGAAAAGGTATATTAAGCCTAATAACTTCTCAAAACCTTGAAAATATAATCATGCGTAAACAATATTTGAGTTTGTTAAAACATAGTTTTATGGTTAAAACTCATAGCAAACTTCACTTTAGTATAATTGAGTATTTGTTTACACGTTGTCCAAGACACTTATGGATTTATTTCTATCTTAAAATGTTAGAAATGTGGGGTTTTTTAAAATGATTATTAAAGTCAGAGAGAAACCTAGCTGATCCGCTTACCAAAGGTTAAAGTCAGAAGTTGGTTCTAGATTCGTCGAGGGGATGAGTCTAAAGCTTGTTGGTTGATGAATTCATGGTGGATACCCAACTTAGTTATATAAGTTCAATGTGGTCAAACGAAACCATAGAAAGATTCATAGTGTACATTTCTACCTACTTATCACTATGACGAATAATGTACATGCACATGATGAGCTTTATTGTTCTTAATAAATTTATAGCCCAGGCTTTGGGTGGTCTTAGTGAGAAAGACTTGATGCATTTATCGATTTTGGATGAATATCTACTTTTAATATGTTTATAACCCAGTGTTGAATGGGTAGTTCTATCACAAAGGACTAGATGAACTTGCCGTTAGAAAGGATAAGTTTCTTTAAAATTTTAATGAATTCAATCCCAAAAGTTTGGGTGATCCTATTTGAGAATGACTCGTTGAATTTACTGATTAAAGAGATTAAGTATCTATTCTTACTGATTTCTTATCTCAAAGTTTGGGTGGTTCATTTAAGATGAACTTGAAGAAATTTACCTTATTTATTGTGAGGATGAGCTGTTGTAAAAGCTCTTAATTATTTCATAGCCCAAATTCAGGTGGTTTATGTTAAAATAAACCTGATAAAATAACCAACGTAAGTGAGAAGGACTAGCCACCTTCTATGAAAAATGTTGAGACGTTTTTACTGTTGGAGTATGCCCAAAGACCAATCATGAGATGATTGTATAAGACATACTTATTTTATCTTGTTTATTAATAAAACCATTATTATTATTTCTGTCTTATTCTGTGCATCTATAAATAAACTGAATTATAATAAAGTCTTTAGAATAATATAGTTATTCTTGAATGTCCTTAGTCGAGAATTATTATGGGCATGGACAACAATAATATATTAAGACTAATATGTAGTTGATTGATAACAAAGTGTTGTTATTGACATAGAGATGTCAAAATCAATACATAAGCATGTGTTAGAGAACGACATACTGGACTGACCCGCTATGAGCATGTTTCTTGAATTATTATGTGACAGTCACAACATTGCTCATGGTGATAACTAAGTGTATAATCCTCAGATTTGAGATCATCATTATTTCAATATCGAGAGTGACATATTTTGATGCAGTCAAACGTGTGTTGTAACAGACTGCACTATAAAAGACTAATATTGGATATGTCACACTTTATATAGCAAAATATGGTTGATCAAGATAGGATTTGTCCCTCCTACATAATAGGAGTAATATCGTAGGCCACTTGATTGAGTGAGACTAGAAAATGCATTGTCATGCTCGAATAAATTGATATGAGGTATCATAGTTATTCGTTTATCATATTCTAATCAAGATATCAAGAAATATTAGATGGACTATACAAGTGTGACTAATCCATGATTTGTGCTCGATCTAGATATAAAGACAAAATGGTGTAATAATAAAAGAAGTTAATCACGAAAAAGGTAAAGTCGAACCACGACTTCATATAACTTAGGTAGCAATGATGTATTGCTAGATGCCACTAATTGTTTATAATATTAGAATTGTTCTAGATATTACTTCTAACGCTACATGAACCTACAAGGGTCACACCCTATGATTGAAACGAACAAATATCGACTAGATAGCATGTGTACAAACTTGTTGTACACGTAATAATTATTAAAGATGAAATTATTATAATTATTGTAATTATAGATAATCTCGTTTATATATTTTTTAATAATTAGATAATTATTGTAATTATCAAACACTATTAAAATATATATATCCCTAAAGAAACCTAATTAAAGTATAATCAGATTCTACATATTTAATTGTATTCGGTTAAATATATTGTATATTTAATAAATTCGAATTAAAGTAGAATTAGATTCAACATATTTAATCATATTCGGTTAAATATATTGTATATTTAATGAATCCGAATTTAATTAGAATTAGGTTTTTGAATGCTATATAAAGGCATAAGGTCTAGCAGCCAAAATATGCTTTTTCGGAAAACCTCTCTAACAGTTAGAGAAGAGAAAATTTTGTTTGTTTCGTTCGGGTGGACTGCGTAGAGGTCGGAGCGCTATTGTGACGACTCGGATTCGATTTGGTTTATCCTAACTCCCTAAGAATATCAAGATACCAGATTTATTAAGATAACATTTCATTCATACTCACCCCGTGTAACCCCCTAGACCCGCCTATACGCTACCACGAATCCTAGGAAGTTACATTAGGGCCACCGGAGCGACCCATGTTAAAATTTTAAATGAAACAGATTGTTAAACTATTAAAATCATAAATTAAGCTTTAAATTAAAATACAATTTCATAAATCTTTCAGACAATAAAACAAAATCATGATACAAGTTACGAAAACATATTTCAGACTCATATAACACAAGACGTGACATACATGCCCCCTAATTACACAGATACCATACTCCGCGAGAAAGCCGAAGACACTCCCGTACCAACATTGGTAGTTGCAACCTGGTCGATCCATTAACTTGTGATGGTAAAAACAGCGTGAGCTTCGAAAAGCTCAGTAATACAAACTACCAGGAGATGCTAAAAGCACAAGCAGGTATATGGTAAGCTTAACACTGACATGATGAACTGGGTAATGGTAAGCTCAAATTACGATTCGATATTTTAATAGAGAAGTATACTAGAAGGTGACAGAGTTGCTCTTTATTTGCTTACTCGAATCTTAAGAGATGTGTCTAAAGCCAGAGATTCAGAAGAGATTCAGATTTCAGAAGTTTAATCAAGGAGTTCAGAGTGGTTCATTAAGCACAAATTGTAAGTTTACAGAGAGTTCAACTTTGATGCATTAATAATAGGGTATGCTTCAGAAGAGTGCAAAAAGTTTTATTATTTACTTAACTATCCTCCAACCGAACTCCAGAATGCAATTCCCCCTGAACTGCATACAGAAGGTCTTACCCTAGGCCTGAGGCTTAGGAGCCTACCTAAGGGAATGCCTTAGGTCCAGAAAGACTTACCCTAGGCCCGTGGGCGTAGGAGCTTAGGTCCATAAGGACTTACCAGCGCTGAGCCTACAGATCTTCATTCATATCCCAAATACTATACCCAAATGATTTCAGTTTATATTAAGAAAACAACATTACAGAAAATAGATATCAAATCTATTTTTATACCAGAAGACAGATAACAAATTTATTTTATTATCATTTTTATTATTTCGTATTCAATGTCATATATCAGATATATTTTTCATATAAGAGGTCAGAAATCAGAGAATTGCTTTTCTTTCGCGTTACAGTATCATACTTTTAAATTTTAAGCATATGGTCTTGGTTTAGAACAGAAAGTACTTACAAATACATGGTACACATTTTATGGCCCAAATCATTTCTTAGAGATACTTGATAGATATCAGAAAGGTGACGTTTGACAATTTTGGACTGATTTTAGAACGAGGTCCCTACGAATAGGGGAGCTCGATAAGACGGGTCGAATCAACATCGAAAGTTGATGCATCAGAATCATTGGGATTTCAGATATATCGAGGGCGATTCGACCGTTAAAGCTTTCAAGGGTATTGTTGGTCATTCTGACCTTCGGGGGTAATTTAGTAAACTGAACCAACAAGGTAATAATGGTGATGTACCGAATTCATGAATTCTAGCTGCTCATCAAGCTTTCGAGTCCCTCTGAACTAATTGAAACCATTAACACAAAGTCTGAAATATAATCAGATAAGTATATCTTAAGCATTCATTTCCAGAACTGATTACAGCGTAACAACAAAGCAGTTCGTCTTCACCCTATATCCACTGAACTTACTACAAGAGATCAAACATGTATACAAGCAGTAATTTTCCAAATTCCTGAACATGCATATAACACCCGAGCTCGTTCCATAGCATTAAATTTATCTTTTTGAGGAAACATGTTGCTCTTACCAATTGCTGAGTACTTTCTCCAAATAACCCGAACATGTCGCCACATGTTATCTTTCCAAAATTAGGGTAGTATTAGAAATGGCCAACAAACACGGACTGTGAGTTACCACTTTAGAGTTGTTATATTGTCTAGCTTTATTGGTATTCCTTATTTCAGTCTTTGAGGTAGTTTCAGTCATTTCAACATTCGCAGGTATTTCAGATGCTTCATATCTAAAGGTGTTCCAAAACAAATTCTGAGCCTTTCGGTCGTTTCAACTATTCAATCCTTTCCAATATCGAGGGTATATTCGTCATTTTGATTAATTTGGCAATTGGTGCCGAGGGTACATTATTCTTTTTAATCATTATGGATATTCCGACCGATTCAGCTTTATCAGTATTTCCAAACATTCCAGTCATCTCGATCAATTCAGCAATTTACGCGACTTTGTCTAATCCAAACATACAATTGTTTTCTCGCAAATGTCTTCAGAGAATATTCAATCTCAAAAAGGAAACTGAGCAATTTACAGACTCAAACGTGAAGCCTCACTACTATAACTTCCCAAGCAAATTTCAAGATTTTTAGCAGGATTAGATGGTTTTACCGGATCTGGTGTAGATTCTCAGACTACTTCCTTTAATATAGGTATTTTAGTCATTTTCATACATCAAGGGCATTTTTGTAATTCATTAACCAAAATAATCAGACCTAGAGATCAAACGTTTTTATTAATCGTTTACTGAGCTCGGGAGTCCTTTCGATTTATCAAGCCACTTATTCGAATAATTGCCTTAGCCATTATTATTTTTATTTCATACATGATCGACATAATCGGAAATAATCATATGCTCAAACAAGGTCTTATAAAAATTTAACCGAATACCAACATGTTGCAAAAGCATGCAGAAGGTAGTAATGTATTACCTAGGCTCCGAGCTACAATGATCGATCTGCGAACAACCTTCGAACACCCTTGAACCCGGATTTGACATCCCTCAACAATTCGTATTCCGGGAATTATGAGTACCTTCAATTACACAAATCCCAAGATCAAACCTCATTCACAAAGCACTTAACCAATTAATTAAATACATATACAAGTTCGGGTTCGAGGTCAGCTTCATAGGCTTTCGGGTTGGAATTTTACAAAACGGGCTTCAAAAACGGACTCAGGACGTCAAAAAACATAAAATAAGAGTTTTCGGAAAATTTGACTTTTTGGTCAACGGTCAAAGTCAACGCTGACGTCAGCAGGTCAACGCTGACGTCAGCAGGTCAATGCTGACGTTAGCAGGTCAATGGTCAACGGGGTCAAAGTTAACTGGTCAAGGTCAATGCTGACGTCAGCATGACGTCAGTAGTCAACATGGGTCAACTGAGTTGACTCGGGCTGACTCGGACGAGTTGACTCGGCTGACTCGGACGAGCTGACTCGGACGAGTTGACTCGGCTGACTCGGACGAGTTGACTCGGCTGACTCGGACGAGTTGACTCGATTCAGATTTTTGGATCGGGCAAACGGGTTGGGTTAACGAGTCGGGTTCGGGTACGGTTTGGGTCAGACTCGGGTTGGGTTCAGACCGGGTTGGACCAGTTCACTCACCCGAAATTTCCGGTCACCGGACGACCGTCAGAAAACTCGTCGGAGATGCCCTTCAGTGCCGATTCTGCCAAAACTAAAGAGATTATCAAACCCAAAATCATATTTACCCTCAAACCCACTCATACATGTTGGAATTTGGTCGGAAATTACCCCAAAAGTTCAATAAGGGTCGAATTGACGCATAACGCCGATGAAGCCCTTACCGGAGTCGGATGAGTTGTCGGACGGTTGGGTTTTGCTTGCCTCCACGCCGTGAGCACAGATCCGGCGTTCACTTCTTGAACGAACGGCGTATGCGCCCGGAATCATACGAAAATAGGTGCGATTTTCGGCAGCTATAATCGTGATTTCACGGCGATGGGTGCAACGAAACGGCGCGTGGTTATGGTCGGGGCTCGACGGGGAAGCCAACGGTGGTGGCGGTGAACGCCTCGGAGCGGCGGTGACAGAGCCAGGGCGGTGGCTGGACGGAGTTGGTTGGAGCATCAGGAACGGTTCTCGAAAGGGAAAAAAATTATGGGTATTAACTCTGGTAGGTGAAAAGCTGATAGGCTTTAAGTAGCCTATACCAGCCACGAATGGTTCAAGTTAAAAGGGAGGAAACCTTAACATTGAGAGTTGTCTAGCTCGGTTGGCTGGGTCAAAAGCTTGGCTATCAAGAGGTTGTGGGTTCAAACCCTTACAACCACAAACCATTTTTTTTCAAACTCATCACAAGCTAAAAAACAGAGTGTTACACCCCGAATTCGTCCATTGTACATTAATTACTGACGAAATTCGCCGGATAATTTTTCGCTTCGCCATGGGGTGTACCGACATTTTCCAGCATTTTCTAGTACACTTACTAGAATCCTGAGGGAAATGGCTATATATATACACACATTTGTATATATACTTTGTAGACACATTGAGGACTTCAGTGGATGAAGGGGTTAATTGTGTGTTATGAGTTCACCATAATCTTAGAAAGTTTAAGATTCGTTCACTTATCTAAGAGAAGAATTACTCATCATCACTATGTTCTAGTTCCAGATACGTTCACTAGTGCTTAAACAACTAATCTCGCTATTGCTCATCTCATGATTTAACTTCAATGCTCTCAGTTTTACGAAAGAAATTCTTTCGCATTAGTGAGGGAATATTGTTAATGCTCAATTGTAACTTTTATTTTATGATAATTTTACCCTCGCTATTTGAAAATGACGATTTTACCCTCACTATTTAGCATATAAATAGTGAAAAATTTTACTCATTTGATAATATCTCTAAGCAAATGGCATTTGCTTTGAAACACTCTCTTTGGTTTTCATAAACTTTTTCTCAGTGTTGTTTTGAGTTGAGAGAAGAACAGTACCATCAAAGTCCACTCCATCTTTTGGGTGTACGAAATTTGGAGAGCCATGCTAATCTCAGGGGGTCATTCGTCCATTGTAGCAATTACACACATCAAGACAAATTCGTTTCTAAGGCAATGGTTAATACCACGACACAATTATCGTTTGTTTAATTATTTTATTATTTTTCAGTCAGTGCTAACGTCTCATCTTGCATCAATCTATTTTCCAACAATCAATTGATCATTAATCAAATATTGTTTTGTTAAATTACTATTAGTGTGAAAGTTGACAATGAAAATAGGTGGAAAAAAAAGTTAAGTTACAACTAGGGACGAAGCTAAGGGTTTAGTAGTGGTCTTGGCTCCATGACTGAATGGTCTAATTATATGTTTCTCTCCATTAAGTTGAATTGATTTAATTTAATCCCTTTAAACTCTTTATTAAATTAAAAACAATCAGTTTTGACAATTTACAAATATAAATTAGTCATTAATTATGTATAATGTTAAAAGAAATCATAATTAGTATCATGATAGATAAATTAAAATGAAACATGAAAATAATCAACAATTAGTTGGTTTGATGGGATGAGACATTATATCTTTAAGTAATATCAAAAATTTAAATCATGACATTGTGAATGAAGTAAATTGGGATAAGACTTGGTGCATAACATTTGAAAATTAAAATCATGAAAAATAAATAAATCAAGCAACAATTAAATGATGATAAATATTGAAATTAACCCTAAAACGTATAAAAAAGATTTAGTTGAAGAATTGTTCAAACAATGACGTAAAATCAGGGTCAGCTTGGTGACTGACGAGAGAAATTATTACATGGTCCCGGACCACCACGTTATTCATGGTCCCTATCGATTAAAAATAAGCGGCATAATTTTCTTTTTTTCATGTCATTATTTTATTTATAATCAACTTCTATGTAACCACCCACTCCCTATTTAAATAGCTTAAAAAGGTGAAGATTCATCCTTGGAAAAAAATGACATGGAAAAAAACAAATTATGTGACTTATTTTTAGTGGATAGGGACCATAGATGACGTGGTGGTCCGGGACCATTTAGTAATTTCTCGACCGACGGATAGGATTTTAGTAACTTAAAGGAAAAACTACACATGTGGTCACACAACTATTACATTTTTCTTGTTTTATCACTCAAATAATTTTTCATTAAAATCGTCCCTTACATTAGATACTATTCCTGTTTTGGTCCCTTCTGTTAAAGAACTAACGGCATCGCTGACTTGATTTTTTTTATTTTGACAAAAAAACAACAACAATTATGTATAATGTTATAAGAAATCAGAATTAGAATTCATGATACACAAATTAAAAAAAAAACATGAAAAAAATTAATGATCAATTGATCTAATGAGATGAAACACTAGATCTCCTAAGATCAAAAGTGACATTTGAATGAAACAAATTGGGTTGAGACTTGATGCATAACATTTGAAAATTAAAATCATGAAAAGAATAAATAAATCAACCAACAATTAAAAGATGACAAATAATAACCATTAGAAATCACCCTAAAATAATCATGGACTTAGGTAATTGATAAGTGTCTTTTATATTTTAAAAAATTCGCATGACATAATTTTAAAATTTATGGACAACGTCTATCCCTATACGAACTAACTAAACACGAAAGCTTAATTATTAACTCGTTCTAGTGAATATCTTAAACTATTAGTGTATATATATATATATTTACAATTAATTTATTTTTTAATATTAATTAATTAATAAATGTATGCTTGTGAGTGGGGAAGACCAAAAAGGAGCTTGACCAAAAACATAATCATTAATCACCATGATTCTTTATTTAAATGTATTTTCCAGAGACTTCATTTGATATTTGGAAAATACTTTAATGCACAAGTCGTGTAAACTTTAGTTTACACAAGCCCTTTAATTTTAGGGTTTAGGGTTTAGGGTTTTATGTTAGGGTTTAGTGGTTTAGTATGTAGGGTATATAATTTAAGGTTTATGGTTAGAATTTAGAGTTTAGGGTTTAGGGCTTAGGTTTTAGGTTGCTAGGGTTTGTGATTTAGATTTTAAATTTTATAAAAGGATTGTGTAAAAAAAATTTACACAGCTTGCATCAAAATAAAACCCTTGATATTTTCCATTAATATATATTTTTAACAATCTCTAGTTTAAATTCAACGGTCACGGACTCACGGGCATAATTTGAACCGGTTGCGACGTCCCAATAGTTTAATCACCTTATATGTAATTTACCCTATACTTTACATAGGGGCGACGTCCCAATCCCCTAGGAAAATTGTAACATTGGTCCTTTAATATTAGAAAATTTCAAATTTAGACACGGAAACTGTTATGCAGTTATAGATTCATATGGATCTGTGTTTTCTCGGTGGTTCCATTTGTAGCGTGCATTAATTTTACAGCATACCATCCATACAGCAGAGCGGGCAGCTGGAGAGCAGAAGCACCACTAATTTATTACTTTACACAGACGTTATACTTATTACCATCACCTAAATAATCTTCTCATCAAGTAGTGTATTTTTATAGTTTAATTATCGGTATCTGACTTAGGGTGGAACTAAAAATTTATAAAGGAGACTAAAATGAAAATTAAAAAAAAAATTATAAAAGGGCCAAGATGAAATTAAATTTTTTGAAGAGGGACATACTAAGTATTCACATACTTTGAAGGGATTATAGATGTAATTTTATATTTTTTCTAAAAAAAAATCTATCTTAATTAAAAAAAGTTGACGGACCAAACTTCCTTAAACCCCTATGTTCCGCCCCTAATCCAACTTATTAATCGACTAATCTGAATCAGGTTTTGTAAAAGTCCAATATAGAGTGACCCTAGCTCCCAATTCAGTTTTCTCATTTACAGTGTGAGGATTGAAATGTCTAACCATACTTAAAGGACCTAATGTCTCATTCTGCTAGACCAATTATTATTCGAACACGTCTTCCCTTAATAAACAAGAGTATCACTTGTTTATCGTCTTAAATTTGTTGCAAAATCACGTGAATCACTTAATGCAAACCCTCCTCGTTTTGTTATCCTTCAACTGTTTTTCATAAAAATAATCCGACACTGCTGTTAAGAGTAGCATCTATCGTAATAATTATATCATTTACTTTCTTCTCTTCTTCCTCCCCACCGCACCTTCATTGACCCTAGAAGGCAGGAGAAGATCATAGCGATGTCGTCGGAGAAAAGTTATTTGGAATCGACTGAGGCTCTGTTGACAGATGTTGGTCATCGCCGCCGTGACGATGGAGAGCGATGGTGGTGGTGGTGGAAGAGAGTTTTGGACGTGGAGGAGGCGAGGAGACAAGTGCTGTTTTCGCTTCCCATGATCGTCTCTAACGTCTCGTTTCTGTCGATAACTTTGGTGTCTGTCATGTTTGCCGGTCACCTTGGGGAGCTCCAGCTTGCCGGTGCAACGCTTGCTAATTCTTGGGCTACTGTCACTGGCTTCGCTTTCATGGTTAGTGCTTCGTTTCTCGATCTTCTATAAAATATATATTCTTTTAAATTTCTTCATTTTATTTGGTTGAATAGTATTACAATATAATATATATTCCTATTTTTTTAATTTAAATGGTAAATTTTACAAATAAAATTACTTGAATTTAAATATTTTAAGATGAATATCATATTTATTTTCCCTTATTGGGTTTAAATTTCTTTATTTGTTAAATCTTTTTCCTTGTGTTTGATATATTAATTTATAAATTTTATTGACAATCAAGATGAATTTATTAGATTGATTCGACTCATCACATTATTTATGGCCTCAACTAATAAGATTAACCTATCTCAATATACTCACTACCTACAGGTAGGAAAATAAGAAAATTTATTAAAAAATAAAATGAATAAATTTTATTACTGAAAATCTGAGATTGCAAATAATATAGTGAACCAAATTTATTTAATAATTTTTCATAACCAAGATATATTAATTTTCTCTTCTTTTGTCGACCACCCAACCGTTGAATTTGAAAGAAAAAAAACTTCAAACACCGATAACTCAAAAGGTGTCTGAAAATATGTGTTTGAACTCTCAAACGTTTCTGTGGGTTTTTACGTAATTTCCAAACGACATTAAAGAATTAACAGTTGAGCACTTAAAAGAACAAAAATTAAATATTTAGTGGCCAAAACAAAAACATGTATATCCCAAAATTTAAAGTAATGTAAAGACTAAACAAACCCGACTCATTTAATTTCTGCAACTTAGTTGTTGTTTTAAATCTAATAACATGCTTAAAATGCTAAATTACTTATTTTCAGAGAATTAATTTGATCTTCTCTCATTCTGGTTGTAGACAGGATTAAGCGGAGGTTTAGAAACACTATGCGGCCAAGGTTTCGGTGCAAAACTCTACCGAATGCTGGGAATTTACCTCCAATCATCCTGCATAATCTCATGTTTTTTCTCCATAATCATATCGATCTTATGGTTCTACACCGAGCCCATTCTCGTTTTGCTTCAACAAGATGCCCAGATTTCAAAAACCGCCGCTCTCTACATCAAGTACCTAATCCCGGGCTTATTTGCCTACGGTTTCGTTCAGAACATCCTCAGGTTTCTTCAGACGCAAAGCATTTTGGTGCCGCTGGTTTGGTTTTCGGTCATTCCGATGAGCATTCATTTAGGCGTTGCTTACGCCTTGGTGAATTGGACTGATCTGGGTTTCACCGGAGCTCCGTTGGCGGCTTCGATTTCGCTGTGGATTTCGTTTCTTTCGTTCTCGGTTTATGTGTTTTTCGCTAAGGAATTTGAGAAGACATGGGAAGGGTTTTCGTTGGATTCGTTTCGGTGCGTTCTTACGAACTTGAAGTTGTCCCTCCCTTCTGCCGCCATGGTTTGGTAAGTTACTTAATCATGAATTTCACTCTTCTATTCTATAAAAATCGAGAAGATAGTACTCTAATCCGCCGGGATTTGATCTAAAACTCAGAAATTAATCTAATTGTTGATAAACAAATGAACTTGAATTGTTGGTTTTTACTAATTTATCGCATATAAACTATTAAATTGTTGGTTTTTATTAATTCCTTGCATATAAATTGTTGAACTGTTGATATCTATGCCGATTACTAAAGTTTAGCAGTGATACTGGACTTAGAGTTCATAAAGTACTACGATCAAATGCTGACAAATTAAAATCGAGAGACTAATTTCTAAATTTTCATAAAGTAAAAGACTAAAAGGATGAGATTCGTAATTAAACCAGTTTTTAATTCCAAAGTTTTGATTGGAATTATTATTGCTTGAAACCTTACAAAATTGATCTTTGTCTTTTCCCCCAGTTTGGAATACTGGGCCTTCGAGCTTCTTGTGTTATTTGCAGGGTTGATGCCTAATTCAGAATTAAACACTTCATTAATTGCAATGTGGTAAGCAAAACATCCAATCCATCCCACTTGTTTGCCTGTTGATTTTCTTCATCTTAGTTTAAAGCTTTTGACATGGCGGAAACTTTTCTTTTTTTGAAGTGTAAATACAGAAGCAATTGCCTACATGATAACTTATGGCCTTAGTACTACAGCAAGGTGAGTGACATTATCCTTTTGAATTGTCATTCTTCCTCCATTTCCCCCAGAATTTGTAAATTATAATCATAAATCATATGACAGCACAAGGGTTTCGAACGAGTTAGGAGCAGGGCATCCAACTCGGGCCAAGAACGCCATGGCTGTCACCCTCAAGCTCTCGATCCTTCTTGCACTCGCGATCGTCCTTGTCTTGGCATTTGGTCATAATATCTGGGCTGCTTCCTTTAGTAGCAGTTCTTTAATCATCAACCAATTCGCTTCAATGACACCCTTTCTTTTAATCTCGATAACCATCGATTCCTTTCAAGGCGTCCTCTCAGGTACATTATAATTTGATATCGATTTTGTTCATCAATGGTGAATTCAAAGCATGGTTAAAACAATGATCAGTGAAGTTGGAAGTTCATAAATGTTGCAGGGGTGGCCAGAGGAAGTGGTTGGCAGCTATTGGCAGCATGGGTTAATATGGGGACTTTCTATTTCATTGGAATGCCAATTGCAGTTCTTCTCGCATTTAAATTCAAGCTTTATGCCAAGGTATATATATATAGAAAAGTCTATAAAATATCATCTCATGACCTCTATGAACTTTTGTGATACTTTGCATGTCATCAAATCTATATAATTGGTTATTAATTTACTCTAATTTCGTGGTTTATTTCTGTTCAGGGATTGTGGATAGGCTTAATTTGTGGTCTGTCCAGCCAAGCTGGTGTCCTCCTACTAATTAGTTTGTGTAGAAAATGGAGTAAAATTGAATTTTCAGAAGAAGTTGACAGAGAAACTAGAATTTTTGTTTAATTAGTCTTCTAGTAAAAACTGAAAAACTATACTGTGCTATCTACATTTGATCTTTTATTAATTCTTAAACATGGTTTATTTGATCTGTTTTTCAATATTTATAATAGATAGGAGTATTATCTCGTACACATTCGGTGGAAACTTTGTTTTCCCAAGTAGGGGTGAGCAAAACTTGACTCGACTCAAAAAATCGAATTTTTCGACTTGACTCAAAAAAATCGAATTTTTCGACTCGAGGCAAAAAAACTTGACTCGTCTTGATCGATTTGAAATTTCATAAACTCGACTCAAAAAATTTCAAATAAAGTTTGAGTTGTAAAATGAAAATTTGAATAACTCTAATAACTCGAAATTTTTAATAATTAATGGATTGATTTTTAAGTTTGAATCGAGTCCCTAAATTTTTCATGATATATATATATATATATATATGAAGAAATATATGCCACATATGTTTTCATATGAAGAACATATCTTATATGATTAGAGAAAGTAGTTTAAATTAGATCAAAATGCACTATATAATATGAGCTCCAAAATGGAGAAGGAAGGGAAAAAAAGCAAACTCCTCCCAGTTTCAACTTGGTTAAAGGTAGGGGTGTTAATAAAAAACCGAACCGATGTACCGTACCGAAAATCCCGAAAAACTAGACTAAATAGTAGGTAACCGAATCGAAAAATTTTAGTTGAAATGGTACGGTAATCGTACCGGTAAAATTAATAGTTAAACGGTACGGTAATTATTACATTTTTTTAAGAAACGGTTAACCGAAAAAACCGCCAATATTTAAAAAAAATATTATAAGATTTTAAACTTTTAGCCCATTCAATTAGCCCAAAGAAAAACTTTGTTAATTTTACTAAAATTTTGTCCCCTTTAATAAGCCCAAAGAAAAAGATTAAAAAAAACTTTGTTTTTTTTTAATTTTATAGCATCAATTTATATTATTGTGTAGAGTACAATACAATATTAGTTACCGACAAAGATAGTAATTCCATAATGTTTCACTAAATCTAAAATTTTCTTAATGTTCGATATAGATTCTAGCCTATTTTTGTTTATATACTCAAAATAGTATTTTGGTTTATTATTATATTGTCCATAATTGAAATTCGTACTGATTGCATGACAAAGCAGTATAGTTCTAGTTATATGTTATTCGAATATACCGACACTTGAAGAAATAACTTTTTGCTATATTATGCTCTTGAGAGCTAAAAAATATAACGTTATTTGTATTTTTCAAATAAAAATTAGACTACATAATAATAATTTTAAGCCATATTAATATGGAGTGAATATATACTGAATAAATGGTTAAAATTTATTTTTAACTAAAATTTAATTGCATGATCTAAAAATTAATATATTCTTGTTTCTACAAAAAAAATATTAATATTATTTTTTAAATTTTTCTTGTTTTACTAATTGTGTTATTTTGATTAACTACATATGGAATCTAGCGTTGGAAGTTATGATGCAGTGAATGTTAATTCAGGTTCTGATTTATTTGATGGTGTCGACATTATAAAAGATGATGATAAACTTGGAGAGCTTCCTCCAAAAATAAGTGAAAAGGCTACTGAAAAAAAAATAACTTAATTGTCCTGTAAGTGATTCTAAACCCACTATGAGGAAGAGAACATCACCTTATTGGACTCATTATGATGAAACCAGTAATCTTACTGTTGTTAAGTGCAAATATTGTTCTAAAGAGATTACAGCTAGCTCTGCAAATGGCACAAGTAGTTTAAAAAATCATACATTAAGGTGTAAAAAATTTCCTGCCAACTTGAATAAGAAACAAAAATTACTTGATTTTGAGTGTAAACAAATTGTTAACGATGACAGAACTGTTGGCATTGTTAATATTCCAAAGTTGTGGGTGTTTGATAATGAACTTGCTAGGAAAGCTCTTACTAGAATGATTATTGTGGATGAGTTGCCCTTTAGTCATGTAGAACATGAAGGTTTTCGTCAATTTTGCAAAGTCATGAATCCTAAATTTGTTGTCTCTTCTCGTTCAACTGTGACTAGAGATTGCTATGGCTTGTTTATTGATGAGAGGAAGCAATTAAAAAATGTCTTGAATAGTTTGACTTCAAGAGTTTGTCTTACTACCGACACTTGGACTTCAGGTCAGAATTTGAGTTATATGTACCTTACTTGTCATTTTATTGACAATGATTGGAAATTGCAGAAAAGAATAATTAATTTTTGTCCTATTGCTGGTCATAGTGGTGAAATCATTGGTAGGGCTGTTGAGAAATACTTGATTGATTGTAATCTAAAAAATATTTTGACTCTTACAGTAGACAATGCTAGTTCGAATGTCTTGGAAATCCAATACTTAAAAAGAAGGGTTAATTATTGGGGGAGAGGTGTACTAGAGTCTAAATATTTAGATATGCGATGTGCTGCTCATGTTTTGAATTTAGTCGTAAATGATGGTTTAAATGAAGTTAGTGTATCTGTCTCGAGGATTCGTACTGCTGTGAAATTTGTGAGGTTATCCCCAGCTAGACTTGCTCAATTCAAAGCTTGTATTGTAGAAGAAGGATTGCCAAATAAACGTCTTATGTGTTTAGATGTTGATACAAGATGAAATTCTACTTTTTTTATGCTTGAAAGTGCATTGAAACTTAGAAAAGCATTTGATAATTTAGAATTTAAAGGTGGACAATATGTTAGAGAGTTTAAGAAGTTTGGTGGTCCACCTATGGATGATGATTGGAATCATATTGCTGGTTTGCTTCCGTTTTTGAGTATTTTTTATGATGCTACTTTGAAGATGTCTGCTTCTCTTTATATGACTGAAAATTGTTATGTACCTGAGATTTATGATGTTGAATTTTTAATTATGACTATTGCAACAATGAGGATGGCAATGTAAGAAACATGGCACAAAAAATAAAACTCAAATATGATAAGTATTGGGCAAATGTTGATAATATCAACATTTTGTTGTTTGTTGCACTAATTTTGGATTCTAGACATAAATTACAATATGTTGAATGGGTTATCAAAGGTTTTTATTATTCGAAAAGTGCCACAATACTGTGTTCGAAGGTTAAGGTTATTTTCCGTGAATTATTTGAAATGTATGCCTCCTCTCTACATCAGCCAGTGAAGAATGCATCTGTTTCTTCTTTCACTTATTTCACACCTTCTTCAGGTACTAGTTTTCAACCTTCTGGCCATTTTGGGGTAGACTTGATGCCCAACAACTTTTGACATTGAAATACAATATGAAAAAAGGTACATTTGGAGATATTGAGAAAAAGAATGAACTAAAAAAATACTTATCTGATTATTGTGAACCAATTGAGCCCAATTTTGATATTCTGGGATGGTGGAAGGATCAACAAAGAAGGTATCCTACTCTTTGTAAGATGGCGAAGGATCTACTTACTATTCCCGCTTAAACAGTTGCATCCGAGTCTGCCTTTAGCATAGGAGGTCGAGTTTTAGATTCTTTTCGCACTTCATTAACTCCTAGAATGGTGGAAGCGCTAATTTGTGCTCAAAATTGATTGCGGACATCTCATGTTCCTCTTTCAATTGAAGAAAATTTACTTGCATTAGAGGAGTTGGAAGATGGTAAGTTTAATTTTGTTTTGTTTTTATATTCATGTTTTGTTTTTATGTACAAAACACTAATTGTTATAAAAATTTCTATTATGCAGAAATGAAGGATTTGACACTAGAACAACCTGCATTTGTGATTGATGAATTATTTTCTATCATTGAAGAGTGAAGACAGAAGAACGAACATTTTTATAATTATTTTAGATTTTTTAATTCAGAATTTTTAGGTTTTATTTTTCTTTATAAAACCGTGAATAAAGGGAAAGAAATAGATATTTTTCTATTACATTTTTTATTCATTGTTAATTCACTGGCAATATTATTTGCTTGACACTTTTAGTTTGCTATTTTATAAAGAAAAATTCAATTTATTGTTGGAGTTGTTGATTCAATTGTTGATGTAAAACGGTTCATGGTTAACCGAGTAACCGTATCGAGTAAACCGGTTAATCGCTTAAGCGGTATCCGACTTAAACGAGACGATAATGGTTCATCAAAATGTCGAACCGAGAATTTTGGTAACCGTACCGATAAGCTATGACGGTACAGTTAACCGTTCATGAACACCCCTAGTTAAAGGCATGATGCCTTCTCAAAGATGTTGAGTCTTCACAAGTATAAGATACTCTCATCATGGTTGTGCACCTTGCTTTAAGGTTTTATTTTTCTTTATAAAACCGTGAATAAAGGGAAAGAAATATATATTTTTCTATTACATTTTTAATTCATTGTTAATTCACTGGCAATATTATTTGCTTGACACTTTTAGTTTGCTATTTTATAAAGAAAATTCAATTTATTGTTGGAGTTGTTGATTCAATTGTTGATGTAAAACGGTTCATGGTTAACTGAGTAACCGTACCGAGTAAACCGGTTAACCGCTTAAGCGGTAACCGACTTAAACGGGACGGTAATGGTTCATCAAAATGTCGAACCGAGAATTTTGGTAACCGTACCGATAAGCTATGACGGTGCAGTTAACCGTCCATGAACACCCCTAGTTAAAGACATGATGCCTTCTCAAAGATGTTGAGTCTTCACAAGTAGAAGATTCTCTCATCATGGCTGTGCACCTTGCTTTACCAGTTTGCTGAGTAGATTTCGAGTCACTGCTTTGTCGCTCTCATCCTCTTTTATCGGCCTTTTATGCTTTCCTATTTTGAATCTTTCTACTAACGTTGCCATTAACTTCAGAAGCCAAACTTTGTCCCTTTTGGAAAGAGCCTTTAAACCCCTTCTTTCCCCTCAACCAATTACCTTTTCAAGATACATTTTCAGTTTAACTATGGCATTAATATCCCCAACAGACAAGGAATGACGTGATGCTGTCTCGGATCACACACACCAATATTTGTCGGCCATAGAGAGTAAGGATAGTGACGCCCTCAAATCATTAGATCTAAATGAAGATGGAGAAGTTAACTTTGCAATTAAGAATCAAGCTCTGGTAGGGAAGATCATCTTCGATTCAGTGGCTAAACATTTCACTCTAAACGTCTTCCTCGGGAAAGCATGGAAATGTCCTAACTTGGAGTGCCACGACCTGGGAAACAACACTTTTCTTTTCGTGTTTCAATCGTCGGAAGACAGGTTGCGAATCCTTGGGAACAGACCTTGGGCGGTCTAAGACCACCTTCTTATTCTCAAGAAATGGCTCCCAAAAGTGGCCTTCGAAGAACTTAATTTCTCGCTAGAAGAGTTTTAGATACAAATCCACAACTTGTCCTTGTCCCTGATCACCCAAGAAAATGTTAAAAAGATAGGGAATCTATTTCCCAAGTGTTTTGGCTCCAATCTGAATGACAAAAGCAAGGTAAAATGAGATGGCCAACTAAGCTTGCGAGTTGTTGTCAGGGTGGAAGACCCGCTGAGAACGTGATTCATGCTTAATAGGCTAAAATTCAAGCCCCTTGAATTTTTTTTCAAATATGAACGTTTGCCCAAATTCTGTTACAAGTGCGGAAGAATCGGCCATGGCGAGAAGGAGTGCTGGCACGACACCAGGCTATTCAAAACTTCCGAAAAGTATGACCCCTGGCTTAGAGCTTCTCCAACTTGGGAGAAGAAATCAATGAAAATGGTGAATCAATCTCGCCGGAAACCCTCACCAGACATTACTCTCCGACATGCTCCATCGCCGGGCACAACAAGCAACATTGATGGACTCGAGAAACAAGGCTGCAAATCCAATGACACCTCGTTTACTCCCCCCGAGGGTACGAGGTTCTCAACCCCAACAAGTATTGTAAATGTTTCTCCACTTGAACAAGCCACTGCCGAAAAGGAATGAAAGGGAAAGTGGTTAATGCCTTTAATAGAAAGCCTTCAGTTGACTTTCAGCTCGCCAATGCCAACAATGTCAACTCAATCCCTATAAAGTCTAAGGTTTCAGATAATGCAGCATGACATTTCTTTGTCCAATCCAATCAGCCGGCCTTCAACCTGAGGAGATGCTTAGCAACTTGCTAATCGAAGGGGTGGGTAAGCTAGAGGTCTCAAATAAGCACAAACGGAAAAGAGATGAGACTGTTGAAGATTCAATCTTTGTGACTAAAAGAAGAGAGATCTGGAGCTACATCAATGATGAAAATTTTCAAATCTCACCAGGTAATTGGGGAGCCAACAGTTTCAAAGAAGTTGCAAATGAGGATGTATTGAAGATTGCCCTATTCCCAGGCTCCTTCACAAACACATCTCCCATCATCAATAACATTGAAAAACGAAGAAGAGGCTTTTCTTATGGAGTTAATCGTCTAACGTTAATCAAACAAGCCGCTAGGAGGAAGCATGCAATGGAAAGGACAAAGATAATGCTTGATCGAGTGAGAATTGTGGAGTTGGGAATCGATCTCTTTGGGGGAAAATCACAAAGATGGCGTCCATGTTTGTCGATGACAATTGCTCCCTCAATGAAGAGATTGTGCTGAGTGATGATGAAGTTTCCACTTCAAAGGAACTGGCCATACCCCTGGTGAACCAAGCAAATTCATGTTTGATCAAGCGGATAGCTTTCTAGGGAGCTATCCGTAGCTACCATGATCCGACTGTGCTGGCCCTCTTTCATTTAGAAGGTATGAAAGAGGGCGAAACGTCCCAAGCCTTCCCCTATGATCATTTGGTTCTACCAAAGGCCTACTGATCCAAGGTCTCTATGTTTCAAGGTTGATTCTCCTGTAGGATACAGGTTAATGCTTAAGAATTTGGAGGTTGCTGGTGTCTCCTCCTTTGCTTTTCGCTTGCTGAAGTTTGGTCAGACGCCTTTCCCGTCCCAGTTGACAAGACCTTCGTCGGACGGCGAAAGACCCTACTTTCGGATGGAGCTCTCACTAAAATTTTGAGATAATATTTTTTGTCCAGCTTCAAGAAAGGCGTTATGTTATCCGTTCATTTTGTTGTTTTTCATTTTTTCAGTCAAGAGCCTGTATGCAGGTCTCTTTGGTGTCATGGCTGTTGCCATTGAAGGGGGTTATCCCAGTGTTTCGGCGTGCTCTGCCAGCCCCTTTGCCTTTGTTTGTTATCTTGGTCTAGGTCTCATTGAACGTGGTTGCATGCATGTGCATGCGTGTTTGCACGTTTGTAGCGTCCTATGGTATTTGTATCTCATGTGGTGTTAATAATGCAATTTATCTTCTTTCGATAAAAAATGTACTATATAATATGATACATAATTATAATTAAATTTGTATAGGAACTTGAAAACTCGAACTCGGCTCGAATAAAAAAAAATTAAATAAAATTTGAGTTGTAAAATATAAGGCGTCAACTAGAATAACTAAATTTTTTTTTACTCGACTCGATCGAACGCTCACCCCTATCCACAAGTGCCTTAATTTTAGGTTTATGATTTCAGTTCATGGTTTAGAGTTTAGGGGTTTTAGCGTAAAGGTTTAGAATTTAGGCTCAATGGTTAGAATTTAGGGTTAGAATTTAGAGGCTAGGGTTTAGATTTTAGGGTAATATGGTTAGGGATTGAGGTTTTAACTTATAAACCCTAAATTTTAACCGTTAACCCAAAATTCTATCAATAGCTCTTAAATTTAAAAGTCCTACTGTTGAGTTGTGTGGTGCTCGATTCGTTCAACCGATTATGCTCACCAAGTGGTGGAGAGGTGGATATTTGGGTGGAAGGGTTTAAGAAGCTAGAAAGAATAAAGACACAATGATTTTAGAGTGGTTCGGCCTTCTAACAAGCACCTACATCCACTACCTTAGCTCCCCACTAAGGATTTCACAATCAATCCACTAATTGATCCGTCCCCTTTTCTAGGCTTAGGAGGAAACCCTTACAACCAATCAAGCTTTCTACCCAAAGCCTTGATTGAAACCCTCTTTACAAGAGATAAAACAAAGCAAACTTGTAATCCTCTAATAGGAGTTTGTTTGCACAAATAAGCACTCACCCAAACCTAGAACACTTGAGCAAATTTGACAATTTTGGCTCACTAGTGTTTGTCTATACAAGAATTGACAATTTAAGTGCTAAGACAAATTCTTGATCATTTGATGTTTGACAATATGAGCATTAGTCTTCTCTTGATGCTTGGAGGTCCCTTTTATACTCCCAATTTAGTTTATAGCCGTTTAGGACCGTTGGGGTTGAAATAGAGTCGTTTGAGCCTTTAATTCCCTCCATAAATGCAGTTCTGCAGCTCCCCATTTCGAAACACTTGAGCCTGTTTCGAAACACCCTCAATATAGAAAGAGCCGTTGCAGTCTGTCAGGGTACCCGTTTCGGAACACCCCCTTGCCGTTTCGGAACGCGTTTCAGAACGCTATAGCCCGTTCCGAAATGACCTGCATTTAAAAGTTAGTTGGGAAAGAGCCGTTGGGGATTATGACCGTTGTGGTCAGTGCCACGTGGGCGTATCGAAACGGCCTAGCCCGTTTCGAAACGCTGGGCAAAAATGCTGTCCATAGAGAGCCCGTTTCGAAACACGTTTCGAAACGTTTTGGCTACTGGAGGCACCTGTTTCGAAACGCCCTAAGGTGTTTCGAAACACTGGGACAGTTTTGTGAAAATTGGCCTTTGAAAACATAAGAAAACCTTTTTAAAGACATCCCTAAACTTGTTTGGACTTTGGAAATGTTTTAAATACTTTTTAAATTAGTCCAAATTATTTTTCAATTATTATATCAAAACCTTTTAGTTCCACAATCTCCCCATTTTTGATATAATAAAATCACTTGAAAAATTGTTTGGGATTCTCCCCTTTAACTTTAAAAATGTGAATAAGAGATTAAAGTTTTAATTCAAATAAAGCTCCCCCTTATTCAATTGAAAATTCAATTTTTCAAACCATTTCTCCCCCTTTTTGTTATATCAAAAAGATTTAAAACATTTAAGCTTAAAAATAACACTAGAGGTAAAATTTGAAAAAAATATGAATTTTGGTTTTAAAAATGGCTCCCCCTTACTTAAGGCATCATTGAAATGTTAGTCCATCATAAATGATCATCTAGTTGAATTTAAACTAAGAAATAAACAAATGAAAGCACAAAACAACTAGAAATTTTACCGACACTTGAACTCAAGGTAGGATGTGAAGCCTTCCTTCTTCAAGTGTTTTTCCTTGTGTGCATGGAGCTCCCCCTCAATGTTTAACTTGTTGAACATCTCCATCACACCTAACAAAAGACAATCAAGTAACTTTTGGTATCCAAATTGCTTTGGATCCATGAACGTTAGTAGCACAAATTTTTGACCCCTTAGGAATCCATTTTTCAATGTCATCCTTTTTAATTGAAGTGGTTAGTCCTTTTGGGACCCAAACACTTCTGAAACATTTACCATTTTTAAATCTAGGGGCACTAGATTGTCTAACATAAAAATTTGATTTTCCAAAATTGTTTTTCTTTTCAAGCTCTTTGGAAATCAAATCTTTTTCTTCTTGAACATTTTGAAGCAATTTTTGTAAATTAAAACATTTTAATTCAAACTCTTCAAGTTTTGCTTCAAGTTCAAATTTGGTTTTAGAAAGCAAATCATTTTGAATTTTCAACTTTGAAACCAATTTTTTGTTTTTCAAAATGTGGCTTTTAAAATCTAAAACCAAATCATC
Organism: Hibiscus trionum; assembly: GCA_030270665.1. Classification (NCBI taxonomy): domain Eukaryota; kingdom Viridiplantae; phylum Streptophyta; class Magnoliopsida; order Malvales; family Malvaceae; genus Hibiscus; species Hibiscus trionum. Next base: position 11,403,186 of record BSYR01000056.1, read on the forward strand.
ATAGGCATCTTGTAATTCATCAAAGGAATAAGAACATGAAGTAGATGAATTAGAAGTTACCCTTGAATCTTCTTCGATGGCCATAAGGTAAAGGTTGGCTTGTTCATCGTCGGTGGAGTCTTCATCACTCCAAGTAGCCAAATGTGCCTTCTTCTTATGGCTTGAAGTGCTTGCCCTCTCCTTTCTCTTAGGTTCTCGTTCAAGCTCTCTCAAGGCTTTCTTCATGAACGGGGCACACTTCTTGAAGAGATGAACTATCTCTTCTTCTTCATCCTCCTCTTCACTTGAGTAGACATGATTGCAAGTGGAGGATTTGAGAGCCATGGCACTTGCATTGATGCCAAGCCCTTTGAGTTTCTTCTCTCCCATAGCTCTAATTTCTTCCCTTTTCTTCTCCTCTTCCTTGTTCTTCTTCATAATTTGATGAGTGAGAAGAGACCCCATAAGTTCATCAAGCTTCAAAGTCATCAAATTTTTGGCTTCGATGATGGCGGTCCTCTTTGAGTCCCAAGACTCGGGAAGTGAGTAGATGAGATTTCGAACAAGCTTTTCTTCCGGGATGGCTTCTCCAAAACCTTTAAGACCGTTGGTGATGGTGGAGAACCTATCAAACATCTTCTCGATGTTCTCTTCCGGATCCATTTTGAAGTTCTCATACTCCAAGGTTAGGAGCCCAATCTTGGTCTCCTTGACTTCATTTGTCCCCTCGTATGTGACTTCAAGCTTGTCCCATACCTCCTTGGCACTCTCACAAGAAGACATCTTCTCATAGATGGATGGACCAAATGCACAAAATAGAATGTGCAAGGCTTTGCAATTTAGCTCCATCTTCTTGCGATCGTCGGCACTCCACTCCGCTTTACTTCTTTGAGGCACGAATGGACCATCTTCAACTATGTCCCATAGCTTGTAATCTCTTGACTTCAAGAAGAATTTCATCTTTGTCTTCCAATGGGCATAGTGGTCTCCATCAAAGAAAGGCGGTTTGTCGATTGATTGTGCCATTTGAGCCGGTTGATGAACTAGTGATCGAGCTTGCCGGATCTTCTCAATAGGATGTGAATCCCCTTCGATTGAGCCAAGCTCTGATACCAATTGTTGAGTTGTGTGGTGCTCGATTCGTTCAACCGATTATGCTCACCAAGTGGTGGAGAGGTGGATATTTGGGTGGAAGGGTTTAGGAAGCTAGAAAGAATAAAGACACAATGATTTTATAGTGGTTCGGCCTTCTAACAAGCACCTACATCCACTACCTTAGCTCCCCACTAAGGATTTCACAATCAATCCACTAATTGATCTGTCCCCTTTCTAGGCTTAGGAGGAAACCCTTACAACCAATCAAGCTTTCTACCCAAAGCCTTGATTGAAACTCTCTTTACAAGAGATAAAACAAAGCAAACTTGTAATCCTCTAATAGGAGTTTGTTTGCACAAATAAGCACTCACCCAAACCTAGAACACTTGAGCAAATTTGACAATTTTGGCTCACTAGTGTTTGTCTATACAAGAATTGACAATTTAAGTGCTAAGACAAATTCTTGATCATTTGATGTTTGACAATATGAGCATTAGTCTTCTCTTGATGCTTGGAGGTCCCTTTTATACTCCCAATTTAGTTTATAGCCGTTTAGGACCGTTGGGGTTGAAATAGAGTCGTTTGAGCCTTTAATTCCCTCCATAAATGCAGTTCTGCAGCTCCCCGTTTCGAAACACTTGAGTCTGTTTCGAAACACCCTCAATATAGAAAGAGCCGTTGCAGTCTGTCAGGGTACCCGTTTCGGAACACCCCCTTGCCGTTTCGGAACGCGTTTCGGAACGCTATAGCCCGTTTCGAAACGACCTGCATTTAAAAGTTAGTTGGGAAAGAGCCGTTGGGGATTATGACCGTTGTGGTCAGTGCCACGTGGGCGTATCGAAACGGCCTAGCCCGTTTCGAAACGCTGTGCAAAAATGCTGTCCATAGAGAGCCCATTTCGAAACCCGTTTCGAAACGTTTTGGCTACTGGAGGCACCTGTTTCGAAACGCCCTAAGGTGTTTCGAAACATTGGGACAGTTTTGTGAAAATTGGCCTTTGAAAACATAAGAAATCCTTTTTAAAGACATCCCTAAACTTGTTTGGACTTTGGAAATGTTTTAAATACTTTTTAAATTAGTCTAAATTATTTTTCAATTATTATATCAAAACCTTTTAGTTCCACACCTACACTTAAACCCCTAAACCCTAAATAGAATCTTTAAATCCTACAACTAAAGTTTGTGGTTGCTTTTAAAAAGTGTGGTGAAAAAAGTGATTTTCAAACTAACTGTTGAAAAGTAGTTTTAAAAAACTGGTTAGTGTTTGTCATTGAAGTCAAAAAGTGATTTTCATGAGATAAAAAGTCTATTTTAGACATGATATTAAAAAGTAAAAGTAAATTTGGGTGATTGTTCAATTTAATTAATGTTATGATTTATGAAATAAATCAATTTCAATTATAATAAAAAATATTTTTTATAAAATTTAATTTGAAAATATAAATTACATTCTAGATTATATACGGACATACCACTTACACATTAATAATAAATATAAAATAAAGTACAAATAAAACATTTTATTCTCAATATAAATATTATAAAATATATATTATTTTACAATTATGTATGCATAAACATTATTTTAACAGTAAATTATTGTAACATCCAAAAAAATACCATAGAAGAAATTATAAGAAAATAAAAAGAAAAGTGTAAACATTTTGGTTAAGCTTAGTGAAATTATAAGATTTAAGTATTAAAATGAATAATTATAAAGTGATAGATTAAAAAAAAAGACATACATGTGTAATATGTATAAAGAAAATGTGATTTATTATATGTATATAAGTTTAATGAAATGAACAATGTAAGTTAATACATATACATATAATATACCCGGTGGATCATTAGGATAATTATCTATGTATATATATGTATAATATAATATAATAATAATAGTAATAAAACAAAAGGTTAGGGGAAAATTTGGTGGAAATTTGGTAGAGTTAGGCAACCTAATCCTACTAACCAAATTAATCATTTCCCACCACTTTCCTTCATCTATTTCTTCCACCATCCCTCCACCGATTACTCAACCCTTCTAGCTAAGTAAACCATACATTCACACACACTTACAAACACAAAATTGAGAGGAAAACCAGAGAGCTTTAAGTGAAGAAGACAAGGGTTGCATAGCATAGAAATTGAGTTAGAAAATTCAAGGAAAAATCGAAAGTAAGTAGCTCTCTCTCTATAGTTTTCGAATATGTTAAAATCTTTAATAGATCAATGGTTTTAATGCCTTTAGAAAATCATGAAAGTGATGATACTAAAGGTTATGCTGCTGGAAAATTTTAAGAACACAAGAAACCTCAAGAAATTTTGAAGGATAAAAGCTTATGAACATGCAAGAGTAAATATGGACAGATTTAGTAGTTATAAGAACATGCAACTTTAGAAAATTGTAGAAAATTAATTAGTGGGAATTTCGTGATGAATTTTTGATATGTTCTACTTTGACATGTCTAAAGTGATAGAAAAATTATAAATCTGAGTTTTGATCATTGTAGTGAAATCTGGAAGCTTAATACGAACAGCATGTAAAACTGTCCTGCACTGTTCTTAGATGGACAGTGAACTTTAGAAAATTGTAGAAAATTCACTAATAAGATTTTAGTGATGAAATTTTGATATGTTATACTTTGACATGTCTAAAATGGTAGAAAAATTGTAAAAGGGATTTTTGATGACTGTGGTAAAATCTGGAAACCCATTTCGAACAGCATACAAAACTGTCCAGTAATGCTCTTAGCTGGACAGTGAACTTTGTAAAATTGTAGAAAATAATCTACTAGGAGTTTCGACCTAAATTTTTGATATGTTAAAATTGGGTATGTTAATTGAATTGAGGAACAAACGGTGTTCGATTTGGAGTTGTGTACAGAAAATAAGAAATTAATTAAATTAGGTGGTCAGAAATGTGTATAAATGAAAAGAAGAAAAATTAAAAATTTGTGAATTATTAAAGATGTAAAATTGGATTAAATGGAGTGTTAATAAATTGATTAACAATCTGTAAGATGTGAAATCCACCAATTTTAATGATCAATTTGAAAGTTTAAGTGATTAATTAAAGAAATTAGGAAAATGGAAATTAGTCTTATCGAACCGTAAAAGTATAGGGACTGTTTTGAATAAAAATGCAAAATTCAGTCTCTAATTGCATAAATTGAATTCTGAAAAATTATTATTTGCTTGGCTTAAATGCCTTAGATCCTAGAAGTGAAAGGGTAGAAGAAGAAATTGCACCGGGATCGGCTTCTGATCGAGCGAAGGGCGTTCGGATCCAAAACTAGCTCGGCGAACAGTGAGTGAAACGATTTTTAGAGTTGGGATTAGAGTCCCAACTGCCTTAATTTGATTTTTAAGTTATGATAAGCATGCAAATTGGACTAATTAATTATTCGATTTTAGTAAGGGAAGAAGGAATAATGGAATTCGGATTTTATGCTTGTGTTATGCGATTTCGTGCATATGTGATTGAAATTAAATTGATGATTGATATGTTTGATTCCGAATCTGATTTTTTGGTTAATCTTACTGTTTTGGATGAATTAATCATGCTGATTATTGGAAAATTATTGTGATATTGATTTCTTGTGGAAACAATGAAGTTGTGATATAGTATGTGAGTATGCAATGCTCTTACATGTTATAATTATGTTTGATAAGTTCAATTGAGTGTTGAACTATGAAATGAAATTCTGAATTATATGATATGAGTTTGGATCGTTCGAATGCTGATATGAAATATGTGAATTGAGCTTGTAAATGTTTATATGATCATGTGTGATAACATGTTATTGGAATTTGAATTATAAGCAATTAATCGAAGGGATTAATTAAGAATTTCTGAAAATTTGATTGATTATGTATCTGATTAAATTAAAGATTTAAATGCAAAGCCCTTGGTGTGTACAGTCTGTTTAGGTAGTACGGCTAGCCTAGAGTCTGAGCTCAATAAGAAAATCGGTACGTTAGTGTACTCGATATTGTGGTACGTAAGTGTACCTTCTTGCTTAATGTCTGCGGACATTATGATATGTTATATGTGATACGATTTGGTACGTGGTACCTTTACATGGTGAATTTGATTCACAACCTCTGTTATATGTGACTTGATTACCTATCATACTCTACTATCCAAGGCATTGCTAAATGAATTAAATGAACAATTTAAGGAATGTAATCTGAAAATTGAAAGTAAATTCATGAAATTGGTTGTTGGATCATTTGAATGAAATATTGAATTTCATGATTTGCTATTATTGATATGCTATGAAACTTTAATTGTGATAATTTGATAATTGGAAGTTAATTCAGGTTTCATGGCTTGTATGTGTATTCATGATATGAATGATATGTAATCACTTGCATGTATTCGAATAGAATTACATGATTCCTTGGTGTTTATATTCGAATGGTTTCTATGGTGCACTATTAATTGTGGATTGATTATATTGCTTGAATCATTCAAATGAGCTAATGTGCAAAGTGAAATTTAATTGTTTGATCATAATGTTTAAATTGGAAACCGAATAGAATAGGGTTTCCTCACTAAGTACGAGAAGTACTTACCACTCGAACCTTTCCTTCCTTCCCCTAAATTTCAGGTTCTAGCATCGTTGACCTCTACCTGTATTCTACTCGTACGAAGCTTAAGTATGATTTTCCCTGTCTTTGTCATACTCGTGATGGGTGGCCTAGCGTTCAGCATGTTAGTTCAATTTGGCCTGATGGTTATGTTCATGAACTATTTCTTTAGTATTGTATAAATTCATAAGAAATCTCCCTACATTTTGATATGTAATTAAGGGAAACTAAAACACTATGGATGTTATTATCGGATATGATATATATATATGTGTGTGATGATGAAGTATGTCCATGGGATAATCGAATGTGAAAAGAAATTAAAATAGATGTATTCGGAAAAAAAAATATCACACGAAAAAATTATTAACCCACTTCCGCTGCCTAATACGATTCCGTCACATGTTAACATAACGCTCCTTGCCCCTAATCCGGGTGAGGGGTGTTATATAAAGTGGTAATCAGAGCTTTTTAGGTTAAGTCCTAAAAAATTTAATCGAGTCTGTATGCATCTGCATTGTTTAGGTATGCCACCCATGTATTGTATGATAAGATATCTATACTGAGCTTTCTGATCTTCTGTTATTTGACTGAATGATAGAATATGACGAACCCAAAAGACCCAAAGAATGGGAGCTCGCACGAATCTTCGAGCGAAGGTGAAAGTGTGAGATTGGGTGATAATTCTCCTACTCGAACTGAAACTCCGAGAAAGGAGAGAAACAAAGAGCCTGCTCAGACTTCTGAACAAATTGCCAAAAAGCCTGCTCAAGTCACTGAACGGATCCCTACAGAGCCTGTTCAGAACACAGAACAACTTCCACCTGAAAATCCTATGGTTCAGTCTGCCCAAAAGGAATGTCTCCTCAGCATGAAGGAGATGTTCAATCAACTTCTGACAAATCTGAAACAAGAGCAACCTGCTGTTTCTGTCTCTACTGCACCTAGCAGAGCACCGATAGATAAGCTTTCTCAACATCGAGCCTACACTTTTACTGGTGCTAATGAAGAAAGACCAGAAGATGCAGAGTACTGGCTTGAAAACACCACCAAGGTGGTAACCCGACAATTACAGTGCTCTGATGAACACAAATTGGAGTGTGCTGTAGCTCTGTTAGCTGATGAAGCTATGAATTGGTGGGAAACCACTACTCTTACTGTTCCGAATGAATTGGTGACATGGGAATTCTTCCTCGAAGAGTTCAAAAAGAAGTACATCAGTGAACAGTACTTAGCTGAAAGAAGAAAGAGATTCTTGCACCTTAAACAAGCCAACCGTCCTATTGAGCAGTACGTTGCAGACTTTTGCAAGTATTGCAAATATGGTGCAGAATACATCAAAACTGAAGCTGATAAATGCCGAATGTTCATTGAAGGCATGAATGATGAACTGAGTCCAATCTTCACTGCTTTGGGAATCAATGATTTCCAGAATCTTGTTAATCGGGCTATTGCAACTGAAGCTAGAATGAAAGCTGCTGAAAAGCGAAAAGGGGGCAATAGACCTGACAAAAAGCAGAAACAAGATGACAAGTCTCAATGGCAGTTCAAGAAGCCCAAATTTCAGAAAGAAGGGTCTTCTAATTTCACTTCTGCTCCGAGGAGCAATTATACTTCTAAACCAGCCACAATGATCAGATCCTCAGTACCTACAATGTCTGTTAATAGTTCGGGAAATTCTGAAAAGATTCCTCCTTGCAAGTTCTGTCAGAAACCACATCGAGGTCAGTGCAGACTTCAGGCAAATCTCTGTTATGCTTGTGGTGGTGATGATCACTACATCAAAGATTGTCCTCAAAAGCATGAATCTATGCCAACTTGTAACACTGCAGTTCCTAGTCCGACATCCTCTAATCGGATTAGGAATGCCAAGTCAGCCCAGCCGAGTTATCAGAAGAAAGGCAAGGGTACGTATTCCAATGCTACTACTCATCAGGAATCTCGAGCACCTGCTAGAGTTTACCACATTCGTGGTAGAGATGATGAAGAGTCTCCTGAAGTGATTGCAGGTACCGTTGAGCTAAACTCACATCATGTTTATGCTTTAATAGATTCAGGATCCACCCATTCATTCACATGTCTATCTATAGTGAAAAGGTTGAAATTAGAACCTAAAAATGTGAAAACAAGTCTGATAGTCTCAAACCCTTTAGGAGGAACTTCGAATATAAACCTAATATGTAGAAATTGTTCATTGCATATTAGTAATTTGCCATTCCTTATTGATCTCTACATATTACCCTCCTGTGAGTTCGATCTAATTCTGGGTTTAGATTGGTTAAGTAAACATGAGGCTTGGGTAGATTGTCAAAATAAAAGACTGTATCTTTAGGGTTTAGGAAAGGAATCCATACTCCTAATTGATAAAAAGCCCACTTCTATTTTTGCATCCATGGTCTTACGAGATCAAATTGAATTTGGAATGTCTGAAATACCTGTTGTTTCTGAATTCATTGATGTATTTCCCGAGGAACTACCTGGTCTCCCTCCGACTAGAGAAGTTGAATTCGGGATTGAAGTACAGCCTGGCTCAAATCCGGTGTCTATCACTCCGTATCGGATGGCACCTCTTGAGTTAAAAGAATTGCAAAAGCAACTTCAAGAGCTTCAGGACAAGGGTTTCATTCGACCCAGCACTTCTCCTTGGGGTGCACCTGTTCTATTTGTAAAGAAGAAGGATGGAACAATGCGTCTTTGCATTGACTACCGTCAATTGAACAAGATCACAATCAAGAACCGATATCCGCTCCCAAGAATAGAAGATCTGTTTGATCAACTTAGGGATGCTTCAGTATTCTCAAAGATCGACCTGCGATCTGGATACTATCAAATGAGAGTCAAAGAGGAGGATGTATCAAAAACAGCCTTCCGAACTCGTTATGGCCACTATGAATTTCTGGTAATGCCTTTCGGATTGACAAATGCTCCGGCGGCATTCATGGATCTCATGAATAGAGTATTCAAGCCCTATCTTGATAAATTTGTCGTCGTCTTCATTGATGACATTTTGATCTATTCTCGCAACAAAGAAGAACATGCTGATCATCTTCGCATTGTCTTGCAAACTCTCCGGGAACGCCAGTTATTCGCAAAATTTTCCAAGTGCGAGTTCTGGCTATCGGAAGTCTCTTTCCTTGGACATGTAATTTCTGCAGAAGGAATTAAAGTTGATCCGAAGAAAATTCAGTCAATCATGGATTGGCGACCTCCCAGAAATGTCAGTGAAATACGAAGTTTCCTTGGTCTTGCTGGTTATTACAGAAGGTTTGTCAAAGGGTTTTCCTCTATAGCCTTACCTTTGACTAAACTTCTTCGTAAAGATCAACTGTTTGAATGGTCTGACAAGCAACAGAGAAGCTTTGACCAACTCAAAGCAGCCTTGACTCATGCCCCAGTTTTGATCCAACCAGAACCGGGCAAGGATTATATTATATACAGTGATGCTTCACATGCGGGTCTTGGATGTGTTTTAATGCAGGGTGATAATGTGATAGCTTATGCTTCACGCCAACTGAAATCTCATGAATTGAACTATCCAACGCATGATCTCGAACTTGCTGCAATTGTGTTTGCTCTTAAAATATGGAGACACTACTTGTACGGTGAGAAATGTTACCTGTTCACTGATCATAAGAGCTTAAAGTATCTCCTAACTCAGAAAGATCTGAATTTAAGACAACGCAGATGGATGGAGTTATTGAAAGACTATGATTTAGTCATTGACTATCATCCAGGAAAAGCCAATGTGGTTGCAGACGCCTTGAGTCGTAAACCGACATTGGGTAAAAATCTCTAATCCCTGAACCTTAAGAAATAAAATATAAAATGTTTATAATGAAAGCTTTGATTTTAAAAAAAAAGTGGTATTTATTCTTGTAGCTCCAACTGCTATCAATGCTCATCTTCGAGTATATCAGAAGCAAGGATTTATGTCCGAACTTCAAATTCAATCCAGTCTAATCTCAAGGATTGAAAATCTTCAGAAAGCTGATCCAGAACTTCAGGATATCGTTTCCAAGCTGGATACAAAATCTGGTGAAGGATTCCGTATTCATACAAACGGTCTCCTTTATTTCAAAGATAGAATCTGTGTTCCAAATGATGAAAATCTGAAAAGAGATCTTCTGGAAGAAGCACACCAGAGTTCTTTCTCGGTCCACCCTGGATCGGTTAAGATGTATAAAGATCTCAAATCTTTGTATTGGTGGTCTGGTATGAAAGCGGCTATCAATGATTTCATATCCAAATGTCTAAATTGTCAGAGAGTCAAAGCTGAACATAGAGTTCCCACCGGACTACTCCAACCACTTGTACTGCCACAGTGGAAATGGGAACGAATTATTATGGATTTCGTGACTGGTCTTCCTTGTTCTCCCAGAAAATATGATGCTATCTGGGTGATTGTTGATCGATTCACCAAATCAGCACATTTCATTCCTATTCGTATCAATTACAGTTTGGAGATTTTGGCCAATCTGTATATTCAGGAAATAATCCGGCTACATGGAATTCCTATCTCCATTGTCTCTGATCGCGATCCAAGATTTACTTCCAGATTTTGGAGAACATTACAGAGAGCTATGAGAACTAAATTGAATTTAAATACAGCTTTCCATCCGCAAAATGATGGTCAGTCTGAACGAGTAATTCAGATTCTTGAAGATATGCTTAGAGCTTGCATTATTGACTTTGGGAAAAATTGGGAGAAATCCCTACCCTTAGTGGAATTTGCCTACAACAATAGCTATCAGTCGTCTATTCAGATGGCACCTTTTGAAGCATTGTACGGCAGAAAATGCAGAACACCTCTGTGCTGGTCCGAACTTGGTGAAAATAAAGTTTTGGGACCACAATTGCTCAGAGAAACAGAAGAAAAAGTTCAAATCATCCATTCTCGTTTAAAGCAAGCCTTCGATAGACAGAAAGCCTATGCTGATCTGAAACGAAGAGATATCCAGCATAACGTGGGAGACAAAGTCTTTCTCAAGGTCTCTCCATGGAAGAAAGTATTTCGGTTCGGAAAGAGGGGAAAGCTCAGTCCTCGCTTTATTGGACCTTTTGAAATTACTGAAAGAATTGGCCCAGTGGCTTATCGACTTTCACTTCCCAGCGAGTTCGATAAAATCCACAATGTCTTCCATGTGTCAATGCTCAGAAAGTATAGATCCGATCCTTCTCACATCTTAGAGCCGGAAGAAGTAGAGCTGAACCCTGATTTGTCCTATGGAGAGGAACCGGTTCAGATTCTGGATAGGGAAATCAAAAGACTCAGAAACAAAAATGTTGCACTGGTTAAAGTCTTGTGGAGAAATCACAAGATGGAAGAGGCAACATGGGAACCTGAGGACACGATGAAAAAGCAATATCCTCATCTGTTCGATTCAGGTTAAATTCGAGGACGAATTTTCTTTAAGGGGGAGGAATTGTAACATCCAAAAAAATACCCTAGAAGAAATTATAAGAAAATAAAAAGAAAAGTGTAAACATTTTGGTTAAGCTTAGTGAAATTATAAGATTTAAGTATTAAAATGAATAATTATAAAGTGATAGATTAAAAAAAAAGACATACATGTGTAATATGTATAAAGAAAATGTGATTTATTATATGTATATAAGTTTAATGAAATGAACAATGTAAGTTAATACATATACATATAATATACCCGGTGGATCATTAGGATAATTATCTATGTATATATATGTATAATATAATATAATAATAATAGTAATAAAACAAAAGGTTAGGGGAAAATTTGGTGGAAATTTGGTAGAGTTAGGCAACCTAATCCTACTAACCAAATTAATCATTTCCCACCACTTTCCTTCATCTATTTCTTCCACCATCCCTCCACCGATTACTCAACCCTTCTAGCTAAGTAAACCATACATTCACACACACTTACAAACACAAAATTGAGAGGAAAACCAGAGAGCTTTAAGTGAAGAAGACAAGGGTTGCATAACATAGAAATTGAGTTAGAAAATTCAAGGAAAAATCGAAAGTAAGTAGCTCTCTCTCTATAGTTTTCGAATATGTTAAAATCTTTAATAGATCAATGGTTTTAATGCCTTTAGAAAATCATGAAAGTGATGATACTAAAGGTTATGCTGCTGGAAAATTTTAAGAACACAAGAAACCTCAAGAAATTTTGAAGGATAAAAGCTTATGAACATGCAAGAGTAAATATGGACAGATTTAGTAGTTATAAGAACATGCAACTTTAGAAAATTGTAGAAAATTAATTAGTGGGAATTTCGTGATGAATTTTTGATATGTTCTACTTTGACATGTCTAAAGTGATAGAAAAATTATAAATCTGAGTTTTGATCATTGTAGTGAAATCTGGAAGCTTAATACGAACAGCATGTAAAACTGTCCTGCACTGTTCTTAGATGGACAGTGAACTTTAGAAAATTGTAGAAAATTCACTAATAAGAGTTTAGTGATGAAATTTTGATATGTTATACTTTGACATGTCTAAAATGGTAGAAAAATTGTAAAAGGGATTTTTGATGACTGTGGTAAAATCTGGAAACCCATTTCGAACAGCATACAAAACTGTCCAGTAATGCTCTTAGCTGGACAGTGAACTTTGTAAAATTGTAGAAAATAATCTACTAGGAGTTTCGACCTAAATTTTTGATATGTTAAAATTGGGTATGTTAATTGAATTGAGGAACAAACGGTGTTCGATTTGGAGTTGTGTACAGAAAATAAGAAATTAATTAAATTAGGTGGTCAGAAATGTGTATAAATGAAAAGAAGAAAAATTAAAAATTTGTGAATTATTAAAGATGTAAAATTGGATTAAATGGAGTGTTAATAAATTGATTAACAATCTGTAAGATGTGAAATCCACCAATTTTAATGATCAATTTGAAAGTTTAAGTGATTAATTAAAGAAATTAGGAAAATGGAAATTAGTCTTATCGAACCGTAAAAGTATAGGGACTGTTTTGAATAAAAATGCAAAATTCAGTCTCTAATTGCATAAATTGAATTCTGAAAAATTATTATTTGCTTGGCTTAAATGCCTTAGATCCTAGAAGTGAAAGGGTAGAAGAAGAAATTGCACCGGGATCGGCTTCTGATCGAGCGAAGGGCGTTCGGATCCAAAACTAGCTCGGCGAACAGTGAGTGAAACGATTTTTAGAGTTGGGATTAGAGTCCCAACTGCCTTAATTTGATTTTTAAGTTATGATAAGCATGCAAATTGGACTAATTAATTATTCGATTTTAGTAAGGGAAGAAGGAATAATGGAATTCGGATTTTATGCTTGTGTTATGCGATTTCGTGCATATGTGATTGAAATTAAATTGATGATTGATATGTTTGATTCCGAATCTGATTTTTTGGTTAATCTTACTGTTTTGGATGAATTAATCATGCTGATTATTGGAAAATTATTGTGATATTGATTTCTTGTGGAAACAATGAAGTTGTGATATAGTATGTGAGTATGCAATGCTCTTACATGTTATAATTATGTTTGATAAGTTCAATTGAGTGTTGAACTATGAAATGAAATTCTGAATTATATGATATGAGTTTGGATCGTTCGAATGCTGATATGAAATATGTGAATTGAGCTTGTAAATGTTTATATGATCATGTGTGATAACATGTTATTGGAATTTGAATTATAAGCAATTAATCGAAGGGATTAATTAAGAATTTCTGAAAATTTGATTGATTATGTATCTGATTAAATTAAAGATTTAAATGCAAAGCCCTTGGTGTGTACAGTCTGTTTAGGTAGTACGGCTAGCCTAGAGTCTGAGCTCAATAAGAAAATCGGTACGTTAGTGTACTCGATATTGTGGTACGTAAGTGTACCTTCTTGCTTAATGTCTGCGGACATTATGATATGTTATATGTGATACGATTTGGTACGTGGTACCTTTACATGGTGAATTTGATTCACAACCTCTGTTATATGTGACTTGATTACCTATCATACTCTACTATCCAAGGCATTGCTAAATGAATTAAATGAACAATTTAAGGAATGTAATCTGAAAATTGAAAGTAAATTCATGAAATTGGTTGTTGGATCATTTGAATGAAATATTGAATTTCATGATTTGCTATTATTGATATGCTATGAAACTTTAATTGTGATAATTTGATAATTGGAAGTTAATTCAGGTTTCATGGCTTGTATGTGTATTCATGATATGAATGATATGTAATCACTTGCATGTATTCGAATAGAATTACATGATTCCTTGGTGTTTATATTCGAATGGTTTCTATGGTGCACTATTAATTGTGGATTGATTATATTGCTTGAATCATTCAAATGAGCTAATGTGCAAAGTGAAATTTAATTGTTTGATCATAATGTTTAAATTAGAAACCGAATAGAATAGGGTTTCCTCACTAAGTACGAGAAGTACTTACCACTCGAACCTTTCCTTCCTTCCCCTAAATTTCAGGTTCTAGCATCGTTGACCTCTACCTGTATTCTACTCGTACGAAGCTTAAGTATGATTTTCCCTGTCTTTGTCATACTCGTGATGGGTGGCCTAGCGTTCAGCATGTTAGTTCAATTTGGCCTGATGGTTATGTTCATGAACTATTTCTTTAGTATTGTATAAATTCATAAGAAATCTCCCTACATTTTGATATGTAATTAAGGGAAACTAAAACACTATGGATGTTATTATCGGATATGATATATATATATATGTGTGTGATGATGAAGTATGTCCATGGGATAATCGAATGTGAAAAGAAATTAAAATAGATGTATTCGAAAAAAAAATATCACACGAAAAAATTATTAACCCACTTCCGCTGCCTAATACGATTCCGTCACATGTTAACATAACGCTCCTTGCCCCTAATCCGGGTGAGGGGTGTTATAATTATAATTAAATAATAAGGGTAAAAAAGTAATTTTATTTTCAAACTAGCTTTTCCACTCAAGAAGCTATAAAATACAGCTTCTTGGTTTGGGTGGAAAAGCTAGTTTTAAAAACAACCAAAAACAACTTGTTTTATCTAAAAACACCTAAAAAAGTGATTTTTGGTTGCGAAACGCAACCAAAAACAGGCGCTAAGTCACTTGTGTAAGCTAAATTTTCACATGCACTTGTGCATGAAATAATTATCCATTATGATATTACATATTTAACCTTTCTATGACGTAAATTCTATAATATATAGTAAAAAAATAATATTTTATGTAGTTGGAAAATACGTTAGATTAATCAACGGGTTGGTTCAAGTGGTAAGCAGTTTGTTATGGATTAAACAGGTTTCGAGGTCTTGTGTATACAAAAAATTCTGTTAGGAACTCACCTACTAAAACTAAATGTGCGACGCAGGTCGTTCTGAATTAATCAGTATAACACCTTGAAAAACCGTATGAAAAAAAAGAATACGTTGGGATATACTAAAATCTTAATTACTCCTTATTCAAATGGGTAAATTGGCATTATAATTCATCCAAAAAATTATGATTTAATTTAAGTGCATTGAATGGAAAATTAACGTCTTTAAACCTCAAAGGATTTTAATTTTATTTCCCCCCAAAATATCAAAGTTCATCTTAATATTATCATCCATATCCTTCGTATATATTTTAAATTGCTTTTTAAAAAAAGCCATCCCGAAGCTTTAATTTGTTCTCTACGGACCATATTTTAAAGCTTGAACTTATCCTATATTTCCATTTAAATATTGCCACGTTCTCCATTACTACCTTTATTATAATTATCTTTGAGAGTTACAAGTTTAAATAATGTATGATTAAATTATTGAGCTCGAGAACCGGATCTGGTCCGTCATTGACTGCATCATTTCATATGTTCTAAAGTTGCAAACAGCGAGGTGTTATGTTATCATTCTCAGACAAGAAACTACAGTTTGGTTTTAATGGCAACTTCTACAAATGATTACGAACATGGACTGAAGATGATAGAGGAATTAACCACCAACGCTCAGCAAGTCCAGGAACATGTTCTGCAGCAAATACTGGCGACAAATGCCGGGACAGAGTATCTAAGTCGATTCATCAATGGCCAAACTGACAACCAATCCTTCAAAACCAATGTTCCCATTGTCACTTATGAAGATGTCAAGCCTTACATCGATCGGATCGCAGACAGGGAGACATCGAACATCCTTTTAGCCGAACCTGTCGTCGATTTCCACATGAGGTGCAGACTTATTGTCTCTTTTTCTTATTGTTCTTGTTATGTTTCATAGTTCGTACTAAGTCAATCCTTTTTGATTATATGCAGCACTGGAACTTCAGGAGGGTTGCCCAAGTTGATGCCTGTGACGGCTGAAATTCATGATCATACGGCTCTTTGTTTTACCCTCTTGAGATCTCTGATGATCAAGTAAGAATCTGAGTTCCTATATATATATATATATATATATATATATATATAGGAACTCAGAAAAATCTAAGTCGAGGTGATCCATTTCACTGTAATATTTCAGCACAATCCATAAGCTGACTTGCTCATGTTTATTCAGACAATTTGGTGACTTGGACAAAACCTGCAAAAGATTGGCACTTTTCTTTGCCAAACCAGAGACTGAAACTGCTTCCGGCATCAAGAAAAGAACTGTTCTAACAAGTATATTGAAGGATCCTGGGTCTAGAGCCGCCATTTTTAAGCTTTACACATGCCCCATTGAGGCAGTCTTTTGCTCAGACAACAATCAGAGCATGTTCTGTCAATTACTCATCGGTTTTATACAGCGAGACGAGGTCGTTTCAGTTGGCTCAACATTTGCAACCGTAGTGCTAAGAGCTATCAAGTTTTTAGAAGACTACTATGAAGAGTTATGCTCCAACATAAAAACAGGTCGACTTAGTGATTGGATCACCGATTCTGGCTGCAGAAATGTGGTATACTTGATCCTAAAGCCTGATCCCGAACTGGCCGATTCAATCCAAAACATATGTAGCTGTAAATCATGGGAAGGAATACTCAAAAATCTTTGGCCTAAAGCCAAGCTTATTGATGCCATTACTACAGGTTCTATGAGGCAATACGCAGAAACACTCAATTCTACGGGGGAGGGCTCCCTATAGTGTCGACTGTTTATATTTGCTCGGAAGCCGTTTGTGGTATCAATTTAGAGCCTCTGAGCAAACCTTTTGATGTCTCTTACACGTTTCTCCCCAACATGGCTTACTTTGAATTCCTTCCCGTGAAGAATGACAGCACAACGATGTCTGAACAGATTCAGTTTAATGATGAACCTGTGGATCTTGTAAATGTGAGGCCTGGCCAATATTACGAATTGCTGGTGACAACTTTTGCAGGTAATAAAAATGAAAAGTTTCATTACAATGATATAACATTGTCTTTTTGATATTGTCTACAGGGCCATGTTAAGTAATACAAGCTTAGAGTATTCTCCTACACTCTCTTATTATACTATTGGCTTTTTTTACAGGATTATACAGATATAAAGTTGGAGATATTCTTATGGTGACTGGTTTCCACAATAATGCACCTCAATTCCGATTTGTAGAGAGGCAAAACATAATTCTAAGTGTCGATATGGATAAAACAAGTGAATCGGATCTCGTAAAGGCAGTGACAGAAGCAAAGACTCTTCTCGAACCGTTTGAGCTCATCTTGAGATGGTACACTAGCTATGCTGATACATCTTCCATACCAGGTCACTATGTCATATTTTGGGAGCTTATGGCAAAAGGAGACGGCGATACCAAAGAGCTTGATCCGATGATAATGGCGGAATGTTGCTCTAAAATGGAAGAGTCGTTGGGCTTCATATATAAAATGTATAGGAAGGATAATTCAATTGCAGCATTGGAGATTAGGGTGGTAAAACAAGGAAGTTCTGAAGCATTAATGGACTACTATGTGTCCCAAGGAGCTGCTTTGAACCAATACAAGGGATCTACTTGCATTAAATCTAAAGATGCCATAAAAGTTTTGGACTCCAGAGTAATAGCAAAGTTTTTCAGCCCCCCAAAACCAATATATTAAGTTGTAATTTTGCAACCAAAAAGTATGTTTTGTGTTTATCTTTCTCAGACAAGAAACTACAATTTGGTGTTAATGGCAATGGCAAATGATTCGAATAATGTAATAAATCCTCATGAAACTATTTATTCACACCATTAATACTAAATCAAATTCCTAAAAGAAAATCAATGTAATTTGACCAAAACATGGTAAAACCTTGAATCAAGTTGCACTGACCAATGCTAATTTGGTCCAGTCAATGGCTGCCATTGCCATTGGCATTTGGCAGCCCCTTGAGGTGTATGTAAAACACTCACCAAACTTACCCTTTTTATTTTCACTCTTACATTAAACGAATCAAACCAAGACATGTCCAACACAAACTGTCTTGCCCCACTTCTTTAGACCCAAAGCTTGATTCTTTAGAGGGGCAAAATTTAGACCCAAAGCTTGATTCTTTAGAGGGCATATTTTAAAGCACCCCCAAAACACTTGCTTTTTTGTTTTGTTTTATTTATTTAAAGATTCCTGCTTTTTTGTTCTACACCTATATATATAAACAAACACAAAGAAGGTTTTCCCCCCTTGTTTTTGCGATGGCTATAGTAAACGGAGGCTCTGAAATGGGGAGTGTTTCACAGGCCTATTTAGATGGCCAAGCGATGAAGGAGGCGAGGTCTTTGATATCTGAGCTTTGCCGGCAGTTCTATAGCCTTGGATGGGTGTCTGGAACAGGTGGCAGCATCACCATGAAGGTCCACGATAGTTCTATCGCTAAGCCTCAGCAACTCATCCTCATGTCCCCTTCTGGTAACTATTCCTCAATCATCAATCAATCATCTTGCGTGTTTTTTCTTTTGATTTCTGAATATTTGGTATAAACTCAAATCTTTGTGTTTTGAACATTTTATATTAGTTTGGGGTCTTCGATATCTGGATCAATGTTTTTGTAGCCTAATCATTAGTTTTTTACAAGATTTTCTTGGTTCTCGGCCCTGACTATTTGTTATTGAAGCTAAAAGCTGCCTTTTTAATGATTGATTTGGGAAGTTTGATCGTTCGTTCATGTTATTGTGGCTGAATTGATTATTTTTTTAACCTTTTTTTATTTCTGGGTTTTGTTATTTTAGCTCTTAAGTTGAATTTTATCAGACTTAATTCTAGCCTCTAGGTTGTTATTCTTTTTGGCTACTTGGTATATGTTTTTACTGTAAGAATTTACAGTCTGATATCTTGTAGATAGAACTTGTCTTTCATTTACAATCTGTTCTCTGTATATTGGCATTCATCTCCAATTGCATGTTTGTTTATTTCTTTGCATTCTTCTGATAACTGGAATATTGTGGTTTAAGAGTTACTGTTCGAATTCTCTTCTAGAATAGCTTAATTATGGATTTGTGACTTGGTACTTTGATAGGTGTCCAAAAGGAGAGAATGGAGCCGGAGGACATGTATGTATTATCGGGGGATGGGGATATAATATCTTCGCCTTCGCCAAAGCCGTACCCTCATAAGCCTCCTAAGTGCTCTGATTGTGCTCCTCTTTTTATGAAGGTAATTATTATCTGTGTTTTTGTAGGAAAACCATACAAAAGAAATTACTATTGGATTGAAATCGCAACATAGTCAATTTGCTTTGGCGCAAAAGTTGATCAAAGACCCCTGTTGCAAGTCAATAACCAGCAGATTTGATTCTTATCTACTTTAGGTGCTCTTGACCCCATCGTAACTTACAATTAGCGGAGGGTGTAAAGTTTAAGTTATGCATGCAAAACTTGTACCCAATTATGATTGTTTGATGTATATTCTTGTATATGTTGCAGCTAAAACTGTTAAAGTTTACATTCGTAACAGTGAATACTCTTTGTTACTTCATCCGATGCATTCTAAGACTCGTTAACTACATAGTTTTATCTATTCTTTTACCCAAAGGTTAGTCGCTGATTACTCGGTTTAGTTAAGGAGTCAAAGTAGTACCGCTATTGTCACCATGTTATAATTTTTTTTTGTGTGGATTATGTTGATGAATTATCTATGATCACTTTTTATGTTTCGAGTTCTGTATTTATATTTAAGTGTTCTTTCTGCCTCGTAATTCAGGCATATCATATGCGTAATGCTGGGGCTGTTATCCACAGTCATGGAATAGAATCCTGTCTTGCAACAATGATTGATCCACATTCGAAAGAGTTTTGTGTAAGTTATTGTTGTCTGTAATATTATTCCAGAGTGCGTTTATTGCTATTTCTCTCACTTTTAATTTCCTTCTTTACTGCTAGACATCTGTGTTCTTCTAGCGATTGATTTGCTTTTGCTCTTTTGGATGTTTGCAGATCACTCATATGGAAATGATTAAAGGAATCCAAGGACATGGTTACTATGATGAACTTGTGATCCCAATAATCGAGAACACAGCCTATGAAAACGAGCTAACGGATTCTCTCGCCAAAGCTGTATGTTTCTTTTACATTAATCTTGTCAATAGAAAGATTATGAGCCGGGTTTTATGATGATCATAAAATGTTCATGTTGCTGATAGAGATTATCAAATATTCTGCATCAACGAGGACCATTTTGCTAATGAGAACATATTGTCTACACTCCATTTTAGTTCCTTTCAATGCATAATATTGCTTTCGCTCAATTGAAGTCCACTTCATTTTTTTTTTCCAGATTGTAGCCTATCCTAAAACAACGGCTGTACTTGTGCGCAATCATGGCATATATGTATGGGGAGACTCATGGATCAGCGCTAAAACTCAGGTTCATTAAACTTATGTATATATTTGAGTTCCAACTGGGGAAATTTCAGAATGTGTATCCGGAGCCTCTCCCTCATGGACTTTTACTGCTGCTTAAAAATGCCAAAAGTGTTTTAGTGTACGTACAAATTACAATATAATAACAATATTAAAAAGTAAAACCTCCCTTAAAAGTTGATTCTACTCCCTAGTAAGAATGTAAGATAGAGATTCTTACACGTTGCATTGGTTATATTTTGTTTCTTACTACTTCAGGCTGAATGTTACCATTACCTATTTGATGCTGCTATTAAACTACATCAACTAGGCTTTGACTGGTCTACTCCAGATCATGGCCCCATTCAGAGTGTTAAAGGAGTTCCTGGTGTTGATTGTAATTTGTCTAAAAAGGCCAGGACGATGGATTCAAATTGTAATGTGAAGCCGTTACCGGTAAGAATTTTACATATTTTCCCTTAAGTTAGTTAAATTCAGGATTTTTACATGATAACTTGTCCCCTCTAACAAAATTTTTCGAATGGGGAACTGTGTCTTTTAACTTGAATGGATGAATGACGTATTGGTAGATTCTGATTGTTTCATTGCTGAACAAGAAGATTGTTACATTCTCTTTTTGTGTCCATAAAGATTGTTACATTCATTCATCAGAAATACGCACTCATTTACGGTTTATTCTGGCACAGCGTTGCATTGTCCTTGACATTGAAGGAACTACTACTCCTATTTCATTTGTAACGGATGTTCTCTTTCCTTATGCCCAAAACAATGTCGGGAGGCATTTATCCGCAACATATGCTAGTGCTGAAACCCAAGAAGATATGAAGTTATTACGGTCCCAAGTAAGATATTTCTTTTTGACCTTTGAACCTCTTATAATATTATGCTGTCATCGTGATACAATCTTTTGGCTTTGCTTTCTTGAAGCAATTATTCTTAATATTTTATAAGAAAGAACTGAATTTAACAGTTAAGCCACCATGGAGATTACGGCTACCAAAGAACTTGAAATTGACTCCTAAATTAGATGTCTATATTGAATACATATGGGTTTTCTGCAGGTTGAAGATGACTTGAAGCAAGGTGTTATTGGCGCTGTACCTATCCCCTCAGAGGATGCAGGAAAAGAGGAGGTGATTGCAGCATTGGTTGCGAACGTGGAAGCAATGATAAAAGCTGATCGAAAAATTGCTGCCTTGAAGCAATTGCAAGTAAGCAAAATGAATTCAAAGAACATACATTTTTAAAGCTTACCATTGGATAGAGCTAATATATGAAGCAAACAGGGTCATATATGGCGAACTGGATTCGAGAACAATGAACTCAAAGGCATAGTTTTCGATGATGTAGCAGAAGCTCTTGAAAAGTGGCATGCTTCGGGTGTGAAGGTATCTTGCATATTTCATTTACTTGAGTTTATTTTCTGAATGAAGTTCCTGAGTCCATATTTGTCTTTAGTTATTTATGCATGTTCCAGAATATGCAGCATACTCGCAAGCCATTTAATCATTCTGCCTCTTGTAAAGCCTATTTCTTAGTCGATAGGTGTCTATTTGGACCTGATCTAGACCCAAAAGCAATTTTTGGGCATCTTTTACGTCTGTTTTACGGTATATGCTCAGGGTTCGTGCTTGCCCCTCCCAACAATGTTGTCTCCAAGATTCGAGCTTGGGTTTTCTCCTTTGGAATGCAATGTACCTTACCATTGCACCCCACACTACGCCAAGCAGTCATGAATGACAATCTATTACCACAGAAACAAGATGATTTCTCTTATTTCTGAGAAGACATGCATATCAATTACGAAATCCTCATACATTTAAAGAGTATCTAACCTTTTAACTCTCTCCTTCTCTCTCTATCCATCTTTCCTATCTGAAAGGTTCGGTAATCCTTAACTATGCTTTTCCAATTGTTGAAGTACCTATGTCCATGCATATTTGGACTACATATACGAGGATATAACCTTCTTAGGACTTCCCAAATACACAGAAAAATCTTAGAATTTCAAATATTCTTGTGTTAGACCAATACCTATATTTTTCACTCACAACCCTTGACTTCTTGAACATTTACAGGAAGTTCTTCCTCTTTTCACCACAGGTATACATATATTCCAGTGGTAGCAGATTGGCTCAGAGGCTTCTCTTTGGGAATACAAAATTTGGCGATTTGAGAAAGTATTTATCTGGATATTTCGATACCGCAGTGGGGTAAATTCACAACTTTCATAGTTGCTTCCGTTCTTATCACTCAATTTTAATTCAGTGTGACTTTATTTTGCCTTCCTTGCTTGCAGAAACAAGAGAGAAAAGCGCAGTTACGTTGAAATAACCGAGACCTTGGGTGTTGATAAGCCATCTGAGATACTATTTCTGACCGATATCTATCAAGAAGCCATTGCTGCAAAAGCTGCAGGTATTGTACTGCTCTCCTTTTTTTTTTGCTTTTCAACAGTGAATGCCAGATTACAAAAATCATGGGTTCCACTTCTTTTCTTGTTTTTCTCTGTGTCCATATTCTGAGACCCTGTTTGATTCCTGGTTCAGTTTATAAGCTTATACTCCAAAATAAATGATACTCCCTATTTTCCATATTCCTTCTTTCTTTGTTGTTGGTTTGTCTGTTTGTTTTTATTTCCCCTTAAATATGCCATACTGTTAAAAGAGAATCCGAATCATACTATTTCGATAAATAACAAAAATAGTAAATTTCTCTTCACTTCCTTGCATAAGTTGTTGATGGAACATGTACCTTGAAAGTTTGGTTGTTCTGTAGATCAGTTTCCAATTTCAGTGTTACTTAAAGTAGAAAACCAAGGCAATTTGAACTTTGTTTATTACTCCATATATTAATGATTATCCATGTCTTAGGTTTGGAGGCTATAATCTCTATCCGTCCGGGGAACAGTCCTCTTCCCGAGAACCATGGGTTCAAGACCATCAACTCTTTCTCGGAGATCTAATAGAGATTTTGTACTTCTGTAATAATATCGACTGTAACACTTCATACACATAATAAATCACTTTCAAATGCAATAAATCTTGGTTTTCTGCAAGTTCTCATTCTGACCAATGCGAATAATTTTGATCCTGGGGACAACAATGTTTTCAGACAGTCATTTGTGGGCACTTTTGTCACCCCATAAAGGTGTTGGAAAATTGTGATCATATGAAAACTTTAATTCATAATTTCAGTGGGTAAAGATGGAGAATTGAATAATGAATTTACGTCTTCGTATTCTACTCCATAAGATCTTTGTAAAGATATCTTATATGTTCAAATTGGTTTAGTGATAAATGAGAAATTAATGCTCAAAGTAGACAACTTGTAATGATTGGAGAAGAAATAGTAAGCTTGAATTTCACATTGGTTAGAGACCAAAAGTGGAAGGTGTATATATAATGGAAACTTTGAACAAATATATATATATATATATATATATATATATAATGGAAACAACCAAGAGGTTGTTAAATAAGCTTACCAAAGATTGTGCATTGTGCCTAGGCATGGCTAGGATGTAAAAAATTAACTGAAACCGACTTGAGTTGAAATATTTAAATGTTTGGGGTTTAAAATTAATGGTTTATGGTTTAGTTTAGGGTTATTGACTTATGAGATTAATTTCAATTTAACTTGTTAATTTATGCATTTGAATTTGATTAAATATTTAAATCAAAGCTTGTTGTGTACAGTTGAACTAAATTTAAGTTTCAACTTTCATGTGTCCAATTACATGTTTACATCCAAATCAAAATTGTGTATAATTATATTAAATCAAAGTTTATATGGTATAATAATAATAATATTATTATAATAATAATAATAATAATAATAATAATAATAATAATAATAATAATAATAATGTTGTCCGAATTGAATTAACTTATAAAATTTAGGATCTAATTGAGCTAAATTAAAACCTAGAAGCATAAATCACTGATATAATTAAAAAAATTTAAAACTAAATGTGAAATTGCAATTAAATTAATCTAAATTGGGACTCAATTGAATTAAATTAAAATCTAAAAATGAAAATATGAGAATTAAATAAAAATAATCTAAAGTCTAAAGGGCTAAAGAATAACTGCCCCTAATGTAAAATATTAGGCGCACCGTTCAGTTTAATTGAAAAAAGAAAAAGTTATAATTGATAAAAATGGGGGAAAGGGCAAAAATTTAGAGGGAATTAAGCCGTCTAATTTTTAGGTTATGAGTTAATTACCTTAGGTCCTGTTATGTTTTGGTTCATATTTTTTAAATTGTAACATATTTCGACATCCTAAAAATATTTTGGTTCATATTGATCCCTAAAATTTTATTTTTATCTAAAATTTACCCACAATTAACATACCGAAGTCTATTTGTACACGATAAGACCCGACTTGAACTTCAGTCGAAATTGATATTTTCCGACCTGAATTTTATCCGTCAACGACGTGACCCGACCTGAACGTGACCCGACCTAAAGTCTATCTGAACATGAATTAACCCGTTAATTAAACCGACTTGAGTTGAAATATTTAAATGTTTGGGGTTTAAAATTAATGGTTTATGGTTTAGTTTAGGGTTATTGACTTATGAGATTAATTTCAATTTAACTTGTTAATTTATGCATTTGAATTTGATTAAATATTTAAATCAAAGCTTGTTGTGTACAGTTGAACTAAATTTAAGTTTCAACTTTCATGTGTCCAATTACATGTTTACATCCAAATCAAAATTGTGTATAATTATATTAAATCAAAGTTTATATGGTATAATAATAATAATATTATTATAATAATAATAATAATAATAATAATAATAATGTTGTCCGAATTGAATTAACTTATAAAATTTAGGATCTAATTGAGCTAAATTAAAACCTAGAAGCATAAATCACTGATATAATTAAAAAAATTTAAAACTAAATGTGAAATTGCAATTAAATTAATCTAAATTGGGACTCAATTGAATTAAATTAAAATCTAAAAATGAAAATATGAGACTTAAATAAAAATAATCTAAAGTCTAAAGGGCTAAAGAATAACTGCCCCTAATGTAAAATATTAGGCGCACCGTTCAGTTTAATTGAAAAAAGAAAAAGTTATAATTGGTAAAAATGGGGGAAAGGGCAAAAATTTAGAGGGAATTAAGCCGTCTAATTTTTAGGTTATGAGTTAATTACCTTAGGTCCTGTTATGTTTTGGTTCATATTTTTTAAATTGTAACATATTTCGACATCCTAAAAATATTTTGGTTCATATTGATCCCTAAAATTTTATTTTTATCTAAAATTTACCCACAATTAACATACCGAAGTCTATTTGTACACGATAAGACCCGACTTGAACTTCAGTCGAAATTGATATTTTCCGACCTGAATTTTATCCGTCAACGACGTGACCCGACCTGAACGTGACCCGACCTAAAGTCTATCTGAACATGAATTAACCCGTTAATTAACTAATTCGAACCCGAACCATTTTGGCCTAAACTGAAACTTACCCGACCTGAAATTAACCTGATTCGAACCCGAACTCAATATAATTTAAAATCAACCTGATAATGACTCGAATCTGAGTCGACCGGACCCGACCTAATCTGAGTCGAACCATTAAAATGACTTGACATAACACATATTTAATTTGACTGACCAAAAACCTGAACGATTACTTGATTTCACATTCCTAGGCACGATGTGGGCAAATGTGAATGTCTGGACCGGTGAAGCCTTGCATAGACCTACCGAAGTTTTAGGCCAAATTTGAAATTCAAAATAGATTTTGTGAATCTGAATAATCTATATTTAGATAGATATTATCAGATAATATATTTTTTTAATTTTAAATTATAAATTTGAATTCAATTGTGATTAGAACTCTATCATTGCTTGTCTATAAAAGGAGGCTTCAGCAAGAAGAAGAAAAAACAACAGCGAACAATGAACATTGCAAGTGAAGAGATTTTCCTCTCAACTCTCCCCATCTTTTTTATAAATTATCTTGCATTTGGTTTTCATTCATTGTTTTTCACGGTGATAGAAGAAGGCAAGCTTCAAGTTCGTGATTTCTGCATATGTACTAGTGCAGTTGATTATTTTGTTGGTGTATCCTTGAAGATAGACGTCCAACGTTTCTATAGCACCATAGGAGCGGACGAATCTGTCTTAAGAAAATTGTGTTTCACAGGCCTCAACAAATCTTTTTTATCCGAAATGTTGCCCGGATACAAGTAAACGATTCTGATTTACTGCTTTAATATTTTATTTATATTTCAAATATTATTTTGTAATTGTTTTATCATGTTCGTTTTAAAAATAATTCTATCGTATTTTATTATTATTTCCTTGGATTATTAACGCCGTTTGTGCAACAATCTTAAGACAGACTTGAGATCTAATTCAAGACGAACAAAATATCCAGGCGAAATCGTGAATTGTTTTAGAAACAAAGATCTCGTAAATAATTCGTTTCGGAAATTAATTCATGTCGTTTTAATAGATTTACGTGATTTTTTAAAAACAAGAATCAACAAAATTAAGGATTATTTCCTTTTAATTTTTGTTGCATTGATATCTCTGTTGTTTAACAGAAGATGTGATGGAAATAAATTACTAAATTTATTTTTGAGAGAATCTTGTATGATTCTAATGTTGCAAGGAAAATAAATCATTGGATTTATTTTTGTAAGAACCTTGTATGATTCTATTTTGTATGGAAAATAAATCGTTGAATTTATTGAGAATCAAGTATGATTCAATTTTTGTAAAATAAAATAAATTATTAAATTTATTTCTATGCTAGAATCATGTGTTGATTCTAATTTGTTAAGAGAAATAAATCATTGGATTTAATTTCGTGGGAATCTATAATAATTCAATCTTGAAACAAATTGGTGAATTTATTCTGGAAAGAGAAATAACTCAAAGTTATTATTTCTTAAAGAATCGAGTATGATTCTATTTTGAAAATAAATCGGTGAATTTATTTGGGAAAGTAACATTAGTTACCAAATTCAAAGTGTTGATTCCGACTGACGTCTCGAATCAAAGCATAGAAGAACTTGGTTCTCTATGTCAAAATTAAAATCTTAAAGCATATTCTGATGCATGATATGAAGTGCACAATATTTAAAAATGGCTAAAGAATTATGAGGGTCGTTGGACCATAAATACAAAATAAAAAAAATCAATGAAATTCATTGGAAAGAATTTCAAACGTGGCAACAAATGATGTTGCATATTTGACAATGACAAACTCAGTCAAAGATATGAAGGATGATTCTCCTATTATTTAGAGTGGATAAGGTAATTTTTTTGTCACCACCTTCAAGTGTTATTAAGGTAAATATTGCTAAGGCAAATATTACCATGGCAAACAAGTATTTAAAAGAAATTTATTACATTCATGATAGGACAAACTAGTGTTTTGCTTTAAAAACAAAGATATTATAGAGGAATTATTCTCTATAAGTAGGGTGTTCAACCAAAATTTAATAAATTGATTATATTGGGGAGAAAACTCTATGTGAGTAACGCTGCAACATCCTAGGGAACAATGATTTTGACTTTTGAAGATCCGAAAACATGATTAACTGATCCGAATAAATTAATTTCGGTAGGTTTTTTAAGAAAAAATATTATTTCGGTTTGGATACGGTTTGCAGTTTTGAACAAAAGCGGGTAACCGAATCGACCAGTTACATAATATATAATATAAAAATATACATATTTATACAATTATATTGGCAAAATTTAGCGCCATTGTAAATTTATTCTCTTCCCCAAATGTTTTTCGAATATTTTTATTGTCTTGAAAAGTAAAAAATTAGCAGTAATTTTTAATATATTTCCCTCCCAAATATTAGCAGATTTGTTTTACCTTGGAAAGTAAAAAATTCAACCTTAATTGTCAATTATTTCATATTCTTAGTTTCATACATTAATACTTTTCTTCTTCAAATATTTTAAAATTCAAACTCTAGCTTATTTTTCACTATGTTATTATATTTGATATTTTTAATAAGGAAAGTTAATAAACCACTACTCGAACCAAATCGAATATTTCGATTAACCGGTCCATTAGTTAACCGGTTTAATAGTTAAGGTTAGGTTTGAGAATTAAGCAACCCGAATTTATCAGTTATCCGAAATAATTTTCTAACGGTTAATCGAACCCAGTTTTGCACACCCCTACTAATTAGACACCGTATGAGTTATGGAAGAAAACCAAACCTTCATACAACTACATAAAAATGTGGGGTGTCTTACAAAAGGTAATATTTTCATTATCGAAGTAAATGAAAATAAGTGGATTATATTTTCATTGACTGTGTATAACATAGTAACGAATATCAATTTCTTGTGTACAAATAGATGCATAAGAATGTGATAATAAAAACAAATAATGACTCATTCTTTGAAAATATATTCCTATATATTTAGGGAAATTGGTCCAAGTTCAAAGAAACGAACTTTAGAAACTATCAATGAAAAATAGTTCATACGTTCAACAAAAGGTTGAAACTAATACATTGTCAAATAAGAGTGTGACAAATGTGTGTATTGTTATAAGCAACTATGAAATAGTGAAACGTGCCAAAAACATGTTAAATTCAATATTTGACATAAAAAAATATGAGAATGACATAATTGATTTTGGGCATCAAAATCAAACGGTCATATGAAAGTCTCATATTGACTTAGTCACATTATGTGGACAAGATCCTTAAAAATTTGACAATGATGATTTTGGCATAGCCAAAACTCCAATAAATACATGTCAATATTTGTCCAAAAACAAAGGTTAAAGAGTTGACCAAGTAGAATATCAAGGGTCATAGGCAATCTAATGTACCTCATGAACTGCACTAGACTGGATATTGTTTATATTGTGAGCAATCTAAGCAGATTCATAAGCAATCCAGGTGAAAACCACTAGAAAGCTATTGTGAAGATACTGAGGTATCTCAAATATACTCGAGACTACGAAATGCATTATTTCAGAGATCCTGCAGTTTTAGAAGGATACATTGATGCCAATTGGATATCTGATATTCAAGGTAAAATTGGATATGTCTTCACTTTGGGAGGAGGAACTATGTCATGAAAATCCTCTAAAAAAATAGTTATAACCAAATTTATATTGGAATCTGAGTTTGTAGTTCTAGACAAGTCTAGAAAAGAAGTCGAATGACTTCAAAAATTTCTTAGAGGATATTTTTGAACGGCCAAAGTCAATGTCCACAATGTGCATACATTGTGATGACAAAGCGAAAATTGGTATAGCATAGAGCTTTGTGTACAATGGTAATTCGAAATATATGCGTCGCCAATATAATATTGTTAGACAACTGATCTCAAATGAAGTTATCTCTATTTATTTTGTAAAATCAAAGGATAACGTTGCGGATTCGTTAACTAAAAGGGTTAAATCGAGATCAAGTTAAAATTAGATCGAAAGGAATGTGACTAAAGCCTAGAAAAATTTAAAGCGTTATGTGAAGAAAAATCCTACCTAGTTGACTAGAGATCCCAAGATCTAGGTTTAAAGGGACAACCTACTTGCATAGACCTTGTGTGGTCACTGTGGGGGTTCTTCTCCCAAGTCCGTTCCTATGATGTGAACAGTGATCAAAATGGAACATGCTAAGCAATGCTTTTAATGAGCATTGTGTGTTCCGGTGAGCCGAACAACATAAGTCACCTATGTAAGAGTGAAGTGGGGTCGCTTCAAGGAGATTATTGGGCATAGTTCTCTCAAACTCTCGCAGAACCAGGCGATGTTCATGGCTATACAGACATACCCATGAGAACTAAAATTCTTGCCGGAGAAATAGTTGTGTGAGGTATATCATCGTTTACAAAAACGACAGAACAGTTCAAGGACATCACGTCTACTGGTCAGCAAGCAAAGTAAATATATTTTCACAAGGGAAGGTTTAAGGGTGGACATCTACCTATCCTATGCAACTATCGATCATAGAATTTATCACCACATCGAGTCAAAATAGTTTTAAAAACATCAATTTCATTCATGTGGGGTATTGTTGGAAAATTGTGATCATATGGAAACTTTGATGCATAATTTCAATGGGTAAAGATGAAGAATCGAATAATGAATTTACGTCTTCATATTCTACTCCATGAGATCTTTACAACGATGTCTCACATGCTCAAATTAGTTGAGTGGTGAATAAAAAATTGATGCTCAAAGTGGGCTACTTGCAATGATTAGAGAGAAAATAGTAAGCTTGAATCTCACATTGGTTAGAGACCAAATGTGGAAGATGTATATATAATCGAAACAACCATAAGGTTATTGAATAAGCTTACCAAAGATTGTGCCTTGTGTGTAAACACGGCGTGGGCAAACGTGAATGTCTGGACTGGGGAGGCCTTGCTTAGATCTCTATATTTAAAATAAATTTTGAGAATCTGAATAATCTATATTTAGATAGATATTATCAGATAATATGTTTTTAATTTTAAATTATGAATTTGAGTTCAATTGTGATTAGAACTCTATCATTGCTCGCCTATAACAAGAAGAGAAAAAAATAACAATGAACATTGCAAGTGAAGAGATTTTCCTCTCAACTCTCTCCATTTTTCTATAAACCATCATGCATTTGGTTTTCATTCATTGTTTTCCACGGTGATAGAAGAAGGCAAGCTTCCAGTTCGTGATCTCTGCATATGTGCTAATGCAATTGATCATTTTGTTGTTGTATCCTGGGAGATAGACATCCAACGTTTCTCAAGCATCATAGGAGTGGACGAATCTGTGTATTTCACAAGCGTCAACAAATTTTTTTCATTCAAAAAGCTGTCAGGATACAAATAAACGGTTCTGATTTATTACTTTAATATTTGATTTATATTTCAAATATTATTTTGTAATTGTTTTGTTATGTTCGTTATAATAATAATTCTATCGTATTTTATTATTATTATTATTATTATTACCTTAGATTATTAACGCAATTTGTGCAACAAAAGGACGCAAGGAGATAGCTACCAAATATTGTATGTCATAATAAGTTTGCAGGTACAATAATGTTTCAAACACAGGATTTGGCTCTCATTTTCAGATGAACCCTAGAATCTAGATGTCTGCTGTGAAACACATGATCTCATGAATGTTTAAAAATTATATCGAATTTACTATGTCGGGAGATGTAGTTTGAACTCAAGACTTAATATCTAGTCGACGCAAAATCTTTCGACAGATAAAAGCACATCAAACACGAGTAAATTTGTGGTACAACAACTTAATTTAAGGCTAAAAAATGGTAAATTTTGAAATTTATTCAATCAACTTAAAATGTTGTACTTTTTGATAACATTTTAGATTGTTTTTTCGTGTTTTTACAACAAGTTTCGAAACTTGTCGAAAAACCGCCAACTTAAAAAAAATATGTTTCAAAACTTGTAGAAAAACGCCAACTTAAAAAATTGTTAAAAAGTATAACATTTTAAGTTGCTTTAACAAATTTCAAAACTTAATGTTTTTAGTCTTAAATTAGACCGTTATACCTTAGAATCACACCATCAAATACAGCTTTGAACATTTGGTTCATCTCTGCAATAAAAAGTAGTAAATGCTGGAAACTAATGACCAATGAGGTAGTTGAAACTGCATGCATGCAGGAACTGTATATATCTAATGAAGTACAGTGGACAAAACAGTTGTCATTACTGTTTTTATAAATGTTCTTTCTGTACAAATTTAAACATGAAATATCTTTAAGTTTTTGTTTTTCTGTATATATCTTTAATCAAAGTAATAATTTGTTTGATTTTTTTTGCTTTTTTTTTTCTTATTCAAAGTCCATCTCAAGGAAATTTTAGCTTTCAGAGAACAAAACCTCAAAGTATAGAAACTAGCCTT
Organism: Hibiscus trionum; assembly: GCA_030270665.1. Classification (NCBI taxonomy): domain Eukaryota; kingdom Viridiplantae; phylum Streptophyta; class Magnoliopsida; order Malvales; family Malvaceae; genus Hibiscus; species Hibiscus trionum. The sequence goes on from BSYR01000056.1 coordinate 11,435,459, forward strand.
AACTAAAGATAGTCTATAAATAGCTAACCAGAAGTTAGCCCCCCTGATTACCTGTTGGAATTACAAATTATATTATTCCAATTATTTCTTTTATTATTATTATTTAAACATTCATGTTTGATGTATATTTGAATAGGGAATTTTTAAAAAAAAAACTTACACATTTTCTGTTCAATATTTTTTCTTTTAAAACTTCATTTTCAATCATAATCATAAAAAAAAGTCTCAGCTTTTTCCACTTTAGCCTGCTGAGTATGTTCCCATTTCTTAAGTACTCTGCTAACTGATGTATCTAAGACAAGAAAAGGATGAAACCCCAAACTTGCATGATTGCATACTATATAAGATTTAAATGAAAAAGACTGTTTTTCCATCTTCAAAGAAGCTAAAGACATGTGGGTCATTTAATGTTCAAAGCTTCTTACAAGCCTTTGCCTTATGTCTTTGATACCTAACAACAAAATTTCTAGTGTCAAACTTTAACTGCTCTTTCAGCACTGCTAAAACAGATCAAACCAGACCAAAACTGGTTAAGGTAGTTAAGAAAAAAAAACAATCCAAGAAAAAGGGTTTGCAGTTGAGGAATTGCAGTAGACAACAATTAAAACAAGACCAAGAAAAAGGGTAAACAAAAGCAGCAAAGCATTGGCATTACCTTTGTAATAATTTCATTTCCAATACATACATACATATATATATATCATTTACTTGCCTTCTACTTAATATTTTGGTGTAGAAAAGTGAAAAGGATTAGAGGATCCAATATTGTCACATCTTGTTTGATCCTTATTTTTCTCCTTTGTTATGGTGGGCCATTTTTAATGATAGAAAAGCTTGTCTGTCAAACTATTGTTGATTAACAACAGCTGCAAAGCTTTTGGCTAATGAAAATGAATAGAGTTTTACAAAGATAAAGCACACTCTTACATAGTACAACCAATTTACTAAAAAGTTTCCAATTTTATCTTGAAAAACAAAATGCACCCAGAATTCTTTTTTTCCAGTGAATTGGACTCAGAAACAGACATCCTTGTAACACACTATGATGGTCCATTATTAAAACCAGCCAAAAAGTCTTCATTCTGCAACTCACATACTCACTTTTTTTCTGAACTATAGAAAAATATAAAACCAATTATCACATAAAGAAATTGAACATTATTCTTCAAGGACAGAGTTCTTACAACAACTACAATGTCTGTAATAATCCTATTCATGGCATTAGTTTTCATTTCTCATACCCTTTTAGCTGAAAAGAGCTGCAAATGTTACATTAAAGCGTGGAACATAATGTCACAACAACAAAACAGAACAAAAACTAAAGGAAAATGACATGTTCATTATTTGCAAAACACAAAGGATTAGTAGTAATTGTTATGGTTTTAAAGCAGCAGGCCAAAATCCAAGAATAAATGAAGGAAGAAGATGGTGAAATTGAGGTGAAAAGGAAGAGTTTTACCATAATCAAAGGGAGATCAAATCATACAATTGAAGAAAGATCCTCATAACTTCATTTTTTTTTCTTGACAAGTCACTCTCAATTCTCAAACTAACATAATCATTTTCATCTTTGAATTCTTAAGAAGAGCCTGAAACTCTTGGAGAAGTGACCGGGAAGAGTGGCAAGAGCTGAGGCTCGGTATCTCTAGGAGTTGACATGGGCGATGGATGCAAGTAAAAGCCTTTCTCAGCTATAGCCTTGTCTTCCTCAGATGAACTCCCTAAAGAAGGTGAAGACTTGTTGAAAGTGTCCTCATTTAATGGTGTAACCGGGCTACTAAGAGCTAGCTTTGGGAAGTCAAGCAAGCTCGGAGACAGGATCTCGGCATTCCTCGGTGAATAAAAAGCACCACCGCCGCCGCCGCCGCCGTTGTTTGCAACGCTAGAAGGCAGGTAAGTGTTGATCATCATGAGGTTGTTCTTCAGGTTACTGTTCCTCCTCTCGTAAAGCTTGAAACTTTGCTTCTTGGGTGAGTTTGTTTTCATGGGAGGTATGGGAAAAGATGATTGGTGTTGTGTTGGAGGCTTGGAGGAAGCTTGTTTAGCAGTCTCCGATGAACCAGTGAGCATTTGGACAACCTGTTTGAAAGTGGTTGTGTCAGCTTGGACAAAGGTTGTTGGGTAAGGGTTGGTCTCAGATCTGGAGATGGGGATTGGAGTTAAAGGTGGGGTTTGAATTTGGACAACCCCATTGCTGTTGTTGTTGTTGGTGGTTCCATTGTTGCTATGTGGAGAGTTCAAAGGAGATGATGAAGAAGAGGGTGATGGGATTGGGAAGTTCAAGCTCCTGTTGTTCTCTTGAACTAACCATGTTGAATTCTCCATTGATGGGGTGATCTACACCCTGAAAGAGAATTTTCTTGGGGTCTGTTTGGTTGAAGAGAAAAAGGGAAGGAAAAAAGAGAAGAGTGAAAAACAAGGGTTGATTGGTGTTGAATATCAGAAAGGTTGCTTTGCTTGTTTATATGTATTTTTGTTTTCTTGTGTTGTGACCAACTGACCATGGCATTTGCAGCAACAACTGGTTATGGTTTTCAGTCTACTCTTTTTGTTTCTTTTTTCTCTTATTAGAATTATTTTTTAAAAAAAAATTATAGATTATTAAATTTGAAAAATTAATGCATTATTTTACATTTTTTTCTTTCATGAAAAAGTAAATAAATAATAAAATGAATATTGAGTTTTGGGATTATTTTAAAGACAAGGGTTATTGGTAGAATATGGAATTTCTTTTGGACCACCTAGGCACCTATAGCAAAGTGTTGGAAGATATGAAATTATATATATATATATGGGGTAGAATCCAATTATACAATAATCTCAGCCAGGAACGGAGCCAGGATTTGAGGTTAGGGGACAAATTATAATGTTTGAAACTGGGGTAAATTCATAAATAAACACATTTTTAAAGAAATTTAAATAAGGGGATAAATGTAAAAAAATTCTTCGGGGTGGGGAGAGGATGTAAATCCGTCCCTGATCTCATTCATTCATTTTCCCCTCCAATGATCCAAAAAAACGTATAAAACTTAAAAAATTTACACTATGTAGGTGAATCCTAACCATAGATATATTTGTGTGTGTTTTTTTAAAATGGGCATTATTGACTTCAGAGCCCTGACTAAATATTGTCTTGATGGGATTGGTGATGATCGGAACTTTCTTTTTTCTCTTTTATTAAATAGCAATGGTTAAATTCTGTAGAAGGTCCTTTTACTAAATGTTTCTTACGAATTTAGTTCTTTATTATATGATTTTATTTAATGTCTAAATACCTAGACTCCCTCAAACCTTAAATCAATTGATCTCTTAAATACATTTGAACGAATATCCTCCCAAATTTGTAATAGCGACAATGTCATTTTAACTAAGACTTTGTCAAATATAATTTGATATTTTTAATCCTTTATATTTTTAATTAAGTTTTTTTATGTTAATTCTATTATATTTTTAACGCGATTTAAACATGTGGTGATATAACATATACACGATACTTAATGGCCCTGTTTGGTAAAGAGATGTTTGGGCAAAAATTAGAGGTTTGAGGCATAATTAGAGGTTTGACTAGTCAAATCCGCTAATATTGTTGTTTGGTAAATAGCGGATTGAAAGAGCGGATTGGGGTGAAACCGCTAATTTTGAAAAAGCTCATAATAGGCGCTTTTTGAGATTAGAGGTTTGATATTAGAGTTGTAAAGACTCTTTTACCCTTACCAGTTACCAAAAATCTCAAAATAACCTAAATTAAATATTTTCTCACTCTATTTATAAGCTAATCCTATTTACTTTTTTTTATTATTATATATTTATATGTGTATTTAAATTTACTAATTAATTAAATTAAATTAAATTAAATTAAATTAATTATATAAATAATAAATTAATATATAAATCATTTGAATATGTTTAGAAAAGTTATATTAAAAATAATTTTATAGATCTAATTAATAATAACTAGATATAAAATATTGATAACTAATAAGTTATTCAAACAAGTATTGAATATAAACATGTCCTTATATGTCATTTTACTTGTTTAAATAATCAAACAGCTATCAGCTATTAGTTAATTTTACCAAACACTTTTATACAATCAGCTAATACAATCCGCTTGTCAAATAAGCTAATGCAATCAACTATCAACTATCAGCTAATACAATTCACTATCCGCTATCAGCTATCCGCTAATTGTCAAACATGACCAATATCTTTTTATTGTTAGACAAATATTGTGTTTTCTCTCTCTTAAATGTGAAAAACAATATTAATCTAAAAAATTGACCCAAACCCAAAAATATATCTATTAAAAAGTAGACTGGAAATATTAAATTATAGAATATTGGTACAGTGATAAAGGATGTCATTGTTCTTCCTAGATGACTTGAGTTCGAGCAGTATACTCTACACAATATGTATGCGTTTTTAAAAGGTTAATAGTAAATAGCATATACTATCATGTAATTACAGACATGCAGAATTTAACCAAATCTAATTGTTGATTTTGTCAAATATGAGATTTTTGTTTTCATCCAAGTTTAATTTGTATAAATATTCGCAAGATATATAATAAGATTATATTAATATCTGTATACTCTACAAGTAAACAGATAGCAATTTAGTTCAAGTTAGTTGGTATGAATTTATATAAAAAAAATCACACTCGTTCAAAGTCTAATCTTTAAGCATGTTTACTTTTTTATGAATTTAATAAATTTGATGCTTCATGTATTATAAAAATGCAACCAGATTAATCAAATATGAAAATCATACAAGTAAAAATACAATCTATTTAGTTTTTAAAGTGAGTCAATGACGCAATCATTGGCTTTAGATGTAGTAATAAATTTGATAATTGATCAATGACGGAACTTGGGGTAAAAATTTGAGGGAGTTAACTTAATTTTTTTTAAATAGAGGCTTAAACAAAAAAGTTAAGGGTTTAACTAAAATTTTTAATGATTTTGAGAGATATAATAAGAACTTCTAGAAAATTTTGAGATGAAATTTAAATAAAAATATTCAAAAGTTTGAAGTTTAAATATGTTTTTTTTTTAATTTTGAAGGGGACAAATTGAATATTTCAAAATATTTAAAGGTAAAATTCGATTTTCTAAAATTTCGGGGGCCATGACCCCTAGTCCTTTAACGGATCCGTCTCTGCATATAATCATTGTAGGTATTTGATTAAGTGGAGTTAAAAAATTCAAGTTAGCCAAGTTAACATGTTCAATTCTATCACTAAAGTTTTATTTTAAATTTTTTAGTCGAGTCGAGTTGTCTGAGTTTTTATTCCAATTTAATTGTAAAATATTTATAATGTTACATAACTTATTTGTTCTAATTTAAATGACTTCCTATAACTATATACAATATACATATATATTTCTTCATTTTTTTCAAAAGTACAAGTAAAATTTGTAATGTTATTTAACAAATTATACCATCTAAAATTATAAAATATAGTTATAATATTATTTTTTAAAAAAGAATAGATTTGAGGGAAAATATTGATGAGTGTATAAAGGAGTCAAGGAATAGCAGTAAGCTAATTAAAATGAATGAAACGCAAAGTTGAAAGACTAAATTACAAAAGAAATGTCCATTCAAATTTTTGAGTTATTCGAATTTTATTTTATAACTCGAACTTTAATTGAAAAATTTAAATATAGTCGAGATTTTCGAATTTAATCGATTTATTTTTTCAAATCAAGTTTAATTTTATTCACCCTAGAAATGAGTATAATAGGTACATTTCAATTACACTGTTTAATTATTATATACATTTGATTTTGGTGCGCATATATATATATATATATATAAAGAAATGGAGCTCGAATCTCTTTTATTTCAAGTAAAAGTATACCGAAGAATGTCAAAATGGGTCTTTATAAATCAAAATAAGGAACAGATGGAATTTTGTATACCGGGAGAGAGAAGAGGATTGATTCCTTTATATATATATCAATAAATCCCATAATTTATATATTATTTTTTTGAACTAATTTATATGTTATATTCGAATTTAAAATTTTATGTATTTACTTAGATGTCGATATTTTAATAATCCGTATTATGTCATTTTTGATATAAAAATGTATTCGTATCATGTTTTAATAAAAAAAATTTGTTAATAAAATATGATTCTGTGTAGTGAACCAAGAGATGGGACATGTAAACAAAGTGTGTAACAAAATTTAATCCACTTGCCTTTCGAAATATACGACGAACAATTTCTTACGTTATAAACCAAATACTAATGTTCTTGTTTTCTTTCACTAATTGATTCTGTTCGATTTCGATGGGATCCGATTTTCAATTTGTTGCATCTTTATAGTAGCATAAGGTTCTTAGTTGATTTTTTTAAATAAAAATATTAATATCTTATATATATAATAGAGTTCTAAATTTAGATTTTTTTTTTCGATGTGTTACAATTATATTCCATAGAATCCAAGTCAATCAAAATTAATCATTATAACACTTTATTTTGGAACTCTAGCATTTTGTTATAAATTTTAGTGCTGGTTGTTGACTGCCAGTGATTCAATTTTTTTTGTTTGTTTGTTTTTTTCTTTTTACATTTTGTTGCGTTTTTCTCCGTCTTTGTGACACGTTTTTTCTACCTTTATGGCATGTTTATGCCTTATGGCACGTTTTTATGGTTGATTTTGCGGGGTTTTGGTGTTTGTATAGTGGCTCTCACTAGACTTATTTTTTATTCGTGTTTGTTGGTAGTCACATAGAGTTTAATCCCCTTTTGGGTTGTTTGTCGATGTAATTTGTAGCGAATCGTCGTTTTTGAGAATATGCGTGAAAGATGGTTGTTGATTTTGAAAATTTCATCTAGTTCGTATTTTAACAACTCCCCATGAACCCTTTATACAATAGACCTTAGAATATTTTTTTGTTCAATGAGAAAGTGTATGATCTTACTGGTGCAACGCTTATATTTTTTTTTTAGTTTTACTATATTCTTTTTTTGTTGTTTTTATGGATACTTCAAAACCTCTATTAGATTATATTATGTGTAAAAAACTAATCACTATAACACACAATCAAACTAAAAATTAAAATATACTTTTTTTAATGTGAGTCTCCCCATAGGCGGAGCCACATAGGCAATTGAGGTGTTTAATAATATCTTAAAAATTTTTAGAAAGCATATTTTTTATATAATTTGTATATAAATTTTTTTTAAAAATATATAATTGATACTCTTTATAAATAAAACGATATTTATTTATAAATAATTAACTCCTCTTAAATACCGTTCAAAAAGATGACACCCTTAAATAAATTTTTAGCTCCGCCCTTGAGTCTTTCAACATAGTTTTTTATTTAAATCCCGACCAAAATAAAATTTTATTCGTATAAGAATATATTAAACCATAAGACAAAAAGGAAATCAAAGAATCAAATTCTGATTATAATGGGAAAGATAAAATAAGTGTAAGTAGGGGAAATGAAGGGTAGGGGACCAAAGTTCCATTACAAAACACAACAAAAGGGCATCCAATTCTTCTTTTATTTTTCTCTTCAAAACCAAAATCATTATAGTCTTACATTGTGGAGTGCCTAACATACCCCAATTGTGCAACCAAATAAAATAAAAAATCATTTGATTAATTAAATAGTACAATCCTCCATTAAAGCATAGTCTAACAATCGAGTTCTAAATTTTAATTATGTGACATTTTTTAAAACCGTGTAACCTTACAACCTAAATTCATAATTGAAATCTTTACGACTCTAGATGTGACATTTATATTTGCTCATATAGCCTTCCATGCGTATAATATGGCCACTCCACATAATTCAATTTATCAAAAAATTATGATATTATTAATTAGGCTTTAATTATTAAATCAAAAGAGTAAACACAGTAAATTTCTGGAATTAACGTTGAGTGATTAAACTTCAAATGTGTGAAGAGTGCAGGGACCGAAAACAGTATTAACTTATTTCTTTTAAAATTCCCACGGAATTAGTTATTTCATACTGCATTGATTTTACAAGGATGAATATGATAATTTTATTTAATAAATATAAAAAATATAAATTCAGCATTGTAAACATAGAGATATATATTATCATAAAAAAATTAGGGGCTTGGCCGGCTTGACCAAAGTTTATTTTTTGGGAAAAAATGTTGAGAAATTGGTGTCAATTAGGTGGTGTTTTTTTTCTCAAAGTTGAAATAGTACCAATTTATTTTGTTTATTTAGAATCCTACTCTTGATTTAGTACTTGCTTATGACACTTTGTTGACACCGCCAAACACGGCCTTCTTTTTTGTCTCAACATCGTCACACTCAAAGTGTCCTAATTATTGGGATAAAAAACTGGCTACTTAAATTCCTAAAAACGTTGCATATTTTGTTAAACACGTCTTTTAGAAGAAAAAAAATAATTTGAATAAATTAAATTAGATTTGAATTTATTTTTATTTTAAAATTTTAAATTAGGGATATGATAATTAAAATAGTGGGGATTTAAAATAGAGTTGAAGGGAAAAGAAAGGTTGAAATTTCTTGGTGTGTGTTATGGTGGGATCAATCTAGAAGATAAATAAATGAAACATTGTGATTAAAGAGCTTGACTTTCATGTCCTTTTCCTTGTTAGATGAATAGTAATAATAATAATGATTATTTGTGATAAAAGAGGATCTGTCCATTACTAACATTACATGGTTGTAAGTCAAAGCTACATGGCCCTACCATAATTTGTTTTCATTAATTTATTCTCAACAATGATAATTTTAATATTTTATTAATAATTGAACCTAATAAGTCTCTAAGTAGAAAGCGGATGATGTTTATCTTAGGAGACATGAGTTCAAATCGTATTGTTTACAAGGTGTATGTGCCTTGTCAGTAGAGGTGAGCGTTCGATCGAGTCAAGTCAAAAAATTTTGAGTTATTCGAGTTGACGCGTCATATTTTACAACTCAAACTTTATTTGAAATTTTTTTATTCGAGTCGAGACAAGTTTTCGAGTTCCTATAAAATTTTAATTGTAATCATTTATAATGTTATACTATGGTTTTGTTCCAATTAAACAACTTTCTCTAATCATATAACATATGCAAATATATTTCTTCATATTTTTTCATATGTGACATATTTCTTCATATATTTTTTATATCGGTATATATATATCTGGAAAAATTGAGGGACTTGACTCAAACTTAAAAACAAATACACTACTTACTAAAAATTTCCATTTCACAACTCAAATTTTATTTCAAAATTTTTCAAGTCGACTCGAGTTTATGAAATTTTGAGTCAAGTCGACTCGAGTTGAGTTTTTCGCCTCGAGTCGAGTCGAAAAATTTGATTTTTTCGAGTCAAGTCGAGTTTTGCCCACCCCTATATCAAAGAGTTAAGAATATCCATGAACAGATACTACCTTATAAAATCACTTTTAGATCATTTAACAAAAATAATATTCTATTAATAATTTAATAGCAAAGTGAGTAATCAGACTAATTTAAATTACGTTTAAATTTATTTTTTAATCAAACCACGATTTAATCTGATTCATGAGCAAATTTTATATTTCTTGTATCAATTGTGTAATTTATAAATCTAATATCATAAATATAAGAATTCAACAAGTGGGTTGAATGTAAAAATGATGTTATTCATTGTAGGTGACTTAGATTCGAGTATTTTTATCTGTAAGGTGTGTACCTTGCGAAACGGTTAAGAAAAAATATGAACATATATCACATTATAATCAACTTCAAACTATTAAAAATTTACCATAAATACAAATAATTCTTTATTTATTTATTTTTGCATTCATTACGGACCTTCCATATTCAAAGGTCTATGTTTACTAAGAATCACCAATAATTAATTTATGGATTGGTCAAATGATAATTGGAAAGAGAAGAAAAAAATGAAAATGCAACCCAATAAAATATTGTCATTTGGTTCCAATTGAACTACTTTGATGGAGTTTCATTCAATCTTTAAACTTAGTCTTGTTGACCTAATTTGCACTAATCATAACTATATGGTTGAAGAGGAAATCCATTAATACAAAGTATTATGTGTAGTTTTCTTTAAACAAATGAATTTTTTATTTATATAATACATAATATCTTAAAACAATTAATAATATGACCAATGATTTAAATAGCAATAGTTATATAGTGGTAGCGAAATTGTTGTTGTAGAAAATAACAATCTACAATAATCGCAATAATATATGTTATGTCCGTAACTGTGATAAAACACCGACCAGAACTTGATCGCAACCACAATTTAAATCCCTGAATATGACTATAAATGCAAATATAAAATATTGATGGGTATGATGTTAGAAAGTGGCTTAAAATGAAGTAATATGATTTTGGAAAAAGAAAATAATTAGTGTCTAATGGTATTAATTAAACTAAAGTTTATAGAAAAAAAAATAGAAGTGAAATGATGTTTTTTGTTCCTTGTTTTTTCACTAGACGTGAAACCTTTTCTGAGAACATCATTCTAGAATGGAGGGATCCAGTTTGTAGAGAAACTACAGTGTAATGTGTTGTTCATCAGAGTGCTCGAGCAACACTTTTGAATTCATTTAAGCAAGATTGAAGAATCTTCTGGCGTTTTTGAAGAGATTGTCGTTCCTTTTGCAGCACATCAATGGCGTCCGGAGCTTTGAACATGTCCATGAACTTCTCATCATTCACTGCAAACAGGTCCAATCCAAGTGCCACCATAAGCCTGTCCCGACTACATATCCGTATCCAACATTCACATTCAAATCCGAGTTGTCACATATACGAATAAATATAAAGGCAGAGATTAAAGAACTTAAATCTTACCATGGGGTCAAAAATCCAGAGTTCAGGGTTGATGTCACACTGCGGTCGACTAGAACTTCACGTATCCGTGCAAAATGTTGTGCTGCCGATGAGCAGATTTCGGAGTAACTTGAACCTGTTTTGGAACCATTGTCACCATTACCAAATAAAAGACTACCACCGGTGTGAACTTTAGCCAAATGCTCATTATATCTGTTGCCAGTCATTCTTGCTATACGTTTCCTTGGTCCGACGTCGATGCAATTCCCAGGCTCCCCCTTGACTCTAGCATATACCACTTCACCAGGCTGGTCAGGAGATGGCGTCTCAGGCACTGTCATTTGGTTCTCTTGGAGAGCTTCTCTAGTTTCTTTAACTTTTCCTGGAGTGGTTTGCTTTGCATTCTTTTCGGGAGGTACGTTCTCCTGGTCGTTCATCATCTCATCACGTGTTACATGGCCACCGTCAGATAGCTCAAGGCAAAACGAAGCAGATGAAGCTTGGTTATATATGTGGTATGAGCTCGTACTTGAGCCGAAGACTCCTTGAAAATTGTTCTCATAACAGACCTGAGAATATGGACTTGTGACTGAATCAAGATGGTGCCTAACTAGTTGCTTGCACTGTTTAGCCAAATCCTTTATAAAGCGATTGTATGCATGCCTTAAAGCTGCATGAAACCCGACATACCCTGCCCAGTTTCCAGAATTCTTCCCATCTGTGCAATTTAATAGAAATAAAATAGGTAAATGATGGCTAGAGAGTTCAATCAATGAAGGGAAAATGGCTTCTTACATTCCGATTCACTGCAACGATTCCTCTCTAGAGCAATGTCAAAAAGATTGCCTAGAACAAAGGCAAGCCGATCACAAATAGTATCAAGGAGAGGAGCGAGCCATGACCGTGCAGCAGTGCGTGCTATTTCTGCAGCAGCCTCTGTTACTCCTCTACCCCCACCACGGCCAGCATGTGCAAGTAAGATATTTGCAACCTGTTCCAGCAAAATATATCTATTTACTCATGCTCAACATGATATTCTTGGGGAAAATTACAAGTTTGAAATATCTACCTTCTCTCTTGATACTGGGGGACATTCAATGGAATATGCAGCACAGCGGAATTCATGCATTACCCTTTCGAAAGCAGCTCCACCATAAAGACGAAGAACAGCATTAGCAGGTTTTATATCAATAGTAACACCTGGCCAACTCCCTAAACCACTCTCAGATCTTTCCTCCTCTGTTGTTTTCCCCCATTGCTCTGGGGAAGGATCCGCTGCTCCATCGATCAAAACCCCCTTAAACAATGAAAAGGCATGATTAATTTCATGTAGTTAAACCACAAGTTCTATAGAAGAAGCAACAGTTCAATTCTAAGAGCTCCAATTCAGCATGATGAATTCAGGTCATGAAACTGGTATATACAAACCTTAGCTGGAGAAGTGGAAAAAATGATGCTACTCCAAAAGTTGGAACAATATTGAGAGTGGTCCAATTTGCTAAATAATTATAACTTACCGTACGGGCAGCAAATGATTTTTCTAAATTAGCTAAATCTAATATGATGAGACTGTTTAACTGAACCAAATGAAAACCTGCATGAGAAAAATGGCTCACCACATGATTGCAGATATAAGCCGCATGCATCATGGCTGATTTTCGAAGATGAGAAACATCAGAAGTTGCTTGTATTTTGGAGTCCATTCTTGCCAGCTCATTGTTAACTTCACTGCAGCGCTGCTCAAGCAATGCCAGTGTGGCTGGAGCAGCTTCTTTGTATCTCTTTTGAAGTTCTGTTTCTAAATACCCCCTCAATGAACAAAAACCAATATAGGGCTTGAACTTTTCTTCATCATAACCTCCCTTGATTCCATCGTGCAGATGACGTAAAACTTCAGCGTCCACTTGGGATATTTGCCTTCGGAATTCATCATTTGAAACAGCATTCCTTTCTTTCGGCAATGCTACAAAAAATGGCCGAGTATTTTCTCCAAGATATCCACTTGCACTCAAATAACGATCCACTTCCCATCTGTCACTAAACTCCTGCATTAATTGAATTGTTGCAATCATATTCCACAAAATTCAAGATTCACAATCAAGTTGCAACACAGAGAGAGATCATATCAGGCAACAAGCAAGGCCTATTCTTTCAGTTTCTATTATATATATAAACAGATAGACACCTAATTTGGTCAGGACCCTGAGGCCCAAATTCTCCTTAAACCAAGCTCGGAAAAAATCCTTGGCAGGTTGCCACAATATGTAATACATCAATGTAGTGTGAATGTGTCAGCTCAATGTCACATATCATAGATGACAAAGCCAACAAGGAAAGCTAGAAATCTGTACCTTGAGTCTATTATCAAACTTGGAGACCACAATTATTGTCCTTCTAAAGGTTGGATCGATTTCGCGAATTGAATCTAACCACAATGATGAGCACCACTCCACACTACTCTGCTGAAGGAACAACAGAATACGATGAGGAGGACTAGCTAGTGACTTCACCATTGAAAGAATTTCATCTGGTGTATTCTCCGGTTCTCCCTTCTTTGCCTGCCGACAAATTTCCGTTCATAAATAAATCATAATATTACAAGATTTCAACCAATTTACTCAGCTTTTTTTTTTCTCAAATGAAGTAACAACGTACCTTAAGAACAAATCCTGGGGTATCTATGATGGTGAGGTTTGGACAATGTGCAAATTCAACTCTCATTACAATTGGCTTAGGAGAAACTGAAGTTTTAGTCATTATCAAAAGTGCCTCAGTTCTTGATTTTATGATATCTGCAATTGTTGATGCCGAAACAACCGGACTTCCATATTCTTCAGAATCTTCTTCCTGTTTTCAGTTGTCAATTTTAAGTATCAATGAGAAAGAGAAAAAAGATAACAAGGGAAACATAGCAGGATGTAGAAATGGAGCATTTTCTAAACCCAGATTCTAAACAAAAAAAGTAAAATGCTAACAAAATAGTTAAAGCCATAAATCAAGATTATTCACATCCAAAAACTAATAAAATCCTTGGTAAATTGCTACACTATTGATATTTTCGCTGCTTGGTAATAAGAAGTGTTTTAAAATCCAACTCTTTAACACAAATATTCTGTGAAAATTTCTATTATAAAGAAAAACCATGCATTTTTCAATTAAGTTCTTCAAAATTCCAGGTATTCCTTTTGATTCATCCAGAATTAAATAAACCGTAAACACAGGCAAAAGCTTGATTTAACTAATAATAACATGAAACCCAAATAATCCTTTAAACCCATTAAAGCAAAACCAATCCAAATTCCAATAAATAAATAAAGAACTGAAGAAGAGCAAAAAAGCACCTGAAAGCGACAACGAGGCTCAAGAGCAGAAGGGTCATGAACCATCTGCAAAATGAGAGGCCGGCGAGTGCCCATCTCCACTTCACGAACATTGAAACGAAACCCCAGAAAAGCTTCAAGGAGAGAGCTTTTCCCATCCGATTGGCCACCGAGCGCTACAATCTCAGGGATCGGAAGCTTCTCGCCGAAGGCCACTGCAGCGGCTTGGAGGCGGTTGTATGCCTCGAAACGGGCCAGCGAAGATGAGGAGGAGGAAGCATCACGTGGATGGTGGTGATGAGAGTGAGATCTTTTGGTTTTGTCCGCTGGGGTTTTCGTCGGAGTCGGCGTCGCCATCGCCGATGAAGAGAGAAAGGAGGAAAGTGAGGCTGATTGGAATTTTGAATTTAAATTTTCGAGGGAAATAAATACGTTGAAAGATTGTGGCAGCTGGGGACGTGTGGATGGGCTTTGGGCTGGGCCTTGGTGTGGTACAATTGGGTTTATTTTTATTTTAAATTTTTTATTTATTTTTAAATAATAAAAATATTTTCTTCAAAAATAAGGTTTTTTTTTCAATCTATACCTGCACTGTCAAGGATCAAGCAACATCAATTCAGTAAATGAAGATGGATTAAAATACTGTTCAGTAAAAAAAATGAGTTTTTAATATTCTTTTAAGAAAAATAAATAAAATAGAAGTTTAAAGATAATTCGATATTTATCTAGACTTTAGGGATCAAATAAAAAATAATTATTTTTAACATGTCATGTCTTTAAATTAATGAGAGTTAACAGCTCATTAAATCTTGAATCGTAAAAAAAAAAAACATATAAGTGATTCAAATATTATTTTCCAAAATTTAGAGATCAAAATAAAAAAACAAACAAATAAAAATGTCATCTGCTATAATTTACCCCTTCTTTTCACTTGAAGTATAAAGTGTATTGCATTTTCTTATTCATTATTTAACGTCTTTCCGTTGTTATTAATAGCTATGCGTAAATCAAATTCATAATATCTTTTGAAAATATTTTGATACACAATCCTTTTAATTTTAAGGTTTAAATATTTAGGTTGTAGTACACAATTTAGGGGTTTAGGTTGCATAGTGTAGAATTTAAGATTTATAGTTGGAATTCAAAGTTTAGAGTTTAGGGTTTAAAGTTTAGGTTTTAGAGTATTAGCCAGGGGCGGAATTAGGATGAAATTATGGGAAGGGTCGAAACGAGAATGAAGTTATGGGAGAGTTCAAAATTACTTATCCTTAAAATTAACAATCTACTAAAAATAACCTTGAATAGAGGGTTGAGATTTAATCTCACTAATTTCAAAATTGGCATATCTTAAAAAATAATTAGACTAAAAAATTTGACAAAACTTAATTTCATTAACTTAAAAACTGACAAGGTCTTAAAAAATTAAACCAGAATTTTTTTGAAGGGACCAAGACTTAATTTTAATAGTTTCAAAACGATCAAGGGTTAAAAATGTAATTATCCCATAAAAAGTTGGAGTGGGCCAAGTCCCTGTAGGCTCGCCCTTAGTGTTAGCTAGGGATTTAGGTTTAAGATTTTATAACTTAAATATGAAGAATTGTGTAATTTTTTTACACAACTTATGTATCAAAATATAACCCAATATATAATGAATTATTATTGGCACGTGGCACTCTCTGAACGTACCACATCATCAAAACCGTAAATAATCATTTAAAATTTTAAAATATTTAGAATTATAAAATAATGTATTTAAAATTAAAAAAATATTTAAAAAAAACATGATTGGTTTTTGGTCAGAAGCCATACACTTCCTATTTTATAATTTTTGAATGTGCGATATGAATTGCTCCACCACAACGTACAAATGGGTAAATAAAAAGGGTTGAGAATATATATTGAGTACGAGCCTCCTTTTATGTTTAAACTCTTAAATATTAATTGGAGAATCATTTATGAGATGAGTTTTCTCAACATTAGGGAGAGAGAATAATCAGCTGGATAAAGAAGGAAAATGAATTATCATTATCTAGATCCTCAAATATGAACTAAAAGTTCATAAGATAATTCAAGTTATTGTATGTCAACTGCCAAACATATTTGTTGACCTAATGAGAGTAATCAAGTCTCATATACCAGCTAAAAATGCTCTAAGTTTAAATTACATGTTAGAGTGAATGTATGTAAATCATGCCTGAAGCATGATAGTTGAAATTGGTTCCAATGATCAAAATTCTCGTAAATAGAAAGTACTATGAAATGATCATATATTGGAGGCGGGTGCTCCTGAAGAGACCCAAAACATAACTAATTATAAAACTCTTGAAGAGTTTTAAGTACCTGAAATAAAGATTGAAATCTTGAAGAGATCTCGATGAGTTATGTCACTACGAGAATGGAACCAGAAAATAGAAAAGTTGTCGACAACGATTTTGCAAACATTTTTACATAGAATACTTCTATAGAAGTAAATAAAGAAAACAAAGATCTTGTATAAGAATCTATAGATGTTGAAATGATTGACCAATATAGAAAGACGCTTTGAACTTCCAAAAGTGAAGTATTTGGACTAGCAGTCCAAACACCTAAAGGTGTAATGCAAGTGAGGCACAAATAAGTAGTCGTAAATACGACTTGACTTATGATTTATGAAGAGTTTTAATTACTTCATAGTGGATGCAATTAATTTGGCACTTATGAAATATATTTCATGCATCTAATTATTTATGGATCCCTATTTATCCTTAAAGGATTTAAAATGCTAGAAGCATTTGGAAATTTTCGAGAAAATTTATTTAGACATGTCTCATTGAATATTTTGGCACATTTAGTATAATCGCCTTAGTGAGTACTAATTGAAGAAATATGAGAGAATATTCAGATTTCCTTATGTATTTTATAATAGAGATTTGGATCAAGATTCATTATGATAATTTGAATTTCATTAAAACTCCCGAAGAGCTTCAAATTTAAAACTCGTGAAGAACTTTCAAAGCATTTGATGAAAGTATTTGAGAAAAAAATCTTTAGATGTGGTTTTGTCTCAACCTAAAGATCGAGCACTTAAATATGCATTTTTGTCTATGAATGGACATAAGTTGAAAGAATCTTAAAGAATATTCAATATGAATAAAGCATATCTATTGTAAGATTATTGGATGTGAATAAAGATAATTATATCTTTTCTTGGTCTTGAGGCACCATATATTAGTTGGTCAAGAAATATTCATGGATATACAAAGATCAACCTTTAGATCTTCAAACATTCATTGATGCCTCCTCAAATGTCGTAGAAATATTTGTTATGCACGAGGCAAGCCAAAAATGTGTTTGGCTAAGATCATTGACCCAACATATCCAAAAGATAAGTGGATTTACTTTCACAAGATATGATACAAAGTTATCTTGTGTGAAGATAATGCAAGATGTATATCTCAATTTGAAAGGTGGATACATCATGGAACATACTACTCCAAAGTTTCATCCCTCGCTATTTTTAGAAAAATAATATTCAATATTGAATTGTGAAGATTCAAAGATCTTCCGTGATGTTTTCATGAGGGGGAGTAAATACGCGTTGCACTCTTTTTTCTTTAACCGAGGTTTTGTCCTAATGGGTTGTAACCCCCTCGACCCGGCCTAGCCGTCAGGCCGCATCGAACGGGTTACACGGGGAAAGTCGAAGCGAAACCCACTAAGGCCTCACTCCGATTAGCAACCCTATTTATTTATTTTTTATTCCCTTGTCTAAATACCACATTTAATCATAAGGGTGAAAACAACAGCGGGAAAGCGGACACAGATACTCACCGAGCAGGGCATACGATATCTTAAACTTACCAAATAGTTATTAGTCAAGTTTCATGCGTACGAGGCAAACACCTACAAAAGGGCTCATACAACTCAACTAGGAAGCATACAAACATTAAGGACTAAAATGCAACATTTGGAAACCTTCGAAGGTGCCATTCAATCATTTTAACTGCCCGCGTTTCGAAATAGGCTTGTCTGTTCCGAAACGCGGGCTCTATTCAAAAAGTAAAAGCCAAGCCGTTCCGAAACGATCCCACATTGTTCCGGAACGGAGGCTTCCAATGACAAAACGTATCGGAACGGATTCTGAAACAGGGGCTTAGAGCGGCAAATCGTACTGAAACGGCCCTACGTGGTTCCGAAACAAGAGCCTCCAGTGGCAAAACGTACCAAAACGACACCACCCCCGTTCCGATACGGGTACCCCTAGAGCATCGACCGTTCCGAAATCACATCGAGCGTTTCGAAACACCTGCACACAGTTTGGCTCGAAATCATACTTTAACACCTTCAAACGACCCCAAACTTGTCCCGAATCATCAAAACCACATAGCAGCATATCATACATACATTCTAGATGTAAAATATCCTAATCACAACATTAGACATGAATTCAAGCAACAAAGTGGATTTCAAGTCCAAGGCTCTCAAAGACACTTAGATTCAAAAGCACTAACATGCCAAAAGCTAAACAAAAGCATAAATCATCATAGTAAAAGGCATTACAAGCCCGAAACATATAAGCAAACTTGTCTAAGCAAAAAGGACACGCCAACAACACTCCAAACACAAAGGTCTTATCCCATTGCTTTATACTAGTTATTGAAGTCTAAATCATACTTGAGCAAACCAAACTCCATTGGATTCTCCCTTGTTTCCCGAGCTGCTCCGAATGTCTAAGGGCTTGCATTGTTGGAAAAGAGAGCGTAAGCGTTTAAGCTTAGTGAGCGACGCTCAAAACGGTAGCTACAACAATGCAGTTTTAAAACATAGTTTGCTTGGAAACCAAAACCATTTCCAAATCATTTCCACATGCTAGAACACACAACAACATGCATTTACCTTCATGTGCATTTACCGAATGCAACCACAAGCCATAGGCTTACTATATGCTCATTCTCAAAACGGTAGCTACAACAATGCAGTTTTAAAACATAGTTTGCTTGGAAACCAAAATCATTTCCAAATCATTTCCACATGCTAGAACACACAACAACATGCATTTACCTTCATGTGCATTTACCGAATGCAACCACAAGCCATAGGCTTACCATATGCTCATTCTCATATCGCAAGCAAAGTAAACAACAATGCACAATCATAAATATAAGGAATCAACAACATGCTTAGCATGAGAATTAAAGCATCATGAGCATATTGACATTTATTGTTTTTACTTGGATATGCGGATAGTTTCTCAAACCCACTAGACGCTTCTGGTGGAATCTCACATCACCGTACTCACACGTCTAGTAAAAACATAATTTCCGGTGGAATCTCACATCACCGTACTCCTCCTTAGTGGAATCTAACATCACTAAGGCCACACGCGAATTTCACCTCGAGTGCACTCTAATCCTATTGATCGATCAATTATATCCGGTAACAACTCTACATGTGTCAATATACTCATTCACAACCACAAGCATTACCGATGCTTGAACCACTTACCATGTCCAAACACCCATGCAAGGCATGTACTCACAATGAAAATATAAACACAAGTCCCACATCTCAACATGCATAACAATGCAATTCAACACATAACAACATATCATGTTCAACTTGCACTCAAGAATCGTAAAACACATTTTAATTGTATAAAACCTTTAAAACTTACTCTTGAGTTTGGATTGACCTTTTAAGCTCAATCCAAACCCTCAAAACATTCCCTTAACCACGTTAAGGCTTTTAAAATCGATCCACTCACCAGCCAATACACAACTGATGTCTAAGATGCCGAATCAAGCCTCCGAACTACTCAGATTTTCGTCCACAAAGCCCGAATCCAATTCCTCTATTTTGAGCAACCCAAAATCGAACATTAGAACACAAATGCACTCACAAACACATCAAAAACCCGAAACTCAACAACCTTGCAACAATAAACATCGATTCAAGCCCAAACTTCACCCGAAACATAACAATTTCAGTCTCAAACTACTTGCAGCCATGCCCAATGAATTTACCATAAAAAATCTATCTTTTAGCATCCCTAAACATCAACCTAAAGCTATCAAACCTCCAACTATCATTTAGACTTAAAACCCAACCAAAAACTCAAGATTCTCAACTCCCCAAATCACCCACAATACCCATTTCAGGTTTTCTATCAAAATCCATCATTTTCATGTTATTTTAGTGATAAAACAAAGTTAGAAACACCCTCAAACTCAGCCATAACCAACCCAAATGAAAACTCATAAATTTCCTTTCATTTCAAACCAAACTTTAAAAACCAAAATAGTTTAATCCATGAGTTTTGCAAAATTCTTTACATTTAAGACTCGAGGAAGATAAAACTAAGTTAGGGAGCCATTTACCTTGAAGAAATCACTTGGTTTGAGGTGTTGAATCGAATGGAATGGTGAATAGGGTTTAGGGAGGTTTTAGAACGTAAAAAGGGAATTTTGAGAAGATGATGGCTTTTGAATATAAAAACCCTTTTTTATTCATTTTTACTAAAAGTCCCATTTTTGCCCTTTTTCCTTTAAACCACTTTTTGGTGTGTTAAAAAACTAGTTTTTCTCCAATTTAATTTAACCTGCCCCGGTTCGACTAATTCAATATCTCCCGGCCCTAAACTCGGGGCGTTACATGGGTTTTCCTGGTAAGGTTTTTAATGAGACAACATGTTATGCATATCAAATATGTGTGTACTCTTTTCCCTTCACTAAAGAATTTTTTTCCCACTGGATTTTTATCTTAGTAAGGTTTTAACGAGGCACATTATCTTCATAGACATCCAAGGGGGAGTGTTATGAATATTTATCTATGTGGATGTCTATCATGATTAGAACTTTATCTAAGGAGTTTGATTTATTTATTATTAGGAATATTATCTCTATTAATTAGAGTTTAATGTATTATGTACTTCTTATGCCTATAAATAGATGAAGGCATTGTACACAATTTTAGTTTTTGATAATAATAATACGAATCTCCCTCTTTCTCTCATCTCTTTGTTCTTTTATACTTGTTCGTTGTTATTCATTATTTTATTCACAACACGGTTGAAATTTTATAACTCAAATTTTATAATTATTTCGAGTTAGTCGAGTTGACGAGTCTTATTATATAACTCAAATTTTATTTGAAATTTTTTGATTTGAGTATGAAATTCGAGTAAAGTCGACTCGAGTTGTTCATGTTTATGTTCAAATTTAATTGTAAACTTTTATCATGTTATGATATTAATTTGTTCTAATTTAAACGACTTTCTATAACTATATACGATATATATATTCGACAAAGTTGAAAAACTCGACTTAAACTTAAAAACACATCCATTAATTATTAAAAAAATTAAATTATTCAAAAGTTCTTTTTTAACTCAAACTTTATTTAAAAATTTTAATTAAATTAATTTTTTTACATCTAATCGAGTTTTGCTCACCTAGTAATAGAGAATCATTCAACACAACTTTTAGGTTGACTGCTTTCGTTATCAACCTTCAATAATAATAATAATAAAACCAAAAATAGAATTTTCAAAGGCACTCAATTGAAAAGTCTTTATAAATATTTAAAAAATTCAAGAAAAATCTAAAAAAAATATTTAAATGTGTAAAAAATATTAAAATTATGTATAAAATTATAAAAAGGTATTTTTCACTTAAAATCGAAAAATATAAAAAAAATTGTAGTAATTATTTAAAAAAATATAAATATTTATAATAGTATAATATTTAAAAATTATATAATTTTTTTTTAAAAAAATATTTTTAATTATGAAACCACAAAATTTAAAAAAAAAATTAATCCCTAACACTACATTCTAAAATCCTTAAATCAGTTTAATCCTCAACACTACATTCTCAAATCCTCAAATATTGAGAAGAAATATTCAAAGGTACTCTTTTGTTCTCATAATTTAGTTATTAAAGAATATGCGATAACTATACAACTTCGTTTATAAAATACTTTTTCATCATTAATACATGAAATAAACGTAATATAATTAAGTTTTATACACATAAAACAATGATAATAAATATTTCGCTCACCTTCTTTTGTCCTCTTTGTTTGGCCAACGTTGATGTTAGTTTCAGTATTGGTCGTCGACCTCGATATTTTTTTCTTTCTATTTTATTATATTTCATTTATGTTTTTTTTTGTCTTTTTAGTTTTCAATAAGATTAATTTAATTTTTGACATGTTTTTTGTCTTCTTTTTCGGTAGTTTAGTGTTATTTTTATTTTATGTTTTTTCAGGGTAAATTTGACGCCGCCGCGACTAATCAAGATGACGCTTACTTTTATCATGTTGATCTTTTTTATTTTGGACCCTCGTATTAGATTTTGATACATGTTTATAATCATCGTTTATAGTTCGCGTTTGAATTGTCATAATGAACGTTTTGTCAACGTGTCTCAAGTGTTATATGTATTTTTTAATGTCAGAGTTGATGGTTTTATTATCTTGTATAGTAGATTAGTGGTGTTGTTCACATCTATCTTTTACTCGAATCTTTTGGTTAGGTTTTTCTTGTATGATCTTTATATAATCTCAAGTGGCTAATTTTTTATTTAGATGATTATAGGAAAATGTTCAAATTATATATTTAGCTTACATATAGTTATAAACCCTCGTCATGCATTTAGATATTTCCTCCTAATAAACTAGCTGTTTTTATTTAAAAAAGCAATGATAATAAATACATTGAAAAGGGATGTACTAGAAAGTGTTAATTGAACCGTAAGTTATCAAATAACATATTAAAAATACATAGATATTTCCTCCTTCTAACAAACATGCATGTGAAAAATTTAAACCAGTCTCTAAACTTAAAAATATTTCGATCGAAATTCTTACGTTGAATTATTACTCTACTCAAATTTTTATGTCAATCTAATAGTCAACATTGACTTTAATTTTCAACTTGTATTTAACGTATTTAAAAAATATTTATTAATCAATACGTGTTTAAAATAGAATTACATTTTGAAAATAAGGGATCAATTTAAAATTTGACCAATAATTAGAGGATGATTATACAATTAAACCTATTAAAAATAATGAACATTTCTATTCAAAAAAAGTAATGAATATTCAGTGAACCATTTTGGACTATCAATTTTAATTTGAAATGGTCAAGCACCCTTATCTTTCAATTAATGAAGACTTTGAGCTTGACTAATCTAACCCCCAATTCGGTGCATCAAAGAGTAACGTAGCCCTAATCCAACGAGGGCAAATAAGTAAAATAAAATAGTGACGGATATATGGGAGTCTAGTGAGTTGAAGACTTGGTCCGTTCATTCATAGAATAATTTTTTAATAGTCTAATCTAAAAATAATTAAAAGATAATATATATTCAGATTTAAGTACTAGTTTAAAACCAAATGTGTAATGTATAATAATAATATTTTAATCAATTGTATAATAATAAATTTGATTGTTAATATTATGCATTTTATGTTTTTAAAGTACATATTAGACAAATAATAACACATTAGTATGAAGTGCATGTGAACAGACACAATTTTTTTTATCAATAAATTCATAAATTTGTTGTGAATAAAATAACAAAAAACAAGAATGGAAGAACAAAGAGATGAGAGAAAGAGAGAGATTTATATTATTCTTAAATATAGACTTGTGTACAATGTCTTCATCAAATCATCTATTTATAGGCATAAGAAGTACATATTACATTGAACTCTCATTAAATGAGATAATATTCCTAATGATAAAGTAAATCAAACTCCTTAGATAAAGTTCTAATCATGATAGGCATCCACATAGATAAATATTCATAACACTCCCCCTTGGATGTCTATGTAGATAATGTGTCTCGTTAAAACCTTACTAAAATAAAAACCAGTGGGAAAAAAATTCTTTAGTGAAGGAAAAAGAGTACACACATCTTTGATACGCATAACATGTTGCCTCAATAAAAACCTTACTAGGAAAATCTATTGGGACAAAACCTCGGTTAAGGGAAAAAGAGTGCTACGCATATTTACTCCCCCTCATGAAAACATCTCAGAAGATCTTTGAATCTTCATAATTCAAACCTGAATATTATTTTTCTAAAGATAGCGGGGATGAAACTTTGGAGTAATATTTTCCATGATGTACCCATCTTCAATTATCTCTACACAAGATAACATTTGTATCATATCTTGTGAAAGTAAATCACATATCTTCTGGATATGTTGGGTCAATGGTCTTAGCCAAACACATTTTTGGCTTGCCTTGTGCATAACAATTATTTCTACAAGATTTGAGGAGGTATCGACGAATGTTTGAAGATCTAAATGTAATGATCTTTATATATTCATAGATATTTCTTGACCAACTAATATATAGTGCTTCAAGACCAAGAAAAGATATAATTATCTTTATTCACATCCAACAATCTTACAACTATTGGGATACTCAATAGGTATGCTCTATTCATATTGAATCTTCTTTAAGATTCTTTTAGCTTATGTCTATTCATAGACAAAAAGAAATATATAAAAAAAAGCTTGATCTTCAGGTCGAGATAAACTTGATGTCAAGATTCAAGTACTTGTATTGAAAGTACTTCATGAGTTTCCAATTTGAAGCTCTTTAGGAGTTCTAAAATTATCAGAATGGATCTTGATCCAAACTCCTTTATAAAATACATAAGGAAATCTGATCATTCTTATAGTATTTTCTCAATTAGTATTCACTAAGGCGATTATACCAAATGTGCCAAAATATTCATGAGACATGTCTAAATAAATTTCCTCGGAAATTTCAAAATTCTTCTAGCATTTTAAATCCTTCAAGGATAAATATGGATCCACAAATAATTAGACGCGTGTAAAAAATTTTATAACTGCCAAAGTAATTGCATCCACCATGAAGTTATTAAAACTTTTCATAAATCATAGTTCAAGTCGTGTTTACGACTACTTATTTGTGTCGCACTTGCATTACACCTTTAGGTGTTTGGACTGCTGGTCCAAATACTTCTATTTTAGAAGTTCAAAGCGTCTTTCAACATCGGCCAATTCAATATCTATACTTTTGGATAGATTTTATACAAGATCCTCGATTTCTTTCTTTACTTCTATAGAAGTATTTTGTGTAAAATCGTTGTCGACAACTTTCCAATTTTCTAGTTCCATTATCGTAATGACATAACTCATCGAGATCTCTTCAAGATTTCAATCTTTATTTCAGGTACTTGAAACTCTTCAAGAGTTTTATTATTAGTTATGTCTTTGGTCTCTTTAGGAGCACCCGCCTCCAATATATGACCATCTCATAATACTTTTCATGTACGAGAATTTTGATTATTGGAACCATTTCAACTATCATGCTTCAAGCATGATTTACATCCACTTGTTCTAACATGTAATTCAAACTTAGAGCATTTCAGCTGGTATATGAGACTTAATTACTCATATTGGGTAAGTAAATATGTCTGGCAGTTGACATGAAATAACATGAATTATCTTATGAACTTTTAGTTCATATTCGAGGATCTAGATAATGATAATTCATTTCCTTCTTTATCCAGCTGATTATTCTTTCCCTCTAATGTTGAGAAAAATCATCTAATAAATGATTCTCCAATTAATGTTTAGAATTTAAACATAAAAGGAGACTCATACTCAATATATATTCTCAACCTTTTTACTTGCTCATTTTGTGCGTTATGGTGGATCAATTCAACTATATATCGCACATTCAAAAATTCAAAAATGAGAAATATGACTTCTGACAAAAAATCAAATCATAATGGGGTGTTTATTATAACTCGTTGGCTTGATGCGTATAAGTGTTGCTATATGGAAATACCATATAAATAATAAATATTTTGTTCTCACAGTTTAGCTATTAAATAGGAGACATCCAATTAAAAATTTGTTAAACCATATTTTTCATAATCAATAGGCTTTGTAACAACCGATATAGCCTAAAATATAAACTCACAAGCTTTTGCAAAATGAATAGTCTAATTGCATAATCTGAATCCTTTTAGAATCAATCTCACAAACTTTTGGTTGTAAGTTGATAAAAACAATGTAGATGCATCTACTAAAATCATATAAAATTTTCCACATTTGTAGATATATGAGCTCATATTTCGTTAAGATATGTAAGAAATACAGTCTCAACTTCAGAACAAGAACTTCAAGTTCTAATTCTTTTGGTAAGTGGGATCATCTATATTATTTGAGAACAAACAACACAAGAACTTCATGTTCTTTTAGTAAGTGGAATTTAATCAATTATTTTAAGCAACACAAGAACTTCACGTTCTTTAATAAGTTGAATTTAATTCATTCATTTGAGAATAAGCACCATAAGAACTCCAGGTTCTTTTAATATATGTGCATGTAAATCTCAATAGCTTTCGCATCATTATTGATCAGGATGGTCTAACCGATCATACCAACTACATACAAGTGTGTACATACATTTCTAAATTTCGTAAACTTCTGGTTTACCATAACATGTGATTTAATCTCACTCGTACATGTCTAGTACGATCATCAAAATTGTTCCTTTGAATAGGAATATATTTAGCTCTTTCGGAGCTTTTAATGGAAATTATCTTTTGGTAACAATATATATAGCTTTTCTAGAGCTTTCAACTGACTTTTTGGCTACCAGAACTTATATCCACAATGACTTATTTCAAATGCTAATTAACAACATATGTTATCTATAATTCCCAAAGAGATATTTTGCGAACTCATATTTACTCTCTTAAAATTTCCAATTCTAGTGGTGACGATATTATTACCGTTAGCGGTAATTATTGCAATATTCGCAATTCTGCACTTTTCATAGTGCGCTTTCTCTCAAGAATTTATTGCTCTTCTAGAGCATCAATATTTTCAGTACTTTGAGATATAGTACTCACATTATTCCCTTGCATTTAAATGAGAAAATATATCTTATGCTTATTTTGAGCATAAATTGTCACCATAGATTGTTAATTTTTCAACGTACGACACGTACGAGACCAATGGTTTATAACATCACATTGGTGATAAAAATAATTTTACTTCATTAGAATAATCTTTATCACTCTTATCATCTTTATAACCTCACCACCAGTGGGTAGAAGTATCCTTAAAATGCTATGTTTCACATGTCTATATTCATGGTTTCAATCACGACCACAACCTCTAATGTAGCTTTTATTCTTTCCATAATATAATCTCACATTCACTTCAGGGAATGAAGTAGAGCCAGTGAGCCTTTGAAACCTTTTTCACGATATTGTGTCTGAGGACAACATTATTTGTCGTGAAAAGTAGAGTACATTTTTATTAACATATCCTCATCACAGATAACAAAGATTTAATCATCGTACATGGCGTTGTTAAACCAGTCCACAAGGTCTTTTAAAAACCTCCTTTGAGACCAATAGCCTCGCAAAACGGGATGTCCAGCCAATATACTTGGATTATATCGAAGTTATGTTCCCAATTGAATAGTGATTTACCATGTTTGCATTCACTTCAGGGAATGAAACAGATCCAATAATTACTTGGAATAAACATCATGCTTACATTCACTTTAGGGAATGCTTCCCATAAAACCTTTTGGATCAAGACGAATTTTCGTGAACTTGAGAGAAGTCTATAGTCGAGTTTTTTGACATAAAAGAAATATTGGTTTCAAGCAAATATAGATTTTATAAAAACTCTTTCATTCATTTTAGGGAACGAAACAAATCTAATCGAACAAACATATTATAAGAAAAATCCTTATTAATAATTTAAAAGAAAAGATTAATACCTTAACAGATTGAGAAGGAAGTTGCGATATGGATTGCCAAACCATTAATTCTCTCCAGAATCTAGCAACTTTACCTTTTTAGATTTTATCTTCGGAGAAGTCATGACTTTTTCCAACCCATTTAAACATATCATGTAAAACTCAAAACATATAAACTCTTATCAATAAAATAAGATATACAAATATTGATATTTAATTCCAAGTTTAACCATTGTGTCAAACTTAAACATATATGAAACCATAATAATTAGATCTATATATGTAACACCCGAGTTTGGGGGCCAGGAGAAAATAATATTTAAATAATGGTTCGAGTTTTGGTTTTATAATTAAAATAATAAAGTATTATTTTGGTCTTCATATTTTCGAACAAACATTTTGTGTTGGACCAAAATGTAATTGAAATTAAATTTCCATGAAAATTTCAATTACATGAGATTGCCATCTCATTAATGGCAAAACCGTAATTAAATGAAAGTTTTAAAATTAAAACCCCTTTTGTTGAATTAAACATGTGCTCATCTTCTTCTTTCCCCATTTTTGCTATCCAACGACACGAGAGAGCTTTTCTCTCCATCTCACCATTTCATCTCTTTCACCTTCATCCTTAGAGCTTTTTGAAAGGTAAATATAGTTTTGACTTGGTCTTGTTATCCTCTACATTTTGGTATTTTTAGATTTCACTAAAACTATGTATTTTACATTTGGGTTTTTCAAAGTTTTAAGCTAAAGGTTAAAGCTTTATGGGTTTTTACTAAAGCTTTTGATTTGTTATTGTTAGATATGATGTTTATGAATCAAATGGTCCAACATATATAATTTTTAGAGTGTTTTAAATGAATTCCCGAATTTGGGTTTTGGTGGGTTTTAGGAGGGTTTTTAATTGAGTTTTGGGTGTGGTTTATGTTGGAATTTGAGGGTTGATGTTGGGGTAATAGTTGGGGGCTGTTTTGGAAGCATTTGAGTGTGCTAAAAAGGTTGAAATCTTAAGTTTTGGACTGTTTTTCATGGCTGCTCGGGTTTGGTGTTTTTGGGGGTTATTCTTGGCTTGGAATCTTGTGTTTATTGCTTGAATGGTGTTTCGGGTTTGCTACATTAATTGGTGAATTGATTTGAGGTTGTTTTGATTGTGTTGAGGTGATTAGAAGCGAGATTATGTGTTGGTGAAGCCTCAGGAACAAATCCGGAAACTTGAAGACCTTGGTTGCTTGGTAGTTGAGCTTGGAAGTGAAGGTGAGTGGTTAATGTTTTCAAATCGGTTTTTAAGTGGTTGGTTCAAGCATGTGGACTAGGTTGGGCTTGGTAGACCCACCTAGAGTTAGGATTAGGGTGGTAGCCTAATCCTAAGCTTTAGTTAGAGACATTGGATGAACTCTTTAATTGATGTTATGTCTCATGATGATTTGTGTTATGATGATTATGTATAATGTGATATACATGTATGTTGAGGCATGGCTTAATGCATTGTTATATGCATGTTGATGACAAATGTAATGTGGATATACGTATGTGTGAAATATGATGTGATAATTGTTTGGATGATATACATGTAGTGTTGGCTTGTGAAATGAGGTTATGAGGTGGTTGCATGATTTTGAGGATCATGGTGAGTACGTGCTAAGAACGAAAATTATATTGAAATTGATGTTGTGAAAGGTTGTGGATTTTATTTAATATTGGCACTAGTATGCTTGGGTACAATGATCGATCATTAGGATGTAGTGTGCACACGAGAGTCAAAGTCGTGCGTGGCCTTGGTGGCGTTGAGGCACCAAAGAGGAGTACGGTGATGTAATATTCCACCGAAAATGTTTATATATTAGTCAGTGATGAGTGGAATCTCATCGACGGGGCGTAAGGATGAGTGGAATCCCCTCCGCGAGAACCGGTGATGAGTGTAATCCCACCGCAGGTAATGATTGTGTTGGAAATGCGTTCCAACTTGTTATCCGAGTATTCGAGTCATAACTAGGTGCCAATATGAGATTATACATATATGTCTATATGATATGAAATGTGATTTCCAATGTGAAGCGATTTATGATGTGGTTAATACATTGAGTTATGTATCATTGTATGTTGAGCTTATGAGTTGTTGAGCATGGCATAATGTTGATTATATGTTTATGCATCATGTATAATCTGGCTCTTGTGGATCGGAGGTAAGATCATACATTCCATCATGGTAGTTGCTCGTGCTTGGACCCTGCATTGTCGAAGGTTTGTTTTATGAGCTTACCCTCACTAAGCTTTTATGCTTACGCTCATTTTTGTTCGACAATGCAAATCAGTAGCTTGTGGGTGGTAAGGGCGAGGAAAGGTCTCCAAGTGATGCTTTTGGTTAGCTCAATATATGATCTTTAAATTATAGATTGTAATAGTTAAGCAATGGGATAGATGTTGTTGATTGAATGCTTTGGATGTATGTTGTTGTTGGTATGGCTTGTGGATGCCTTGTTTCGTAAACCGTGCTTAAATTTTATCTTGCATGCTATGTGTATGTTGGCTAAGGCATGTAACCTTAAAAGCTATGTATGCTTCCTTGTGGTGAATGTATGATCTTGTGTTTGGATGCCTATCTTATATCTTGTGTATCTTGAGCATGTTTGCTATAAGGTGTATGCCTCTAGAGTGTGCTTGTATGTTGTGTATGTTTCTTGGGGTCGTTTAGGGCGTTTGGGATCGTTTAGAGATGTGTAAAACTGATTTTGGAAAACTGCAGGCTGCAGGTGTTTCAAAATGCGTTGTGTCGTTTCGGAACGAGTGTGGTTCCAGGGTCCCCCGTATCGGAACACGTTTCGGTACGGTTTGGCCACTGTGAGCCCCTGTTTCGAAACATGTTTCGAAATGCTTTGGCCACTGTAAATGCATGTTTCGAAATGGGTATCGAAACACTTAGGCAAAACGTGACTCTGTTCCGAAACGGGGTGGAAGAGTTTCGGTACGGGCGTCTTGCTTTTTAAACTGAAGCCCCTGTTCCGAAACGGGTGTCGTCCGTTTCGAAACACATGCCTAAAAATGGGATGTTTGACATCTCTATGGGGTCCCAAGGTTTGGGCTTAGGCCCTGTTTGTTGTTTGGCTTCTCGTGAGCCTTTTTTTCGCTGTCTTTTCACACATAGGTTAAATCAAGGCATCTAGATAAGATAATATTCAATGAAAAAAAATTTCTAGGGTTGCTAACCGAGGTGGGACCTTAACGGGTTTCACATCGGTTTTCCCCGTATAGCCTACTCGGACCGGTCAGCCATTCAGACCGGGACGAGGGGGTTACATTTGTTGATATCAGAGCCTAAGGTTTCCGAGACCTCGGGAAAATAAGTGAGGTTAGTTGTGTTTTATGTTGAAAATGCACGGTGTCTGCTTGCCATGTAAGCATGTTGCTTGTTATTCGAGTATGTTGTGATGTGTGATTGTTTGATTATGAATGTATGTTGTTTGATCGTACGTGTATGTTGCTTGAAGTATGTTGAGTAGAGCCTCATTGCTTCTATTACATCGGAAAAAGAGATTTTTAAGTGAGGGAAACATACTTGAGCCACTTGGACCCTTTTCTTTGCTAACCCAGTTTGTATGTTAATTTGCTGTTGTTGTTGATTTATTGCTTTTGGGGTAAGTTTGAGGCTAGTGCGTGGGCCGTAAATCGGTAAGTAGAAGTTGTGGTTTTTAAAAATGTGGATGATGTTGAGGAAATTATTTGCTATAGTTAGGGGAGTATGGTTGTACCGGAGCTGAGGTACAATTTGTTTGTTCGAGTCAGTGTGTATGTGAGTTGATCCTTGTTGGTGAGGGACGATGAGACCGGTTCAGGTATTAGTTGGTGAAAAGAAGTGAAGACCTATGAGTGGGAGTCAGAGTAGTGTCGATGTTTTAGCAGATAAGCCCTTGGTACAGTTTTGAGTTGTTCCCTCGGGTTGATCCTGAATCTGTACTTCTGTATGTTGTTAGCGAGCATGCAAAGTTTTATTGTGTCCGGTGAAGTGTTAGAGGTAGGTATGAGTACCTTAGTTCTTTTGGCGAGATCTAGGTAGGGGTCTCGTGTGAGTAATCTGAAATTCAGAAATGCTAGTTGGTGATCGTTGGGATTCAGCCTATGGTTTTCATACAAGACAGCCAGTCAGTATCCGTGAGTGGGAATCAATTTGTGTGATTGGGCCAGTGTACGTCTGAGTTGTCTTCTAGCAAGAGGGAGAGATGAAGTCGCTTCCGATATAGTTGAGCCGAGAAGGAAGTCTTGAGCTTTAACTTCAGATTGTTTGGTAGTGGAATGTTTTGAGCCGTCAGGACCGATGTTATAGAACAAGTCCAGCGTGACTGTTTGTGTGTGATCAGAATTGAATTTTGAAGTTTCGAGATGCCCTAAGAACAATTTAGAAGAGTCAGGTTTTGTTGAAGAACCAGCTTGAAAAACAAGAGGACCGAAGACTATCTCTGTTGAGATTTTAGACGTAGGGACACTTGTGACTAGACCTTATGGTGAGATAGTGGTGGTCAGAAAGATGTGCGGAAGATGTTTGTTGATGGTTCAGGGTTACGCGATTCTAGTAGATGAGAAGAAATTATCTTTTTACGGTTTCGATGTAGCAGTTGGCGAGGTTCGGCTCGTAGAACACAAAGCTAGGGTATACGTTGAGACAAAGAGAGAGTTGCCTTGAAGTTGCAGATTTCTGTGAGACTGTAGTGGTAGGTGAGAATGTGAACTTCTTGTCGAATGTTGATCCAGCTTTAGAGGTTAAAGATTGATTAAGTTTAGTTGACAGGCTTGCCTAGCATATGTGATGGATTTGATTTCCGAATGAAGATTAGACCGCAGAATGTTAGAATAGTTGTGTTTTTCCTAGAAGTGTTTGCAAGAATTACTCGGTTTGTCTCTTGACAGGGAAGAAGAGTTTGTTGTTGATACCGTCTCTGAGTTTGCTCTTGTTTTGATTGCTCTGTATCTTATGATTCCCGAAAGAATGGAGAGTGTTGAAGAATCAACTTCGAGATTTGTTAGACCGTAGATTCATTAGGCCTAGTACATCATCTTAGAGTATGACAGTCCAATTTGTGAAAAGTAGTGAAGACAATACGAGAATGTGTTTAGATTTCAAGTAGTTGAAACAAGTGTCAGTGATTTGTTGATCAGTTAGTGTGTGCACCAGTCTTTTCGAAGATTAATTTGAGATCCGATTACTACCAGTCGAAAGTGAGAGAAGTTGAAGTACCGAAGACAGCTTTCGGGGCAAGATGTGATCGCTGTGAGCTCCGAGTTATGCTGTTTTGTTTGACTAGTGTGTTAGTTACTTTTATAAAGATGTCGAGCAGAATATTTCCTGAGCTCTTTGATCAGTTGTAGTAGTCCTCATAGATGATACATGGGTATATTCGCGTACCGAAGAAGACCATGACAAGCTTTGGAGTTAGTACTGTAGATCCTATTAGAGAATTAATTGTATGCCAAGTCGAGCAAACGTGAACTCCGAGTTAAGGAAGATGTTCTTCTAGGACATGTAGATCAGCCGAGTGTATTAGAGTAAATCCCAAGTAGGCAGAAGAATATGTGAGTTGGAAGAAATCGAAGGCAGTGACAGGTATCTTTAGTTCCTAGGTCTGGCATTGTTACTTTCGGGGAATTGTAAATAGTCTTTTGAAGATAGTTGCTCCTTTGACAGATTGCTACAGAAGAATGTTCAGTTTGTGTGGATAGATGCGAGGCAATGAGCCCTTGAGAAACCAAAAGAAACTTGAAGAGAACTTCGACCTTGATTCAGCCTATATCAGAGAAAGAATTTGTGAACCATAGTGATGTGTTACATGTAGGGTTAGGTTGTGTGCTTACGCAAGACAGAAGATTGTGGCCTATTCATTGAGATAGTTGAAAGACCTTGAAAAGAATTATCTGACACTAGACATAAAGTTAAATACAGATAAAATTGCTTCGAAGACCTAGAGTCAAAGCGTGTATAGTAAGAAATGCACAATATATGCATATCATCAGAACTTGAAATATTAGACGACTTAGGAAGGGTTGAAACTTGAACATCATGAGTTGCTAGAACTGCTTGAAGACTGTAATCTCGAGATTGAGTACCATCCGAAGAGAGCTAATGTATTAACCGATGTTCCGAGCTATATTTGTTGCTAGATTAGTAGTTGAGTTGCGAGTTGTATATGCCGAATTCCGTTTACCGAATGATAGTGGTTTTGTGGCCGAGTTTCATGTTAAACCTACTTTGAGTCAGATACTTGAAGAGAAATAGTTGCAAGACAGGTTCTTGGCACCTCACGTGCAAGACATAGTGGGAGGAAGACCTTCAGAATACAGTCTCAGAGATGATAGAGTTTGTATTTTCAGAGACAGAATAGTTGTGTCGATTGACATAGTGTTTTGAGACGTATTGTTTTGGTCGAAGCACACGACAGTTTATTTGTATTGCATCTGAGTAGTATGAAGACGTATTGTGGGTTGGAGATGAGTACTTCTGGATTGAGTTGATGAATGATGTTGTTAAGTATGAGAGTAAGTGTGTAATTTGCCAGCGTGTCAAGACCGAGCATCAGTTTTCTTCTAGTTTGTTACATCCATGGTAGATCCTTAATGAAAGTGGGTAATAGAGATTCGAGATCCCAACTAGATTTTTGAAGACGTCTGCATAGTGTTTGGTTACTTGTTGAAGTCATATGATCAGTCAGATAAAGTTATGGGTCAAGTATTCAAACGGTTGTGTATGAGATTGTGAATTGGACTAGTTCTGTTGTTTGATTGTTGTGGTTACCACCAGAGTTAGAAAGAGGTTTGTGATGTGTCCGGTGTGTCTATGATTCAGAAGTGTGAGTCAGATCTGCCCCGTGCTATGTTTACGAAGAGATTGAGTTGAGTTTAAAATTGACATGCCTTGGAGGAACCGTTGAGATCTTAGCATCAGATAGCTAATGTTGCGTGATAAGTCTACCGAGTTGGTTAGAATGTTGTGGTGAGAAGGTTAGTGTGGAGGAGTAGATTTCGTGGTATTTCTCGTCCGATAAATTTCGGGGACGAAATTTTTTTAAGTGGGGGAGATTTGTAACACCCGGGTTTGGGGGCTGGGAGAAAATAATATTTAAATAATGGTTCGGGTTTCGGTTTTATAATTAAAATAATAAAGTATTATTTTGGTCTTTATATTTTCGAACAAACATTTTGTGTTGAACCAAAATGTAATTGAAATCAAATTTCCATGAAAATTTCAATTACATGAGATTGCCATCTCATTAATGGCAAAACCGTAAATAAATGAAACTTTTAAAATTAAAACCCCTTTTGTTGAATTAAACATGTGATCATCTTCTTCTTTCCCCATTTTTGCTATCCAACAACATGAGAGAGCTTTTCTCTCCATCTCACCATTTCATCTCTTTCACCTTCATCCTTAAAGCTTTTTGAAAGGTAAATATAGTTTTGACTTGGCCTTGCTATCCTCTACATTTTGGTATTTTTAGATTTCACTAAAACTATGTATTTTACATTTGGGTTTTTCAAAGTTTTAAGCTAAAGGTTAAAGCTTTATGGGTTTTTACTAAAGCTTTTGATTTGTTATTGTTAGATATGATGTTTATAAATCATATGGTCCAACATATATAATTTTTAGAGTGTTTTAAATGAATTCCCGAATTTGAGTTTTGGTGGGGTTTTAGGAGGGTTTTTAGTTGAGTTTTGGGTGTGGTTTGTGTTGGAATTTGAGGGTTGATGTTGGGGTAATAGTTGGGGGCTATTTTGGAAGCATTTGAGTGTGCTAAAGAGGTTGAAATCTTGAGTTTTGGACTGTTTTTCATGGCTGCTCGGGTTTGGTGTTTTTGGGGGTTGTTCTTGGCTTGGAATCTTGTGTTTATTGCTTGAATGGTGTTTCGGGTTTGCTACATTAATTGGTGAATTGATTTGAGGTTATTTTGATTGTGTTGAGGTGATTAGAAGCGAGATTATGTGTTGGTGAAGCCTCGGGAACAAATCCGGAAATTTGAAGACCTTGGTTGCTTGGTAGTTGAGCTTGGAAGTGAAGGTGAGTGGTTAATGTTTTCAAATCGGTTTTTAAGTGGTTGGTTCAAGCATGTGGACTAGGTTGGGCTTGGTAGACCCACCTAGAGTTAGGATTAGGGTGGTAGCCTAATCCTAAGCTTTAGTTAGAGACATTGGATGAACACTTTAATTGATGTTATGCATCATGATGATTTGTGTTATGATGATTATGTATAATATGATATACATGTATGTTGAGGCATGGCTTAATGTATTGTTATATGCATGTTGATGACAAATGTAATGTGGATATACGTATGTGTGAAATATGATGTGATAATTGTTTGGATGATATACATGTAGTGTTGGCTTGTGAAATGAGGTTATGAGGTGGTTGCATGATTTTGAGGATCATGGTGAGTACGTGCTAAGCACGGAAATTATATTGAAATTGATGTTGTGAAATGTTGAGTGTGTAAAAGTTCTATTATTTACACCCTTTTTAACCCATATTTCTGCTGCATTCAAGCATAATTGCATTGCATTTAGGTTAGTTTTCAATAAAACATCACAATTATATAAAAGGCACGGATTCTACTAAAAGATGGCGTATTTTGCAGGTAGCTGCCATGATTGACGATGAAGGCAGGCGCAGGGCAGATAAGCAGAAGAGCTGAACTGGACAAGCAGCTGAAGAAGACGAACCTGTCATGGACCTGTCGTGACAGCAAGGTGACAGCAGATTTATGAAGAGGAAAAGTAAAGTGGATCTCGATAGATAGAGAAAAATCTGCTCGTCTGTCGTGTAGAAGCCAAATATTTTTCCAAGCCCCGGATCAAAAGATATGTCAAGCCAAAGCTCAAGGAGAAGAAATTCCTAGAAACAAGGATGCGGCTGGAAAGTAGGAGACTTAGAGATTTAATCTTTATTAGAATCTTACTTTTAATTAAAGTTGTAATCCTTGTTACCTTAGATAACTTGAGCCCAAAGCTTATATAAGGGCATAGATTAAACCTAGGGCATAACCGATTACCCCATAACCGAAACCTAAACCCCCTGTCGTCCACCCGTCACCGACATGTTCTAAATCCCCCCTAGGGCTACGGGTTGTTTTGTAAAGTAGTTGCAAGGGTTGCTTTGTTTTAGGATTTTCTAAGTTCAATAAAATAAACTTCAAGTTCTTTTATCTTGGTGTTAATATCTTACAAGAGCATCGGGAGAGCATTGTGAGGTTATCCATTTACTTAGCATCGGGAGAGTTAAGTATACGAAAGAGATAAGAGCGCGTTCTCTAGTTTATAGTGAACCATCTCGTGCCTAGGGATAGGGCGAGGTTAAGTGGCTAAGGAAGAATTCATACACATCGGTGTTCATCCTTCGATTCACGCCGGGAGGTATCATCAAAGACGTGATCATCGACAGACTTGTGCCTAGGGATAGGGCAAGGCAGATCTGGGATTCTTGCCAAGCTTGAAGTATAGAGTTGGTGTGTTTGCTGCCGCGACAACCAACGGACAGCTGCCGCGACAGGTGCTGTCGGCGACAGGCGCGACGACAGAACTGGAGATCCTAAGCAATTCAATACCTGCACTACTGAGCAACTCAATACCAGCCCATTCTCTCTATCTTACTTTCTCAATCCTTTATTTTACGTTTTTACCTTATTATTCTCGTGACAACTCTTAATTATTTTCTTTACTTTCGTGCAGTAAACAAGGTGAAGTCATTAGCCCAATCCCTGTGGAGACGATATCCGATACTTCGTATCACTTTACTACTTGCGTCGTGTACACTTGCACTACAATTGCGATAGACTATTTTACACGCAACAAGTTTTTGGCGCCGTTGTCGGGGATTGGCAACATAACTACATCTTTCTTTTATTGCACTTTTTACTTTTATTTTTATTTTTATTTTCGTTTTTATTTTTCTTTAATTTTTCTTTTGTGTTTTCAACTCTTGCTTTTCACGAGGTTTTCTTGTTTATGCGCAGATCCAAAAGAGGTGAAGATCCTGAGTATAAATTAGATCCGGAGATCGAACGTTCCTTCAATCTCAAGAAACAACGTCGCTGACTTTTAGACAGAAACGAATATCTCGAAGAACAGCTAGAGAAGATGGCCCATAACCAACCTGCTGGTGGTTTCATACCACCCCTTGGCAATAATAACCCACCTGTCGGCGATCCGCCCGCAGCAGGTGGACGACGGACATGTCGTGACTACATGCTGAATGATCATGTAGAGCTGGAGACCACGCTGCCGGATATTGATGTTGATAACTTCGAGCTTAAACCTGTCATGTTTAGTATGATCAACAACGCCGGACAGTTTAGTGGTTCTGCGACAGAAGATGCTAGGGAGCATCTCAAAACGTTCCAGGAGATCTGTGGTTCGTTTAGACTGCCAGGAGTTAGTCCGGAGATACTGAGGCTTCGGTTATTTCCCCATTCCTTGAGGGACAGAGCTAAAACTTGGTGGAATAAACTAACACCGGGTTCCATTATGACTTGGGCAGATTTAACTCGTGAATTTTTATCTCGTTTTAGTCCTTCGCATTTATCTGAGCGATTACGTAACGAAATTGCTACTTTTCAACAGGAAGATGACGAGCCAATGCACGAGGCCTGGGACAGGTTTACTACTCTTCTTCGAAACTGCCCTATGCATGGATTCCCCGTCTGGAATCAGGTTACGAAGTTCTATAATGCTGCCAACTTACAAACTCGCATTAGAATTGATTTTGCAGCAAATGGACTATTATTGGATAAAGATCCTGACGAGGCACTGCAAGTTCTGAAAAATCTAGCTAAGAATGAAGAACAGTTTCCGACAGCTAGAAGAGGGGGTAAACGGGTACTTGCTGTCAAGGACTATGAGGCCGACAGCACTATGAAATCACAGGTGGCATTCCTCACTAAAGCCATGAAACACTTATTGAATGAAGAGGACTTACGAGGATTTGCTGTCGAGGAAGTTTGTGCTACTTGTGAGGGAAATCATAGTAGGGATGAATGCCCTATAAATATAGAAGAGGGAAAATATGTTGGAAATTACAAGCCAAACTACAATTCCAACAACTACAATCCTAATTGGAGGAAAGATCCCAAATTTTCTTGGAGTAACCCCAACAATGCTCTGAATCCGCAAGCGCATCATCAGAATCAAGGGGGTCCTAGATTGTTGACGCGACAGCAACAGCAGCCGCAGAACCTGCCGCAGAACCTGTCGCCGCAACAACAACAGCAGCCACCACCTGCCACGAGTAGTGTATTGGAGCAGACTCTGGCCCCTTTTATGTCTCAGACTGGTACGTATATGGACAATATTAATCAGTTTGTCAAGAAGACGGAAAACTTTATGGATGAAACCAAGATGAGAATGACAAATCATGAGGCTACCTTGAAATCTCTAGAGA
This sequence comes from Hibiscus trionum, assembly GCA_030270665.1. Taxonomy (NCBI): domain Eukaryota; kingdom Viridiplantae; phylum Streptophyta; class Magnoliopsida; order Malvales; family Malvaceae; genus Hibiscus; species Hibiscus trionum. The sequence goes on from BSYR01000056.1 coordinate 11,474,747, forward strand.
CACAAATGGGTCAGGTGTCCCAGCATATTAAGCCAAGGCAGAATGGAGGTTTTCCTAGCAATACTGAAAATGCTAGACCGCCTCCACATGAGCAATGTAAGGCGATTACTACTAGGAGTGGGAAAAAGTTACCAGGACCGGAAAAAGCTGAAACAGAAAAGGAACCTGCCTTAGATAAACCTGCCGAGGAAGTTACCCCGACAGGTGATAAACAGACTGCTGCCGATGAGCCTGTCACGACAGCAGAAGCGACAGAGGAGAAAAATGAAGAACATCGTCCTCAGATTCGTATGCAGTGGGAAGGACGTGTTGCTGATTACCGTCCCCCACCACCCTTTCCTCAACGGATAAAGCAAGCTAAACAAGAATCTCAACTTAAAAAGATTTATGATATTTTTAAGCAGGTTCAGATTAATATTCCGCTGTTAGATGCTGTTAGGGAGATGCCCGGTTATGCTAAATTTCTCAAGGATGTCATGTCAAAGAAATATAAACTTGGGGAGTTTGAAACGGTAAGGATGGCAGATGGTTGCATGAGTATTCTTCATCGGCAGCCACCCCAGAAGAAGAAGGATCCAGGGAGCTTCCTCATACCTTGTGTAATCGGTGACAAATTTGTGGGTAAGGCACTTTGCGATCTTGGAGCTAGTGTTAATCTAATGCCCAAATCTGTTTTTCAGAAATTAGGTATTGGGAAGGCGCGGCCCACGACAGTTACCCTACAGCTAGCCGATCGCTCTTACGTTCATCCAGAGGGAAAGATTGAAGACATTCTGGTAAGAGTGGATAAGTTTATTTTTCCTGCTGACTTTCTTGTTTTAGATTGTGAGGCAGATGAAAACGCACCAGTCATCCTTGGGCGACCCTTCTTAGCCACGGGAAGATCACTGATTGATGTGGAGAAAGGAGAACTCACCATGCGAGTAAACGATCAAGAGATTAAGTTGAATGTTCTCCAATCAATGAAACGTGCTGATTTGGACGAGGAATGCAAGGCCATCATTGAGGTGACCTTTGATTACCCCTGCATCAGGTCGGGCTGCCGTGATAAAAAATTTGGTCACTGCTACGACAGCCATCTACAGACCTGTCACGACAGCGATGACGACAGCACCGACGACAGCAACTCCTCTGAATCTGATATATCTGATACTGAAGGTCATGAGGAGGTAAACTGGTTAGACCATCGTCCAGGTAAGTTATTCGAACCCTTGAATTACACTTCGGATAACCATTTAATCCAAAAGCCCTCTACTGTTGAACCACCTGTCTTAGAACTTAAGCCCCTGCCAGGGCAGCTTAAATATGCTTATCTTGGTTGTGATGACACACTGCCCGTAATCATCTCTGCTAAGCTGCCGCAGGAACAGGAACGACAGCTGATCGACATGCTAAGGCAGCACAAAAAGGCGATTGGTTGGACGATAGCAGACATTCAGGGCATTAGTCCGGCGTTATGCATGCACAAAATCCTCCTTGAGGAAGATCATAAGCCGACTATAGATGCCCAAAGGCGGCTAAACAATGCGATGAAGGAGGTAGTGCGTAAGGAGATCATTAAATGGTTAGATGCTGGTATTATTTACGCCATCTCCGACAGCAAATGGGTAAGCCCGGTGCAATGTGTTCCCAAGAAAGGAGGCATGACCGTGATAACCAACGAAAACAATGAACTAATCCCAACCAGGACTGTGACCGGTTGGAGGGTTTGTATGGACTATCGGAAGCTTAACAAAGCTACCCGAAAGGACCACTTCCCTTTACCCTTTATTGATCAAATGCTTGATAGATTAGCGGGTAAATCTTATTATTGTTTTCTTGATGGTTATTCAGGTTATAACCAAATTGCTATTGCACCGGAAGATCAAGAGAAAACGACTTTCACATGCCCCTACGGAACATACGCATTTAGGAGGATGCCGTTCGGCCTTTGTAACGCACCTGCCACCTTCCAAAGGTGCATGATGGCAATATTCTCCGACATGGTAGAGGACTTCCTTGAGATTTTCATGGATGATTTTTCCGTCTTTGGAGACAATTTTGAGAGCTGTCTCGGCAATCTTCAAAAGGTACTTGAAAGATGTGAAAAAGCTAATCTTGTTCTAAATTGGGAAAAATGCCATTTTATGGTAGATGAAGGGATAGTTCTAGGCCATAAGATTAGCTGCCGTGGGATAGAAGTCGACAGGGCAAAAATTGAAGTCATAGAGAAGCTGCCGCCGCCAAAGACAGTCAAGGGCATTAGGAGTTTTTTAGGGCATGCTGGTTTTTATAGAAGATTTATTGCAAATTTTTCAAAGATCACCAAGCCGCTATGCCATCTCTTAGAGCAGAACCGACCCTTTGACTTTAATGAGGAATGTACTGAAGCATTCAAGGTTCTGAAGGAAAAGTTAGTGACAGCCCCCATAGTACAGCCACCAGACTGGACACAACCATTCGAGATCATGTGTGATGCTAGTGACTATGCTGTCGGGGCAGCACTTGGGCAGCGCAGAGACAGGCTTTTTCACGTCATATATTATGCTAGCAAAACATTAAATGAAGCCCAAGTGAACTATACCACCACAGAAAAGGAGCTGTTAGCTGTGGTGTTCTCCATCGACAAGTTTCGTTCTTACATACTTGGAACGAAGGTAATAATACACACCGACCATTCTGCCCTCAAGTATTTGTTCGCAAAGAAGGATGCGAAGCCTAGGCTGATACGATGGATCTTGCTATTACAAGAGTTCGACCTTGAGATCACAGATAAAAAGGGGACAGAAAATCAAGTGGCAGACCACTTGTCGAGGTTGGAGACGGGACAGAGTCTACCGTTAGATGAGACACACATACTGGAGACCTTCCCAGATGAGCAGCTCTTTGCTGCCGCAATCGCTGTCGTGACAGCCATGACGGCAGATCAGGTTATAAGAAGGTGTGTACCACAAGAAGAACAAGAAGACATTCTCCATCACTGTCATGCGTCACAATATGGAGGTCACTTAGGAGGCAATAAAACTGCTGCCAAGGTGCTGCAGTCAGGGTTCTACTGGCCGACACTTTATAAAGATGCACAGGAATTTTACAAAAGCTGTGACAGGTGCCAGCGGATAGGTAACATCTCGAGGAGAAATGAGATGCCACTGCAGAATATTCTCGAAGTAGAAATCTTTGATGTTTGGGGGATTGATTTTATGGGACCTTTTCCATCTTCGTGTGGAAATCTTTACATCCTCCTAGCAGTGGACTATGTCTCCAAGTGGGTTGAAGCAATCGCAACTCAAAAGAATGATGCCAAGACGGTCCAAAAGTTTTTGCATAAAAACATTTTTTCTAGATTTGGCATCCCTAGGGCGATTATCAGTGATGAGGGGAGACATTTTGATAATAGGGTAATTGCTGCTGCCTTAAAGAAATATGGTGTCAAGCACAGGATCGCGACAGCATACCACCCACAGACCAATGGACAGGCTGAGATATCCAATAGGGAAGTGAAGAACATCCTTGAAAAGATGGTTAAACCAACTAGGAAAGATTGGTCTTTACTTCTGAATGATGCATTATGGGCATACCGGACAGCTTTCAAGACTCCATTGGGAATGTCTCCATTCCGACTGATTTATGGGAAAACCTGTCACTTGCCTGTCGAGATCGAGCACAAAGCATATTGGGCAATCAAGGCAGTAAATATGGACTTGGACAAGGCCGGCCAAAAAAGGTTATTAGATCTAAACGAGATTGAAGAATTACGGACAATGGCCTACGACAACGCAAGGATTTACAAGGAAAAGACTAAGAAGTGGCACGACAAGAAACTGCTGCCACGTCAGTTCTGCCCAGGACAGCTTGTGTTGTTATTCAATTCTAGACTTAAACTCTTCCCAGGAAAGCTAAAGTCTAGATGGTCTGGCCCGTTCCAAGTAGTTCAAGTTTTTCCCCATGGTGGCATCACAATTCAATCATTAAAAGACGGGCATCAATTCAATGTCAATGGACAGCGCCTCAAGCACTATCAGGGGACTGAAGCCCCAGGAATACAGGAAGTGGTTACTTTAGGTGATGCCCCACAAGGCATCCCTAATTTAACCTAATTTTTATTTATTTTATTTATTTATTATTAGGAAATTAGCTTAATTTTCGAATAATGTTTTGTTTTTCTAATTTCAGTTTTTAGGAAATAAAGGAGTCAAGAAGGAAAGAAGAAGTGGCCCAAGCCCACCGCCCATCCATCAGCCAAATAAAGCCCATTTATGATAACCTGTCGTTTCGGCTGCCGCCGCGGACGGATATGACAGGCTGTCAACAGACTGACACGGCAGACGCAGAAGCGTGCGGCAGACGCGTAACAGACGCATAAATGCGTATCAGACACGTCAGACACGCTACATCCAATCTGCCGCTCCGTTCTTCACGCCTGCCGTTGCGGCATTAAATGGGCAGCTACTCGACCGCTATATAAACCCCTTCCCACTTTCATTTTTCATCACTTCTGATTTTTCTCTCTTGTTTTTCTCCTCTAGTTTTATTTGCTTTCTCTTTTTTCACAGCCCTTGCAACCAATATGTCATCGAGACAAACCCGCCGTAGCACTGCTGCCGCCTCTTCTTCCGCAGTAGCATCCCCCTTCGCCAACAAAGAGTTATGGGAGGAACGTGGCTTCGTGTACATCCGACAGACGCCCAACATGGGACTCCGGCCGTTCATTTTCAAGGCCATCAAGGCTCAACTATGGGAGTCTTTTGCTGAACAACCGGCCGAGCTTAACGACACCTTAGTCCGAGAATTCTACGCAGCCATAGACAGCAGAATGGCGACATCTGTCACTGTTCGGGGAGTGCAAGTACCTTTCACTGCCGACAGCATCAATCACATGTTTGGCCTTTTCTTTGGCCCCGGTGATGATGCTCACCAGGAATTCATCGACTCCCTCGACTCTGCCACTTACGATGCCATCATGGTGGAGTTGACAGAGGCCGGTACATCATGGACAACCAGCAAGAAGAACCCCCCACTCCGTCAATAGGGGGCAACTCCGTCCGGAAGCCAAACTTTGGAACGCTTTCATCAAAAAGCGTATCCTGCCCTCATCCCACCACACGACAGTCAACCGACAGCGGCTTGCCTTGATTCACTCCATCATGCACAACAGGGCCATCAATGTGGGCAGATATATGAGGGACAGCATCCTGGACTGTGCCTTCCGCTCTGACTCTCGCCTCTGCCTGCCGTTCACCATAACTTCCCTCTGCCGATGTGCTGCGGTGCCCGAGGATCCCTCCGACAAAATCAGGAAGGGCAGAGGATGGACAGACAATAACATCAACAGCCTCATGGAGCTGATCGCGGCTACACCTGTCTCCTCCTTCAACCCTGCTGGCTCACCCGCAGAATCATCAGAGGAACCACCCACCGACCCTGCCACCGAGCCTGCCCCTGATGTTGAAACCAACGCCACTCCGACAGACCAGTCTGCCCTCATCCTAGCTACTTTACAACGGGTAGAGGAACGCCAAATGGGATTGATGACATTTATTCGGGACTTCACGAACTCCACGGTAAATTTTATTACCCAAACTTTAAATTTTCCCGATGTTCAATTCCCTACTTTTCCTGCCCATTATTTCCATATCCCCACTCCTGTCCACACACATGTCCACACGCCCACACCACTTGCCTCCCCGTCCCACTCGACTGCTTCCACCAAATCACCTGCCCCGACGGCAGAAGGCAGCCCACCGGCAGACACCTCCCCTCGAGGAACCAAGAGACCTGCCACTGATGACAGCCCTCTTATCCGGAGGAATTTGGAGAGTGACTTTACGAGGGTCAAGAGGATTAAACATGTGGCGGACAAGAAAAGGCTGCCTAAGGCTAGTACCACTACCACCAGCAGTTGGGACAGCGGCAGCAGTTCCGATGTTCAGCTCGGGGAGCAACCTGTCCCTGAACCTGTTTCTGAACCTGTCCAGCCTCCCCCACAGCGCAGACGCCGCCGGCAGATCCGAATCAGCAACAGCAGCGAGGGCAGCGACTGAAAATTTAAGTTTTTTTTTATTCTCCTCTGATTGCTGCCTGCCTTTATATTTTGTGATGTACTTTTTCTTTATTTTATTGTTCATGTCATTTTGCATTGAGGGCAATGCAACCCTCGAGTTTGGGGGTGGCAACCCTCCATCATTAATGGAGTCTTAAGTACATCTTTTTATTATTTGTTGTGTCTTTTATTTTAAAGTTCTTTAAAAAAATCAGAAAAGATTAAACTGTTGGCTTAAAACTGTGAAGTTAACTTACCTGTCATGAAATCTCTGTCGTGGCAGCATCTTTAGGACAGGTTAAGGAAAAGTTTAGAGCCTTTCTATAGTTCTGAAAACTTAAACACTTTTGTGACTGTTATACTGCTTAGATTTCTTTTAACCAAACTAGAATAGGAAAGCTTAGCACTTAGAGTAGAAAAGAGACTAGAATCTCAGGAAACCTAGAGGTGCCTACCACCGGCTCTAGGCAGATAACCAGAGAAAAACTTCTAGAGGTGCCTATCACCGGCTCTAGACAGTTAACTAGAGGTGCCTGAAATACTGGCTCTAGTAAAAGAGAAGAAGTTTGAAAAAAAAAAGAGAAATAACTAGAGGTGCCCAATTCTGGCTCTAGTAAGAAAAAGAAAGAAAACAGTCTCGTAGGAAAAACTCTAAACAAGCTAAAGTTGAATATTCTAGTGAAACTAAGAGAGTCTTGGCATATAACTGTTCACAAGCATGCACACACTGCACGAGAGCTATAGGGAGATTCCGGACAGATCCTAACCTATCCGACAGGTTGCTGCCGCCATAGAGAACGAGCGACGGGTAAGGGACAGTTCACTGTTTGAAGGCCAACACAAATTTTTTTCTTGTTTTCATTTTTTTCGTTTAGGTTTAATTGCTTGAGGGCAAGCAAAGACTTGAGTTTGGGGGTGTGTTGAGTGTGTAAAAGTTCTATTATTTACACCCTTTTTAACCCATATTTCTGCTGCATTCAAGCATAATTGCATTGCATTTAGGTTAGTTTTCAATAAAACATCACAATTATATAAAAGGTACGGATTCTACTAAAAGATGGCGTATTTTGCAGGTAGCTGCCATGATTGACGATGAAGGCAGGCGCAGGGCAGATAAGCAGAAGAGCTGAACTGGACAAGAAGCCGAAGAAGACGAACCTGTCATGGACCTGTCGTGACAGCAAGGTGACAGCAGATTTATGAAGAGGAAAAGTAAAGTGGATCTCGATAGATAGAGAAAAATCTGCTCGTCTGTCGTGTAGAAGCCAAATATTTTTCCAAGCCCCGGATCAAAAGATATGTCAAGCCAAAGCTCAAGGAGAAGAAATTCCTAGAAACAAGGATGCGGCTGGAAAGTAGGAGACTTAGAGATTTAATCTTTATTAGAATCTTACTTTTAATTAAAGTTGTAATCCTTGTTACCTTAGATAACTTGAGCCCAAAGCTTATATAAGGGCATAGATTAAACCTAGGGCATAACCGATTACCCCATAACCGAAACCTAAACCCCCTGTCGTCCACCCGTCACCGACATGTTCTAAATCCCCCCTAGGGCTACGGGTTGTTTTGTAAAGTAGTTGCAAGGGTTGCTTTGTTTTAGGATTTTCTAAGTTCAATAAAATAAACTTCAAGTTCTTTTATCTTGGTGTTAATATCTTACAACAGCATCGGGAGAGCATTGTGAGGTTATCCATTTACTTAGCATCGGGAGAGTTAAGTATACGAAAGAGATAAGAGCGCGTTCTCTAGTTTATAGTGAACCATCTCGTGCCTAGGGATAGGGCGAGGTTAAGTGGCTAAGGAAGAATTCATACACATCGGTGTTTATCCTTCGATTCACGCCGGGAGGTATCATCAAAGACGTGATCATCGACAGACTTGTGCCTAGGGATAGGGCAAGGCAGATCTGGGATTCTTGCCAAGCTTGAAGTATAGAGTTGGTGTGTTTGCTGCCGCAACAACCAACGGACAGCTGCCGCGACAGGTGCTGTCGGCGACAGGCGCGATGACAGAACTGGAGATCCTAAGCAATTCAATTCCTGCACTACTGAGCAACTCAATACCAGCCCATTCTCTCTATCTTAATTTCTCAATCCTTTATTTTACGTTTTTACCTTATTATTCTCGTGACAACTCTTAATTATTTTCTTTACTTTCGTGCAGTAAACAAGGTGAAGTCATTAGCCCAATCCCTGTGGAGACGATATCTGATACTTCGTATCACTTTACTACTTGCGTCGTGTACACTTGCACTACAATTGCGATAGACTATTTTACACGCAACATGAAAGGTTGTGGATTTTATTTAATATTGGCACTAGTATGCTTGGGTACAATGATCGATCATTAGGATGTAGTGTGCATACGAGAGTCAAAGTCGCGCGTGGCCTTGGTGGCGTTGAGGCACCAAGGAGGAGTACGGTGATATATTCCACCGTAAATGTTTATATATTAGTCGGTGATGAGTGGAATCCCATCGACGGGGCGTGAGGATGAGTGGAATCCCCTCCGCGAGAACCGGTGATGAGTGTAATCCCACCGCAGGTAATGGTTGTGTTGGAAATGCGTTACAACTTGTTATCCGCATATTCGAGTCATAACTAGGCGCCAATATGAGATTATACATATATGCCTATATGATATGAACTTTGATTTCCAATGTGAAGCGATTTATGATGTGGTTAATACATTGAGTTATGTATCATTGTATGTTGAGCTTATGAGTTGTTGAGCATGGCATAATGTTGATTATATGTTCATGCATCATGTATAATCTGGCTCTTGTGGATCGGAGGTAAGATCATGCATTCCATCATGGTAGTTGCTCGTGCTTGGACCCTGCATTGTCGAAAGTTTGTTTTATGAGCTTACCCTCACTAAGCTTTTATGCTTACGCTCCTTTTTGTTCAACAATGCAGATCAGTAGCTTGTGGGTGGCAAGGGTAAGGAAAGGTCTCCAAGTGATGCTTTTGGTTAGCTCAATGTATGATCTTTAAATTGTAGATTGTAATAGTTAAGCAATGGGATAGGTATTGTTGATTGAATGCTTTGGATGTATATTGTTGTTGGTATGGCTTGTGGATGCCTTGTTTCGTAAATCGTGCTTAAATTCTTATCTTGCATGCTATGTGTATGTTGGCTAAGGCATGTAACCTTAAAAGCTATGTATGCTTCCTTGTGGTGAATGTATGATCTTGTGTTTGGATGTCTATCTTATATCTTGTGTATCTTGAGCATGTTTGCTATAGGGTGTATGCCTCTAGAGTGTGCTTGTATGTTGTGTATGTTTCTTGGGGTCGTTTAGGGCGTTTAGAATCGTTTAGAGATGTGTAAAACTGATTTTGGAAAACTGCAGGCTGCAGGTGTTTCGAAACGCGTTGTGCCATTTCGGAACGGGTGTGGTTCCAGGGTCCCCCGTATCGGAACACGTTTCGGTACGGTTTGGCCACTGTGAGCCCCTGTTTCGAAACAGGTTTCGAAACGCTTTGGCCACTGTAAACGCCTATTTTGAAACGGGTATCGAAACGCCTAGGTAAAACGTGACCCTGTTCCGAAACGGGGTGGAAGCGTTTCGGTACGGGCATCTTGCTTTTTAAACTGAAGCCCGTGTTCCGAAACGGGTGTCGTCCGTTTCGAAACACATGCCTAAAAATGGGCTGTTTGACATCTCTATGGGGTCCCAAGGTTTGGGCTTAGGCCCCGTTTGCTGTTTGGCTTCTCGTGAGCCTTGTTTCCGCTGTCTTTTCACACATAGGTTAAATCAAGGCATCTAGATAAGATAATATTCAATGGAAAAAAATTTCTAGGGTTGCTAACCGAGGTGGGACCTTAACGGGTTTTACATCGGTTTTCCCCGTGTAGCCTACTCGGACCGGTCAGGCATCCAGACCGGGACGAGGGGGTTACAATATATGTGGACTGAATTGAATATATTAGAAACTAGAGAATTTGTGGCATAATACTCTCTTTTTATTTTTTAAATATAGTTGTATAGGCAGTTACTAGGCATAACAATGATGCATTTGTATATTTCTTTTGTTTATCATAAGTTAGCATAATGCCTAAGGGTGTATAAAAGAAAACAATCAGGATCAAACTAAAATGATCTAAACTATGAAGAACTAAGGTCACAGTTTACCCTTAAGATAGATGTTTTTTTATATTAAAAATCTAGGTTTCACGACTTCATTGACAGAAAACAATTTTTCTTCATAAATAATATATATGTTTATTTTAATTAATTGCACCATAACTTTAATTATTTTTTTTGTCTAAAATTGAATTTTTTTTCTTTTTCAAGTTAAAAAAATAAAAGCATGTCAAAGCAAGCAAACCAATGGTAAGCCATTCATTAGCTTGAACCATGAGCATCGGTTTTTGTGTAGCCTGACATCTCAATTGGTGTTTACGGGTGGTTTCAAAATTCATAGTTCGCTTAAACTTTTTCTGTAACTTCTTTGGGATTCGAACGAAGAGCACCAAAATCTTTCGAGCAAACTCGTGCTGATAACGTGTTGTGAATAAAATAACAAAGAACAATAATAAGAACAAAGAACAAGAATGGAAGAACAAAGAGATAAGAGAAATAGGGAGATTTGTATTATTCTCAAATATAGACTTGTGTACAATGTCTTCATCAAATCATCTATTTATAGGCATAAGAAGTACATATTACATTGAACTCTAATTAAATGAGATAAAGTAAATCAAACTCTTAGATAAAGTTCTAATCATGATAGACATCTACATAGATAAATATTCATAACAAAATTTAATATTTTAATTAGCATTCATGTCGGGGAAAATGATGGGACTATTTTTGAAAAGTTAAGAGTTAAATTTAGTTAAAAGACATGTTTTGTTTTTACAAGTGCCTTAATTTTAGGATTCAGAATTTAAGATTTTTAGTGTATGAGTTTAGAATTTATGTTTAGGGTTAAGGTTTTAGGCTAATATGATTAGGATTAAATTGTCATTTTATCAGAAAAATCAATAAACCCATGGTTTTAAATGAGGGTCTGGAGTGTGACTTACGTTTAGATTTATTCCGGTTGAAATTTTATAACTCAAATTTTATAATTATTTCGAGTTAGTTGAGTTGATGAGTCCTATTATATAACTCAAATTTTATTTTAATTTTTTTGATTTGAGTATGAAATTCGAGTAAAGTCGACTCGAGTTGTTCGCGTTTCTATTCAAATTTAATTGTAAACTTTTATCATGTTACGATATTAATTTGTTCCAATTTAAACGACTTTCTATAACTATATAAGTTATATATCCGGCAAAGTTGAGAGACTCGACTTAAACTTGAAAACAGATCCACTAATTATTAAAAAATTAAATTATTCAAAATTTATTTTTTACTCAAACTTTATTTAAAAAATTTAATCAAATTATTTTTTTACATCGAATCGAGTTTTGCTCCCCTAATCATAGAGAATAATTCAACAGAACTTTTAGGTTGACTGCTTTCATTATCAACATTCAATAATAATAATAATAAAACCAAAAATAGAATTTTCAAAGGCACTCAATTGAAAAGTCTTTTTTATTAATATTATTGAAAGAATCCAAAATCTATTTTTTGAGGTTTGAAAAATAAGGTTAAAAATAAAGAAATCGACTAAAAAACACAAACAATTTCTCCTATGGGAAACAGAACAAAGCTTTTGCTTCCTCTCTATGTTCTCATCTTTCATTCCCTATCATTTGAAACCTATGGCTCCATTAAAATGGATACACACACCATGTATCCAGGCCAATCACTCTCTGGTAACCAAACTATAAGCTCAAGCAATGGAAGATTTGAGCTTGGTTTCTTCAAGCCAGGTAACTCCACAGCTTACTATGTAGGTATCTGGTACAAGAACATATCAGCTGAGACTGTGGTGTGGGTAGCTAATAGAGACAAGCCACTCCTTGACCCTTCCGGTTCGAAACTCGAGCTCACTCGAAAGGGTAGCCTTGTTCTTTACAACCAATCTGAAATCCCAGTTTGGTCATCATCAAACACCATGGATGGTTCCATTGTTGCGGTTCTTGAGGATTGTGGGAATCTTGTTTTGAGAAATGGTTCGACTTCGAGCCCTTCGGTTGTAGTATGGGAGAGTTTTGATCATCCTACTGATACATGGTTGCCTGGTGCCAGGCTTGGAGGAAGTAAGATGAGTAAGAAAGGGCAAAGGCAAAGGTATGTTTCTTGGAGCAGCTCGGATGATCCTTCGCCTGGACCCTTTTCCCTGGGGCTCGAAATGGACGGGACTGGGACGTATCATGTACTAAAGAATGGGCATAGACACTGGACTTGTGGGATGTGGCTAGAGAGAATTTCCTCTTTTAGTACTGAAATAGTGGATAGAAACTATACCAATATGACCTATGTGTCAAATGAGGAAGAAACTTACTATAAGTACTCGGTCACCGACACCTCGGTTCTTGTAAGATATAAGATGGATGTATCAGGGAAAGTGCAGAAACTCGTATGGAAAGATGATTCTCAGATATGGGAAAGTATTTGGGAAAAACCAAAGGAAGATTGTGAAATCTATGGTTTCTGTGGCGCAAATGGTGCTTGTAATCAGTTCGGTTTGCATCATTGTAAATGCTTGGGTGGTTTTGAGCCTAAAATTCCAGGAGAATGGAATACGGGCAATTATACGAATGGTTGTCGTCGAAGATCTCAACTACAGTGCAATGAAGATGGAAAACATAGCTTCCAAATGATTCCAAACATAAGATTGCCGGCTAATGAAGTGTCGTTGACAAATGTTAAGAGCTTGAAAGAGTGTAAATCAGCATGTTTAAGAGACTGCTCTTGTATTGCATACACCATTGGATATTATGGTAACTGCTCTGTATGGCGAGAAGATCTGTTGAACATCCAGTACCTGTCATATGGTGACATTCTCAGAAAAGATCTATATATCCGGCTTCCGAAGGCGGATTTGGCAGCTTCGAGAGCTAAAACGAGGATCAGAATAGAGCGGTTCACTATTAGTGCAGCTGCAGCAACTGTGATTTTGATTGCTATCTTGATACTCCTAGTTTCAACACGCAGGATGTCAAGTTCCTCTGATGCTAAACCAGCTGATGATGTTCTGGTTCTCTTTAAGTTCGGTGATTTAAGGAGTGCGACCAAGAATTTTTCTGAAAAATTAGGTGAAGGAGGCTTTGGTTCTGTTTTTAAAGGGACACTTCCGAATTCGACTGCTATAGCTGTAAAGAGTCTCAAATGCCAGGACCAAGAAGACAAGCAGTTCCGCACCGAAGTAAGCACCCTCGGGACAATTCATCATGTTAATCTTGTTCGCCTTCTCGGGTTTTGCTTGAAGGGGATGAAGAGGTTTCTAGTCTATGATTACATGCCGAATGGTTCCTTGGACAGTCATCTGTTTTACAAGGATTCGAAGATCCTAGACTGGAAAACAAGGCATCATATTGCAAAGGGAGTAGCTCGAGGATTAGCTTATCTCCACGAGAACTGCAGATTATGCATCATACACTGCGATATCAAGCCCGAAAACATTCTTCTTGACGCGGACTATAATCCTCTGCTTTCAGACTTCGGCCTAGCTAAGCTGTTTGGCAGGGATTTCAGCCGTGTTTTGACTTCGATGAAAGGAACCAGAGGGTACCTTGCACCCGAAATGATTTCAGGTGAACCCATCACTCCAAAATCTGATGTTTTTAGCTACGGAATGTTGCTTTTGGAGATTATATCAGGAAGGAGAAACTGGGAGGCGAGAGATAATGAGAACGACAATTACTTCCCGGCTCGCGCCGCGATCTGCGTAAGCAACGGAGGGGATGTACTAAGTTTGTTGGATCCCAAGTTGCACGGGGATGCAAATGCAAAAGAAGTCATCAGAGCCTGTAGAGTTGCATGTTGGTGCATTCAAGATGAAGAGCAACATAGGCCATCTATGGGGCAAGTTGTTCAGATCCTTGAAGGAGTCCAAGAGATCAATAGGCCACCAATTGTTGGTAATGCTTCAGAATATTACCAAAGCTATATCCCACATTGGTTGGGAAAATAGCTAGGGAAGGGTATTTATACCCATGCTTCCTCCATCCCTTGTTGAGTGGGAAAGAACAAGGGACGTCCTCGCGCGCCGCCGCCGCCGTCCGGCCGGCTCGGCTCGTGTTCGTGTTCGTGTAAGTGGGTCTTTCGAAAGAAACTTAGACCAGATGGTTCTATCCAAAAGTATAAGGCAAGGCTAGTAGTCAAAGGGTTCACTCAAAGATTTGGTCAAGACTTCTTTGATACTTACTCTCCCGTCACAAAAATCTCAACGATACGTGCATTGTTTGCACTAGCCTCCATTCACAAGTTGCAAGTACATCAAATGGATGTAAAGACTGCATTTTTGAATGGGGATCTAGATGAAGAGATCTATATGGAGCAACCTCATGGCTTCGAGGCGCCTGGTATGAAAGGCAAAGTATGTAGACTTAAAAAGTCACTTTATGGCCTGAAGCAAGCTCCTAAACAGTGGTATGAGAAATTTCACAAAACTATTCTTAGTTTTGGTTTTGTTGTGAATGGTTCGGATGCATGCGTGTATTCGAGGATGTTTGGTACTGATTGTGTCATCATAAGTTTGTATGTTGATGACATGCTGATTTTCAGTACTAACATTGAGTCCATTAACAAAACAAAAGGTTTCTTGTCCACTAAGTTTGAGATGACTGACTTGGGAGAAGTCGATGTAATCTTAGGAGTCAAAGTAATCAAATCTGAAAAGGGATTTTCTTTAAGCCAGACACACTATATTGAGAAAGTGTTAAAGAAATTTGACAGTTTTGATGTCGTCCCTGTTCGAACTCCTTATGACTCTAGCATACATCTCTTAAAGAATGAAGGAAGTAGCGTTTCTCAAATGGAATATGCCAAAATAATTGGCAGTCTAATGTTCTTAATGAACTATACTCGGCCAGATATTGCCTATGCTGTTAGCAGACTCAGTAGATATACTCATAACCCTAGTAATAAGCACTGGGTTGCTCTTAGACGCTTACTTAAGTACCTTAAGGGTACTATGGACTGGAGACTTGAGTTTATTGGCTTTCCTGCTACATTAGAAGGATATTGTGACGCCAACTGGGTCTCCGATAGTGATGAAGTAAGCTCTACGAGTGGGTATGTATTTACTTTGGGAGGAGCAGCAATTTCTTGGAAGTCTTCAAAACAGACTTGTATTGCTCGCTCTACTATGGAGTCAGAGTTTATAGCTCTTGACTTAGCTGGGCAAGAAGCTGAGTGGCTAAGGAGTTTGTTAGCCGATATTCCGTTGTGGGGAAGCCCGACTCCTCCTGTTTCCTTATTGTGTGATTCACAAGCCGCGATTTGTGTTGCCAAGAGTCAAGTTTACAATGGTAAAAAGAGACACATTCGCATAAGGCATGAATCTGTTAGACACTTAATAAGGAATGGAGTACTCTCTTTAGAGTATGTGAAGTCGGAAAGAAACCTAGCAGATCCGCTTACCAAAGGGTTAAGTCGGAAGTTGGTCCTAGATTCGTCGAGGGGGATGGGATTAAAGCCCATTGGTTGAGGAATTCATGGTGGATACCCAACTTAGTTATCTAAGTTCAATGTGGTCAAACGAAACCATGGAAAGACTCATAGTGTACATTTCTCACTGCCTATCCCTATGACGAATAATGTACATGTCCAGGTTGAGTACTATTACTCTTAATAAATTCAAAGCCCATGTTTTGGGTGGTCTTTGTGAGAAAGACTTGATGAATTTACCGAATCATGGTTGAATACTTATTCTTAATAAGTTCATAACACAAGTATGAATGTGTTGTCCTATTGAGAAGGACAAGATGAACTTACCGCCAGAAAGGTTGAGTTTCAAGAAACTCTCAATGAAATTTAAAATGATCCTATTGAGAAGGACATTTTGAATTCACCGACAATGAGGTTGAATATTTATTCTTAATGATTTCTTATCCCAAGACTAGGTGGTTCATTTTAAATGGACTTGAAGAAATCACCATAAGTCTACAAGAGGTTGAGCCATTACAAATGGTTCTTAATTATTTCATAGCCCAGATTCAGGGTGGTTTATATTGAGATAAACTTGATGAAATAACCTATGTAAGTGAGAAGGATTAGCCACCTTCTATGAAAAACGTTGGGCCGTTTTTCTAAAACACTTACTAGAATCCTGAGGGTAAGATGGCCAAATATACACTTGTGTATATATATCTTACACATCGAGAACTTCAGTGGATGAAGGAGTTAGTTGTGTGTTATGAGTTTACCCCTATCTTAGAAAGTTCAAGACTAGTTTCACTTATCTAAGAGAAGGATCGCTCATTATCACTATGTACTAGTTCAAGATACGTTCACTAGTGCTTAAGCAACTAATTCCGCTACTGCTCGTCTGAGGAGGATTGTGTTTGAGATACAGATGAATTCTTTCGCATTAGTGGGGGAATGTTGGTAATGCTTCAGAATATTACCAAAGCTATATCCCACATTGGTTGGGAAAATAGCTAGGGAAGGGTATTTATACCCATGCTTCCTCCATCCCTTGTTGAGTGGGAAAGAACAAGGGACGTCCTCGCGCGCCGCCGCCGCCGTCCGGCCGGCTCGGCTCGGTTCGTGTTCGTGTTCGTGTTCGTGTTCGTGTTCGTGTTCGTGTTCGTGTTCGTGTTCGTGTTCGTGTTCGTGTTCGTGTTCGTGTTCGTGTTAACACGTGTCTTCGACACGTACGCGCGTAACGGTTTGCACAGTGACATTCGGCCTATAAATAGAGGTGTTCATACACCATTTGAGATAATCCGATTTCACTCCGGAGTCGAGTGTACGATTTCAGGAGCGTCCGTGTGCACCTCAGGGGACATTCTGCCTGTGAAGCGACTACACTGTTCGGGGCAGTTTTGTTTCTAAGGCAGTGGCCATCATACCACGACACGGTTCACAATTTTTATTACCGTTGTTTTTCATATTTTGCAGTCAGTGCTAACAGCCGATTTTGCAGTCCATTTTACCAACACCAATTCCCTGGTTTATCCAAACCATCATAAGCTGTTAAAGGGCTTCCAAGTTGCCTTTTACAAATGAGAAGCAATGTACTAGTAGTTCATTATCTCCGAGTTTCGATTTACCGTAACACCATTAGAGAAGCTTTTAGGCTTTTAGCTTTCCTGTCATCTGCATCTTTCTTTGTATAATGCATCATACTTGTTGAGTAATTGCTACTTTATCTCGAATATGGAAATTCTATAGGAACAACAATTGTCTATAAAGGATTCTGATGACATTCTCAAATTAATGGAAGACAAAATTTTTGAAATACAACCAATTAAACCAGAATTACTAAGTTTTAGTGCAACCTTCATGGATGGAAATAACAGAATTAACTAACTTTTGTCACTGTGGACCTAGCTACTGGCAATGGCATGTCGATCAACAAAGACTCGCAGTTTCATTCAAGTTAACTTCTTCAGACCATATAATAGTAAACCGATGCCAGAAGTATCAGCACCCCCAGCGCAGCAGGAGCGGCCCATGTCCAGTAGTTGGTCGCCTTCTTACGTCTCAGGATGGCTCTTGGAAGTGCCTCAGGTCCTTTAGTTCGATTTCTGTTACGAATATTATTCTCCTTTTGCACCTTGTCCTTTTCTGAAACAGGTGCATCAGCATTAACATCAACCTTCTCGGATTCTGAAGCTTCAGCCACCGGTTCATTTGGTTCCTCGGGATCGGCAGATGCTGCCGCCTTCTTCCTTGCTTTCTTCTCACGCTCCTGAAAGAAAATAACATCACTTGATTTCAGTTTTAACAAACACTACTTATCAGAAGCAAAACAAGAGAAAAAAAGCAAATAATTTCCTTGAGCTTCTTTTCGGCCTCCTTTTGAGCTCTTATGGCTGCTTTGGCAGCTGCCTTTTCAGCCATCTTCTTCTTTCTTTCTAAAGCTTGCTTTGCTTTTGCAATTTCCTCTTCTCTCTTCTTCTCTTTCAGTTTTGCAGCACCAACTTCGTTGTTCGCAGAAGTGTCCTTTTCCGACTCGCCTGATCCGGGGATCCCCTTCTCTGCCACAGCATTCTCCGGAGAGGATTTTGACTCCATTACTTTGGTATCAGCATCTTTCTGGACCTTCTTTTTAGTACCTGGTTGAGGAGAGGATTTGGCTTCTTCCTTCGGTTGTCTCGAACTAGGCTTCGTAATTGTTTCAGTTTGCGAAGGTGCCGTTACCTCTGGTGTAACAAGTGGTTTCTCATCAGGATTCCTTATCCGACCATCCCGGCTCAATTGCCGACTGTCCAGGGATGTCAGAATTCGTTTCTCATAGTCATCCCTGAAGGCTTTGTTACCGTTCCAGAGAGCCATAAACTTCTCAACCTGAAACCAGTATAGAAGATAAGAGACCAACCGAATACGAATGAATGTAACATTAATCAGCAGTCTCAACAAACCTCCACAGCTGCAAGCTCCTCAAGTGCCTTGATATCTTTCTTGGCGGCTACGATTTTGGCCTTGTTTAAGAGTGACCGGCTCTGGAAGAAGTACACATTCTGAAAATTTGAAAGATGATAGTAATTAAACCGAGTCCCTAGTAATAGCACGCACAATGAAGGTCCTGTCATTTGATGACAAGCATAACTGCAAAACCTCAACAATAGCTCATCAAGTACAAACCAAGGTTCGGATATGATCATGTGTGCATATGAAACAGAAATCGTAAAGTGTCGACGTACTTCTTCATCTCGTTGTTTCCTCAGTTCCTGAATGGCTTCATAGGCTTTGTCCCTCTTCTCGGTCACATCTTTCAGCTCCTCCTGTAAATAGTCAAGTCTCTTCTCCATTGCAGTCAATTTATCTTTAATTTGTTTCTTCTTGGACTGTACAGCTTGCTGCTCCTTCCTTACTCCATTCAAATCAACACCCATAAGCTACAACAAAACAAATAATAGCAAGTTTATTAGTGTAAACCGATGAAGGTCGGGAAAGCAAACTTCGAAAGGTGTAAAAGGGAAGTGTCTTACTTTAACCTGGTCTTGAATGGCTTCTTTCTGACCCATCGAATCCTGAATCTTTGCTCTCATCGCCGCATTAGCCATAACCGTCTCCCTGGTTCCCTCTAGCCGTTTGATTTCTCTAAGGAGTTGTTTCTCCTCAGACAATGGGATGCTTTCGTGCTGAATGCGATATTGCAAGCAATGGATCTGTAGTTCATTGATTCCATTAGGTGACTAATTGTGGCAGAAAAACAATCGAACAAATTCTCGAAACAGTTAGGAGTAACATACAACAGCATTGAGCTCTTCCTCGGATGAACATAGACCACCGAAAGCATAGTTATTAGTGCGAAGCTTGCCTAAAGCCTGCTGCAGTGGCTCTATTTCCTTCTTCTTCTCACCTAAAATCTCCTTAAATTGATCAAAATCAACATTCAAGGCTCTCACTTGAGAAAGTAACTCTGCTCGATCCGACTGCATTGACATAAAAGATAATGCTCAAGCTAAAACCGGCATCAGAATCGTTACAACATGCTCACGGGATTAAATTTCGAACATTTATTACTAAAAGCACTCCAGATCTATTCAACACAAGTTCGAAATAGCTTTTCACTCACCCTCATAGCTTTTAATTCATCAGTGATCTTGAACCTGGCTCTATTCCACTTTTGTAGCTCTTTATCAGCCTGATCAATTTTGGCTTTTATCTTCGGATCGTCATAAAGGCGATACCTGACGAAATAAAACGAGTGGATCTGTTTAGCTGCAGGCCACTCGTCAACTGCGTCCATCGGAACATTGGGATCGAATGCATTATTCCCGTCTCCCTTAACCGGTTCCTTGGCACCGGAAACAACTTTAATGGCCTCATTATGAACAGGATCATTGTCCAGTTTCACATTTTCCTTATCAAGCAAAAATGATTTGTCTACTTCAGCTACTTGTGCCATTAATCACAAAATGATAAACCTAAAAAAATCCAAAAACAAAAATTACAATACCACATTATATAACCAAAACATAAATACCATTTATATTTATATATATATATATATGAAATAAACCTATCTAAAGACATTTCTGTAGCTAGTTTTCTTATTAATCAAATCAAATGAGTTAGCAAACAGAAGGATTCCAAACAGAATATCCTACATGAGATCTTTAAACCAACATCAAATCAATATATATATATATATATTAGAAAACATAATCCAGATAAAAAAAAAGATACAAAGACATAATCCAGATAAAAAAAAAAGACAAACAAATCAATGTAAACATGCTATAACACAAGATCAAACCATGAAACCAACAACTAGTGTCAATCAAACTAACATGCAAAATGACATGGAAAAAAAACTACAAAAAAACCCAGAATTTTGACAGATGAAATGACAAACAAAAACCCAGAAAAAATAAGAAATGAAAGAAAAAAACCATATGATTACCCTTTTGGAGAGATTATAAAGGAGGAGGGAAAACCTTCTACAGAGAAACAAAGGGACAGAAATGAAATTAAAGTTTTTTTTTTTTTTTTTTTGAGAAAGAAAGAGATACAAAGAGGTTAAGATCTCAGTCTCCCTCTCTGTTTTGGAATTCAACAGAGTTTAGCTTTACACCAATGCATTTCTTCAAGAGAGATTGAAGGGAGGAAAATGGAACTGGATTTTTCAAGTGAAACAAAAATTATTGTTTTTGTTTTGAATCAGTTCTAAAAAAACAGTGGACCAACGTTTTTCATGTCAAAGTTGGCCGTTACAAAGGATTTAGTTTGGCTGTGTTTTAACTTGATTAATCAGCATATATAAAGGATGAGTCTACCACGTGCGACGAACACCGATGAACACCACTAATGATGAACACCGATGAACACCATTAAATTAATTAATAAAGATGTAAAATTTTAAGGACCCATCATATAATTAATAATTATTTTAAAAAAATCAATTAAATTATTTTATATATATATTAAAATTTTATTTTTTTAATAAGGGTAAACTATATATTTAGTACCTCACTTATTTCTGTATTTCTATTGAACCCTTATTATTTAAATATTATTTCAATTTGACCCTATTCTTTATAAAAATAATTTAACCCTAAACCTAAAACCCTAAACTATTAAATCTTAAACCAACTCTTAAACCTATACCCTAAACCATATACCATTAAAAATAATTTCACCATCATCGATTCAATTCAATGAATTGTTGAATTCTCCTAAAAAATTCAATAATCAACAATTTGAAAGAAAAAAAAGTGATGATCAAAGTCGGTACAAGTTCTTCACCTGCATTGGAGATGAAATGCAAGTAAATTTACAAGCACAAACATCTCATAACTTCAGCAAACAAACATATATGCAGTTTTTATGCGACTGAAAATTTATAAACATAAACGAAACATCCGAAATCACCAGCAGGAAGATCCTCGGGAATTGTTATTCTAGTTCTAATAGCTTTTAGATGACACAATAAGATTAGCAGACTCACCATTAGCTTCATATACATGGCTTCGGAAGGTTGCAGGCGTATGACAAACTCATTTCTCCCTTGCTTTTTGCCTAAAGAAAGATTATCGCATTTCCTCACAATTCAATCGAAGAACCAAGCAATTGTCTAAGCAAAACTATAAAGAATCTTAAAGTTCTATTGTCATACATTTGAATATATCACCGGGAACATCCTTAAATTGAACACGTATCTCTGCCTTTCTCGAATTTAATGTTTTCCCAGCCTTAAGTATAAATGGGACACCTAGATAGGTTGAAACAAAGCAACAAGTAAAATCAACTAATCCAATTAAATTAAATTTAAACTTTGGTGAGCTGCTCGGATTTCTAGGGCCGAGCCACTGAAAAGTCGGTACACGAGAAAAAAATAATGATGCAGTTAAACTACCTTCCCATCTTTCATTATGTATATGAAGAATAACGGTTGCGAAGGTTGGGGTATTCGAGAGATCGGGAACTGTTGGATCATCTCTGTAACCTTCATATTGTCCGAGTACAACCTCTTCATCTTTAATTGGAAGTACCGATTGAAGAACCTAGATTTCATTGAATTGAATTGAATCGATGATGTGAAATTATTTTTAATGATATATGGTTTAGGGTATAGGTTTAAGAGTTTAAGGGTTTAAGGTTTAATAGTTTAGGGTTTTAGATTGAGGGTTAAGGGTTAAATTATTTTTATAAAAAATAGGGTCAAATTGAAATAATATTTAAATAATAAGGGTTCAATAGAAATACAGAAATAAGTGAGGTACTAAATATATAGTTTATCCTTATTAAAAAAATAAAATTTTAATATATATAAAAAATAATTTAATTGATTTTTTTAAAATAATTATTAATTGTATGATGGGTCCTTGAAATTTTACATCTTTATTAATTAATTTAATGGTGTTCATCGGTGTTCATCATTAGTGGTGTTCATCGGTGTTCGTCGCACGTTGTAGAATTTTCCATATATAAATTATGACATTCAATCAATAAATGTCATAATTTTTAAATTTTAATTTATTATTCAAGATAATAATTTTAAATTTTATAAATATTAATATTTTTATACGAAATTTATTAAAAAATCACTAGTAATAAAAAGGAGCAAATAAATCCAATGGAATCTGCAATTTGGATAAGTGAAAGTGAGTGATGGCTTATGTGTTCTGTCCCTTTGTTCTGCATTGGCATTATCAATTTCCTTTTAACACGTGCTCTTATTTCATGAATCCTAAATCTAACCCAGGTTCGAGATTTGAAAGTACGAAAATACCCCCATTTTTGTTTCCAAGTTGAAACTTATAAATCTGAGATTATTTATTTCTGGATTGTATTTATAATCTTGGATTTTTTCCCATAAATATTGAGTTTCTTGAAATATTTATTTCAATCTTAGAATCTTGTTTAGAAATTGTTATTGTTTGTAGTATTACTATTGTAAATCTTGTGTAATTTTTTATGTGTTCAATGTTTAATTTAGAATATTCAATATATGAGAAAGTGTTTGGACATTTAGGAAAAACAATGGAGTTATTAAAATTTATGATTTTAATGTTAATTATGTTATAAATTAGTTTATCGAACGTTAACATTATATATTAATTTATATGATTTTTTAAGAAAAAATAATTGAGGTATTGTTAGTGTAAATTTTAGTTTACACAAATAGGCTCATTTTATTGTTTATAAGTTTAGTTTAGGGTTTGAAGTTTAGGTTTTAGTGTTTTTGAATTTAGAGTTTATTTTTAAAATTTAAGGCTTAAATTAGGGTTTAAGGTTTTAATATTAGATATTTAGATTTTAAATTTTAAAGTCTAAATAGTGTCACGTCTGGAAAGATACGGATACATTAATCTCACATCGAAAAAGAAAAGAAAAGTCTTAAGTATATAAACGGTGGGGCTGTATATCTTATTAGGGAAAATTCTACAACGTGCGACGAACACCGACGAACACCACTAATGATGAACACCGATGAACACTATTAAATTAATTAATAAAGATTTAAAATTTTAAGGACCCGTCATACAATTAATAATTATTTTTAAAAATTCAATTAAATTATTTTTTATATATATTAAATTTTTTTTAATAAGGGTAAACTATATATTTAGTACCTCACTTATTTTTGTATTTCTATTGAACCCTCATTATTTAAATATTATTTCAATTTGACCCTATTCTTTATAAAAAATAATTTAACCCTTAACCCTCAACCAAAAAGCCTAAACTATTAAACCTTAAACTCTTAAACTTATACCCTAAACCATATACCTTTAAAAATAATTTCACCATCATTAGTGGACTGGTAAAAGGGATGCTTTTTTCAAAACTTCAGCAATAAAAGGGGAAGGTCTTTTTGAAGGTTTGGACTGGTAAATTTCGGCAAAATTGATGTGGATTCAATTCTGTAGCCTAATTAAACTGTGATTTTTTTTTTCAAATCTCTCTTCTTGTTTGATCATATTCTATAATTCCTCAGGGAATTTAACTTAACTTATTGGTCATGATTGCAGGCTGAGTAATACCTTTAAATCAGGAAGCGGCTAATTCTTAGCATGGAGAAACAGAAGCATTGCCGGCTACATGATCCATCCTTCTGAATCACTTCCAAAGCAATTACTTATGAAGATATGTGATGTCCAAATTAAAACCATAGAAACGACTGCTTTTGCCTTTTTATTCATGTATTTTGTCGTCCCTTTCGCTTCTCGAATGCATATAAAAAAATATTTTTATCAACTTCGATCGTAGAAGTAGAACTTCACCATTTCTGGTTATTAATGAAATCGGAATTTTTTTACAAAGTAAATGTATATGACTTGAACATTTTGACATCTTTAATATTTCTTTATGAAATAAACATTTCGTTCTTTTAACAAATGGTTGCAAATATTGCTCTAAATTGAATGACCAGAAATATTGCACTCTTTGTGATAAATTTTTAATGGTATATGGTTTAGGGTATAGGTTTAAGAGTTTAAGGTTTAATAGTTTAGGGTTTTTGGTTGAAGGTTAAGGGTTAAATTATTTTTTATAAAGAATAGGGTTAAATTGAAATAATATTTAAAGAATGAGGGTTCAATAAAAATACAAAAATAAGTGAGGTACTAAATATATAGTTTACCCTTATTAAAAAAATAAAATTTTAATATATATAAAAATAATTTAATTGAATTTTTAAAAATAATTATTAATTGTATGATGGGTCCTTGAAATTTTAAATCTTTATTAATTAATTTAATGGTGTTCATCGGTGTTCATCATTAGTGGTGTTCGTCGGTGTTCGTCGCACGTGGTAGACTCATCCATCTTATTAGACATATCTTTTGGGAGGAGGGTAATGGTGGTATTGAAGCGAGATTTCTAGTTGTTTAATTCTCAAATAATGATTTATAGTTCTCTACCAACATAGAAAGAAATCAGTTTTATTAATTAAATTTGTTTCATTTCATTTTATTTTTTTTGAATAGTTCATTTCATTTTTTTAAATGTTCTTTCCATGTTATTTTTTTCTTTACATTAGTTAAAATCTATTTATAGATTATGTTTCCATTAATAGATTTATGATTACATGTCTTTGTTGCTTTTGTCAAAAGATTTGATCTTTCCTGATTTTCTCATGTACTTAACTAATTGTTTACATTTCTTTTATCAAAGATTCTTGAACTAATTGTTTATTTTTCATTTCTACTTTTCTCTATGTTCTACGTTCTGGGAAATGGAATCAGCAAAAACAAGAATTAATCTATGCTGTTTAGTTTAACAGCTCCAAGATTATGTTTTTGGAATACATAGAAAATTAAAGGGTGTTTTTTTTTTGTTTGTTTCTTCTTCCTTTTAATTTTCTGAAATTAAATCCAGTTGTGACTGAATCAAGATATTGAGAATTTTAGTTTTTTTAGTTTGTTTTTCCCATATTTTCTTTAGTTGGTGATTGAACAGTACACAGTTTTTGTTTTGAAGATTAGTATTGGCAGTGGTGTTAGTGATGATGGAGAAGAAGTGGATATTTCCTTTTGCCATATCGTCCCTCGTATGCATCTTCTTCCTTGTCTCGTCCTTCAGTATGGGGTTCCTTTCATCAGTTTATAACATCAATTCAATCTTCTCCATTTTCCCAATGAATCAAAGAAAGTCGGGATATGTTGAGTCGAGGATCGAGCTCAATCCGCCCCCGCCGCCATTCCTCGATTCGCTTATTTGATTTCGGGATCAAATGGTGACCACGAAAAGCTATGGAGGACTCTCCATGCATTGTATCATCCAAGGAACCATTCATTTGGACCTTGAGTCACCTGCAGAAGAAAGACTGGCATTGAATTCAAGGATAAAAAACCAGACAGTTTTCTCCGAAATTGGGAATGTTTTTATGGTCACCAAAGCTAATATGGTTACTTATAGAGGTCCAACAATGGTGGCCAATACCCTCCATGCTGCTGCCATTCTTCTCAAGAGAAAATAAAGATTGGGATTGGTTTATTAATCTCAGTGCATCAGATTATCCTCTTGTGACTCAAGATGGTTAGCCCTCACATCATATGCCTTGTTTCAGTCATTCAGTTGTTTACAAACTTCTGTTTTGATCGATTTCCGGATTTGCAGATCTTCTTTATGCATTCTCGCCTTTAAACCGGAACCTTAATTTCATCGAACACACTAGCGAGCTTGGTTGGAAACGGTAAGTTCATTTCCCTCTTTACCTCGCCACCGAAAACCGTCGTAGATGTTGAATGCCGACATGTTTTGGCTGTGGTTGTTTCAGGGAAAAAAGAGCAATGCCTTTGATTATAGATCGGGGACTGTATATGTCAACCAAGGCTGAAGTATTTTGGGCCACACAGAGAAGAAAACTGCCTACAGGCTACAGCATTTACATTATATACTGGTTAGCATTCTGCCATACACCTGATATTCTTCAATTTGTATGTTTAGTATTCAAGAATGTATATAATGTATGAATACATATACACATATAGACATATGCATTTGTTTAGTGATGTGATGTAGATATGGATGGACTGCATATTCCAGAGAAATAGTTCATATTAGCATACTGCAACCCATCTGTTTTTCTATCTAAAAGTGAATCTTTTGAAGCTATGGGGTGTGACAGAAGTTATGATAATTTATATAAACACACATGTATATGTATATGTTTATTGATGTGGTGCAGATATGGATGGACTGCATTTTACATTTACTGCAGATAAATAGTTCATATTGGCATGCTCATCCCCTTGTGTCCTGGTGGTAAAGGTAGATGTTCATCATCCCTTGGTATCCGGATTTGAGCACTAATAATGCATGTTGTGTGTGTCGTCTTTAAAAAGACTAAGAAAGTTGCTACCCTTACATCACACCAACATGTACTTACCCTCAACAAATGAAAACACTTAAATATTCATACACTCACACACATATAGATACACAAACATAGCAAGACAATGGAGCTGGAACAATTAGCTTGTCTAATACATGGCTTGCTGATAAAAGTTGCAGGGAATATATAAAGATAGTTCCATTAATGCCTGCTGCAATTTTCTTGGTAAGCTAGATTTTGCTTGTTTCATTACATTAAATAATCTAAAGATCTCTTGCATTTAACCTTTGGCAGATCTACAGGAATGGGTTATATCTTGGCAAATTACAGTTGTAGAGTGGTAAAGTAATGCACATGTTTAATCACAGAGAAAGATCTCTCAATCAGCTATAAGCTTAACTACATATGCCTCACTAGCAATCTTCCTATAAGGACTGAGCTATACAAAAAAGAAAAGAAGACTTTGGTTCATATTTTAGAAGAGCATCGGCAGCCGAATTATTTGCTGCCATCATCTTGACAATGTTCATCCTGATTTACCGTTCACAAAGTTTAGCTCAACGTCCGGAAACGAATAATGAATTGGTTGATATTTGGTTGCCTTCTAACGGAACCTTTTTCATCTTTGCCTTATCCAGGCGTGCCCGTCGAACGGCTTCCTGAATTTGACGATCATGATCCTTGAACATCTGATCCATGTTGCCTGATGGAACTAATAGTGGACCAGAATAGTGCATTTTGTGACCTTTTGAGCCATAACCAATCTGGAAACAAACATCATCGAGAAGTATGCATTAGATGCTTGAAAAGAAAACAAGTTATAGCAACCAACCATAAACCATACTTCACCACGAGAAAGAAAAAAAACCAACAAGGCTCGTTTTTACACAGTTTTGACCATGAGAACCAATCATAATAGCAAATAACAGGTTCACTACTTACCAGAACTGGATCTTTGATGTTACTTCTTCCATCCTCTTTCTGCTGCATATTATGTTTCGGATCCTGTTGGAAGGCTTCTGATGCCTCCTTAAAGGAACCAGGAAATCTTGCAAATACTTTTGGAGCTTCTGGTTGCGAAGAACCAGTTCTCTCTCTGCGATCTTCAGATATAAGATTACTTCTCCTTGCTGCCACCAAACCTTGCATCATTGACAAGTCAGCCCCAGTAGAAAGTTTTGGAGCATCATCGAGGTTTTTTCCGGACTTTGCCCATGCAGCTCGGTGAGCCAGTGGCCCCGAATGAGAGGCTCGCTTGTGATTATTCCCCTGCGCACTTGATTCTACTGCTTGTGATGGTCGAGGTGGATCTATAGGAAAGCCTGAGGCAACTTCTTCAGGATGAGGATTAAACTTCTCACTCCGACTCTTAGAATTGGGTTGACCTTGTCTTTTCTGGAATGTCAGAATAATATTTTTAAAGAAAAATGCTACTAATGCAAAACAGATGGTGTTGCTTAAAAAGGAAATTTTGATAAAAAAAAGGATGACAAGCTATATTAAATTACTTAAGGATGGCCATCACCAAACATGATAGAGTGAAAAGTGATGAAATTGCAAGTATTAACCAAATCTTAAGTTACCTGCATTGACAAGACTAGCTCAGCATTGGCATCAGGCGCTGGCATGGCTCGAGACTCTCTTGTTGCTCTCCTGTCAAGGTCGGGTCTCTGACTTTTGGTTCCTGCTGTTCCTTGTCTGCCAATAGAAAAAGTAGTTTATTAGCATTTTAGCACCTATTCCAAGCACTAAAATCTAAATATTTCAGGCCATTAAGAAAGCAGTGGCAGAACATGGAAAGAAGATAAGAGTATCTCATCCTGTAAAAACAAATACCAAGTATTTGCTTGCTGGAATAATATGCAATCGCAAGTTTTTTAGACGATCCTTTCGAAGCACTCAATTTTTTGGAAGTAACCTCCCGCATAAGTATGAGAAAGTTCAAAGAAATTCTCCTTCAGAAGCATGGGATTTCCATATTGCACAAGCATCTTGAAATTTTCTAAAAAGATAAATAAATAAGGTTAAGTTCTTATTGTAATCATAGAATATTCACCTTCTCGCTTCCTCATCCCTCATTTTTGCATCAAACTCTTTGCTGGGAGGATACTTGGGCAAGCTTGAAGGATCACAGGGAAGCGGATTTGTGGTGAAGAACTGAAAAACCACAAGTAAAAACAAGTCAAGAAAATTGGATACTTTGTGTGTCTGTGTGTGTATATAAATTTTTATAAAAAAATTACAACAGAGGAGCAAAAAAAAATGATATAGGACAAAAAGAAGCATGGAGTAACTTCACAAATTTGCATGCTCAATTGACAGTACTATTCCAAAGTTCTGATCCAATTGTCAAACTAATAATACAAGCAACTTGTCTTTAGATACTATAATGTGTCCTAGCCTCCAAAATTTGTGTTTCCTACTTTTAGAAACAATGAAAATTTTCTTAAAATAGAAAATAGAGAATTGAAAAGGAAAAAGAGCTAAATATAAGCCTCATGTGGTACCATCCCCCTGAAAGAGAGAGGAAGATGCTTCCAGACATGCATGGATTATAGTTACCTAAAATCTAATAAAACATAATTTCTCAAAAACATACCTCACTCTTGAGAGCAGAAGCTGCAGATCCACGATCAGCAGGGTCAACGGAAAGCAAGGTTTCCATGAGTGCTAATGCCGGTGCAGGAAATTCCTTAAACGTTTCAGCAACACAGCGTCTATAAGGCTGTTGAGGCTTAAAAATTGTAGCATGTGGCAACTTTGATTTTCTCCAATAGTCTTCAGAAGGAGAGCCACAAAGTTTGAAAATTTTATGCAACTGTTCCACCTATAAAGCAGAAAGACATGGACCTCAATCATTCATTTAATTCTAAAGCTCTAATGACAACATATGACACATCCTATCACTAAAACAATTGTTATGCATCTACCAGTACACTAAAGTTTCTGCTTAAAACTCCTAGTACTTAGTAGGAAAGCTCTCATTGAATAACAAAAGCACACCTCAGTTCTTCCGGGCATAATAGGCTTGCCAGCATATAACTCAGCAAGTATGCAACCTGTACTCCATAAATCCACGGCAGTACCATAGTAAGTGGCTCCAAGTAAAAGCTCTGGTGGTCTATACCAAAGAGTTACAACACGGCTTGTCAAGGGATGACTTTGATGGGGGTCATAAAAACTTGCCAGACCAAAATCTGCAATCTTCAAGATGCCATTGTTGTCAATTAGAAGATTTGAACCTTTTATGTCACGATGTAGGACACCATGGCTGTGACAATGATCAAGACCACGCAAAAGTTGCTGCATGTAGCACTTAACCTGCCCAAAGTTCAATAAAAAGAACATGAGAATACCCCATAGATGACAAGTATAAATTTCTGATTTGCAGAATATTTTCAACTTCTTAAGAATGCAATTTAAAGGGGGAATGAAATCATGGAATCCCAATCTACCGGAGATCTCTTATAGGAAACATCATTAGTCTAGACTCTAGACCACAGTTACTACTTACAAAAAAGTAAATTTTGGAAGATATCAAATTGCAGCTAAGAGAAAAATAAAATGGCAACACAATCTGACATACCTGTGGCTCTGAAAACTTCAGACCCGGGTGTGAAGCAAGACCAGCCAAATCATGTTCCATATACTCAAAAACAAGGTATAAGCTGCAAGACATCCTTGAGGTAACCAGACCTTCCAGCTTTATAACATTTGGATGGTCAAGTCTACGTATTATGTGAATTTCCCTTGCCATAAACCGAACACTCTCCGGCTCAAGGTTATCAAATCTTACTTTCTTCAGAGCAACAATTTTTTTCTGATCTAAATCACGAGCCCTATATACATTACTATAAGTCCCCTGGCCAATCTGCTTAGCAAATATAAGTTCAGGTAACATATGTGATTACGAGCCACAAGAAACTGTTAGAGCATGGTGATAGGTTATAAGATAAGAGACATCACATTAAATGGCTGTAGTAAAGAATCAAGGGGTGGAGGCTTATTAGTCAGGGATTGCAACAAGATATTTTACAATCTTTAAAAGATGTCCAAATGATTCATCTAAAAAAAGATAAAAAAAAGTCCAAATGGATCTCAATGAAGTGTGATTCCAAATACAATAGCGCAAATGTGAATATTGACAAACAAAGCAGAGAGCCAGAGACTAAAAGGAACTACTTAAAAATTAACTGATAGATCAAAACAGGAAACTATCAATGACATTAGCAACACAAGGACCAAGCATACACAATGAACAACACCGTAAACTAATAAATAAGTTAAGTAAGAGCATAATTACTTTATCCAGCTTCTCAAATGAATCTGCACGCCGTGGCACCCATCCTCTGATTGCTTCTCCTGCCACTGAAGCTAACCAAGCAGGCCAGCCTGCTGCCACCTGCTCACCTTCTGTAGCTTTCGGGAGACTACCCATCCCGGGGTGTTGAGTAACATCATACTCCGTCTTCTCCCTCTTCCTGTCCAAATTTTCACCATGCAACCGTAACGAACCATTCACTTGTTTATCAATTAACATTGTCCGCGCTTCATTGTTCTCAAACCGATCTTTTGCTCTATAAGCTCCCTCCCTCCTAGAAGAAGTAGCCCTTGATGCCCTAACTTCGGAGGAGGCTTTACTCGAAGGCCTCTCTCTAGGACTCTCCTTACTATCTTCAATTGCAGAAGGCTTACAACAAATACTACCCATCATACACCAAAACCACCCTTACAGTCACTAAATATCCTTCATTTCTTCAAAAATCTTATTTCTTTTTTCAACATTATCCCCCTCATACATTCCCATCATGCTCAAAAAAGCTTAAAAACTCAACTAAAACGGAAATCCCAATATTCCATCCAAATTCAAATGTTAAAAAAATCCCATTTCTGCACCAGCATTCTACCAAATGAAACTAATCAAGAATCTGTGTTTCTAGAAATAGAAACCAATAAAGCTAGGCTTCACCAAAAACCAAATATTATACACATACTATCCAATCTAATCAAAGGGACATGTGAACCAAGAGCCTACTTCTCTAGAAGCTCTCCAAAACTACAACCTTTACCCAAAATAAAATCCTCAAACAAGCTTTCAAAGATGACACAAACTAATGCAAATCCAAATACCACCCTAGAAAATGATAACTCTTAATACACTCAAATCTTCTTCTACTCTTCTTATCCAACCAAATTATTCAAAACCAACAAATTTAAACTACCTAAAAGCTAAAAAAAAAAACTTAAAAGCAATGAAAGTCTTCACCTTTTCCAAGTACCTTTAAGAAAAAAACACCTTTGCAGCTAAAAAAGATTGAAGCTGAGAAAACCCTAGAGAGAGCTAAGTGATCAATGGTTTGCAACAACAACAAAATGAAAAAAGAGAGAAATGGATCTAAAGGGAGCAGAGAAAAGAAGGCTTCTTTTTAGATTATGGGAATTTTTTTAGAAATGTTTTTTTTGGGTCGATCATAGAAAATGAGAAATCAAATAATGTCTATTTGAGGTGGGAGTGGGACTGGTTATGGGGGCAATAATTTATTGATGACATTAATTTTTTAACCACGTCTATTTTTTTCATTTTCAATTTTATTGGATTTAGGTTTTGTGAAACCCAATGTGTAAAAAGACATTCTTGAAGTGTTTTCGACCCCACGCGCTTTATAAATGTAACAAATTAGTGAATCGGGTAAAAATCCGTATCCAACTAGTCTAGATCCATCCTGAACCATAGTGTTTAAGATTTATTTTAGGATTAAGGTAAACTACACGGAATATCACTCAATTTTATTTTTTGACTCGAACATATTACTAAACTATAACTTAATACTATTATACTACTAAATTTAGCTTTTGGCTTCAATGTATGCACTCGACCGTTAACTTATAACGGGCCGTTAAATCTAAAACGATGTCGTTTTGATTTCGTTGTTTTCTTATACCAAACCACCAAACCAACTTAAATAATTAATATTACTCTAAAAAAAATAATATATAAATAATACTGCAGTTGAACTTAATTTCATTTATCTCATGGTATAATTTTATAATATTTATAATATAATTTTATAAATATATTAACTTTATAAATAAATATTATTTATAATATATATATATTTAATAGATATAATATATATAATTAAACCATGAACCCAAAACCCAAATCGTAAACCATATATTAATTAAAACCCCAAAACATAAACCATATATATAAATAAATCATAAACCCTAAACCATACATATAAATATATTAAATTTATAAATAAATATTGTTTATAATTTATATATATATATTTGAATAGGTATAATATATATAATTAAACCCTAAATCCCAAAACCCAAACCTTAAACCATATACATAAATAAATCCTAAACCCTAACCCCTTAAACAATATATGTAACTAAACCCTAAACTTAAACCCTATATTACAAATCCTAATATAGATTATAAATATTATTTTAATTTTAGGATTTTGGGTTTGAGATTTATGACTTAATTATGTTTAGGGTTTAGGGTTTATTATTTAGGGTTTGGGATAAATTTATATGATTTAGGGTTTTAGTTAATATATGGTTTAGGGTTTTATTTAATATATGGTTTAGGGTTTGGGTTTTTATTTAATATATGGTCCAGGGTTTGTATTTTTTAAGGTTTCAGATTTGGTGTTTTAATTAATATTTGATTTAGGGTTTGGGTTAAATTATATTATAAATAATATTTATTTATAAAGTTAATATATTTATAAAATTATATTATAAATATTATAAAATTATATCATGAGATAAATGAAATTAATTTCAACTGCAGTATTATTTATATATTATTTTCGTTAAACTAATATTAAGTATTTAAGTTGGCTTGGTGGTTTGGTATAAGCTTTTCATCTTAAAGGTTTTGGGTTCAAGCTTCTTAAAATGCAATGCTTTTTATTTTCCTTGCTAACAAAACGACGTCGTTTTGGCTTATTTTAGGCTTCACAACAACGAAACCAAAACGACGCCGTTTTAGATTTAACGGCCCGTTATAAGTTAATAGTCGAGTGTTTACATTGAAGCCAAAAGTTAAGTTTAGTGGTATAATAGTATCAAATTATAGTTCAGTGGTATGTTCAAGTCAAAAAGTAAAGTTGAGTGGTATTTCGTGTAGTTTACCCTTAGGATTATTATCCTATTCACTCGCAGTGGAAACTGAAAGTTTTCACAAGCAGCTTAATTTTAGAGTTTAGGGTCTTAATTTAGGGTATAGAGTTTAGGCGTTTAAGTGTAGGAGTTTTGAATTTAGGGAAAGTGGTTAGAATTTAGGGTTATAATTTAGAGTTTATAAGTTAAAATCTAAATCCTAACCATATTACCCTAAAACAAAGCCACAACCTCTAAACCCTAATTTCTAAACCTAAACTCTAAATTCTAACCACTATTTTTAAATTCTAAACCCCTACACATAAACCCTAAATCCTACCCCTGAACTAAGACTTTATACCCTAAAACTAATGCGTTTGTGGAAACTTTTAATTTCCACCGCTTATGTATTGTATATAAATCCTTTATTTTATATATAAATTTAGGTAGGATCGGGTAAAATTTTAAACTTGATTGGGTGAAATTTGGATTTAGAAAGTATCTGATACAAAATAATTATGAAAAATACTTTTTATATTATTCATTAGATTTTAAAAAATATATATGTTAAAATTTGGCGTATATGTAGTAGAATTTAGAATTTTATTGAATTAAATTATACTTTGATTTAAAGAGAAATTATTAGATGGACTCGGCTCATCAAGTCATATGTGATCTCCGATTAATATGGTCCATTCATCTCATTTTAACTTCTAAATAACTACCCACTTCTTATTGACATGTAGGAAAGAGAAAGATTCACCTTAAAAAAATGAGATGAATGGACCTTATTAGTTGGGCTCATGGATGACATGGTAAATCGAGTTCATCTAATAATTTTTTGATTTGATGTTATTAATTTTAATACATTAATATTTTATTCACTCTTTTTCCTATTTAAAAAATAATTAATAAAAATTTAAAAATTATATTAAGTTAGATCATGTTGGATTTCATTATTTTTAGAAGGTTTCATCGAAAACCAATTTAATGAGAATAAAAAGGATGGAAATTGGTGAAGGATGAAGATTGATCAGTAGCGGAGGTTAAAATGTTTAGCGGCTAAAATAGAATTGTTGTAAAGTTTAACAAAATCAATACATTGTCAAAGTTCAATGCCTAAGACAACGTCGTTTTAGATATTAATAGTCACACCAAAAATAACGACGTTTTTTTCACGACATTACGTCGTTTGAATGTCAACGACAAGTGAAATAATTGAAGCAAATGAAAGTTTAATGCAATAATTAAAGGTTTTAAAATTTAGTGGTAAAAAGTATATATATACCCTAAAATTTAATGATATTTGATGTAGTTTATCTTATTTTTTACATAATAAAATTTACCAAATTAATTCTAATTATTGTTTTTTAAAAATATTAATTATTGCATTTAGTGTAAACGTGTTTATATATAAGAGAGATATTATTCTATTTTTTTTTATAAATTGCTAATGCCTCTTGTTTATTCTCATAAAGGTTTAAATAAAGACTAATACGTTTATTTATTTTTATATATTTCTTTAAATTACTTTTATAAGATATTTCTATATCATATATAATGTATGTTTCGAATTTTAACCTAATGTTTTTTTAGAAAAAAATATCTCAATTTAGGATTTAGAGTTTATGTCGTAAGATTTAAATTTTAGGATTATGAATTTATATTTTAATTTTTAAAATTAAATTAGACATGCATGTAAAAAGATATTTCCTGAATCAAGTACTAACATTTTTACTATATAATAAAACCTATATAAACTAATAATGTCGGGATCACGTAATTTTATTAATTTAAGAGGTATTAATTAGTCGATAAATGAATAATTTATTAATTTAAACAGATTTTTTCTGATTCAACAAATCTACATTATTCTAACATATACATTGTATTGACTAATTGAATGAAACTGAAGATGATACATTGCCTTTGCAACCAAGTACGCGGAATGAAACACTCATAGTGGTAACAATTTTTCACAATTTTTTGTTGCAGTACGAGAACTCAACACTGAAACTTTTGAATGCAGTAAAGAAAGTTAGAGATGAAGTACAATTAGATTTAAATTTTAAGAAGCAAACAACAATAGAATCATATTTTACTAAGTTGTCCTAGACTAGTTATATTTGTAGTTTTATAGAATTATTAATTTATAATATTGAATGGACCATAACTTTATATAAAAGTCTTTCGAAAAAGTATTATCTTATTAATTTATCGAAATTATTAATTTAGACATTAAGTCCAAGTCGGGACGGAAAAAATATTATTTTAGAAAAATTATTTATTTATTTATTGAGTATTAATTTATAAATGTTGCATTGTATATTTTCCGCTGGCTTTCATTCAGTTTTGAGAAAAGGCTAAGGGTACGTTTCACTCGCCGAGAGTGAGAGTGGGGAAATGTTGAAACAACCTTAGATTAAGACAGTAAGAAAACATAGTTGAGAGAAAGGTGGTGGGTTTGGCTTTTCCTTACAGTTATCAGTTCACTTCATAAACAAACACTGTTAGGTCTTAGGTGAGAGACATTACAATCTAATTGACTTAACACCAACCATAATCTCGTATTTTGGGTCCCACTTCTCCAAATTACATCATTTACGTCCATTCTTCACCATCATGTGGTCAAAAATTTCTTAGCTATTTAATCACATCATCACACTAATTCTTCACTAGAAATTGACATCTGTGCATCAATTTTCCTAGTTTTGACCTAATTTTAGGTGGACTTTTGGGGTATAGTTTGCCTACAAAAATTATATTTGAACAAAAACATCATTTTCCATCACTAACCACTTTTTTCTAATTCAACCTATATCGAATCTAACTAGGGACGAAGCCAGAATTTAAGGTAGAGGGCAAAATATAATTTTTTAAAGGGGTAAATTCATAATTATTCCTAAATTTTCAGAAAATATAAAGAATCAAAGGTAAAAAAATTCTCCTGAGGGACAGCCCCTCCCATTCATGTTGTAGCTTCGTCCCTAAATCTAACTCTTAATTTGAATGACACGATTATTGTTGTAATTAGGAATGTGTATGGATTGGGTCAGGTTTTTGATCAGCCTGAATCTAACCCGAAAATATAAAGGTTTCATTCGACCCCGACCCAATTAGATATGTAATGAATTTCCACCCGACTCAAAATTTAGGATGAAAATTTGCCTTTACCCAAAACAAATAAAAACATATATATTTTCCATTTTATTAAAAATAAAAGGGGATAATAGGAAAAATATAAATAGAGGTATTTGTGGTAATTATTCCTATTCTCTTCCTTTTTTATTTGATAAAATTAGGAATGTAACTGTAAAAATATATATAAAGAGAAGGGCATTATAGTAATACCTTAAGATATATGAAAATTTATACAAATATCTCGGGTCGAATTTTGTATTTCTCACTCTAAACTCGGATCAATCCGACATTTATTATTTTTCACTCAATTCAAACTCGATTTTTTAAAAAATAATTCTATAGAATTAGAATCGAGTTTACAAAAATGAAAAATTAAATATATTTATACGCAAACCATCCTCTTATTTAGAAGATCTCGTATTTCATGTTATACACTTGTTTTTTATATATAAAACCATTCGCTTAAAATAAACTTTAAAGTTTGGTTTTCTAAATTTTTTTTTCTATGCTATAATGTTAATTGTATATATTTGGATTGTGCAATTTTAACTAATTGTGTACTATGTATATGTGTGTGAATGATTCATATTGGATTCTTAAAAAAACATTTTGCTTAGAAAAAAAGTTTATATTATAAATACGTATTTATAATATTCCACATTTTTCATCCAATTACTTACAATATATTTGGTCAAAAGTAAGTAATTAAAGTTATTATCGTTTTTCATTTACGTACTTAAAATATTTTTTTTATTAAAATAGGTAAAAATATATATCATCTTTTTCATCTAGGTTCATGAAGGTTGACCGGTGACCTTGGCGTACGGATAATTTTAACGCTTAACGTTTATAATTTTTGTCATTTTTGCCCTCATCCTTTTTTAAGGATAAATTTAGCCCTTAACTTATGTCTTTTTGTCAAATACCTCATTTTTTAACTAGATTGTTGATTAAATCGTTAAATAATTAACGGTGATGACATGACACGTACATGTAAAATGCATTTTAAATGACATGTTACCTAACCTATCACATGCTTACACATGGAATATAATTTTATTTTAATTTAAATTATTAAAATAATTATAATTCAAATAAAATACTAAATAACTAAACAAAAGTGTAAAAGAACTCTCTTAATCGATTAATCTTGATTCTTGAATGATCTATAACCCTAGCTAAAAGACTCGTGAAATCAACTAAAAAATTCTCAAAATTAAATTCTTTCTAAAAAATCAAGATCACGTACCACACAAACAAATATGATTTTACCATTTGATATTTGATTTAACTTTAATCAAATCTTACTCTTTTAAAACCGTCAACCTCTCTCGTTTTCACCTCTTTATTTCAGTTCGACCACCATAAACTGTCACACTTTAGTTACCTTAGCTGCCGTATCAAACCATCAGGACCCTAAACTCACTTTCGTCTTCTCCCGATCTTGTTTCACTTTTCTGACCATTATTGTCGTTTGCATCCACTATATTCACCATTGGTTCACTTCTTGTTTGCATCAGATTGAGTTTGAATACCATTGATTGTTTGCAAGTTAGAAAGAATTTAATTGAGAATTTTTGGTTGATTTCATGAGTGTTTTAGCTAGGCTTTTGGATCATTCAAGAATCAAGATTAAAGGATTAAGGGAGTCCTTTCCCACGTTTTTTGTTTAATTATTTAGTATTTTATTTGAATTTTAATTATTTTAATAACTTAAATTAAAATGAAATTATATTATATGTATAAGCATGTGATAGGTTAAAAGCTATGTCATTTAAAAATTAAAATATATTTTATATGTACCTATCATGTCATCACATTGACTATTTAACGGTTTAATCAACAATCTAGTTAAAAAATGAGATATTTGACAAAAAGACATAGATTAAGGGCTAAATTTATCCTAAAAAAAGATGAAGGCTAAAATGGCGAAAATTATAAACGTCGGGGGTTAAAACTATTCTTATGCCTAAAAAATATGATATAGTTTAAGTACTAAGACGAAAAGGTGATATATTTTAGATATTTATTTTATTTTATTTTAAATTATTTGAAGTATCTAACTAAAATGTTGATAAACTTTAAATAATTATTTGTGAAAATATAGTAGCATATGTATTTTACATATTGGTAATTCTAGTTGACATTGACTTGTTTTATTTATATTTTACAATGAAGTTCATGATTCACTACAAGACAAATAGAAGACGTGGATCCAATGTAAGTCATGTGCTCCTACAATGTTTTCTTTTTGACCCCATAGATGCAATGTTTTGTGCTAAAATTGTAAAAATGAACTCTTATTATGGGCTAATACATTGGGGTTTTAAATTATTAACTTTTTGGCAAATACTATGGGAAATTGAAAATCAGTGATACCGACTTTGCCTTCTTAAAATAGTTTTGTAGTTAACAGAGTGTGTGGACTAAAACTAAACTAACGACACTTGTGATGGTGAGAGGGAAGATTGGTACGGACGTTGGTTTTTATGTCAGACTGATTTTTAAGAAATTGTATTAAAAATTTTAGTGATGCATACTTATATCATTAATAGGCAATTTTGGGTGAAAAACCCCTTTTTAATTATTATCTTAAAAAATGGCTCCCAAACACTTTTATTTGGCAAAATGACCTCCTTTCTTGCCAGGTAGGCCGACCTCGCGTTTTGTAGAACGCGAGGTACGACCTCGCGTTCTGTATAACGCGATTTTAGTCGACGTGGCGTTGCAGATCGTGGTAACGGTTTCACAGTAACTCGCGTTCTGCAGAACGCGAGGTCCCCGAGAAATTGAAAGGCGGCTGGAATATATCGCACGGACCTCGCGTTCTACAGAACGCGAGGTCTGTGCATTTCCAGCCTGAACCACAAGCAAAAACATGCCTAAGTAGGCCTGTTCGAACCCAATTTCGAGCGTGTAAATGGTATATTTTTAGCGATCATCGAGTTTGGGGTCGTAGTACTGAAAATTGTCTATCGTATGATACCAACATTGTTAATTTCCGTCCATTCTACAATTGTTTAAAATGGCTTCGAAAACCCTATGCTAGCATACTTTTTTTTATTGAAGTTGTATTTCAAC
The DNA here is from genome assembly GCA_030270665.1 of Hibiscus trionum. Classification (NCBI taxonomy): domain Eukaryota; kingdom Viridiplantae; phylum Streptophyta; class Magnoliopsida; order Malvales; family Malvaceae; genus Hibiscus; species Hibiscus trionum. The sequence goes on from BSYR01000056.1 coordinate 11,514,914, forward strand.
TAATGTCGATAGGCATGTTCGAGCAGAATTTCATACGTATAAATTTTAAATTTTTAGGTAACATCGAGTTTGGGGTTGTAGTATTGGAAATTCTCTATCGTATGACACTGACACGGGGATCCTCTCGTCCATTGTACGCTGATTTAAAGTTGTTCGAAAACACTATCATAACATATTTTTTTGAATGATTGAAAATATAAGATGACGGGTTGTATAAATCGAAGTGGACTGACTTTATTGATTAGATTGTCATGTGCGAACTCACATATACAAATGAAAAATAATTAATTAATACGAGGGGCTGAGCGATTAGGACACTTAGGAGCTGTGTGCCCAATATTTCGACATATAGAACAATGCTTCTTTTGTCCGGTTTTCTCTCGATGTTCGACCAAATCCTCGGCACAATATATTCTTGTATAAGGTGGACGTCCTTTGGCTCGTAGTAGTGTTGGATCTGGGCGTATGATCGGTTCAGTGTCCACAGCATTTGGATCAACCTCATTTCCGATTGGAGGAAACTCTTTTTCGTAAACTTTAAGCACCGTTTTGAGTAAGTATACCGGATCAACCATATGCATGTATTCTATTCGTTGGTTAGTGCAAGCAGCAATGGCGTGTGCGCAGGGGTATTTGAAAGTTTGGAATATTCCGCACTCGCAGGTTTTTTCCCTCAGATCTACAACGTAAGCGTTGTGCTGAATGCCTTCTATCCGCCTCGAAAATTCCACAACACGAAACAAGTGTCCTTCTCGCGAGAAGAGAGTTGCTTGCACCTGTCTTGATTGGGTCAACTGAATATGCAGTCTTGAGCGGAAATCTGGATGGACTTTGTGTCCACCTGCCATGTACTCAGCTGCTTGCTTGCCCAAGGTTGCAAAAAGGGTAGCTAAACGATAATAGGTGGCTTTGACAATGGAAGTGATAGGCAACTGCCGAACTCCCTTCAGTGATGAGTTCACTGCCTCAGCCAAGTTCGTTGTCATGTGACCATAACGTTTGCCCTCGTCATACGATCGAAGCCATTTTTCCTTTGGGATTTTTTCAAGGTATTCTGCGCCTTTTTTGTTTCTCGCTCTCAATTCCTCGAGCAGCTCAGCCACCTCTTGTTTGTAGTGCGAGTTGCCTACGGAATGACAGTTGAATAGTTATGGGAGTAAGAAATAATAAAAGGGAGTAAGAAATAATATAGTAAATGAAAATGCCATAAGGACGTACCCATATCGAGCACCATTTGACGTTCATCACGGTTCTTGTATTGCAGCAGGTAGTTTGCGGCTATGTGCCGCAAGCAGAAACGATGGTGAATGTATGGAGGCTTCCAATAGTCACCCAAATTTTGTATCGCCCACAGCAGCGCTGTGCCTCTGTCAGAAATAACACACACCCCTTCATCCCTTCTTCTTCGTATTACAGGATCAAGGACATATTTTCGTAGGTTCGTAAGGAAGAACGTCCAAGACTCCATATCCTCCTTCGGGACGATTGCGAATGCAACATGAATGCATTTGCGATTGCCGTCCTGTGCTATAGCTAGAAGTAGGATCTGTGTATATTTTCCGTACAACCATGTGCCGTCGATTTGGACCATCGGTTTGCAGTGCTTGAATGCGTTGATGCACTGGGGGAAAGTCCAAAATAACCGGTGGAATTGACAAACACCTCGGACGACACGATCATTTTCGTATGCCAGAACCGTATCAAGTTTGACAACCATTCTGGGGATGTGTTTCTGCAGGAGATTAAGCCACGGGCGCAACTCTATGTAAGATTCCTCCCATCGGCCATACAATTCCTCTTTGGCCTTTTTCTTTGTATACCATGCTTTCGAATAACCTGGACGGAAGCCGGTGACAGCTAGAGCTGCAGCCTGACATGTGGGGACCGACACAGTGGGATTTGTTTTCACCAGTGTGGAAAAGATGTCCGCGAGGTACTTTGCATCCAGGTTCTTGTGATCCTGGTTGAGGCTAGCAACGGTGCATGTATGAGGCCCCTCAAGTTTTGTTATTTTCCAACGGTTGCCTGCCCTCTTCAAGTCTGATATACGGATTTTCCATTTACAGCCTTGATCCTTTTGGACGCACTGAGCCTTGTAGTATTTGGCTTGGGTTTTCTTCACCGTCGTCTCAACATTATGACGAAGGTTGTACTGCTTAACTACCGCCACCGCAATTTCCTTGTTCGCGAACGCCATACCAATTCTTAGTTCACCATCAGAACGGTGGACTCGGCCATCTATTGTGTCGTCATGGGGAAAATCAGGGACGTCCATTGCATCCATATCAACCGTTGTGAAGTGGGATGGTGGCTGGAACATAGAAATTGGTCTTGCGTCTACAGGAAAGTTGGTGGCAGTCGGTTCTTCGTCCAAATCTGGTGGTGGAACGACATTGTCTTCTGGGTCTTCTGGTAACTCTGTCAAGTCTTCTGGTTCGGGATAGAATGGCCCCAGCTCGTCTCCGTCTGGCCCGGGTTCTCTAATCGGTTCTTCGTCAGAAGCATCCTCCGGGAGCTGGAATAGTAGAGCTTCTGGAATCACTACCCTTTGAGGCGAGGATTGGGGTCGAGGAGCGGGAGACCTCTCACGAGACCGCTCAGGAACCTCATTTCCAAGACCAAAATCAAGATCACCATAAGAAGAATGTATTCCCATTGATGGTTGAACGTACTCCGTGCTAGGGACATACGTTGAGTGTCGTCCATATGATGAATCATGGTCGTGCATAGCGTAAGATGACGACGCTCCCTCACCCCCAAAAGAAGAATGTCTCCCTATAGATGGTTGACCATAGTCGGTGCCAGAGACATACATTGAGTGCCGGCCATATGATGCTTCATGGTCGTGCGTAACGTAAGGAGCCGACGTTCCTTCCCCCCCAAAACTATAAGGATTGTATGGATTGTATGGATCGTATGGACTGTACGATGCATTTGTTGGTGCATCGAATTCATCGTTTGGGGGTTGGTTCAGGTCGAACCCGATACTAGCTACGCAGGACTGCCTTGGAGGAGCAGATGACGATGCACCAACTTCGTTGTCTCGACAGAGTAGGCCAAAATCACGTCGTAGACCTGCGGTCGGGCTATCAACGTTGGCATTCGGATCGAAGTCGAAATTCGCCCGGCCCCAGCTTGGTATTTCGACAACTGGATTAGACTCGGAGAACGATACATACAGCTCGAGGGGCCCCCCAATTGAATACTCGAAGTGGGCTTCCATCATCATTTGCACATCAGCATTTTCAGCAATTTGGCATACAGAGTACTCTAAAGGGTCTATAGATATTGGCACCCGATACTTCACGTCGGACAAACGATGATTATCGAAATGAGGAACTTTTGCCTCCAGTTCCTTGACCAACTTCTTGAACGATAATCTCCTCAGAAGCTTTATCGTTACCGGATCTTCGTAGTGAAAAAGGACGCCAAGTTCGGTACCCTCGAATATCTGCCCATCGTAGTAAACTTTCGTAGTAACGCCTCGTCCGGCCATTTGAATATTTTATGAAAGACTTTTGAAATTGGGATACTTAGAAAATTCTAGGAATTGATTGGCAATTGAAACTTATATTTTCGGTTTATGGTTCTTCTTCATATATAGGCAAAATTTTTGGCCCTTGCAATCTAGGAGAATCTGGTTGTGTAAGGCAAATAATGGTTCAGATGGGTAACTTTGCTTGTCCATTACCTAAAACCGATAAGCAGGTAAGGGATAAATTTGATGGGAGGCAGGAATGGCGTGTGTGTGCCTGGGAGGCAGTCCCCTAACTTTCGACAAGTAAGGGATAGATTTGATGGGAGGCAGGGTAAACCAGGACCTCGCGTTCTATAGAACGCGATATTCGTACCTCGCGTTCTGTAGAACGCGATGTTCTATTGATATCGCGTTCTATAGAACGCGAGGTCACTTTAACTGCTTTGAATCAGATATTCCATCAGAAGTTATAATAACCGTACTATTTACTATTTGTTTGTTTGTGTAATTGAGAACATGTTCGAGAATTTGAGACAATTGTAGGCTTGTAATTGAATACTACTACTGTTGCCTATAATGTAATTGAATACTAGTAGTTTTACATAACTTGAAGTCCGTTTAACATTAATAAATGATGAAATAAGACGTCATATAACATAATTGGAAGATCATTTCAGAAGTTAATGGTTAATCCGAATCATCGTAGTCAGTGGACACATCTGAACTTAGGTTTAGTTCTTCGATCATCTGTTGTTTTTTTTCTCTACGCCTGTACATAAAAAGTTGCAGCTCCTCCACAGCCGCATCAACATCCGGTGAAGACGGTGCGTGTTCAGTGTTCGGAGCAGGTTCTACGGGTGCAGACGTACTACCTTCGCCGGTGTTGAAAAACTTAATATTGAAATCGACGTCTCTAGCTCCGACGGAATTGAGCCGGTCATACATGTTACGAACGTCTGTTTCGTTCGTAAGCTTCATAACGTAGTGCGTTTCATTAGCTGACGGTGTTGGGATTCGACATTCCATGCTCGCAATTTGTTTCTCGGTGTGTTTACTAACCTCGAGTGTTGTCAACTGTATTAAATCTTTCAGTGACATTTTGCCGGTGATTGTTGACTGAAAATAAGTATCGAGAAAATAAAATGTTGCCTTCAATTTTGCCATAAGGTGAGCAAGGATTGGGTTTTTAGAGAGAATTTGGAATGAGTAAATGATGGTGGAATTCGTGGGTATTTAAAGGAAATGAAAAACACCACATAAGAAAATTTAATTCGAATTTCATTTAACAAACCTTTCAACATGTATTCTTTAATAAGTAAATGGAGACAACTACATAAATTATCTACAAAATTCGAAACAATATATTCAGCAGCTCCGGCGGGCAAATTTGATCGGAGGTCCCGACTGAAAGAAGCAGAGAGCGAAATCCAGATGTAAATGTTGGCTGCCACGCCGCATCTGAAATGAGTAAATGGTAGCAGCTTTGATCCACATTAACAAATGTAATCGGCACCCGCCGCATCTGAAAATGTCGATCTGAATCCACCCCCGCTTCCTAAAAGTCCTTTCTTTTCAAAACTGTAGCCGGGGATCCTCTCGACGGCGGCTACAAAAGCGGCCATTGAAGCCACTACTGCAGCATACAACCTCCAAAATATTGCGATATGTCGGTAAATATAAAGGTATGTACCCCCGATGAACACAAATCTTTAAGTGAACTCCAACTATCATAAAGGAACAATATTTCGGACATAAAAATTGCAACGGAAAAAAACTCAGCATTACACGAACTCATATTCAACTGACCTAAACTAAACTTAACTTCTTACAAAAATTCATCTCCCTGCATATATATATATATATATATACACTAACATCTCATAGACCTCGCGTTCTGTACAACGCGATGTAATAGTGACCTCGCGTCCTACAGAACGCGAGGTTGCCACGTCATCATATTCACCTCTATAAATACCAAACTCTCGGAGAGGAGAGGCACGAAGCACCAACATAGATTTTTTTCCTGTATTCATGTACGCAGTTTTCGCTTGCAGCTACTAATGGCAACATAACGCATATTTTGGAAGTTTTGTTTTAATTTAACTTCCAAAATATTGCGCTATGTCGTTATTTTTAGTTACTAATATCTAATATCTAATATCTAATATATATTAGAATATATAATTATATAATATCTAATATATATATATTAGAATATATAATTATATAATATATATTAGAATATATAATTATATTCTAATATCTAATTAGAATATATAATTATATAAAAATATAATAGAATTAATATTCTAATATCTAATTAGAATATATAATTAAATTATATAATATATATTAGAATATATATTAGAATATATAAAAATATAATACAATTAATGAGTTTCCCGCTTTAAAAACCCAAGTTTAAAAAACACCACGACCTCGCGTTCTATAGAGCGCGATATCTTTATAACCTCGCGTTCTATAGAACGCGAGGTCGCTTCTGACCGTTCAGTTCACGCGTCTGATCACTGACGCGCCTTTTCAGTGGACCTCGCATTCTACAGAACGCGAGGTTCATTAACCTCGCATCCCAAACGACGCGAGGCCTTCTATAAATTAGATGGTTTTTCTCTAAAATCCTCCACAGAACGCGAGTTCTATACAAATTTTACAAAATATTGTCAGCATTTTTTATAAATCGTTCGATCACATGGAGCCTTTGCTACGCAACCAAGCGCGTCACTGCAGTGAATATTGGCGAAACAATCCAGAGGTATTATTTTTTTCCCTATTACTTTCTAAAAAAAATTATTTAATTAACTTTTTTTATTTGACTAACTATTTATATATTTTTTTTTTCAGGGATACGAACGTAACTTACAATGTTACCTTAATCGTATCACCGTCGAACCCGTTCCTGCTGTTATGCGTTTGATTGAGCGGGCTGGTTTTGGGCACATAGCTCGCTATATAGGGGGGTCAAGGTTAGACCGTCGTTGATCAACGCGCTGATAGAACGGTGGAGACCCGAGACGCACACGTTTCATCTTCCATTTGGCGAGGCAACAATTACGTTGCAGGATGTTGCCTTCATTCTCGGGTTGCCTATAAATGGCAGCGTTGTTACTGGTATAGCGATGGCGGATTGGCAAAACCTAGTTGCTACTCAGTTGGGCGTGATGCCCCCTGATAGAGCGTGGGACGGAGGGAAAATTTCTCTACCGTACTTGGAGAAAGAGTTTGGAATCCCTCCCCCCGATGCGGATGACGTTGCACTTCAGGTATTTTTTATTATATTTAGTATGCTATTATTACATTTATTATTAAATTAAAATTATTTATTTAGGATGAATTATAAATATGTAGGATAAATTTTTAGGATGAATGCAGTAACTATTTAGGATACTTTATTAAATATTTAGGTTGCCTACATTAAATTATTTATTTGCACATTAGGCTGCTTTATGAATTTTTTATGATGAATTCAGACAATATTTAGGATCTTTTTAATAAATATTTCGGATGAATTATAAATATGTAGGATGAACTTACAATTTTTTTTATTTAGGATGAACTTACAATTTTTTTAATTAGGATGCCTTTATTAATTTATATTTTCACAGCGGTGTGCGCGAGCCCACATCTTGCGCATTATTGGCGGGATATTAATGCCCGACAAAACTCGCAACAAAGTGCACGTTATGTGGCTTCATCATCTGACAAATTTAGACGAGTCAGGACGAAAATCTTGGGGGTCTGCTGTCTTGGCGTTTCTTATCAGAGATCTCTGTAGAAACGTTGACGTCTCCAAAGCATCGATGGGAGGATGCTGTTTATTCCTGCAGGCTTGGGTTTGGCTTCGGATCCCTACTTTGGCACCACAGCTTAGGATTCCCAGTCCTCTGTCATTTCCGCTTCTACGGAGGTAATACATAATCTACTATATTTTTTTAAATTATTTTATTTAACGATCTTTTTCATTATTTAAAGGTGGAGCACCCCAGTAACCCACGTCGGCTTGCCGGACTCCCAGAAAGCATACAGACATTCATTCGATGCCTTGACGGAGGACAAGGTAATTCAACAATTATTTTGGTTTTTTCCATACTATTTTTTCCAATAATATTTCATATAGAAATTTTACTAACTTTTTCATTCATTTTAGTTCGTGTGGAGGCCCTACGATTCAGAGGAGATTCGCATCATTACTCCAGCAGATATTGTGCAAGAGCGAGACCTCTGGATTTCTGTCGTGCCGCTGCTGAACTACGAAATTTGCGTGTGGCATTCTGCGGATAGGGTACTCCGACAGTTCGGGTACGTACAAAATGTTCCACGCCCTCCGCAAAATATGGACGAGTTCCATAATCTTACGCGTCAGGGGAAGACGGAGATTGACTGGGCCGAGCACCACACTAACTGGATAGCGCAATGGGCTGAACGATTTTTCAGACGCCCAGAGTTTCTCCAACAAATTATGGTAGGGGGTCTTTTGGTCACTTTCAATTATGAGCAGTGGTATAGGGACAATAGGATGCCACATATCCTTACTCCGGCCGAGCTCGAAGCAGGGCTTCCCCAGCGACCCCAAAACCGCCCACGTGGTAGCGGGCAAGCGAGCCAGACCCAGAGCCAGAGGCAGACCCAGAGGCAGACCCAGAGGCAGTCTCCGCAGCGCGGTCCGAGACCACGATATGACACTCCAGGGGCATCATCTTCTGCCCCACCATTGCATAGCGGTCCATCGACTTTCGAGCAGACGATGCCTCCACCCCAGTTCGGCTCCACTGATGCCTATCGCCCCCATACGCTCACGACTGACCTTCTACTTATCGATTATCCACCTCAGTATGATTTTTCGATGGTGGAGAATACGCCGATAGGTAGTTTGTTTTACTCCCCGCCTAGGCCCAACACAGATCCGCAGATCGCGCACGATGGTCAGGATGATAGGGACCAGGGACCACCACACGATGGACCGAGGAGGAATCCGGATCGCCAGCATCATCCACCCGACTGCAGAACCGGTGGACATAGGCATTTTTAGTTTTTTTTTTGTTGTTTTCTACTTATGTTTTTAATATTTATTGTAAAACACTTTTAAATTTTATAATGTCGTATTCTAATTTTGTTTGCATATTATAATTTAACTTTATAATGTTTATTTAATTTTTGTTTTTACTAAATTAAATAGGATTAAAAAACCGAAAATCGACATTAGTTGAAATACAACTTCAATAAAAAAAAGTATGCTAGCATAGGGTTTTCGAAGCCATTTTAAACAATTGTAGAATGGACGGAAATTAACAATGTTGGTATCATACGATAGACAATTTTCAGTACTACGACCCCAAACTCGATGATCGCTAAAAATATACCATTTACACGCTCGAAATTGGGTTCGAACAGGCCTACTTAGGCATGTTTTTGCTTGTGGTTCAGGCTGGAAATGCACAGACCTCGCGTTCTGTAGAACGCGAGGTCCGTGCGATATATTCCAGCCGCCTTTCAATTTCTCGGGGACCTCGCGTTCTGCAGAACGCGAGTTACTGTGAAACCGTTACCACGATCTGCAACGCCACGTCGACTAAAATCGCGTTATGCAGAACGCGAGGTCGTACCTCGCGTTCTACAAAACGCGAGGTCGGCCTACCTGGCAAGAAAGGGGGTCATTTTGCCAAATAAAAGTGTTTGGGAGCCATTTTTTAAGATAATAATTAAAAAGGGGTTTTTCACCCAAAATTGCCTCATTAATAGAATATATAATTAAATTATAAGAGATTTAAAATTTCAAGAAGATGTAACCGTCGTTGGGAGATTTTAGGGAACAACCGCTAATTAAAGGCTAAATCACAGCTAATCGAGTAAAAATTTGTACACATTTTGTTATAAAATTTGTACCGATTTTATTACAAACCCTGTAATAGAAACGATATATACATAAATTATTACAACGTAAGGATTTGGGTACATACATAATCCATTACGAAAAATTGTAAGAGAAAGGGTATATACATAATATGTTACAACTTAAGAATTTGTGTACATATTAGGGATTGGCACGGGTCGGGCCGGGCCGAGTTTTTGGCCCACCCGAACCCGACCCGAAAATATTAACCCTAAACCCAGACCCGACCTGATCATATCTTTTAAAAAACCCGACCCGACCCGACCCAAAAATAAATACCTTAAACCCGACCCGACCCGACCTATATATATATATATAAATCAATTTTAGGGACTTAATTGTAAAAATAATAATTTTAAGAGACTTAATTGTAAAAAATAATAAATTTAAGGACTAAATTGTAAATAAAAATCAATTTTAAGGACCTAACTATAAAAAATTATATAAAAATGGGGGTATTATTACAAATATCCCTAAAAAATTATGGAAAAATTACACTATTAGTCCCGGGTCGGGTCGGGTCGAATTTTTTTCACCATAAACCCGAACCCGACCCAACCTCACCCTCCACAAAACCCGACCCGAACCGAACCCGATTTTTTTCACAAAAAAAACCGACCCGATCGGGCCGGGTCGGGTCGGAACCCGTCGGGCCCGGGTGAAATGCCCATCCCTAGTACATATACAATTTCCTACGAGAAAACTTAATTTGCTATACAAACTGTAAGGATTTGTGTATACACCGAAATTACTACAAAATGTATGGAAAATCTTACAATATCAGTAGGAAAAACGGTATGTACCGAAATTCTTACAAAGTTTCACCAAAGGCCAAAAGAGTTCAACTTAGTGTAAGAATTTGTGCACATACACAATTTCCTACACAAAGTGTAAGGTTTTGGGTATATACCGAAATTACTACAAAATGTACGGGTAACGTTACAATATTAGTAGGAAAAATGGTATGTACCGAAATTCTTACAAAGTTTCACCAAAGGCCAAAAAGGTTCAACTTAGTGTAAGAATTTGTGTACATACACAATTTCCTACGAGAAAACCTAATTTGCTACACAAAGTGTAAGGTTTTGGGTATATACCGAAATTACTACAAAATGTACGGGTAACATTACAATATTAGTAGGAAAAATGGTATGTACCGAAATTCTTACAAAGTTTCACCAAAGGCCAAAAGGGTTCAACTTAGTGTAATAATTTATGTACATACACAATTTCCTACGAGAAAACCTAATTTACTACACAAAGTGTAAGGTTTTGGGTATATACCGAAATTACTACAAAATGTACGGGTAACATTACAATATTAGTAGGGAAAATGGTATGTACCAAAATTCTTACAAAGTTTCACCAAAGGTCAAAAGGGTTCAACTTAGTGTAATAATTTGTGTACATACACAATTTCCTACGAGAAAACCTAATTTGCTACACAAAGTGTAAGATTTTGGGTATATACCGAAATTACTACAAAATGTACGGGTAATATTACAATATTAGTAGGAAAAATGGTATGTACCGAAATTCTTACAAAGTTTCACCAAAGGCCAAAAGGGTTCAACTTAGTCTAATAATTTGTGTACATACACAATTTCCTACGAGAAAACCTAATTTGCTACACAAAGTGTAAGGTTTTCTGTATATACCGAAATTACTACAAAATGTACGGAAAACCTTACAATATTAGTAGAAAAAACGGTATGTACCTAAATTCTTACAAAAACGGTATATACACAACTTCCTACCCCTAAAACCTTTTCTACTACAAGATCTGAATGAGAGGTTTCGAAACCGCCATTGTTGGTTTTGATACCTCCTGGGTAAACATTGCACACTGCTAAAGTGGTTCCGAAACCACAATTGGGGTTTCGAAACTCTTAGTTTGACGTGTATGTACACATTTTACTACAAAATGTACCGGATTTACCATAAGTGTTGTAGGGGTGGTTTCGAAACCGCAATTGTTAGTTTCGAAACCTCTTGAGTAGACATAGATTTAATGGCATACTGCGAAAGTGGTTCCGAAACCACAATGGTGGTTTCGAAACCCCTACTTTGACGTGTATGTACACACTTTACTACAAAATGTACTAGATTTAGAACATGTTTTGTAAGAAAAATGGTATATATCGAATTACTTACACCTACCCAACATGATCCAAATTGGCCTTAAATTGAATATTCAATAGAGATTTCGAAACTAATTTTCATGGTTTCGGTTCTAGAATGGAAGAATGCCTAGAAATTGATATTCAATAAGGGGTTTCGAAACCCCCATACAATGGTTTCGAAATTGGTTAGGCAGATTGTTCTGGAATTGAAATTTCAAGCCTGATTTTGAAACTCTTTCTCATGATTTCGATACTAGTGTGGCAGATTGCATCCTAATTGATGAACACGGAGGGATTTCGAAACTCTATATATTGATTTCAAAACTTAAAAGGCAGATGTATTGTTTCTACTTATCCACTTTTTAACTATTCGTATCTAACACAACTACGGGTATGTGATCCATCTACGACCTTCTAGATGTATTGTTTCTACTTATCCACCTAAATCTGTTTCCAGTAAAACAGAAAGACCCTTAAATCAATTAAACACGTTATTTGGTCCGAAAATCAACATCACATTCAATAACCAAATGAACTTATTAAAAATTTACATGACTACCAGTATCAAAATATGGGTACAATGACAGACCCAAAACTTATTCAATAACCAAATAAACTTATTCAATAACCAAATGTACTACCAGTTAGAGAAACAAGAATAACCTAGAACAGTGACAAAACGAACAAATCTGATTGCAACAAAATTTAAAACCGAAATCAATATAAGTTGCCAACTTATGCAACCGGAGGGCGGAGTAGATGATCTTGTGAGGTATCCATTGCTGCAGGTGGCATGAACTGCTATATAGCGACTCCAGGATAACCAATGAAAGGAACCAACTTGTTCCTTGGTGCTTGACCTTGGGCAGTAGCAAATGCAGCAAGGAATGTCGATGTGGGAGGCATGAAGCTAGGTTGTGCATTCATGGTTTTGAGTTGTTGCTCCAGCCTTTCCTTCTCGATTTTCAGCCTCTTCTTTTCGTCACGAAGCTCGTTCTTCTCAGCCTGAAACAACAGAAATACAGTCTAATACGATTCAAATACAATGGATATACTTGATGCCTCTTTAATCATTTTCAAGATACCAGAAGATCTTAAATGGCAGAAGGCTTGCAATGAAAGCAACCCATCATTATACATTAAAACCACCCCCAATAAGAGCTTATTTCAGTGCCTCTTACAATCACTAACTACCCTTCATTTATTCAAGAATTATGTTTTTTACTAATATTGCATCATCCATTTCCATCATACTAAAAAAACTTAGTTAAGGCTAACATTTCAGCATCTAAATTTTAATTTAATAAAAAAAAACCGATTTCTTCACCAGCATTCAACCAAATGAATAAAACGAAAATCCATTTTTCTAATAGAAGCAACAAAGGTGTCAACTTTATTACAAAGTACAAACCCAATATTGAATGCAAGTTTTCAATCTAATCAAACTCCCATATCTTCAACAACATTTCAGCAAAATTAACATAAGAAATATTCCTTCTCCCTAAGAAAGTCAATAAAACTACAACCTTAATAAAATTAAGCAAAAAGTAACACTTCCAAAACAAGCTTTTGAAATAAACAAACTAATGGAATTTCAACACCACCCTTGAAAATGAAACTTCTTTATACACAAAATTTCCTCCACTCACATCCAGTCAAACTACTCGAAAATCCAAAAATTCTAAACTACCCAAAAGTCTCAAACCCGCAAAAATGGAAAATCTTCCTCAAACCCAAAAGCCTCTAAACTAAAAATATCGATTTTACCTTAAAGGTATTTTACGAGAAATCTCCTCCAAATCACTGGTATGGCTATCAAAATCGTGAGCATCGGCATGTAGGTTCCAGATCCACATGGTAGTATCGGGTCCCTTAGCTATTATTCTTGAGAAATGACCCGACCTAGACCATTCCTCGAAAGAAGTTTTTACGGGATCCCTATCTACCAAAATTTTTACTTCTGATTTCGGCGAACGAATAATCATTGAGTCCTCCTCTTTCCGGACAACACATACAAAAAGATCCAATTGTTGGATTATAACTAGAACCCATTTTTTCTGGATCCATCTCACATCAATGACTCGACCCCTCCCACCTATAGGTAATTTTAGACAAGTTTCCTTTGAAGTGGATACCTGAATCTCAAGTATGGCCCGTAATAATCTATCTTCTGGAGCATACGATGATTCTTTCCCCACATGAGGCGTTAATTTACCTACTAAAATATCGTCTGTCTCCACCCAAGATCCCAGCATCACAATTTCATTTTTGTCTAAATTGCGGAGTAAGTGGGCTTCTAGGTGCGGTATTTCTTTAGTGATTCTTTCAGGACCTTGGCTTGTCACATGAGTCTGAATTTCATATTTTCGTATGTGAAAAGAAGTATAAATATCTTCATATACTAAACGCTCGCTAATGAGTACTGCATTCTCAAAATTGTAACCTTCCCATGACATATAAGCTACTAGCATTTTTTTGCCCAAAGCGAGTTCGCCACCAATCGTAGCGGTGCCATCCATTAAAATTTATCCCTTTTTAATGCATTTACCTCGCTGAGCCCGAGCAGTTTGATGCATACAAGTATTTTTGTTGGAACGTTGATACATAACTAATGGAATGCTTAGAGCATCCCCATTGCCCGATAAAATAATCTTGTAATCTTGTCAGTATCGGTAGAAATGATATTTCCCTCGTGATCGGCTATAGCGGGAACTCCTGAATCTAGAGCCACTTGGCGTTCCAACCCAGTTCCAACAATGCACTTCTCGAAACGAGAAAGCAGAATTGCTTGGCGTTGCATATTAGAACTCATTAAATCTTGATTCGCGTCATTATGCTCGATAAAAGAAATGAGGGAAGCTCCAATAGAAAAATATTAAAAAGGAAAAATATTTCGAAGATGAACCTGTTCTCGTGCAATAGTCAGGAGTTCTTGACGGTATCGAGCCGGAACAACCTGTTCTTCCTGAATACCCCGATTCAAGGCCAAAGAATTTCCTGCCGCTACCTTATAATATTCATCTCGACTTGGGGATAAATAAAGCACATGTGCTTTTTTGATCTCTCAAAGATTTTATAAAATGGACTTTCTAGAGACCCTCAATGACCAATCCTGGCATGAATTGCTAAGGATCCAATAAGTCCAACATTGATCCCTTCAGACGTGTCAATTGGGCAAATGCGTCCATAGTGACTAGGATGGATATCTCGTATACGAAAATTATTAAGATTCACAAGCGGCTGAATATTTATTCCATAAGGGTTTATTCGATCCAATCGTACCACGTAATCCTTTAAAAGGTGTTCTGAGTGAGTTAGTTTAGCTCCGCGGTTTTTTTTCCTTTGAATCAAAATTCAATCAAGTAGAGTCTTAAGTTAAATTATTTTCTTTGTAGTAAAAAGGCAGTTAGTTAGTTTATCAGAATCAAAGTCAAAGCCCGCGTAATGGGCTTTGACTTTGTGACATAAAATGGAATTGTCAAAAAACGAATTATGTGGATAATTATTATTATCCGATATTACTAATGAGTAAACCTCTATCGACAATATAAAAAGCGAATTTTTCCTTCTGTGAAATGAAATTCGAATCTGGCGAGACAAATAAAACGAATTTTATCTTCCTCCATTGCTTGCATATGTATACATAATTCAAATATAGAAAAAAATATAATATAAATATAGAGTTTTGCATCTTTCTATATCTCCCGATTCCTTCGTCGCTCCTTAGCTTCCAATTCAATCTCTGCGTCAGTACTCGAACCCTTTCAACTTCGCTTTTCGGATGTAGGGGCTTGGATGAGAGAGTATCAAAACCCTAAGTTCTTTTTTCCCCTCTCGCTTGATATCCAACTTTCAAACATGTTTTAGGGTAATTAAAATACCCGCTCAGCTCAAGGTTACCGGTTCACCGGATAACCTTTTTTTTAATCTAATGGTTCACACTCAACCGGCTTATCCAATGACCTCAATTTTGTGGTTTGTTTTTAGTTAGTTCCTAATCCGTTGTTTTTTAGAATTGTCTCGTCCCGTTACCCCTTTAGCTTAGGGGAGATAACAGTGAAGTATTACCATTTTTTTGTTTGTTCAAAGAAGTAATACCATGATACAAATTATTATTGAACATGTTGATATTTGTGTGCAGTTGGAAACTTATATATATATATATGAGTTAGGATCAACTTATACAATGTAAAACTCTTTAAGTTTTACATGTTTTCTGGATCGTTAGATGGGAGGAATGAATGACTCAGATTAATTCCTTACTCTCTTTTTTTCAAGTGATAATCTTCACATATTTACTGTTAATCTCATCCATTCGTTTCACTCATCTAACGATCCAAAAAACGTATAAAATTTAAAGAGTTTTACATTGTGTAAACGGTTCTTTATCTCTCTATATGTATAATTCAAACATAGAAGATGAGCTAACATAATGGACCCCCTAAAGCTACCCCACACATTAACAATGTATTCCATTGTCAATGGAAATTCAATGTCTTTTCGGACACCTTTCTAGCCGCCAACAATCAACATATGCTTCCTTATCCTTTATGTAATATGGATTATTATCACCTGTATTAACACAAATTGTAACAGAAGCGCTTTAATTGAGGCTCAAGGATTAGCATTAAAAATATTAAAGTAAAAGCAGGTCACACCTAATAAGTCTCTATAATATATGATTTAAATTAATTGATCATTTTTATAACTATATTAAAAAATTTAAAAAACCCTTCTAACGGAGCCTAAAGTTTCTAAAATTTGGTTCCATCAATGGTAGAGGGAAAAAATCATTATACTTATGTTATGACATAAAGTCAAAAATAGCTCCCAACGTTTAACCTTTTGGTTACTTTAGTTCATATTTTGTTTTTGGTGCAAATCAACCCTTAACGTTTTATTTTCGTTTAAAATTCACCCTCGATGGATGGAAACCATTAGTCAACTAACGGTCAACACCCTTTGATGGCGTGACATATATACAAAGCAGGATTTGCTGATGTGGCGATGACACATGCATAGAGATACTGACGTAGCACCATTTTTTTTCTTCCAAAACTGGTGTTTAGGCATTAAGCCTTTCAACCACTAGACGCAAGTTCGAACCCTAGCCTCTCCATTTTAGGTTTTAATTAATTCTTTGCATTAAAACCAATCAGATGATGCCATGTGTCATCATTTGATTGGTTAAAATTTAATAAAAAACAATTATTTTTTTGGAAAAAAAATTATGGTGTCACTTCAGCATCTCCATACATGTGTCATCGCTATGTCAGCAAATTCTGCTTTGTATACATGTCACGTCATCGAAGGGTGTTAAACGTTAGTTGACTAACGTTTTTCATCCACGGAGGGTGGATTTTGAACAAAAATGAAACGTTAAGGGTTGACCTGCACCCAAAAAAAAAATAGGAGTTAAAGTGACCAAAAGGTCAAACGATGGGGGTTATTTTTGACATTATACCTTTTGTTAATTGTAGGGATGACAATATAATCTGAATCTGATTCGATCCGAAGAAAAAATTCTGATCCAAATCCGATCGAAAGAAGTCCGAATCCGAAAAAAGTTCGAGTCCTAATAGGAGGTGGCTCGGATATGGACATTGTCATGATCCGATCCAAATCTGATCCAAATCTATATGCGATTCCAGTCTAATCTATATATGAATCTAAATATTAAAACTCTTAGATTTAAAAAATATAAATATATATTGAAATCTTAATTATATATATATATATATATATTTTGAAATCCTAATTAAGTTGAATTGGGATTATATATATTTAATATATATATATATATATATATATATATATATATCTTAATATAAGTTGAATTTGGATTATAAAGGCTAAAAGCATGAAAGATCTAACGGTCATTAATGCTTTTTGGAAAACCCATCTAAATAGTTTAGAGAGTTTTATATGCTCTTTTCAATTTGGTGAACTATGTCGGAGCGTTATCGTTGCGGTTTAGGAATCGACATCGTAGAATCGTGATTGGGTATCTATTTTTCCAAATTCAGAATTTTAGATTTTAAACATGTAATTATTCGCTCTTAATCATCCCGATTCGTTTGATGAAAATTATTTATTATTTTTTAAGATATTTGTTTGAGTTGTTACTTTAAAAAAGAAAAAGAATAATTGGATTCAGACTTTTAAATTTTGATTTTTAGATATTTATTGGATCGGACTCGGATTCATGTAATCAAACTTAAATTTTTTAGGAGGTTTGATTATTAATTTGATTAAATTTGGACTTTATAAAATCCGATCCATTGTAATCCCTAGTTAATTTACATTTTAAACCTTTTCAAGCACTTTTATGAGCCAAGCTATGGACAGATAGTACACTAACATGGATGTGGAGAAATCTTTTAATCTCCAAATACATCTAGAAAAAAATTGAATATATTCGTGTACAGTACAAGGAAGCTTCATGAAGTAGGATTTGTTTAGTTGATGATTAATAATAGGTCTATTGCGCTATATACTACACTCGTCTATTTTTCTTTTCGTGGTTTTTCTCGAGATAATTTTCTATATAAATCTTAGTGTTTTTATTATGCGGTCACATATTTACCGTCATCTTTTAGAATCAAAATAGGTAATAGTTATACTAATAGTAATTCATTAACCAAAGTCCATAGACATGGCCATTACATAACTGTAAAACACGACAGACAGACATGAAAGCACACAGAAACTACAACAAAAGACAAATTATTCGGCCCAAATTTCATTATTCTTAGGTCCCACCATTCCCATGAACAGGAGCATCATGGTCCTATATGTTAGCTTAATGACCACATGTGCAGGTTGTGCAGCTGCAGTTAGCTCCGCACTTGCACCCGTTCTCTGCCGGAACCTCGGTCACCACCGTGCTGATGTAGCTGCAAATAAATTAACACAAACAGATTATAATTTAAGCTTATGTCTAATATTGGTTTGTTTTTTTTGCATATGTCTGAGTTCAGGGAGGAACGCAGAACTTTATCTTAGGGGTCGAAAATACATAAAAAAAACTTTAAATCATATATAAATTTTAAATTTTCAGGGGACGACCGCCCCCTCGGTCCATCCCTGTGTGAGTTCATTGATCAAGAGTTGAAAGTATACCTCTTCTCAGTATCAATGACCATGGTGTTTCCTTTCTTCCTGTAAGCATAAAAAAAGCCATAAAAAGAACCCTTTAATTTCAATGACAAATGATGGCAATTTCATGCTCTAAGTTACCAAGAACTTAAGAAACAGTTGGTGCTAGAAACGTTATCATAATCTATAAAATCGAACACAAAGTACGAACAGCACAATGTTTACGATGGATCGATAATCGTTCGATTACTTACGTGCACTGGCTCTTGTCGGCGCAGTCACAGTTGCCGCACATGTCCGACATGGTGAAATTCGAGAGAGTTTTGTTGATGGTTTCTGAGAAGGCTAGATTGAACTGAGATTGCTATGCTTTTGAAGCATGAGCATGCATTGCATTTATAGACGGGAAAGCAGAGGGCAACGGTGCCGTGCTTGGTTTATGTGGGGCTGACGTTAAAGGAACAAAATTCGTCATTTTCTTTTATGTGCTTTTTATATGCTCTTACCAATGATTATATGCCACATATATTTTTCTCTAAAAGCAGTTCAAAGGTTTACAGAGTGTCGGGGCTTGTACAGCTTATTAAAGTGGGGTCTTTTAATTTATAATTCTAAAGATATATAAAGTTTTTTAAAATATATTTTTATCTTAGTAAAAATTATATTATAGAGTCTCTTTAAAGTTATTTTTTATTTTTTTAATTTATTAAACTAAAATATTTTATTTTTTCCTTATAAACATTTAATTCAACTTAATTTGAGGCTCATCTTTTTTTAAAACCATGTACGATCGTTTATCTCGCACATATTTAAAGCTTACACATTTTTTCTTGATGTGAAGAGGACACGATCAAAAAAAAATAAGTCTTTTAAAAAAAGAATAGGAGTCGAAAGGAATATTTTGGTAGTGGGGGGAGGACTTTGGCTTTGCTTGCTATCGTCCTCTCGTGTCCATATCAGTTCTCCTTTTTCAAAAGGGAGATATATTCATATACATGCATAAATTTTACTTTTTAGAAAGATCTTAAAATTGTCATTAACTCTAGACCTATTGATTATATCAATATTTATTTTAAATTTTATGTTTACTTTCTAAATTATTAAGTTATGATTTTTTTTTTAGTAAATACGTAGTTTTATAGCTTAGTCAAAAATGACATTAATTATTAAGTATAACTGTTGTAATACAATTGTGACAATCATAAAATCATGTTGGTACGTTGCAATTTAATGACGATTATAATTTATGTTAGTTTAAATACTTATTTTTTAAAATTTTAGATTAAATACTTATTAGATCATTGTTAATTTTTAAGTTATACAATTTAACCCTCAATTATTTAATCTTAACTTGATCCCTAACAACAACTATATATATCAAACTCAAATTTATTCTCTTAACTATTTCTTCTTCTTATATTTTCCTTAACTTGATCCCTACCAACAACGATATATATCAAACTCAAATATATATATTGATGAGTAGCTAGTTTAGTCGTCGTTTTATTCTTAATTGTGCTTAAATTGATGATTTGTGTATCTTAATTGTGGGATATTTCGTGTTTTCTCATGAAGGACTTGGTGGATGCAGAACAAACAGGAAAAGGCCGTGAACTACAGAAAATATGGATTCGTGGCTGGGATGTTGGGCATGAACTGAGGCATGAATGCTGACTGGACGCCACATCAGCACCTTCTAGAAGCCGACGTCAGCAGCGTGATAACTTATCAGCCGCATATCAACTTGCTTATCAGCGGGATTTAAATTTTAAACCTTTTCATTATCTTATATAATTAATTTGAATTATTTAGAATTTATCTTTATCACTTTGGAGTGATTTTTAGGGTTTTAGACTACTGTAAATACCCCACTCTGGGGTGAAACTCACCATGGAATTCACTCTTGTTCTTCATTTATTTTGAGCTTAAATATATCTCTTTTCTTATGGTTTCTTCACCAACCATGCTTAGCTAAATTTCCCTTAGCCAAAAGCAACGCCAAACCCGACCTACCTCGTGAGATTAGAAGAGTTCTTCATTCATCCAACATTTCTTTTTTCGATTCTCTGTAAAATTGGTTAGGCAATCGGTCTAACCTTTAGGCATCTCAATTATTTCATTCCGAAGGCGTCGTCGGATTAGAAGTGGTTTAGATCCACCGTTGGGGACGAGAATAAGCTTGTAGCAAATTCAACTCCCTAAGAACAAACTTAGTGGCGATCCACTAAGGGGAATCAAAATCGGAAACGTTCTCGTCAAGACAACTATCCTAACACGAGCTTCTCCGGCACTAATGTAGACTTGTGTTAGCATCGATGGCCGTAGCTAATCAACTTAGCACTTGATTTCAAGGATTGCCCTGAGAATCGAGTTTACCGTAGAGAAGCAAGTTACAAGGGTTGGGCCTTGTAGACTGTAACCGGCAAGAAGGTTGAAGCAAAATCCATTTCCTTGATCGAGAATAGTTGTGGCAAAGCGAAGCTTGAGGCTAATTCATTCCATAATTTATTTCAATATTTCTTTTTGCTTTTATTATACTTCCATTACTCGAATTAGTTTATTAAACCCCCATTTTTATTATTTGCAAGTTTCTTGGTCTAAATCAAAATGAATAGGTGTTGGAACTCCCTAGTCCTTGTGGATCGACCCTTACTCTCGCTATATTATTTTTAATTATTTATTTGAGTTTAAGAATTTTGTTTTTGACGTAAGTAACGACGCGTGTCAAAATTGGTGCCGTTGCCGGAGAATAAGACAAAGTTACTAATATCGTTCTTTATTGATTTATGACCAGGAGTAATCCGGGAGAACAAATTGATAATGTCCCAGAAATCAAAGCATTAGCCTGAAAGTTGCACGCACAAACACTCCGGGAAAAGAAGAACAAACAATGCAAACAAAGACTTGAACGCGGTCTAGAGATCACATCCGAAGCGGAGTCGAATTTCGATCATACCAACGAAGAACCAGATCCGATGGGAGACGAAGATCAAACTATTCACCAGCTAAATGCGGCACTCGATGGACAACAACCGATGTGCATTACCTTCCCGAATGGCACAACACCATTCGTGCTAAAAACGAGTTTGATTCACCTTTTACCTACTTTCCACAGCCTGCCGAACGAAAATCCGCATAAATATTTGAAGGAATTTCACATGGTTTATCTAAGCACAAAACCTCAAGGAGTATCTGATGACCAAATTAAACTTAGAGCTTTTCCATTTTCTTTAGAAGATATCGCAAAGGATTGGTTATTTGATTTACCTCCCAACTCTGTTACAACTTGGATTGATATGGCTAAACTCTTTCTTGACAGGCTCTTCCCTTCGGCAAAAGCGAGCGAAATGAGGCGCAATATCCTAAGCATTCAAAAGAAGGATATTGAATCCTTATATGAATACTAAGAGCGTTTTAAAATGTTGTGCGCAAAATGTCCACAACTTGGATTGTCGGAACAAACCATGCTCCATTATTTTTATGAAGGATTGACGCCCATGGATATGAAAGTAGTAGATGCATCAAATGGCGGGGCTCTAGTCAATATGACTCCAACAACGGCAAAAACGTTAATATCAACCATGGCCGCCAGCTCGCAAAGGTTTAATCAATCTTGTGATCCATCTCGAAGGGTTCACGAGGTAAGTACAATTCCCCTAGAGAATAAAATTGACAAACTAACTAAAATAGTTCAATTCCTTGTTGCAGACAAAAGAAAAGCATCTAGACTTTGCAGGATATGCACTAGTCCAGAACATCCGACAGACTGTTGTCTAATGATACAAGAAGAATATACTACATAAGCAAATGCCATCGGTAATACGTATAAACCGGGATGGAAAAATCATCTGAATTTCAATTATGCGCAAAACCAGAGACCAAATCAAGCTTATCAACCAACTGCACCACAACAATATCAACCGCAGAGGCCACCGTTGGAGTCAATTGTTGAAAGGTTAGCGTTAGCCCAAGAAAAGTTTCAACTAAAGACCAAAGCACACTTTAAAGCAATTGACAAACAGATGAGTCAACTGACGTTAGCGGTAATTCGTTTAGAATCCAAAGGGAAATTACCTTCTCAAACGGAGCCCAATCTGATACAGAATGTGAACACCATCACTCTACGAAGCGGTATCATCATCGAACCAAAAGCCATGGAGGAAGGCGCTCAAAAGAAAGGTAAAGAGAAATCACCATCTTCCACTGAGAAAGGTATGTCCAATCCACCTACTCCACCCCATTTTCCTTCAAGGTTGGTTAAACGTGACAAACAACCTGAAGAAAGAGAGAGAGAGATTTTAGATGTATTTCGAAAAGTGGAAATTAACATTCCACTTCTAGAAGTACTAAAAAAGGTACCTCGATACGCCAAATTCATGAAGGATCTATGAACAAATAAAAGACGACTTACCAGAATAGAGAAGGTAAATCTGGGAGAACACGTATCCGTAGTTTTTCAGTGACGGTTACCACCGAAAGTGAAGGACTAAGGTATATCCGCAATTCCCTGCAAAATTGGTAAGGTTGGTATTAAACGTGCTATGTGTGACTTAGGCTCTTCAATAAATGTTATGCCATTATCTTTATAGAAATCACTTTCTGTTGAACCTTTAAAAAATACAAAACTGATTGTGCAGTTGGCAGATAGATCCGTAATATACCCAAAAGGACTTTTCGAGAATGTCTTAGTCTAGGTAAATGATCTTATTTTTCCGGTGGAGTTTTACGTCATCGATATGTAAAATGACCGATCAAACTCATCTTCAGAAATTCTTCTTGGCCATCCCTCCTTAGTACGACAAATACAAAAATAGATGTAAGAAGCGGAATTCTTACAATGGAGTTTGATGGTGAGATAGTTAAATTTGACGTATACAAGCAATGCGACATCTAGATAATGTTGCTAGTATTAATTTTATCGATGTCATTGAACCTGCCGCTGAATAGTTTATAGAATCTAACTTATCTGATAATTTATGTAGGAAATTGGATGGCCACGACGAAAAAATTAGGGAATTGAAAAATATTTCATTTGTCAATTCTGATCTACACTTAACTCCTTCAAAAATTAAAAATTTCCCTTCCATTTTGCAGGAACCAGATATCAAGTTATTTCCGCCAGATAATTTGAAGTGCAAATTTTTTAGTAAAAGAGATATATTGTCGGTAATTATTTTAAACAAGTTTTCAAGGCTGAAAAATTGTAACCCCCTCGTCCCGGTCCGGACGCTTGACCGATCCGAATGGGCTACACGGGGATAGCCGAGATGAAACTCGTTAAGGCTCCGATTCGGTTACCGACCCTAGAGAAAAAATTTCATTTTTATCTTATCTAAATGCATCAATTAGACCTAAGCGGAAGCCCAACAGCAAACCGGGCCTAAGCCCAACACTTGAAACCCCTTAGAGATGTCAAAAAGTCCAAAAACAGGCCTGTGTTTCGAAACAGTCAAAGCCCGTTTCGAAACACCAGCTTCAAAATGCAAAGTCAGGCACCCGTTTCGAAACGCATCCACCCCGTTTCGGAACAGGGGCTCGATTTGCCTTGCCGTTTCGATACCAGTTTCGAAACAGGCAATTCAAGTGGCAAAAGTGTTTCGAAACATGTTTCGAAAAAAGGGCTCACAGTGGCCAAAACGTATCGAAACGAGTTCCGATACAGGGGCCCTGGAACCAAGCCCGTTTCGAAACACCTGCTGTCTGGAACTTCCAAAAGTCAGTTTTAAACATCTCCTAGTGGTTCCAAACGTCCGAAACAACTACACGAAGCATACAATTCATACAATTACATTCTAGAGGCATGCATCCTATAGCAACAAGCTCAACATACACGAGGATACAAGGGGAACATCCATTCAAAGATCATGCATCTCAAAGACTTAAACATTCAAGGTTCATGCTTACACATAGTCAAACACTTAGACAAAATTAAGGTAAGAAAAATACCAACATGGTTTACAAGCAAGGCATACATCCCAAAAGCCAATTTAACAAACACATAAGAGGAGTCTAACATACTCCTAAGCAACCACATCATACTTCAAAAGCATCATAGCACAAATACATGTCCCATTGCTTGACCATTACATCATAACTAAAAACCATACTTGATAGCTAGCACCACAAAGCACACACACTTGGAGGCCTCTTCTTGCACTTAGCAACCCACGAGCTACTGATCTGCATTGTCGAACAAAGAGAGCGTAAGCAATAAAGCTTAGTAAGGGTAAGCTTTTTAAAAACAAACCTCGACAATGCAGGGTCCAAGCACGATCTCAACCAAGGTAAATGCATGATCATACCTTCGATCCTCAAGAGCCAAAATGTCAATGATGCATGAACAAATATTCAATGATATGTCATGCTCAACAAGCTCATTTCCACAACATATGTAAGCACATATAATCATCCAAAAGGAAGCACATTTCCACATCACATTGATACACATATCAATTTATATTGGCACTTAGCTATGACTCGAATACGCGGATAAACACGTTGGAACTCACATCCAACAACCACTTTACCTCACGGTGGGATTACACTCATCACCGGTCTCGCGGAGGGGATTCCACTCATCCTCACTCCCCGTCGATGGGATTCCACTCATCATCGACTAATATATATAACAATTTCCGGGCGAACCCGTACTCCTCCTTGGTGGCTCAATGCCACCAAGGCCACGCGCGAATTTGACTCATGTGTGCACACTAACATCCTAATGATCGATCATTTGTACTCAAGCATACTAGTGCTAACATTTAACTCATTCTACATTATCAAATACAACCAATCCGTGCTTAGCACGTACTCACCATGATCACAATCATGAACAATCCACATGCATATCACAATCATGCCTCATCACACATGTATAACACATTATACATAAATCATTATATTATAAACATCACGAGGCATAAACATCAAGTAAGAGTTCAACCAATGTCTCTAGTTTAAGCTTAGTGTTGAGTGTGTAAAAGTTCTATTATTTACCCCCTATTTAACCCATATTTCTACTGCATTCAAGCATTATTTATTGCATTTAGGTCAGTTTACAGTTAAACATCACAAATATATTAAAAGGCACAGTTTCTACTAAAATTGGTTGTTTTTGCAGGTTGCTGCTATAGCAAAGGAGGACGATGATGCCATGGTTGCCGCCGTGACAGCAAAGGACGACAACAGTTTTGAGGAGAAGAAGCAAAATGGACCTCGACAGATAGAGAAAATTCAGCCCGTCTGTCGTGTGAAATTACCATATTTTTCCAAGCCCCAGATCGAAAGGAATGTCAAGCCCAAAGTTCAAGGAGAGAAAATCCCAAGAAAGAAGGAGGACGACTTAAAGATAGATTCTCTAAAGATTTAGTCTTTATTAGAGTTGTACTTTAATTTAAAGTTGTAATCCTTGCTAAATTAGAAAACTTGGATCCAAAGCCTATATAAGGGCATGTATTTCGACCTAGGGAGAAAACACACCATTCTCTAGCCTTCTCTCAAACCCTAGCCGTTTTCTTCCTCTCAACATGTTCTAAATTCCCCTTAGGGCCACGGGTTGTTTTGTAAAGTAGTTGCAAGGGTTGTTTTGTTTTAGGAATTTTCAGTTCAATAAAATAAACTTCAAGTTCTCTTACTCTGGTTATTAATATCTTGCAAGAGCATCGGGAGAGCATTGTGAGGTTATCAATTTACTTAGCATCGGGAGAGTTAAGTATACGAAAGGAATAAGAGCAAGTTCTCTAGTTTATAGTTGAACTATCTCGGACCTAGGGATAGGACGAGGTTAAGTGGCTAAAGAAGAATTCATCAACATCGGTGCTCATCCTTCGATTCACACCGGGAGGTATCATCAAAGACGTGATCATCGACAGACTTGGACCTAGGGATAGGCCAAGGCATATCAGGGATTCTTGCCAAACTTGAAGTACTGAGTTGAGTGTTCGCTGCCGCGACAAGCAACGGACTGCTGCCGCGACAGGGACGACGATAGAACTGGATTTCCTAGACTCAGCAATACCTGCACTACTGAGCAATTCAATACCAGCCCATTCTCTCTATCTTGATTTCTCTACTCTTTTATTTAAGTTTACTTTATATTTCTCGTGACAAAATCTTAAATCATTCTTTTTCCCCTTGTGCAGATAGCGAAGGAAAGGGTTAGCCCAGTCCCTGTGGAGACGATATCCGATACTCTAGTATCACTTTATTACTTGCGACGTGTACACTTGCACTCAATTGCGATAGACTCTTTTACACGCAACAAGTTTTTGGCGCCGTTGCCGGGGACTGGCAACATAACTCTACCTTTTCTTTTACTGCACTCTTTGTTTTTGTTTTTATTTTTCTGTTTTTCTTTAGTTTGTTCAACTCTTGCTTTTCACAAGGTTCATTGTTTATGCGCAGATCGAAACGAGGTGAAGATCCTGAATATCCATTAGATCCGGAAATCGAATGTTCATTCAATCTTAGGAACCGACTTCGTCATGTACTAGCCAGGAACGAATACCTTGAGGAACAGTTAGAGACAATGGAACACCAAGGAAACAACCCTCTTGCTGGAGATGGAGCTGTTATACCGCCTGTTGGCGACCCGCCTGCCGCTGCCGGACGACGGTCCTGTCGTGACTACATGTTGAACGATCATATAGAACTGGAAACCACGCTGCCGGACATAGAAGTTGACAACTTTGAGCTAAAACATGTTATGTTTAGTATGATCAACAACGCCGGTCAATTCAGTGGTGCTGTTACAGAGGATGCTAGAAAGCATCTAAAAACGTTCCAGGAGATCTGTGGTTCGTTTAGGCTACCAGGAGCTAATCCGGAGATACTGAGGCTTCGGTTGTTTCCCCATTCATTGAGGGACAGAGCAAAGACTTGGTGGAATAAAATTACGCCGGGTTCAATTAGAACTTGGGCAAATTTGTCTCGTGAATTTTTATCTCATTTTAATCCTTCACATTTATCGGAGCAATTACGTAATGAAATTGCTACTTTTCAACGGGAAGATGACGAGCCGATGCATGAGGCCTGGGACAGATTTACCACGCTTCTACGGAACTGCCCAATGCATGGATTCCCCGTCTGGAACCAGGTAACTAAGTTTTATAATGCTGCCAACTTACAAACTCGTATTCGTATTGATTCAGCAGCAAACGGGTTACTACTGGACAAAGACCCGGATGAGGCAATGCAGGTATTGAAAAATCTGGCTAAGAATGAGGAGCATTTTCCGACAGTAAGAAGAGGGGGTAAACGGGTTCTAGCTATTAAGGATTATGAGGCTGACAGCACGATGAAATCACAGGTGGCATACCTTACTAAGGCAATGAAAAAGCTCTTGAACGATGATGCACAACATGGATTTGCTGTTGATGAGGTATGTGACATTTGTGAAGGAAATCACAGTTCGGAGGAATGTCCAATACAGTTAGAAGATGGAAAGTATGTTGGAAATTACAATAAGCCGAATTACAACTCCAACAACTATAATCCCAACTGGAGAAAGGATCCCAAGTTTTCTTGGAGTAATTCTAATAATGCCATGAATCCTCAAGCACACAATAATCAGAATCATGGAGGACCTAGATTGTTAACTCGACAGCAACCGCAGCAGCAGCAGCAACAGCCACCAGCTGCCACGAACAGTATACTGGAACAGACTCTGGCTACGTTTATGTCTCAGACAGGAACTTATATTGAGAACATGAATCAGTTTGTCAAGAAGACGGAGACATTCATGGATAAAACAGAGATGCGGATGAAAAATCATGAAGCTACTCTGAAATCATTGGAGACACAAATGGGTCAGGTTTCCCAGCATATCAACCCAAGGCAGACTGGAGGATTTCCTAGCAATACTGAAAATGCTAGACAGCCCAGACATGAGCAGTGTAAAGCCATTACTACTAGGAGTGGGAAGAAACTACCATGGCCAGAGAAAGAAGTTGAAACAGTAAAGAAACCAGCCTTGGACAGACCTGCCGAGGAAGCTGCCCCGACAGGTAACAAACAGCCTGCTGCCGATGAGCCTGTCACGACAGCAGAAGCGACAGAGGAGAAAAATGATGAACCCAAACCTCCTCAGATTCGTATGCAGTGGGAAGGACGTATTGCTGATTATCGTCCCCCATATCCTTTTCCTCAACGGTTACAGCAAGTGAAGCAAGAATCTCAGCTCAAAAAGATTTATGATATTTTTAAGCAGGTTCATATTAATATTCCGCTATTAGATGATGTGAGGGAGATGCCCGGTTACGCCAAATTTCTCAAGGATATTATGTCGAAGAAATCTAAACTTGGGGAATTTGAAACGGTTAAGATGACAGAAGGATGCATGAGTATTCTTCATAGGCAGCCACCCCAGAAAAAAAAAGGATCCAGGGAGCTTCATCATACCTTGTGTAATCGGAGATAAATATGTGGGTAAGGCACTTTGTGATCTTGGTGCTAGTATTAATTTAATGCCAAAATCTGTTTTTCAGAAATTAGGTATTGGAAAAGCTCAGCCCACGACAGTAATTCTGCAGCTGGCAGACCACTCTTACGTTCATCCGGAAGGAAAAATCGAAGATATTCTGGTAAGAGTGGATAAATTTATTTTTCCTGCTGATTTTCTTGTTTTAGATTGTGAAGCAGATGAAAACGCACCAATCATCCTGGGGCGACCCTTCTTAGCCACGGGAAGATCACTGATTGATGTAGAGAAAGGAGAACTCACCATGAGAGTGAACGATCAAGAGATAAAGTTGAATGTTCTCCAAGCTATGAAGCATGCTGATGCAGAAGAAGAATGCAAGGTTATCACTGAAGTTACCCTTGACCAACCCTGCACCAGGTCGGGCTGTCACGACATAAAAATTGGTCACTACCTCGGCAGCCACTTACAGGACTGTCACGACAGCACCGACGATAGCAACTCCTCAGAGACTGATACATCTGATACTGAAGATCATGAGGAGGTAAACTGGATAGGCGATCGTCCAGGTAAATTATTCGAACCTTTAAATTATACTTCGGATAACCATGCAATCCAAAAGCCATCGACTGTTGAGCCCCCTGTTTTAGAACTGAAGCCCCTGCCAGGGCAGCTAAAATATGCTTTTTTTGGTTCAAATGATACGTTGCCCGTAATCATCTCTTCCAAGTTGATGCAGGAACAGGAACAGCAGTTAATAGGGATGCTGCAGCAGCACAAAAAGGCTATTGGATGGACGATAGCTGATATTCAAGGCATTAGTCCGGTATTATGTATGCATAAAATCAATCTAGAGGATGATCATAAGCCGACTATAGATGCTCAAAGACGGCTAAACCATGCGATGAAGGAGGTGGTGCGTAAAGAGATAATCAAATGGTTAGATGCTGGTATAATTTACGCCATCTCCGACAGCAAATGGGTGAGCCCGGTGCAATGCGTTCCTAAGAAAGGTGGAATGACCGTGGTGACCAACAAAAACAATGAGTTAATCCCAACCAGGACTGTGACCGGTTGGAGGGTTTGTATGGACTATCGGAAGCTTAACAAAGCTACCCGAAAGGACCACTTTCCTTTACCCTTTATTGATCAAATGCTTGATAGATTAGCGGGTAAACCTTACTATTGTTTTCTTGATGGTTATTCAGGTTACAATCAAATCGCTATCGCACCGGAAGATCAAGAAAAGACGACATTCACATGCCCGTACGGAACATATGCTTTTAGGAGAATGCCTTTTGGACTATGCAATGCACCAGCCACCTTCCAAAGGTGCATGATGGCCATATTCTCCGGTATGGTGGAGGACTTCCTAGAGATTTTTATGGATGACTTTTCAGTCTTTGGAGACGATTTCGACAGTTGCCTCGGCAACCTACAAAAGGTACTCGAAAGATGTGAAAAAGCAAACTTAGTTTTGAATTGGGAAAAATGCCACTTCATGGTGGACGAAGGGATAGTCATTGGCCATAAGATCAGCTGTCGTGGCATAGAAGTCGACAGGGCCAAGATAGAAGTGATCGAAAAGCTACCGCTGCCGATTACAGTCAAGGGTATTAGAAGTTTCTTGGGACATGCTGGTTTTTATCGAAGATTCATCGCGAATTTCTCAAAAATCACCAAGCCCCTATGCCATCTCCTGGAGCAGAACCGACCCTTTGACTTTAATGATGAATGTACTGAAGCATTCAAGGTTCTGAATGAAAAGCTGGTAACATCCCCAATAGTACAGCCACCAGACTGGACACAGCCATTTGAGATCATGTGTGATGCTAGTGACTATGATGTCGGGGCAGCACTTGGGAAGCGAAGAGACAAAATTTTTATGTCATATACTATGCCAGCAAGACACTGAATGACGCCCAAGTGAACTACACAACCACAGAAAAGGAGTTATTAGCTATGGTATTCTCCATTGAAAAGTTTCGTTCTTACATACTTGGAACGAAGGTAATAGTACACACAGACCATTCTGCCCTGAAGTATCTGTTCGCGAAAAAGGATGCAAAACCTCGATTGATACGGTGGATCCTGCTATTGCAAGAATTTGACCTTGAAATCAAGGACAAAAGGGGGACAGAAAATCAAGTAGCAGATCACTTGTCAAGGTTGGAGAAGGGACAGAGTCTACCAACTGATGAGACAAACATACTGGAGACCTTCCTAGACGAGCAGCTCTTTGCTGCCGCAATCACTGCCGCGACAGCCATGGCGGCAGGTAAGTCTTCTGAACTCCCCTGGTATGATGATTTCGTTAATTTCTTAGTTAGCGGAATAATACCTTCTGATCTTAATTATCAAGCCAGGAAGAGGTTCCAATATGATGTTAAGCATTATTATTGGGACGAACCTCTTCTTTTCAAAATCTGTGCAGATCAGGTTATAAGAAGATGTGTACCACAGGAAGAGCAAGAAGACATACTTCATCATTGCCATGCTTCACAGTATGGAGGACACTTAGGAGGCAACAAAACTGCTGCCAAGGTGCTGCAGTCAGGGTTTTACTGGCCGTCACTGTATAAAGATGCGCAAATCTTCTACAAGAATTGTGACAGGTGCCAAAGGACAGGAAACATCTCAAGGAGAAACGAGATGTCACTGCAGAACATTCTAGAAGTCGAGATCTTCGACGTTTGGGGGATTGATTTTATGGGACCATTCCCATCTTCATGTGGGAATCTATACATCCTCCTGGCAGTAGATTATGTCTCTAAGTGGGTTGAAGCTATCGCCACTCAAAAGAATGATGCCAAGGCAGTCCAAAAGTTTTTACATAAAAACATTTTTTCTAGGTTTGGCATCCCTAAGGCGATTATCAGTGATGAAGGGAGACATTTCGACAACAGGGTTATTGCTGCTGCCTTGAAGAAATACGGTGTCAAGCATCGGATCGCGACAGCATATCACCCACAGGCCAATGGACAAGCTGAAATATCAAATAGGGAAGTTAAGAACATTCTTGAGAAGATGGTTAAGCCAACTAGGAAGGATTGGTCTTTACTTCTCAATGATGCATTATGGGCTTATAGGACAGCTTTTAAAACTCTATTAGGAATGTCTCCATATCGATTGATTTATGGGAAAACATGTCATCTACCTGTCGAGATAGAGCACAAAGCATACTGGGCGATCAAGGCAGTGAATATGGACTTGGACAGGGCAGGGTAGAAAAGGCTGTTAGATCTGAACGAAATTGAAGAAATCCGGACAATGGCCTATGACAATGCAAGAATCTACAAGGATAAAACTAAGAAGTGGCATGACAAGAAGCTGTTGCCACGACAGTTCTGCCCAGGGCAGCTTGTATTGTTGTTCAATTCTAGACTGAAACTTTTCCCAGGGAAACTGAAGTCTAGATGGTCGGGCCCATTCCAAGTCGTACAGGTTTTTCCTCATGGTGCCATCACAATCCAATCATTAAAAGACGGGCACCAATTCAAAGTCAACGGACAGCGCTTAAAGCATTATCAGGGGACTGAAGCCCCAAGACTACAGGAAGTGGTTACCTTAGGAGATGCCCCACCTGGCATCCCTAATTTAACCTAATTTTTATTTTTATTTTTATTTTTATTATTACTTAATATTTATTAGGAAATAAGATTTATTTTATTTGAATAATGTTTTTATTTTTATTGTTTTTAGGAAATAAAGGAGTCAAGAAGAACAGGAGAAGTGAACTCAGCCCACCATCCATCCACCAGCCCAACAAAGCCCAAAAGTTGAAGCTTGTCGTTCCAACTGCCGCGACAGACACGGAAAATACAGGCTGTCAACACGCTGTCACGACAGACGCGGAAACACGTCACAGATGCGTAACAGACGCAGAAATGCGTGACAGACGCGTCAGACACGCTAACACAAAACAGATGGCCCCGTTATTCGCGCCTGCCGTTACAGCTTCAACGGGCAGCAAATCCTTCTATATATAACCTCGTTTCATTTTTCATTTTCACTCACTTCTACTCTTCTTCCTTGCTTCCTCTAGTTTTTACTTTCTTTCATTTTTATTTCCACAACCCTTGCAACAATGTCTTCCAGGCAAACTCGTAGGAATGCTGCTTCCAGTTCCACACCGACAGCAACCATCCCACGCTCCTTTGCGATCAGAGATATGTGGGAAGAGAGGGGTTTCATTTACAACTCAGAGGAGGAAAATCTAGGCCTCCAGCCATTCATAGCCCGGAAGATTCGAGCGTTACAGTGGCAGACTTTTGCAGAACAGCCTGAAGAAATGAACGTCACGTTGGTTCGAGAATTTTATGCTGCCATCAGCAGCAGGACGGCGACAGCGGTGATTGTCCGAGGGAAAGAGGTGTCGTTTGCAGCTGAGTACATTAACACATTGTATGGGTTCTACATCGGCAACAATGACGATGCCCACCAACAGTTCCTCAACACACTAGAGCCCGCCGCCAGATCAGACTCAGCAGCAGCAGCGAAGACAGCGATTAAAATTTAAGTTTCCTATCTTATTATTGCTGCCTGCTATATATTT
Organism: Hibiscus trionum; assembly: GCA_030270665.1. NCBI lineage: Eukaryota > Viridiplantae > Streptophyta > Magnoliopsida > Malvales > Malvaceae > Hibiscus > Hibiscus trionum. Next base: position 11,548,493 of record BSYR01000056.1, read on the forward strand.
TGTGATATACTGTTTTTATTTTATTTTTATATGTCATTTTGCATTGAGGGCAATGCAACCCTTGAGTTTGGGGGTGGCATCCCTCCATCAATGGAGTCTAATTTAGTTTTAAAATTGTGTCTTTTTACTTAGTTTGTTTTTGGTAAAAAAAAAAGATGAAAATATTGAAAATTTTGGCTGAAAACTGTGAACTAAACTTACATGCCGTGACAGCTCTGTCGTGGCAGTGCCTTTAGGATAGTCTTAGGAGAAGTTTAGAGCCTTTCTATAGTTCTGAAAACTTAAACACCATTGTGACTGGTATACTGCTTAGAACTCTTTTAGTCAACTAGAATAGGAAGCTTAGCACTTGAATAGCCCCTAGAGGTGCCTAACACTGGCTCTAGGAAAGAAGTTTAGCAAAATAGACTCAACAGCCCTAGAGGTACCCAAAACCGGCTCTAGTGAAACTTTAGCTTAAAAAATCAATGAAATCGAGTCAAAAACAGAAAATCAAAGGAGCATAAGAAGTGCATGCAAAAAGATAAACTTGGCATAAAAATTCGAGTTAAGAGCTGAAATATTCTAGTGAAACTAAGAGAGTCTTGGCATATAACTGTTCACAAGCATGCACACACTGCACGAGGACTATAGTGAGATTCCGGACAGATCCTAGATTATCCGACAGGGTGCTGCCACCACAAGGAACGAACGACGGGTAAGGGAAGATCCACTGTTTAAAGCCAAAACAAAAATATTTCATTTTTCTTTTAAGTCTTAGTTGCTTGAGGGCAAGCAAAAACTTGAGTTTGGGGGTGTGTTGAGTGTGTAAAAGTTCTATTATTTACCCCCTATTTAACCCATATTTCTGCTGCATTCAAGCATTATTTATTGCATTTAGGTCAGTTTACAGTTAAACATCACAAATATATTAAAAGGTACAGTTTCTACTAAAATTGGTTGTTTTTGCAGGTTGCTGCTATAGCAGACGGAAAGGGCAGGCGCTGGGCAGTGAAGCAGAAGAGCTGGAACTAGACAAGCAGTCAAGGAGGACGATGCTGCCATGGTTACCGCCGTGACCACAAAGGACGACAGCAGTTTTGAGGAGAAGAAGCAAAATGGACCTCGACAGATAGAGAAAATTCAGCCCGTCTGTTGTGTGAAATTACCATATTTTTCCAAGCCCCAGATCGAAAGGAATGTCAAGCCCAAAGTTCAAGGAGAGAAAATCCCAAGAAAGAAGGAGGACGACTTAAAGATAGATTCTCTAAAGATTTAGTCTTTATTAGAGTTGTACTTTAATTTAAAGTTGTAATCCTTGCTAAATTAGAAAACTTGGACCCAAAGCCTATATAAGGGCATGTATTTCGACCTAGGGAGAAAACACACCATTCTCTAGCCTTCTCTCAAACCCTAGCCGTTTTCTTCCTCTCAACATGTTCTAAATTCCCCTTAGGGCCACGGGTTGTTTTGTAAAGTAGTTGCAAGGGTTGTTTTGTTTTAGGAATTTTCAGTTCAATAAAATAAACTTCAAGTTCTCTTATTCTGGTTATTAATATCTTGCAAGAGCATCGGGAGAGCATTGTGAGGTTATCAATTTACTTAGCATCGGGAGAGTTAAGTATACGAAAGGAATAAGAGCAAGTTCTCTAGTTTATAGTTGAACTATCTCGGACCTAGGGATAGGACGAGGTTAAGTGGCTAAAGAAGAATTCATCAACATCGGTGCTCATCCTTCGATTCACGCCGGGAGGTATCACTTTATTACTTGCGACGTGTACACTTGCACTCAATTGCAATAGACTCTTTTACACGCAACACTTAGGATTAGGCTACCACCCTAATCCTAACTTTAGGTGGGTCTAACAAGCCCAACCTAGTCCACATGCTCGAACCAAACACTTAGAAAACACTTAGAAAACATTAACCACTCACTTATACTTCCAAGCTCAATTACCAAGCAAGCAACCACCTTCACGCTTCCGGATTCACTCCCGATGCTTCACCAACACAAGTTCTTGCCTCTAAACAACCTCAACACAAACCAAACAACTTCCAATCAGCCCAAGCATCAAAGTAACTAACCCGGACCACAATTCAAACATCAAACTCAACATTTCAAGCCATGAACAAACCCCAAATTTTCCAAACTCGTGCAGCCCACAAACCTTGTTCAAAACTCATGTTTCCAACACATTTTATACCCACAAATGATCCTAAAGCAACCCCTAACCATAGTACTAACATTAGCCCACCAATTCCAACCTAAAACAACCCCCAAAACTCACACAAAACCCTTCAAAAACCCCATTTAAACCCAATTTCGGGAATGTGTTCAAAACCATGTAAAATTCATATATGTTGCATCATTTGACTCATAGACTGCATAACTAACAACATTAAATCGAAATTTTAAGTTAAACATAATAAAGTTATCATTTTTAATCAAAATCTCTAAAAACTCAATTTCTAAAACATTGAGGAAAATGAAAACCATTTGTACTTTTGAAGAGAGGAAGTTGAGGACAAGTCAAAAATGATATTACCTTTCAAAAATGAGTTGAAATGAAGAAGCAACGTGATGGAATAGTGGAGGGGATGAGAGAGCTCTTCTTCACGCTGGTTTTTGATTTTTAGAAGAAGATGAATAGTGAAATCATGAGAAAAGGGGTTTTAAATTGAAACTTGTATTATTTACAAGTTTGCCATTAATGAATGGCTATTTACCACTTTCTTTAAAATCTCTCCAAATTGTATTTCATTTCAATTTAATCCAACATCAAAAGTTTGTTTTTGAAACCCGAGACCCAAAAGATTATTTTAATTATAGAACCGAACCCAAAATAATATTAAAATATTACTTTCACCTGACCCCTAAACCCGAGTGTTACAACTCTCCCCCACTTAAGGAAATTTCGTCCCCGAAATTACCTGACGGAAACAAGTACAAAAACTGCTCAACCATATCAGCTTTCCTCTCCCACGTGGCCTCTTCCACACCTCTATGTCTCCACAACACCTTCACCAACTCTATGGTCTTACCACGCAACACCTTGCTATCAGAAGCAAGTATCTCAACAGGCTCTTCATTATAAGACAAATCTGGATTCAACTCTATCTCCTCAACAGGCATAACATGAGAATGATCTGATCTATATCTCCTAAGCATCGATACATGAAAGACATCATGGATCTTCTCTAACTCAGAAGGCAATCTCAAACGGTAAGCTACAGGTCCAATCCGCTCAACTATCTCATACGGACCAATGAACCTCGGACTCAACTTGCCTTTCCGGCCAAATCTCATCAGCTTCTTCCACGGAGATAGTTTCAGAAACACTTTCTCACCCACGGAGAACTCAATCTCTTTTCTCTTCAAATCTGCATAAGACTTCTAACGGTCGGAAGCTGCTTTCAAACGGTCACAAATCAACTTCACCTTATCGGTGGTCCCCTTAAGCAAATCCGGCATAGGTAGCAATCTCTGACCTGTTTCAGCCCAACAAATCGGAGTCCTACATCGTCTACCATACAAAGCCTCATATGGAGCCATCTGAATACTAGACTGATAACTGTTGTTGTAAGCAAACTCAACTAAAGGTAAGTGCTTCTCCCAAGAACCCTGGAAGTCAATCACACAACAACGAAGCATATCCTCTAAAATCTGTATCACTCGCTCTGACTGTCCATCGGACTGCGGATGATAAGATGTACTAAAATGCAAATGGCTACCTAGAGCAATATGCAAGCAACCCCAGAACCTCGAAGTAAATCTAGGATCTCTATCTGAAACAATAGACTTCGGAACTCCATGAAGTCTCACAATCTCACGGATGTACAAGTTTGCCAACTTGTCCAAAGAATCCGTGGTGTTCACTGCTAAGAAGTGAGCACACTTAGTGAACCTATCAACAATCCCCCATACATAATTCTTCTTCGAAGGAGACAACGGTAACCCCGACACAAAATCCATGGTGATCCTCTCTCATTTCCATTCCGGAATCTTCAAATGCTGTAACAAACCTGAAGGAACCTGATGTTCTGCCTTCACTCTCTGACAAAACATACAACAGCTCACATACTCGGCTACATCCTTCTTCAAACCAACCCAGAAGTAATCATTCCTTAAGTATCGGTACATCTTGGTACTACCCGGATGCATAGAAAAAGGACTCGAATGTGCTTCACTCAGAATCCGTCGTCTCAACTCAACATCTTCTGGTACAACCACTCTATCTCTAAAGCACAACAAGTTCTCACCACTGAAACTATACTCAGTCGGTCTTCCCTCGGCTATGTCCTGAACATGAGGAACTAAAGACACATCTTGCAACTGCTTCTCTCTAATCAACTGAATCAAAGAATGCTTCACTTGCAACTCGGTGATCAAACCACCATCGTCGGATACACTCAATCTAGCAAACATAGCTCTCAACTCCACGGTAACTTTTCTACTTAAAGCATCGGCTACTACATTTGCCTTACCCGGATGGTACTCAATGGTCAAATCATAGTCTTTTAACAACTCAAGCCATCTTCTCTGTCTCAAGTTCAACTCTTTCTGTGTCATCAAATACTTCAAGCTCTTATGATCGGTGTAAACTATACACTTCTCACCATACAAGTAGTGGCGCCAAATCTTCAATGCAAAAACAACCGCGGCTAACTCTATATCATGAGTAGGATAGTTCTTCTCATGAACCTTCAATTGTCTCGAAGCATAAGCAACAACTCTTCTTTCTTGCATCAAAACACAACCTAAACCTATATAGGAAGCATCACTATAAATCACAAATTCTTTACCTAAAACAGGTTTCACTAACACTGGAGCATTTGTCAAAGCTTCTTTCAATTTCTCAAAAGCCTTCTGTCTTGCATCTGACCATTCGAACTTAACTCTTTTTTGCAACAATTTAGTCAAAAGAGCAGCTACCCTAAAGAAACCATCAACAAATCTCCTATATTAACCGACTAATCCTAGGAAACTCCTAATCTCAGTCACAGACTTAGGTTGTTTCCACTCAACAATAGCCTCAATCTTCGATGGATCAACACGGATACCTTCGGCCGAAACAACATGGCTAAGAAATACTACCTCTCGAATCCAGAACTCACATTTACTAAGCTTCGCATACAACTGATTGCTCAACAATCTCTGTAACACAAATCTCAAGTGCTCATCATGCTCTTTTTCTGTCTTCGAGTACACAAGTATGTCATCAATGAAAACAACTACAAAACGGTCTAAATAGTCTCTAAAAATTCTGTTCATCATATCCATGAATGCTGCAGGTGCATTCGTGAGCCCAAATGGCATCACAAGAAACTCATAGTGACCATATCTAGTCCTAAAAGCTGTCTTCGGAACATCACACTCTTTCACTTTTAACTGATAGTACCCTGATCTCAAATCTATCTTTGAAAACACTGAAGCACCTCTCAACTGATCAAACAAATCATCTATACGAGGCAACGTATACTTGTTCTTCATAGTCAACTGATTCAACTGTCTGTAGTCGATACACATACGCATGCTGCCATCTTTCTTTTACACAAATAACACAAGAGCACCCCAAGGGGAACTACTAGGCCTAATAAAACCACGGTCTAATAATTCTTGCAACTGAATCTTCAATTCTTTCAACTCTTTAGGAGCCATACGATACGGAGCTATCGAAACTGGATTAGACCCTGAAACAGTCTCTATCACAAACTCAACATCTCTGTCAGGAGGCAAACCCGGCAACTCTTCTGGAAACACATCCGAAAAGTCACAAACTGTTCTAATATCTTTCGGTCTAGCCTCACTCATATTGGGATTCATAACATAAGCTAGGTAAGCCCCACATCCGGAATCCATCAACCTATGAGCCTCTAAAGCTGACACAACATTAGACAAGAACTTAATGTTCTCGCTTACTACTACTACCTCGTAGTCATCGGAAAGTTTCAAGGAAATCCTCTTCGTCTCAAAATCCACACTAGCTTGGTGCTCAACTAACCAGTCCATACCCAGAATAATACCAAAACCATAAAAAGGAAGTTCCATCATATCAACAGAGAACACATGACCATAAATCTTCAGTGGACACCTCCTATACATACGTCTAACCACCATTGTCTCACCAAAAGAACTAGTCACATGCATACCTACATCTAATATCTCAACAGGTATATCTAACTTCCATGCATGCTCACTCAAAATGTGGGAATGTGTAGAACCCGAATTAACCAAAGAAAGCAAGGACATAGACTGTAACTCGAAATTACCTGCTATGACATCAGTGTCGTTCCTGGCCTCTCTCTGAGCATAAACCCTCGCTGGTCCTCCTGCCTCTGGTTGCACTGCCACAACATGAGCAAGGTTCCTCTGAGCATCTACTCTAGGTGCATCAGCCCTGGGCTGGAAGTAGCCACGACCGCGCCCACGGCCTCTCTGAAAATCAGTCGCTCTCGCTGGAGCCTGAGCTAAGTTCAGTGCTTGTGCCGCCTGATGCGGGCACTCCTTCCTAAAGTGGTCCCTCGAACCACAGTTCCAACAAGCATGGAAGTTACCCCAACACTCATCAGTGTGTTGTCTCCTACATCGTGTACACTCGGGCAAGCGCCCTCCTCCTCGATGGCCCTGATGGCCCCTACCGTGGTGGCCACCGCCACGCCTATGGTCAAACTGTTGCCCGCCACCTCTATGCCTCTTGGCATCTCTACTGTCAAAGTGGTTATGCCTCTTACCAGAACTAGAACCACCAGATCGTTTGGTCGAACCCAAACTGTGCTCTAAATCCTTGGCCCTCGCGACCAATACATCAAAATCTGAGTAGTCAGAAGCTAGAGTGTACCTCTTGATCTCTTCATTCAACCCATAGCGGAAACGGTTACAACGTTCTACTTCCGTAGGAACAAACTCTAGAGCGTACTGACTCAAGCGAACAAAATGAATCTCATAATCAGTTACAGAAGCATCTCCCTGAGTAAGGGCCATAAACTCTCGCTTCTTCTCATCAAGATACCTCGGTCCCAAATATCTCTTCCTGAATGCAGACTCAAAGAAATCCCAACCTATCTCAGCCTCTGGAACTCCGGTAGTAATGGTGACCCACCAGGTGTAGGCATCACCCTGAAGCAACAAGATCACACAACCCAATCTGCAAGCACCCACGCAACCCATCTGAGCTAGGATGCGAACGGTCTTCTCTAACCACAGCTCGGATCTCTCATGAGTAGATCCCCTAAACTCCTCGGCCCCTAGGCTACGGAGCCTCTCCAACGGTAAACTGTTATCATCCCCTCTAGGCTGAGCTGCAGCCTGAGCTCCTGCAACTGCGATCTAGAATGCTCCCGCTATTGCTTGCACAAGCGGAGCCATATCGATTCCGGCCGGACCTTGGCCACCCTGAGGTCCCTCTCCTTCAGCTCCATCCTCGCCTCCAACTCCAGGCGGAGGAGGTGGTGGTGGTGGAGGTGGTGGAGGAGCTCCAACTACAGCAGCAGCAGGCCCTTCTATATGAGCCTTAACTCCAACCACCGGCTCAACAGGAGCCGCAACACGTGGTTCCTGACGAACCACCCTCGGCCTACCTCTCGGCCTAGACATTGCTCACAAACAATAACTACAACCACAAAAAAATACAAAAGATAGGGTTAGCAAGGCAAGGCTTCCAAGTGCTCAAGTACGTTCCCCCACTTTAAAAATTCTTTTTCGATGTAATAGTAGCAATGGGACTCTTAAACAACATGCTTTTAAACAAAACAACCAGCATATTTGTCACACAAGCAATCATGCTTACAAGGCAAGCAAACACCGTGCATAACAATACAAAACTTAAACTTACCTCACTTACCTGCCCAAGGTCTCGGTAACCTTAGGCTCTGATACCAACAAGTGTAACCCCCTCGTCCCGGTCCGGACGCTTGACCGATCCGAATGGGCTACACGGGGATAACCGAGATGAAACCCGTTAAGGCTCCATTTCGGTTACCGACCCTAGAGAAATTTTTTTCATTTTTATCTTATCTAAATGCATCAATTAGACCTAAGCGGAAGCCCAACAGCAAACCGAGCCTAATCCCACACTTGAAACCCCTTAGAGATGTCAAAAAGTCCAAAAATAGGCACGTGTTTCGAAACAGTCAAAGCCCGTTTCGAAACACCAGCTTCAAAATGAAAAGTCAGACACCCGTTTCGAAACGCATCCACCCCGTTTCGAAACAGGGTCTCGATTTGCTTTGCCGTTTCGATACCAGTTTCGAAACAAGCAATTCTAGTGGCAAAAGTGTTTCGAAACTTGTTTCGAAACAGGGGCTTACAGTGGCCAAAATGTATCGAAACGAGTTCTAATACAGGGGCCCTGGAACCAAGCCTGTTTCGAAACAGGACAACCCGTTTTGAAACACTTGCTGCCTGGAACTTCCAAAAGTCAGTTTTAAACATCTCCTAGTGGTTCCAAACGTCCGAAACAACTAAACAAAGCATACAATTCATACAATTACATTCTAGAGGCATGCATCCTATAGCAACAAGCTCAACATACACGAGGATACAAGGGGAACATCCATTCAAAGATCATGCATCTCAAAGACTTAAACATTCAAGGTTCATGCTTACACATAGTCAAACACTTAGACAAAATTAAGGTAAGCAAAATACCAACATGGTTTACAAGCAAGGCATACATCCCAAAAGCCAATTTAACAATCACATAAAAGGAGTCTAACATGCTCTTAAGCAACCACATCATACTTCAAAAGCATCATAGCACAAATACATGTCCCATTGCTTGACCATTACATCATAACTAAAAACCATACTTGATAGCTAGCACCACAAAGCACACACACTTGGAGGCCTCTTCTTGCACCTAGCAACCCACGAGCTACTGATCTGCATTGTCGAACAAAGACAGCGTAAGCAATAAAGCTTAGTGAGGGCAAGCTCTTTAAAAACAAACCTCGACAATGCAGGGTCCAAGCACGATCTCAACCAAGGTAAATGCATGATCATACCTTCGATCCTCAAGAGTCAAAATGTCAATGATGCATGAACAAATATTCAATGATATGTCATGCTCAACAAGCTCATTTCCACAACATATGCAAGCACATATAATCATCCAAAAGGAAGCACATTTCCACATCATATTGATACACATATCAATTTATATTGGCACCTAGCTATGACTCGAATACGCGGATAAACACGTTGGAACTCACATCCAACAACCACTTTACCTCACGGTGGGATTACACTCATCACCGGTCTCGCGGAGGGGATTCCACTCATCCTCACACCCCGTCGATGGGATTCCACTCATCATCGACTAATATATATAACAATTTCCGGGCGAACCCGTACTCCTCCTTGGTGGCTCAATGCCACCAATGCCACGCACGAATTTGACTCATGTGTGCACACTAACATTCTAATGATCGATCATTTGTACTCAAGCATACTAGTGTCAACATTTAACTCATTCTACATTATCAAATACAACCAATCCTTGCTTAGCACGTACTCACCATGATCACAATCATGAACAATCCACATGCATATCACAATCATGCCTCATCACACATGTATAACACATTATACATAAATCATCATATCATAAACATCACGAGGCATAAACATCAAGTAAGAGTTCAACCAATGTCTCTAGTTTAAGCTTAGGATTAGGCTACCACCCTAATCCTAACTCTAGGTGGGTCTACCAAGCCCGACCTAGTCCACGTGCTCGAACCAAACACTTAGAAAACACTTAGAAAACATTAACCACTCACATATACTTCCAAGCTCAATTACCAAGCAAGCAACCACCTTCACGCTTCCGGATTCACTCCTGATGCTTCACCAACACAAGTTCTTGCCTCTAAACAACCTTAACATAAACCAAACAACTTCCAATCAGCCCAAGCATCAAAGTAACTAACCCGGAACACAATTCAAACATCAAACTCAACATTTCAAGCCATGAACAAACCCCAAATTTGCCAAACTCGTGCAGCCCACAAACCTTGTTCAAAACTCATGTTTCCAACACATTTTATACCCACAAATGATCCCAAAGCAACCCCTAACCATAGTACTAACATTAGCCCACCAATTCCAACCTAAAACAACCCCCAAAACTCACCCAAAACCCCTTTTAAACCCAATTTCGGGAATGTGTTCAAAACCATGTAAAATTCATATATGTTGCATCATTTGACTCATAGACTTCATAACTAACAACATTAAATCGAAATTTTAAGTTAAACATAATAAAGTTATCATTTTTAATCAAAATCTCTAAAAACTCAATTTCTAAAACATTGAGGAAAATGAAAACCATTTGTACTTTTGAAGAGAGGGAGTTGAGGACAAGTCAAAAATGATATTACCTTTCAAAAACGAGTTGAAATGAAGAAGCAATGTGATGGAATAGTGGAGGGGATGAGAGAGCTCTTCTTCACGTTGGTTTTTGATTTTTAGAAGAAGATGAATAGTGAAATCATGAGAAAATGGGTTTTAACTTGAAACTTGTATTATTTACAAGTTTGCCATTAATGAATGGCTATTTACCACTTTCTTTAAAATCTCTCCAAATTGTATTTCATTTCAATTTAGTCCAACATCAAAAGTTTGTTTTTGAAACCCGAGGCCCAAAAGATTATTTTAATTATAGAACCGAACCCAAAATAATATTAAAATATTACTTTCACCTGACCCCTAAACCCGGGTGTTACAAAAATGTTCGAAGAAATTATCAAATCTACAAGTACAAAACGAATGAACTCTATAATCGTAAAATTCATCTTAAGAAAATTCTCAGTTGGAAAAAGCGCAAGAAGTGGAAAAGTATTTGTCGTAGTGCCTGTAGTCTGAACCAGGTCGTCGAGCTAAACGACGTTAAATAAAGCACTGAATGGGAGGCAACCCATTTTATTTTTCATCTGATAAGTTATTATTATTATTATTCGTTTTATTTTATTTTTTATTTTTTGTTTTATTTTATTTTATTTTTCAGGAACCCATTTTTTTAATCAAGCGTTAAACTGCGGTATTGGTCGAATTAAAGCATCACGACACGTTTTTTTGTTACACACAGTGACATGTAAAAAGAAAGACGATGACACGATGCACAATTCCTTGTTCTCATCTCCTTCACGTTCGACAGCCACCAGCCGATATACTTGAACTCGCTGCACCATTCCTTGTTCTCATCTCCTTCACGTTCGACAGCCACCAGCCGCCGCCACCATGGTCCGGACCAGAGAGCAAGCTCGCCGTCTCCCCAACCGGCCGGAGCCCCTAGTCTTAGGAGGGCGTTGCTGCATGCTCCCGCCAGACTTCATGGTCGTAACTAGTTCAGGGAGTTTCCTCATTCCCTCTCTTTCATTTTTATTTGCATAATGGGGCATCATGCTTAAAGTGAGGGTAAGTGGGTATTCATGTCAAATTCTCATAATTGATTGTTAGATTGCTTGTTCTCTTGTTCTTGATTTTATTTAAATTTAAGTTACTTTTTTATTTCCTTTGTTTCACCTAGCCCATTTGTTTCCGTATGACTTTGGTATTTTTCTTGTTAGAAATTTTAGGTTGCATAATAGATTATGGCATGCTTGGAATTTTTCTTATAACCCTTGTCATGACATTCCTTACTTCGTTAATTGACATGATGCTTACCTATGTACACAAGATAATTCATGAGAGTTTTTTGAGCCTAATGAGCACGCATACTTATTTTTGCTCTTTGTTTCTTTGAGTGTGCCTAGCTAATTAGTTACATTCTAGAACTTGTGGTTTAAATACTTTTCGAGATTACATTTTTTGAGTATGATGCTTAAATGTGATCGAGACACTAGGATATAACCCCATTCTCTTCCCAAAAAATAGCCTACCCTTTGTATATTTATCCCTTAGATAGCCAATTTTGAGCCTTGACCTTTTCCTTGCTTCACCGTATTTTTAGCCTAAACCATTTCTTTTATTTTCACTATTTTTGTCACCCCTTTTCAAGACAAAATTGTCTCAAAAAAAGAAAAAAACAGATTTGAATCAACACTGCAGAAAAAAGAGCAGTTTAGAACAGTGCAGAAAATACATTGCAGAAAAAAATTAAGTGCAGAAAATGGTTCGAATATGCAGCTGTAGAAAATACACTACATAATTTATTCGAATCTGCACAGCAAAAAAATAGTTTCGAATAAGAATTTTGGGATGATTTTTATCTTGAATTTTAACCCATATTTTTCGGTCTTTATCCTACCCGAACCTTACCCCCATTACAACCCTTTTAAGAAAAATATAGTGCATAATTTATTCGAATTTGCACATAAAAAAACAGATTTGAATAAGAATTTTGGGATGATTTTTGTCTTAATTTTTAACCCCTATTTTCGGCCTTTATTCTACCCGAACCCTACCCCCGTTACAACCCTTTTAAGACCTCTTGATTTTTGCATCACATTCATACTTAGTAGTGGAGATTAGATTTAACCACAAGCCTATGGTAATGCTCTAATTAGTTTTGGCTTGAGTGATTTTCTCTACCCTTAAACACTTTGAGTGACATGAGCGATTCTTTGTGAGGGGTACTTGGTTTGCACCATTGTTGTTAACATGGTATTGGAATGTCGTTTTTGATAAAATTATTTCTAAGTCATTCCATTTCTCTTTTGCTTCTTTTATTTTCTTTCATGTTCAGATATTTAGTCATACCGGAAACTTTGAGACTTCGTGAAATTAAGGATGACAACTTGAGCTTAGATTTGTTTAATTTTTTGATACTTGAGGACAAACACCGGATAAGTTAGGGAAATTTGATGAGTAGCTAGTTTAGTCGTCGTTTTATTCCTAATTGTGCTTAAATTGATAATTTGTGGATCTTAATTGTGGGATATTTCGTGTTTTCTCATGAAAGACTTGGATGATGCAGAACAAACAGGAAAAGGCTGGGAATTGCAGAAAATCCGGATTCGTGGCTGGGATGTTGGGCATGAATGCTGACTGGACGCCACGTCAGTACTTTCTAAAAGCCGACGTCAGCATCGTGATAACTTATCAGCCGCATATCAACTTGCTTATCAGTGGGATTTAAATTTTAAACTTTGTCATTATCTTATGTAATTAATTTGAATTATTTTAGAATTTATCTTTATCACTTTAGAGTGATTGTTAGAGTTTTAGACTACTATAAATACCTCACTTTGGGGTGAAACTCACCATGAAATTCACTCTTGTTCTTTATTTATCTTGAGCTTAAATATATCTATTTTCTTTTACCTTATTTGGTTTTTATTTTTCTTTTCCTTTGTTAAAACTAAGTATGATTTTTTACCATGCTTAGCTAAATTTTCCTTAGCCAAAAGCAACGCCAAACCCGACTTACCTCGTGAGATTAGAAGAGTTTTTCATTCCTTCAACATTTCTTTTTTCGATTCTCTGTAAAATTGGTTAGGCAATCGGCCTAACCTTTAGGCATCTCAATTATTTTATTTTGAAGGCGTCGTCAGATTAGAAGTGGTTTAGATCCACCGTTGGGGACGAGAATAGGCTTGTAGCAAATTCAACTCCCTAAGAACAAACTTAGTGGTCGTCTACTAAGGGGAATCAAAATCGGAAACGATTCTCGTCGAGACAACTATCCGAGCACAGACTTCTCCAGCACTAATGTAGACTTGTGTTAGCATCGATGACCGTAGCTAATCAACTTAACACTTAATTTCAAGGATTGCCTTGGGAGTTGAGTTTACCGTAGAGAAGCAAGTTACAAGGGTTGGGCCTTGTAGACTGTAATCAACAAGAAAGTTGAAGCAAAATCAATTTCCGTGATCGAGAAGAGTTGTGGCAAAGCGAAGCTTGAGGTTAATTCATTCCATAATTTATATCAATATTTCTTTTCGCTTTTATTATACTTTCATTACTCGAATTAGTTTATTAAACCCTCATTTTTATTATTTGCAGGTTTCTTGGTCTAAGTCAAAACGAATAGGTGTTGGAACTCCCTAGCCCCTGTGGATCGACCCTTACTCTCCCTAGTCCTTGTTGGAACTCCCTAGTCCATGTGGATCAACTTACACAATGTAAAACTTTTTAAATTTTACACGTTTTCTGGATCGTTAGATGGGGGAATGAATGGCTCAGATTAACTCCTTACTCTTTTTTTCCAAGTGATAATCTTCACATATTTACTGTTAATCGCACCCATTCGTTTCACTCATCCAACGGTTTAGAAAACGTGTAAAACTTAAAGAGTTTTACACTGTGTAAACAAATCATACTCTCTCTATGTATATATTCCATTATTCCTTAATTCTATACAATTGTCCCCGGCGGCATGGCACTGCAGCGATAGGCTATTTTATTCCTTTGTCTGTTTTTTTTTTCTTCCGTTAAGTTTTTTTAAAATAAGTATTTAGTTTTAATTTTAAGAATCAATTTAGTGTTTGAAGTTTATCTTTTTCCAATTAGATATCTAAACATGATTTTTTATCTAATCCGGTACTTAAAGTTTTTTTGGGTTCAAGTAGGAACTCGAACTTGACTTCTTAATTTATATTAATGCCGAAACTTAATTTTTCGTCCAAATTAGTACTTAGAATTAATGACTTACTTGAATTAATTCAAACTATGAAAATTTCAAGTTTCAATTCGAACAAAAGAGTCAAATACAAATACCCAATTGGGTAAAAAAGTTTAGGTACGGAATTCAGCATTACGATCAAATTTTAGTATCTAGTTGGACGGAAAAAAAAAACTCAAATACCAAATTGAAATTTCAAATCAAATTCAAACATAAAAACAAAAAATTATTTTTCTTCTTTATTTTCTGTCTTTCTCCTATTTTTATAGAAAATAAAAAAAGTCAAGACAGATAAATTGTTTGATCCGGCTAGATATATAAATTATGGCAGTAACGGTGTTGGTGACAGAGTGGACTGAATAGAAATTAGGTTTATAGTTTAAAAATTTTGGGCAAAAATATATTTTTTAAAGTATAGGTTTAGAATTTAAAATTTATAATTAATGCTTAAAATTTAATTTTTAGTATTTAGTGTTGGAGTAAAAAAAACACCAAAAAAGGTATAGGTTTTTTATGCGAGTCGACTCGGGTTTCATTAGGAAGAGGGAAAAGATATCATTAAATATTGACCACCCAGTTGTTAGGAATCTCTTAATTGCAAAGATTGATGTAGACTTTCTATACGAAGCATTTTATGGTGAATGAAATCAATTCAAAAAAGGTTACAAAAAATTATACACGGCTTTATTTAAACGATTTTCTTTTAATCCTTGATTAATATATTAATTTATCTAAAATTCATTAATTTTTTAATTAAATAGAGATGCATTACATTCTCATGTCGAAATTTAAATTCATACAAGATAGGACAATATAAACATCCTTAGCCACTAGGTCAATTAGTGAATCTCACTTTATGTGAGTTCGAATATCGATATTTACCTTGACAATTTAATATCTATCTACTTAATAAAAATATTAATTTCTTAATATTTAATTGTAAAATAAGTATTCATATCTTCTCTTTTACCCTAATAACCGCCCAACATCCTCTTTTACCCTAATAGCCGCCCAACATCCTCTCCTTTAATTTATAGCAGCCTCTTCCTCTTTTGTTTCTTAGCCGGTGATCGGCTACCAGTTTTAATACTGGTTGTCGATCACCGGATTCATTGTTTTCATATTTTTTTATTTTTTATATATTTTTAATAAAAATATATGTCCTTGTGACACGTGTTTTTCTGTCCTTGTGACGCGTTTTTTTTTGTTATTTTTGGGGTTTGTTTCATATGTCGTTTTTGGCATGATTTCAGCATACCTTAGCGTTCGTTTGGTGCTAGTTTCTGATTTTGATTATGTCGGTGTTCATAGAAAGATAGATCCCCTCTCGGTTGATGGTTGTTTGCCGATGTAATCAGACCTGGGTAGCGGAACAATCTGCCTGATAGTTTGATTCGCTCACCACTCCTTTTTCACATTGTAAAACGTCTCGTTTGGATAGAAGCAAGGAGATTCAGGAAGACTTCTGGATTTTGTCGGTATGCTAATATCTATAAAAATATTTATTTTCTTTGCACCTTTGAGTTGTTTGAGATTTTGGTGTACTAGATCTCATTATTCTCCATTTTGGATGCTTTGTATTTGAAATATTTTTTATAGTTATTAATAAAATCCAGTTGTCATTGTCAAAAAAATTGTAAAATAAGTATTCAAAGTGTGATTTTTTAAAATAATTACTTAAAATTATATTGATAAAAAAGATATTTATCGTTTTATTTCGATATTATTTTAAGATTTTTTTCGTGACTAAGCACTAAATTTTTGTATTCAATTAAAACGTGACGAGTAACATATTTATATTTTTTTTAAGAAAAATTCTCTGAAAATGCAGAAATTTAAAGGTAAAATTAAAATTAAAAAAAATATTTTTCTCCTACCCTCATGCTAACCTGTCCCCTCTTTCACTTTCAACAAATCCAAAGGGCAAATAAAAATAAAGCAAATCGATTCATATTATTTTCACTAACCAAGAATCAAATCCCCTTTTAACATTTATTGTAGACACAAACGCATAATTTTATGTTGGAGGTGATGAATTTATAAAATTTTAGAGGACGAAAATAAATTTTCAGTAAAAAATACATAAAAAATTTATAAAAAATTTAAATCAAATAAAAGTTTTAAATTTTTAAGGAGCGGTCGTCCCCTCTTGCCACCTCTAAATGCATATTTGGTTTATTTTTGCTTGGTTTCCCATTAATCCACCGCAACAGTCGTAGCCTTAGCTTTGAAGCTTACAAATGCAATCATTATTTTTAAGTTTTAGCGATGTACATAGACGGAGTTAATATCAAATATTAAGAAAAATAAAAAATTTATTAAATTTATAAATATAAAAATCAAAAGAGATAACAATCTTATCTAATTAATATTTAAACTAAACCCCCCCAAAACATTATTATACCAAAAATAATTTAGCATATAAAAAAATTGTGGGCGGAAGCGACGATGGGGTCAATGGTAAGCAAAGACCAAAGAAGGGATGAGAATGACAGTGAGATTTACATGGAGAAGAAAAATAAAATCGTAAAAAATAAAAACTTAAAGACAAGTTAAAGTTTATGTTATATGTCAGGTATTTATTGGACATCTGGTTTATTTAACGGATACTAATGGTTCAATCTTAAAATGTTGACGAATAGAAATATTTACTTTGAAAAAAATTTCTAGATGCCTAAAATAAAAATGTATGATTTTTATTTAAACACTTATTTTTTTGAATTGTTTAGTGTAAATACAAGATAATTTTTTGTTTATTAATTCTAGTCTTTAGTAAATATTGACGCGCGCATACACACCATGTAGATAAACTGTTCGAATTCATGTTACCTAAAAATAACAACATTTTCTTCTAATGGGAACAATCATATTCACTAATTTTGTTGTTTGATAAACAAAAAAAAACTAATTTTGTTGTTTGATAAATAAAGGATTATAACATCTGATTTGGTGAATCCTTTAAAATTAAAAAAGTTGTTAGGGGTAGTTTTTGAGTTTAGAGGATTAGATATAAGAGATATATTAAAAACGATAATTCAAATAATTATCTTCACTTCAAATAAATAAGATTAATATATATGTTTAAATATCATTAAATTCAATAATTGATACAATTATATTAAAACTATAATTTCATAAGTAAGAAATTAATATATACACCTTTTAAATGTTTAGTAATGTTATATTAAAAATTAATTGTTTTTATAATATAATAGATACTAAATATTGATAATTATACGTTATTTCGCCTTTTCAAATAAGCAAACAACGATAAGCTATCAATTAATTTCATTAAACATTTTTTTTGACAAATCTTAATTTTAATCTTACTTAGAGGTGAGAGGAAAGAGAGTCTAGGGGAAGGAATATGATGCTCCTAGTGGATCTAGAACACATGACTTAAGGGAATATGTGAGAACAACGATGATCAGCTTAGCCAACCTACCAAATACGCTTGCTCAATTTTATCAAACACTTATATAGATTAAAAGTCATTAAATTTTTAATTACATGTTTGATCCTTCAGATTTTTAATATTAAATTAAGTTATTAAAGTTTTAATGGTGTATTACGATTTGTTGTGTTAGTGATGTGCAATTGTGTCCGTTGCCTGCTCTAAAACTTTCCTTAAATTTAGGATATGATATCAACTAAAAATTTTATTTCAACATAATTTTTTTGTTTTCGTTTTACGACTACAATTAACTTCAAGCCATATATAAAGCGAAATTCAAGTGGATAAGTCTACCACGTGCGAAGAACACCGATGAACACCACTAATGCTAAACACTACTGAACACCATTAAATTAATTAATAAAGATTTAAAATTTTAAGGATCCATCAAATAATTAATAATTACTTTAAAAAATTTAATTAAATTATTATATATATATATATTAAAATTTTATTTTTTAATAAGAGTAAATTATATATTTAGTAACTCACATATTTTCGTATTTCTATTGAGCCTTCATTATTTAAATATTATTTTAATTTGACCCTATTCTTTATAAAAATAAGGGAAAACTACCCCACTGACCACCAAACAAATTGGGATACATATTTGGACCACCGAACTATAGAAATCGTAAATCAGACCAGCGAACTTATAAAATCAACCTATTTTGACCACCGCCGTTAAAAACCTAACGGTGGAGTGACGGAACTGCCACGTGGCAATTGATGGAAAAATTTAAAAATTACACATTTGGTCCCTATTATTTACACATTCTTTCAATTTAGTCCTAATTTTAAATTAATAAAATAATAAATTATTTAATTAAATGGTGACACGTGTCAACACCTTATTGGAGGA
Organism: Hibiscus trionum; assembly: GCA_030270665.1. Lineage (NCBI taxonomy): Eukaryota > Viridiplantae > Streptophyta > Magnoliopsida > Malvales > Malvaceae > Hibiscus > Hibiscus trionum. The sequence continues at coordinate 11,567,349 of BSYR01000056.1, forward strand.
TTTTAATTATTTATATTTAATTTTATTAATTTATTTCTCCCTCCAATCAGGTGGTGACACGTGTCACCACCAATTTAGAGGAGAAAATTAATTTTTTCCTCACTTGCACAAAGCAAGATTTGAACCCAGGACAATAAAGGGTAAAGCCAATGGCTTTGCCACTGCACCAAGCACAATTTTGTGTCATAATTCTCTCGATATAATATATATCTCTTATTAGTTTCTACATTTATAAGCCAAAAGCTCAAACCCTAAACACTAATTTCACATATATAAATCTTAAACCCTAAACTCTAACCCTAAATATTTCAAATTAATTTCACGCTAAACATTTCAAATTAAACCCCAAACCCTAAAAAATTCAAATTAATTCCACAATAAATATTTTAAATTAAACCTTAAACCTCAAACCATAAAAATTTCAAATTAATTTCACGCTAAATATTTCAAATTAAGCCTTAAACCCTAAACCCTAAATATTTCAAATTAATTTCACGATAAATATTTCAAATTAAACCACAAACCCCAAACCATAACCTTAAACCCTAAAAATTTCAAATTAATTACATGCTAAATATTTAGGGTTTAATTTGAAATATTTAACGTGAAATTAATTTGAAATATTTAGAGTTTAAGGTTTAAATTAAAACAGTTAGTGTGTAATTAATTTGATTTTTAGGGTTTGAGGTTTAATTTGAAATATTTCGCGTGAAATTAATTTGAAATATTTAGGGTTTAGGGTTTAAATTAAAATAGTTAGCGTGTAATTAATTTGAAATTTCTAGGGTTTAAGGTTTAATTTGAAGTATTTAGCGTGAAATTAATTTCAAACATTTAAGGTTTAGGGTTTAATGCTTAATTTGAAATATTTAGAGTGAAATTAATTTGAAATTTTTAGGGTTTGAGGTTTATGGTTTAATTTGAAATATTGGGGTTAGAGTTTAGGGTTTATGATTTATATATGTGAAATTAGTGTTTAGGGTTTGAGCTTTTGGCTTATAAATGTAGAAACTAATACGAGATATATATTATATCTGGAGAATTATAGCATAAAGTTGTGCTTGGTGTAGTGGCAACGCCATTGACTTTTCCCTTAAGAGTCCCAGGTTCAATTCCTGCTTAGCGCAGGTGAGGAAAATTTTATTTTTCTCCAATAAGGTGTTGACATGTGTCACCACTTAATTAAATAATTTGTTATTTTATTAATTTAAAATTAGGACTAAATTGAAAGAATGTGTAAATAACATGGACCAAATGTGTAATTTTTAAATTTTTCCATCAATTGCCACGTGGCAGTTCCGTCACTCCACCGTTAGGTTTTTAACGGCGGTGGTTAAAATATGTTGATTTTATAAGTTCAGTGGTCTGATTGATGATTTCTATAATTCGGTGGTCCAAATAAGTATCCCCAATTTATTTAGTGGTCAGTGGGGTAGTTTTTTTCTAAAAATAATTTAACCATTAATCCTCAATCTAAAACCCTAAATTATTAAACCATAAACCCTAAAAACTCTTAAATGAAACTCGTTGCGTTGTACTCACCGCTATACTCTCATAATTCATAAGGCCCCACTTCAAAGAATTGAAACAAACTTTGATACTGCTCTCGGCCACTACAATCCCGTTGGAAATCCGAAGGTTTAGAGTCAGTCAAAAGCACACATGTACGTCCCGGATTCAACATGGAGAATGTTCATATCTTTTGTAGGGATGTAAAAACAGGTAATCGGATGGGTTTTAGGTCGGGTACTGTCAGGTCGGGTAAAATCGGGTACATGTCATTTCAGGTCATTTTTCTGTTTTGACTCGACTCGGGTCGGGTGCGGGTCCATTTCAGGTGCGGGTCCATTTCAGGTCGGGTCCATTTCAGGTCGGGTTCATTTTAGGTCGGGTCAAAACGGGTCGGGTCCGAAGCAGATAATTGACAGGTTAATTCGGGTTCGGATACACTTCAGGTCGGGTCCATTTCAGGTCGGGTCCGTTTCAAGTCGGGTCCATTTCAGGTCGGGTCCATTTCAGGTCGGGTTCATTTCAGGTCGGTTGCATTTCAGGTCGGTTGCATTTCAGGTCGGGTAATTTTAGGTCGGATAGTTTCAGGTCGGGTAATTCAGGTCGGAGTATTTTCAGGATTGAAATTTGTATTGAGTTTGAGTTCGATACAACCGTATAAGTAGTCGATAGACTTTAGGTTGGTCTTCGTCAATCATCATTGATTTGGAGTTAATTATTTAAAGTCATATCAAATTAAAATTATAAAATATTGAATTAATTAAAAAATAATGAAAAGTGGTCAATTTGATCTGAAAAGGGGTCAATTTGGATTAAAAATAAAGTTTCACTGATTATAATGAACAAAAATATCAAATTAAAATTATAAAATATTAGATAAAATTATAAAACATTAGACAAATTTAAAAGAAAACAATGAAAAGGGGTAAATTTGGAATAAAAATAAAATTTTGGGGACTATAATGAACAAAAATATCAAATTAAAAGTATAAAAATTAGAGTAATTAAAAAACAATATGTAGATGTCAATTTAGAATAAAAATAAAGTTTTAGGGTCTAGAATGAACAAAATTTCAAATTAAAATTATAAAACATGATGAATTAATATATATATAGGGGTCAATATGAAATTAAAATAAATTTAAGGGGCTAGAATGAAGAAAATATCAAATTAAAATAATAAAACATTGGACAAATTAAAAAAAATAAATGTGGGTCAATTTGGAATAAAAATAAAGTTTTAGGGTCTAGAAGATGAAAATATCAAATTAAAATTATAAAACATTGGACGAATTAAAAAAACAATGAATATGAGTCAATTTGGAATTGAAATAAAGTTAAAGGGACTAGAATGAACAAAGTACAAATTAAAATTATAAAACATCAGACGAAATAAAAAAAAAACAATAAATAAGGGTCAGTTTGGAATTAAACTAAAGTTTAGGGGACTAGAATGAACAAAATATCAAATTAAAATTATAAAACATCGGACTAATTAAAATAAAGTTAAGAGACTAAAATGAACAAAAATATCAAATTAAAATTATAAAACATTAGACTAATTAAAAAAATAAAAAGTGGTCAACTTGGAATACAAATACAGTTTAGGGACTAAAATGAACAAAATGTCAAAGTAAAATAATATATTATTGGACTAATTAAAAAACAATTAGTATATAGGGGTCAATTTGGAATAGAAATGAAGTTTTAAGGGCTATAATGAACAAAAATATCAAATTAAAATTATAAAATATTGGACGATTCAGGGTTTAGAGTTTAAAGGGTTTAGGTTTTACGAAAAATTTATTAATGGTTTAGGGTTCATACATTGATAGATAGATACATACTTGCATACATTAGGGTTTAGGGTTTGTGATGTATGGTTTAGGGAAATTCATCAAGGGTTCAAGGTTCATATATAAATAAGTACATACATACATACTTACACACATTAGGTTTAGTGTTTAGGGTTTATGATTTTTAGTGTTTAAGGTTTGGGGATAAGAGAAAATCCATTAAGGGTTTAGGGTTCATACATTGATAGGTACATACATACATACATACATTTTAGTCTCAATATTACGCACTAGAATGAACAAAAATATCATCAAATGATTTATATCTAAAATATTGGAGTAAATTACAAAAATAAAAAATTAATGAGGGTAACTTTCTGTGGAAAATAAAATTTTAGGGAATAAAATGAATAAAAATATCACCATATTAAAAATGAATAAAATTTATATCTACATATATATATACACACATATACATATAAATACACATATACATATATTATGATATATACATATATATGTATTGTTATAATTAATTAAATATATATATACTGAAACACACACATGTATACATACATACTAAAACACGTATATATGCATGTATTTAAGTTTTAGTATATATATATATGTATGTATGTAAGTTTTAGTATATATATATTGTTATAATTATACATACACACACACACACACACACACACACACATATATATATATATATATATATATATATGGGATAGGATCAAGTTACATGATGTAAAACTCATTGAGTTTTACACTAATTCATAACCATTGGATTAGTGAAATGGATGGATGAGATTAACAATGAAAAATGTGAAGATTATCACTTGGGAAAAAAGATAAGGAAATAATCTGAGCCATTAATTATCATCATCCAACGGTCCAAAAATTGTGTAAAAATAATTGAGTTTTACACAGTGTAAGTTGATCCTAACCCTATATATATATATATATATATATATATATATATATTAGAACATACATACTTGTATGTATATATGTATACCCCTAAACAATACCCATAAACCTTAACCCTTAAATCTTATAATCACTAATAATTAGAGTACAAGCCTAGTCCCCTAATCCTTAAACTAATCTCATAACCCCAAATAATTAAGTTGACACATTTACCCCTAAACCCCAAACATGAATATCTAAATCTTATAGACACTATTCACTAATAATTAGAATGCAAGCCTAATTACATAATCCCTAAACTAATCTCATAGCCCCAAACAATCAACTTGACACATTTATCCCTAAACCCTAAACATAAACCCATAAATCTAACAAACAAAATAAATTGAAACATAAAAAGGACACATCTAAAACTAAATTATTAATTAGAGCCAAAATCGAAATGAATAAAATTATTAAATTTAATTACTTACCAAATCTTTATACGAGGACCAAATCAAATTTAAAGCAAACCAAAAAGTTTAATAGTTAATTAATTTATGAAGCACGGCCTAATTAAATGAAATTTAAAGAAACTAAACCAAAAATTAGGACTAAAAAATAAACTAAAACCTAAAAAACCTAAACCCTAACCATCTAATTAAGGAAGGACCTAAAGAATAATTAACCCCTAAATAAAAAAAAATTACACCTCCACTACCAATGTTGTTTGATATGGCGGCAACCCCCATTTTGTTTGATTTTGATTGGCGGCAACCCCCCATTTTGTTTAATTGGCGGCAAAATCTCCCCCCCCCCCAGTTTTGTTTGATTGGCGGTAAAATCTCCCCCTCCCTCGTAATTCCCTATCAATCAAAACTTTCAACTTATTAATTCAAAAAAAAAACTTCCCCTAAACTAAAAAAATATTTTTTTTATTGTTTGAATAATTATAATTAAATTTTTTAATAAAATATTTTTTAAATTTACTCATCACAATTAATAAATTGATTTAAATTTTAAATAATTTATTTTAAATTCATCCATCACAACTTATTAATTTGATAAAACTTTTAAATTTTGAATATTTTTAATAAAATAAATTTAAGTATGTTAATTCTTATTAAACTTCACAAATAATTTATATTGAACGAGTTAGTATTAAATTAATTTAATAAATTAATACTTTACATTTATCATCACTTTAAATTTATCAAATCGTAGACTTCTTCAACTATATATTAGGTAAATATCAAGTCAGATCAATATCAGTTCAGGTTAAAAAAAGGTCGGGTTCAAAGCAGGTCGGGTCAATTAACAGGTCGGGTCCAAAACAGGTCGGGTTCAAAACAGGTCGGGTCCAAAACAGGTCGGGTTCAAAACAGGTCGGGTAATATCGGATCTTGGGTCAATTCAGTCGGGTAAAATCGGTTATCTGCCAGGTCGGCTTCGGCTTCGGGTTCGTTTCAGTCGGGCGCAGGTCGGGTTTCAGGTCCACAGTAACAGGTCCAATTCGGGTTCGGGTCGTTTTCAGTCGGACGTAGGTCGGGTTCGGTCACTACAGTAACAGGTCGAATTCAGGTTCGGGTCAACAACAGTCGGTTACAGATCAGGTTCGGGTCACTAAATTTTCAGGTCAAATCAGGTTCTAACTCGAGCAGGTTTCAGGTCGGGCTTTTTACATCCCTAATCTTTTGCACTTCATTAAAAGTAGCAGTAGAACCAGAAATTGCTCCTTTTTAAATGTCGTTGGGATTAGGAAATCTTTCCATGCAATGCCAAAAAAAAGCTCCTTATTTATATAGACCAGACTCCGAGATTTTCTCTCATAAATTAACAACTACTATACTAATTTTGCCTAGGTTTCCCTCCCTGCTAAGAGAACCGTGGGTCATTGAGGATGGTTGCTACCAACAGAACCGTGGTTTTCGTTTTGATGATAGCTTTCTTCGGAGTCTCTCTCGGCGCGGTTCACAAGGTGGGTGACTCCACTGGCTGGACTAGTCTCGGAAATATTGACTACCTCAAGTGGGCTTCCGCCAAAACTTTTTATGTCGGCGACTCTCTTTGTACGTATCTTTTTTACTCTATCTTCTGCTAGTAAAAACATCTTTTGGTGAACTGATGTTTGATTTGACCATGCAGTTTTCGAGTACAACCCACAATTCCACAACGTGATGCAAGTGACCCACAACGATTACCAGTCATGCAATGGAACGTCGGTCGTCGCCTCTTACACCACCGGCTGTTAGAAATAGGACCTAATATAATCAAAATTCAGTTTCATTTAATGTAAAGGAAAACAAGTTCAAACAAACATTTAAACACTTGAGACTAGTAAACAACAACTGTTGAAAAATATTGGCAGTTTGACACTAAGATAGACATATTTTACCTTTTCCTTCATCCCCTTTAACTCACTTCTTCTTTGCTGCTTCACCGGCCTTCGTCTAATATTAATCAAGTAAAATAATCGAAAATTCAGTTTTATTGGATGTTTCGAAAGTGAAATGGGTTCAAGTAACGATAAGAAAGAAACAATTTATATTACATTCTTTACTCCACAGATCTTCTTAGCCATGTTCTTCCTTTCCTTCATTTGCTTCCTTGATTTCTCCACCTTGATATCCAAATCATTCTGAAATAACAGTAGAAATAATTAACATCTAGTATCTTACATGATGCCCTTAAAAGAGAAGGATTCAAATGCAATTCGTAACTAACAACGAGAAGACAAAAATAATGCAGTGGTGAACTGAGTAAAAATATGCTAGAAAACACAAAAGGATAAATAAAATTACTTTTGAGAGTTACTAAAATATATTTCCGACATCAAACACTATAACTTGGCAGAAAACTGAATCGCTGGTCCAATGCCTTGAATAACTGTTACTTAACTCAAGTGTGGTATCAAATAAAAGAGCATTCGAATATTTTCAATACATTTTGAAGGTCCTTAGAAAGCCATGTCTTAATATGTGTCAGATATAGACAACAATCAAAGGAAGTAGAGAAAAATGAAAAGTCAGCAGTAAAACTGCATACTACATTACAGGGATTAGGACTTTTATAGAAGTCCAGTGATATAATTTTAATAAAAAAGTCGTAATCCTATAATTATAATAAATTAAGGTTTATGTTACATTAAGTGAAAGTATAGGGTTTTAGGTTTAAGAGAATAAAGTCAAATTGAAATAATATTCAAATATATTTATTTTCATATAGGTTTAAGAGTTTAAATGTTTAAGGTTTAATAGTTTAGGGTTTTAGGTTGAGGGTCAAGGTTAAATTATTTTTTTATAAAGAAAATGATCAAATTGAAATAATATTTAAATAATGAGGGTTCAATAGAAATACATAAATAGGTGAGGTACTAAATATATAGTTTGCCCTTATTAAAAGAATAAAATTTTAATATATAAAAATAATTTAATTGAATTTTTTAAAAATAATTATTAATTGTATGATGAGTCATTGAAATTTTAAATCTTTATTAATTAGTTTAATAGTATTCAGTGGTGTTCAACATTAATGGTGTTCAGCGGTGTTCGTCGCCCGTTGTAAAATTTTCCAATTCAACTTTAAACATGGATTTTTTAAAACATTTTGTAATATATAACCAAAAAACGAGTAAATCAAACTAGTGGTTTAGTGACAAAAATGATAATATTCAATTTAAAGATTTAAATTTAAACAGTATTATCTACGGTGAATGTCTTATATAAAAAAATGGGCTATTAAGATTAGAATTCAGATATGAACATGAATAAAAAATTTAAAACCGAGTTGCAATTTAATTCAAGAAAAAACCTAACCATAACTACAATCCTAATTATTCATTGGGCCTTTGATAATGAGCCCATTTATTACTTGCTACTTTTTATTTCTTATCATAAATAAACCATAAAAAAATGAATCGGAGCTAATCAAAACCCGACCCGGGATTGATTTCGGCCGAAAAGATATTTATTATGGAATCTTTATTATATATTTCCACGTCAGCAACATTTTTCTCTAATCTTTCGCCTTGGTCTCCACGCTTCTACGAGAACGACCACACGTGTACATCCAAAAATTAGGCCCCGCTTGTCTAAATCTCATCCGTCCACGCCTCAAAGCGTTATCGAACGGTTGATAATTAAAGATAGCGTCAACGTTTCAGTAAACTCAACACTGTCTTACACGGGAAGCTTTGACCTTTGAACTTCCGTATCCAATTAGGCTAAATTTACGTTCTAAATCATTAAATTTAGCATTACTCTTATCCACATCACAAATATTTAATTTAATTATATTATATTATCTAATTTCTATAATTTATAAACTAAATCATTTATATTGACACCATCAAACAATTTTAATGAAAACCTGAAATTGATAATTTCTTTACATTTTTCACATATAATGTTAATTGTCAATTCAAATATTTTTGTTAGAATTTTTGAAAAAATAATCGGTTTTCTTTTAAATTTATGTAAATGGATTTTTTTAAAAGTAATTATACGATGCACCGTTAATAATTTTTTTCTCACAACTGAACTTTTAAAATTATCACATTTTTAGGGACCCAAGGCCAAAACCCAACCCTACATTCTAAACCTTAAAATTCTACATCATAATATCTCTTTACACACCTTAAAATCTAATTATAAACATTAAAAATAAACATTAAACTAAGCCCTTAACCATAAACTTTAAATTCTAAACCTTAAAAATTATATGTCATGATATATAAAAAATATATTAAATAAAAGTATAATCATAGTTTTTTAAATTAATTAATGATGTTAGTAAAAATCGAATGAAACTTCCGCATTCTATAATTCCTGTCACGTAAGCAAAAAAAACCCCTTATTATAGAAAAAAAATCAAGTAATGGCAAATGGTAATTTCAACAAAAAAGAGCTGATTATATAATTCAGTCACGACTCGCAAACTAGCCGCGAAGCCATATAGCCAGACGAAACGATCGCTTTTGTTTCTTTCTCTACTAATGTCGTCTATGAAGCCGCTGCCACCGTCGCCGTCGACTCGGCGAGCCTCGTATAGCACTCGAAATTCCAAGTCCTTTTAAAATATTCATTTTTTTTTCATTCATAGGGCGTAGTTTTTATTTTAAATAAAAAAGAAATAGAATTTGAGCGTCTTTTGCGGTTTTATTTGATGACTTTTCTTGCTCTATCTCACACTTTCTCTCCTCACTTTCTCACTGTCCAAACAGGAAACGATTCATTTCTACAACTCCAAATTCCAGTTTGTTAATGGACCCCGAAGTGATCGAGATCCCTCCGCCGGTTCGTAGCTCTTTTAGGTCTAACAAGAAAAAACAGGTCAACAATTACTTATTTTTTCTTTGAAAAACGGTTCTTGTTGCTTTTTTTCGTCGTATTCCTGGAAAAAATATTTTTTTTGAATTATGAATTCATTTCAATACAGTAATCGTTCGGTTGTCACTTTTGTTAATGTAATTTTGAATTTTTGATTGATCGGTTTATTGTGAATTTTCTTTGTTTTTTGGGGGGATTATTTAGTGTTGTTTCTTTTAGGGTTTAAAGGAGTTAACTTTGAATATCTACCTCGAAAACTTATGATTTCAGTTATTGGGACTTGGGAGTTGGGGCTGCGTTCTTCCCATCATGATGGTTTAAAGTTACCAAATGTTGTTGGTTGCTGAACTTTGGTATTTGAAATAATGATAGAAGGGAGTTGTGGCGATTGTTGTGACTGTTAGATGTCCTTCCCATATTTGTTAGGGTTCCATTTCTTGCAGGGTCCTTTCTTTTACAGCCTCAGGGATTTAAAATAAGCAGACTTTGCCGTTGTAATAGTTGTGCTTGGTAATGTAGGTGATGGTTAATGAACATGTGTTCTTAGTTTAACCTTTTTTGGGTACTCTTTATCAGTCCCTTTGGTAGATAACTACTCATAGTTTCAAATGGGGGGCTCTGGAGATTCATCTTCCATTTGGTGTGGTTTGTGGTGTTTTATAGCCATTTTATTTAATTAATAGAGAATTGATGTTTTTTTGGTGGGGGCATAAAAATGGCTTCATTTCATGTTTAGTAGAAGATGGTGGTACTAAGCATTTAAATTGGTGTTAAAATCTGCAATTGCTCATGTCTGAAAATGTTTGATTGTACCAAAAATTTGGAAGTCTAATGAGATTGATATTGACATTGGACATGATCTGTTTGCTATTGAACTCTGAAAGAAAGAACATCATGCAGTCATTTTTTCTTTGAGCGTGGCCATGGATTGAATAGAATGCTGGAAAAAAGCATCTTGTGGCCAACTTTACTGAGAAACATCTTATATATCATACTAGCTTCCTTTCTAGAAATAGAAACAAGTGCATGTTTAGCGAAGCCTTAAATTCTTTATCAAGTTATGTGTTTTTAACCGGTTTCGCAATCAATCCTGTTTCTTTTTAGAAAAATCTTCATTATTGTTTACTAGAAAATTTCTGTTCCATATATTGGTAGGTTGTTATCCATGAAATAATTGATGTTGATAAGGATGAAGATTCAAGTGATATAATGATCCTTGATGAGATGGTTGATGTAAGGAACAAAGGGAAGGCAGTAAAAGGTAGCTCTGGTGTCTATAGTTCTATTCAAGCTGAGGTATGTGAGAGATTAGAGTGTTCTTGCCGTAGTTATTGTTGACTGTGCCTAACATCAACTATAACATGTGTTTGGACCTATTGTTTTGTCGTTTACTGTTTCCCCATTTCTCTACAGGACTTTGTAGCCAAACCTATTGGTTCAATAAACAAGGTTGAACCTTCTAAGCATTCTACCCAAGGATCACACAGTGTATATAGCCTCGATTGTGATTTGGCTTATGATGATGGTTTCTTTGAGAACTATTACCTTGGTGATCATATGGATGTTGACGAGTATGCCATGTTGCAAGCACATTTTGATAATTTTGATATTCCTGCCGGAGTAGAGGCATCTGTCCCTTGGTTTCCAGACTTTTCAGAGAGGAAAAGGAATACTTCTCATGCAAACAGTCAATCAAGCGTTAATGGGAATGTCCAATCTCCTTCGTCTTGGTTGTCAGAGCCTGCTCATATGAACAAGAAACCAGCTTCAGTTGGTAGTTCAGGTTTCCTGACCCCAGCGGATCCTTTAAGTCATTCTCCTGGAGGAGCAGGTGTTCCTTCAACCTTTTTATTTTCGCAAGGTTCACAAAGTAAGAAGTCAGCTACTTCACAACATAAATTGAGTAATCAAAATATTCCAGTTTGGAATTCATTCCAGTCTTTCCAGGCTGGTGGTTCAACTAAAGGTAGTAGTGGGAGTCACACTGATCCATGGATGCTCCCTCATGCTGTAAATCCGACTTATTGGGATAACTTTAGTTCTTCTGTAAAGAAGCCAATTGGTGCTGGTAGTTTGACATTCCCAAATATTCCTCCACCTATGGGGGCATTAAATCACACTACGATTGTGGAACCACCCATGTCTTTGTTGTCGCCCCCAATGAAACCAAACTATAATCCCAATAAGCATAATATCTATTCAGGTTTTCCTGATCCAGTAGATGGTGCTTACATTACTCCTCAAGAAGTGGCAGATATAAAAAACCAGAGAAATGTAAATGAAGAAGAAATCCTCGGTAAGTTCCGACTTTTTAAACAGTTTGATACTGTTGAATATTTTTCGGACCATCACTATGCTGCCAGCGGATCTTCAACAAAGCAGGTGAGTAGCATTTCAATATATATCATAGTTTTCCATATTTTATAGTTATGTTCTTAAGTTTTCAACTGGTAAACTTTGTCTTTGTTACTTCTCTTTGTGGCAGCCACCGAAGAATTGGGCAAAGAAGATTCAGGAGGAGTGGAGAATGCTTGAGAAGGATTTGCCAGGTGAGTTTTAAGTGTTGTATTCTTCTCCGAGGGAATTTTCATTTACATGACTCGTTCTTTCTTCTATCGTCCCTTATAAATAAATACTGTTGATTAGTGGAATACCGCAAACATGAATTGTGACCCAAAGTGCACATTAAGTTTTGCATGAAATGTTAACGGCTGAGATCTTCCACTTTGCTTGCGTGTGACAATTTCCTGTTTACCGAAGTAATGTATAAATAATATTGTTGCTTAATATCATTTCTGCTGTTTCAACAGATACTATTTTTGTTAGGGTGTATGAGTCAAGGATGGATCTCTTAAGGACTGTGATTATAGGAGCAGAGGGAACTCCTTACCATGATGGTCTCTTCTTCTTTGATGTTTTCTTCCCTGCTAGCTATCCTAAAGTCCCACCAGTATGTAATTGTTGTTTATAAATTTGGTTGCATCACATATGATCATATTTCCTGGTATATAATTTTGGCCTGATTAGTAGGACTTCCTTTGCAGCATGTTCACTACCACTCTGGTGGACTTCGACTGAATCCAAATTTGTATTGTTGTGGAAAAGTATGCCTTAGTCTTCTTAACACTTGGTCTGGTAATAAGAATGAGAAGTGGATACCTGGTATGTCTACCATGCTCCAAGTTCTGGTATCTATTCAGGCTCTAATCTTGAATCAGGATCCGTACTTTAACGAGCCTGGTTGGGCTCATTATAGAGGGACACAACAAGGTGCACTATTGTCCCGACAATATAATGAGGATACATTCATTTTGTCACTGAAGACAATGGTCTATTCAATGAGGAGGCCGCCAAAGGTAAGTTGAAGGATTTATTTTTTAATGTTTTTAGCAGTTTAAACTTTTTTTTGAACAATATGCCGGCTGAATTTTATTAGAAATCAAAATAGAAAAATAGTACAAAAGTAACAAAAATGTAGCAGAAAAAATAAAAGCACAATAAATCTAAATTGAAAAAAGCACACTAGAAAACGAAACATCCGACCAGCAAAACACCTCCGGTGGACTGCAAAACAGTGATAAATATGAAACACCAGTGAAATAGAAGCAAAGAGCAAGACTTCTTGTCTCCAACCACCTACTTGCATTAAGGCATTTATGTTGACAATAATATAGGGACATTTTAGTGCTGAATGTCCCTTGGAATGTATAATAAATTACCCATTTCTTCTCTTCGGCTTAAGATTCTAATAATTCCATGTTTGGTTGCAGCATTTTGAGGATTTTGTTGCAGGTCATTTCTACCAGCGTGCTCAGGATATTCTCGTAGCATGTAAAGCATATATGGATGGTGCTCAGGTAGGTTGCCTGGCAAAAGGCGGTGTTCAAGATGTCGATGAAGGTGACAAGAGCTGCTCAAAGAAGTTTAAGGACTCTGTTGCTGGATGTGTAAATATGCTCGTGAAAGAATTTACAGCACTCGGAGCAAGGGATTGTGAGAAATTCCTTACTGTCCCCAAAAGGCGGACATAATCTAAGCTGACAACATTCTCAAGGTTTCAGTATTGTGAACTACTTTTTAAAATTAAAATTTTGAAACTCGATTAGGAATGGTTTCATTTATGAATATGCATAGCCAACAGTCTAAATCGAGTTATTAGCAAGTAATTTAGAATTGAATTGAGCAGTGTCATATGCTTTCCTTCATAGGATGCTCAGGTATAGTCTCTGACGTTGTAAATTGATGCATATATGGATGGATGGGGGTATCGGTTCTTTTCCAAATTTCAATCTGTTACAGTTTGAGCTTATCATGTTATTTTGATAATTTAAGCACCATATACGTCCTACTTGACCGAACTGAGCTTATTAAGCCAAGATATTTACCGGGCGGTTCACCATATTCAAATATTCTCATTGAAAAATATTCATACATCCTTCATTTTCCATTTAATAATTTAATATTTATCAGCAGAAAAATACAATAGTGTTTTCAACAAAGTGACAATGCAGGCCTGTTAAAGAAAATCATATAAGGTGAAAAATCCATCCCATTTGGAGGAAATTTCAATGACTTTTGGAATTTTTCATGCAGTCCTTATCCATTCTATAATAATAATAATAATAATAATAAACATTTCGATTTTGGATGCATCAACTTCAACTATATAACATGTAAACTCAATAATAACAAATTCAACAAAATTCATTTAGACATCAAAAACTGATTGTTCTTAACCAAGGCAATGAAACTTTCACTGTTTCTATGGCTATGCACACTCAAAATCTCCTTTCTGTTAATTAGTTTCTTAGTGAAACCCGTCTCATCTGTTGTAGAATCCTACTCTGATCACTGTTTTTCGGTTGTTCCCGAGTCGGTCCCCAACTCCGAACCTCCTGGTCATGAGTCTGGTCCATTTGGTCCACACCAATATGGCTTTTACTATTCTGATGGAAATTTCAGGGTTGTAAGTGCAAACATAACCAGGTATACGAATTCATTCTCGTTTTACAGCACTAAGGTGAACCGAACCGATAAAGAGGGGGTGTTCATGATCGAAGGAAGCTTCGAGTTGCATAGTCCATTTTATTTCAGAAGCCTCTTAAGTGGAACTTCAAAAGATTCAGCTGTCCTGCCTCACGAGCCGCCTGCGGTCGCAGAGTTTAAGAATCCGTTTGTTTTGAAGCTGCATGGCTTCTGGTCCGAGCCTTGGGGGAAAATTTGTATGGTTGGAACAGGTTCTGCATACTTAAAAGAAGGTACTCTACTTACACCTGCTGCTGTTCTTAAGCTTTATAATATTGAGAATTCTAGTAGTATTACTAGTTTGATTACCGGAACTTTGGAGAGCTTGAGTCCTAGCGATGATAACAATTATTTTGAACCAATCTCCATATTGATGCATCCACAATTGAATTACAAGTTCACCTTTGAGTCTGGAGATTCTGCGGATGAATTTTCCGGTGAAAGTGATTTCGAAAAGAGTTTATCGATATACAGTGTACTGCGAGGAAGATCCTTTTGTTCAAAGTTCTCAAGCCTTGCAACTGCAAATATATTTAATCTGCAGTATACAGGCTGCAGATCCAACAATAAGTGCCTTCCTTTGGGTGGGCTGACTGCAGATTTGCCTGGTTCAATGTCTTTAGATGTCATTCATTGCACAGATGTCCAAAAGCGAGTTCGGGTTTTCCTTAAGTTCGAAGATAACATCAAGTTTTCAAGTCTCTACCACCGTTTCAATCCCAACACAACATTGATTGGAGAAGGAATATGGGATGATAAGAAGAATCAGTTGCATGTTTTGCTTTGCCGGTTTCTCGACATCACAAACTCTTGGTCTAATGCCAGTGTTGGAGATTGTACAACAAGGTTAAGCTTGAGGTTCCCTGCAATCTGGTCAATCAGAGAGACTAGTACCATAATGGGGCAAATTTGGACCAACAAAACCAAGAATGATTCAGGTTACTTCGAAAGAATTGTGTTTCGAAGTACCAAGAATCGTATCGAGGCTCCTTATAATCTGAAGTATGAATACACTGAGCTTGACAGGGTAAGGGCTTCATGTCCGGAAAAGAAACTTGACAGAAACAAGGGACAAAGGTACCCTAGTCCCTATTCTTCCGAGATGAAGTTCAACATGGTGGTTAAAAGTTCGAAAGGAAGGATTGGATGGGGTTCTGCCGATGTTCTAACCATCGATAATCAGTTTTCCGAGCAGACCATTAGTGTAGTTTCTGCTAGTACTATCAATGGCTTCGAGAGGCCTACAAAGTGGGAACCTCAGGGCCGAGCTAATATTAGCTACAAGATAGATATCGAATTGCACACTCGTGCAAAGTTAACTGATGAAAGTTATGCATCTGTTGTACCTGATGAGAAAATGGGGATTACTGCTGAAGGGATTTATGATGCTGACACTGGAGGTTTGTGTATGGTTGGTTGCAGAAAGTTTGTATCGATCGATCGAGCAGCTGGAAATGCTTCTATGGACTGTACCATTCTTCTGAACTTTCAACTTGCTCCGGTAAAAGGGTCTGAGAACGGAGGGTATGCTCGGGGAAGAATCGAAAGCACACGGAAGGAATCCGATCTTCTTTACTTCGAACGTCTTGATGTGTCTTCAGTTGCTTACAGTAGGGAGCAAGCGAGGCATTCGATTTGGACCATGGATCTTGAGATTGCCATGGTTGTAATTTCTCAAACACTTACATGCCTATTTGTGAGAAGTCAGCTCTATCATGCGAAAAGGCATCCCAAAACACTCCCCATTACTTCACTTGTTATGCTTGTGATCCTCACCCTGGGCCAACTGATCCCTCTGGTGCTCAACTATGAAGCCTTATTCGATCGTAAACACAATCAGGATACCGTGTTGTTTCAAACCGGTGGATGGCTTGAAGCAAATGAGGTCATCATAAGGATAACTTCAATGGTAGCTTTCTTGTTGCAATTCCGTGTTCTCCAGCAAGCATTTTCGAGTAGATCAAACGACGGGAACCACAAAGGCCTATGGTCTGCCGAGAAAACGACCTTGTTTGTCACACTATCATTGTACATTTCCGGTGCATTCATTGTTCTGCTTGTTGACAGAGGGAACTATAAACGCGAGATCGTGTTGCTTCCCATTAGTCCGATCGACTACTGGCAGCGTTCGGCATGGGACGATCTGAAATCGTATGCAGGTTTAATCTCAGACGGTTTCCTTTTACCTCAGATACTGTTCAATGCGTTGTCGAACTCGAGAGAACATACGCTTAGCCCCTCGTTCTATATCGGTACCAGTCTGGTTCGATTGTTGCCGCATGCATATGATATTTACAATGACCACAGCTATGTTGAATACAAAGGAGCATACATTTATGTGAACCCTGCTGATGTTTTCTTCTCCACTGGTTGGGATGTGATTATCACTATTGGTGTTTTGGTGTTTGCTGCAGTCATTTACTTGCAGCAGCGATTTGGTGGTTGCTGCATTGTTCCAAAGATATTTAGATGGCGGGAAGGCTATGGAAAAATCCCAGTGGTCACTCAATCTCAAGTCCCTTAGAAGTTAGTTAAGTGCTTCATTTGGTGTGTGATACGTCTTTTGCATTGTTAAGGCTTCATATGTGTGAGCGCTCGCGTGTTTGTGTTTTTATACATAAATTTTATTTTCTGGCTTCTTACTTTATGCTGATGAGATTTTGGATAGCATGTTTCTTCTACCCGATCAACAAAATCTCCTTTCTTACTTTATGCAGGAGGTTGTGACCCTAATTTTGTTTTGTTTCGATTTGAAAAAATCGTGATAGGATTAATTTGGTGAAAAACAAAAACAGAAAAAATGGGATCATTGGTGTAGTGTAGGGATGGAAATCGTCTACCCCTGATGCCTCCATTTTAAAATAGCGAGTTTAGGGTTTAGGGTTTAAGATTAGAGTTTAAGGTTAGAGTGTTGAGAATTAGGGGTAGGGTGTATTTTTTAGTGTTTAAGGTTTAAGGTTTTATGATATGGAAATTAGGGTCAAGGCTTAAAATTTAATTTTTAGGTATTTTTTTAGTAAGGGGCATATAAGGAGGCATGGTTAGGGGCAGAAAATTTTTACTCGTATTGTAGACGTCCCTAGAGTCATTGTCTGTACATAATTATATTTAAACAATTATACTTTAGTTTAAAATAAAAAATTCAATTTGAGTAGAATTTTACAGATGATTTATTGATATTTTGCAATAGTACTATAGATTCTGTCTTTGGAGTACAATGTATGCTGAATAAGTTTTATGAGTTGTCTGAGCTAAGATTGAATGTAGCAAAGTCTGAGCTATTTGTTTTTGGAATTCCTCACTTCTAACTGGAGGAGCTTCATGCATCTACTGGATTTCAACTTGGGGCACTTTCAGTACGATATTTTGGTGTTCACTAGTTATAAAGAAGTTGTCTGTGAAGGATTATTTGGTCCTATTGAAGAAGATTAAGGCTCACCTTAGACAATGGTCAAGCAAACTGTTATCATATGCAGGTAGACTCCAACTTATTGAGACCTAGCCCCGTGACAAGTGGTATCAGAGCTATGTTTTCGCAAAGAATTGTTCGAGATGACGAACTCGAGTGATGCTACCGTGGTCCCAGCAAAGACCGTTGAGACCCGTTCTGACAAAGCCAAGAGGGCGAGTTCGAGGGATGCAATTTCTTCATTGCAAGACAAAGTCACACGGTTGGAGACATTCGCGAGAGAGTCGATGGAGAGAGCCGACAATGTGGACGACCGACTAGAGGAGTTGGAGAACCGTGGTGATCGTCTTAAGGAAGATTTCCAAAAGCTCTTCGATGAGGCCGTAGAGAACTTGGAATTGCAAAACGGATCCCTCAAAGCCGAGTTGATTGATCTCAAGGAAGTTGTGAGCGTGCTCAAGAGTGAGCTCTCCATCTACAAATCCGCCGTGACCAATGGCGTGATTGCAAGCCCATCGAGGGGTCTTGCCGATGTCTCTAAGCCGAGGCTTTTCAAAGGGGCAAGATCTGCCCAAGAAGTGGAGAACTTCTTGTGGGGACTTGAGCAGTACTTCAAGGCGTTCGACATCGCGACTGATGTCGACAAGTTAAGTACCGCGTCAATTTATTTAGCTGACCTTGCTTTGCTTTGGTGGCGTCGCAGGTGTTCAGATGAGAAACGAGGGGCACATCCGTGGAGACTTGGGCTGGTTTTCAAGAGGAATTCAAGCAGCAATTCTACCCTGGAGATGCCGAAAAGGAGGCTCAATCCAAGCTTAGGAAACTCAAGCAAGAAGGATCGATCCAAGATTATGTGCGGGAGTTTAGCGAGCTGCAACTCCAAATTCCCGATCTAAGTGAGAAAGATGCCAAATTCCATTTCATGGATGGGCTAAAGCTGTGGGTATGCACCGAGTTAGAGCGAAGAGATGTGAAAGAACTCTCCAAAGACATTGCCGTTGCCGAGTCTTTGAAAGATTATAGTGCCAACCGGAATGATTCTAACAAACCAAAGGCGAAACACAACAACCATGGTGGCAAACCAGCAAGATTTGGGGGCGACAAGGACGACAATAGAAAACACTCCCACAACAAATCCAATCGGTTCGTGAGGCCGTGGGAGAAGAAGGATAAAGGTCTAGTCAAGTGCTTCCATTGTGATGGGCCGCACTTCATCAAGGACTGCCCAAAGAAGGCCGCCCTTTCAGCCATCAAAGGTGACGATAATTCAAACGAGCAAGCTGTTCAACTTGGCGTAATCGTTAGCTCCTTTCAAATCAAGTTGAGTCACAAGAAGAAGAGGCTCATGTTCGTTGAAGTGACGATTGCGGGCAAGCAATTGAGCGCGTTGGTGGACACCAGAGCATCCGAGGTGTTCATGTCCGAGGAAGGAAAGCGAATGGATCAAGACGGTAAACTCCAAGGAAGAACCCATTGTCAGAGTAGCCAAACGGCTAGAGCTTCGACTTGGAAGTTAGACAGGACGCGAGACCATCAAGGTAATCCCTCTAGATGACTATGATTTAGTCATTGGCTTATCTTTTTTGGATCGGATTAATGCGCTTCTCTTGCCATTTGCCGATTGTTTGTGTATACTCGACCGCGCACACCAATGTGTGGTGCCCGTGAGTCGAGAAGTAGGTGTTCGAGCCAAAATGTTGTCCTCCATCCAATTCAACAAAGGTGTTCGAAAGGAGGAGTCCTACCTTGTCGTGCTCAAGGAGGACGAGGCCATTGAAGCCGATGAGTTCCCCTATGCAGTGGGACAAGTTCTTTAGGAGTTCAAGGACATGATGCCTTCCGAGTTGCCGAAGACGTTACCACCCAAGAGAGAGGTAGACCACAAGATCGAGTTGATTCCAAATGTCGAGCCGCCTTCCAAGGCTCCATATCGGATGGCACCACCGGAGCTAGAGGAGCTTCGAAGGCAATTGAGAGAACTCTTGGATGTCGGTTACATCCGACCTTCCAAGGTGCCTTATGGTGCACCGGTGCTTTTCCAAAGGAAGCACGATGGGAGTTTACGAATGTGCATTGACTACCGTGCATTCAACAAACTCACGGTGAAGAACAAGTACCCGATCCCATTGATCGCAGACTTGTTTGACCAACTTGGGAGCGCAAGATGGTTCACAAAGCTCGACCTTCGCTCTGGCTATTACCAAGTGAGGATCGCCGAGGGAGACGAGCCCAAGACATCATGCACTACGAGGTATGGTTCTTACGAGTTTCTCGTCATGCCCTTCGGCCTTACCAAAACACCAGCCACATTTTGCACGCTAATGAACAAGGTATTACACCCTTTCCTTGATCGTTTCGTGGTGGTTTATTTAGATGATATAATGATTTATAGTCCAACTTTTGAAGAGCATATAAGGCACTTGAGAAAGGTTTTGCAGGTGCTTCGGGACAACAAGCTATACATCAAGAGGGAGAAGTGTGCGTTCGCCTAACGAGAAGTGCCATTCCTAGGCCACATCATCGGAGGAGGCACCATCCGAATGGACAAGAGTAAGATCCGGGCCATCGACGAGTGGGAGCCTCCGACCAAAGTCACCGAGCTACGCTCGTTCCTCGGACTAGCCAACTACTACCGGAGGTTTGTCCGCGACTATTCCCACATTGCCACGCCACTAAGCGAGCTATTAAAGAAGGACAAAGAGTGGGCGTGGGATGTGAGTTGCCAAGAGGCCTTCGAGAGGCTCAAGCGAGCCATGGTAAGTGAGTCGGTGTTAGTCCTACCTGACCACACCAAGGCCTTCGAGACCCACACCGATGCATCAAATTATGCGATTGTCGGAGTGCTCATGCAAGAGGGGCACCCCATAGCCTTTGAGAGCCGCAAGCTAAATGAGACCGAGAGACGATATACTGTCCAAGAGAAAGAGATGACCGCCGTTGTCCATTGCTTGCGCACGTGGAGACACTAGGTTTTGGGTTCGAGGTTTGTTATCTATACTGATAATAGTGCAATAAGTTATTTTCTAACCCAAAAGAAGTTATCTCCTAAGCAGGCTAGGTGGCAAGACTTTCTAGCCGAGTTCGACTTCTCCATGGAGCATAAGCCGGGAAAATCCAACACAGTAGCCGATGCCTTAAGCCGAAAGGCATCATTTGCTGCCATTAGCCAACCCGAGGGTGACTTGCTAGAGAGCATCAAGGAAGGGCTTCTCCATGACCCTTCCGCCACGGCATTGATCGAGCATGCCAAGGAGGACAAATCCCGACGATTTTGGGTTGAGAGTGGGCTGTTTTACATGCGAAGACAACGCCTCTATGTTCCACACTACAACAACCTACGAAGGCACCTCATGAAGGAGTGCCACGATTCAAGATGGGCAGGCCATCCGGGGATGCATCGCACCTTAGCGCTGATTTCCGAGAGGTACTATTGGCCCAACATGAGTGACGACATCGAGGCCTACGTCAAGACTTGTCTTATATGTCAACAAGACAAGGTCGATGCCAAGAAGCCAATGGGCTTACTTCAACCATTTCCCGTACCTGATAGGCCATGGGAAAGTATGTCACTTGATTTCATTATCGGTTTACCTAACGTTGACGATATTTGTAGTATCATGGTTGTGGTTGATAGGTTTTCAAAGTATGCGACCTTCATACCCGCCACCAAAGTTTGCCCAACCAAGGAGGCTGCCCGCTTGTTTTTCAAGCACGTGGTCAAGTATTGGGGGATCCCAAAGACCATTGTGAGCGATCGAGACACCCGCTTCACCGACAGATTTTGGACCGAGCTCTTCAAGTTAATGGGATCTAACTTGAATTTGTCAACAACTTTCCATCCCCAAACGGACAGACAAACCGAGAGAGTGAATGCACTGCTCGAGATCTACTTACGGCACTATGTGAGTGCAACACAAAGGGACTGGACAAAGCTATTGGACGTGGCCCAATTCTTGTACAACTTACAAAGGAGCGAGGCAACAAACCGTAGCCCATTTGAGATCGTGAATGGCCAACAACCTCTCATTCCCAACTCTGTTTTGACCAAGTACGATGAGCCAAATCCAGCCGCCTACAACTTCACAAAGGCATGGCAAGAAGAACGAGACTTAGCCCAAGCATGCCTTCACAAGGCTGCCAAGCGATAAAGAAGTGGGCCGATCAAAAGCGAAGGGACTCCGAGTTTCAGGTAGGGGACTTAGTTCTCACAAAGTTAAATCTAACACTTCGTAATTCTTCTGTCCACAAGGCGCTCATTAGGAGATATGGAGGGCCATACCGAGTTGTGAAGCGTGTAGGCAAGGTGGCGTACAAGTTGGAGTTACCACCTAAGCTTCGAGCCCATCCTGTCTTTCACATCAGCATCCTCAAGCCGTACCATGATGATGCCGATGATCCGGAGCGGAGTAGATCGAGCCGAGCACCAGTTGGAGTCAAAGTCTCCTTCGAGAAGGAGGTCCAAGAGAGCCTAACGGTCCGAGTGATTCGACGACCAGGCCATAGGCCAAGGCACGAATACTTTGTGCTTTGGAAAGGACTACCCGAAATCGAGGGTAGTTGGGAACTTGCCGATGACCTATGGAAGTTCGAGGACAAGATAACCTGTTTCCACCAAGACCGAGCGACGAGGGCGTCACTCAATTTAGTACGGGAGAATGTCATAGCCCAACACCCCATGGTCGGACCGCCCACACACCAAGGGGGCCATGAGTGGGCACAGCCCACACACCATCCGGGCCCAGTCCGCACGATGCATCTCATCCGACACCATGGGGCCGAGACGAGCACCATCCAGACACACCAAGGGGCCATGCCCAGCGCCCATGCCAGCCATCAGCACCTAGGGACCAAATCCAACACACCCTGGGCCACACAAAGGGTTCCAGCCGAGGCCTTGGGCTTGCTCACACCAATCCGCCCAAGGCTGCCCACAATCCTTCCGAGGCCTTGCACCAATCCGCCCAAGGCTCCTTCAAGCCCGATTCAGCCCACATCTTGGTGAGTGCTCATCCATTGGAGCCACACAAACATGGAAAGGACTATGCCACATACAATCCCCCAATCCATGGTGATTTGTCTCCCCACACACAAGGAAACTATCCACAAAGATAAGGAAGGTTTGTTGTATTCAAAATCCCTTCCTTTCTTAGATAGCTAGGCTTAATCTTGACTGTCGGATCAAATCCATTGTAACCGTTAGATCGGGAGGTGCTAGCCTATAAATAGAGTCTTCACCCCAACCTTTGTATTCACTCACTTTGTTTGAGAAATAAGAGAACAAGCATTCACTCCTTCCCTTTCTAAGTTCTTTGCTTCGTTTCCACATTCTAACCGAGCTTTGCTTGGTTTTCTAGGCTGACTTGGTGCCCATCATCCATTTCCACGACCAAAGCCGCACGGTGCTAGCACTTCGAGACCTAGCCCCGTGACAATATGTATACAATATATGAAATGAAAGGAATACTAGATTCTTTCAAGGAATGTACAAAGCCGCATATGAGATTATAGCTAGTATTAAAGAGATTGTTAGCATACGTTTTTAGGGTAGGCAAATTAAATTTGATACTGTAAATAAGGCCTTATGTACAGTTTGAGGGATTCCTATCTAATTGTTCCTTGATGATTTGTACTTGATAGCAACATTTGCTGTTTTTTGGATAATAAAATATAAATTTATCTAATTCTTGTATGTAGTTGAATAATTTGCAAATTGTGCTAAATTATAATCCTCTTGTATTTTTTGTTTTTCAACATTAGTGAATTTTTTGTCTATTCATGTGAATTTTCCTTGGAGTTTCCACATAAATTTTAGTATATTTTCTTTATTTTGCAATCACATTTATCGTTATCTTCCAACAAAAATACATGAAGAAGAAAATTTTAAAAATAAATTATGTCTGTTTTTAACATAATCAATGTATTTAACACCTAATCACCTATACTCAAATTCAAGTAACATATGAAACAAACCGAACACTTAAACACCATAAAATATGGTGTTATGATTATGAACTACCTTTAGATCAAATATAAAACATGCATAATGTTCTATTATTACATACAAAAACTACATTGGGAATGTAATAATGTTAAATAAATATTAGATGCAAGAGTTTTATTATTTTTGTAGTTTTATTCGACTTTATAAGATAAAAGGTGCTCATGATTCATACATAAAAAATTTATCTTTTGTATATTTATTAATATCTGATTTATTGATTAACTAATTTAGATATAATACAATCCTCGTAATCAAATTTATAAAATTCGCAAATTTCTGATTTGAACTACATTAAGGGACCGTCCTAGAAGATCAACGGTTTGTAAAGAAAATATCCATCTTTTAAGTCAAATCTTTGGCAGCCATTTTCCCTAAACTCTTGAACTTGGAAGTTTCCCATGCAATTGCATGGACCACTACATTTGGCACATGAAGTGGGAGCTTAGAATTATACATATTTCAACCCATTTCACAGTTTGCACTAAGTTCCAACATTTATCTGGAAAAAAAATTCAAGCCTTGTTATTATGGATTGTTCCATATTCTCTTCTTTAACAAAGCTATTGTTCTTCCGTGCTTCCTTGCTGTCTATCCTCTTTTTTTTCATGTGTCTTAATATAGTCCTTGGCACTGCAACTGAGTTTGGTTATGGCCGTCACTATGATCCAGTTGTTCCTGAATCGAAAGCAGTTGATGAGGAGTTCAAAATCTCACCATTTCCTGGACGTCAAAACGGTTACTACAGCGGCAGCAATAATATCCTGAATCGTAGCTTGGACCAGTTCTATTATCCACCTGCGTCGAAAGGAGACTCACCATGTTTATAAGACTCGTATCAAAGATGTCTTCAAGGTTGAAGGATACCTGATCTTCCAGAGCTCGTATTACTACGGACAGAGTTTCTCCAATCATGGGAGATACTACGGTTCGTATTCGAGTGATTCGAGCGTTCGTGGAACTCTGGACTTTGATTTTCATGTCCAAAGAAGAGTATTAATGGGAACAGGAGTAGACAATATTTGTTGAAGAAAATGCATTTAGTCAATTCTGAATTTGTTGTAAAACTTGTTCTCAGATCTAACCAACTTTTAGGAGGGAAAAGTTGTTAGGTCATGAGCATTCTGGAGAAATTTCCCCTCTCTCGTGTGTATAAATTTCATTTGTCATCAATAAAAAATACACACTTCTCTCTATATTTCTCACATGGTATCAGTTGTTTCAGTCACGATCCTCTGATTCTCCTATTTGCTTTCTTTCTTCTTCTTTTATCTCTCCTCTTCAATGGCTCCTTCTACTGAGATTTCTATCTCATCCTTAATCCCCGATGAGACCTCTGAGCAATTGTTCTCCAACAAACGCATTAATATCCGTTTTGATGATACTAATTTCTTGTTATGCAAGTGATGCTCATGATGCGAGGACAAGGTCTTGAAGGCTACCTCGATGAGTCTATTACTCCTTCAAAACTTGTTCTCAATAAAGCTGGTGAACGATTACTGAATCCTGCTTATACCCGTTTTCTTAAGCAGGACAGTTCCTTGGTTTCTTGGTTACTATCCACCATCAGCCCAGATCTATTTCCTCATTTATTTGGGGTGAAAACCACCGCCACGATCTGGAAAACTATTTTCGGTCTTTACTCTCAGCTGTCCACAACTAAAGTGATGCATCTTCATTGCCGCCTTCGATCAATCAAGAAGTGTAATCTCACCATGAGGGCATATACTATGCAAATCAAAGAGATCTGCGATTTGTTTGCTTCCTGTGAAAATCCAGTGTTAGCCGTTGAACATATTGCAATGACTCTCAACGGTTTACCTCCTGAGTACGATCCCTTTGTCGCTGTCGTATCTACAAGCCGTGAGCCTGACACTGTTGAAGGTGATGTTTTTGTCTTGATTGATGCTAAAACTCGTATTACTGATCCCCTTCGATTACCAATTGGGATTCATAATACCTAGTTCTCTGAGAACGTTGCACCTGTGTCTCAGTCACGCCGGGAAGATCCGCGTTACTCAGGTGGCCGGTTCAAAGGTCGACACAGGCCCCAATGCCAGCTGTGTGGAAAGTTGGGTCACTTGGTAGACCGTTGTTGGCATCGTTTTGATCACAACTTCAAAGGTGTTTCTTCTTCACAGCCGCGTCCACCCTTAAACTCTCTGGCCAATGCTTGTTACATGACTGATATTGTCGAGCCAGTTTATGATCCGTTTGTCACTACTACAGCTCATGATTTGGTTGCGCCTTGTACACTGGTTGAGTCGCCTCAGGTTAATTCTTAGGTTGCCTCCCTTCCTGGTTCCAGCTTTGTCACTTGGTTTCCAGATTTCGGCGCCACTCATCACGTGACCCACACTGCTTCTTCCCTTCACACTTCTAATTCATACTCTGGTAAGGGACAAGTACATCTAGGTGATGGCTCTGCTGTGTCAATCTCTCATATAGGCCAAGCTGCCTTTGTTACTCCTTCTCGTTCTCTTAAGTTAACACATCTATTGCATGTACCTCAGATTACACGAAATCTCCTATCTGTTTCGAAATTTACTAATGACACTAATGTGTATCTTGAATTTCATGTTGGATATTGTCATGTGAAGGATGAGACGACATGTGACACGCTACTGGAGGGCACGCAAGAAGATGGACTTTACATGTTCACTGGACAGTCTACAAGAAGTTCAATAACTGCATGTACAGCAGCCATGCAATTCCATGCATCCTTTTGGTGTGGCACCAACGATTAGGCCATCCTTCCTTAGATATTATTAATACAGTGTTACATAAGCAAGTATCTGTTGATAAGAATATTGTGTGTAAGGCATGTCAGCTTGGGAAAAAGTCATGTTTTACCGTTTAAGGATTCTACAACAGTGTACACTGCACCTTTTGAACTTGTTGAGGTTGATTTGTGGGGACTTGACCTGGTTCTTTCAAATGGTTATCAATACTATATATCATTTGTTGATTTGTTCTCTCGTAATTTCTGGGTTTATTTACTTTAGCCTAAATCTGATGCAACAACAACATTCTCCTTATTTTGTGCTCTCGTACAAAACCAATTAAAGACCTCCATTCAAGCAACACAACATGATGGTGGCAGCGAGTTCTTCTTTCTTGAAACAACCCTAGCACAACTTGGCATCTAGCAGCGAGTTACATGCCCCCACACCTCACAGCAAAATGGTGTGGTGGAGTGCAAACACATACATATCGACGATACTACCCTCACCTTGTTAGCACAGACTTCCATGCCCCTAAAATTTTGGTCCTATGCCGTGTTGAGTGCGGTTTATCTAATTAACAGGCTACCATCGAAGACATTAGGCCTCATGTACCCTTTTCAGAAGCTAACAGGCAATGTGCCTGATTATTCATTTCTGCACGTTTTTGGTTGTGAGTGTTATCCTCACACACGTCCCTTCAATTGACATAAGCTCGATTTTCGTTCGAAGCCTTTCTTGTTCCTTGGCTATTCCCCCAGACATCGAGGATATCGATGTGTTGATAATGCTGGCATGATTTATGTTTCTCGAAATGTGGTTTTCAATGAGCATGTTTTTTCCTATGCTTCAGCCTCTATCACTTCTGATACTGCTAAGCTACACACATCCACTCCAGTTCCTATAGTTCATATGGATGCATCTGTTGGAAAAATTTGGAGCTTTGAATAAGAAATTGATTCAAATTTTGTTGAGGAAAATGTGGAATCAATTGTTGGTTCGTAAATGTGCAGACGTGCACGACGTGGGTAACGCAAATGTCTGAATCGGTCTGGTCCTTCGTTGGCCTGCAGATATTTTGACCCAAATTTGAAATGAATTTTCCTCAAATTAAAGCATAAATTTGCCAAATTTTATCTTGGAATTAAAAGGGTAAATATTGGAAGTTACCTTTAATTCAGATAATAATTTTGGAAATTGCTTTATAGGAGAATCAATTGATTCTCAATATTAAATGCTCTATCTGGTCAAAATTTCCACTTATACCCTCATGACAATCCTATAAATAGGGAGTAAAGCTTCTAGGTTTACAACCAACAAAAACCACATAAAATTTTTATTGTTTTACTCTGTGGATTATACAAGTGGTTTTCGGTGATAGGCGAAGGCAAGGGTCGGTTTGTGATCTCCATAGTAGTGCAACTGTGGCTGATCATATGTTGTTGTATCTTGGGAGACAGACGACCAATGAACTCGAGCACCATAGGAGTGGCCGAAAATCTGTCTTAAGGAAACTGCGTTCGTGCAGGCCTCAACATGTTTCTTTTGGTTCCAAATCGGTTTAATTTATATATTGTTGTATTGTTCTTAATTTTGTACTATTCGTTTAAATAATATTATTTTATCTTATTATTTATTCTTGGATTAACGCTTATTTTCTAACAATCTTAAGATAGATTTTCAGTTTTAATCCAAGACGAACAGATTATTGTATCTAAAGCAATGATTCACACGATGAGGAAATTTTCACGCATAGAAAATGAAAGCCTAATGTTGTTATTTGTGATTTACATGCGTGCTTTTTCCATAACCTTTATATGGCTTTAAACTAAAGTGGCCAATTATTTCATATTTGACATTTGACCATTTTTTCTTGTCTTCGAAGCTTTTGATGCCCATAAATGCTCAAAGACATCTCAACGATTTTCATGACAGTGAATGCCCAAAGACAAGAAACGTTGAGATCACCAACACCACGGATTCAACACGATGCAAGCGATTTTCTTAAGATAGAACATTTGGATATTCGATTAGTAAGGTAATTTAAATATTCCTTAATAAGTTTTCTTGTAAATATGACACTTTTAAAACCATAAATTATGGTATTATTAAGGTAATATTCCATATTAAATTTTGACTTTTAATATGGTATGGTTTATGTCATAATTAAACTTTTTTATGACATTGTAAAGGTAATAATGAAATATTCCTTAAACATTTTTGACATTAATATTAAATAATAAATATGGCATTCAATATGAAAATATGGTAATTTTATAACCTTATATGCCAACCTTTCTTGGAATGGAAATAAAAACTTTAAATACATATTTGCATGCATTGTCAAGATAAAGTTTTAAATTTGGTAATATTTTTGGTAATATTATTATGATAGTGTTACCTTATAATGTGGACATTTTAAATATGTCATGTATATAAATTATACTTTGTCACATTTTTTTGTCTTAATTGTGATTCTTTGTATTTTTGGAAATTATGTGGATTTTATTTCGTACTAACAATTTCTTTTGAGAAATTTTGTAGAGAGAAATATGATATCCAGGCAAAGTCGTGTTTTGTTTTGAAAATAAAAGATCTCGTAAATAATTCGTTTCAGGAATTTAATTCCTGCCGTTTTAATGAGTTTACTTAATCTTCCAAACAAGAAATGGAATTAAAATCAAAGGATTATTTCCTTTTGATTTATGTTGGTTAAACCGAACTAAGTTGGATTGATATCTCTGTTGTTTAACAGAAGATATAATGGAAATAAACTACTAAATTAGAATCTTGTGTTGATTCTAATTTTAGAAAAGAAAAGAAATCATTGAATTTATTTTCAAGAGAATCTTGTATGATTCTAACGTTGCAAAGAAAATAAATCATTGAATTTATTTCCGTAAGAATCAAGTATGATTCAATTTGTGTAAAAGGAAATAAATCATTAAATTTATTTCTGTACTAGAATCATGTGTTGATTCTAACTTGTTAAGGGAAATAAATCGTTGGATTTAATTTCGTGAGAATCTAGAATGATTCAACCTTGAAATAAATTGGTGAATTTATTTTGGAAAGAGAAATAACTTAAAGTTATTATTTCTTAAAGAATCAAGTATAATTCTATTTTAGAAATAAATCGGTGAATTTATTTTGAAAATAACATTGGTTACTAAATTTCGACTAAGGTCTCGAATCAAAGCATAGAAGAATTTGGTTCTCTATGTTAAAATTAAATTCTTAAAGCCTATTCTGATGCATGCTATGAAATGCACAATGTTTAAAAATGGCTAAAGAATCGAGAGGGTCGTTGGACCATAAAATGGAAGATTCTAAATTGTTCTGAATCAAAGGTAGTGATTTCGATTGATCATTCATGCTTGGAATGATTTCAAGAATAGAATCCATAAACGGTGATTGAAAGAAAATTTAAAAATACATGTCTAAGATTGGTTCTTTGAGAGACTTGGTATTTAAGCGTGCCTAGTGCATCACCTCTCTTTCATAAGTTACCTACCTGGTGCATTGTTTATTATTGTTCTTTCTATTAATACCGTGTGAACTTTTGTTTGGGGTTTAGTTTACTAAATCACCGTCGTTTAACATATTCATAATGCTTGGTTTTGGATTGTGTCTACGTGACACAATGAAAAAATCAGTGAAATTTATTGGAAAAAATTTCATACATGACAACAAAAGATGTTGCATAATTGACCGTGATAAACTTGGTTAAATATCTGAAGGATGATCCTCCTATTATTAGAGAGGATAAGGTAAATATTGTTATCACCTTCAAATGTTACTAAGGTAAATATTACTAAGACAAATATTATCACGACAAACGTAGTGGAAGTAAAAAACGACTTCAAACCGTAAATTAGACGAAGTGTTCAAGAAGTAAAATTTCATGAAAAAAATGCTTCAATTTCCATAAGATGGGAACAAGTATTCGAACTATAGACTTCCAAACGATAGCAATGTTATTGCCATAACAATTGATATGACAACATATTGGTTGAAGGAATATGTTTATTACCTTCATTGATAGTAGCACAAAAATAATGTAAAGATGAAGCTATAGTGAAAATTGTTCTATATGAGCATGATGTTGAATCCCAAACTTAATTAAAGGTTTAAGATAGAGAGAAGCTCTATATGAGTAACGTTGGTACTATAATGTGCCTAACATGTGGGGGAAGCTGTTCTATAAGCTAATTATCTTTTAAACAAGATTTCCCATAATTAAAGAGACTAAACACCATATAAGTTATGGAAGGTAATTAAATCTTCTTACAACTACTTAAAAATGTGGAAATGTCTTGCAAAGATAATGACTTCATTACTAAAGCTGCTCCTTTATATGGATGCATTATCATCACATGTGCTCAATGATCCCAGTTTCTATAGTTCATATGGATGCATCATCATCACATGTGCTCAATGATCCCAGTCCAGAGGTCACTCCACCTGAAGCTGCTCCTTCAAGCTCTAATCTGATGCATGCTGAACATGAATCTTCCCCAACAACAGAGCCCTCATCTTCTGATGCACCTTTTGACCAGCCAATCGATTCTCTTAATCCAGATACAATTAATTTTGCTGGCCCTTGTGACCAGGATCATGCAGCAGACCTTACTTCAATTTCTCTAGATGCCACGAGTCTCCCATCCTTAGTTGATC
Source organism: Hibiscus trionum (assembly GCA_030270665.1). Lineage (NCBI taxonomy): Eukaryota > Viridiplantae > Streptophyta > Magnoliopsida > Malvales > Malvaceae > Hibiscus > Hibiscus trionum. Next base: position 11,598,728 of record BSYR01000056.1, read on the forward strand.
AGTCTGGTAATACAACAGTAGCACCAAGGCATGTTGGCAACACTCATACCATGGTTAACCGAAGTAAAGTTGGTACGTTTAAACCGAAAGTGTATCATGTTCATGCCAACACCACTCCCACATCTGTTCATGAAGTTTTTTAACATTTCTCTCGTTTCTTTTTTTCGATGCTGATTGGGGCAGCGATATCGATGATCGACGTTCAACATTAGGTTATTGTGTCTTGCTAGGATCTCATTTACTCTCTTGGAGCTCAAAGAAGCAAAGAGCAGTCTTACGCTCCACAGCGAGGTTGAGTATCGCAGCTTGGCAGATGCATTATCTGAGGTGTTGTAGGTTCTATCTATTCTACACGATATGGGAATTCATTTGCCCGATGTTCCAAGGATTTGGTGTGACAATACCAGCACCGTTGCAATGGCTGCTAACCCTGTTCTCCATGCAAAAACTAAATAGGTAGACTTGGATTTACATTTTGTGCGCGAAAAGGTCACTGCTGGCCTGTTACAGGTCAACTACATTCCAGCTCGCTGTCAACTAGCTGACATTCTCACTAAACCAACTTCAGTTCAACATTTTGAGGCTCTTCGACGACAGCTCAATGTTCTCACATCAAGTCATGTTGATGACGAAAAAAGAAACGAGAGAAATGTTGAAGAAAATGCATTTAGTCAATTCTGAATTTGTTGTAAAGGTTGTTCTCAATCTAACCAACTTTTAGGAGGGAAAAGTTGTTAGGTCATGAACATTCTGGAGAAATTTTCCCTCTCTCGTGTGTATAAATTCCATTTGTCATCAATGAAAAATACACACTTCTCTCTATATTTCTCACACCCAGATGGCTATTCTGCAGACATGGCTTTTAGTATGTCAATCAATGGTTCTAAAGGAGGAATCGGATGGGGTTCTTTGAGTCCTCTTGCGGTTGAATTCAATGCTGGTGTCAGCTTGCTTAGTATCAGCTATCAGATGAGAATGGAGCTATATATATAGTTCGAAATTGTTTCCTGGCCTTGATCCATATAACCAATCTTCAAATGGATATTTGGAGATTCGTATTTCTGCTGAGACAGCTAATCTGTGCATGGTTGGCTGCACACAACGAATCAATGGACTGCGATATCGTTGTAGATGTCCATTTCCCTCCACTGAACTTAGACAGGAAAGGAAGTAAAATCAAGGCACCCAATCATCTGTGCTTCGAACCTTTGGAGTTTTCAGGAAGAGCTCATTATAGCAGTTGGGAGGATGGATTTCGAGATGGTAATGTCTGTCATATCCAACACTCTTGCAATTGTCTTTGTACTACTTCAAATCTTTCATGTGAGGAGGCACCCTGCCGTTTGTCCTTCTGTTTCACTTCTCATGCTTCTTATTCTATCCCTTTGGTTCTAATTCTCGAACCAATGTTCGGTCAAGATAGTGAACCATCCGTCTGGGGAAGAAGCGGAACATGGCTAGATATGAACGAGGTGGTCATTAGAGCCATCACAATGGTGGCTTTTCTTCTGCATATCCGTCTCTCGTGGACCGCTAGATGTTCCGAAGAAAAGAACAAAGCCTTGTGGATTGCTGAAAAGAGGGGGCTCTACTTATGCTTTCCAGTATACATAGCTTGAGGTTTAATCATCGGCATTGTAAGGCAGCATTCCTCGTCCTACATAGAGCAGACCATTTTGGGAGGATCTAAAGCATGTGCTGGTTTGATCCTTGATGCCTTTCTTTTCCCGCAAATCGTCTTCAACATGTTCCTGAACTCTAAAGAACCGGCTCTTTCCCGATTCTTTTATATCAAAATCACCCTCGTTCGCCTAGTTCCCCATGGATATGATCTCTACAGGGCACACAACCATGTTGATATGACCGACTCATACATTTATGCAGATTATTCCTATGTTGGGACTGTTCTTTGCCGCAATCGTATACTTACAACAGCGACTTGGCGGTTGTTGTTTCCTTCCGAAGAGGTTCAGGGAATCAGTCACATATGATGAACTTCCAGTGGATTCAGAGGAGCAATCTCCATTGAAATCTAGCACCTAGAGACAGCTTTTGTTAGTACTACTTACCACGGAGATGTTTCGAGTTCTGTTTCCGAAATAATTCCGTAAACTGGTCTGTTGTTTCGTTTCTGATCCTAATGTAATATAAACAATCATGTATTCTGAAACTGGTATTTGTATCCGATGCATGTATTCGAATATATGAAAAAACTTGAAAAAATTAAGACCCGAACTCGAAAAGTTTCAATTCATGCAATGTTCATGCATCTTAAATACATTTTCTACAAACAGGGCATGTTAGATGATTCCTTAGCCAATGATCAATGCAACTCGAATGAAACATGTCTTTACAATCTGGAAAAACCCTGCACGATTCACCAACCACATAATCATCCAAGCAAAAAGGGCAGTCTCCGGATTCTATCCGATGTTTATCAACCCAGTAAACCGTCGACGGCAATAGTTTCTCCAAGGCCTGCTGCCTCAACACTTGTCTGCCATTAATTCTCTCCAGGGAACCTTCGATTGTATCCTAAGGTTGCAAATAGTTAACGATTATTGCACGGTAAGTCGAGGTCCAAACTCGATGAATCCCTCTTCTTAGCATATCGGAAAACATCTCGAATATAGGCTAACTGAGACATTCAAGGACAATGTAAATGAACACGAAGATGATCGATGTAGCAATGATGCAGGCTCCAACAATGCAGGATAATTATCACGGGTGATAATTAAGCTAATTGCCCTGATTCAATGTCGAGTTGATCGATGACTTCGATTCGGATCTGATTGTAAATTAGTTTGAAGATTTGAATGAATAATATGAGCATTAATCCTATAAGAAAAATGAAGACCGATGTCTGAAATTCGTGAAGATTGTGAGTAACGTTGGAGAGTTCGTTGTTGTCTGATAATGGTGGTGACGACATTGATGAATTTAATGAAGCTTCTTCTTTTTTTTACCTTTATAAAAAGCAATTTTTTTTTTTGGGATCAAAACTGGTAATTTGATCACAACATTATAAAGATCATAGTTTTAAGCTATGGGGATTAACAAAGTTGGTTTTTTTTTAATAATCGAACAAATTTGTTCTTAATCTCCATAACTATCATACACTTAAAGCTCTCTTTTTCCCTTCAAACGAAAAGCTTTAAGTTGGGTAAAAACTAAAGTAATAATAAAGAGATAATGGCCAAAAACTAAAGTAATTATTTTCAACAATAACTAAGTTGTTTGAGTTTGGTTTTTGTTTAACAGTCTGAGAGGAAAAGTGATCTGTTGATAGTACTTTGGTGACCATTTCGCTTATTACAAATTGTCAGGGTCCTTAAAAGGATTTATTAAAAAAATATGGTTCTTAGTTAAGAAAATATTATGGTTCTTAAAAGAAGTTATGGTTAACTATATCCTCAATCATCCGATTATTAGTAAGTTTACAGTTTGATCATAGAATTATGAAAATTATGCATAAATTGCTTAACTAATTGTGTCTGATCATTTAAACCACTATGTCGTTTAACGAGAAGGTGGTATGACTAGTCAAATCCGCTAATATTGATGTTTGGTAAATAGCGGATTGAAAGAGCGGATTGGGGTGAAAAAGTTAATTTTGAAAAAGCTCCTAATATGAGCTTTTTGAAATTAGAGGTTTAATATTAGAGTTGTAATGACTCTTTTATCCTTAACAATTATCAAAAATCTCCAAATAACTTAAATTAAACAATAATATTTTTTAATATAAATAATAACATATTAAATATTCGACTTATTTGTTGTTACTACTAATTTATATGGTGATATTTGTAAGTTAATTCTATTTTTTATTATCACATATTTATATGTGCATATAATTTTTTTTTAATAATTATATAATTAATAAATTAATATATAAATCCTTCAAATATGTTTAGGAAATTTATATTAAAAATAATTTTTACAAATCTAATTAATATTTATTAGATACAAAATATTCATAACCGATAAATTATTCAAACAAGTATTGAATATAATCATGTCCTTATATGTCATTTTGCTTGTTTAAATAATCAAACAGCTATCAGCTATTAGTTAATTTTACCAAACACTTTTATACAATCAGCTAATACAATCCGCTAGTCAAATCAGCTAATGCAATCAGCTATCAGCTAATGTAATCCGCTATAAGCTATCAGCTATCCGCTAATTGCCAAACAGGGCCATAATAAATTTAACCATCAACATTTACATATTATGTTAATTTGCTTCTAATCCTAAAATACACTCCTAACGTTTTTAAATTAGGTCATTTGATTATAATTTTAAAATTTTAAGAAAATGTAAAAAATTAAAAAAATCTAATTATGGCCAAGTTTGTATTTTCTTTAAAAAATAACATGTATTTTCAAAATTTTAAAAAGATCTAGAGAAACCTAACTTTTTTTCTTCACACTATTCCCGCCATTAAATTTAGAGACAGAGCCAAAAATTAAAATTAAAGACAGAATATAAATAATCATGAAAATAAAAGATAAAGTTTGAATAAATTGGACTTTGAAATCTAAATGGCAATACTAAATATCCCTATATATAAAGAATTGGAATTGGAGGGACAACCCCTACATTATTGTATAGTTTCGTCTCTAATTATACCCTCGTTAGGGTCAATATCAATTATGAGTTTGATATGAAAAACTCTTTCTTCCTTCTGTAATAACAATAATAACGATGTTGACGATAACAATAATAAAAGATATTATAATTTTTAAAGAATTTTTAATGAGGTCTATGATAATTTTTTCTCTTCAAAAAAATATTATAGTTCTTATAAAAAGTATGAACTTTTAATTAAAATTTGAATAATAAATCCCTTAAGTATTGAATAATTAAATGTTGAATTGAATGAGTATTAAATTATAATGATTGAATAAAAATATGGTGTTTATAAATGATAAAAATTGAAAAAAAACATCTAAAAATCCTTTAAAAAATCTAAATGTAAACATTAATCTTTTTTAACAATATCCAAAATTAATAATAAAAGTAATTAGTTTTAAATTTTATAATTTAGTTTTTAATTTAAAGTAAAATATATTGTTAATATATATATAAAAAATTATGATACCTTTTTGAAAAAAAAAACCAATCAACTTAGAATTAATATTTTAATTACTTTATTTCTTAAAAACATTTGATAATCTAAAATACAACTATTTGTTAGATTTTTCTAATAAAAAGTGTGAAAATGATAAGTAGACGAAGACCTACTTATACTCAATAAGATACTTAATTTTCCAACATTTGATTTATTTTTTATTTTATATAAATATATTATACTTTAAAATTAACATTTATTAAACAATTTAATTATGTCTAGCAATTAATTTTAAATAAAATATTTAAAAAATTTATAATTTAAATTCAACAATTTTAAAATAAGTTTAATACTTAATTTTCCAAAATTTTCAGTTTATCAAACAACACTTTAATGTAGTTCATATATATTTTCAATGTTTTTTAATTGGAAAAGATGATTATGTTCCTTGTAAGAATTTGGTTTCAAACAATTTTACATGCAAGATGTGTATGTGTTATTAAAGGGTTAGTAAAAATTATAAACAAATACTATATTGTAATCACAATAACTTTATGACGACATTATTGAGAATGAGAGCACAAGTCCAAACATTAATCCTAAAATAGACATATATTATACCAAAAAAATGATGGAAGCTGCCTACATATAAATCGATATATGTACATTGTCATTGTGGAGATCTATCTACTATAGAATTCCTACAAATCGGACAAGTTAAATGATTTCTCAACCAACTATCTAAGCACCCGGAATGAAAGACATGGTTACACACAGGGAAAACACGACACATCTCATCATCTCCAAAACCTTCCAAGCAAATCACACATTCATCCAACGTTGTTGCCCCCAAGCTCTTATAGCTCACACATGGCGAGACTTGTTCGAACAATTCGGGACTCAGCCCCGGGTCTCGTCGTTCAGCCAAATACGCCATGAACCCGTTGAAGATCTCCGACACCCAGAGATTGCTTGCCGACATCGGTTCATGGGACCAATCGAAATCGTCGGTTAACGATGGGTGGTAAGCAGTTAATTGCCCCGATTCGATGTCGAGTTGATCGATGGCTTCGATTCCGAGCCAAGTGAAAACTTGGTCGAAGATTCGGATGAACAGGACTATGAGCAATCCTATAAAACAAGCGGAGATCAATGGCATAAAGATGTGAAGATCGTGATTAACGTTGGAGAGTTCATTGTTGTTTGGTAATGGTGGTGATGCCATTGATGAATTTACCAAATGTTTTTTTTAAATAAAATGTAAATTTCTTTTTTGATTAAATCTGGTGATTTGATCCAAATGTTATAAAGATTATAAGCTTTGGGGGTTTAACAAAGTTGTTTTTTTTCCCAAATAATTTTCGAACAAATTTGTTCTTTGTTTTCATAACTATCAAACACTTGAAGCTCTCTATTTTTTCCTTCAAACGAATTTTTTTTGAAAGGATAGTTAAACCCAAAACCTTTAAGTTTTCGCCATTGCTATGGAGAATATTGAAACTAAGATACCTGAATTAATGTAACAAAAATAAATAAATCAGGAGATAATGGCCAAAAACTAAAGTAATTATCGTCAACAAAAACGAAGTTTTTGAGTTTGGTTTTTGTTTAACAGTCTGAGAGGAAAAGTGAACTAACTGAGGTTATGAGGTTCGAGAATGATTATGTTGTTTTTGGTTATAAAATGATGATGAAGATTGAAGGGACCACTTTGCTTATAACAAATTTTCAGGGGTTTTAAAAGGATTTATTAAAAATTACGGTTCTTAAAAGAATTTAGGTTAAATGATATCCACGGCCACTTGATTATTAGTAAATTTATATTAGGTTAAATGACGTTCGAATTTTGAGTTGGAATCGAGTTTAAATTTTAAAAGTTAAAATAAAAAAATAAACTATTTTTTTTATCTTTAGTTAAGTTATTTTATTGTTTTGTGATTTTATCTTTGATTTTTTTGTTTCTTTAATTTTTCCTTCGTTTTAAGTGTACTTTTTGACTAAATTTGAACCACATTATTTGTAATTTTAACTAATTTTTGACAATTAATTTCTTTTTTTACAATTTAATCCCTCAAATTTAAATATTATTCAATTTAGTCATCTGACTACAACTCTATACAAATTATTTCTTTCTATCAATTCCTTGACTCCTCCCATCAATATATTGTACACAAAATCATTTTAAAAAATATTATATAATTTTAGATGATGTTTGGTTCATTAAATAACTTTACAAATTTTACTTACCTATGTAAAAAGAATATAAAAATATGTATGTATATTATATGTGGTTAGAGAAAACCATTTAAATTAAAACTAATAATAACATAATATTATAAAATTTATAATTATAATTAAATTTGAATAGAAACTTCAACAAATATATTTAATTTGATTCAAACTTACTTGAATTTTATAAACTTGACTCGAAAATTTTCAATAAAATTTAAATGATAACATAATATTAACCAACTTAACTGACTTAAAAAATTTTCCACTTAATTCGACTTTTTCGAATACACACCCATACTTTAAGCAAATAATGACGGCAAATGAAAACCTTCACCCAGCCTTCCCTCTTCCATGGACCAGATTTCTGAAAAGCTGAACCAAAACATTTGAAAATCCTAATGAAAGTTCGAAATAAGAAGGCTTTCTTATAAAATAAGTAATCAAATTATATATATATATATATATATATATATATATATATATATATATGTTTCTTTTAGTGTCTTAAGTTTTTTGTTAAAAAAAGTGTTTAATATTTCATTATGTATTCATTTTTAGGTAACTCGTTAAAAATTGTTATCCTTCATTGATGAGTTATTCAAGTTCTGTTTTTTTTTACTCAGTACATCATTAAAAGTAAAATCAAAGTGTTTTGGGACCAATTTTTTTTTTTTAAAGTTGGGGTCTTGATTTCCCTTTTAACACATAAAACTTCACAATCAAAGTGTTTTCAGGATATTTTGGGACTTAGGATTTTTTTTTGTTTTAAAAAAACGAGAATAAATATTCAAAGATCAAAATTGATGCACCAAAAAAAGATGAGTTCTCAAAATTAAATGTAACGACCTAAATTTTAGAATTTGAGGGTCAAATTAACCCGAAAGGCGGGTTTCGCGTTTGAGTCGAGAGTTTGGACCTTTTTGTGAGCCTTGTGGGCTTATTTTTTGTTGACGAGCTTGAGTTTTGGGCTTGGACATGTGTTGAGATGGAGAATGAAGGACAAATGGGCAATTCTACATTGCTTTTGAAAAGGAAAGCTGAGAGCATTTATGTTATTTTTGTAGAAAAGTGTGGATGATATCATTATTTGTATGTCTTGTCTCTCTTCCTCAACTATTTTATTTCCTAACTTTCACCCCAAGAAAAAGTTGAATCTTTGAGTTAGGAAGTGTGAATCTCAAAAATTGTTGTCGAGGGAAGGTTAATTATCATTCAAGGGTCTATTGTTTGGTGAAAGTTGGAAAATAGGTGTTTGGTGGGGGTTGAAGAGGAAGAACGAGAACGAGAGATTTGACTCGATTTCTTGTTATAGAGTCTTTTTTTTGTTCATATCTTAAGTTTCCAGCAACGTTGTAACTTGTTTTACAACATTTCTTTGTAGCGAAAGAGGCTGGGGAAGCTTCCAAGGCTCAAGAGAAGAGGAGGGCTTGAGGTATTGGCTTGGAGCTTCGTTTGCCGCTTATCATCAAGGTTAGTACACTACAAACTTCTTTATATTCCTGAAAATCATAAAATTAGATTGCTTGTTGCCTAGTTTGATGTTTTGGTTGTTTGAGAGCTTGAGACCCTCATCAATGGCTAAATCAAAATTTGGTGTTAAAATGATGTAAAAATGATAGGAAACGACTTAAACTATCTTCCATAACTTGTAGGTTTGATTTGGGGTTTTACTATGAAGGTTTGGGGGTGATTTGTGAGCTCCAAAATTCAAATTTTAGGCTCGTGTACCGATACATGATGAATCGGTATCGGTGCCCTTTGCTTTTGAATGGCTAATTCAAGCAGAGTTTGAAGGGCGTATCGGTACGCCTAATGAGAGTATCGGTATCTCATGTTTCATCCAAATTATAGTAGCAAAAATGGGTATCGGTACGCTTGAGAGTGTATCGGTACAATCGAGGTATTGATACACGTCCCCGTGTATCGATACGAGGCTGCTAGCTAAACTCATGTGTGTGCAAGGCTGGGTATTGGTATGCTTTGATGGGTATCGATATCATAAAAGGTGTATCGGTACAAATATGTGGGTATCGCTACCCACTGGGCAATCTGCCCGAAAAATATGTTTTGAGTTAGAAAGACTTATAATTCAAGGAGTAAGACCCAATGAACTTCTAATGTGGTAAAATGAATAGTAAAACTGAGAAACCGATATTTAAACCTCTTATACGAGCATAAAGAGTAATAACTTAATAAAACCTTGAGTGACTTGTTTGTGTTGAAACAATTAGGGTCCTTGGTGGATCGAATATTATTGAGTGCCACGTAAGGGCATTCATTTGGTTGAGTACCTTGATTGTTGGGATCCGGATGCCCAGTGAGAAAAAGACTGTGCTGCAACACCATGGTTATAGTTTGTCGAATGTACGTTTCCGAAGCTGTGTGGCATCAGGTCTCATTCAAAGATGTTCATCGAGAGATTTCGAGCATGGATGTACGTTCCCGAAGTTGTGTGATACCGAACATCACCCAAGAGTGTACGTTTTCGAAGCTGTGTGGCACCGGGCCTTACTTCAGGTTTGTTGGTATGACTACTATGTGATGTGTGGGGTTAATGTCTTTTTCAATGCTTGTTATGTGTTTAGGCAGCTAGAGGTAGCGCCAATGTTGTTATAATATATCATGATATCATTCTTTTAGCTACATGCTCTTATTTATGATTTGCATGAAGCATGGTTGAGTGGAAGTGTATCCACTGAGCTTCGTTAGCTCAGCGTTCGAAATTGTTGTTTTCGTTCGCATGTTAGTAGGTTGGCGTGCATCGTTGGGGCACCATCGAAGTAGTACCTCAGTATCGACTTGTTGTCCGAGTACAGTACTAGATTATTGGGCTATGTATTCGTAGGACCCTATGTTGTATTGTAACTCTTATTTTAGGATTTAACTTGTGAGTTGAATGCTTTAATTATGTATTTTAAATGGAGCTCCCATGTAATATTTTCATCAGTTTATCTACTCTGAAATATTCAATCTTAATAGATTTCATGAATGACGGTGATTTGGGTTAAATTTAATTGCAAAATTTTAACGTTTTGGGGTTGAGCTTAATTCCCAATTGTAATATCCGGATCAATGGTTTTACATTGAAATTTTTGAGACTTAGGATTATTTGATTTCTCAAATGTGAATTAATTTTTGTATTTTCTCTTGATTTTTTGTTTGTTTCCCTAATAAATCAAGGGTTATATTTTGATATACAAGTTGTGTAAAAAAACTTACACAACCCTTTATATTTAAGCTATAAAATCTAAAACCTAAATTCCTAGACCTAACACATTAAAACTTAAACCTTAAATTCTAAACTCTAAATTATAACTATAAACCTTAAATTTTATATCATACATCCTAAACCCCTAAATCATAAACTACAACCTAAATATCTAAACTCTAAAATTGAAAGACTTCTATTTACACAAACTGATATATGCAAAGTATTTTCCATAAATCAATGAGAAAAGAAGAAGGTGACCAAAGGCCACGTACCACATATTTATTGGATAAATTTTTAGAGACGACCTGAAATGAAAGGTCAAAACACTTACTTTAACTAAAAAATTTAGACACCTAAAATAAAAATAACAATATAATTTACTTGTTTTTGTAATAAAGTGAAATTAAAAGCCTGAATAGGATCATAACATTTTTCCATCCTCTTCTACATGTGACTGTTCATATGTTCGGATGGAGAGTGAAGACCCCAACCTCAAAAACCTGACAAATCCAATGATGATGAGTAAAGTCTCTCTCATTTTCTTTTTTCCTTTTTTACTTTTAGGATCTCTTTTATCTTCTTTGCTATAAGCTTCAATTTTTTTTTCTTTTCTTATTATCGGATGCTTTTTTTAATCAAAACAGGAACAAAATTAGGTTCAAGTGTTAAAAGGGATAAATTATAGAAATTAAAAAAATAAAGATTAACTAAGTATTTAATCTCATAAATTGAAGAGAACAAAAATTTAATTTAACTAAATCTAAACCGATAAAGACTTAAAATGTTATTAAATAAAATTTTTTGACTAAGGGATAAGTTGATAAGTTTGGTATTAGTGTTAGATGTAGTGGATTGATAGTTGAATGTGGTGTTGATTTTAGGTAGTGGTGTGAAAGGCGGTTTAAGGATGTTGTTAGGGATTTATATGTGAACATATAAATAAGGATTAATGTGAATAAAATATGCACATGATATAAGATTTAATGCAGTTTGATTTTGTTTATTTTTATGGATTAAAAATATCTTATATATCTCATAATATAACATATGTGAACGACAGAAGGAATTTTGGTTAAAGGTGAGTGATTGACGGATTTGATTACGATGCATGACATTGTACATGTTGTGATATGGGGTTGTTGATCCTTCTAAAATTTTTGGTATACTAATATTTTAAGTGTCCCTCTTAAACTTTAAATTTAAAAATATAATAGACACTCTCAGTTGACACTCTCCCTTTTAACCTAGGTTGTGGGTTCTAAACACATTTGGAGCAAATTTCTCTTTCTTTTTTACGTAGGTAGAAATTGTTCAAAAAAAATATAATAGACCTTTTCTTATTTCAATATTTGATCTTAGCTCGGTCTTTGACTGTAATGACAAACCATTGAAATTTATTTATTTATTAATGGTGAAGGACATCTACGTTGTCATCGTCATTGTCAAGCTGTCTACTATACAATTTCGACAAATCAGACAAGTTAAATGATTTCTCATCAAACTCTCTAAGCACCCGAAATGAAAGACATGGTTACAGATAGGGAAAACAGGACACATCTCATCATCTTCTGTTAGAATATAATTAGTTGAATCAGTGTAATTAGTTTCCTAAGCTAACTGAATCGAGTAGTCTATTGTAAATTTGTTAAAGTTGTTGGGTTGTTAATCTTTGGGCTATAAAAGCATGTATGATGTAATTGGTCAGATCACTTTTTCAACTCAGATCATTTTTACTTAATAATCAGTTTTCCTTTTCTCCCTTCCAATTTTGTTCTGGCAGTTTAAATTGCGAAGTACGTATGTGTGAACGGTTCTTGATTTATTTCAGAGCTACGACGTTAGATCCGCGACGTTGTTCGGATACTGTTCATTGATATCCTGTTTTCTTTAGCCATTTCATTTTTTTGTTTTGTTTTCCAATCTTAGATCTGCCTTCATCCAAGTCACCGTCGTCTGAATTCTTTCTCCTTCCTTTCAACAACTGCTTCAATTGGTTTTTGCAGTTTTCATTCATTATTGTCTACATCTTCATTTCAGTTCTCAGATCTAATCGAAATCTTATTTTTCTACTTTGGTTCGTCGATCGATAAGATCTGTCGTCACTGTTTCTTGTTGTTGCAAGCTTATTTCATCGAAGATTTAATCTTTGATCATCGTAATTTTGCTGATTGTTTTGGCTGCTGTTGTTGCATGCGCGTGTGCTCGGTCATTTCCTCCTAATCGAGACTCTGATCTTCAACAAAGACCTGATTCATCAATCTATTGTGTTGTCACGTGCATCATTGTTTCATTAGATTGTAGTCAACTATATTCATATGTGAGATCGTGGTCATCTTTTCACCTCCAAATGTTGGTACATTTCTTTCCTTATGTGATGCATTAGTTGTTTCATTGAAACACGGGTTGGTATGGTAAATGCTAATGGTTGTCATATGATCTGAAGCATAGGTGATTGCATTATTTCCTAGCTGAGTTTAGGAAGTAGCTTCGATTGATATTTTGTTGGTGTGTGAGTTATGTGAGTTGAATTTAATCATTTGCCTCTCATTTGATGGTTGCTAGATACTTTAATATGATGAGTGTTTTGATCGTCTACTCTGGTGTGGTATTGTTGGTTCCAATGTCTGGTAGTTGCTGATCTGGATTGGAAAAATTAGTTACTTTGTGGTAGTTTAAGTCTCTGAGAATCTACTGATGATTTGTGTGAGCACTGTGAGTTGGCTTTAGATCTCTATTTTTTTGTTGATATTGTTGTTGAATGTTGGTCATGTTTCCTGCAAAGTTTGGGTTGCTTGATTGATTATATTATTAAAAATTGAGTAAGGTTCGATTCATTAAAGTAGATGGCCGAAGATAGCATTCTGTAGAATTTTTTGGTGTTGAGTACCTATTGTCCAATGTGAACTCAGCTCATAAATCTCCATATATAGAAGTAGTGTTTTAGTTGTCTTGTGTCTGACATCTGTTCTTGCCGATTCTGTTGATTCAATTTCATTGTTTTCTCAATTACTGAAACTTGTGAGTCTACTACATATTTTGGTCAAAGAAGAAGAAGATGAACGAAAAAACAGTTGTATACCGATACACTGTCAAACAACATATGTACTGATAAATTATTAATTGATCAGCTGTTCAAGGAAAGGAAGAAACAAAAACTGGTCAAGAAATAAAAGAAGAATCAGAAGCGAAAAAAACTTCTTTTTACTACACTGTCAAAGAGCAGATATACATATCTGGTCAGTTGTTCAAGGAAAGGAAGATTGAAAGTTACTGATCAAGCTATTACCAACTTTTAAAAGTTGAGAACATATATTCAAAAATAAAAAAGGAAGAAAGATAGCTTGAAATAGAGAAAGGAAAGCTAAACGTCTCGGTGAGACGATGAAGAAAGAAAGTACTTGCAAATGTTTGTATTTTGATGAATGTTAGAAAATTAAGTTTGAAGAAAGTACTCAATTTTTTTGTTGTTGTTCCAGTTATTAGTTTGATTCAAAAAGTTAGGAGAAGAAGAAAGCATGGTCAATGTTAGAATATAATTAGTTGAATTAGTGTAATTACTTTGTTAAGCTAACTGAATCGGTTAATCTATTGTGAATTTGTTAAAGTTGTTGGGTTGTTAATCTTTGGGCTATAAAAGTATGTATAATATAATTAGTCAGATCACTTTTTCAACTCTGATCATTTTTACTTAATAAAATTTCAATTTTCTTTTTCTCTCTTTATTTTGTTAAATCCCTAATCATCATTGTTCACTTAACATCACCGCCAGATACTATCTCCGGCCTACCAATTGTTGCTTTCTCACATCTTCAAAACCTTCCAAGCAAATCACACATTCATCCAACATTGTTGTCCCCATGCTCTTATAGTACTCCACACATGGCAAAGCTTGTTCCAACAACTCGGGACTCAGCCCCGGGCGTTGTCTTTCAGCCAAATATGCCATGAACCCATTGAAGATCTCCAACACCCAGAGATTTTTCGGCGACATCGGTTCATGGGACCAATTGAAATCGTCAGTTAACGACGGGTGATAATTAGCTAATTGCCCCTATTCGATGTCGAGTTGATCGATGGCTTTGATTCGTATTCGATTGTAACTAGTTTGAACAATTGAATGAATATGATGACCATTAATCCTATAAGAACGAAGATCGATGTCTGATATTCGTGAAGATTGTAAGTAACGTTGGGGAGTTCGTCGTTGTCTGTTAATGGTGGTGACGCCATTGATGAATTTAATGAAGATTCTTCTTCTTTTACTTTATAAAAAGCAAAATTTTTTATCAAAACTGGTGACAAATTTGTTTTTTTTTCTGATAAATTTCGAACAAAATTGTTCTTAATTTCCACAACTATCATACACTTTCATTAGGAGATAATGGCCAAAAACTAAGGTAATTGTCAATTATCATCAACAAAATCTTAGTTATTTGAGTTTGGGATTCGAGAATAATTATGTCGTTTTAGGTTATCAAATGATGATAAAACAGTTGGAGATCAGTTTGCTTATAACAATTTTCCAGGGGTTTTAAAAGTATTTATTAAAGATTATGGTTCTTAAAAGGAATTGCAACAAATTTTTACTTATAACATTGGGATACATGCTTTAATACTGTTACTAGTGTTTTAAGATGTTTTTTTAGGCTTAAGGGTCACTCTTATCCTTGTAGTAGTCTCAATTTATCAATTTCGTTTTTATGGTATTTTCGCATCAATTTCGCCCTTGAAGTAGTCGAATTGCATCATCGTTTGTCCCTTGACTAACGAAAGCCAACGTTGACCGTTATAGTATTGACGTGGAGGTCAACAGTGCTGACGTGGCGATCTATGTGTGACTGACGTGGAGGTTAACGGTGCTGACGTGGCGGTCCATGTGTGAAGATGACGTTGAAGAGGGACAAAATTGATTTTCTGAGCTAGCTAGTTTGAGGGTAAAGTTAATTTTCTGGTTGAGCACGAGGGAAAATTAATTTTTAGAAAAAAAATATGAATTTAAGAAAATATTAAAAATATTAAAATGATGTAAAAATTAATAAAACATTTTAAATGTTTTATTAATATATGGCTAAAAATAACAAAAATTAAAAAAAATCTAAAAAAATTAAAATTATAAAATTAAAATATCAGAAGCTATTAAATTATAAATTATTCAAAAATGAAAACTTAAAAATAAATTCTACACTCTAATTCTAATTTCTAAATTTTAAACTCTAAAAATCTCAAACTCTAAATTACAAACCTTAAACCCTAATTAATTTTTTTATCAATATAAAGTTACTATGAATCATAAAATTACGTGTATAAATTTTAATCAAGTAAAGGGTTTAAATTTTAGGGTTTAAGGCTTGGGATTTAGAAATTAGACTTAGAGCGTGGATTTTAATTTTTTTAGTATTGAAAGATATGGGCACCAAAAAAGATAGATGATTTTTGTTCAATTGAGAGAATCGCATTAACCTCATTTAAGGATCCTTTCTTCTTTACATTCTTTGAAGAAAAAGAAAATTAAAAGCGTCCAAATTTTTTTGTTGAAAGTTTTTATATTTTTTGTTAATTTATTAATGTTTCAAATTTTAATTGTTGAATAATTTATAATTTATTAGCTTATGATATTTTAATTTTATAATTTTTACTTACTTTTTGATATTTTTAGATATTTTATTTTATTTTTAGTCATATATTAATAAAATATTTTTAAATATTTTTATGTTATTTTAATATTTTAGTATTTTACTCCTATTTTTTTTACCTAAAAATCAATTTTGCCTCGTACTCAACCATAACATCAAATTTGCCTCGTACTCAACCATAACATCAAATTTGCCCTCGAACTTGCTTAAAAATTAATTTTACCCTTCTGCCACATCATCTTCACACGTGGACTGCCACGCTAGCATCGTAAACTGTCACGTCAGTATCGTAACAGTCAACGTTGAATCCGTCAGTCAAGGAAAAAATGATGATACAATTCGACTACTTCATAGACTAAATTGATGCGAAAATACCATAAAACGCGAAATTTATAAATTATAACTACTATATGGGCAAAGGTAACCCTTAAGCCTTTTTCTTAACTAAGCATGAGGTGTCATGGTGGAGTATTTTTTTTAAATCAAGTTATAATGGACATTGGATATTAGATTTGATTTTAAACATTGTTTTCTTTTTTCCTTTATGGTTGACAGTAAAAAAAAGGGATGGTTATGGCTTTTGGTGATTCATTTTTTCTGTTTGGACGAAAAAAAAAAGTGATTAAAAGTCTGAGGTGAGAAAATAAAAGAAAAAAAATAAGTAAAGAAGAAGATGTGTCGTGAATGAATTATGAGAGAAAGTCATTTTTATCGTGATCTGCGTGTATACGGTCCTGCTAATAGAAGTCTGGCTTGTGCTAGTGTGTCATACTTAGTACTGGGATGTAAAAAGTTTATCCTACCTGTAAAATTGACTGAAATCAATTTGAGTTAGAATTATTTGTGACTCGAGGTGGTGGTGATCTGAAATCGAATCGAGTCTGAACTGGTGTTGATTTGACTCTAGTTGGACATGGAAATTTTATATATGAACCCGACATGCACCCGGCTTGAAAACGACCTGAACCCAAATTCAACATGATAATATGATAACTAAATTCGATCTGATATGAACTCGAACACAAGATTAACCTGGTAAATAGCTGATATTACCCGACCTGTCATCAATGTGACCTGTTATGAACCTAATCTGTAATTGACTCAACTTGTAAATGATCTGATTTGTTATTGAACTGATCTAATATTTACATGACTTGGTATTTATCTGACTTGTAATAACTAATAAGTTACAATTGATGAAGTTGTGAGATTATGAATTTATTATATTATTGTGTGACAAAATACATATTCACAATTTAAGGTATATGATTCCTTAAGGTTTGTGATTTATGATTTATGGTTTAATATTAACAGTTTATGGTTTAGTTTAGTGTTATTGGTTTATGAGATTAATTCTTATTACTTAAGGTTTATGATTTAGTTTAAGGTCATTGGTTTATGTGATTAATTTGGATTACTTAATGTTTAGGGTTTAATATCAATGGTTTATGATTTAGCTTATGATTATTGGTTTATGAGATTAAATTCGGTTCTTTAAGGTTTATGGTTTTGTGTTTAGTATTAACCATTTATGGTTTAGTTTATGGTTATTGATTTACGAGATTAATTCTAATTCAATTATTTTTCAAAAAAAAATCTAATTCAATTTGCCAATTTATGCACTTGAATTGATTAAGGATGCTCATATTGTCTCATCTTGTATGGATTCGAATCTCGGTATGAGAATGTAATACCTCTTATTTAATCAAAAAATATTTTAATCAAAGCTTCATGTGTACAATTGAACTAAATTAAAGTTTGAACTTTCATGTGTACTATTACATGTTTACATTCAAATCAAATTTTTTTGTATAATTATTTTAAATCATAATAATAATAATAATAATAATAATAATAATAATAATAATAATAATAATAATAATAATAATAATAATAATAATAATAATAATAATAATAATAATAATAATAATAATGATGTCCGAATTGAATTAACTTATTAAATTTAAGATCTAATTGAGCTAAATTAAAACCTAGAAACATAAATCACAGACATAATTAAAAGAATTATGAAACTAAATGTGGAATTTCAATTAAATTAATCTAAATTGAGACTCAATTGAATTAAATTAAAACTTAAAAAGTAAAAAAAAAAAATAGGACTTAAATAAAAAAGTCTAAAGTCAGAAGGGCCAAAATATAATTTTTCCTAACCTAAAAAATCATGCAGTTCTTCGATCCTTTCCCTCTCGCCCTTTGTTTTTAATTAAAAAATGGGAGAAAGATAGTAATTGGTTAAAAAAAGAGAGGGAGACGGACATAATTATGGAGAGAAAAAAGTCGCTTATTTTTTAGGAGAGATTATTTATCTTTTAAGTCATGTGGTATTTAAAATGTTGTATTTTAGTCATAATTTTTACTTTTAAGTTTTTGTTTAATTCAATTTAGTCACAAGTATCCCTACTGTTTAGACTTCGAATATAGCAATCCCCTCCCCAGGATGATACTTAGTCCTTAAAAATTTACTTTTAGCCGAAATTGGCCCTTATTTATTTCTAAATTTAGTCTAATAATTTCAATATACCAATATTTTTGTTCATGATAGTTTCTAAGATTTAATTTTTTTTAGCCGAAATTGACCCATATTTATTTCTATGGTAAAATTGTGAAATTAGTCATTGGACTCTCAAATTTCTCCACTTTTAAATTGTCAAATTAGTCCCTAATTTCGAATTTATGCTATATTTTATGGTAAAATTGTGAAATTGGTCATTGGACTCTCAAAATTCTCCACTTTTCAATTGTCAAATTGGTCCCTAATTTCAGTTTTAGACTATATTTTATGATAAATTGTGAAATTGGTCCCTAATTTTGATTTATGGCTTAGGGTTTAGGTCTTAGTGTTAATGGTTTATGGTGTAGTTTAGGGTTATTGGTTTATGAGATTAATTAATATGGTTTAAGCTTTAGAATTTAGCTTAGTACATGAGATTATTTTCAATTGTTATATAGTCTATAATCTATATATAATATATCATACACGATGATATTATTCTTAATTTATTACTATAGTCTATAGTATCTGTCTCTATGGTCTATAGTCTATATTTATATGTGTAACATGAATATGTCTCATACGTGTTACGTGATTATACTTTTTATAGCTTATAGGTGTATGTGATTAGTTTAGAGTTTAGGGATAAATTTTAGTGTTTAGGAGTTTAGGGTTCAATTATATCCCTACAAATCTATATTTAAACCAAATTAATCTTTATTTATTTTTAAATTGTGTAATTCAGTCCAATATTTCTAATATAATAATATTTTGTTTATTTTAGTCCCTACAACTTTACTTCTAACTAAAACTTACCCATATTTATTTATATATTTTTTAATTTAATCCAAATCCTTTACATTTTGTAATTTAGTCCAAACCATATAAATTATAAGTCCCTATAACAATTCTAAAAAACTATAGCTCTAATTTCAATTATAACCTAAATTATGACTTGATTGAATTAAATTAAAACCTACAATTAAAATTTTGTAACTAAAATGAAAATATTTTAATGTCAGGTGGACCAAAACTGCAATTTCCCCTAACTTAAAACAATAGGTGGGCTATTCCCCTCCAAATTCTAAATTGAAACCCAAAGTTGCAATTTAGCCATTTAATTTTAATTTTTAATTTATTTAATTTAAGTATTTTTTCCGCCAAATTTTTAGTTTATAGATTAATTATCCTTTAAGGCCTTACTCGTTTAAAACTTTTTATTTTAGTCCTAATTTAAGTTTTAATTTAATTCAATTTAGTTACAATTACTTTTAAATTTGATCCAATAATCAATTGCCCATTTGGCATTTGCCGCCCAATTTTTTTGCTTAGTGATTAATTACCCTTTAGGTCCTCACTCATTTAATTTTTTTCATTTTAGTCCTAACATTCACTTTTAAATTTTAGTTTAATTCAATTTAGTCACAATTATATGTATATATATATATATATATATATATATATAAATTGTAACATATTCCGACATCCTAATGGATAGTTTGGTTCATATTAATCCCTAAAAATTTATTTTTATCCAAAATTTACCCACAATTACAAGACCGAAGTCTATTTGTACACGTAAGACCTGACTTGAACTTCAACCGAAACTGATATTACCCGACCTGAATTTTATCCGTCAACAACGTGAACCGACCTGAAGTCCATCCGAACCTGAATTAACCTGTTAATTAACTGATTCGGACCCGAACCGTTTTGGCCTGAACTGAAACTTACCCGACCCTAACCTGAACTCAATCTGATTTGAATTCAACCTGACAATGACTCGAATCTGAGTCGACTCGAACCCGACTTGATCCGAGTCGGACCATTAAATTGACCTAACATGACCTGACCTGAAACCTGAACCATTACATGATTTCCCGTCCCTACTTAGTATTGATGACTATTGATGAGTCAGTGGCGGCAGATTTAGTTGTTAGATAGTAGAGTCATACATCGGCTCGTGGACCAATCGAATTTGAAAACAATTAGGGACTGTATCCAAATAAAAGATATGGTAGGGCTCCTCCTCCAAATAACCTTTGGGCCCTACACACGGAAGTGTTGTAGCAGACGAATGAGGGCAGCATTCGAAGACGAATTTTGATATCTTTATCTATTGGGCTTAAAAATTCAATTTTTCTATATATATGTATATATATATTGTGAATAAAGTAAAGAGCAAGAACAAAATAGATGAACAAGAACAAGATGAGAGACAAAGAGAGAGAGACTTGTATTATATTCTCAAAGTAGGGTTATGTACAATGCTTTCTCCAAACTCTATATTTATAGGCAAAAGATGGAAACCCTAATTCCAATGGGTATTAAGCCCTAATAATAAAGTACATTAAAGTCTCATTTAATATATAGATATCCACCATAAATAAAGATATTCATAACACCCCTTGGATATCTATGAAGATAATGTGCCTCGTTAAAACCTTACTATAATGTGCCTCGTTAAAACCTTACTAAGATAAAAATCTGGTGGGGAAAAAAATCTTAGTGAAGGAAAAAGAGTACACACATCTTTGATACACATATCATGTTGCCTCATTAAAAACCTTACCAAGAAAATTCATTGGGATAAATCCTCGGTTAAAGGAAAAAGAGTGTAATGCTTATTTACTCCACCTCATGAAAACATCACATAAGATCTTTAAATCTTTATAATTAAATCTTAAATACAATATTCAAATGTTGAAGTAGAGTATGCACTAGAGGATAAATCTTCCAAATTATTGGTTGAAATGATTCATCGATTATCATTCTTTTTGAAGATCACGGGGGACGCAACTTTGAAGAAATATGTTTTTTTTGTCACATTTGATGTATCCACCTTTTGATTGAGATATAGATTTTGCATTATCTCTACACAAGATAGCTTGCATCTTATCTTGTGAAAGCAATTTGCATATCTTCTGAATATGTTTAGCCAATGACATTTTTCGGCTTTGCGTCATGCATAGTAATTATTTACAAGATTTGGAAAGGCATCGAGTTTTGAAAGATCTAAAGGTAATGGTCTCGTAGCAATTATTTTCTGGCTTTGCCTCATGCTCAATGAATGTGCGTTATACATGTAAAGTCTCTTAAAACACTTTTCTATGTATGTCGATTGATACACAATGATTTTATTGTCAGAGAGATCTCTTCATGAGTTCCAATGATATTCAAATCATCAACATACACATTAATAACAAATCCGGAGTTAAACCTCTTACTAAAAGTGCTCGGGAAAATTGAATCATTCTTATAGCCTTTTGCTAATAAGTATTCAGTGAGGTAATTATCCAACATGCGCCCAAATTGTGTAATCCATAAATAGATATGTTCAATTTGATTGAATAACAATCTTGAGAACTTGAATTAATTGTTTCTATAGTATAAATTCTTCTGGAAGTTTCATGTAATTGTTAATATCAAGAGGCTCATTCAAATAGGATGTAACAACAACCATTAGGTGTAAATCAAATTATTTCATTTATCGTCGGACTAAACAAAATTTAAAAGTAGCTGCATCCACCACCGAGGAATATGTTTCCTCGTAATCGATTTCATGTCTTTGTGATAATTCTTGTGCAACCAAACGAGCTTATATCTCATGATATTCCCTTTTTGATTTATCTTTCTCTCAAAGACCCGTTTATATCTCACAAATACTTCTCTCTTGAAAGAGATTTTAGTTTCGCCTCAATTGTCTCTTTCTATTTTGGCCAATCATTTCTTTGTTTACATTTTTCAATTGACAACAATTTATGATCCACATCAAAATCTTTAGTGTTATATTGCATGCAAATGTATTGTCGACGTCGATTTGATTTCGGTTCCATTTATTACCAGACATGACATAATCAATTGAGATTTCTTTATTATCAAGTACCTGAGGCATTTCAATGCCTCTGTTGGAGACATTTTAATATCTTCTAGAGATTTTCATAATACGTTGATTCCTCGATCAGACTATCATAAAATATAGCTCCTTTTATTTTTTGAGGATTTTTATCTTTGGAATCTACTTGTCTACCACGCTACAGGCGTAAGTTAGACTCATTAGCAATTAAAATTTGTCCTTCCAGGACATCAAATTTAATCGGAGCATTCATAGCTGATATATGTGACTTAGTCACTCTTTTAGTGTCAGCAAAATCACCTAACAATTGATTTACTAAGTTTTATAAATGAATTATCCTTTGAACTTATAGTTCACATTATTGAGTACGTGGATCATAATGATAATTCATTCCATCTTATTTCTTTATCCATCTATATTTCAAATATAACATATATTCCCAACCTCCTTTGAAGACTCATCTTTGTGCATTGTGGTGGAGCAATTAGAACATAACCGCACACCCAAAAATTTCTAAGATGAGAATTATTTGGTTCATGACCAAAAAAATCATATGTAATGGGTAGAACTTAAGAAAAATTGTTTGCTTGATGCGAATTAGTGATGTTGCATATATAATGGCATGTCACCAGCATTATCAAGAAGAATTGTATTTATATGGTAATCTAGAAAATGTGCTCGTAATTTTATCAATTAAGCAAGTAACCTCGCAAATGTCAAGTTGCGGGTTGATAACAAGGATATATATGGCCATCTAGTCGATGCATCGATTAAAATCGTAAAATATCTAGATGATCTATAAGAATGGTGTATGGGCCCACATATATCACCATGTTTCCGTTCCAGAAAATTAATAGATTCATAATCTATCTTAGCTGGTGCTGGTTGAATAATCAATTTTCCTTGATAGCAAGCATCACATGAAAAACATTACTTTGAAGAATCTACTAGTTCTTCAATGAATAACCGCATAAAGTATCAATAGCTTTTCGTATCATAATTGAACCGGGATGACCTAACCGGTCATGCCAAATAATAAAGTTATCAGTAAATTTCTGGTGTACAATAGCATGAGCTTCAATTTGTACTAATTCTTGTGTAGTACAATACGGATGAAAGTGCATATAATTTTGTCAAGATTTTCTTACTACCTTGGGTTATACTCGTAATATGGGTCAGCATCCCCTTGACTAATAGTCTCAATATGATATTCATTTATGTGAATATCTTTAAAATTCAATAAGTCTCTTTGCGACTTTGATGAGTATAACAAATTTTAAATATAGAATTAAGTTCCATTTGGCAATAACATATTTTCTCTTTTGGAGCCTTCTATAATATTAGCACTTTCGAATATAGTGCTCGCATTATTCTCTTACATTTTAAATGGTAAAATATGCATAATTATGCTCATTTGAATATGTGTTTTGTTCCATTCACTTTGGGGAATGAAAAATATGTGCTTCGTACCATTCACTTTAGGGAATAAAAAATATTAAATATAACACATATCAAATCAATTATCTATCAAAGATAATGTCACAAGAACTTATTACTCTTCCGGAGCATTGCTATTTTAGTACTTTGAGATATAGTACTCACATTTTCCACTTGCATTTAAATGGAAAAAATAGTTCTTATGCTTAAGTATAGTATGAGTACTTGCAATGTCTGCTAAGCATAAATTGTCACTATTTATTGCATATTTTATTCCGGAAGTAATCATATTCTTTAAAGGATAATAAATAAATGTTTAAAATATTTACATATATATTATTAAGTGTGCAAAAGCCCTATATTTATGCCCTAGTTTAGCTCAATTATTGTTGTTCTTAAGTATAGTTTAGTTGCATTTATTAGGAAAACATACACAAAACTACATAGATTAGATATTCTGCCTTATTTGATGAACTTAATTGTTTTTACATAAAAGATACTGCTCATTTTTGTTTTCTCTCTGTGCGCAGGTACCCGCCCAGGCAGATGCCGCCGAGGCAGCAAAGAGGGCAGAAGAGGAGAAGCTGGAAATTAATGGAGGAAGCTATTGGACCATCTGGAGAGTTGATTAAAGAGCTGTGTCAACCCCTGCACACCAACCCAGACCTCTACCGAGGCAACAAAGAGGGCAGAAGAGGAGAAGCTGGAAATTAATGGAGGAAGCTATTGGACCATTTGGAGAGCTGATCGAAGAGCTGTGTCAACCCCTGCACACCAACCTAGACCTATGCCGAGGCAGAAAATAGTATGTCGCCGAGGCAGCAACTCGAGGAAGGGTGGAAATATGCAAAGTGGTATGCGACTAAAAGAGCTCCTCAAGCCCGATTTTTGGAGACCACTTGCGCGTGTATTGGAGCCCAGTAGACAAAGAAAAGCCATGGTCAAAGTCAAGGTGGAAAAAGTCAAACGGGAATCTAGGAAGATTTAATGTTAGATTTATTCTTTTAATGAGTTGTAATTAGATTCTAACTAGGATTCTTTCCCTAAACCGACTTAGACCTAGGCTCCTCCCCTATAAATGTAATTGACTTGAAGGAGGAAAAACACAATTGAGATTAGAGAGAAAACTCCTTCTTGTCGAAACCCCTTTGTGCCGCCATCTTTCATCATGTTCTAAACCTTCCCTAGGGCTAAGGGTTGGTTGTGTAGTAGTTGTGAGAGTTTTGCTTGTATTTGTTTAGGTTTTCAGTTTTTGCAATAACGTTCAAGGTTTGTTTACTCTTGGTTCTTCATTTTGTGCAATCTTTATCGAGAGAGAAGAGAACATCAATCTATTTGTTCAATGTCAGGAGAGTTAGACTCATGAAACGAGTAAACATGATTTTATCCAACCAAAGGGTAAAGCTACTTCGGCTTAGAGATAAGATAGAAGTTCAACGACTAAGAGAGGCTTCATAATCGGTTGGTGTTTATCCTTAGATTCACGTCGGGAGGTATTATCCAAGACGTGTTTGCCAATAACATTTCAAGCTTAGGGATAAGAGGAAGTCATTGAAGGGAGCCTTGCCGAACCTTGAATCATCGCTTAACTGCCCAGGCAGTCACATTGGTCTCTGCCGAGGCATAATTGTGGGCAGCTGTCGAAAGTTGTTAAGTTAATCTGCAAAATTATGCCGAGACAGTGCATCCAATCTCCACACTATGAAGCATTCCAATACCGGCCCATTCTCTCACTCTGATTTCTCAATTTATTTTATTTGCTTTAGTTTTAGTTTTGATGAAATCCAAACAAACTTTTAATACTTGTGTTTTTGTTTTTATTTGTACAGAAAGGTGAATCCCAAAGGTTGTCACAATCCCTGTGGAGACGATATCTTAAATACTATAACTTGGCACCGTGTATACTTGCACGCAATTTGCGCATCACTTTTGCACGCAACAAGTTTTTGGTCTCGTTGCCGGGGAATTGGCGTATAACTTTTGTTTTTATTTTTCTTCACTTTCTATTTTTCTGTTTAACCCTGGTTTTCTTTGGTTTATGACCAGAGTGAACCAGAAATCACCCTTGCGAGACTATGATCCAGAGCCTGAACATACAACACGTAGACTAACACAAGCAACCAGAGAAGCCATGGGTGACCAAGCAAACATCTAGGACCAGAATCCACCTCCGCCCCCAATCAACAATGTCGTGGCGGGCAATGACAGGCAACCTTCTGCCGCTCGGCGGCTAGTTCGTGACTACTTGGAAGAGGATCTCAGATGGCTGAACTCTAGCGTGATTGATCTAGAAATAGAAGCGGACCACTTCGAACTCAAACCAGTCATGTTTAACATGCTGAATGCACTTGGACAGTTTTGAGGATCCGCCACTGAAGATGCTCGCCAGCATATGAAATCCTTCCTGGATATCTGCAAATCCTTTAAAATCCATGGAGTTCACCCTTTCGGCTCAGATTATTTCCCTATTCACTGAGGGATAGGGCAAAAACTTGGTTCAATAGCCTACCATCAGAGTCTATTGAATCATGGACAGAATTATACCGAGATTTCTTAGCTCGATTTAATCCTGTCAATTTAACTAATAAATTGCGAACTGACATCACTACTTTTCGACATGCAGATGATGAATCGATGTATGAGGCATGGGAGAGATATTGCGAGTTGTTGGATAAATGACTCTCTCATGGATTTCTAGAGTCAACACAAGTATCCATATTCTACAATGGTGTAAACACACCAACAAGGATGATGATGGATTCCTATGCCAATGGTACATTACTCGATAAGGAGACCATCGAAGCAATTCAAATCTTGAACAATATGGCCAAAAACGACTACCAGTTCCCTAATGCCCGCCGCGACGGCATAAGAAGGCAAGCCGCAACAAACGAGCTAGGAGCATCTGATGCAATCGTAGCATAAGTCGCTCAGTTGACAAAGTTGGTAGAAGCTATGCAAAGGCAGAACAATACCCAGCAGGTCAAAGCCATTGATGCCTTTTGCGACTAATGTGGGGGAGACCATGACTCGTCTGAGTGCCAATAGGGAATCGAAACCAGCTGCTTTGTGAGGAACTTCAACAGAAACAACAACCCTACATCGAACACCTACAATCTAGGCTGGAAGAGGCACCCTATTTTTCATGGAGTAACCCCAACAACGCTCTAAATCCGACTAATCAGACGAACCGATCGCAAGGATTCCAGCAAACTATGCCGCAGCAGCAACATGCAGCACCCATTGCTCTAGAGCAAACCTTAAATGCCTTCATGACTCAGACAGGTACCTATATGTCCAACATGGATTTATTTGTTAAAAAATTAAAGCTTTCATTGACAGAACCGAGATGAGAATGCAGAACGAGGCAACTTTAAAGTCATTGAAAACTCAAGTGGGACAATTTGCACAAGTCCTAAACACCAGACCTATGGGAGGATTGCCCAGCGACACTGAAGTCACGAGGAAACCCACTTACGAGCAATGCAAGACCATCAATACCACAAGCGGTAAGCATCCAATCAAACTAGTTACCTAGACAAAAGTAGGAAAGCTCGCCTCGGTAGACCCAAAATCGTCCGCCACGGCAGACCCTATTGATGCTTCCGCAAAACGTGAGGTACGTGCACACACACCTGTTCCACAGCAGCTGAAACACCAGAAGCAGGACCACCAGTTCAAAAAGTTTATGGACATTTTTAAGCAAGTGCATATCAACATACCCTTGGTGGAAGCCATACAACAAATGCCGAACTATGCCAAATTTATGAAAGACATGGTTTCCAAATGGAGACAAATTGGGGAATTTGAAACTATCGCCATGACGGAAGAATGTATGGCCATGCTGCACAATAAAACGCCGCCCAAGCTGAGAGACCCATGCAACTTCCTCATTCCATGCGCTATTGGGAACCATTACGAAGGGAAAGCCTTATGTGACCTTGGGGCAAGCATCAATGTAATGCCCAAGTCGGTGTTCAAAAAACTAGGAATTAGGAAAGCAAGACCCACCATCGTCATGCTCCAGTTAACCGACCACTCTTATGTGCATCCGGAAGGGAAAATTGAAGATATCCTAGTAAGAGTAGATATTTTTATTTGTAACACCCCAGAAACCGGTCTAGTCGGAATTGAATTCCGATGATCAGAATATTGATTTTAAAGTGTTCAAATGTCGCATCCTTGCTGCCTAATTATAGATTATATTGTCAAGAGACCTTATTAGAACTTATTCTTAGTTAATGGCCTCATTGAAAATGCTTAAAATGATGATTTTAAGCTAGGCGTTTCGATACAGTCAAACTTATACCGAAACGGCCTAGGTAAGGTGTTTCGAAATGTTTATATGCGTTCTGATACAGTTCCAACGGTTTTAACTAACTTTTGGACTTTTGCTTAACCGTTTCGATACAGTTTCACACGTTTCGAAACAGGTCCCCTACTTCAAATATGTTTGAAGGTTTAATTGAAAATAAATGATGAGGTGATGACTCACCAGCTTGCTTACCACATTCTCTCACATGAATAATCAGAAAAGATGACTAGTGGTCATCTATAGGTTTAATATTGATAAGATATAGGATAAGATAAATATTTTATTTTAAGCTTTCCCTTGGGTGAAGGAAATCTCCTCATTGGACCTTGGTAAGGTGGGTAATGATTAAGTTTGTAATTCCCTTAAAATGAACAAAAAAAGAGAGTTCTCATATTTGTTGGCTTCACCGAGACCATTTCCATCTCTAGCTATTGAATGGACAAAGCACACACCTATATTGTCATCTTTTCCACCAAGCTCAAGCATACACCTCCCTAGTTGAACTTCATAAGCTTAAGTTTTCCTTGATTTAAGAACATCAATTCATAGCCATCGATCGGGTAAGTGGAATCCCTAAGTTAATCATCGATTCTCTTAATCGTTGGATGTTCAATTTCAAGCTTAAAGATAAGATTTGTCAAATAACTAATGGCTATTTAAGTATCGATATTGTCATATTGATTCTAATAATCCTTTATCGTTCTTCCTAGTTCAAGAAGTGGAAAAGACTAATCCACTGTCTCCATCGAAAGCTAGGGATAAAGGAATCATCATCCGAGAGCCTTAGAAGCCTCGGATTGTCGAGGTGAGTGTAGTAAGAGTCTCAGAATTAGGCGATGAGCCTTTTCGAATTCATCGTTATTGAATTCATTTGATTTACTAACCATCAAACAAAAGGGATTGCATAAAGTATTGTTGGAAGCTATATTGGTAAGTCTTGGTAAGTGTTGCGTCGAATTATTGTCAGAGGTATTGTTAGTGTTGTCATGGAAATCAATGAAGCATTGGCATATAGAATCATTGACATGAGTTTATTGCTATTGCTTGTTGTTATGACTATATGATTATTGAGATATTTCAATGAATCATGAATATCGAACTATTTCTATTAAACCTTAGGATCAAAGTATTGGATACAGTTGGCATGCCATAGAATTCATGAGCTCATTGTACGGGTGGAATACGGTCCTAGAGCTACGACCTATATTGATTTGGCGAGGCAGAGTGATATATTATGTATTGGTGATATCGACGGGTTGACCATTCTTTGATTTGGTGAGGATGTGGAATTCGTGTATCCATATACCGTGAATCGATCCAAGTGAGCTATTGATTATTGATATTGGCTTGCTATGAATTAAGATATTGTTATTGATGATATGATAAATGATCTATGCTCTTATTTTCAATAAGTAGCATGCCATGTTGTTATTAGTATGATTGTCATTGAAGCATGATAAATGGCATACCATGTTCATCCATTGTTTTTGTGGCTACCTCACTAGGAAAAGTATGCCTGATGCATTTCATTGCATCCATTTCAGGTTAGTCAAGTTTTGGATTGAGATCGGAGGAGTTGAAGCATTGCACAAGTCACAATCAAGCTATAAGTAATGTATATCGACCCTTTTAAACTCCTAGTAGGTGGAAAGGTCTATGTACAAGTCTATTAAGTCTCTTTTGATGTGCCTATGTTATGGTTAAATGGTATAAGAGTGATATGTTTAAGATGAGTTTTCTATGTAGTGAGAAAGGCCTTAAATGCATGATTTGGCACTAAAAGGTAAAAACTAGGTAAATGGATTCATATGGCTCTAAAATTTGACATGCAAGTAGAATTTATGGTTATATTATTGTGCATAAAGTTTCATTTCATTTGGACAATAATTGGTAGGTTAAATCGAATAAAAACTAGTAAAAATCTGCCATTACAGGAAAGGTCGTATCGAAACAGGTGATGGCATTTCGATACGGGTAAGCATAATTGAACCTAAAGAACAGGGCGTATCGAAACGGTCTATAGCCATTTCGAAACATTTTTGTCACTGGAATCCATCGTTTCGATATGGTTTCATAGCATATCGAAACGGGTCAAAGTCAAAGTCAAAGGAAGTTAACCTGTTTCGATACAGAACTTTTCGTATCGATACGAGCTAAAGAGTAGAGACTACATGGGTTGACCGTCGTACACCCGTTTCAAAACAGCCCTAGGGAGTTTTGATACGAGGTTAGTTAAGTTAGTTAGTCGGTCTGCAATGTTCACAAATTAGCCACCGAATATTGAAAAGTCTAATTGAATGAGTAAATGAACACCATTTTGCAAGAAATTTTACAGGTTAGTTGATATTGCACTAGATTTTATTGTGGTATAATCTATTGCATCAAAGGACCTCTAAATTGTTAGATTTACAGAATAGTCCCTAAAACTTGTAATAACTACGAATTGGTCAATTACTGTTTTCTAATGAGTGAATTGGACTAAGATGTATATCCGATAATGTTTTGTTTGTATAATATTGTTAAGTGTCGAGTTTAGAAATGAAATTTTATTGCACCGATCAGTGTATCATTCATCAGTAGCACGCTCCGACCCGGATCTCGACCAAGCCGGGAAGGGGTGTTACATTATTTTTCCTGCTGATTTCCTAATTTTGGACTGTGAGACAGACGACAAAGCACCCATCATCCTTGGGAGACCATTCCTGGCCACGGGCATAACTCTAATTGATGTGGAGAATGGGGAGCTCACTATGAGGGTGGATGACCAGAAAATTAAGCTGAATGTCTTGCAACCCTTGAAAAAAGCCGACGATCGAGAAAAATGTCAGGATATTCATGCCTTAGCAAACACCAAATCCAGCACAGTACTAGAGCACTCCAGCCACACCCGCCAAGGTGGGAGACCTGGGAAATGCATCCGAATGCATTCCCAACATAACTTAAACTATTTTTCTTTTATTTTCATGTGTTAAGATTTAGATTTTAATTTCTTGCATTTTTATTCAGTTCTTAGGAAGTAGATTTAATTTCAACATTTATTTATTCACTAATAATTTTTTATTTCAGTTATTTTAGGAGAAACAATAAGCCCAAGAGAAGAGAGAAGAAGCAAGCCAAAATCCATCACCCATTCCAACCCGCCCGACAAGTCTGCCGCGGTAGAAAGACATTGCGTCTCGCCGAAACTAGCCGTTGCAGACTAGATGTTCCCAGATACCCATTCCATTCCAACGGCTCTCTACCCGGGCAACGGATACCTCAACAGATGAAATGGCAGCCCTCTTCACTCCTATTTAAACCCCCTCATTTTTTACTATTCACTATTCTTACTACCTCTTTTGCTTATTGTTTCACATATACTCTTTTGCTTTCAGAATTCTTTTCTTTTCCAAAGATTCTCAAACTCTCACAACCCTCTTTGCACAAAAACCATAAAGCCCAAAATCAAGAATGGCAAGAACCCCATGCTGCCGCGTCGCCCGAGCAGAGTCTGAGGAATCTATCCAACGCTTTGCTGCACCGGAGGTTAAAACCCGCCATAACGAGAAATTCAAAGAGAGATCGGTGTGGGAAGAGCAAAGTTTTTTCTATGAAACGGGGAAGAGGAACTTCGGGCTCGAGCACTTCATCTACTCAAAGATCGCACACAAAAAATGGTAGATCTTTGCCCAGCAACCAAAGCCAGCAAATCAGATAATGGTGCGCGAATACTATGCCTATAGGCCAACGGAGGAAGTGCCTACGGTGAATGTTCGTGGGCGGCCAATGTTGATCGATGAAGACAAGATCAACATCTTCTATGGCCTTCAAATTTGAGAAGACCAACATACGTAGTTCCTCGCCTCCCTCACAGCAGACAATTATGAGGCAATGAAGGAAGAACTTTGCATTTCAGGGACAGTCTGGAATGAGGGCAAAAATAGAGGCACCGTCAATCAGTGGAACTTGCTGCCCGAGGCAAAATTGTGGAACACGTTCATGAATAGACGGTTGCTGCCCACATCCCACAACTCTACCGTCGACAAATCACGCTTGGCACTCATCCACTCCATCATCAACAAAAGGTATATCAATGTGGGTGCGATTATAGCTAATGAGATTTATGAATGTAGGCAGAAAAAAAGGGCAACTCTACTTCCCTAGCCTTATCACATCATTATGCAAGAAGGCACACGTTGCGGCCGCCCCAACCGACACCATGACGCTGGACAGAACCGGGTGGATGAAGAACATCATCCTTCAAAAAATGGAGATCACAGCGGCCACTCCGAAAAACTTTGCCGCAGCATCAGAAATAAGCAGCCAACAACTATACCAACAGCCCGCCTCAGCAACCACCATAGGCGGCTTGGCAGCACAGCTGGACATAATGGAACGACGCCATCTGACCTTCATGGCCTACTTATGGGACTTCAACAACACCACCATCAAGGAGAAGTTCCCAACAGCCCAATTTCCAGAGTTCCATGCCGATATCTTTGCCATGGCAGCACCAGAAACGTCTGTCGCGCCCTCTACCTCGGCAACCCATCCAGCCCCCTCCGCAACTCCAACCGCCCCAATCTCAACAAAATCTTGAGCTTCTCCAGCAGCCACGACCACTAAAGTCCTCTCCATCTCCGATGACCGTGGTGACACAGTGGCCGCCCCAATCAGAGAAAAACGGCAGACATCACGGGCGGCAGCAGACGCACCAGCACCATCCGATTTAGCCTACCTCAACTGCTTATCATCAGACTCAGTATGGCAAGACTCGGTTCGGTCCGTCACTAGGAAACTTGAGCCTTCATTCTCCCCAGGCACAAAAATAAAGCACTCTGCCACCGAAGAAGTCTGCCCAGAGAGCAAAGACGATGGCGAACGAGAAGTCATGTAGAGAGCATAACCAAGTCCACCTTTCCGCCAGCAGCCGCCGAGGGCGGCAAAGCGCTTCAAAGTTGTAGCTCGAAAAATGATGATCATAGATGACAACGAAAATGACAATGAAACTTCCTCTGAGACACCATCAATCTAAGCTTCTCTCTCATTCTTATATTTTATTTTTGTCTAATCTATGCTAAATTTTGTGTATGTAGGCATGCATTGAGGATAATGCTCCTCTCAAGTTTGGGGGGGGGGGGGAATTAGTCCTCTAATTTTTTTCTTTTGTTTTTCTTTTATTTTCTATGTTTCTATTTTTCTAATTTTCTTTTTTTGCATTTATGTTCTAATGTAACATGCCTTTATTTAAAATCTAATGAATTCTTAGTTTGAGGAAAAATTCTTGAGTAGCTTTTACCCGCCGCGACAGATGGCCCACCTGGGCGGCAACCATAGCATGACTATAGATTTGCTTAGAATCTTACTATGATCTGAACTTTAAAAAACACTCTTTGTGAGTAGTTTGATTTTAGGACTTCTAGAAAACTTAGGTATTCCACCTAGTAAATTTGGGTAGAACTTGTTTAAAAAAAGAGATATGTCCTAGAGGTGCCAGAAACTGGCTCTAGGATAAGCTAGAGGTGCCCAAAACCGGCTCTAGCCAAAAAAATGAAATCATTAGAAATGCTTATCACCGGCTCTAGTGGTTTAATTGCAAAAGAAACTAGAGGGAAACCCAAGGGAATTAAGGTGCTTATCGGAGTTTACTTAGAATCTGAAGAATCATTCTTATCACAAAGGACCGCACACACTCACGAGATACATAGTACGGTTTCGGGTAAGTCCATTGTCAGTCGAAAGGTTGCTATTAGGCGTAAATCTACACAGTATGTAAAGGTTTCTCAAGATGCTTTCTCGACTAAGTTTACACATGATTTTAAGTTTTGGCATGTTATTGTTAGATTGTATTGCTTGAGGCCAAGCAATAGTTCTAGTTTGGGGGTGTGAAGTGTGCAAAAGTCATATATTTATGCCCTAGTTTAGCTTAATTGTTGTTGTTCTTAAGTATAGTTTAGTTGCATTTATTAGGAAGACATACACAAAACTGCATAGATTAGATATTCTACCTTATTTGATGAACTTAATTGTTTTTACACAAAAGATACTACTCAAGTGTGTTTTCTCTCTGTGCGCAAGTACCCGCCCAAGCAGATGCCGCTGAGACAACAGAGAGGGCAGAAGAGGAGAAGCTAGAAATTGAAGGAGGAAGTTATTGGACCATCTGGAGAGCTGATCGAAGAGCTGCGTCAACCCCTGCACACCAACCTAGACCTCTGTCGAAGCAGACAACAGTATACCACCGAGGCAGCAACTCGAGGAAGGGTGGAAATATGCAAAGTGGTATGCGATTGAAAGAGCTCCTCAAGCCCAATTTTTGGAGACCACTTGCACGTGCATTAGAGCCCAGCAGACAAAGAAAAGCCATGGTTAAAGTCAAGGTGGAAAAAGTCAAATGGGAATCAAGGAAGATTTAATGTTAGATTTGTTCTTTTAATGAGTTGTAATTAGATTCTAACTAGGATTTCTGCCCTAAACCGACTTAGACCTAGGCTCCTCCCCTATAAATATAATCGACTTGAAGGAGGAAAACACAATTGAGATTAGAGAGAAAACTCCTTGTCGAAACCCCTTTGTGTCGCCATCTTCCATTATGTTCTAAACCTTCCCTAGGGCTAAGGGTTGGTTGTGTAGTAGTTGTGAGAGTTTTGCTTGTATTTGTTTAGGTTTTCAGTTTCAAGGTTTGTTTACTCTTGGTTCTTCATTGTGTGCAATCTTTATCGGGAGAGAAGAGAGCATCAATCTATTTGTTCAACATCAGGAGAGTTGGACTCACGAAACGAGTAAACACAGTTTACCCAACCAAAGGGTAAAGCTACTTTGGCTTAGGGATAAGTTAGAAGTTCAGCGGCTAAGAGAGGCTTCATAATTAGTTGGTGTTCATCCTTAGATTCATGCCGGGAGGTATTATCCAAGACGTGTTCGCCAATAGCACATCAAGCTTAGGGATAAGAGGAAGTCATTGACGGGAGCCTTGCCGAACCTTGAATCATCACTTAACTGCCCAGGCAGTCACATTAGTCTCTGTCGAGGCGAGCTTCTGCCGAGGCATACTCGTGGACGGCTGTCGAAAGTTGTTAAGTTAATCTACAAAACTATGCCGAGATAGTGCATCCAATCTCCACACTACGAAGCATTCCAACACCGGCCCATTCTCTCACTTTGATTTCTCAATTTATTTAATTTGCTTTAGTTTTAGTTTTGATTAAATCCAAGCAAACTTTTAATACTTGTGTTTTTATTTTTATTTGTGTAGAAAGGTGAATCCCAAAGGTTGACATATTCCTATGGAGACGATATCTTAAATACTATAACTTGGCACCGTGTATACTTGCACGCAATTTGTGCATCACTTTTACACGCAACATATATATAATATAAAACAAAAATAAATAATATGTAAAGCATTTTAACATAAAGCAAAATAAAGTAAAAGATCAATTATTTCCTTTAGAGGTTATAAGGAAACAAAATAAATGGCAAATTATTGCTTTCAATGGTTATGAGGTAATCAACAATATTCAATTGAGTTGGACCAACAACGCCATAATTGTAACACCCTTAAAAATAAATGAATGAAAAAAATGGAATAAAAAAATGAAAAAGGAAGTGAAGGTTGTGGGAATCGAACCCACAACCTCTTTATGTTTAGCCAAAAGTCTAGCCAATTGAGCTAAGTGAGCTCTTGGCTATAAACTCCCCTTGGTTTATTTTAAACCAATATTCTCTTTGAAATAAAATAAAAAAATAAAAAAAATAAACCCAAAATTTCCTACCTACCCCTCATAATGGCATTAATTGAGTCCATCATCCCCAAGAAAGGGACACTAGACCCTTCTATACCGACCCATCATCTTCTCTAACATCCCAAACTTCGGCCGCTGCCGTTTCCCGCTCGCCGTTGTTCCATTCACGTCACCCCCGCTATCAGTGTGACCGCCGCACCTTCCCGATCAAAACCACGACCGCCACTCGCCCCAGTCCCTCGTCGTGCGCCAAGGAGAGCAGCCGAAAGGTTCGACTACGACCCAAACTCGCGTCACCTTCGTTGTTCGACATTTCCGACGTTGATCGGCATCCGTTCGTCGTGTCAGCACCGCCGTGAAGCTAACCTCACAGAGTCGAACAAATCCCAGCTGTCAAAGGGTCCATCCACCATCTTTCGAGCTGTCACCGGAGCCTCATCGTCTTTGCACCGTTTACTCCTGATTGGGTAAGAACCAACAAGATTCCGGCTTAAATCGAGGTTCAACTGAAGTTTTGGGTGTTTTCGAGTTAATTTCTACACTACCGGAGTGTTTTCCGACCGGGAAAGGCCTTGCATGGGCTTCACGCGCAGTCTAAGGTGATTCCCAGCCGCCTTGGACGGTGGTTGTGGAACCGGCCGGCTTAGACCCGGTCTGGCCTTGAAGCGAGCCGCCTGAACCGGTCCAAACAAACCGTCCCAAGCCCAGTGGTAACCCAACCCGTTGACCGACCTGACCCGTTGACCGAGTCAACTCGTCCGAGTCAACCTAGTGAGTCAACTCGCTGAGTCAGCCTTGGACCAGTTACGTCAGCATGACATCAGCGTTGACTTTGACCGCTGACGTCAGCGTTGACTTTGACCAAAAAGTCAACTTTTACCTGTAATCACTAATTTTGTCCAAACCTTGAACCCCTTTATGTTTTTGTTAATTTAGACTCATATCGGGCTATTGAGACTAAGGAAGAAAAAGAAAAGGAAAAAAAAGAAAAAAAGAAAAAAAGAGAAAATATATATATATATGTCATGTCTTATTAGTATCATCATATATTATAACTTGTTTAATTATTGTTGTTATTATTCTTTATTCATTTACTATTATTATTACCGTATATTATTATTTTGATATAATATTATAGCTATTGTACATATTATATCATATTACTATTATACCTATTAATATTATTATTAGAATTATTATCATAACAAAAATAAAATAAAAAATGAATATAAAACATAAGTAAATGAAGGCCCGATTTTATTGAAAGAAAATAATAATGAGTCCATTAAAAGAAAGTCCATTTACAGCGGCCCATAGACCCAAAATAATACAAGCCCTAATTACACAAAAAAAACCCTAAAAGAATAAAAAACCCTAATCATATTTGTTTCTTGTGCAGCCGCCGCACAACCCCAGCCATCCGATCTGGCTCGAAATCGATGGCCCAGATCGCTCCTAAGAAAACCC
Source organism: Hibiscus trionum (assembly GCA_030270665.1). Taxonomy (NCBI): domain Eukaryota; kingdom Viridiplantae; phylum Streptophyta; class Magnoliopsida; order Malvales; family Malvaceae; genus Hibiscus; species Hibiscus trionum. Next base: position 11,636,189 of record BSYR01000056.1, read on the forward strand.
TAGCAAGCGTTACCATCAAGAAAGGCGCCGCACGTGTTGTAGCCGTCAGATCCAAAACGAGTCGAATGGCCACGATTACGTCCCAGATCGACGAGGAACCCACACACGATCCACGCGCGCCCTTTGGAGTCTCCACGAGCGGCTGTCCGTTGCCCGACGCGCGCGTGTCGAGCCACGCCCGTGACCCATCGTCTGAAAACCAAAAAACGACACGAATAGGAACCAGATCAGAGACCCAAAATAACAATCCAAACAAAACATGAAAAAATGTTAACGGAGACAACAAAACAGAGATCAGAACAAAGAGAAAAAAAAAAGCCTTGCATGTAATATTTTCGGATATAAAATCCGAGCTCAAACCAGTGTAAACGATTCAGAAAAATTTAGAGAAATAACAACAAAATAACCTTCTGAGGTAGCTTTTCTTTTTCCATTTCAATTGCATGCAAACCGAAATCAATCCGGAAAAAGATAAAAAGAAAACCTTTTTTTTATTTTACCTTTAGAAAGCCTTTCCTCCCTTCCGTTTCTGGATTCGAGCCGGCGATAAGCCCATTGGCTTCCGTCCAGGGAGTCGACCGGGTGAGCCATCGGAATCACAGGGGGAAACTCTCTTTTCTTTTTAGGGTTTTGAACCCCGGTGGTCTGAAATGTTTGGCTTTGGTTATAGTGTTTCGAAATGGACAAGGGTCTGGCCGTCGTTGACAGCTTTAAGCCTTTTTTAGGGTTTGAACGAGAGGCCGTCGTTGCCGATTAACGGAAACCGGCCGACACAGATTGTTTTTTTCCTTTTGGGTTTCGAATAGTCGGCCGGAGGAAAGTTTTTTCTAGGGTTTCAAAACAGAAAAAGGCAAAAAGGGGCTAAGTGTTTTTAAACAGGTTTATATAATGTTTTTAGCTTTGAAAAATGGTTTAATTCTTATTTAGTCCCCCCGTGTTTCTGCGGTATCTTTCAGGCCATTCCGCTTTTTGAAATCACGCTTATGGTCCCTTAACGTTTTCGAAAACTTTTACTTTTGTCACGAACTTGGTCTCAATCAGATTTCCAGTGGGTAAATTTCCCTTTTGATCCCTCTAGATTTATGCGCCTTTCATGTCGGTTCTAAACTGTCGATTTAATCTTTTTTTTGGGTTTATTTATTTTTTTAGCCCCCCATCATTTCATGCACTTTAATTTTGCTTCATACTTATATTTCATGTTAATATTGTTTTTTAGGTGCTAATAGTGTTCATGTTGGTAATATATAATATATGGTACGATATGATATATGATTGCACATCTTTATCGTGTCTTGTTTAGACATGCAATATGTTTTTTTACATTATGGAGTTTTATTATTTCATATGCTTATCGAGTTTTTATATACATTACTTATGTCGTTCGTATTGTAACGTGCCTTTTTATTTAATTTATTTGTTTCGCTTTTAAAGTTATAAGTTGCATCCTCGAATTATATAAATTGCAATGCGAACGTCTTTTTATTCGGGAATGAACGAGGCCAGTACCAGTCGTAGTGGTGGTGGTTCGAACGTTCCTTCTTGAATATTAAGACTTTTAAAATCTACTCACTCGTATAGCCAAATTTTGATACGAATCGTCACTTTAATTCGCAAAATTTAAAATTAATTAAGCGGTAATGTTTTGGTACCGATTTTCGGGCACGACGGGGGTGCTCATCCTTCCCCGCATGTAACCGACTCCCGAACCCATTTTCAAAAGAAAAATCTCTGGTTTTATTTCGGTGTCCGGCCTACCATTTTTAAATGGCCGGTGGCGACTCCTCTATTTTTTATAAATCCGACTAATTTTTTGAAAACCAAATTAAAACCTGGTTCGTTGGAGCGACACCTGAGGTACGATCGCTTGATAAGCAATCCCACCAGCAGCTTTGCGGACATGGTCTTGACGGGAGAACGTATCGAGGACGCCATCAAGAAAGGGAAGATTGTAGATCCATATGGCGCAACCACCCACAAGGGGCATGGGTCCCAAGTTCACATGGTGGGTTCTCACTCGAACAACCAGTCTTCTGGCCGATACCATAATCAAGCATCCCGGTCTGTAAAGCCTCCAAGTGATCTTCATCCAGTTCCTATGTCGTACACCGATTTGCTCCCAATGCTTATTGAGAAGAAGCTTCTAACTCCGGTTCAGTCCAAACCAAAGGATCCTCCCTATCCGAAGGATGTGATGTCAATGCCGTATGTGACTACCATGTGGGAAGCACGGGCCACACCACGAAGAATTGTGGGGCACTGAAAAACAAGGTGCAGGCTCTGATCGAGAACGGTCACTTGACATTCTGAAAGGAAATATCGGGATTGTGACTTTTGGGGTGTGCTAATGCCCGACCATCTTTAGGAGTCTTGTATGTTGCATTTTTCTCTCGAAGTAATGCATGGAACAAACGTTGCTATCCTTTGCCCAAGATAGCAATGATTTTTTATTCAAGGGCACTTGTTATGTTCACAATTTGACGTTCTAATGAAATGCACTTCTTTTTTAACATACAATGACCTTGAAATCATGTATATGCATATATCTCTCCATACCTCCGTAGGTCCTCGGATATCATATGCATGATGTGGCATTGATTCTACTCAAAGAGATCGATCGAATGTTGTGAAAACGATGAAGTATGATGTCCCGCTCCGTCCGCTCTGGTCGGTAAAGCGGGAGAAGCAAGATTAATTTTCCTTCGATGATAAGGGAATCTCCTAAGAAAGCCCAAGTAGAGTTACTCGAATGTGCAAATAAATAAATAAATAAAAAGGAAAGAGAAATGAAAAAGAAAATATATATTGTTTCAAAACAAAATAAAATTTCAGAGCCTGGTAATAGACATTAACCAAAAAACACTCCAATGTTCGAAACCTGGTAATAGGCATTTTCGGATACGAGTGTGGAATTCTTGGGGCACTCCGCTGAAGCCCGAAACCCTTCGCTTCATGAGTGATGATAATATTTTCAAGTCGTGACTATGCCGAGTAACTCGGGGTATTGTTGTATGTTCCATCAGTATCATCAAGACAAAGGACTGTGACGATTTGAATTCCCCTAGAAAAAAAGAAACGAATGAACAAATCAAATAAGTCCCGAATGTGAATCCTTGAGGACACTGACACAATACTAATTGTAATCAGAAGCACATGCTTACATTTAAAATTCTTGGAGTGACATTTTCTATTCAATGGGCTAAATTTTTTTGAAAGCATACGGAGAAACATTATGAGAACTAGAAGGAATAGTAATCGAGCCAATTAAGCAAATACCATAATCATGAGGATGAACCGAGCGATTTGGAAAGGGTTTCACAACTTCGCATATCGCCACAACATTCAGAGTCTCCATTGACTCAAGCTGATCATCAGAAAGTAGGATCTAAGACGCTCTTGCATTTGATATCCGGGGCATCCTATTCTATTTTTTCTTTTAATTAGAATTTTGACTTCAAGGTTCTGTATGATAATCAAAAAGGGCATTCTTCATTAGAATGACAATCCATAAACTGGTACTTTTTAAACCAAGAGGTCTCTCTGTATTACTTCGGAGATAAATGCATCAGCAAGGCCCAAAGGTTGAGGGGCACGACGCAAGGTGGAATGACGAAGAGTCGATGAGGCTAAGTTGCCATGATGGGGGCATCATTGTCCGTGGAGGAACTAAGGTTTCATGTGGAGAGGTTCAAACCAAAGTGTATGAAAGATAGCGCAAGGCCAGAAAGGATTTAGAATGCGACCGAGGTCACTCGACTCGAATACTCGAACGAAGAACGAGCGACAGAAGTTTAGGGGCCCGTTACGTCAAAGCACAAGATCAATGAATGGTTGTAGTCCCAAGACAACGACCACTAACCCTAAAAAATGATGAAGACAAAATAAATCCATGCCTCTTTGCATTCTCGTAAACGCATGCATCTTTGCATCCTGAAATATGCTCACGCATCATTGATAGCTAGACATCACCCATGCTAGGAGCATTCTAAATCATATCATATCATTTTGTTTTCTTTAAACATGCATCTGAAGATCGGTAAAGGAATGGGTCTACAGCTTCACAGAGGAGAAGCAGATCTCACAAGAATCAAAAGTCCTTCGACTTGCGTAATTCAGATTTATAAAATCCTTCCAACCCCCGATTTTAATCTTCCTTGAAGATCGTTTTCCTCAAAACTCAATTTCTTAATTTTATCCTTCCAAAAGGACGTTTTTCTTAAAACTCAAATTTATCAATTTTTATCCTTCCAAAAGGTTGTTTTCCTCAAAACTCAATTTCTTAATTTTATCCTTCCAAAAGGTTGTTTTCCTCAAAATTTAATTTCTCAATTTTTATCCTTCCAAAAGGTTGTTTTCCTCAAAACTCAATTTCTCAATTTTTATCCTTCCAAAAGGTTGTTTTCCTCAAAACTAAATTTCTCAATTTTTATCCTTCCAAAAGGACGTTTTTCTTAAAACTCAAAATTTCTCAATTTTTATCCTTCCCAAAGGTTGTTTTCCTCAAAACTCAATTTTTTAATTTTATCATTCCAAAAGGAAGTTTTTCTCAAAACTCAATGTCTCGACTTCGTCCTTCCCAAAGGATACTATTCTTAAAAGTCAAAATTTCTCAATTTTACCCATTTCAAAAAGATTCTTTTTCCCCAAAACTCAATCCCCCAATTTTACCCTCTCTAAATGATACTTTTCTTAAAAGGATCAAAATTTCTCAATTTTATCCCCTCCTCAAGGATTTCGGGCAAAGAATTTCAGACTCGCCACATCATGATTTCAGGGGAAAAGAGACAGAAGCTCAAGACCCAAGAATTTTAGAGCAAAGGAGACAGATACTCAAAGCTCGAGACAAAGATATATGAAATCTGCTCATCTATTCGGGCATTTGGAGAATAGAACTCGCCTATCCGTTTAGGCACTTGGAGAATGGAAATTTGCCTATCTACCCGAGCAATCAAAAACAACATAAATGAAGAAAGAAAAAAGATAAAAAAAAAAGAAGAAAAAAAAGATAATAAGAAAATAAAGAAGAAAAGAAGAAAAAAAAAGAAGGGTTCAAAGTGAAAATCTGAATGGGCACTTTGAGGCAAACAAATCCAGAAGTGGATGAGAAGAAGAAGAACAAGGGTCCGGTAGAACCGAGAAGAGGTGAAATCAATGCAAGAGGCAGCACCGAGGGACATGATGTCAATAGAATTAATATGATTAAATAACTTGGAAACCCCAGTCATGCATCACGAGTAGTTAGGCATCCCTAGGATAGGAGCATGCCAACTCATACCATCATAGCATTTTTATCTCTTTTCACAGATTTTTTGAAAGACAAATTGAATACCTCTCGGGACGAAGAGAAAACGATAAAGCGAGAACTAAAAGGATTTCGGGCGAAGCCTTTCAAGCCGCCGCTCCAGAATGTCAGGCGAAGTCTTCATACTTGCCACTCAAGGATGTCAGGAGAAAGCTTTCAAGCTTGCCGTCAGATTCCAGAATGAAGGATCCTACAGAGAAAGGGTCCAAACAAGCTCTATATAGGAGGAACTTGCGACCTCAGGATCTCGAAAGTGGAGGGTCCTACGGAGAGAGGACTTGTAGATCCTTGATTTCAGAGAGGAGTTCAATAGAGAAGGAACTACTACTCGAAGAGTATGCTAAGGAAGAAGAGTTCTATAGAGAAAGAACTCAGAATCCTAAGGCTTCAGGATCTCGAAAGTGGAGGGTCCTACGGAGAGGGGACTTGTAGATCCTTGATTTCAGAGAGGAGTTCAATAGAGGAGGAACTACTACTCAAAGAGTATGCTAAGGAAGAGGAGTTCTGTGGAGAAAGAACTCATAATCCTAAGGCTTTAGGATCTCGAAAGCAGAGGGTCCTACGGACAAGGGACTTGTAGATCCTTGATTACAAAGAAGAGTTCAATAGAGAAGGAACTACTACTCAAAAAAATATGCAAAGGAAGAGGAGTTCTGTGGAGAAAGAACTCGGAATCTTAAGGCTTCAGGTCTCAAAAGCGGAGGGTCCTACAGAGAGAGGACTTGGAGACCCCTGAAATACGAGGACGAGAGTTCTATGTAGAAAGAACTGCCACTCGAAGAACGCGCCAAGGAAATGAGTTCTATAGAGAGAGAACTCATAAGGTTTCAAAGAGAAAATTACTCGGTGTAGCGCGTTGCGGCTCCGAGAGAGTAAATCGTCCAACAAGGAAGTCGGACAGATTTAGTTATGACCAATTTGCTTTACGACCGAGAAGGGAAAGCAGATCCACTTGGACGCCCAAATTCGCCTTTTGGCCGTAAAGGGGAGGCAAAAAAAATATTTGGAGTTTCGGCTAGCTTTTTGACCGCAAAATGGACAACTTGCTTTTAGACCGCGAAAGGGAAGGAAAGGTTGTTTGAATGGCCAACTTGTTTTTTCGAGAAGAGAAGAGAAAGATATTCGGAATCTGCTCATCTATTCAGGCACGCGGAGAATATAACTCGCCTATCCGTTCGGGCACTTGGAGAATGGAAATCTGCAAAAAAAAAACACTCTTTGTCTATCTGTTTAGGGCATCCGAGGGAAGAACTCATGATCAGAAGGCGTTGGGAAGAGGAGTTGCTTGGAATCATGTGGCTGCTTCGGGGAACGAACCGTCCAACAGGGAAGTAGGACAAAATTAGTGCTTATAATCTTTGCTTTATTCTTGTTCCACAAGTATAAGCAAAGAGGGGCAGCTGTAATCACTAATTTTTTCCAAACCTTGAACCCCTTTATGTTTTTGTTAATTTAGACTCATATCGGGCTATTGAGACTAAGGAAGAAAAAGAAAAGGAAAAAAAAGAGAAAAAGAATATAAACATAAGTAAATGAAGGCCCAATTTTATTGAAAGAAAATAATAATGAGTCCATTAAAAGAAAGTCCATTTACAGCGGCCCATAGAACCAAAATAATACAAGCCCTAATTACACAAAAAAAAACCCTAAAAGAATAAAAAAACCCTAATCATATTTGTTTCTTGTGCAGCCGCCGCACAACCCTAGCCATCTGATCTGGCTCGAAATCGATGGCCCAGATCGTTCCTAAGCAAACCCTAGCAAGCGTTACCATCAAGAAAGGCGCCGCACGTGTTGTAGCCGTCAGATCCAGAACGAGTCGAACGGCCACGATTACGTCCCAGATCGACGAGGAACCCACACACGATCCACGCGCGCCCCTTGGAGTCTCCACGCGCGGCTGTCCGTTGCCTGACGCGCGCTTGTCGAGCCACGCCCGTGACCCCTCTACCGCAGTCGTACGCCTCTGACCCGGTGCATGCCAATGTCCCTCCCCATTTCGGCCAAAACCAACAAACGACACGAAAAGGAACCAGATCAGAGACCCAAAATAACAATCCAAACAAAACATGAAAAAATGTCAACGGAGACAACAAAACAGAGAGAAAAAAAGCCTTGCATGTAATATTTTCGGATATAAAATCCGAGCTCAAACCGGTGTAAACGATTCGGAAAAATTCAGAGAAATAACAACAAAATAACCTTCTGAGGTAGCTTTTCTTTTTCCATTTCAATTGCATGCAAACCGAAATCAATCCGGAAAAAAGATAAAAAGAAAACCTTTTTTATTTTACCTTTAGAAAGCCTTTCCTCCCTTCCGTTTTTGGATTCGAGCCGGCGATAAGCCCATCGGCTTCCGTCCAGGGAGTCGACCGGGTGAGCCATCGGAATCACAGGGGGAAACTCTCTTTTCTTTTTAGGGTTTTGAACCCCGGTGGTCTGAAATGTTTGGCTTTGGTTAGAGTGTTTCGAAAGGGACAAGGGTCTGGCCGTCGTTGACAGCTTTAAGCCTTTTTTAGGGTTTGAACGGGAGGCCGCCGTTGCCGATTAACGGAAACCGGCCGGCACAGCTTGCTTTTTTTCCTTTTGGGTTTCGAATAGTCGGCCGGAGGAAAGTTTTTTCTAGGGTTTCAAAACAGAAAAAGGCAAAAATGGGCTAAGTGTTTTTAAACAGGTTTATATAATGTTTTTAGCTTTGAAAAATGGTTTAATTCTTATTTAGTCCCCCCGTGTGTCTGCGGTATCTTTCAGGCCATTCCGCTTTTTGAAATCACGCTTATGGTCCCTTAACGTTTTCGAAAACTTTTACTTTTGTCACGAACTTGGTCTCAATCAGATTTCCAGTGGGTAAATTTTCCTTTTGATCCCTCTAGATTTATGCGCCTTTCATGTCGGTTCTAAACTGTCGATTTAATCTTTTTTTTGGGTTTATTTATTGTTTTAGCCCCCCATCATTTCATGCACTTTAATTTTGCTTCATACTTATATTTCATGTTAATATTGTTTTTTAGGTGCTAATAGTGTTCATGTTGGTAATATATAATATATGGTACGATATGATATATGATTGCACATCTTTATCGTGTCTTGTTTAGACATGCAATATGTTTTTTTACATTATGGAGTTTTATTATTTCATATGCTTATCGAGTTTTTATATACATTACTTATGTCGTTCGTATTGTAACGTGCCTTTTTATTTAATTTATTTGTTTCGCTTTTAAAGTTATAAGTTGCATCCTCGAATTATATAAATTGCAATGCGAACGTCTTTTTATTCGGGAATGAACGAGGCCAGTACCAGTCGTAGTGGTGGTGGTTCGAACGTTCCTTCTCGAATATTAAGACTTTTAAAATCTAATCACTCGTATAACCAAATTTTGATACGAATCGTCACTTTAATTCGCAAAATTTAACATTAATTAAGCGGTAATGTTTTTGGTACCAATTTTCGGGCACGACAGGGGTGCTCATCCTTCCCCGCATGTAACCGACTCTCGAACCCATTTTCAAAAGAAAAATCTCTGGTTTTATTTCAGTGTCCGTCCTACCATTTTTAAATGGCCGGTGGCGACTCCTCTATTTTTTATAAATCCGACTAATTTTTCGAAAACCAAATTAAAACCCGGTTCGTCCGAGCGACACCCGAGGTACTTGTATTTTCTTAAAATTTTAGTCGCAACATAACCGAAAAGCCCTATTATATGTTTTTCGACGTACTGAGTCCGATTTTGAAGCCCGTTTCACGAAATTCTAACTCGAAAATCTCCAAATTGGACGTTGAACCCGAGCATGCATATGTATAAGTTATGTCATTTAAGAAAAATTAATGATTAAGGAATGATATTGATCTTCTAATTTAATAAGTACTCCTGGATCTCCCGATCGTGCCTACGCCCAGCCTAGCTCGTCCCGATCTGTTCCGCCTCGTGATCCTATCGTCACTCGCACGACCTTAAAACTTAGTATTTTGTTACGATCAAGGTGTAAATCTGATAGTAACCATAATCTTTGTCTATCTAGGTTCCAGTACTGTAGCGGAGCGTGATCCCGGTGCTCGGTAGATCTTCTGACCGACCGATCTGATCTTTTGAGGTGTGTTCCTTGTGTGCTATATAACCGTTTAAATATTGTTTTACATGACAAATATACATTATTAATTTGAACATATGCTCATGATTGATAAGGTGTTTTCACATGATTATGATATAATTTCTAAAGTAAGCATGATTATATTGTATGTATGATACGTCTTAGTTTTGATTGAACAGTATGCTCTCTGGTTACCTTTTTTTGAAAATAAATGCCTATTTTATATTTACCGAAATCATAGTTACTATTGATTATCGAACTATTACATAGGTTGTTACTGGGTACTTGGGATAAAATATGAAGTGACCGCAGGTTCAACTCTGATCCAAGTGGTAATTCCTTACCGTTATAGGTTCCTATGCTTCGGCTAGGGTAATTCCTTCCATACCGTTCCTAAGGTATTCCTTTAGGTTGGCACCTATGTCCAATGGGCACAGGTTAATGCCTTTGACGCAGTTTTGAGGAACTACCTCTTGGAGTATGGTTGGAGGGTAGATAGAAGATTAAACCAAACTGTATTGTTACTTGAATTTTATGCTTTTGAACTAGAAATGTATATCATACTTTTGTTGTGCATGTTTTTGCTTGCACTTTTGGAACACACTAAGCTTCCTAGCTCACACCCCCAAACTTTTCCCCTTTCAGATATGTTGGATAGGCTACTGTTGGGTTTCGTGGTGCTCGATTCGATCAACTAATTATGCTCACCAAGTGGTGGAGAGGTGGATATTTGGGTGGAAGGGTTTAGGAAGCTAGAAAGAATAAAGACACAATGATTTTAGAGTGGTTCGGCCTTCTAACAAGCACCTACATCCACTACCTTAGCTTCCCACTAAGGATTTCACAACAAATTCACTAAGAATTTCGTCCCCTTTTCTCGGATTAGGAGGAAACCGTTACAACCCTCAAAGCTTTCTACCCAAAGCTTGAAGGAACACTCTCTTTACAAAGAAAGACTTAGCAAACTAGAAATCCCTCTAAAAGGTGTTTGTTTGCACAATTTAGCTCTCACCCAAATCCTAAAACACTTGAGCAAATTTGACAATTTTGGCTCACTAGTGTTTGTCTATACAAGAAATGACAAATAAAGCACTAAGACAATTTCTTGATCATTTGATGTTTGACAATATGAGCATTAGCCTTCTCTTGATGCTTGGAGGTCCCTTTTATACTCCCAAATGAGTTTGTAGCCGTTACTAGCCGTTGGGGATGAATTGGAGCCGTTGATGACTTAATTTCCCTTCATAAATGTTGTTCTGCAGCTAACGGTATCGATACACGTGGAACGGTATCGATACGGCCTTCATAGGAACTAGCCGTTGGGCTTTTGCCTGCATAGGCGTATCGATACGCTTGAGGGCGTATCGGTACCCTTTGACATTTAAATGGCCGTTGGGAAATAGCCGTTGGGGTGGTTAAACAGGGATCGGTACGCTGACGTGGCGTATCGAAACGACCCCCTCTGTATCGATACACTAAACCCTCGTATCGATACGGGTTTTGACAATGGCCAAACCAGGGCAAAATGGTATCGATACTGGTACACAGGTATCGATACTGGTACTTTGAAATCACGAGTTTGGCTATTAAAAACATGAAAATTCTTTGTCAAAAACCTCTTAAAATACCTCAAACATAATTTCAAGTTGTTTGGACTTAAAAACAAGTTTTAAATTCTTTTCAAATTAGTCCAAAACATTTTTCAATTATTATATCAAAACATTAGTTCTACAATCTCCCCCTTTTTGATATAATAAAACTAACTTGAAAAATTGTTTGGGATTCTCCCCCTTTAACTTTTAAAAACTTGAATAAGAGATTAAAGATATGAAATCAAATTAAGCTCCCCCTTATTCAATTGAAAATTCAATTTTTCAAACCATACCATTTCTCCCCCTTTTTGTTATATCAAAAAGAATTTAAAAGACATTTAAGTTCAAGATAACATAGGAGGCAAAAACATTTTGACACACTTAAAAAATTTTGGTTTAAAATTGGCTCCCCCTTACTCAAAGCATCATAGAAATTGTTAGTCCATCATATATGATCATCTAGTTGAATGAAATAAAAATAAAACAAGTAAATGTTAAACAACTAGATTTTACCAACACTTGAACCCAAGGGAGGATGTGAAACCTTCCTTCTTCAAGTGTTCCTTTTTGTGTGCATAGAGCTCCCCCTCAATGTTTGACTTGTTGAACATCTCCATCACACCTAACAATAGACAATCAAGTAATTTTTGGTATCCAAATTGCTTTGGATCCATGAACGTTAGTAGCACAAATTTTTGACCCCTTAGGAATCCATTTTTCAATGTCATCCTTTTTAATTGAAGTGGTTAGTCCTTTTGGGACCCAAACACTTCTAAAACATTTTCCTTTAATAAATCTAGGGGCACTAGATTGTCTAACATAAAAATTTGATTTACCAAAATTGTTCTTCTCTTCAAGCTCTTTGGAAATCAAATCTTTTTCTTTTTGAACTTTTAGAAGCAAATTTTGTAAATCAAAACATTTTTGTTCAAAATCTTTTAATCTTGCTTCAAGTTCAAGATTTGTTTTGGAAAGCAAATCATTTTCAATTTTTATTTTTGAAATCAACTTTTGTTTTTAGAAAATGATGCCTTGAATTCCAAAAGCAAATCATCATAGGCATCTTGTAACTCATCAAATGTATAAGAATTTGAAATAGATGAGTTAGAAGTTACCTCCCCCTCATTGAGGGCCATCAAGCATAGGTGGGCTACTTCATCATCGGTGGAGTCTTCATCACTCCATGTGGCCACATATGCTTGTTTAGAAGATGATCCCTTCTTTTTGGATTTGTGGGAATCCTTCATCTTCTTCACCGATTCAAGCTTGGATTTTTCCATTTTGCTCTTCATGAACCGGGCGAACTTGTTGAAGAGATATGACATCTCTTCATCTTCACTATCCTCCTCACTTGAATCTACGTGATGGCATGTGGAGGATTCGAGAGCCATGGCACTTGCATTGATGCCAAGCCCTTTGATCTTCTTCTCTCCCATAGCTCTAATTTCTTCCCTTTTCTTCTCCTCTTCCTTGTTCTTCTTCATGATTTGATGAGTGAGAAGAGACCCCATAAGTTCATCAAGCTTCAAAGTCTTCAAATTTTTAGCTTTGATGATGGCGGTCCTCTTTGAGTCCCAAGACTCGGGAAGTCAGTAGATGAGCTTTCGAACAAGCTTTTCTTCCGGGATGGCTTCTCCAAAACCCTTAAGACCGTTGGTGATGGTGGAGAACCTATCAAACATCTTCTCGATGTTCTCTTCCGGATTCATTTTGAAGTTCTCATACTCCAAGGTTAGGAGCCCAATCTTGGTCTCCTTGACTTCATTTGTCCCCTCGTATGTGACTTCAAGCTTGTCCCATACCTCCTTGGCACTCTCACAAGAAGACATCTTCTCATAGATAGTTGGGCCAAAAGCACAAAAGAGCATGTGCAAGGCTTTGCAATTTAGCTCCATCTTCTTGCGATCGTCGGCACTCCATTCCGCTTTGCTTCCTTGAGGTACGAACAGACCATCTTCAACTATGTCCCATAGCTTGTAATCTCTTGACTTCAAGAAGAATTTCATCTTTGTCTTCCAATGAGCATAGTGATCTCCGTTGAAGAAAGGCGGTTTGTCGATGGATTGCGCCATTTGAGCCGGTTGATGAAAAAGTTATCGAGCTTGCCGGATCTTCTCAATAGGATGTGAATCCTCTTCGATTGAGCCAAGCTCTGATACCAATTGTTGGGTTTCGTGGTGCTCGATTCGATCAACCAATTATGCTCACCAAGTGGTGGAGAGGTGGATATTTGGGTGGAAGGGTTTAGGAAGCTAGAAAGAATAAAGACACAATGATTTTAGAGTGGTTCGGCCTTCTAACAAGCACCTACATCCACTACCTTAGCTTCCCACTAAGGATTTCACAACAAATTCACTAAGAATTTCGTCCCCTTTTCTCGGATTAGGAGGAAACTGTTACAACCCTCAAAGCTTTCTACCCAAAGCTTGAAGGAACACTCTCTTTACAAAGAAAGACTTAGCAAACTAGAAATCCCTCTAAAAGGTGTTTGTTTGCACAATTTAGCTCTCACCCAAATCCTAAAACACTTGAGCAAATTTGACAATTTTGGCTCACTAGTGTTTGTCTATACAAGAAATGACAAATAAAGCACTAAGACAATTTCTTGATCATTTGATGTTTGACAATATGAGCATTAGCCTTCTCTTGATGCTTGGAGGTCCCTTTTATACTCCCAAATGAGTTTGTAGCCGTTACTAGCCGTTGGGGATGAATTGAAGCCGTTGAGGACTTAATTTCCCTTCATAAATGTTGTTCTGCAGCTAACGGTATCGATACACGTGGAACGGTATCGATACGGCCTTCATAGGAACTAGCCGTTGGGCTTTTGCCTGCATAGGCGTATCGATACGCTTGAGGGCGTATCGGTACCCTTTGACATTTAAAGGGCCGTTGGGAAATAGCCGTTGGGGTGGTTAAACATGGATCGGTACGCTGACGTGGCGTATCGAAACGACCCCCTCCGTATCGATACACTAAACCCTCGTATCGATACGGGTTTTGACAGTGGCCAAACCAGGGCAAAATGGTATCGATACTGGTACACAGGTATCGATACTGGTACTTTGAAATCACGAGTTTGGCTATTAAAAACATGAAAATTCTTTGTCAAAAACCTCTTAAAATACCTCAAACATAATTTCAAGTTGTTTGGACTTAAAAACAAGTTTTAAATTCTTTTCAAATTAGTCCAAAACATTTTTCAATTATTATATCAAAACATTAGTTCTACAACTACCCCGTAGCTAACACTTGGAGGATTGATACATTTGGTATTTTATTTGAATGTAATGTTTCTATCCACCGTTTGTACTTTCAGGGTGGCATGTGCCTATATTCTGATATGTATGGTGTTAAACTAGAAATATTTTGATACGCTAATTGATGCTTATTTTGTAACCATCATATGATGGGTTCACTTATGTGGTATTGGCTGCCTACATTATTTATGAGTCTATATTGTGATGAATGACTTTGGAAATGCTATTTGATGTACGAAACATATTTATCTAACTTGTTGGTTTTCACTGAGTCCTGCTGTTATGCTGTCGAAATAAATACTTAATTTGCCAACAGGTTTTCTTCTTGAGATTTATTTGTGATGTGTCTTACTAGACATGGTCATTCCGCATAGGCCAGTCTAGGGGGTTACATTTGGTTGGTATTAGAGCTTTTGGTTTTAAAAACCTCGGACTGTGGATAAGTCCTTTTGAAGTACTGTTTTAGAACGTTTTTTAAAGTATTGTGAAAAGAGGCCATGTCACCAAACTTTACCTGTTTAATTGTGTTCGATTCTCCGGTGTCATAAACTGATCCTAAGTCTTATTCTTGTAGAGATTTTTCGAGATGAGCACCAGCAGGGGACGTCGACCCGCTCGTAGGCGAGGTTGACCCGTTAGATTTGTAAACTCGATGGACGATCCAGTGGTTGCTCTATCTACTCATGTTGATGCTCCTGCCCCCGTAGATCCTCCGGCCTCTACCGAGCCTTCTACCCCTCGTGGTCTTTTAGTTTCGACCACCCCGACTGCTCCGACATCTGTCTCGACTGCTCCGTCGGCTACTCCTGATGTTGATGTAACTACTTCGATTAGAGGAGCGACAGTTTATGGGGCCGAACCTACGACTGGAGTTACTGATGAGGGTTTGAGTAGACAGTTGATTCAGGGTGTAGTTAGAGCATCGGGTGTCGCAGCAGAAGTCCCTATCTCCCAGACTTTGTTTGCTAACGGGATCAAGACCTTTTCAGGATCTCTTAGTGGAGCACCGACCGACGCTGGGGAGTGGTTGTATGACCTCGAGCGATGTATGACAGAGATGGGTTTTGAGCCATCCAAGAAATATTTTGGTGATGTATCTATGCTGATCGGGAATGCCCGCACCTGGTGGGAGTCTATTATGAGTAGCGTTCCCTCTGATCGGTTGATATGTGATTTCTTTAAAAAGCATTTTAGGAACCGTTATCTAGGCGAGCGGTTCTTGAGGGAGAGACGTCAGGCATTCAAGGACTTGGTGCAGGGCCGAGTATGAGATACAGTTTCTAGAGTTACAAAAGTATGGTCCTAGTTTGGTTTCTACCGAGAAGGACATATGCGAAAAGTTCTTAGAAGGCCTCCGTATTGGGATACGTGACAGGGTGGCTACTCATCACGATGAGGTATTTGAGAATTTAGTAGATCGGGCTAAGACTACAAAACATATGGAAATTTTGGCAGCTAGTCAGAGCGACAGGGATAGAGACCGAGATCGAGGTCGAGAGCGAGGCAGAGATTGGGATCGATCTAGGAGGCCTAGTCAGGGTGAGTTCTACGGACGTCTAGATAAGAGAACCTGCATCACTGACTCTCGGAAGATTAATACGAGTTCTAGGCCTTTAGCACCTTCTGTCCCAGCTGCCAGTCGAGGTGATTCTTTGGGATTTTCATCTATGCCTACATGTGAGCACTGCGGTAGGAAGCATGAAAGAGAGTGTTGGAAGATGATTGGTGCTTGCTTTCGGTGTGGGTCTATGGATCATTTCTTTAAGGAATGCCCACGTTCACCCCCCACGGGTGTATCCACTCAGACTCCTGCCCGTACTCAGACACCTGCTCGTTCACAGACATCTGTTCAGACTCCGGCTAGAGGTCGTATTCAGGGTAGAGCTTCTGGGTTTGCTATTAGATCTGAGAGTAGAGGTCGATCCTATCAGAGTGGGGGACCAATTATGACCGAGGCTAGGCAGCCTGCACTTGTTTATGCCACCAGACATCGAGACGACAAAGATGAGCCAGACGTCATTGCAGGTACATTTACTATGTTTTCTGTTTCATACTTTGCATTGCTCGACAATGGTTCTACCCATTCCTATGTATCGAGATCTGTGTCCCGAGACCTCTAGTTTCCTGATGAGACCACCAAGAGTGCAGTTACCGTTATGAGTCCGGTGGGCCAGTCTGTGGTTGTAAATAAGGTTTTCAGGCGATGTCCCCTCGAGGTTTAAGGGGAAATCTTCCCCGCTGACCTTATGGAACTATCATTAGAAGAATTTGATTTGATTCTTGGCATGGATTGGTTGACTGAACAACGGGTTAACCTAGATTGTGAGTCCAAGAGAGCAACCCTGAAAACCTCTGATGATCGCACGGTGGTTCTTGTTGGTGAGCGTCGAGGGTATTTGTCTAATGTGATATCCGCTTTGGTAGCCGACAAGATAATCCGGAAAGGCTATCAGACTTTCATCGCCTGTTTCTTGAATACCAAGGGTTCTTTGTCAAAGATTAAGGAGATTCGCACTGTTAGCGAGTTCCCTGATGTTTTTCCCGGGGAGTTACCTGGGTTGCCACCGGATAGAGATGTTGAGTTCGAGATTGAGACCTATCTTGGATCTGCACCAATCTCTATGAACCCTTACCGTATGGCTCCAAAGGAACTTAAAGAGTTGAAGATTCATTTGCAAGAGCTCCTTGACTGAGGTTTCATTCGACCTAGCTCTTCACCTTGGGGAGCTCCGGTCTTATTTGTGAAAAAGAAGGATGGTTCCCTCCGGTTGTGTATCGATTACCGTAAGCTGAACAAGCTGACAGTCAAGAACAAGTATCCTCTACCCAGGATCGATGACTTGTTTGATCAGTTTCGAGGAGCCACAGTTTTCTCGAAGATTGATCTTCGTTCCGGGCACTATCAGCTAAAGATAAAGGGGTCTGATGTAGCAAAGACGGCCATTTGCACCAGAAATGGGCATTATGAGTTTTTAGTGATGTCGTTTGGTCTGACTAATGCTGCTGCCGCCTTTATGGATATGATGAACCGTGTGTCTCGGTTCTATTTGGATTAGTTTGTGGTGGTGTTCATTGATGACATCCTAGTTTACTCCCGAATTGAAGCAGAACATGTTGAGCATTTGAGGATTGTTCTACGGACTCTTAGAGAACACGAATTGTATGCCAAGTTGAGCAAGTGTGAATTTTGGCTCAACGAGGTGACATTTCTAGGGTATATGGTATCGGCTCGGAGTATTCAGGTTGATTCGAGCAAGATAGAGGCCATTGTGAGTTGGAAGCAACCCAAGAATGTTTCCGAGATTCACAATTTCTTGGGTTTAGCTGGGTATTACAGGCGTTTCGTTAAGGGTTTTTCCATTATTGCGGCTCCCTTGATGAAGCTATTAAGGAAGGATGTTCCCTTTATCTGGATAGATGCTCAGCAGGATAGTTTCGAGAAGTTGAAGACAGCTCTAACACAAGCTCCATTTTTGACTCAACCTGAATTTGGGAAGGATTTCGCAGTTTATAGTGATGCATTGCGTTCCGGGCTTGATTGTGTTCTGATGCAGGATGGCAGGGTAATAACTTATGCGTCTCGTCAGTTGAGGCCGCATGAGTGTAATTATCCTACTCATGATCTAGAGCTGGCCGTTGTGGTCTTTGCCCTGAAGATTTGGAGACACTATCTCTACGGAGAGAAGTGTTATATCTACATAGATCACAAGAGCATGAAGTACATTCTTACACAGAGAGAGCTTAATCTAAGACAACGCCGTTGGATTGAGCTTCTTAAGGACTATGACTGTGTGATTGAGTACCACCCGGGGAAGGCTAATGTTGTTGTTGATGCTCTGATTCGTAAGGCTATATCAAACTTGAGATCTTTGTTTTCCAGGATGAGTATATATAGTGATGGCAGTTTACTGGCTGAGCTGCAGGTTAAACCTACATTGACCGAAGAAATTAAGGCCAAACAGCTTCTAGACAGTTCCTTACTCCCTGTTATGCAGCAGGTTGAGCAGGGATCTACTTTTATTTATGCCTTTGATCAGGATGGGGTTCTGTGCTTCAAGGGCCGTTATTCTGTACCAGATGATGCCAAGTTGAAGCGGGACATTCTTAGTGAGGCTCATAACAGCCCTTATGCTATGCATCTCGGTGGGGACAAGATGTACCAAAACTTAAGGAAAAGATATCGTTGGGAAGGTATGAAGAAGGACATTTCAGATTATGTGTCTCGGTGTTTGACTTGTCAGCAGGTTAAGGCAGAACATCAGCATCCTTCTGGTTTGTTGCAGCCCATTAAGATTCTTGAGTGGAAATGAGAGCGTATTATGATGGATTTTGTTACAGGATTACCTCTGACTCCTTCCAAGAAGGACTCTGTCTGGGTGATTGTTGATAGACTCAATAAGTCAGCTCATTTTATTCCTGTCCGAGTTACTTATCCCCTGAAGAAGCTGGCTAAATTGTATATTTCTGAGATTGTCATACTTCATGGTGTACCCTTGTCTATCATTTCAGATCGAGATCCAAGATTCACCTCTCGGTTTTGGAAGGCTTTACAAGAGGCCTTGGGCACACGTTTGAATTTCAGTACATCCTATCATCCACAGACCGATGGACAGTCGGGGATGGTGATACAGATCCTTGAGGACATGTTACGGGGATGTGTGATTGATTTTTGTGGTAGTTGGGAGGATTTCTTGCCCTTGGCCAAGTTTGCATACAATAACAGATATCAGGCTAGTATCCACATGGTACCGTATGAGGCTCTGTACGGCTATAAGTATCGTACTCCCATCTGTTGGACAGAGTTGTATGATGAAAAGACCTTAGGCCCAGAGTTGGTTCGAGAGACCGAGAAGACCGTCAGGATGATCCGTAACCGTTTGAAAGAGGCTTTTGATAGACAGAAGTCCTATGCTGACCGGAGGAGGAAAGACATTGAGTTCGAGGTTGGTGATCAGGTTTTTCTAAAGGTGTCTCCATGGAAGAAAGTTCTGAGATTTGGTCGCAAAGGTAAATTGAGTCCAAGATTTATTAGGACATACCGTATCCAAAAGAAAGTCGTAACTATTGCTTATCAGCTTGAGTTACCTCTTCAGCTTAGTCGTATTCATGATCTGTTTCATGTATCTATGTTGAGACAGTACCGCCCAGATCCGAGCCATGTCATCCAGTTACAAGATGTAGAGTTGGGAGGATTTCTTGCCCTTGGCCGAGTTTGCATATAATAACAGCTATCAGGCTAGTATCCGTATGGCACCGTATGAGGCTCTGTACGGCCGTAAGTGTCATACTCCCATCTGTTGGACAGAGTTGTATGATAAAAAGACCTTAGGCCCAGATTTGGTTCGAGAGACCGAGGAGACCGTCAGGTTGATCCGTAACCGTTTGAAAGAGGCTTTTGACAGATAGAAGTCATATGTTGACCGGAGGAGGAAAGACATTGAGTTCGAGGTTGGTGATCATGTTTTTCTAAAGGTGTCTCCATGGAAGAAAGTTCTGAGATTTGGGCGCAAAGGCAAATTGAGTCCAAGATTTATCGGGTCATACTGTATCCGAAAGAGAGTCGTAACTATTGCTTATCAGCTTGAGTTACCTCCTCATCTTAGCCTTATTCACGATGTGTTTCATGTATCTAAGTTGAGACAGTACCGCCCAGATCCGAGCCATGTCATCCAGATACAAGATGTAGAGTTGAGACCAGATTTGTCTTATGAGGAGGAGCCTGTTCAGATCTTGGGTCAGGACGAGAGAATTTTGAGGAACCGACGTATTCTCATGGTCAAAGTACAGTGGAGTAATCGTGGTCCAGAAGAGGCTACATGGGAGACCCTTAAGTCAATGAAAGAGTAGTTTCCGCATTTGTTCAACTCAGGTAAATTTCGAGGCTGAAATTTCTTTTTAGGGGGGAGAGTTGTAACACCCTTAAAATGAATGAATGAAAAAATGGAATAAAAATGAAAAGGGAAGTGAGGGTTGTGGGAATCGAACCCACAACTTCTTTATGTTTAGCCAGAAGCCCAACAAATTGAGCTAAGTAAGCTCTTGGCTATAAACTCCCCTTGGTTTATTTTAAACCAATATTCTCTTTGAAATAAAATAAAAATAAAATAAAAAATAAACCCAAAATATCCTACCTACCCCCCATAATGGCATTAATTGAGTCCATCAGCCCCAAGAAAGGGACACTAGACCCTTCTACACCGAACCATCATCTTCCCTAACCCCTCAAACTTCGGCCGCCGTCGTTTCTCGCTTGTCGTTGTTCCGTTCACGTCACTGCCGCTATCAGTGTGACCACCGCCCATTCCTGATCAAAACCACGACCGCCACTCGCCCCAGTCCCCCGTAGTGCACCGTGGAGAGCAGCCGAAAGGTTCGGCTGCGACCCAAACTCGTGTCACCTCCATTGTTCGACGTTTCCGACGTTGATCGGCGTCCGTTCGTCGTGCCAACACCGTTGTGAAGTTAACCGCGTGGATTCAAACAAAACCCAGCCGTCAAAGGGTCCGTCTGCTGTCTTTCGAGCCGTCACCGAACCCTCTTTGTCTTTGCATCGTTTACTCCTGATTGGGTAAGAACCAACAAGATTCCGGCTTGAATCAAGGTTCAACTGAAGTTTTGAGTGTTTTCGAGTTAATTTCTAAACCACCGGAGTGTTTTCCGACCAGGAAAGTCCGCGCGTGGGCTTCACACGCCGTCCAAGGTGATTCCCGACCGCCTTGGACGGTGGCTGTAGAACTGGCCAGCTCAGACCCGGTCTGGCCTTGAACCGAGTCGCCCAAACCAGTCCAAACAAACCGGCCCAAGCCCAGTGGTAACCCAACCCGTTGACCGAGTCAACTCGTCCGAGTCAAATTAGTGAGTCAAATCGCCCGAGTCAACCCAGTGAGTCAACTCGCCGAGTCAGCCTTGGATCTTCACTGGAGGACTGATTGGGTATGGTCCTCGATATATCCTCAATAAATTTGTAACCTGACTTGGACGAATATTCCCCATTCTTCGTTCTAGTCCAGATAAAAGAGTCTTTCACCTGAGGCCCTCCTATTGGTATGGATAAAATAGCCTTGGTTTCATCTGGATCGAACAGGTCTTCAATCTTTGATTTATTCCGCGAACGAAGGTCAGGATTCATGAGACCACAAACAGTTAGGGAAGAGACTCCAACGGGTGGCTTAGATGATATCCTGAAATTGGGAAGTTTCGGGATCCAATTGTCCTTCCAGGTCGAAATGTACTTACCATTTCCAACTCTCCAAAGGCCTCCCTCCTTAATTACCTTAACCCCTTCTCTAATTTCTGTCCAGGTCTAGGAGGGGTTAGTGCACTTAGGTGCATCGAAGATATTACCGTTTGGATAGTAAATTCCCCGGAGCATCTGAGCAAGGAGATATTATAGATTCTTTATCACTTTCCAGGCCACTTTTGCAATGAGAGCTTTGTTAAAAGCTCTAAGGTTTCGGAAACCCATTCCTCCTTGGTCTTTTGGGCGACACAGATCCTTCCAATTAATCTAGTGAATACTTCTATCCTTGTCTGCAAAATTGTTCCACCAAAAGTTTGCACCATCGAGCTGAGTTCATAACAAAATGTAACAGGAAGAAGAAAGCATTGCATAACATATGTCGAGATGGCCTGTGCAATCGCCTTGATAAGGACTTCCTTGCCAGCCATATTCAAGAATTTAGCTTTCCAGCCTCTCAGTCTATTTTGAACTCGCTCTCTAATGAACCCCAGAGCTTCTTTCTTGCTACGCCCCCAGAAAGACAGAAGACCAAGATATCTAGCGTCCTCCTCCATAGGTTTGAACCCCAGTACATTGGACATGTGTATGTTAAGATTGTTGCTGACATTAGGAGAAAAATATATCGATGATTTCTGGAAGTTAACTGAGTGTCCTGTAAAATATTGGAACATATGAAGAATTTGAAGAACAACTGTACAATTTTCTTCATTTGCTTCGGTGAACAACAAGCAATCATCAGCGAAAACAAGATGGCTCAAAATTAGGCATCTCCTTTTGATTCTCAGGCCTGAGAATGAATTCAACTTGGTTTCTTTTGCAATAATCCAAGTCAGAATGCTTGAGATGAAGGTGAATAGGAATAGAGATAAGAGGCCACCCTACCGCAGCCCCCTCTTGGATCTGAAATCGCATGTGCGTTCACCATTTAAGACCAAGGAAAAGGAAGATGACGTTACGCATTTCATAACCATGCTAATCCACCAATCCCCAAAACCCGTTATGGTCAAAACAAATTGAAGTAGACCTCAGTCCACTTTGTCATATGCTTTTTCAAGGTCAATCTTTAGAGCCATGAGCCCCTTCTTACCCTTTCTTGTTCGCTTAATTGCATGAAAAGCCTCATTTGCAAGAATGATATTGTCATGGATTGATCTACCTTGAACAAAAGTAGATTAAGAATGAGGGATGATGTCCGGGAGGAAGATCTTCAATCTCGACGCCAAAATCTTGGTGATAACTTTAAGAGAGAAGTTGCAGAGGCTGATTGGTCTGAAATGTGAAACTTCCGTTGGATTTGTCTTTTTCGGTATTAGCGCAATGTTTGTCTTGTTAAGCCCTGTGTACATGACACCTTCCTTGAAAAAGGATGAAACCATCCCAATAAGGTCGTTTTTCACTGTTTCCCAGTATGTTTGGTAGAAACACCCAGGAAAACCATCTGGACCAGGGGCTTTTGTAGCTACCATGTTAAAAACCGCCTCTTTGATCTCTTCTTTCGACACTTCTTTGCTCAATTCAGCGTTCATTTCCTCGATTACCAATATGGGGATATAGTCATTGAGGCAAAGAAAATTCATCGAATCATCTTTGGTGAACACCTTCTGGAAATGTTGCTGCAGATAGGATGCTATGTCATCTGTATCCTCAATCC
The DNA here is from genome assembly GCA_030270665.1 of Hibiscus trionum. NCBI lineage: Eukaryota > Viridiplantae > Streptophyta > Magnoliopsida > Malvales > Malvaceae > Hibiscus > Hibiscus trionum. The sequence goes on from BSYR01000056.1 coordinate 11,659,323, forward strand.
AGATTCCATCATCTCTTTTTAACTTCACGATGGAATGGCTCTGCGATGTTGGATAGTAGTGGCGTGGAAGAACTTGGTGTTTCTATCACCCCATTTCAACCAGTTAACCCTGGAACGTTGATGTCAGTACCTCTCCTCACTTTCCCACTCAGCATCGAGATCCTTTTTAAGCTTCCTATATTCTTCTAGCTCCACTTCTGTAAGCTTCCTTCCTTGAAGATGTTTAATCATGGTCGTCAGCATCTGTTTCTTTTCATTTTTCCGCTTCATCTTCTTCTTGTTCCATCTGATCAGAGCAGACCTAGTGCTGTGAATTTTCCTTCCAAACCTGGAAACTACTTTTTTCTCCGGGCGAGATATCCCATCCCTCAGAGACCGTCTGAGAACAATCCTCTTCTAGAAGCCATTTGGTTTCGAATTTGAAATCCATTTTAAATTTCCTGGTGAAGCCCTTTGTGAGGAGAACAATAGGGGCATGGTCCGAAGCAACGTCGATCTCCATAATCCCTAAAGCTTTGGGGAAAACCAGGCTCCACTCAGCTGAGCACAGGATACGATCGAGTTTTTCGAGAATAGAATTATCCCCGCTTCTCTAGTTAAACCAGGTGAAATTACCACCTTTTAAGGGCATTTCAACGAGACCAGCAGAGTTCACGAGATCAATCAGGCATTTTGCCTCCTCATAGTTGACCAGGTTCCCTCCCTCCTTCTCCTCCTGTCTGAGCACCGTATTGGAATCTCCAATAATGAGCCATTTGACATTAGTGTATCTCCTTAGTTCAGAAAGATTCTCCCAAAAAGCTTTGTCTTTCTTCTCTATACGGAGGACCATAAATAAAGGTGCCATACCATGACGCCCCTTCATGGAGAACCACCTATGTATCAATGAAATTCTTTTCGTGTCTCAGAATACTAATTTTTGTGTCCCCTGTCCACCAAAGGGCTAAACCACCCGCTAACCCTTGTGGTTCCACGTAAAAAGAATGCTCCATTTTCATTTTAATCTTCTCAAGATACCGTTTTTTTCTGTTTTGTCTCGCCGAGGAATATTATAGAAGGCCTGTATTTGAAAGCTGAATTCCGCAGCGCCCGAACTATCTCCATATTCCCCCAATCCGCAAATATTCCATGCCAAGATTGACATTGAGCAAAAATTGCTCCCTCTTGCAATTCACAAACATTGTTAACGAGGGACTGATAAAGAACAAGAGCTGAAGAAAATTCTGGTTATTGAGTCACGCCTCAGATCTTTGGATCATAGAAGACCCATCAGCACAATAACATCATCACAGAGAATCAATCCAAGAAGCTTAGTTCAACCAAATCCGTTAAGCCAAACAATTTTGCCAAAACACATTCATAAAAGCAACAACCATCAAAGAAAAACACAGAAAAGACTTTCGATATGAAATTCATGAAACTCTGTTCAAACCAAACAAAAACCAGCAACCAACGAAATGTAACCAACATAGGCCCGAAAAACCAGATCAGAGAAAGGGAAAGTCAACCAGAAATAGGGGAAAGGGCATGGAGAACGGGATTGAGTCACCAGAAAAGCGGGTCAAGGGAGGAGGAGACAATAAGTAAAAGTGAGACCTGAAAGGGTGCGACGAAAGGGCCGGCGGTGGTCGCTGCAGCGTTCAAGCTTCCCAGCAAAAACTCGTTCCAACTACCAGCAAAAACGGAACCCTAAAAAGCAGACGCCTCCTCAAAAAGACATCACCCTAGCTCGTCAGATTCCTTGAAGCAAACCACCTCCGACGTCGTTCTCACTGATCACCGGCAACGGCTGGTCATGAGACGGGGAATTCCTACCCACATCTCTGGAGCCAAAACTCAATTACTAGAAAATGGAATCAAATCGTCGGTAGGAGACTTCGTGGAAAATAGAACGCATGGACTTCTTTTTGGGGGCGCGTGAGGCGCGTAGCTCTAAGAACAAGAACAAGATGAGAGGCAGAGAATGACTTTTATTATATTCTCAAAGTAAGGTTGTGTACGATACTTTTTCTAAACTCTATATTTATATGCAAAAGATAGAAACCCTAATTCCAATGGGTACTAAACCATAATAATAAAGTACATTAAGGTCTCATTTAATATATGGATACCACCATAAATAAAGATATTCATAACAATAATATCATTACTCATAAAAATTCGATATGTTTATTTTTAATGCATTCTGAAAATTTTCATTTTGGTTTTATAATTTTAATCTTCTTCCAATTGAGTCCCTATTATTTCACTACATGAAATATTTCAGAATGCAATAGGATTACATGGTTTTAGAATGCAGTATAATCACACAATTACGAGAATTTTGTGTTAGTTTCTAAAAATTTTCATTTTAATCCCTGTAGCTTTAATTCTTTTCATTTTAATTCCAAAAATGAAGAAAAATTTTTGGCCCATGTGCATGTCGGTTACTCCCACCTAGACCTGGCAAACTTGACACGAGATTCGAGAACCAAACCGATTTTTTGAACCGAGTTTCGAAACCGATCTGAACATGATGGCCAAAAATTTGATCCGAAACCGAAACCAAACCGATTTTTAGTTGAACCGAAATGGACCCGAACCGAAGACAACTCGAAATAAATAAAAGATATTAATAGAAATAAAGAAAGATGAGATATGAACAACCGCACAACTCACCAAAAAGTCAAATATATTGGCTTTATAAAGTCATATGTAGGGTGTAAAAAACTAACCAACTTAAAAACTTGATTAAAACCGACTGATCTCCCATTGACCCGAACTGAAATAACCGAGCCAAAAATCAAATGAACATAAATGACCCGAAGTACAATGAAACTGAACCAAAACCGAATCTGACCGAATGATATCAGACCCGAAATAATTAAAACCAAAATGACCTAAATCGAACCCGAATCGATTGACCCATTTGTCACCTCCCACTCCACCCATGAAAAACGTTGTTGGCTGAAGACAACTCCTTTTGATACCGTAAAAAATACGACTTTCATAAATAATTTTTCATATGGAATTAGGGGCGTAAATGAATCAAACTTAAACGAGCAAGATTTTATTTGTGTTATTTATTTTTAAAAGTGTTTATGTTCGATTAAATTTTTAATATCTTGTTCGTTTGTTTATTTTCGAAGGTGTTCGTGTTCTTTCGTTTAGCGTTCACGAACATGTTCGTCAAAATGGTACAATAACACCACTAGTCCTTAAGCTCTTTAAACTTCACAGTTTGAACTCCAAAGTTCACCATGTGTTCAATTTAGTCCCTACCTTCACCAATATTTAAAATGTATAAAAAGAAAAAGAAAAAGGACAACCGGGTAAACGATTCGATAAGTGAGCTCATAAACGAGCTTGTTCACGAACATAAGCGAACCGGACACTCCTCTCTTTGTGTTCGTTCGTTTATTAAACGAACATAAAATTTTTATTCATATTTGTTTATTTAACTTAATAAATTAACGCTATACGAATAGTTCACAAATAATTTGTCGAACATTCTACTCATTTAAACCCATTCAAAATTTTTAAAATACCATTTTCCGAACCAAATTAGAGAGCTCTAAGAAAAAAAGAAGACATTATCAAACAAAAAAGAAATGTATAAATCCTACGTCGTTTCAACGTTAAACCCTCTAATATACCCGCCTAGAACTGTAAGCCCTAATTTTCCAATCCCAAAGCCCTAATCTTAACCTCCATGAAACTACCTTTCGGTCGCGACGGAACCCCAAAACTCAGCGATTTCCGATCCGTCAGCCTAGACCTGTAAGCCCTATCTTCCCCAATTTGCCAATACCCCAACCTTGTTTGAACTTCATTTCAATGGAACTCCAAACCCCCACCAGTTCGCAACCCATCCTCTACGAAACCCTAACGCTAGACCCGATTTCCCTCCCTTCATCCCCTGTCGCCGAATCTCCGCCGTCCAATCATTCTCCTTTTGATCCGTACACTGTCTTCCGCAACGAAATTTCCCTTTCTGCTGAAAATCCCGTCTCCGTGGACTCAGCTGCGCCGGACTATTTCTCGCTTGATGTTAATGAGCCGGATGAGCCGGTATTAGTTCAGACTCCAGTCTCGGCCTGGGATGAACAGGAGCCGAAGACGCCGGCTACCGTGGATGAGCCAAGGCTTGAGAACAAATGGTGGTTTGGTGGGAATAGCAAGTTTAAAAGTCCAATGCTTCAGTTGCATAAAGGTCGGTGATAATTTAAGCCTTTTTAATGGAAATTTTGAATTTTTTCACTAATTTTTTTATGTTCGGTTATTTTATTTAACTTTGAACCTTGTGATGATTAATTTTAGTTCGCTATACATTTATATGCAGTGATTGAGGTGAGTTGAACTTCAGTTTTTGATTACTTGCAATATTCTTGGCCAGCTTGATTGCTATCATATTTTTCAATTGCCTTCACATTGATACTTTCATCTCTTTTAGTAATGAATGAATATGGCTGGAATTGAAGTTTTTAAGTTTTTAAATTGAGATGTCCTTTGATAAATTATGCACCTTTCCCTTGGATTCTGTGCCAGTTCTTGATAATTCAATTCAATTTCTCTCGTCTGCTTGTTACGTCAATTTGTGTGATTTTAGGGAAAATTATATTAATTTGGTGGATATGATTGTCTAGAAAAGAGGTGGGCTGCATGTATATTTTTCATTGTGGTCCTGGAATCTTTTTATTGAAGAGTCAGTCAGACTGTTGGTCAACATATGTAGTAAAAGTGGTAGGAATGATACCCGGATTCGATAGATGGGCCTATGAATCAAGCACATTGGGTGCTTGTAATTAGTGGATGGTGTGTACATCCTAAGCAGATTTTAATACTTCACCATGGTGGGCATTGCAGAGATAGTGGATTTTTGTGATTTTCTATCTCCCACTCCCGAAGAGCAAGCAGCACGTGATGCAGCTGTGCATTCTGTTTTTGATGTTATAAAATACATATGGCCTGCCTGCAGGGTATGATTGACAACTTCACTTTCTCTCAGACTCAAAAGCACACACATGTAAAGATGTATACATAGTGTACAATGCCAAAAGGTAACAGATTGTTGCATTGCAGCCAGAAGTTTTTGGGTCGTTCAGGACAGGGCTCTATTTACCAACAAGTGATATTGATGTGAGTATAATGCTTCCTTTATCCCATAAAATTTGTCTGGCAAGTTATTTGATGGGTTTTTGGGTCGTTCAGGACAGGGCTCTAATCTTGTTATATTATAGCACTCACAACTTATTTGATGGGTTTTCGCCAGGATGATGAAATTTAGTGTATAGATTTTCTCCTATGGAAATAAAACAATGGGCATCTGTTTATATTTTATGCAGTTAGTGATTCTAGAGTCGGGTATAACAAATCCACAGACTGGTTTGTATGCTCTTTCCAGGGCATTATCTCAAAGGGGGATTGCAAAAAAGATGCAGGTATTTTATTTTTCTAAATTGTTTATTTATACAGTAGAGTATATTTAGCTAACAATGCAATTCCTATCAGGTGATTGCAAAAGCTCGTGTGCCAATAGTTAAGTTTGTAGAAAAGAAAAGTGGTGTCGCTTTTGATATAAGGTAGTTCTGTAGTCCTCTTGCATTGCTTTGGATTGATTCGAATTTCAAATTTGTTTTGTTGCTTGAAACTTCATTTCATAATATATATTTGTTTGAAAATTTTCCTTGTCCTCGTATAATTTAATCCAAAAAAATCCAAAAACTCATCTAGAAATTTCTCTTCGCCTTCAAACATTTCTGAATATGTTTTAATTGTGGTATGAATATTATCATAAATGACACTGGATCAATACAGAGTTTTAGCAGTATGGCTTTTTGCAAGATATTAGGGTAGGGTTTTAATCTGTCTTCACAGTTTTCTTTTTAGATCCATGAAAATTGGGAGGTCCATGTATTTGGAAATTTCATATAAAAACTTTGTATTTGGATATTAGTAATCACCGAGGAAAAATAGTTCACCAAACATTATTTTATTTTAAGAAGATGAGATTGTCAAGAAATCATGAACCAGAAATCTGTCATCGTTTTTTATGTTAGCATGTAAAAAGTAAACTTAATTTAGATTCACATTTCTTAATTTTCTTGATTGACAATATCTGGTGGGATGCTTGGAATTTGATGAGGGCGGAGACATGTTTAAGTTCCTCGTTCGTCTGACATTTAGCATATGTGATTTTTTTTTTTGAAAAATTGTTTAGCATATGTGATAAGTGCACCAAAGACAGCTGTTTATCTCCATTTTGGTTTGAAGTGGCAATTTAAAGACTATGTTTCATGTTTTATTTTGCAGTTGTGTCTTGCAGTTTAATATTTAATTGGGTGTTCAATATTGCAGCTTTGATGTCGATAATGGACCAAAAGCTGCTGAGTTTATCAAGGTTTGTTGCAATTACTAACTTTCCTGTGCTCTGATATTTCATTTGTTAGTTTTTGATAGTGGTGCTTAAGATGTAGTTATTTTAATCCCTTTTTTTTTTCTCAGATGAGGTCAATTATGTTGGACCATGAACTTTTTCATTTTAGGATTTCTTCTATTAAAATTTTACTCAAGGATCATGTTCTTGTATTGACTTTGATTGTCTGCTAGATTTATCTTCACTGATGAGAATCAGCGCTTACTTTTCTTTTGTTTCCTGTGTATACTTCTGGATTCGTTGATTAAAGATTATGTAAATCATTTTGGTCCGACTACCTCATGTTCCACATGATTATGACTTTTGTGTTTATGTGTATTCTCTTAGGGAGCAGTACAAAAATGGCCCCAATTACGACCTTTGTGTTTGATCTTGAAAGTATTTTTACAACAGAGAGACCTGAATGAGGTTTGAGTTTGTCTATATTGAAGCACTGTTCTTTTTCTTCAAAATATTATTGTCATTCCTCTGTGCTTGATTTTCAATATTTTTGAAACTATGCAGGTATATTCAGGTGGAATAGGTTCATATGCTCTCCTTGCAATGATCATAGCCATGTTGCAGGTAAGCAAAATTCTCACGTTTAAATTTTCAGTGTGAGTGACAAGAAGATGTCCATTTGCTTCTGCCTGGCACCTATGAAATCATTACATTAAGCAATGTCTGTTATAATATTTACAACCGGTCTTTTGTCCATGGTACTTGTGCTTTAAGAATTTTAATAGCATCATAAAAGACATGCAGCAATAATTTTCAGATTTTGACAAGGCTTTGGATTCTAGCACTTTTTCTTTTGCTCCTGTTTTGTGTTGTCTAACCTATCTATGCCGTTTTGTGCTTCAGAATCTGCGTGAATCACAAGCTTATCTGGAACATAACTTAGGGATGCTCTTGGTATGTGGGCATAGAAACCAGACCTTTCCCCCTCCCTTTAGTATGATTTTTTGTGATAAAAGAGAGCAAAAAAGAAAAGTTGACTATAAATGTTTTTGTTTTTGAAATCAGGTACATTTCTTTGATTTTTATGGTCGAAAATTGAATACTGTTGATGTTGGTGTGTCTTGCAAAGATAGAGGCACTTTCTTTTCTAAGAGTAGCAAAGGGTAAAAGGAAACATTTTCCATCATGCTGAATTGATTACTTTTCATCCTCAAGTACTGGTGACTAAAATTGTGTATTCTTCTTTTTGGTTTGATTCTCCTTTAGGTTTTCAAATAAAGGACGACCATTTCTCATCTCCATTGAGGATCCGCAGGTGGCCTTGAATTTTGCTACTTCTTATGCATGCTTCCTTTGACTGCCAAGTTATGCTTTTTGTGTGTTTTTGTTTCATTTATTTTTATTAATCTCTTCCTCATGACGAAACAGACTCCAGACAATGACATCGGGAAGAGCTCATTCAACTATATCCAGGTTAACAATTTTTGTCTTTCTAGTTCACTGTATTTTAAGGGTGAAACCTTACAACCATGGCTGCCCTCTTCCCCCTTTTATCCAAATCCATAATTAATGTTCCGTTTTCATGTGATAAACAACCAAGTATTTGTCTAGTAGAATTAAGTTAGATGAGGTTGGCTTCATTTCAACCTTCTATTGAAGATGAGGGGGAGTTCTGGCTCATATCGGGATACTTGTAGTGAGAATGTTGTGTATTGTCTTGCAGATTAGGTCAGCTTTCGGGATGGCTCTTTCTACCCTGACTAATCCAAAGACCATCTTGTCTCTGGGCTCCAATAGAAGCATTCTCGGTACCATAATTAGACCGGATCCGGTTTTGCTTGAGCGCAAAGGAGGACCTAGTGGTGATGTCACTTTTAGTAACTTGCTTCCTGGTGCCGGAGAGCCTATACAAACACTTCACGGAGAGCAGCAGGACATTTTATGCAATTGGCAGTTAGACGATGAAGAACCGTTGCCTCGAGGGGATGGAGACACGGGAGATGTTAGTGCTCAATCCTCTTGGAAAAAAAGGAAAATTTCTTCGAAAGAAAGGCACCGAAAGAAGAAAGTAAAAGAAAATGGTGATGTAAGAAAGGTATGGGATGAAGAAACAGACACAAAGACAGAAAAGAGTTATAGGAAGAAAAGTTCTAGACAAAGATAAACACAATGATTCCAATGGTTTTGGTCGTCATCACGGTGGTTCGTCCTGGAGTCACTAGAACGAGCATACTCTATTGACCTTGTTTTTTTGACCGTCCCCGTCAATCATTCAAGATCCAACTTGACTCAAAACGGTGGTCTATTTGCACCATGTCAAGGTCAATTTATTGATTCCATCTTTATTGACAGCCATTTCTTTGGGATGTGGATGGGTTTAAGTTCATTACAGTAGCCCCATTGTTCTTAAAACACTTTCATATTGTCAAATGTAACAATTAGTTAGTTATATCAGTGCAGTTCAAGTCTTATACGGATTAATGTGAAATGACTTGTTTTTTTTTTTTTTGCAATGTACCATCTAGATGATGATAATGGAAGAAATATAGCTTTTCTGGAATTTAACCTCTCTTGTGCTGGATTATAATTTATGCTTATTTGTTCTGGATTATAATTTATGCTTATTTTCCATTTTATATTCTTTGGACTTGAAAATTTTGAGAAATAGGTTTTCAAATTATAATAAAATCTCAATCTCAACTTTTTCAATTCCATAGGCCAGATGTTATAAATTCTCAATCTCGACTAAATGTTACTTTTTTTTATGAATAGGACTAAATATTACCTTCTCTTCTATTAGACATCTGCCTATGGAATTGAAAAAGTTGAGATTTTGAGTGGTTATCATGACATCACCTTAACATTATCTTGTTAGCTCTATTGTCACGACAATATTATGATGTTTTGAAAAACGAATTTATAATGAAAAAGATATTTAATGTCATCCATAAATGATCCCTGAATTATTTTTCCATTAAACATAATTAATAAGATTTTCACTTGTCACTTTAACAGTGTCATGTTAGCTCAATATTATGATGTTTTGAAAAACGAATTTATAATAATAATATGTTTAATCTCATCCATAAATGATCCCATTGTTTTATCTTTCTTTTATTTATTTTTAAACTGAAAAACAAAGTGTGCTTAGTGAACCTGAAAATGTCATTAATTTTCATCTACCATAATACCCTGTATATGGTTTTCTTCCTCATCACTCAAATTATTGCAACACCTAAAATCTCCGGCCAGAAAAATGAAAAAAGCAAGTATTTGCAATGGCAAGCTGGAATGTTCATGCAGCTGTGGCAGTTGTGGTGATCATTGTAACTGGTGCTGTCATGGTCGACTCGCAGTTGCAAGACTCGAAAACCTGAGGTTGGTTTGCGAGGACGAGATTTTCAAGCGCATATTTACCAACGCAACCGTGACGGTGAGCGAAAACTGTAGTTTCCAACTTGTCGTGATTGTTTGAAAGGATTGGCGAAAACAGATCTTGAAGATCCTTTCTACAAAAGCCATACAACACTTGCACATGAAATCTTAGCAAATGTGGAATAATTGCACTTCAACTCTTGATAATAGTCATAGTGGGGGGTACTGGCCGTATTGTAAGTTGTAACGATAAATAAAGTAATACTATAATTTTTTTATTTATATTAAATAACAAATACATTTATATATTAATAGTGTATGAGAGAAAGAAAGGATGATAATAAGAATGGTGGAAAGAGGGAAAATAATTTTTTTAAGATGCTGTTTTTTTAATTAAAATTCACTAGTTTTATTGAATGAAAATTTATCTAAAATTATAATGAAAGTTTACAATCTACTCTAGTAAACAACGAACATATTTTTATAATCATTGAAATAATAAGCTAGCGTTTCGAGATCATAACATGACCATACAAGGAAAAGGTAAAAATCCAACTCAAAAACTCGAAACAAAAGATATATACAAACATCACCAAAGATCAGCGATGAAAGGTAAAACTATCAACAAACAACATGAAATGTGTATTACAATAAGGCACGTTGACAACACGGCCATTACCACAATTCAATCGCAGACAAGAAACAATGATTGTGAGCGTTTATTCAAATTCTGTTTGAGAGTCCAAAACAGAGAGATCAGCGGGATAACCAAAAGAGCGCTAACTTTATCAGTCGTAGCGACATCAAATTCAACCTTGATAAAAATTTAAATAAAAAAAATCAAATGACCAATAAAAAAATTACCAAAATGCAGAAAAAAATATATATAAATGTTTATTTATATTAATACTAAAAATACTTATATACTATTAATAATGTATGAGAGACAGAAAGGATAATAAGTTGAAAGAGTGATTGTATAAAATAAGTTAAAAGAAAAAACGTTGAAAAATCTAACCGATTGGAAGAGCTATTTGCAAAATAAAATATTAAATGATGTACTTGACCCTATTATTTCTATAATTACGTCATTGCCATAAAACTTAATATAATGAAATAACCTCCATTCTAATCCACTTGAATCTCTTATGATGAATTAGTGAAATTTTATTTTTTTATTTTATTTTTTAGTTGTAGATTCTCAAGTATATTTTAGTTAAGAAAATATAGTAAAACATGAAAGTGAAGATATATACAAACATCACCAAAGATCGGCGATGAAAGGTAAAACTATCAACAAACAACATGAAATGTGTATTACAATAAGGCACGTTGACAACACGGTCATTACCACAATTCAATCGCAGACAAGAAACAATGATTGTGAGCGTTTATTCAAATTTTGTTCGAGAGTCCAAAACAGAGAGATCAGCAGGATAACCAAAAGAGCGCTAACTTTATCAGTCGTAGCGACATCAAATTCAACCTTGATAAAAATTTAAATAAAAAAAAGTCAAATGACCAATAAAAAACTTACCAAAATGCAGAAAAAAATATATATAAATGTTTATTTATATTAATACTAAAAATACTTATATACTATTAATAATGTATGAGAGACAGAAAGGATAATAAGTTGAAAGAGTGATTGTACAAAATAAGTTAAAAGAAAAAACGTTGAAAAATTTAACCGATTGGAAGAGCTATTTGCAAAATAAAATATTAAATGATGTACTTGACCCTATTATTTCTATAATTACGTCATTGCCATAAAACTTAATATAATGAAATAACCTCCATTCTAATCCACTTGAATCTCTTATGATGAATTAGTGAAATTTTATTTTTTTATTTTATTTTTTAGTTGTAGATTCTCAAGTATATTTTAGTTAAGAAAATATAGTAAAACATGAAAGTGAAGAAAAAAATTATTGTAACACCCGGTTAAAATGTTAATAAAAAAATTGAAAAAAAAAGGTTGAACTACGTTGTGGGGGACTCGAACCCGTGCCTTTGGCATGGAAGTGGAGGACCTAACCATTTGAGCCAAGTGCTCTCTTCTATCAAGTATTACCAACGGTAATATTTGTTTGTTAACCGAGGAGTCAGATTGAGTTAGCTTTAATTTAACCCTAACTAACTCAATCTGACTCCTCACCTACCGACTTTAATGTCGTATCGTGCACACCCCTTTTTTTCTCTCTCTTTCATCTCGTTTCTCTGTCGTCCCTGATCTCCGTCCATCTCCGGCACCACCGCGCCGTGAGCTTCACCGCCGGTGCCAAGGCATTCCCCGTCGAGCCCCGACCAAAACCCTCATCTCCACGCGCCGTCTGCCGTCCCCGATCACCGTGAAACACCATTGAAAGCTTCGTCAGAGACCCTTGCTCCGCCGCTCTGGTTTACCGTCGTTTCAAACGCCGTCTGTCGTCCGTCTGCGACACGACCACCGGATCTGGTTTCCTCACGTCACGACGGATAAAACCCAGTCAACCGATCATACGTTCGACGCCGGTAAGACGTTCATCGGAGCTTCATGCTTTCCGACGAGATTTTGGCATTTTTGGTAATTTCCGACATGATTCCGGCCTATTTTTATGTTTCTGATGTATGGGTTTTGTTAGGGGTCTGATAAATGCTCTTTTTCCGGCAGATTCGACGCAAAAAGGTGTCTCCGATGATCGTCCGACGACCGTCCGGCGACCCATTTCGTTTTGGGTAAGTAAATCGGTCTGAACCCGGTCCAAACCGGTCTGGACCCGGTCCGAACCGGCCCAACCCGAGTCCGACCCAACCTGTACCCGTACTTGAACCAAACCCGTATTCGACCCGACCCGTATCCGAGCCCAACCCATCTACCGAGTCAACTCAGCCCGAGTCAGCTTAGTGAGTCAGCCGAGTTAGCTCAGTGAGTCAACCGAGTCAACTTAGTTGACCTCTGCCCGTTGACTGCTGACACCAGCGTTGACCTGCTGATGTCAGCGTTGACTCTGACCCCGTTGACCTGCTGACGTCAGCGTTGACTTTAACCGTTGACCAAAAAGTCAAATTTTCTGAAAACTCTTATTTTATGTTTTTCGACGTCCTGAGTCCGTTTTTGAAGCCCGTTTTGCAAAATTATGATCCGAATCTGACCTTGAACCCGAACTTATTTATGTACTTAATTAATTGGTTAAGAGCTTGTGAGTAAAGTCTGACCTTGGAATTTGTGTAATTGAAGGTATTCTCGGTTCCTTGGATACACGATGGTGAGGAACGTTGAATTCAGGTTCGAGAATAGTCGAATGTCGTATCACGAATCGACTGTTGTAGCTCGGAGTTAAGGTAATACATTACTACCCCTTGTATGCTTTATGTACATGTCGATATCCGGTTAACGCATGCATGCTTATGATGAAGTGTTTTGTAAACTCTTCTTAAGCCGAATTAGATACGAGGAATAAGTATGAAAATTATTAAAACCAAAATATTCGAATAAGAATACTAATAGACCAGAAGTATCGAAAGTTAATAGTAATAAATAATACAGTTAAATCTGCAACTCGATCAATGGTGTCTAAGATTCAATACCCATAATATGGAGTAAAGGATATTGGATATGAGATTACATAAATGCCCTTGAAGTATAAGAATGATTAAATTGCCCCTAATAAAGGAAGTGACCAGAAATCTGCATTCGAATTGATTGGAAAATTACCCTACCTAAGATGTATGTTCTATTGGAAAAGACTTCGGCATCATTATTCAAATGCGTGTGATACTAAAAGAAACTTGGATTTTTCCCCCGAGCTCTGTATAACACATGAAGGTGAATTTACTAGAATTATCGTTGTATTCTTTAGCTGATCCTTACGACAGTAATGGATGAATTAATTGGAATGATCGTAATGACCAAAAAGATTGTAGTGCCTTCGAGCACCGAAATTCTTAATTAATCAGAATGACAATTTTAGCCTTAAGTTCTAAAATGAGTAAACCGTTTGTAAGGGCCGAAGGGATCAAAACGACTTAATCTTTACCGAGTACGTAAACGATGGAGGTGCTAAATAGTAAAATTTGACAAAAATGGTGGATTTATCCCAATTTCCAAAATGACTGAAAAGCCTTTTTGAGTTAAATAGGCAGTTATGCATTTGATGAAATTATGGGATTTCTAATAAGACTTTAAGGGCTAAAGTGCCCCTAAGTGTTAGGAAGCACACTCATGTATGTTAATCACTCCTGATATTAAAATAAGGTTGGAAGTTTTCCGCACAAAATATAAGTTCGGCTACTCTGTAGCAATGTAACCCCCTCGTCCCGGTCTGGCCGGATGACTGGTCCGAGTGGGCCACACGGGGAAAACCGAGTGAAAACCCCTTAAGGATTCCCCCTCGGTTAGCAACCCTATTTTTTTTTCATTTTAAATCTTGTCTAGATGAGTATTTAATCCTATGTGAACATACAACGGAACAACATTCACGAGACAAACAAACGAACTCGACCCAACATTTTACAGCCCAATTTTAACTTAAACTGCAGGTGGTATCGATACACTTAAGGGGTGTATCGATACCCCTTGACTAGGTCAACAGGTCAGAGTCAACCCGTGGAGACCGTATCGATACGCCCATGGAGTGTATCGATACCCTCCCCAACGGTTGACTTCTCACGGTCAACGCTAAGATGACCGTATCGATACACCAGAGACCTGTATCGATACCAAAATGGACAGTAGCTCCAGTGGCCAAAATAGTATCGATACGCCCCCTCGCATATCGAAACACGAGGCCTGAAACAAGAAGGCGGTATCGATACAAGGCCAACCGTATCGATACCCCTGCTACGAACTTGCAGGTTTGAGCTGATTTAAGGCACAATGAGGCCCTAAAATCCCTCTAAAACTTCAACCAACGCACTGTCAACAATCCTAAGGCAAACCAACCATAAAAGCATGCTTTCACAAGAAACCAAAGGGCACTAAACAACACACGAAGGTACACATACAATCAAGCCACTTAAGCATTCCAACACAACCTAAGCATCCATACATAGCATTTCAAAAAGGCAATTTAACATATAAGGTCATACATGGAACTCAAAGGCCTTAAAAGGCACAAGATAAGCATAAAGAGGTTTGCACTATAACAAGGCAACCTAGCATCTAAAGACATGCTAACACACACAACGTTCATCATAGCATATCATGCTTACAAACCATAGTCAAACCAACATCAACACATATAAATGAGTCATATAAGCTCATACACAACCCTTGCCACATTGCTAACTAATACAAAATCACCACCGTACTTGAGTCACAGACTTGGAAGCCCTTCTTGCCTTGCCTCGAGCTAACACCACGCTAATGATCTGCATCGTTGAACATTGAGAGCGTAAGCTATAAGCTTAGTGAGGGTTCTCTAGAACGAAAAACATCAACAATGCAGGGTTCAAGAATGTAAATCCTAGTCTCACATATATCAAGCGTTGACATAAAATCAAGTAGACCTAGCTAGTCTTTCAAGTGGCATAGTATGGCATCTTACTTCATACTAAGCATCAAGCATCAATAATCAACAATCGTAAATCAACATCTCATAACACAATATATGAACAAGTTAATTGGCCACTTTAAATTACCCCGATTGTGCGGATTTAAACCTCAACAACACTTTACCTCGGTGGGATTACACTCATCACCGGACCTTGCATGTGCGGGATTCCACTCATCGCCACATGCCCTACGGATGGGATTCCACTCATCATCCCGTAGAAATAAATAAAAGCTTCAGGTGGAATATTACATCACCGTACTCCTCCTTGATGACTTAACGCCATCAAGGCCACGTACGTTTTGACTCAATTTTTGTGCACACTAATCCTAATGATCGATCATTTACAACCGGTAATTTATTCAGTGCCAATTATCATAACCACATTATATATCATCAACCACACTCCATGCTCATCACATACATATACACTTCATGAAGATACAAGCACCAATTAACCACAAGCACAAGAGCATAGTCAACATACACATTAGCATCTAAGGAGAACAAGGGCTAATTTAACTACTTGAGTTAAAAGGAAGTGGCCTACCAAGCACACTTGCACACACACGCTACACATACTCGAACCAAACTTTAAATCAAGTTTGAAACCACTCACCGCCCTTCCTTAGCTACCAAGTGAAACTCCTACGAACCCGGATTCGGTCCCAAAGCTCCTTCAACGACTCCTCTTGCTTCTAGCCAAGCCAAAACATATACATTACTTCACAATTCAATGCTAAACTCAACCATCAACTTACTTTACACACAAGCCAAATTCCACAAATTCCCAAACCAACATAATCTCCCAAAATTCCAATTTTCGTGCTCCCCTAAAACCTTGCTGAAATTTCCATTTTCAAACACCCAAATGACCTCCAAAATGTCCCAAATCACCCTCCTAACATACCTAAACCATCAGCCCTTTGTTTTCAACCTAAAACCTCCCAAAAACCCAAGTTTTGACACCCAAAAATTTGCTCTAAGACCCTACTTCGGATTTTCATCAAAATTCAACCAAATTGACATATAATGTGTATTTTAACATGAGTAAACAAAGCCCCAACTCAATTTATCAAAACAAGATGAAAATCTCATAAAAATCCAAGCTTTTAGTAAAACCCTAACATTTTAAAAGTCCATGTTTTTGAAATCCAAGACCATAGGTAGATAGAGGATAAAGAGAAGAGTAAGATGACATGTTTACCTTTCAAAAACACCTTGAATTGAGGGAGAAACACAATGGAATAGTAACTAGCTTTGGGAGGGTTTGAAAATGGGGTTTTTGTGAAGAAGATGACAACTTTTGTTTTAAAGTTGTCTTGCTTTTAAAGACTTTAGGGTCAAATTACAACTTAGGTCCCTCCCCTTTTTACAATGGTTCAAATAGGTCTTTATTTGAGGTTGAACTTATTTAATTAAATTTTATTGACTCGAACTATAAACCCGGTTAACTCCTAGGCCCAAAACACGAGTGTTACAACTCTCCCCCACTTAAGGAATTTCGTCCCCGAAATTACCTGACTGAAAGAGATACAGAAATTGCTTTTCCATATCCTCATTCCTCTCCCAAGTGGCCTCGTCCACACCTCTACGTTGCCACCGCACCTTCACTAACTCAATCGATCTACCCCTCAACACCTTACTGTCAGAAGCTAAGATCTCAACGGGCTCTTCTTCATAAGTCAAATCCGGATCCAATTCAATCTCTTCTACGGGCATAACATGTGATGGATCGGATCTATACTTACGAAGCATCGAAACATGGAACACATCATGTATCTTCTCTAACTCGGATGGCAAACGCAACTGATAAGCAACGGGACCAACCCTCTTCACAATCTCATACGACCCTATGTACCTCGGACTCAACTTCCCTTTTCGGCCAAATCTCATCACTTTCTTCCACGGAGACACTTTCAAGAACAACCTATCACCCACTGAGAACTCGACTTCCTTCATCTTCAAATCGGCATAGGACTTCTGCCTATCCAAAGCAGCCTTCAAACGGTCACAAATCAATTTTACCTTGTCGGTTGTCCCCTTGAGCAAATCCGGCATAGGTAATAACTTCTGTCCCACTTCGGCCCAACAAACTAGAGTTCTACACTTTCAGCCATACAAGGCCTCATATGGAGCCATCTGAATGCTCGACTGAAAGCTGTTATTGTACGCAAACTCTACTAGAGGCAGATGCTTCTCCCAAGTACCCTGAAAGTCAATGATACAACATCGCAACATGTCCTCTAAGATCTGAATAAATCTCTCTGACTGACCATCTGATTGAGGATGATAAGAAGTGCTGAAGTTCAAACGGGTACCCAAAGCTGTATGCAGACACTCTCAAAATCTAGAAGTAAACCGCGGATCTCTATCTGATACAATGGACTTCGGCACACCATGCAGTCTAACAATCTCACTAATGTACAAGTCGGCCAATCTATCTAAGGTGTAAGTAGTGTTGACTGCCAAGAAGTGAGCACACTTCGTAAAACGATCTACTATCACCCAAACTGAGTTCTTCTTCGTAGGATTCAATGGCAAACCCGAAACGAAATCCATGGTGATGTTCTCCCACTTCCATTCCGGAATTCTCAACGGTTGTAACAAACCTGAGGGAACCTGATGTTCCGCCTTCACTCTCTGACACACTAAGCACTTACTCATAAAGTCGGCTACATCTCTCTTCAAGCCAACCCAAAAATACTCATTCTTCAAATCACGGTACATCTTCGTACTTCCAGGATGCATAGCAAACGGACTACTATGGGCTTCAGTCAAGATCGTACGTCTCAAGTCATTGTCCTCTGGCACAACTATTATGTCCTTGAAACACAAAACCCCATAAGTACTGAAACTGTAGTCTGAAGATCTACCCTCGGCTATATCTTGCACGTGAGATGCCAAAGATCTATCTAAGAGTTGTTT
The DNA here is from genome assembly GCA_030270665.1 of Hibiscus trionum. Taxonomy (NCBI): domain Eukaryota; kingdom Viridiplantae; phylum Streptophyta; class Magnoliopsida; order Malvales; family Malvaceae; genus Hibiscus; species Hibiscus trionum. The sequence continues at coordinate 11,677,515 of BSYR01000056.1, forward strand.
CTCTCGAATCAACTGACCTAGAGTAGGTCTAACCTGAAGCTCGGCTACCAAGCCACCATCTCCGGACAAACTCAATCTAGCAAACATAGCTCTCAAGTCCACGGCCATCTTCCTACTCAAAGCATCGGCCACTACATTGGCCTTACCCGGATGGTACTCAATAGTAAGATCATAGTCTTTTAGTAACTCTAACCATCTACGCTGTCTGAGGTTCAAATCTCGCTGAGTCATAATGTATTTCAAACTCTTGTGATCGGTGTACACTGTGCATCTCTCACCGTACAAATAGTGCCTCCAAATCTTCAGGGCAAACACAACTGCAGCTAACTCTATGTCATGGGTCGGATAGTTGCGCTCATGGGTCTTCAACTCTCTTGAGGCGTAAGCCACTACTCTCTTGTCTTGCATAAGAACACATCCTAGCCCTACATAGGATGCATCACTGTAGACTACATAGTCCTTCCCGGACTCAGGCTGAATCAAGATCGGTGCTTGGGTCAAAGCTTCTTTCAATTTCTCAAAGGCTCTCTGTCTCGCATCTGTCCACTCAAACTGAACACTCTTCTGAAGTAACTGTGTCAATAGAGCGGCTAACTTAGAGAAACCCTCTACAAATCTCCTATAATATCCGGCTAAGCCTAGGAAGCTACGTACCTCTGTCACCGACTTTGGTTGTTTCCACCCAACAATGGCTTCAATCTTCTTCGGATCAACTCTAATCCCATCGGCTGACACTACATGTCCTAAGAAGACTACCTCCCGGATCCAGAACTCACACTTGTTGAGCTTTGCATACAACTGATGATCAAGCAAAGTCTTCAAAACAAGTCTCAAGTGTCGGTCATGGTCTTCTTCAGTTCGCGAGTACACCAAGATGTCATCGATAAATACAACCACAAACTGATCTAGATACTGATGAAAGATCCTATTCATCATGTCCATGAAAGCTGTCGGTGCATTAGTCAACCCAAAAGGCATGACTAAAAACTCATAATGACCATACCTAGTCCTAAAGGCCGTCTTTGGTACGTCAACCTCTCTTACCTTTAGCTGGTAGTAACCCGATCTCAAGTCAATCTTCGAAAAGACCGATGCTCCTCTCAACTGATCAAACAAGTCATCAATTCTAGGCAACGGATATTTATTCTTCACTGTCAACTGATTCAACTGTCTGTAATCTATGCACATTCTCATGCTTCCATCTTTCTTCTTCACAAACAAAACTGGTGCACCCCAAGGTGACGAACTAGGCCGAATAAAACCTCTATCTATCAATTCTTGCAACTGAGTCTTCAACTCTTTCAATTCTTTCGGTGCCATGCGATACGGAGAAATCGAAACAGGAGCTGAATCAGAATAAGTCTCAATGCTGAACTCAACCTCTCTGTCCGGTGGTAACCCTGGCAATTCTTCCGGAAACACGCTAGGAAAGTCACACACTGTCCGGATGTCCTGAGGTCTAACCTCACTCATGTTAGGGTTCATCACATACGCTAAGTATGCTTCACACCCCAACTCAACTAATCTCTTAGCCTCTAACACTGAAACTACATTGGACAAGAACTTCACGTTCTCACCCACCACTACAATCTCATAGTCATCTGTGAGCCTCAAAGAAATCCGCTTAGTTTCAAAATCTATCCTAGCCCTATGCTCCGTGAGCCAGTCCATACCCAAAATCATATCAAAACCATAGAAAGGAAGTTCCATCATATCCGCTGGAAACACATGCCCCTGAACCATCAACGGACACCTTCAGTACATCTTCCTAACCACTACCGTGTCCCTAAAGGAACTAGTAACACTAACTCCTACCTCTAACATCTCACAAGGCAAATTCAAAGACTGTGCATGCTCACTCAATATGTAGGAATGTGTAGACCCAGAGTCAATCAAAGAAAGCAAACCCAAAGACTGTATCGAGAAGTTACCTGCGATCACATCGGTGTCATGCTGCTCCCCGCGCTGAGCGTAAACCCTGGCATGTCCTCCGCCCTCCGGCTGGACTGTAACTACATGTGCTAAATTTCTCTAACCATCATTCCTCGGCTGGAAATTACCTCTACCGCGCCTGCGGCCTCTCTGATAGTCATTGGCTCTAGCAGGAGCCTGAGCTGGTGCCTGTCCCACCTGATGTGGACAGTCACGCCTAATGTGGTCTCTGGCCCCACAACTCCAACAAGAATGAAAATTTCCCCAACACTCACCGGTGTGGTTCCTCCCGCAAGTAGCACATGTGGGCAACTTCCCACCAGCTCTCTGACCCTGATGGCCCCTACCATGGTTACCGCCACCACGCCTATGATCATAATGATGTCTGTTGTCCCGATGCCTCTTGGCATCACCTCTATCAAAGTTGCTGGACCTCTTACCCGAACCAGATCCACCTGACCGCCTGGTCAAACTCAAACTGTGCTCCAAGTCCTTGGCCCTCGAGACCAAGACATCGAAATCAGTGTAATCTGAAGCTAGAGTATACGTCTTGATCTCTTTATTCAGTCCATAACGGAAACGGTTACAACGCTCCACCTCAGTAGGTACAAGCTCCGGTGCATACTGACTCAATCTGACAAATCGAATCTCATAGTCTGTCACGGACATACTCCCCTGAAGCAATGCCATAAACTCCCTCTTCCTCTCATCGAGGTATCGCGGACCCAGATACTTCTTACGGAAAGCTGTCTCAAAGAACTCCCAAGTGATCTCGGCCTCATCCATACCCAAAGTAACGGTGACCCACCAAGTGTAGGCATCACCCTGAAGCAAAGACTCAACACATCCCAACTTGCGCTCACCAGTACATCCCATCTGAGCAAGAATACGGACAGTCTTCTCAAACCACAACTCTGACCTCTCCGGAGTAGCACCTCTGAACTCTTCGGCCCCAAGGCCCCGAAGTCTCTCTAAAGGCAATCCAGTGCCCTCACCCTGATGATGTGCTACCTGACCTCCAGCTACTGCAGCCTGAAAATGCCCCGGCTATCGCCTGAACCAACGGTGCTAAGTCTATCCCGGCCGGTCCTTGGCCACCTTGACCTCCTTGTGGTCCCTCTCCTTCGGCCCCGGCCTCACCTCCCGCTCCTGGTGGAGGAGGTGGTGGTGGTGGAGGTGGTGGAGGAGCTCCAACTCCAACCACAGGCTCTCCCGCTTGAGCCTCAACTCTCACTACTGGCTCAACTCTCGGAGCCTCTGCCCGTGGTTCCGGTCGAACCATCCTAGGCCTCCCACGTGGTCTCATGCTACAGCTAGCAAGGTATAAACTACAACAAGAAACAGATAAGGATTACGTTAGTCAAAGCAAGGGTCCAATCGTGCTCAAGTACTCCTCTTTCCAAAAATCTTTTTAAATTAAGTAATAGTAGCAATGGGCACTCACTCTACACCAGACACAACATTTCATACATTCAAAACATCATACGATCAATCAAGTATCAAGGATTCATGGCAAAACATGCATCGAACAACACAATCATCTAACACATTAAGCTTACCTCACTTACCTGCCCGAGGTCTCGGTAACCTCAGGCTCTGATACCAACAAATGTAACCCCCTCGTCCCGGTCTGGCCGGATGACCGGTTCGAGTGGGCCACACGGGGAAAACCGAGTGAAAACCCCTTAAGGATTCCCCCTCGGTTAGCAACCCTATTTTTTTCATTTTAAATCTTGTCTAGATGAGTATTTAATCCTATGTGAACATACAGTGGAACAACATTCACGAGACAAACAAACGAACTTGACCCAACATTTTACAGCCCAATTTTAACTTAAACTGCAGGTGGTATCGATACACTTAAGGGGTGTATCGATACCCCTTGACTAGGTCAACAGGTCAGAGTCAACCTGTGGAGATCGTATCGATACGCCCATGGAGTGTATCGATACCCTCCCCAACGGTTGACTTCTTACGGTCAACGCTAAGATGACCGTATCAATACGCCAGAGAGCTGTATCGATACCAAAATGGACAGTAGCTCCAGTGGCCAAAATAGTATCGATACGCCCCATCGCGTATCGAAACACGAGGCCTGAAACAAGAAGGCGGTATCGATACAGGGCCAACCGTATCGATACCCCTGCTACGAACTTGCAGGTTTGAGCTGATTTAAGGCACAATGAGGCCCTAAAATCCCTCTAAAACTTCAACCAACGCACTATCAACAATCCTAAGGCAAACCAACCATAAAAGCATGCTTTCACAACAAACCAAAGGGCACTAAACAACACACGGAGGTACACATACAATCAAGCCACTTAAGCATTCCAACACAACCTAAGCATCCATACATAGCATTTCAAAAAGGCAATTTAACATATAAGGTCATACATAGAACTCAAAGGCCTTAAAAGGCACAAGATAAGCATAAAGAGGTTTGCATTATAACAAGGCAACCTAGCATCTAAAGACATGCTAACACACACAACGTTCATCATAGCATATCATGCTTACAAACCATAGTCAAACCAACATCAACACATATAAATGAGTCATACAAGCTCATACACAACCCTTGCCACATTGCTAACTAATACAAAATCACCACCGTACTTGAGTCACAGACTTGGAAGCCCTTCTTGCCTTGCCTCGAGCTAACACCACGCTAATGATCTGCATTGTTGAACATTGAGAGCGTAAGCTATAAGCTTAGTGAGGGTGCTCTAGAACGAAAAACATCAACAATGCAGGGTTCAAGCATGTAAATCCTAGTCTCACATATATCAAGCGTTGACATAAAATCAAGTAGACCTAGCTAGTCTTTCAAGTGACATAGTATGGCATCTTACTTCATACTAAGCATCAAGCATCAATAATCAACAATCGTAAGTCAACATCTCATAACACAATATATGAACAAGTTAATTGGCCACTTTAAATTACCCCGATTGTGCGGATTTAAACCTCAACAACACTTTACCTCGGTGGGATTACACTCATCACCGGACCTCGCATGTGCGGGATTCCACTCATCGCCACATGCCCTACGGATGGGATTCCACTCATCATCCCGTAGAAATAAATAAAAGCTTCCGGTGGAATATTACATCACCGTACTCCTCCTTGATGACTTAACGCCATCAAGGCCACGTACGTTTTGACTCAATTTGTGTGCACACTAATCCTAATGATCGATCATTTACAATCGGTAATTTATTTAGTGCCAATTATCATAACCACATTATATATCATCAACCACACTCCATGCTCATCACATACATATACACTTCATGAAGATACAAGCACCAATTAACCACAAGCACAAGAGCATAGTCAACATACATATTAGCATCTAAGGAGAACAAGGGCTAATTTAACTACTTGAGTTAAAAGGAAGTGGCCTACCAAGCACACTTGCACACACACGCTACACATACTCGAACCAAACTTTAAATCAAGTTTGAAACCACTCACCGCCCTTCCTTAGCTACCAAGCGAAACTCCTACGAACCCGGATTCGGTCCCAAAGCTCCTTCAACGACTCCTCTTGCTTCTAGCCAAGCCAAAACATATACATTACTTCACAATTCAATGCTAAACTCAACCATCAACTTACTTTACACACAAGCCAAATTCCACAAATTCCCAAACCAACATAATCTCCCAAAATCCCAATTTTCGTGCTCCCCTAAAACCTTGCTGAAATTTCCATTTTCAAACACCCAAATGACCTCCAAAATGTCCCAAATCACCCTCCTAACATACCTAAACCATCAGCCCTTTGTTTTCAACCTAAAACCTCCCAAAAACCCAAGTTTTGACACCCAAAAATTTGCTCTAAGACCCTACTTCGGATTTTCATCAAAATTCAACCAAATTGACATATAATGTGTATTTTAACATGAGTAAACAAAGCCCCAACTCAATTTATCAAAACAAGATGAAAATCTCATAAAAATCCAAGCTTTTAGTAAAACCCTAACATTTTAAAAGTCCATGTTTTTGAAATCCAAGACCATAGGTAGATAGAGGATAAAGAGAAGAGTAAGATGACATGTTTACCTTTCAAAAACACCTTGAATTGAGGGAGAAACACAATGGAATAGTAACTAGCTTTGGGAGGGTTTGAAAATGGGGGTTTTCTCTTTTTAACGTTGGAAAGGGGTTTTGTGAAGAAGATGACAACTTTTGTTTTAAAGTTGTCTTGCTTTTAAAGACTTTAGGGTCAAATTACAACTTAGGTCCCTCCCCTTTTTACAATGGTTCAAATAGGTCTTTATTTAAGGTTGAACTTATTTAATTAAATTTTATTGACTCGAACTATAAACCCGGTTAACTCCTAGGCCCAAAACACGGGTGTTACAGGCAAGTCATGTGGTAAATTATAAAAGCAACCGTTCAAATATATATATATATATAATATTGTAAATCGTCATTGTATCATTATTGGGCTAAATTACAAAATCACCCCTGATAATTAAAAGACTAAAATGCCCTTGTTGGCCAAAGTATTTAAGATAGCCCTGAATGTATCCGATATCGTGAAAGATCTTGACATATAAATCTCCAAATGCCTGATTGGAAGCCTGATGAGCAAATAGAATTTCCTGAACGACTATTTATGCCTTGTTGGTATAAATTACCAAAATGTCCATATGTGATCAATTGACCATAATGCCCTTGTAGGATTAAATGACTAAATATCTCATGATGCGTCTAAACTCTCAAAGATCTTGATGTATCACCTCCTGAATATCTGGGCTAAATCGTTAGTATGAACCCCTTTTAATAGGGGTCACGTTTTAGAAATCCGTTCAAATTGTCAAAAGTTTAATGTGTCCCCTTCCGTAAATGCCAAATATCTCTAAGAAATGATATGTCCCACCTAGTGTATTCCATGTGTGATATATTCTGTTGAATGGATTGTATAATGATTTAATCATGAATAATGTTATGTTTGATGAACATTTTAATTGTTATTGAGATTGCATCACTATGTTCGAAAATGAGATAAAATGATGAACTAGATATATAATGACATTCTCAGCCTACTTGATGTATGTCTGCTCAATCTATATACTTATTACGTGATTGCTTGATCTGTGATGGTATTGCCTGACTGTCTGATGAACTTGATAGTATGATCTGTTAGCTTGACCTATGATGGTACAATCTGTTTGCATGATGAATGATGAAAATGTCTGTTCTGTTCAATGGTATGCCCATTTATCTGTCAAAAGCATGAATCTTCTGTTTTTGATACTCTGAATGGAATTTCTGTCACATGTATTCTGTTACTCATGTCTGGAATCTGAACACCGATTACTATCTAGGGTATACTGTTGGGTTATATTATGAAGTCTCTGTCGGTACAGCCCTGATCCAGCTGGTAAATCCTTATGGACTCAAGGTCTCCCCTTGAGTAGGTACCGATGCTTTAGCACGGGTAAATCCTTATGGACCTAAGGCAGCCCCTTAGGTGGCACCTATGCCTATCGGGCCTAGGGTAAGTCCTTATGGATGCAGTTCTGGGGGACTGCATATTGGTGTAAGGTTGGAGGGTAGTTACTAGTAAACCATTGTATGTACTTGAACATTTGCATTGAACTGTTATGTGTTCTCATGATATGATTGGTATGCATTTATGCCTATTTGATATGCACCATTTGGGACACACTAGACTTTAAACTCGTTGTTTTCATCTTCGTAAACTATCAACTTGTATAATTCTCGTTTGTTACTCGATGATTGAATAAAGAACAAGTACCGTTAATCTCAAGTATAACGTTACCATGAAATAACATAAATGAAAAGAGGATTGTCACTGCTTGGAACATCATGAAAATGTCATGCCTACCATATATCTGCATGAGCTTATAGCATCTTTTGGTAGTTCTATATTACTGAGCTTTTCCAAGCTCACGTTATTTTTACTATCGCAGGCTAAAAGAATATAGCATGACTTAATGTTTGACATCAGTGTTCGGAGTTTCCTCGGTGTTGCCTCAGGAGTACGGTACTGTATAGTTAGTGGGCATGTATGTCACGTATTGTTTTATGATAGAGTCTGTAAAGCACTTTCTGAAATTCTTATTATGTGTTTAAATGATTTTCTGAAATAGTATTTTAAACAGAAGTTGATTTTACAGTTTAATAAGTGTTTTGAGGAAATAAAAATGTTTTTATGTGTATTTTTATTGTGGGTCGCTCTTGTGACCCTAATACGACTTCCTAGGATCCGTTGTAACGCATAGGCGGGTCTATGGGTGTTACAATTGTAGTGTTGATATTTTATACAAGGTTAATAGTATGTATCAATCTCCATAAGTTTAATATTTGTAAATATTAATTTTTTTAAAAAAATGTAGTCAAAATTTTAAAAAATATTCATAATTTTCTTAAGAAATTTTTTAATTCCTTGTCAAAAATATTTTATCCAAATAATTCCACCCCAATAATGACTAAAGTATTATAAAACATATATGTACTTAACAACTAAATGTATCATATATTTATTTGTTATTTTACCCATATCAACTATCAGCAAAGTTTTATCAAACATTTTTATATAAACAGTTAATCAAATCAATTTCTCAAATAAGTTACTAAAAGCAGTTGGTCAAGCCAACAACTGTAATGAGCTACTAGCTATCAACTATTTGCTAAATATCTCGTAAAATTTTCTTTAAGATAGTGTCTTGATACATCTTATCTCACGTAATTTACATTTTAGTATTTTCGATTTTAAATTCAATTCAAATTTTATAGACAATATTTAATTTTGAACAAATTTTTTTTACCTTTTAAGTATGTTTTTTTTTATGTTTCACACATAAAAATACTAAAAATAATATGGGTAAAGTTTACAAATAATCACTAAAATTTGGTTAATTATTCAATTTGGTAACTAAACTTTCAATTACTTCAATGTTACCATTAAACTTTATGATTTGCTTCAATTTGGTCACTGAATTTAAGAAGATGACATGACATTTAACAAATTTTATATAATAACACATTTAGTCCTCTACATTTGCACATTCTAACAATTTAATCGTAATTAGACAAATAATAATAAATTTAACCCTCAATATTTGCACACTATTTTAATTTGGCCATATTTTTAATTAAAAATAATTTAACCCTAAATCCTAAATCTAAAACACTAAACCTAAACCTCCAAATCTATAAACACAAAACAAAACCCCCCAAATCTATAAACACAAAACCGGAAAACCAAACCCATAAATACATAAACCCTAAACCTAAAACACTAAAACCATGAACTAAAACCTCTAAACCATAACCCTAAAACTAAACCTAAACCCAAGGCGACCGTTGATGTCGAGCAATACGTAGATAGATGAACCATTGTTAATGTCGAGCAATACGCTGAAAGCTTCCCATGTTACTCTAGGATTTGGAACTATGAAGCACGAGTACGACAACTTATGCACATCCTGTGTACCAGATACGTTTTTGGGACGGGTTCGGTGCGAGTACAACAAGGGGACGTGCCAAGAACATCCCAAGTTAATGGGTACGTCTAAAAGTTAAACGGGTACGTTGGGAGACCGGAGGGGACGTTTTGGGGACGACATTTGTATTAAACGAACGTACCCAAATATTAAAATCCCGATCATATTTTCTAAAAAAACAAAACGGCCTTCGACCGACGAATCTGGAACGACTACTCAAATTGTAGAACGAAATAGAGTGGGACTCAACTCAGAATAACTGTCATGGCTTTGGGAAAAGTGACGAGGAAGGAATAAAAAACAAAGAAGAAACAGAGACAGTGAAGAAAGGAAGAAGATGAAGATGAGGAAGGAGAGATTGACGCATAGCTAAAGGGGTTTTAAAAATGTGGGCAGTCTTTAATTAAAAAGAGAAAATTACGAGCTCAACCCTTGAGCAATCTAGAGTTCATAGAAATGGCCCAAAATTTCTAAAATTTACGAATTAACCTCAAAATTTAAAAAAGTCACTAAATAATTAGATTTTAATCCAAGAAAACCACCCCAACTACGTGAATATGGTCTTGACTTCATTTTAATCCAAGAAAATCATTAGATTTTCTAATTTACTATGGATGTTAATGCTTTTTAGTGATTATGTATATATTAAAATTTATTTTATATTTGTTGTACCCATACCATACCCTGTAATTTTAGAAATTTTTGTTTTTCTTCCCCCTCCCCGTATCCTTATCCGTATCAGTGCAATATAAATTTGGAATAGGACCCGATTCAGGTTTGCTCCCGGACATGTTAAATCCTTTATTAAACAAATATTTGCTCTTATTCCGCCTAGTGTTTAAAGAATAAAATTTACAAACAAGAATATGAAGAAGAACTTCAATTCACTAAAAAGATTTAGGTTTTGCAGAACAGAATCTAACTATCTAAATAGTAGGCATTCCAACATTCAACTTTCCCCAAAAAAGGAATAAAACCTTAACGCCCAGGGTTTAAGTAAAAATTTGAAATAAGGGTAAAGTTCTAAATTAAAACACTGATTCTACTTGAGTTTATGTCTGTGGGCGGAGTGTGCGGTGGTGGTGACATGCTGTGGAAAAGAAGGAGGAAAATGCAAACGAGCGGAGGAAGCATGGTAATGGAGGACATGGAAAGGAAATGGTTGAATGAGCAGGACAATTTAGTAATTTTGGGAGGGGAAGAGGAAGTGAGGGAAAGAAAATATGATGATTTAGGGTTTAGGGTTTTAGTGTTTAGGGTTAAAATTTTTAATTAAAAATGGGGTTAAATTAAAATAATGTGTAAATATTAAGGGTTGAATTTATTATTATTTGTCGAATTATGATTAAATTGTTTGAATGTGTAAATGTGGCTGACTAAATGTGTTATTATACAAAATTTGGTAACTGCCGCATCATCTTCTTAACGTTCGTTAAGAGCTCAGTGACCAAATTGAAGCAAACCACAAAGTTTAATGGTAACATTAAAGCAATTGGAAGCTTAGTTACCAAATTAAATAATTAACCGAAGTTTAATTAGAGATGTAAAAAGTTGACCCGGCCTGAAAAAATGAATAAAACCGACTTGAGTCAGAACTGCTTGTGACTCGAGGTGGTGGTGATCCGAAATCGATTCAATTCTGAACTGGTGTTGACCTGAACCCGTGTTGGTCCTGGAACTTTTGGATCTAAACCCGACATGCACCCGACCTAAGAACGACTTGAACCCGAATTCAACCTGATAAAGTGATAATCGAACCTGACCTTCATCCGACCTGATATGAACCTGAACCGAGATTAACCTAGTAAATAACTGATATTACCCGACCTGTTATCAACCTGACTTGTTATGAACCTGTTCTGTAATTGACTCAACCTGTAAATGACCTGACTTATTATTGAACTGATATGATTTTATCTGACTTGGTATTTATCTGATTTGTAATAACTAATAAGTTTTTAAATGGAAATTTTTTTGAATGATAATACCTAATAAGTTACAATTGATGAATTTGTGAGATTATAAATTTATTATATTATAGTGTGACAAAATGCATCTTCGCAATTTAAGGTACATGATTAACTATGATCATTAAATTAATATGTTTATTTTTTTATATTTATAAATTATAGTATATAAAAATATTTAAAAATTTTATTAAATATCTAAATGTTCTCAACACAATTCTTTAAGCTTTATGATTTATGGTTTAATATTAACAGTTTATGGTTAGTGTTATTAGTTTATGAGATTAATTTTGATTTTTTAAGATTTATGGTTTAGTATAGTGTTTAGTTTAGGGTTATTGGTTTATGTGATTAATTTGAATTTCTTAAAGTTTAAGGTTTAGTATCAATGATTTATGATTTGGCTTATGATTATTGGTTTATGAGATTAATTTTGATTATTTAAGGTTTACGGTTTTGAGTTTAGTATTTATGCCTTATGGTTTAGTATAAGGTTATTGATTTACGAGATTAATTCTGATTCAACTTGCTAATTTATGCATTTGAATTTGACTAAATATTTAAATCGAAGCTTCATGCGTACAATTGAACTAAATTAAAGTTTCAACTTTCATGTGTACAATTACATATTTACATCCAAATCAAAATTTTGTGTATAATTATATTAAATCAAAATTTATATGGAATAATAATATTGTTCGAATTGAATTAACTTATTAAAATTATGATCTAATTGAGCTAAATTAAAACTTAGAAGCATAAATCACGGACATAATTAAAAGAATTCTAAAACTAAATGTGGAAGCTCAATTAAATTAATTTAAATTAGGACTCAATTGAATTAAATTAAAACCTAAAAGTTAAAATTTGAGACTTAAATGAAAAATATCTAAAGTTGAAAGGGCTAAAAAATAATTTATCCTAACCTAAAAACCCACGTGGGTTGGAAAATTTCCCTCCCACCGTTTCACTTTAATTAAAAACATGAAAAAAAATAATTGGTAGGGGGAAGGACAAAAATTTAGAGGAAATTAAACCCCCCTCATTTTTAGGTTCTTTCCTTCCAAAATCCAAATAGAATCTTTTTTATTTTGATTCAATAATTAATTGCCCATTTGGCATTTGCTTCCTAATTTTTTGCTTAGTGATTAATTACCTTTTAGGTCTTCACTTGTTTAAATTTTTCATTTTAGTCCTAACATTCACTTTTAAATTTTAGTTTAATTCAATTTAGTCATAATTATATATATATATATATATATATATATATATATATATTTAACTTGTAAAATATTTCGGCATCCTAAGGGATATTTTAGTTCATATTAATCCATAAAATTTTATTTTTATCTGAAATTTACCCACAATTACCATACCGAAGTCTATTTGTACAAGGTAAGACCCAACTTGAACTTTAACCGAAATCGATATTTTCCGACCTGAATTTTATCCGTCAATGACGTGACCCGACCTGAAGCCCATCCGAACCTGAATTAACCCGTTAATTAGAGGCTGTGGGAGCATCGGTTACAAGTGCGAAAATTTGGAAGGTGATATTCGATATGGCTCCATATCTCCAGGGGTGGATGAGATTCACGCGGCCTTTTATCAGAGAAATTGGCACATTGTGGGTGATTCAATTTGTCGGTTTATTCTTGTTGTGTTTGATGTTGAGTTGTGGAATGAGGATCTGAGTCGTACGTTGTTAGTGATGATTCCTAAAGTCTCTAAGCTGAAATATTTAAGTCAATTTCGCTCTATAAGCTTGTGTAATGTCTTTTATAAGGTGATAATAAAGGTTATCATAAACCGTTTGAAACCTTTGCTTTCAGAATGGGTGTCGGAAAATTAGACTAGCTTTGTGTCGGGTCGATCAATTGTGGATAATATTATTGTAACACAAGATGTCAGAGCGGGGCATGTTCATGTTTAGGGTGAAAATTTCCCGGCCCGACCCGATATATTTATTATATTTCTATATATTATATTTAATATTTTTATTAACTTTTTCTTGGACGGGTCGGGTTTAGTCAGATTTTTTATTAAAATATTAGGGTCGGGTCGGGTTATGGTTTTTATTATGTCGGGACGGAATAGAATATATTAGAATCAGGCCCCGTTGCCATCGCTAGACATATCTTCAATAAGGGAAGTATCTTTCAGGACCAAACACGAGTATTAGAAAGATGATGATCACTCCGTTTATAAATGAGGCTTAGCATTTCTTTAAGACCAATATTGGACAAATGAATGGTCTAACACATTTCAATGCTTGGACAGATGCCTGGATGAGCCACACAAACCGGGGTATAAGAAATAATTTTACCCTTAGGGTCAAAATGAATAAGACAAAGGTCATTAAGACCAGCCGTCACACTGCTTTGATTCGTAATCGTAAGAGATAGGCTCGAAATCCCAGAAGCATCGAATGAATCTTCCTTAAACCTCGTATGAATTGACTCAACCTTTTCAAATTTACCAGATCTGATTGGTAAAGAAACAACTGCAGCATGGGAATGGTCTGTTTCACTCGCTTCAATAGAGACTCTTCCCACGCGCCTCCCTGGATCCTTTCCACTGTCATCAGATTTTCTGGAACCATGAGTTTTCCTTTGAAATTCTTAAGTTGCAGCTGTTTTTTTTTTTGTGTGGATGAAGCTCTTAACCAAGGACTATATTGACCAGCTTTCTTGAACTTATCATCTTTGAACCTGCATTCTTTGGCCGGATGGCCCATGCACCCACAGGAATAGCAAAATTCTGGAAGCTTTTCGTACTTGAATCTAACCATAACATGGTTATCATCTCCTATCTTGAGATTAAACCCAGTCTTCAAAGAGTCTTCCACTCTCATTGACACCTTAATTTTGAGAAAACCATCCCATTTGACCATGTTGGCTGTTCAAGAAATGTAGAAGTGGGCCATGCCGTTGGGCTGTTGTTGTGAAGTTGTTTGACTCGTTAAGAGTATAACTGATTGGTTAATTTATAACTAATTTCAGTTATCTCTTTGGGCTATATTAAATAGTGGGTAACCCGACCCAGGCCTGTTCTCGAGTATCAGGCCAACATTCCTCTATCAGACTTTTTCTCTTCTTTTCGTTTTGTAAATCAAATTAGGGTTTCTTTTCCCTCTTTTGTTCTCTGTAATCCAACATGGTATCATTCGCCAGTGAGATTCTGGTGAGGTTTCTGTTTGTTTTCTAGTTCTCGAGTGTGTATTTCGCTTTTCCTCTTCGTGTGGCTGTTTCTTGCTTGTGTCCGAGTCGTCCGCCGCCATGCCTTCCTCTGGTGATTTGAGTTCTGGCCATGGAGATTCTGATTCGACGACGAAATCTGGCAAGCCATTCACGAACAAGAAGGTGAATGTTCTACTTGATGAGTCCAATTTCTTGGTTTGGAAACATCAGATTTTATTCACGGTTCGAAGCCATCGGCTTGAAGGTTTCCTCACTGGCTCTCGCAAGGCTCCGTCCGCCACGGTGTGTCGAGTTGATGGGACGGAGGTTGCCAATGAGGCGTATGAAGATTTTGTGGTCCAAGATTCGGCTCTTGCGTCGTGGCTTCTTTCGACGATGAGTCCTCACCTTCTGACTCACTTCGTCGGAGCTGAAACGTCGGCTGAGATCTGGTCTCTGCTCACCGACTATTACAGTAGTTACTCCATGACAACCATCATGAGTCTTCATTTCAAGCTTCGATCTATTCGTAAATGGGAATTAGGGATGCGTGCGTATATCGCGAAAGTTAAGGAAATTTGTGGTGCCCTTGCGTCTTGTGGGAGCCCAGTGTCGAAGATGGAGCAGATTGCCACTATTCTTAGTGGTCTTCCGGCGGAATACAAACCGTTTGTTGCTGTGATAACGACAACTAGTGAGTCCTTGTCTGTTGACACTGTTGCCACAATCCTTACTGACGCTGAGGCACAGCAGGGCATCTTCGATCAGGATCAGTCGAGCCCTATGAGTGCTCATAATGTGCACTTATCTTCTGGTGGTTCGGATCGTTCCAGTGGCAATTCTTCTTAGAGGCCCTATCGTCAACAGAGTTCCAATGGTCAACAGAATTCCAATGGTCGTGGTCGTTCACGGAATAGATTTCAGTGCCAGTTGTGTGGGAAGCTGAGGCATTTGGCTGATCAGTACTTCAAACGGTTCGATCAGAATTTTGCTGGGGTCTCTGCTAGTTTATACAAGTTGACTGGTAATTCAGTGGATGGTTCGCCGGTAGCAAATCTCTATTCTCTTAATGATGCAGCTTCTCCAGGGTGCAATAGTGTCTCATCTGGATCTCCTGAGTCACGCCGCTCTGGATTTGGTTGTCCTCAGTGTTTACATGTCTCTACACCCAGTTCGTCGGGCAATGCTGGTGCGTGGTTTGCTGACACAGGTGCTACTCACCATGTGACATCTGAGCCGTCCAATGTTCATTCGGGCACTGACTTTACTGGACCAGGTAAGCTTCTTGTTGTTGATGGTAAGGGGCTTTGTATTTCTAAAATTGGTAACTCTACTCTTTGATCTACTTCTCGTGATTTAAAGTTGTATAACTTGTTGCTGGTTCCTCAGATCACTAAGAATCTTATGTCTGTTTCAAAGTGTGCTAGAGATAATGGCGTATTTTTTGAGTTTCATGTTGGGTTCTGTGTAGTTCGTGATGAGAAGTCTGGTGATGAGCTGCTGCGGGGAACTGAAACTGACGGGTTATACTCCTTTGATACCTCTTTTCCTTCTGTTAATGCTGTTGAAATTTCTTTGCATTCGAATAAACATGATATGTACACTGTCTGGCATCGTAGATTAGGACATCCTAATCATGCTTCCTTGCTTAAAGTGTTGAAAGATTGTAATGTGTCTGACATTAATAAATCTGATAGTTCTGCTATTTGTGCTGCCTGTCAACTTGGGAAAAGCCACAAATTGCCCTTCTCTGACTCTAGTACTGTTTATGATACACCGTTTCAATTGATTTTTACTGATCTTTGGGGTCCTGCGCATATAAAATCAGGGGGTTTTGCGTATTATGTTGCCCTTGTTGATGCGTGTACTAGGCATACTTGGGTGTATCTGTTAAAAGATAAGTCTCAAGCTATTTCAGCTTTTAGGTTGTTTTCTAAATATGTGCTTACTCAATTTGGTGCTGAGATTAAAGAGGTTCAGAGTGACTGGGGTGGGGAGTTCTGTAGTCTCTCACGGTTGTTAGCTGAGTCTGGTATTCGTCATCGTGTGACATGTCCTCACACGTCTGAACAAAATGGAGTAGTTGAACGTAAGCATAGACATGTTCTTGAGACCGCCTTGACTTTTCTTGGACAGGCTTCTATGCCTTTGAGATTTTGATCATATGCTGTTGTATCTGCTGTACATTTAATAAATAGACTCCATACTCGTGTCCTGAATGGAATTAGTCCTTATAAAAAATTGCATAATAGTAAGCCTGATTATGCTTTCTTACAAGTTTTTGGGTGCGCTGTTATCCTCACCTTCGACCTTTTCAGAGTCATAAGCTTGATTTTCGAAGTCAACCTTGTACCTTTCTAGGATATAGTGTGCAACACAAGGGTTATCAGTGCTTAACTCCTCAAGGGAAGGTTGTTCTCTCGAGACATGTTGTTTTTGATGAGTCTCTATTTCCCTTTGCTGAGTCACATTATGCTCCTTGTGATTCATCTTCTGTTGTATTTAAGTCCCCTGCCTTGTGTGTTCCTTTTGTTACTGGTGAAAATCAAGCTGGTGATTCTGGTCCTTCATCTCCTGTGTCTGTGCCCACTTCTTTGCCCACTCCTCCAGCAGGTGCTAGTCCTGCTGGTGATGTGTTCATGTCTCCTCCAAGTTCTCCTATTGATGTTGTTGTACCCCAAGGTTCCCCTGTTGCTGTAGTCAACCATGCATCTCCTCAAGATGCTCCTGATGTTGTTGCTCAATCTCCTCAGCGTTCTTCTGGTGTTGATGAGTCCGTTGCCCCATTTCTTTCTGTTGAGCATCATTCTGTGTCTCCTGATGCTGCTCCCTCTGTTGATAGTTTGCATGATTCCACCAATACTACTACTGGTCAGCCTGCTGTTGTTGAAGGTCCCCCTTTAACTGCTGTTCAATCTTCCTCTGTTGACATTGGTTGTGATGTTTCTACTTCTAATGCTCATCACATGGTCACTAGGAGCAAGAAAGGTATTTTTAAACCTAAATTTTTTGCTGCTACTTTGGGTGAGGAATCAGTACCTGCTTCTATTGACCAAGCCTTGCAGTCTCCTGCTTGGAAAGAGGCAGTTTTAGTTGAGTACAATGCTCTTGTTGCAAATGGGACTTGGACCCTTGAGACTTTGCCTGAAGGTCGACATCCTGTTGGGTGTAAGTGGATTTTTCGTGTCAAGCACAATCCAGATGGATCCATCTCTCGATATAAAGCTCGCTTGGTAGCTAAAGGATTTTCTCAAGTGCTGGGTCAGGATTTTGGTGATACCTTTAGTCCTGTGGTGAGGTTCTTCACCCTAAATATTCTGTTGTCCTTAGCTGTTTCGAACAAGTGGCCTCTTCGACAAGTGGACATCAACAACGCCTTCTTAAATGGTGGTCTTGATGAAGAAGTGTTCATGGTGCAGCCACCAGGGTTCGAGCAGTTTGCAAGTGATGGCTCACCTCTTGTTTGCTCCTTGAAGAAGGCCTTGTACGGGTTGCGACAAGCTCCTCGCAACTGGTACACCAAATTATGTGACTTTCTTGTCACTCTCGGGTTCAAGGAATCGGCTGCAGATACGTCTTTATTTGTTCGTAATTTGGATGGTGTTTTCACGTATCTGTTAGTCTACGTTGATGACATCATCATCACAGGATCTTCCATGTCGAGTATTGAGGATGTCATTGATCAACTTCACTCTCAGTTTTCTCTTAAGGATTTAGGACAACTGTCTTTTTTTCTGGGCATTGCAGCATATCTTACTGACGATATGTTGGTTCTAAGTCAGAAGAAGTTTCTTCTTGAGCTGCTTGACAAAACCAAAATGAGGCAGGCCAAGCCTTCACCCACCCCGATGGTCTCTACTAACAAATTGGTTCAGGATGCTGGCAGTCCCATTGCTGATCCTTATTTTTATCGAAGCACTGTAGGTGCTCTTCTTTACCTTTGTCACACCCGACATGATATAGCATTCAGTGTTCATCGGGTTGCTCAATTTATACATCGACCATGTGAAGATCACCTGGCTGCTGTCAAGCAAATCCTGCGTTATTTGGTTGGTACTGTTGATTATGGGCTGGTTTTTACTCCTTCTGACTTGGGTATTGGTCATATTGTTGCTTTTGCGGATGCCGATTGGGGCAGCAACCTTGATGACCGTCGGTCAACTACTGGCTATTGCGTTTATATTGATAATTGTCTTGTAGCCTGGTCCTCTAAGAAGCAAAAGTCAGTGTCTCGGTCGACATCTGAGGCAGAATATCGAAGCATTGCTGATGTGGTGTCCGAAGTGACATAGATTCGTACAGTGTTGACAGATTTGGGTGTTTCTACTACAATGCCTGTTGTTTGGAGTGATAATACAAGCGCGGTTGCTATGTCTGCAAATCCAGTCTTTCACTCGCGTTCCAAACATGTGGAACTCGATGTTCACTTTGTTCGGGAGAAAATTGCCGATCCTCAAGTTCAGATTAATTATGTTCCTGCTGAACATCAAGCTCCAGATGGTCTCACCAAGCCTCTTTCTAAGTCCTATTTTCAGTCGTTTCGTCAGAAGATGTGTGTTCATAACTCTGATCTTGTTGTGTAGATGTTCTCGAATCTCTGCTTTTGTGCTCTAAGGAGGGGGAGAAGCAGGGGGAATGTTGGCTGTTCAAGAAATGTAGAAGTGGGCCATGCCGTTGGGCTGGTTGTTGTGAAGTTGTTTGACCCGTTAAGGGTATAACTGATTGGTTAATTTATAACTAATTTCAGTTATCTCTTTGGGCTATATTAAATAGTGGGTAACCCGACCCAGGCCTGTTATCGAGTATCAGGCCAACATTCCTCTATCAGGCTCTTTCTCTTCTTTTCATTTTGTAAATCGAATTAGGGTTTCTTTTCCCTCTTTTGTTCTCTGTAATCCAACAGACCATCTCTTGGTCGTTGATATTGGATTCAAGGTACATGGAAAAGATACTCCCTATTTTAGTCGCATTATTTTCATTAATCAAAGCGAAGGGAAGGTTGTAGATTTGAACCCAGAATTCAGAAAGAAAGAAAGAAATCAATTTCTTCCAGAGTTGGCCCCAACGGCCGGTCTTTAAGCATTATGTGTTTATCTTGGACATACCATAGACTTTGGTTTAAGACATCATACTTTTCTTTTTCAGTTTTAAACACAAACCGGGCAAAGTTTTTCCCCATTTCAGGACTTTCAAACTCCCCTTTAACTGGCCATGCACAATTCAAAATAGCACATAGAGAAGAGAATTTAATATTCCTATCAGAGATGACTTTACCTACCAGGCCCAGGGATAGAGATTTAATAGAGGCATTTATGTTGTCGTCTGCTTCCATCTCCAAAGAGTCCAACTCTTCACTGCCTCCTTTAGAGTTGCTTTTAAAAGCTTTCAAAGCCGTTCAGTCTTTGATAAGGGACCACAACAACAAGAAAAAGAGGGACAAGAGCAAAAACGGAAGAGAGTACAAGCGAAACAGGATAAGAAGAAAAAAAGGGGAAGAGCTCAAACACGATCCTCAAAAACAGGACTCAAAATCATGGAAAACAAGGATACATAATCTAAATCAAGCAAACCCAAATTAGGAACTGTGTAAACAATCAAAAGGGAAAAGTTTGAGAGAGCAAAGAGAGTTTTTTGTTGTTGTGGATTTTGTTAGGAGTTCCTTTCCCAATACCATTGGTGCTTTAATTAAAAGCGGCTTTAATGTTTTTTTTTTTAAATTCAATTGAACTCTTACCCTGAATACAGAGCTCTCCCCTCTTTTTCAAGGCACGTCGCCACTGTCGCTATGTCACTGTCACCGGCCGCCGTTAATGGTGGCCGTGTAAAGCCAAATCACATCAGGAGACTTGTACTAATGTGCTGAACACGAATTCGGCCTCCATTTCTCTAGAAACTACACCAAAATCCATAAAAAGGTCGAAAACCTTCAGCTTCTCTTGGCTCCGATCTCCACCTTCTACCATCGAATGGTCTCTATTTTTAACTATGTTGTTCACCTCACCGATTACACGATTTTTACCGTTCAGATTCAACAACAGAAGTCTCTGATCGTTAGAATTCAAAGTGGTCAGAAATGGGTAATCTCCTCATTTTCTCTCTTATCTCGGTTTCCATGTCTTGGCTTTTAAACCAGGCTTTTCAGGTTTCTATTGAACCCGAGCCATCCCTTGCTTGAGTTTAGATTGCCATTTGTCTGCTTTCGAGTTCATCAAGGAGCTCGATGAGTTGTTAATGGTGCTTGTGGGTTTCAAGAAGCGTGGGTTTTAGGCGTCTAGGGCGGTGAGGAGTGAGCAATGGGCAATTGTCTAAGCTTGGGTTAGTTGGAATGGTGGTGCTCGGTGCAAGCAACAGCCAAGAGGCCTCTTAGGTTCACTATTTTCCAAATGTTAACCGTGGCCAACCCCTTTTTAATTCTTGCACATCCTGAATCATGGCGAGTGGCCTTGTTCATTCGTAGCTTCCCATGTAGCTATCTGAAGTTCATCCTTCTAGCTAAATTGTGACCAACTTTTTGTTAAAACCCCGTGTAATTGCTTTTCCAAAACTCGCAGCCAAACCCCCTTTTGTTCTTCCGTTGTGGATGTTATAGTTCTAGTATAGGTGAGGTTGTTATTGTAAACTGATGAGGTTGAGCTGAGTCAGCAGGTGGCAGTTAGGAAGTTAGGATTGTTAGTTCCTTCTGTTACTAGACTGTTCTCTCACCTCAGTGTATAAAATCTCACCCAGTCTCAGTTGAGATATTATGGGTTTATGAATAAAACTAATGAGAGTACTGTCCTCTCTTTCATTGCTTCTCTAAGGTTTCTGAACCTTAACATAGTATCAGTCGCCATTTTTTGGTCTTGGTTTTTCTCTTCCGCTTTGAGTTTTTTCATCAATTGATTGTTTTCAGACTTCTTCTCCTCGTGTTCTCTGTCAGCTGTTGTTAGGGTTCTTTTTGCAGTTTCAGTTCTCAACTGCCGTTCGTGTTTCGCAATTTCAGCTATGAATGTGGATTGAGCGGGTGACTCAATAATCGAGTCTCGTGATTGAGGTAATCTCGGTCTGTTATTCAAGATTTATGTACTCACTCTGCTTCGATTTATACATCGATTTTCTGGCCTTGGTAAGGATTATCTGTTGGATTCGTAAGGATATCTGTTTCTAGTTGTTGTTGCAGAACATATGAGTGGATATTTGGTAATTCTGAGGTGAGTTATCGTACTTCTCTGATTTTGTTAAATCTTAGAAGCTTCATAACGTTTTGTGATTGTGATTCTGTTGATTGCCTGTGTTGTATAACTTTGGCTGCGCTTCGGTTGCTGGTGTGATTCATTCTAGTGTTTGATTTTTGTTATCCTTTGTTCTGTTTCTGCTTGGTTCCTTAATGTGCGCAATCTGTTTGATGTATTGCCCCTGTGAGGATTGTTGTTGACTGTCCTTGTTTAGTCTGGTTGCTTTGCTTGTGGATTGTCTCACTACGTGGTGCTTGTTATTTGTTTGGTTTATTGTACCTGTGAGATCTTGGCTCTGTGTAACTGCTCTGTTTGGTTCTCATGGCGCTTGAAACATCTACTTTTCCTATTTCTCTTGTCACTGACTCTAGCATGTACACGGTTCAACAATTACCTAAGTTGGACACAGTTAAGCTGAGTGAGAAGACATATGTACTTTGGAAACATCAGGTTACCATAGTCATTGAAGGCTATGGTCTTATGTCGTTTCTCTCTGACCATAAGGTTCCAGAACAAAAGGTTACAGGAGATTCGGGGCAGTTAGAAGTAAATCCTATGTTTCTTGCTTATTTGAAACAAGATAGGCTACTTGCCTCATGGTTGTTGTCAACGATTGGGCATGATGTGCTACCGCATCTTACTGGTTTAACCACTGCTTGTTCTATTTGGGATGCCTTAGCTAGGAGGTTTGGTGTCAAGTCCACTGCTAAGGTGTCTTCTTTGCGTCATAGCTTACACTCTCAGAGGAAACGAGGTTTGTCTGTTAGTGACTACTTGGCCAAAGTTAAATTGTTGTGTGATATGCTAAGTGCCTTGGGTAATCCTGTGTCTGATCAAGAACAAGTTAGTGTGATTTTGGCTGGGTTAACAGCTGAGTTTGAGAGTGTTATTACAGTGGCCTCGCGAGAGACCTTGTCTCTAGAGAGTCTTTCGGAGATGCTATTTGACTGTGAGGCTAGGCAGCAGGAGTTTCTGTCTGATGGCCTTACCATTCAAGCGAATGTGGCTACTCACTCTACTTCCAAGCAGGTTGTTTCTAAGGATGAAAGTACAAATGATAAAGAAATGTTTGGTGAGGATCAGCTTCACACCCAGAACCTGGGAAGTTTTTCAAGGTCTGCTCGTGGCTCAAATAATTTTCGAGGACGAGGAAGGGGGCGTTTTGGTTCGAATCGTCCTCAATGCCAGCTTTGTGGGAGGTTTGGGCATTTGGTTCATAAGTGCTGGTATAGGTTTGATCGGGACTTCCCAGGTGTCACTGCTGGTGATGAGGGTTCACGGACCTTTTCAGCCGCTCCTGCTGAGCATACTCAGTCGAGTTTTAGTGCTCGTTTTGATAATTCTGGTACTAATATATCTCGTTCTTTGGCACAGGCTCATACTCATGTTTTCTCAAGTGGTTCGAATAGCAATAGACTTGTCTCTCCCTTACCACTGGTGCAACAGTCTCAGTTTTCCTCTTCTACGTCTGCTCCATTTGTAGGGAATGTTTACTCTTCCACGGGTAGCAATCCTGGTACGTCTGGCACTAGGGAGGTGGTGTGGTACCCTGATTCGGGCGCAACACATCACATCACGAATGATAAGACGAACCTTCACTCGGATGTGGCTTATACATGTATGGACTCATTACTTATGGGAAATGGGACAGAGGTTTCAATTACCAGAATTGGTTTAGGTTGTTTAACTACATCGGATAGGTCCTTGTGTCTTCGTAATTTACTTTGTGTTCTTGATATTAAGCGTAATTTGTTGTCTGTTTCGCAATTTGCTAAAGATAATGGAGTATTTTTCGAGTTTCATCCTCACAAATGTTTTGTTAAGGATGTTCAGAACAGGGACATTTTACTGGAAGGGAGCCTCACTCCTGATGGTTTGTATGAGTTGACTGGTTGTTCTTCAAACGATGTGGGTTTGCGTGTTGCTGAGTGTTCTCCAGATGCTGTTGGTTGTTCCTCGAATAAGGTGGCTTCTGCTGCATGTGTGGGAGCTACGTCCTCAGTGTCTTGTTTGCCGTTGAAGGTGTGGCATCAGCGTTTGGGTCATCCCTCGCTTGAGGTTTTGAAAACTGCCTTACGATCGTCTGCAATAAAAGCTAGTGACAATGATCTTCCTCATGTTTGTTCCTCTTGTATTCAAGGCAAAGCACATAAGCTGCCTTTTGTTTTGTCTACTACTCAGTATAGTTCGCCTTTTGAACTTGTGGTTTCCGATGTGTGGGGACCTGCCCATGTGGCATCTGATGGTTTTGTTTACTATGTTTCGTTCATAGATGTGTTTAGTCGGTTTACATGGATGTATCTTCTTAAGCGTAAGTCCGATGTGTTTCAGTGTTTTGTTGATTTTCACAAAATGGTTCAAGTACAGTTTGGATGCAGTATTAAATCTTTTCAAACCGATGGAGGCGGTGAGTATGTGGTGTTATCCTCCTGGTTGCGTGCACAAGGAATCCTTCATAGGGTTTCATGTCCTAGTACGTCGGAACAAAATGGGAAAGCCGAACGAAAGCATCGACATATTACTGAGATGGGGTTGACGTTGCTTGCTCAAGCTGGATTGTCGTTCAATTTTTGGAGTCATGCTTTTGTGACATCCGTGTTTTTAATTAATCGACTTCCTACTCCCGTTTTGAATGGTCGTTCTCCATATGAAGTTTTGCATAATCAGAAACCCAATTATGAGATATTGCGATCGTTCGGGTGTGCTTGTTTTCCCCTTATTCGTCCTTTTAACAAACATAAATTAGAGTTCCGATCGAAGCAATGTGTGTTTATTGGATATAGTCCTGTTCATAAAGGCTATAAATGTTTGGATGATGATGGAAAAATATTAATCTCACGACATGTAATTTTTGATGAAAGTGTCTTTCCTAGATTAATAAATAAAGGAGAATCATCTGATCAGGAGGGGTGTTTTGCTGCTGCAAGGCTGTCTGATTCAATTCCTTTGGTTGTTGTAGCTCCTCGATGTGGGACGTCTACACCGGTTCAGACTTCACATTTGTCTGGGCCTGGTGTTACACGATCCAGTAGAGGCCCGTGTTCTAGCCCGTGTTCTAGTACTGTTCTTCCGTTGTGGAGGTATATATACCCCAATTGAGTTGGTTGAATTTGATCAATTATAGGAGTAGTGGTGAATGGTGGATTTCGGTGAGTTGAGAATTTTGTAGGATATGAGTGTATACTGGTTTTCACCGAAATTTGAGGGAGCAATTGGTTTGACCGAAAATGATGGAGAAATGGAGAGAGGTAATCGGGTGCTAAGTTGGGCCCGAGTTTGAAAAATAGATTTGGTTTATTTGGGCTCATTCG
This sequence comes from Hibiscus trionum, assembly GCA_030270665.1. Lineage (NCBI taxonomy): Eukaryota > Viridiplantae > Streptophyta > Magnoliopsida > Malvales > Malvaceae > Hibiscus > Hibiscus trionum. The sequence goes on from BSYR01000056.1 coordinate 11,702,599, forward strand.
AGTTAAGTGACCGGGCTCGAATAAATTTGGGGCTTACATATAATAATGTTAATTAAGTTTAAAATAATAACACATTTAGTCATCTTAGTTAAAGTGGTGAGATAAAAGTCATTTTTTTTGAAAATGCCAGCTAGCTTTAATTATTAGGAAACCGAAAAGTCGGACTGAAAACCGACCGACACACCAGGGTCTTAAAACAAAAAACAACACATCTGTCTCAACAAGACTTTAAAACAAAAATAAACCAAAAAAACGTTTAAAACCAAAACCCCCTCCCGGCAAAGAAAAAAGGGGGAAAGCTAGACCGACCATGGACGCGCTCCGGCCACCACTTCACGGCGAAGGAAAGCGATAAACAGTGGAAAAAGATCTGGGTGGAGGCGACACCTACTAAGAATCTGGGACGAAACATGCAGAGGAATCCTGATTCTTAGAAAACAAAAGCGAGGATTGACCCTCACGGTGGTTCTGCACAGCGGCGGTCTTCGGCGGCTAGGGCTTCTATGCGATCTGGAGCGTCTTCAACCCATGTTGTGTCGACGGCGATGTTGAGACGCTCCTGGGCCAGTTCGTGTGCAACTCTGTTCCCTCCCCGGCGTATGAAGCAGATCTGGTAAGTTTCCAAACACCTTAGGAGTTGTTTTGCGTCTGCTATGATCGCACTGATGTTTGATGAATCTGGGCTCTTGGTCCGTAGCTTTTTAATCACTGTCAAAGAATCCCCTTCTATCACCAGCTTTTTAAACCCTAAATCGATTGCTAACTCAATTCCTTTTTTTGCTGCCCATGCTTCCGCCGCAAAACTGGAGGGGACATGATTCACAAGAAGACATTGAGCCCCTAGAATAAAGCCCTCTTCGTCACGGATGACCAAGCCCAAACATGCAACCCTTTCTGAGCTCTTGAAACTTGCATCGAAATTCAACTTGACCGAGTTTGGTGGTGGAAAAGACCAAGGCTTCATATCAGCACTCTGTTGATGTTGCAACCTTACCGATATTATTCCCAGTTCCAACAGGTAACTTTTAACCCAGCTAACGACATCCTCAGGTTTCTGTATAACATTCTCAAAAACATATTTATTTCGCGCATGCCACAAAGCCCATATCGTTAATAGAATACCTTTGTGGTTCGTAGTACCAAAATGATCTAGTATACTATTAAGCCAAGCCGGTAAATCATTTAAAAACGGAGTAGGGATAGGGTACGTTGTCTGAAAATTCATACCTCTCCAAACTTCTTTCGCGAAAACACAATCTCGAATCACATGAATGGAGTCCTCTAGCTCTTGATTGCATCTTGCACACACCCCATTATTTGTAACTCGTTTGTGGCAAAGATTGACTTTAGTCGGAACAAAATTCTTAATAAATTTCCAACATTGAATGTTTACTTTTGATGGGCATTTTGACTTCCACAATTTTCTGAGCACCATTTGTTCTTCATTTCTGATGTGTACTGCTGGGATTAGTTTTTTGTAGCCACTTTTTACTGTATAGATGCCTGATTGTTCTCCGCACCACACCTGTCGATCCGGTGTTACTTGGTTAGCTATAGGGATACTTAAGATTTCCTCAGCTTCCGTTGCACTGAAAACTGAAAAAATTAGCTCCTCTTTCCAAACTCTAGATTCTGGTTCGATTAGGTCCGCTACATGGGACAGGCCTGCACATTCCGCCGTAGATACTAACTTAGGTTCCTGGGCCGGCAACCAAAAGTCATTCCAAATGGATATCGAGCTTCCCGAACCCACTTGCCATCGCAACCCTTTCTCAAGGAGACCCCGGGCGCTCCATATACTCCTCCACGTTAAGGAAGGGTTAGTCCCTAAACGGGCCTTCATAAAAGTACCTTCTGGAAAATAACGAGCCCGAAGAAGTCTTGCTACAAGTGAAGACGGATTCTGAAGGATTCACCAACCCTGTTTCGCAAGGAGTGCTATATTGAATTTTGCAAAATCTCTAAACCCTAGTCCTCCCATATCCTTCGTTAAACACATATCTTGCCATGAGCACCAGTGAATACCTCGACGTTCCTGTGAGTGCTGCCACCAGAAACGTGCCAGGATTTGCTCCAACTCGTGACAGAAAGACAGCGGTAGTAAGAAACAGCTCATGGAATACAGCGGAATAGCCTGCAATATGGACTTTATGAGCACTTCCTTCCCCCCCTGGGATAGAACTCTAACACATCTTGTCGATAGGCAGTTTATAAATCGGTCCCGAAGAGACATGAACGCCTTTCTTTTATTCCTACCAACTATCAACGGTAGACCCAGATATTTTTCTGGGTTTATACTGTGTCTCACTCCCAGAATGCGGCGTACATCCTCTGCTGTATCATCTAATACATTTGAGCTGAAAAAACCCCCCGACTTTTCCATATTTATAACCTGTCCCGAACTTCTTTCATAGCTATGGAGAATGCCATTGATTTGGGTAGCACCCCGAGTAGAGGCTTCACAGAAGATAAGACTATCATCCGCGAAAAATAAGTGAGATATTAAAGGGGCTCCTCTTGTAATGCGGATACCGAGCCAATTATCTTCTGACGCAGCTTGTCTTAGCAGAGCAGAAAGTCCCTCACTACAAATGACGAAAAGGAACGGGCTTAATGGATCCCCCTGCCTTAGGCCCCTCAAGGGTGTGAAACTCTCCCCGACCGAACCGTTTATCACAACAGAATAAGATACTGTCGTTAGACATCTTAGAACCAGAGACACTCATTCTGAAGCAAAACCCATCTTCAACATAATAGCTTCTAGAAAGCCACATTCCACACGGTCGTAAGCCTTGCTCATATCAAGTTTCAAAGCAACATAGCCTTTTTGAGCACATCTTCTTCTCCTCATGAAATGGATCAGTTCATAAGCCAGAAGGGTATTATCCGAGATTAACCGTCCCGGAACGAACGCACTCTGTGCCTCGTCAATACACGGGGAAAGGAAGCCCTGAAGTCTGTTTGCCACACACTTCGAAACAATTTTAAAAAGGACATTACAAAGGCTAATTGGCCTGAACTTGTCCATCGAAGCAGCATTAGAGGTTTTAGGAATTAAAACAATTCTAGTATGATTAATTTCAGACATAGAACAGTTACCTTTAAGTATAGCTGTGCAAAAATGGACAACATCTTTTCCGAGAATATGCCAGAACCTTTGATAAAACAAAGCACCTAGGCCATCTTCCCCTGCTGCTTTTAGCGGATTCATAGATTTAACAGCCATCAAAATCTCCTCCTCCGTCCATTCCGCTAAAAACACTTGGTTCATGCTATCGGATATACATCTCGTAACCTTCTCAATAACATGATCAAACTGGGTGCTACTATTCGAAGTGAATAAGGACATAAAGTACGCACGGGCTATGGAGTGCATTTCCTCTTCACTTGAAACAGTATCTCCTTCACTGTTCTGTAGGCCTTTGATGTTATTTTTTTCGTTTCCTCTGCGAAGCAAATCTGTGGAAATAAGCCGAATTCCTATCTCCGTGTTTCAACCAATTAGACCGTGCACGTTGCTCCTAGTAAAGTTCTTCCCTATCCATCTCAAAATTCAACGCAACCTTTGTGTCCAGAATGTCTCCCAGAACCTCATCAGTGGGGATAAGATTGTTCAGCCTCTCCAACTTCTCAGTCAAATCTTTCCTTGTTAGTCTCTTTTCACCCCGAAGTTTCTTAAACCAAGCATCAAGACCACTACAAGTATACCGCAGTCGGTCAAGGAACTCGCCTTCTGAATTCAACCACAACCGCTTCACCTCTTCTTCGCAAGATTCCTCTAAAACCCACGATGCCTCAAAACGAAAATGCCACGTCTTTTTAATCGGAGCCTGTGCTCCCCTCGTGTTAATTAAGAGGGGGCAATGATCCGAAAAAGTATGTGAGAGATGTTTCAGTTGGAAATCTGGGAATAAATCCCACCACTCTGAGTTAGCAACGCCTCTGTCCAGTCTCTCACGGATATTGTTTGCATGGGTTCTGCCTTTCTCCCAGGTAAACCAAGGACCACTATATCCCAAATCATCAAGGCCACACTCATCTAGAACATTCCGAAAAGCATCCATCTGCCTAGCGCTTCTCACTAATCCTCCTTGTTTTTCTGATGCCAGAAGGATCTCGTTGAAATCTCCTACGACCAACCAGGGTAGAGTAGAATTCTGGTTTAGAGAACGTAATAAATTCCAGGAATCGGCTCTGTTCTGCTCCTCCGGAGCACCATAGAAACCGGTCAGCCTCCAATTTCCACCCTCCGAATCATCCTCTATGATTACGTCTATGTGCCTGGCTGAAAAAGATTGAAGAGTCACTGTACATGATTGCTTCCACCCTAAGGACAATCCTCCACTTCTACCATTTGCAGCTACATCCACTCCATTCTGAAAACCCAAACGTGAACGAACCCGAGCCATCCTTTCACAACTCAACTTTGTTTCTATAAGAAAAATAATAACAGGATTATCGTCTCGCAGCCTCTGTTTGAGACGACCTACGGTCCGGGATTTCCCTAAACCCCGGACATTCCAACTGATGATCTTCATAGCGAACGGCGGACCTGGTTCTGCAGGTCGGCCGATATAACATCATTTTCTTTGGTTGAAACCTCCAACGAAGTAACTCCCGAAGAGTGGGCAAGTGGACGCTGTCGTTTTAGCCCTTCGACATGTTCAATGGAGCTATCCTCATCCACACAGGACATTAAAGTATCAGATCCCAATTGGGAGCTGGACCCGCTGGCCCCCACTTGATTCCCATGATTGATATAATTCCAGCTGGGCCAGGAATTTTTCCCAGTATGGAAAGATTGAGTCTTACCCGGGCTTTGACTAATTGCCTGATTTTGTGCCGTCTGTACAAATCCGCCTTCTCCATTACCGGGACCAGATCGTAGGAATAAATGCGATTCCACTGATTCTGCTTCCCTCAACCACCGGCTCGTGGTGGACGCCGCCCGTCGTGGAGGAGCTCTCAGAGAAGCATCCCAATTACGAACCAGAGTAGAGGCATTAGGAGAAAATCGTATGGGACAAAAATTCTCTCCATGTCCCAATTTGCCACAGAGGAAACAAAATAAACCCAGTTTTTCGTACTCAAAACGGACATAGTGTTCAGTCCCGTTTGGTAGCAAAAAATTTTTCCTCCTTTTTAATGGCAGACGAATATCCAGTTTAGTTCTAATTCTCATTATCCGCTTATAACCCAGGGAAATTGCAGCCGCATCGTATTCTATGAAAGAACCAATAAAATTGCCCAGAGATCTTGCAATCCGCTCCGATATAAATCCATGTGGAACGTCGTGAACTAATACCCAGAAATCCAGAAAAACCAGCGGAACCAGGGTCGGATCCTCCCCTCTCTGTAACCTATGCAACACGAGTAAGTGCGAGTTGAAATTCCATGGTCCACCATTTTCAACCCTGTCAGCGTCCAAAGGATGAAAAAGACGGAATAAGAACCGTCCCTCCCCTAGATCTGAGATTGCGATCCCCTCATGGGGCCTCCAGACATTCGCCAAAGTTGCTCGCATAGATACAAAATGTATTATGCTGGTGGTAAGGAACGTTCCCACAAAACAAAAATCAATGAACGGCTCAGTCGCAGCCGCCTCTGGCTCCAATTGAAGAACTTCGTCCTCTCCGTCAGCAAGAGAAAGGTTAGCCAGATCCGTTTCTACCTCAGCCATGAAAAATGAAAAAAAAAACGTGAAGGGAACACGAAGGAAAGAAAGGAAGGAAAAAAAGAAAAGCGTGCCACAAAGAGCAGAGAGAAAAGCGTGCCACAAGGAGCAGAGAACTTATTTGACCGTTAAGTCAATATCTTATTATGTATTGACATTTGAGGGTGGACATCGAAGAATTGCGACATAAAAGTCATTTAAAATAACCTCAAACATACAATTTACATATAATGTTAATTGCTGTTTTATCTTTCTTTTATTATTTCTAAACTCCCCAGCAGATTATAATGAAATGGATATTCATCAACATTAATACACGCTATTAAGATTTAATTATGTTAAACCGATATATAAAGTGTGCAAATTAAACCTGAAAATGTCATTAATTTCCATTTACCCTGACACCCTATATATAATTTTCTTCCATGTTACTTAAATTATCACAGCAGCACCCAAAATCAAGAGAAACAAAAAAGAAAACATTGTCTGCAATGGCAATCTGGAGTGTTCATGCATTTCTGGCAATTGTGGTGATCATGATAAGTGGTGCAGTCATCGTCGACTCACAAAACGCCGACTGCGAAAACCTGAAGTTGATTTGCGAGGACGAGGTTTTCAAGCGCATATTCACCAATGAAACCGTGACGGTGAGCCAAAACTGTTGTACCCAACTTGGTTATGCGGGTCGTGATTGCTTGGATGGATACGTGAAGACAGATCTTGAAGATCCTTTCTACAAAAATCGTACCACACTTGCCCATGAAATCTTAGCCAAGACTGAACAAGTCTGGAATAATTGCACCCCATATTTTGATAATAGGTGGGCAGATCGGTGGTGGTGGTGTTGTTGAGACTTGACATAAATAAATTAACTCTCCATAAAATTTTTATTTATATATTAATAATGTACGAGGGAAAGAATGAATAATAAAGAGTAGTGGATTTGACCTTTTACTAAAACTTCTAGAACATGGAAGCACATGTGTTGAACATTGAAGTCTGTGTTTAATACTTTGAAGCCACTTGATAAACTGGAATTGGTCCCATTTCTCACCTCTTTGTTTATTATTGTTATAATCACAATGCAGTGTTGAATATTCTTGATTACATATCAAATCTTAAATCAATATCATATTTCTGCGGGTGATAAGGTCACACGTCATACTACTTAAGATAATCCCTATTTTACCGGAGAAATTATTATATGGACTATGCTCATCATGTCATTTATGATCCAATAAAAATAGATTTATCTATTTTAAAGTAATTTTTAAGTAATCAATGGCGGAACTCAACATTATATGTTCTGGACATTTTGTTCTTTCTCTTTTAATTGTAGCAATACAAAGAGAGATAAAATAATTAATTACTTAGTGAATTTATGTTTTTCTTTTCCTTTTTTAACTTTGAATTTTAAGTTAAAATTAAATTAATTGAGAGTTGAAGTACAAAGATGGCTTTATGCATGAGTGTTAATGTATTTAACTAAGATTTTTTAACGAGACTAACAAATATACTTATGAATGTTATATAATGATACTCCATGTATACTTGTTTTTAACCAAATATAGTTTAGGAACTCAAAGCAAAAAAAAAAAAATAATTTGAGGACTGGTTTTTCATTTAACCAAAAAAATACCTAGCTTTTAAATGGTAGATAAAAAATATCATACAATCAACAACTAGTTAGTTTAACTGTATGAGGTAGATGAAAATCGTCTGTCTCTAAGTATGTCTCTTTTTATGCCCTCACAATAAAAAATAGGTTTAGAGTTTAGTTGCTAGGGTATAGGGAATGGGGAGTATACTATATTTTTTAAGAATTTAGAGTTTATGATTTGAATTTAGGGTTAAGATTTAAAATTTAATTTTTTTAGTGTTTTAGTGTGAGGGCATGGAAGAGAGCATACGTAGTAGACTATGAATTTTTGTTCGTACGAGGTTTTAGGTTATTAGCAAATCTTTCTTATAACCGTTTTGACTGGAAAAAAAATCTCACATTAAATAGCGGGAAAAATATGTATATTTTTTTAATGATAAAATGATTTTTCTTCTATTTTTTAATTGTTAGAGTTGTCAGACAAAATTATGAAAAAGATTTATAATATACATTTCTCCTTATATTTATTGCGAAAAAAATGTACGAGGCTAAACTTTGCTCTTAATAAAGAGTAGTGGATTTGATCATTTACTAAAATGTCTTGTACAACTTTCGGAGGGAAAATAAATTTTTCTTAAGACAATGTTTCAATATATTTATCCCATGTTGTTTACAGTTTAATATTTTTAATTCTAAAATCCAACCCAAATTTTATGTATGACACTTAATTTTCCTTCAATAAAGTTTCTATAATACACATTTAACTTTTCTTTGCCCTAACTTTTCTTTTCTCTCTAAACGCGGCAACTCTCTATTTTGGTTTAAATTAAGGCCGGCGGCAGCAGCAACTTTAGGGTTGTTTTGTCGACCGTCGGCCGCTCACTTTTATTTGTTTGTTTCGTTCTTTTATTTTTCAGTCTTTCAATTCAATAAATCTGTCTTCATGACACGTTTTCTTCTACCGTTTGGTACGTTTCTCTACTTTTTGGCACGCTTTTTTTATTTGTTTTCTATCAGGGTTGGATCTGACGTCGCCACGACTGATCAAGATGGCGCTCTTTTATTATGTTGTTGATCTCCCTGTCTCGGGCCCTTGAATCAGATTCGGATACGCAATTACATCTACCGTTTATTTGCAATTGAGTTGTGGTAATGACCTTTTTGTCAACGTACGTTCACTGTAATACGCATTTGTCAATGTTGTTTGTTGATGGTTTTACCCATCATCGTCGATTTGGGGATGTTTGTATCCGTCTTTTGTTTTGAGTCTTTAGATTAGGTTCTTACATGTTCTTGTATGGTTCTATTATGATCTAGAGCCACTAATTTAGTTTTTGGGTTTGTATCTGAATTTAGATGTTCGTTTACTTAGTGATAAACTTTCATTGTAATTTCGAATATTCCCTCGTTTAATAAAATTAGTGGATTCAATTCAAAAAAAAAATTCTATAATGGAGTAATTGCTCAAAATTTCACACCTCCCTCTAAGTATCGAAGAGTGGATTGAAATGTTTTAATTACACTCAATTTCACATCCTCTCCTTCAATCTGATAGCGGCATCTTCCTCTTTTGTTTCTTAGCCGGTGATTGGCAACCGGTTTTAATACTAGTTGTCATCACCGAATTCATTATTTTTATATTTTAATAAAAAATTATGTCTTTGTGTCACGTTTTTTTTTGTTATTTTTGTAGTTCGTTTCATTTGTCGTTTTTGGCATGATTTCAGTATACCTTAGCGTTCGTTTGGTGCTCATACAGAGATCTTCGCGGCGCTAGTTTCTGATTTTAATTCTGCCAGTGTTCGTAGAAAGATAGATCCCCTCTCGGTTGATGGTGGTTTGACGATGTAATCAGACCTGGGTAGCGAAGCAATCTGCCTGATAGTTTGGTTCGCTCACCACTCCTTTTTCACATCGTAAAGTGTCTCGTTTGGATAGAGACAAGGGGATTCAAGAAGACTTCTGGATTTTGTCGGTATGTTAATATCTATGAAAATATTTATTTTCTTTGCATCTTTAGGTTGTTTGAGATTTTGGTGTACTAGATCTCATTATTATTTTTCATTTTGGATGCTTTGTATTTGAGATATTTTTCATGGTTATTAATAAAATCCAGTTGTCATTTTCAAAAAAAAAAATTATAATGGAGTTTAGATCCATATCGACCCAACTCATACACACATACAGTGTCAAATACTAATCCAAATAACAATTCGATTTTTCAACCTTATAAATGATATGTTTTTGAGTAAAATACTTAAATCATCACTCAACTTTGATCTGTGATCTATTTTGATCACTGAACTTTCAAAAAGATCAATTTACTCACTGAATTTTACTTTCTGACCTATTTTGATCGTTTTAAATTATTTTATTAATATTTAGGGATGACATGGCATATTTTATTATTATTAAATATAAAAATAATTTAAAATAAAAATAAATTGTATTATATTTATTATTAAATACAAAATTATAAAAATAAAACCCAAAATATTTCAAATACCCAAACCCTCACTGGTATCATTCTCACCAGCCACCGCCTCCTCTGCTGACGGCGCCATCGCCCGCCGCCATACCGAGATGACTCGCTAACCTTGTTCTTGCTGCTTCCCATACTCAACAACCTTTCTTTTGCTCCGTACACTTCATCGTTCCCGATCTGATCCTTTGATTCACTTATCGAATGCCAAACTATTTCAAACAATATGTTCTTCATCTGCGAAAGTGCTGACAATCTCTCTTTAAAATCTTTCAATCTCTTCAAAGTAAGAACCAACTCAACCGAGTCAAAAAAGCTCAGACAACTCAGTTTCTCATTGAACTCGCCGACTCGGATTGAAACCTCGTTGATCGATGACAAATAATCCCCACCCACCAACCCGACAACCTCTTCCACCAATAAGTTGCCGTCAGAATGTGAAGAATTGGGCATTCTCGAAATCTGTTCGATCAAATTCCCCAAAGAGTTTATCTCTATAAGCAGTTGATTATTTATAAGTGACGATACTTTCTCCTCTTGTTCTTCGTCTTTATTTAAACTACTCGGGTTTGAACTTAGAAAGAACCCCAGAATCCTTGACGTTTGCAACAAATTTTCAAGGTATAAAGCATACCTGCAAATTGTTTTCTTTGAATATTTGCTGCTAAATTTGATATTGGAAAAACAACTACTGAAGGAAAAACATGTTACATACCACTGAACCCAAGAGGAAAGTTCCCAAGTTAACGACGTCGTGATATCTCTGAAACCAGAAAATGGGTTTAGGGTGTGTAAAGTGCTCATAAGTCTTATATTTTGTATGCATTCTATCTCATATTATTGATGTTCTTAAGTGCATTTTAGGCATATTTAGGTGCATGCATGAATTATTTACAGTATTCTTTGATTTCCCTTGTTTTTGTTGAATATCTTTAATTTGGTGAGAAAATATATTGTTTTAGTTTAGTTTTAGTTTCAGGTTCTAGAAGCTGTCAGGATGAGGAGAAATCAGAGGAGCTGATGTTGAGGCAGCAAACCAAGGAGTTGTACTGAAGTAGTTCAACACAGAGAGAGACGCTGTCGAGTACCTGTCGCCGCCATATTTGCCACCCAGGGCAGCAACTTGAGGAATTGGTAAATTGGAGTGCGATTAGAAGAGCATAATTTTCTAAGTCCAATAAGCCCATCTATGCATTTTACTGATGCCAGAAACAGTGGACAGAGCAGAAAAAGGAGAAAATGTCTAAGGCGGCCTAAGTTTGCTTGCGGCACAAGGCAACGACAAGAGAAGTCCAAATTGAAGTCAAAGAAGTCAGAATTAAAGGATGCATTTAATGCAAAAGCTACTTTATCATGAGGAAGACTTCTACTCCAAGGAGGACTTAACCTAGAGCGTGCCCTATATATACTTGATCATTTTTGTATTTTAGACATCTTAGAATAGCTTAGGTTTCTCTTGTGTTTTCTTGCCGTCACTATGTTCTAAATTCTCTAGGGTTTGGATTCTGTTGTAAAGTAGTTGTGAGAACGGTTGTTTAGGTTTAAGTTTGTTTTTGCAATAAATTCAAGGTTTGCTTATTTCATGTTCTTCATTGTTTTCAATTGAGTTCGAAAGATCGATTGTGAGCAATCCATTTGTTTGGCATCGAGAGAGTCAAACTCACAAAAGAAGTAAGCACGATCTCATCCATACCAGGTGTTGTTCAATCCAGCCTAGACATAGGTTAGGGTTTAAGGCGGCTAAAAGAGGACGAACAAAAGGTTGTTGTTCATTGCAAGATTCACGTCGACGGGTATTATCTGCAGCGGGCATCAACAGTATTCTGACTTAGACATAAGCTGAATCATTCCTGAAGCATTCTGCCAAGCCTTGAAGGTGTGCCGAGTTTACCGCCGAGCCAATCATCCGTTCCACCTGCCGAGGCAGCGAAAGTTGTTGAAGCATCAATCTGCCATCTTTCGCCGAAGCAGCAAAGTCTGGCAGCGCAATACAACTTGACCTATTCAACGCAGTTTCAAACTACGGAGCAGCATAACTTGACTCATTCCATCAATATGATCTCTTCTCTTAATTACTTGTGTTTATTTACTTTTCTTTTAAACAAACTGAAATTTACTTGTGCATTTTAATATTCTTTGTGCAGGAATTTACATTCGAATTAGCGTTCCAATCCTCGTGGGAGACGATATCTTTTATATTATAACTTGACAAGAGTGTGCACTTGCGCTCATAATTGGAGAACACTCAAACGCTCTACAGGGTGGAGTGAAAGGGTCATGGGTTGTGGGTCGTCAGTGGGTGATGGCACCGTCGGCGGCAGAAGCGACAGAGGGAATGGTGGCCGATGAGAGTGACGATTGAGAGTTTGGGTGTTTTGGATATTTGGGTTTTATTTTTGCAATTTTTTATTTAATAATAAATATAATATAATTTATTTTTATTTTAAATTATTTTTATATTTAATAATAATAATAATAAAATATGTCATGTCATTTTTAAATATTAATAAAATAATTCAAAATGATCGAAATAAGTTAAAAAGTAAAGTTCAGTGTGTAAATTAATTTTTTTTAAGTTTAGTGACCAAAATAGATCACAGAGCAAAGTTGAATGATGATTTAAATATTGGGTAAACTATACTAATGACCACCGAACTGTGGGGTTGGTGTCGATTTGACCACTATATTTTCAATTGTGTCAAATATACCACTTAACTATTTAAATGGTTCCAATTAAGCCACTCGCCGTTAAAAAAAACGAAAAAGTTGACGGAACTGTTAAAATAATTGGTATAATTACACATTTGGTCCTTTATATTTATACAATATATCAATTTAGTCCTAATTTTAATCTAATAAAATAAATTAATTATTCAATAAGATGGTGACACGTGTCACCACCTTATTGGAAGTTTTTAATTATTTTTATTTAATTTATTTAATTAATTTTCCACCTCTAATCAGGTGGTGACACGTGTCACCCAATTGGAGGTGGAAAATTAATTGAGGAACAAAACGCCCCCATCATGGATCGAACCCGTGACCTTGGAGGGTACAAAGTTTGTGCTTACCACTGAACCAAGCACACTTTTGTGCTATGGGGTACAACATTTAATATATGTGTTTAATGATTGTTAGTGCCCAGAAAAATGAAAGAAATTAAATTGCAGTTGGGTGGATTCAAACCAGGGACTTTAAGATGCATAGCCCAAGTGCTTGCCACTGCACCAAGTGAACACTTTGTTATATGTTGTACAACAATTAATATATGTATTATATAATTTTTAATGCTTGGAAAAAGGAAGAAAATGTAATTTTAAGAAACTCGGACATAATATTCTCATGATGCATAAAACATTTAAACCAATTAAATAAATCTAATAACTAAATTAAAGTTAAGAATATTAAATTATGTTTGTGAGTTTGAATTCGCTAAATGAATTTAATATAATTTTTAATTTTTTAATATAATTATATATATATAATAATTTAATTAATTTTTAGTAAATATTAAAATTATTAATTAAGTTAAAAAATCACTATATACATGAAATTATAAAAATAAATCTGGAACTAAAAATATATTAAATTTAGATTAAAATATAAAAATTTTAAAATGATTTTTCTATTAAAAAATTAAAAAATAATATTAATTTTTTTATTTTAAACCATGCACTAACTATAATTTAAAATATATACAAATTATAAAAATAAATCTGGAACTATAATTTTTTATTTTTTTATCTTAACTTTAATTTAGTTATTAGATTTATTTAATTGGTTTAAATGTTTTTATGCATCATAAGAATATTATGTTCGAGTTTCTTAAAATTACATTTTCTTCTTTTTCCAAGCATTAAAAATTCTATAATACATATATTAAATGTTGTAAAACATATCACAAAGTGTTCACTTGGTGCAGTGGCAAGCACTTGGGCTATGCATCTTAAGGTCCTTGGTTCGAATCCACGCAAGTGCAAATTATTTTCTTTCATTTTTCTGGGCACTAACAATCATTAAACACATATATTGAATGTTGTACCCCATAGCACAAAAGTGTGCTTGGTTTAGTGGTAAGCACAAACTTTGAACCCTCCAAGGTCACGGGTTCGATCCATGATGGGGGCGTTTTGTTCCTCAATTAATTTTCCACCTCCAATTGGGTGACACGTGTCACCACCTGATTGGAGGTGGAAAATTAATTAAATAAATTAAATAAAAATAATTAAAAAATTCCAATAAGGTGGTGACACGTGTCACCATCTTATTGAATAATTAATTTATTTTATTAGATTAAAATTAGGACTAAATTGATATATTGTATAAATATAAAGGACCAAATGTGTAATTATACCAATTATTTTAACAGTTCCGTCAACTTTTTCGTTTTTTTAACGGCGAGTGGCTTAATTGGAACCATTTAATAGTTAAGTGGTATATTTGACAAAATTGAAAATATAGTGGTCAAGTCGACACCAACCCCATAGTTCGATGGTCATTAGTATAGTTTACCCTTAAATATTTTACCCTATATTTTTTTCCTTTGTAACCATACCCACCGCATGATTAACATTGCCGTGTCCCGCTCCAAACAATTTATCATATTCATATTAATTTGTGCTTCATCATTCGTTAATATTTATAGTAATATATATTTTTTAATTTTAAACCTTTGGAAACGTATATATATTGTGCAGAGCAGCCCCGATACTGATTTTTTTGGGCCCTAGGTAAAATAGTAAATTTGGGCCGTTTCAAAAAAAATATACAACATATAACAAAACAAAATAATAACATATAATAGTAATTTTATATAAATACACGGTTGTTTAAACGGATAAAATTTTTACTAGTAAAATTACTAAAAAATGTTCAATTAACTCATATGCCATCATCTAATACATAATCTTAAAAAGTCATAAAAATGAGTTCTACGAGCTTTCTAGACGTAAAATCATTAATAATAACATTAATTTTTTATTTTTTCCCTACTATTATTTTTAAATCTAACAGATTGGGCCCCTTTTATGCTTGTGCCCTAGGCCATTGGCCCTCTAAACAACCCTCAGGACCGGGCCTGACAAATAGCTCGGAGACCTACATAATTTAATAAAAGTGATGCTCAATGGTGTCATTCGGCCTAAGTGTAATGCTAGTTAAAATATAACTATAATCAGCCTTATATTTTCCTATAAAAGACTCGATTCCCACAAGATTAAGGTAGTGTTTGGTAAAGAAATATTTGAACTAAAATTAAAGATTCGAGCGGTTAAATTCGTTAATTTGGATGGTTGGTGAATAATAGATTGGGGTGAAACTTCTAATTTTGAAAAAAGTGCAAATAGGAACTTTTTGAAATTAGAAATTTTGATATAATAGTTATAAAGAGCATTTTAGCCTTAATAATTATAAAAAAATTTCCAAATAACCTAAATTTAACATTTTTTATTTTAATTATTCACCCTCACGTATTTACATTATGACATTTGTAAATTAATATTTTTTATTTTTTTCTTTTTATTCTCTCATATTTATATTTGTATTTAAATTTAATAAATAATTAAATTGTATTAAAAATAATTATATAAACAATAAATTAATATATAGATCCTTCAAATATTCTTCGCAATGTTATATTAGAAAATTATTTTCATATTCTAATTAATATTGATAGATACAAAATGTTGATAACTAATAAACTATTCAAACAAGTATCGAATGTAACCATGTCCTTATATATCATTTTATTTATCTAAATAATCAAACAACTATAAGCTAATAAACTATTCAAACAAGTATCGAATGTAATCATGTCCTTATATATTATTTTATTTGTCTAAATAATCAAACAACTATATCATTTTATTTGTCTAATTAATATTGATAGATACAAAATGTTGATAACTAATAAACTATTCAAACAAGTATCAATATAACCATGTCCTTATATATCATTTTATTCTAATTAATATTGATAGATACAAAATGTTGATAACTAATAAACTATTCAAACAAGTATCGAATGTATCCATGTCTTTATAATTTTATCAAATACTTTTATGCAATCCGCTAGTTAAATCAACTAATACAATCAGTTATCAGCTAATGTAATCTGCTATCAGTTATCTGCAAATTACCATACAAGTCCTTAGTCAAAATAAAAACTTCACTCAAACGGTCAAACCCTAGCGTGTACCTTAAAACGAGAGGTGACTTATGATTCTCACGGCAACCATTTGGGGGGTTTCTTTCAGATATGTAAGGGAGGGTTCTTTCTGTCCTATTTTCCTTGTATTGCCGAAAAGATCCCCCTTGAAACGGTGCTGGCCGGCGCACCAGACGCGACTCAAAACCAGTGAGTTACAGGCGGCTGAAAGAAGATGAGTTGGGTGGGGCCAGAACATGTTTAATGTTGTTTCAATATTTTGGTGGGGCTTGAGAAGAATCATCTCTTTCTTTTATTCTTATTTTGTTATCATATCTTTGCTCAATTTTTGGTTTGTTTATGAATTTTATTTTTTAATTTTCTATAGACTATGAACTTTATTTATAGTCTTTTTACATCTATTTAAAACTTTTAATATTTATTGTATGTGACGTACTCTTATCGTACTTGTATCTAGGGATGTAAAAACATGTAATCAGATGAGTTTTAGGTCGGGTCCTGTTAGGTCGGGTCAAATTGGATATAGGCCATTTCAGGTCGATTTGATGTTTTGACTCGATTCGGGTCGGGTGCGGGTCAGTTTCAGGTCGGGTCCATTTCAAGCCGGATTTATTTCAGGTCGAGTTCATTTCAGGTCAAGTCAACATGGTTCGGGTCTGAATCAGATAATTGACGGGTTAATTCGGGCTCAGGTAGACTTCAGGTCGGGTTCATTTCAGATCGGGTGTGTTTCAGGTCGGGTTCATTTCAGGTCGGTTTCATTTCAGGTCGAGTTAATTCGGGTTTCGAATTCGTATTAAGTTTGAGTTTTGGTACAAATAGTCGATAGACTTCAGGTTGGCCATTCATTTCGAGTTACTTATTTAACGTATTTCACGAATCACAAACACTGGATCACACTAAAAATAAATATTAGGCACTAGAATGAACAAAAATGTCATCAAATGATTAATATCTAAAATATTGAAGTAAATTACAAAAAAAATATAAATTAATAAGGGTAAATTTTGGTGAAAAAAAAACATGAAAAAATTATCATCATATTAAAAACACTGGACTAAATTACAAAAAATGAATAGGGGTTAATTTGGAATAAGAATAAAGTTTTAGGGACTATAATGAACAAAAATATTAAATTAAAATTATAAGCATTGGAATAAATTACAAAAAAATGAATGGGGGTCAATTTGGACTAAATTAAAATTAAATATATGTATGTATATACGTAAGTTTTAGTATATATATGGGTCAATTTTGGCTAAGAATAAATTTTTAAGGACTAGAATAAATTATAAAAATATGAGATTTAGATTACAAAAATTTAAAATAAATAGAAGTCAATTTTTGTTAAAAAACATCTAATTGACCTAAATTAAAACCTAGAAGTATAAATTACAAATCTGATTAAAATAACTCTAACATTAAATATCAAATCTCAATTAAATTAATTTAAATTGGGACTCAATTGAATTAAACTAAAACCTAAAAGTAAATATTAAGAGCTTAAATGAAAAATATCTAAAGTTAGAGAGGCTAAAAAATAATTACCCTAACCTAAAAATTTAGGCGGATACTCTCCCTCCTTCTAACCCATTCATTTGAATTAAAATAAACAAAAAATGTATATAAATTTAAAAGAGGGGAGGTGGCGCATGAATTGAAAAAAAAAAGAGAGGAGGATGCACATGAATTGAAAAAAGGGGATTGAAAAAAAGGTGGGAAATTAAAATAGAAAAAGGGAGGGGGAATTGATAAAAGGGGGAGGGTGGCACGGGAATAATGTATGTGTGTATATATATGGATTAATATCCTATACACTGGCGGTGAAAACTGAAAGTTTCTACAAGCGCCTTAGTTTTAGGGTATAGCGAGTTAGTTTAGGGTATAGGGTTTAGGGGTTTAGGTGTAGGGGTTTAGAATTTATGGATATTTGTTTCAATTTAAGATTTAGGGTTATAATTTAGGGTTTATAGGTTAGGGTTTAGTTTTAGGGTAATATGGTGAGTTTTTAGATTTTAACCTATAAACCATAAATTATAACCCTAAACCTTAAATTGAAACAATTATCCTTAAATTATAATCCCCTACACCTAAACCCCTAAACCTTATACCCTAAACTAACTTCCTATACCCTAAAATTAAGGCGCTTGTAGAAACTTCCAGTTTCCACCGCATGTGTATAGAATATTTATCATGTATGTATGTATGTATGTATGTATGTATGTATGTATGTATGTATGTATGTATGTATGTACATATGTATATATGCACATATATATATATATATTATACATACATATATATGTATGATATAAAAATAAATATAGGTAAGTTTTAGTATGTATATGGGTAAAAATCATATGCCCCTTTCTATGCCCCACACTAAAAATCATTTAAAAATTAAATTCTAAACTCTAACCCTAATTAGGGGTGAGCAAAACTCGACTCGACTCGAAAAAACCGAATGACTCGTCTTGACTCGACTCGAAATTTCATAAACTCGAACAACTCGAAAAAATTTCAAATAAAGTTTGAGTTGTAAAATGAAAATTCGAATAACTCGAAATTTTTAGTAATTAGTGGATTTATTTTTAACTTCGAGAGGAGTCCCTCAATTTTTTATGATATATACATACCGATATATAATAATATGAAGAAATATTGTTACATGTGAAAAAAAAATATATGTGCATATCTTATATGATTAGAGAAAGTTGTTTAAATTAGAATCAAACCGTACTATAATATGATAAATAATTATAATTAAATTTTTATAGGAACTCGAAAACTCAACTCGACTCGACTCGACTTGACTCGACTCGAATTTCTTAAACTCGACTCGAATCGAAAAAATTTCAAATAAAGTTTGAGTTATAAAATATGACGCGTCAACTCGAATAACTCAAATTTTTTTTACTCGACTCGATCGAACGCTCACCCCTAACCATAATTTTCACATCCTACAAAATACATCATACTCCTAAACCATAAACTCTAAACCCAAAACCTACTATATTAAAGTAGAGACATAAAAGGGACATATGATTTCCATCCATAATATATGTATTGTTATAATTAATTGTGTGTGTATGCGTGTGCGTATATATGTATGACAGGCCGGGTTCAAAACAGGTCGGGTAATATCGAATCTTCGGGTCAAACCAAGTTCTGACTCGAGCAAGTTTCAGTCGAGTTTTCAGGTCGGGTTAATTTTTTACATCCCTACATGTACCCTGTAATTTTAAAAATTGTTATTTTCCATCTCTGTATTCGTTCTCGTACCCGTATCAGTGCAACATAGAAGAAAACAGACTGGGAAAGTTCGGGATGCCTTTACTAGGCATGAAGAAAATTTTAAAGACGACAAAGAGAAGACACAAAGGTGGACTGAAGTAGCTAACATCAAGGGATGGCAGTTGAATAACAGGTAACCATCTTCTTCTTTCACTTGAATAATACGATATCAGCAGTAAAGCTATTTCTTCTTTTGTTTGGAATTTGTAGGCACGAATCAGAATTTATTCGAGAAAAGCTATGTCAAACATTCGCAAGTGCTCCCAATGACATGATTGGAATTCAAAGCTGCACTGCAAGATAGACATAAGGGATGAGGATGATTGTGTTCGCATTATAGGGATTTGTGGTATTGGGGCTTAGGTAAAACAACTCTGGCAAGATGTGTTTATACCCAAATTTCAACTCATTTTGAAGCCCACATCTTTTTGGCTGATGTTCCTGAAGTTGTGGAGAAACAAGGACTTGTCTGTCTGCAGATTCAAGAACTAAATATTGCTTTCTTCTTCTATTAAACATAATTAATAAGATTTTTACTTGCTTATCATGTCATGTCATCACTTTAAAATTGTCGTACCAACTTGGTTATACCGGTGAGCGAAAACTGTTGTATCCAACTTGGTTATACCGGTCGTGATTGCTTGGACAGATGGGTGAAGACAGATCTGGAAGATCCTTTCTACAAAAATCTTAGCCAAGGCTGAACAAGTCTGGAATAATTGCACTCCAGCTTTTGATAATTCTGATGGTTGTTGGTATTTGCCGTGGTGGTTTGGTGTATTAGAATGGAAAGCACTGTTTATGCCTCACTTTAAAATAGTGAGTTTAAAGTTTAGAGTTTAGTGTTTAAGATTATGGGTTGTGATTAGAGTTTAGGGAATTAGAGGTAGGGTATATTTTTTAGGGGTAGGGTTTATAATTTAAGATGTGAAAATTAAAGTTAGGGTTTAAAATTTAATTTTTAAGTAATTTTTAGTGTGGTGCATAAAAATGGACATAATTAGGAGGCATAGAATTTTTACCCGGTGTATTATGTATATGAGATAAACTCTCCATAATTTTTTTATTTATATATTAATAATGTAGGAGGGAGAGAAAGAATAATAATTAGAGTAGTGGATTTGACCATTTACAAAAATGTTTTGTACGATTTCGGAGGGAAAATAATTTTTTTTTGAAGATAATATCTCAATATGTCTTATATTATTTAACTTTAGAAGGGGTACTTTTGCTCCTGAGTTCGACCTAAAAAATGTAATTTCACCTTTCGTCAAAAAGTGCACTCAATGTAGTTCTCTAATCCATAAAATCGATTAAATTGACCATTTGACCGATATTGACCGTTACGGTACTGACGTGACAGTTAACGATGATGATGTGGCAATCCATGATGTTGATGTGGTGGTCAACAGTGATGACATGACAGTACACGTGGGATGATGACATGGCAGGAAGGGCTGAATTAATTATTTTAATCAAATTCTAGGGCATAATTGATTTTTTCCTGAGTTTAGTGGCATAATTTATTTTAATTAAAAGTTCAACCACTTATTTAATATTTAAGTTGAAAAATAAAAATATATGAAATTATTAAAATTTTAAAATATTAAAACTAGATAAATAATTTCATTAAATGAGGATAATTAAAAAAAATAAAGTGAAGACTCTCACAGAAGATCAAAATATTCTTCAATTTATTTTATAAAAATTCATAAAGTTAATAAAAATAAATAAAATATTCTAAAAGTTACTGAAAATAAAAATTATATAAAAATTAAAATATATTATAAATTAAAAATGATAAAATTTAATTGTAAAAACTTAATAAATTTTTTTTATAAAGTATTAAAAATTAAACACTTTTATAGAAAAAAAATTTTGACTTCGTCACTTTGAGTATTACTATTCGTTAAAAAAATTTAGTAGAATCAACATTGTACTAGAGTAACATTAGAATTCATTTTTTTCCTTTTTTTTACATCAAATTGATGCTCATTAATATTTGATGTAGAGAAATGAAAGAGAATTTTGGCTTCATTAATACTTTAATACAAGGATGTCTCAATTGAAAATATGTTCAAGAAACATTAGTACGCGTAGCATAACGAGAAACAATCGAAAGATTCTCCAATGGTTTATAAATATTTTTTTAATTTTTTATATTTATAACTTTAATGTTTTTACTTATATTTAATTCATGGATGAGTCTACCACGTGCGACGAGCACCGTTGAACAACACTAATGCTGAACACCGCTGAACACCATTAAATTAATTAATAAAGATTTAAAATTTCAAGTACCCATCATACAATTAATAATTATTCTTAAAATTTTAATATATTATTTTTTATATATATTAAAATTTTATTTTTTTAATAAGGGTAAACTATATATTTAGTACCTCACCTGTTTCTGTATTTCTATTGAACCCTCATTATTTAAATATTATTTTAATTTGACCATATTCTTTATAAAAAATAATTTAACCCTTAACCTAAAACCCTAAACTATTAAACCTTAAACTCTTAAACTTATACCCTAAACCATATACCCTTAAAAATGATTTCACCATTATTGATTCAATTCAATGAAGATTCATCAGTGGTTTGGTCTACTACATATTAAGTTTCTTGCGGTCTTGTGTGGTGTCGTAGTTTTATTTGGTGCAATCTGTAATACCCTAAAAATTGGCTTGGTAGATTTATAATTTTTAGGGTCGAAATTTATTTTACTCATCGACAAGTTAAATCAAAGGAAAAATACACAAAAGAAGCACTAAAAAATAGGATGCTAATACTTAGGACAAGTTTGTTTTTGCTTTAAAAAAGTGAAGGGAAATTGTTTTTGAGATGTACGGCTGAATTGTTTAGTTTAAAATTAGAGTTTTAATATTACTGTAAAAAATATTTTTAAGTAGATAAGATGTTTATTTTAACTATATCTTTTAAAAATAAAAATGTTGATCATATAAACGAGAACAAATAACTTAGTTAAAATGGTTTTGAAAAAAATTAAAAAGCTAAAAATTTCTACTTCTAAAAAGCATTTTTCAAACCAAACCAAAAATATTATTAGCCGAAAAATAGTATGTTCTTATTACTTTTAGCCCAAAACACTTTTGAAAAAGAATATAAAACATAATATAAATATACAATAAATTCTCGATAAATGAAAAACTTCATATAAATAATAATTTTTTAGTCCTGATTTAAGCTAAAGGGATAAAATAACAATCTGGTCAAATGTGTAAGATAGTAAATTTTAAAAAAAAACTTGAAGGGTCCGGTGAAAATATAAAATAGCAATTAATTTAATATACTTAAAGTTTTATATACAATTCATTAATAATTCATTGAATTGAATTAATCGATGAATTGAATCGATGATGGTGAAATTGTTTTTAATGATATATGGTTTAGGGTATATGTTTAAGAGTTTAAGGGTTTAAGGTTTAATAGTTTAGGGTTTTAGGTTGAGGGCTAAGGGTTAAATTATTTTTTTATAAAGAATAGGGTCAAATTAAAATAATATTTAAATAATGAGGGTTCAATAGAAATACGAAAATAAGTGAGGTACTAAATATATAGTTTACCCTTATTAAAAAATAAAAATTTAATATATAAAAATAATTTAATTGAATTTTTTAAAATAATTATTATTTGTATGATGGGTCCTTAAAATTTAAAATCTTTATTAATTAATTTAATAGTGTTCAACGGTGTTCAACATTAATGGTGTTCAGCGCTGATCATCGCACGTTGCAGAATTTTCCTTAATTCATTATAGTGTTTTTATATTTTTTTAATATTTTATGAATATTTAAATATTAATAGTTTTTATTTTTTAGCTTAAAGATTAAATAAGTTATTGAACTTTTAATTACGCCCTTAAACTCGGGAAAAAAATCAATTATGCCCTCGAATTCGGTTAAAATAATCAATTCAGCCCCTCATGCCATGTCATCATCCCACGTGTACTGCCACGTCAGCACTGTTGACAACCACGTCAGCATCATGGACTATCACATCATCATCGTTAACTGCCACGTAAGCACCGTAACGGTCGACGTCGGTCAAAAGGTCAATTTGATCGATTTCATGGACTGAAGGGCCACATTGAGTGCACTTTTCGACGAGGGGCGAAATTTTATTTTTGGGTCGAACTCAGGGGCAAAAGTACCCCTTTAGCCTTAACTTTAATATTAGATCGAGGTCGGACCAAAAATCCGACCCGTTCTGTAACACCCGGGTTTAGGGGTTAGGTGAAAATAATATTTTAATATTATTTGGGCTCGGTTTTCATAATTAAAAGGGTTCTTTAAAATTTCGGGTTTCGTTTTCAAATTAGTTAATTTAATGTGGACCAAGTTTTAAAATTTAATCTCAAATAGCCATTAATGGTGTGCCCTTGTGAATGTCCCATTTCATTAAGGGCAATGTGGTCTTTTAGCCTTTGAATTTAAAGAAACAATTAAAACACCCATTTCTTCCTATTTTCCCACTATTCATCTTCTTCTCTAACGTGAAAGAAGCCCCCCCCCCCCTCTTCAATCTACTATTTCATCCAAAAGTTTCTCCATTTCAACTCCGAATTGAAAGGTAATGGTACTTTTGACTTCCCCTCATCTTCCCCTTCATAAAAATACCTTTCATTTTAGTTTCCATGGAAGTTTTAGAAAATGTCATTTTTGAATATTTTGATTAAAAATGTTATTTTTAAGTTGTTAAGTGAAGTATTTTGATTTAATATACTTAGTTGTGGTATAAGGAAGTCAAATGGTATATCATATATGAATTTCAAGTGATTTTGGGAATTTTCGGAATTTGGCTTTGAGAGGGTTTTTGGAGGGTTTTAAAGTGGGATTTGGGGCTGTTTAATGTTGGATTTTGGGGGCTGTAGGTAGTATGATATATGAGGATCATTTTGGGTGTAATTGATGCTTGTTTGGGTGTTCGAAATGGGAGAATTCAGTGGGTGTTAAGGGCTGCTCGAAAATTCTGTTTTTGGGGTTGATTTTGAGTGTTGGATGCTTGGCAAGGTTAATCCGGGTTAGTTTCGATGATAAAATACTGATTGTGGATGTTTTGTTTGTGTTTGGGATTGATTAGAGTCAAGTTTGGGCATCGGTGAAGCATCGGAAGTGAATCCGGGAAGTTGAAGGTTGTTGCTTGCTTGGTCCTTGGGCTTGGAAGCTTAGGTGAGTGGTTAAATGTTTTAAATGGATTTAAAATGGTTGGTTCGAGTATATGGACTAGGTTGAGCTTGGTAGACCCACCTAGAGTTAGGATTATGGTGGTGGCCTAATCCTAAACTTGATCTAGAGCCTTTGGATGAACTCATTTGTGTGTGGTGTATGTCTCGTATGAAATGTAATATGATTGCTATGTATATTGTGTTATACATGTGAGATGTGACATGAATTGTGATGCTTGAGACATACATGATGATGGTTGTTGGTGAGTACGTGCTAAGCACGGAATTGATTGAAATGAGAAATGTGAAGTGAGTAAATATTGGCACTAGTATACTTAAATACAAATGATCGATCATTAGGATGTTAGTGTGTACACATGAGTCAAAAGTCGTGCGTGGCCTTGGTGGCATTGAGTCACCAAGGAGGAGTACGGGTACGCCCGGAAATTGTATTTAAATATAGTCGGTGATGAGTGGAATCCCATCGACGGGGCGTGAGGATGAGTGGAATCCCCTCCGCGAGACCGGTGATGAGTGTAATCCCACCGTCAGGTAATGGCTGTGTTGTTGGATGTGAGTTCCAACGGTTATCCGCATATTTGAGTCATAACTAGGTGCCAATGTTGATTGATATGTGTATCAATGTATTGAACTTAATGATCCTTATGTGGATGTTTGATGTGGCTACTTATGTTGAGGAAGTTAGAGCTTGTTGATCATGACATTTACTTGTATATATTGCTCATGCATCTTATCTTATGGCTCTTGTGGATCCTTGGTATGTTTGTGTAATGCCTTGGCTAGATCGTGCTCGGACCCTGCAATGTTGAGGTTTGTTCTTAGAGCTTACCCTCACTAAGCATCATTGCTTACGCTCTCTTTGTTCAACATTGCAGATCCTTAGTTCGTGGGTTGCTTGCGCAAGTGGAAGGCTCCAAGTGTGGTTTTTTGTTTGAGTTCATCAAGTATGGATTTTTAAATGTTAGACATGTAATAGTTTGAGCAATGGGACATGTATGGTTTTGTTGGATAGTTGTTGGTTGTTAGGAGCATGTTTAGACTCCTTGATGCCTTGTTTGTGTGTGGCTTATGTTGCCTTGATGAATGATAACTCATGCCTAATTGCTTATTTTGAATACTAGCTAAATGCCTTAGAGGTCATCTTCATGTTTGAATGATGTTTGAATGAATGCATGCTTGTGAAGTCTTATCTTAGTGTTTAGACTTATCTTAATCTTGTTGAAGCATGCTAGTATGGTTGGTATGCCTTAAGTTTAATCAACGTGGTGTTGTGATGTGTTTTGGTGGTGTTTTGGGGCACCTTTGTGCCTTAAAACAGCAAAATCGAGTCTGCAGACAGGGGGCGTTTCGGAACGGGTCCTCCTGTTCCGGAACGGTTCCTTTGCAAATGGCCTGTCGTTTCGAAATGGATGAGGGTCGTTTCGGAACACTTTTGCTACTGGAATTTTGAGAAATTGGCGAGATGTAGGCGTTCCGAAACGGGCCTTTGAGGTTTCGAAACGGTCAAATCTCGTTGACCACGAGATATTGACCGTCAAGGTCGTTTCGATACGGGTCTCCCCTGTTTCGGAACGGTCACCTTATGGTTGACCCTGGTCTGTGGACCGTCAAGGTCGTTCCGATACGGGTCACCCCTGTTTCGAAACGGTCACCCTAAGGTTGACCCTGGCCTGTTGAATAAGTCAAGGCGTTTCAGAACACCCGAAGGGCGTTTCGAAACGGCCTGCTGTAAAGGTGTAAAATGAGCTGTTTAATGTTTGGTTGGTCGGTGTATGTTTAAATGTTTGTTCTTTTTCCCGCTGCTGCGCTTCACATAGGTTTTAATTATGCCTATAGATAAGATAAAATAAAAAGAAAGTTTTTAGGGTCGTTAACCGAGGGGAAACCTTCACGGGTTTCGCTTCGGTTTTCCCCGTGTGGCCCACTTGGACCGGTCATCCGACCAGACCGGGACGAGGGGGTTACACTTGTTGGTATCAGAGCCTAAGGTTACCGAGACCTTGGGCAGGTAAGTGAGGTAAGTTCGAGTTTTTGATTTATGTGCACGGTGTTTTCTTGCTTTGTAAGAATGATTGCTTGTTTGACAAGTATGTGGATTGTTTTATTTCAAAAGTATGTGTGTAAGAGTCCCATTGCTACTATTACATCGGAAAATGATTTTTAGTGAGGGAACGTACTTGAACACTTGGAAGCCTTGCCTTGCTAACCCAGCTTGTATGTTTTATTGTTGTGGTTGTAGTTGATATCTGTAAGAGCGATGTCTAGACCGAGAGGTAGACCGAGAGTGGTTCGTCAGGAACCACGGGTTGCGGCTCCTATTGAGCTGGCTGTTGGTGTGGAGGCTCATCTGGAAGGGCCGGTGGCCGCGGGAGTTGGCGCTCCACCACCACCACCACCTCCACCACCTGGAGCTGGAGGTGAAGATGGAGCCGGAGGAGATGGACCTCAAGGTGGCCAAGGTCCAGCTGGAATTGATATGACTCCGCTAGTGCAAGCGATAGCGGGAGCGTTTCAGGCCGCAGTTGCGGGAGCTCAGGCTGCAGCTCAGCCTAGGTGTGATGATGCTAGTCTACCTTTGGAGAGGCTTCGTAGTTTGGGAGCCGAGGAGTTTAGAGGATCTACTCCAGAGAGATCAGAGTTGTGGTTGGAGAAGACAGTTCGTATCTTGGCTCAGATGGGTTGTGCGGGCGCACGTAGATTGGGTTGTGTGATCTCATTGCTTCAGGGTGATGCCTACACCTGGTGGGTCACCATTACTGCCGGGGTTCCAGAGGCTGAGATAGATTGGGATTTCTTTGAGTTTGCTTTCAGGAAGAGGTACTTGGGACCGAGGTACCTAGATGAGAAGAAGAGAGAGTTCATGGCTCTCACTCAGGGAGATGCTTCTGTGACTGACTATGAGATTCGCTTTGTTCGCTTGAGTCAGTATGCCCCAGAGTTGGTTCCTACTGAAGTGGAACGTTGCAACCGATTCCGCTACGGGTTGAATGAAGAGGTTAAGAGGTACACACTAGCTTCTGACTACTCAGACTTTGATGTGTTGGTCGCGAGGGCCAAGGATTTAGAGCATAGTTTGGGTTCGGCCAAACGAGCTGGTGGTTCTAGTTCTGGCAAGAGACATAACCACTTTGATGGTAGAGATGCTAAGAGGCACAGAGGTGGCGGACATCAGTTTGATCAGAGACGTGGCGGTGGCCACCATGGTAGAGGCCATCAGGGCCATAGAGGAGGAGGGCGTTTGCCCGAGTGTGCACAGTGTGGGAGACAGCACGCTGGTGAGTGCTGGGGTAACTTCCATGCTTGTTGGAACTGTGGTTCGAGGGACCACTTTAGGAGAGATTGTCCGCGTCAGGCAGCTCAGGCACCAAACATAGCTCAGGCTCCTGCGAGAGGTAATGATTTTCAGAGAGGCCGTGGGCGCGGTCATGGCTACTTCCAGCCTAGGGCTGATGCACCTAGGGTTGATGCTCAGAGGAACCTTGCTCATGTTGTGGCTGTGCAGCCAGAGGCGGGAGGACCAGCGAGAGTTTATGCTCAGAGAGAGGCCAGGAACGACACCGATGTGATAGCAGGTAATTTCGAGTTACAGTCTATGTCTTTGCTTTCTTTGGTTGATTCGGGTTCTACGCATTCCTACATTTTGAGTGAGCATGCACAGAAGTTAGATATCCCTGTTGAGATCTTAGATGTAGGTATGCATGTTACTAGTTCCTTTGGTGAGACAGTTGTGGTTAGACGTATGTATAGGAGGTGTCCACTGAAGATCCAGGGTCATGTGTTCTCAGTTGATATGATGGAACTTCCTTTCTATGGTTTTGATATTATTCTGGGTATGGACTGGTTGGTTGAGCATCGGGCTAGTGTGGATTTTGAGACAAAGAGAATTTCTTTGAAGCTTTCTGATGACTACGAGGTAGTAGTAGTAGGCGAGAACATTAAGTTCTTGTCTAATGTGGTGTCAGCTTTAGAGGCCCATAGGTTGATGGACTCTGGATGTGGGGCTTATTTAGCTTATGTGATGAATCCGGATATGAGTGAAGCTAGACCGAAGGATATCAGAACAATGTGCGACTTTCCAGATGTGTTTCCTGAAGAGTTGCCTGGTTTGCCTCCTGACAGAGATGTTGAGTTTGTGATTGAGACAGTTTCAGGGTCTAATCCAGTTTCGATAGCACCGTATCGTATGGCTCCGAAAGAGTTGAAAGAATTGAAGAGTCAGTTGCAAGAATTATTAGACCGTGGTTTCATTAGGCCTAGTAGTTCTCCGTGGGGTGCTCCCGTGTTGTTTGTGAAAAAGAAAGATGGTAGCATGCGCATGTGCATTGACTATAGACAGTTGAATCAGATGACTGTGAAGAACAAGTATCCGTTGCCTCGTATAGATGACTTGTTTGATCAGTTGAGAGGTGCTTCAGAGTTCTCGAAGATAGATTTGAGATCCGGGTACTATCAGTTGAAGGTGAAAGAGTGTGATGTTCCGAAGACAGCTTTTAGAACTAGATATGGTCACTATGAGTTTCTTGTGATGCCATTTGGGCTCACGAATGCACCGGCAGCATTCATGGACATGATGAACAGAATTTTTAGGGACTATCTAGATCGTTTTGTAGTTGTCTTCATTGATGATATACTTGTGTACTCGAAGACAGAAGAAGAGCATGATGAGCACTTGAGGTTTGTTTTACAGAGATTGTTGAGCAATCAGTTGTATGCAAAGCTTAGTAAATTTGAGTTCTGGATTCGAGAGGTTGTGTTTCTTGGCCATGTTGTTTCGGCCGAAGGTATCCGTGTTGATCCATCGAAGATTGAGGCTATTGTTGAGTGGAAACAACCTAAGTCCGTGACCGAGATTAGGAGTTTCCTAGGATTAGACGGTTACTATAGGAGGTTTGTTGATGGCTTCTCTAGAGTAGCTGCTCCTTTGACTAAATTGTTGCAAAAGGGAGTCAAATTTGAATGGTCAGATGCAAGACAGAAGACCTTTGAGAAATTGAAAGAAGCTTTGACGAATGCTCCAGTGTTAGTGCAACCTGTTTCAAGTAAGGAGTTTGTGATCTACAGTGATGCTTCCTACGTAGGCTTAGGATGTGTTTTGATGCAAGATAGAAGAGTTGTTGCCTATGCTTCTAGACAGTTGAAGATTCATGAGAAGAACTATCCTACTCATGATATAGAACTAGCTGCAGTTGTGTTTGCATTGAAGATTTGGCGTCACTATTTGTATGGTGAGAAGTGTATTGTTTACACTGATCACAAGAGCTTGAAGTATCTGATGACACAGAAAGAGTTGAATTTGAGACAGAGAAGATGGCTAGAGTTACTAAAAGATTATGATTTGACCATCGAGTACCATCCGGGTAAAGCAAATGTAGTAGCCGATGCTTTGAGTAGAAAAGTGGTCGTTGAGTTGAGAGCTATGTTTGCTAGATTGAGTGTGTCCGATGATGGTGGTTTGATCACCGAGTTGCAAGTGAAGCCTTCTTTGATTCAGGTGATTAGAGAGAAACAGTTGCAAGATGCGAGCCTAGTTCCTCATGTTCAAGACATAGCCGAAGGAAGACCGACTGAGTATAGTTTCAGTGGTGAGAGTTTGTTGTGCTTTAGAGATAGAATTGTTGTACCGGAAGATGTTGAGTTGAGACGTCAGATTTTGAGTGAAGCACATTCGAGTCCCTTTTCTATGCATCTGGGTAGTACCAAAATGTACAGAGATTTGAAGAATGATTACTTCTGGGTTGGTTTGAAAAGAGATGTAGCCGAGTATATGAGCCGTTGTATGGTTTGTCAGAGAGTGAAGGCAGAACATCAGGTTCCTTCAGGTTTGCT
The DNA here is from genome assembly GCA_030270665.1 of Hibiscus trionum. Lineage (NCBI taxonomy): Eukaryota > Viridiplantae > Streptophyta > Magnoliopsida > Malvales > Malvaceae > Hibiscus > Hibiscus trionum. The sequence continues at coordinate 11,732,856 of BSYR01000056.1, forward strand.
ACAGCCTTTGAAGATTCCGGAATGGAAATGGGAGAGGATCACCATGGACTTTGTATCGGGGTTGCCTCTGTCTCCTTCGAAGAAGAACTCTGTTTGGGTGATTGTTGATAGGTTCACTAAGTGTGCTCACTTCTTAGCAGTGAACACTACGGATTCCTTAGACAAGTTGGCAAACTTGTATATCTGCGAGATTGTGAGACTTCATGGAGTTCCGAAGTCTATTGTTTCAGATAGGGATCCTAGGTTTACTTCGAGGTTCTGGAGTTGCTTGCATAGTGCTCTAGGTAGCCGTTTGCATTTCAGCACGTCGTATCATCCTCAGTCCGATGGGCAGTCAGAGCGAGTGATACAGATTCTAGAAGATATGCTTCGTTGTTGTGTGATTGACTTCCAGGGTTCTTGGGAGAAGCACTTACCGTTGGTTGAGTTTGCCTACAACAACAGTTATCAGTCTAGTATTCAGATGGCACCGTATGAGGCTCTGTATGGTAGACGATGTAGGACTCCGATTTGTTGGGCTGAGACAGGTCAGAGATTGTTACCTATGCCAGACTTGCTTAAGGGAACTACCGACAAAGTAAAGATGATATGTGACCGCTTGAAAGCAGCTTCTGATCGTCAGAAGTCTTATGCAGATTTGAAGAGGAAAGAGGTTGAGTACTCAGTGGGTGAGAAAGTATTTCTGAAGGTATCTCCGTGGAAGAAGGTAATGAGATTTGGCCGGAAGGGCAAGTTGAGTCCGAGGTTCATTGGTCCGTATGAGATAGTTGAGCGGATTGGGCCTGTAGCTTATCGTTTGAGGTTACCTTCTGAGTTAGAAAAGATCCATGATGTCTTTCATGTGTCTATGCTTAGGAGATATAGATCAGATCCTTCTCATGTGATGCCCGTTGAGGAGATAGAGTTAAATCCAGACTTGTCCTATAATGAAGAGCCCGTTGAGATACTTGCTTCTGACAGCAAGGTGTTGCGTGGCAAGACCATAGAGTTGGTCAAGGTGTTGTGGAGACATAGAGGTGTGGAAGAGGCCACGTGGAAGAGAAAAACAGATATGGTTGAGCAGTTTCCGTATTTGTTTCCACCAGGTAATTTCGGGGACGAAATTCCTTAAGTGGGGGAGAGTTGTAACACCCGGGTTTAGGGGTTAGGTGAAAATAATATTTTAATATTATTTGGGCTCGGTTTTCATAATTAAAATGGTTCTTTAAAATTTCGGGTTTCGTTTTCAAATTAGTTAATTTAATGTGGACCAAGTTTTGAAATTTAATCCCAAATAGCCATTAATGGTGTGCCCTTGTGAATGTCCCATTTCATTAAGGGCAATGTGGTCTTTTAGCCTTTGAATTTAAAGAAACAATTAAAACACCCATTTCTTCCTATTTTCCCACTATTCATCTTCTTCTCTAACGTGAAAGAAGCCCCCCCCCCTCTTCAATCTACTATTTCATCCAAAAGTTTCTCCATTTCAACTCCGAATTGAAAGGTAATGGTACTTTTGACTTCCCCTCATCTTCCCCTTCATAAAAGTACCTTTCATTTTAGTTTCCATGGAAGTTTTAGAAAATGTCATTTTTGAATATTTTGATTAAAAATGTGATTTTTAAGTTGTTAAGTGAAGTATTTTGATTTAATATACTTAGTTGTGGTATAAGGAAGTCAAATGGTATATCATATATGAATTTCAAGTGATTTTGGGAATTTTCGGAATTTGGCTTTGAGAGGGTTTTTGGAGGGTATTAAAGTGGGATTTGGGGCTGTTTAATGTTGGATTTTGGGGGCTGTAGGTAGTATGATATATGAGGATCATTTTGGGTGTAATTGATGCTTGTTTGGGTGTTCGAAATGGGAGAATTCAGTGGGTTTTAAGGGCTGCTCGAAAATTCTGTTTTTGGGGTTGATTTTGAGTGTTGGATGCTTGGCAAGGTTAATCCAGGTTAGTTTCGATGATAAAATACTGATTGTGGATGTTTTATTTGTGTTTGGGATTTATTAGAGTCAAGTTTGGGCATCGGTGAAGCATCGGAAGTGAATCTGGGAAGTTGAAGGTTGTTGCTTGCTTGGTCCTTGGGCTTGGAAGCTTAGGTGAGTGGTTAAATGTTTTAAATGGATTTAAAATGGTTGGTTCGAGTATATGGACTAGGTTGGGCTTGGTAGACCCACCTAGAGTTAGGATTAGGGTGGTGGCCTAATCCTAAACTTGATCTAGAGCCTTTGGATGAACTCATTTGTGTGTGGTGTATGTCTCGTATGAAATGTAATATGATTGCTATGTATATTGTGTTATACATGTGAGATGTGACATGAATTGTGATGCTTGAGACATGCATGATGATGGTTGTTGGTGAGTACGTGCTAAGCACGGAATTGATTGAAATGAGAAATGTGAAGTGAGTAAATATTGGCACTAGTATACTTAAATACAAATGATCGATCATTAGGATGTTAGTGTGTACACATGAGTCAAAAGTCGTGCGTGGCCTTGGTGGCGTTGAGTCACCAAGAAGGAGTACGGGTACGCCCGGAAATTTTATTTAAATATAGCCGGTGATGAGTGGAATCCCATCGACGGGGCGTGAGGATGAGTGGAATCCCCTCCGCGAGACCGGTGATGAGTGTAATCCCACCGTCAGGTAATGGTTGTGTTGTTGGATGTGAGTTCCAACGGTTATCCGCGTATTTGAGTCATAATTAGGTGCCAATGTTGATTGATATGTGTATCAATGTATTGAGCTTAATGATCCTTATGTGGATGTTTGATGTGGCTACTTATGTTGAGGAAGTTAGAGCTTGTTGATCATGACATTTACTTGTATATATTGCTCATGCATCTTATCTTATGGCTCTTGTGGATCCTTGGTATGTTTGTGTAATGCCTTGGCTAGATCGTGCTTGGACCCTGCAATGTGGAGGTTTGTTCTTAGAGCTTACCCTCACTAAGCATCATTGCTTACGCTCTCTTTGTTCAACATTGCAGATCCTTAGTTCGTGGGTTGCTTGCGCAAGTGGAAGGCTCCAAGTGTGGTTTTTGGTTTGAGTTCATCAAGTATGGATTTTTAAATGTTAGACATGTAATAGTTTGAGCAATGGGACATGTATGGTTTTGTTGGATAGTTGTTGGTTGTTAGGAGCATGTTTAGACTCCTTGATGCCTTGTTTGTGTGTGGCTTATGTTGCCTTGATGAATGATAACTCATGCCTAATTGCTTATTTTGAATACTAGCTAAATGCCTTAGAGGTCATCTTCATGTTTGAATGATGTTTGAATGAATGCATGCTTGTGAAGTCTTATCTTAGTGTTTATGTAACGCCCCGGTTTTGGGCTTAGGAGTTTTGGGCGTTGACCGGTTTGGTCAAAGTGCTGTTCGAATCTAAAAAGGTGAAATTAGGAAAGCCTAGTTCGGGTTGCATTAAAAATATGGAAAAATGTTCTAAAATCATCTTTTAATATAATTAAGTGAACTGTGAAATCAATTTTGGAAAATGAGTTTTGGAAGGGTGACATTTTGGCTAGTGACCAAAATGTAATTTTTGAAAGTTTTGTGACTGTTTTCGAAAGGGTTGAAACTTTGAATCTTTAAGGAGCTATTATTCCAAAAGTAGTTTCTCCAGATTTTCTAAGATATTTTAAGCTATATTCTGATTTTAAAACATATCAAAAGAGGAGGGAAAGCCATTTTGGCCATTTTGATAACTAACTTCCTATTTTCTTTTCTCTCATTTTCTCTCAACCCAAACACTTTCTTTCCAGAGAATTGTTTCTGATTTTCTCACCTAAATCTCTCCTTTCAACTCTCTTTTGATTCCTAATCATCATATCTACAAAACCTCATCATTTGCTACTTGATTCATCAAGGTTTTTGATTCCAAAAAGAGGAGAAACTCAAGTTTGGAGGTAAGAACGTCCTTCTCCTCTAAACTATCAGTTCTTTACTGAAATTCCCAAGTTTTCAATCCTTAATTGATGTTTTATTAAAGGCTTTTAAGTTGTGAAATGGATCTTGGCTTATAATGCAAGATTTGGTGATTTTTGATGATTTTCGTTTGATCTGTTAAATCTGTGATTTGAGATGTGTTTTTGATGTTATTTGAACTCTAAATTGATAAGGAATTGAGTTTTGATTGATGCAATCCCGGATAGGTTGGGTTTCCTAAGTTTAGCTTGTGATTCTTGTTTGTTTTTGAGGTGATCTTGTGGATCTGGTGTTGCTGGAGGTATAAGGATGTTATTAGGTTCTTTTTAGATGTTAAATGATGTTAAAGGATGTTAGGTTTTGTTGGCTAATGGCTGGGCTTTGTTGAAAAGTGGTTTGGATGCATTTTCGGTTGTGTTTGGTGGCCGAAAATGGAGTGTGGATGAGAGCAGCGAGTTTAGGTGCTTTCATTGAAGCAATTAATGCATGATGATGCATTAATCTACTGTTTTAATGTGTTAAAATAGGGGAGACATCTTTGGATCCAAGAGTTGTTGATCCGGAAGCTTGATTTGGTGCTTCGGCAAGAGGTGAAGTGGAATCGGTGAGTGAAATTGGGTTTCGGCTTTGAAACCATTGTCTTGGGAGCTTAGTTTAAGTCTAAACAACTTTGCTAAGCTCAAGTGTAAGTTTTCGGAAATACTCTCTAGTGGTGGCCATGATTTGATTGTTGTGCAATGTGATTTATTGCATGTTTAAACTCTGTTTTGAAAGCATGATTTAGCATGGTTAATGCTGTTTTTGTAAGCCATATGTGGAAGGAAGCTCAAGGTAAGAGTTCCTTGTTGTTGAACATTGATTAAATGTGGTTTGATGCTTTTGAATGCATGATGAATATGGCTTGGTTTGATGCTTTAAAACAGTAGATAAATTGATGATAATGATGTATATTGGCAAGTGATGTTTTGAAAAGGTTAAGGTCACTAAGGTGGTTAAAAGTCCTTGAGTGAGCCTTGTTTACTTAAAAACATCAAGGTGGTTAAAAGTCCTTGGATGATTCTTGCTACGGACACAAAGGTGGTTAAAAGTCCTTGTGTGGTCCTTTCCATGGTGTTTAAAAGTCCATGGGCCAAGGTGTTTAAAAGTCCTTGGGGCCAAGGTGTTTAAAAGTCCTTGGGGTGATTATTATCATGGTGTTTAAAAGTCCATGGGCCAAGGTGTTTAAAAGTCCTTGAGGCCAAGGTGTTTAAAAGTCCTTGGGGTGAAAGTTGATGAACTTGTTTTTAAAGAAATGGAACTTATCACTTGTGGCCAATATGACATGTTGTGATATGATGCATGAGATGCATGTTTAAGTATGCTTTTGAGCATGTGCGAATGATGATTTGAAGCATGATTTATAAAGTGTTTTATAAATGCATTGTTGGATGGTTTTATTGAGCATTCCTCACTAAGCTTTTGCTTACGCTCTCTTTGTTTTCTCAAATCAATAATGCAGAACATTAAAGTACTTTGAGGGCAGCAAGGAAGGCAAGCATTCAAGTGGAAGTAAAGCTCAAAGTATGGAAGGTTTTCTTAAGTACATTTAGCTTTTGGTAATTTGGCAATGGGGGACCTATGTGTATGTTTTGGGAGATGTTTTGAACTCCCTAAGTATGTTGAATGTTGTTGAGAATGCTGGTTTTTGGTGGTTGGCCATTATATGCTTGAATTGAAAGTTTATGCTTGAATGGTTGCTTGTGTAGGAAGCATGCCTATAGATTTGGGGCTTTCCATATATGTTGATGTTTTGATGAATTGTTGATGTAAGTATGTCTCTTATATGTTGAATTGCATGTTGGTAAAGTTTGGTGGCATTTGGAGCATGATTGGATGTTTAATTGCATGTTTAAGTATGTATTTTGGGGTAATCTGTGCAGGGTGTTTCGGAACAGTACCTACCGTTTCGGAACGGGTGCCTTAAACAAGCCCAGGCGTCCGAAACGGGAGGGACCGTTCCGAAACGGTTTGGCTACTGCCAGCCCGTGTTTCGATACGCGTTGCGGAACGGCCCCGCGTTTCGAAACGGGATCTGCCTGTTTCGGAACGGGTGACCGTTAGGGGCTGACATTGGCAGTTAAATGTTTTGAATTGTTTGCATTTTGGTCCTGAATCTTGTTTGTGCAATTGTATGAGTTTGGAAAGTCCTTTTGAGCTGAAACTTCACAGAGAAGCATGAAACCTGATTAATTTCAAGTTGGTAACTTTAATTTGGGTTAAGTCCTCATATATATCAGAAATTACAATTTGGTCCCTAAAGTTGTAATTTGTTCAATTGGGTCCCTGTTTGATCTCTGATGTTTATGATCTTTGAGTATGTTGTTGTATGATCATACCTAAGGTTAAATATGCATCTAGACAAGTTTAAAAAGAAAAAAAAAGGGTCGTTAATCAAGGTTGACTTTCGGGTTGACTTTGGTTTTCCCCGTGTGACTTTCTTAATTCGGGCCAACCGTCTAGGCCGGGTTAAGGGGGTTACAGTTTAGACTTATCTTAATCTTGTTGAAGCATGCTAGTATGGTTGGTATGCCTTAAGTTTAATCAACGTGGTGTTGTGATGTGTTTTGGTGGTGTTTTGGGGCACCTTTGTGCCTTAAAACAGCAAAATCGAGTCTGCAGACATGGGGCATTTCGGAACGGGTCCCCCTGTTCCGGAACGGTTCCTTTGCAAATGGTCTGACGTTTCGAAACGGATGAGGGTCGTTTCGGAACACTTTTGCTACTGGAATTTTGAGAAATTGGCGAGAAGTAGGCGTTCCGAAACGGGCCTTTGAGGTTTCGGAACGGTCAAATCTCGTTGACCACGAGATATTGACCGTCAAGGTCGTTTTGATACGGGTCTCCCCTGTTTCGGAACGGTCACCTTATGGTTGACCCTGGTCTGTGGACCGTCAAGGTCGTTCCGATACGGGTCACCCCTGTTTCGGAACGGTCACCCTAAGGTTGACCATGGCCTGTTGACTAAGTCAAGGCGTTTCGGAACACCCGAAGGGCGTTTCGAAACGGCCTGCTGTAAAGGTGTAAAATGAGCTGTTTAATGTTTGGTTGGTCGGTGTATGTTTAAATGTTTGTTCTTTTTCCCGCTGCTGCGCTTCACATAGGTTTTAATTATGGCTATAGATAAGATAAAATAAAAAGAAAGTTTTTAAGGTCGTTAACCGAGGGGAAACCTTCACAGGTTTCGCTTCGGTTTTCCCCGTGTAGCCCACTTAGACCGGTCATCCGACCAGACCGGGACGAGGGAGTTACACGTTCTTTACCATCCGGAACTACAACAATTAACTTCTAGAACATGGAAGCACATGTGTTGAACATTGATTGAAGTCTGTTTAGTACGTTGAAGCCACTTGATTAACTGGAATTGGTCCCTATTTCTCACCTCTTTGTTTATTATTGTTATAATCACAATGCAGTGTTGAATATTCTTGATTACGTATCAAATCTCAAATCAAGATCATATCTCTGTGGGTGATGAGGTGACACGCCATATTAGTTACTTAAGATGATCTATGCTATACCGAAAAAATTATTATATAGATCTGGCTCACCATAATTATTTCGAAATAAATTTCATGTAATTATTCATTCTTTGTTTGTACATATAAAATCGTAAAGATTCAACTTCAAAAAAATATATATAAATAAATTTTATTAACTGAAATTATGGGTGATGTAGTGAACCAAATTTATCTAATATTTTTTAGTTACCTACACTCTTAATCGTTATCCTTTGAATTAAGGAGCAGCTAAACCAAAAACTAAACACGAAATTTCAAAATATCTAGAATTTCAAAGATTCCTCAGAATTCGCCACCTTTTTGAAAACGATGGTCCTGATAATTTCTAGAGATTCAACAGCTTAGGCAACTGCTGAGCAAACCAGAAGAAGAACAGTTTAGGCAACTTCGTATTTTGTCTGGTTCAACTTATCTAAAGCCAGCTAAGGTAAACGAAAACCAGTTGACGTCTTTGGTTCTGTTACACTTCACTGTTCATCATTTCCGTGTTCTACTTTGCATGTTCCAACCAAGGGGACACAGCCAACTTTCGGTCTTCAAAAGAACAATACTATAATCATCTAGAAAGAAATAATAACCGATAGTGAATTGTATTAATTAATTGTATAAAATTAGTGTAAGTTTTGTTTGATGATTAATGAATAGTTGGTAGTTAATAATGGGTTGTATTCACTGATAATAAATTGTATTATTTGGTTGTATAAAATTATTTGTTAAAGTTAACTTATAGTTGTTAATGGATTTTGAACAAACAAATTGATATATAAAGACGTGATTATATATAATATTTGTTTGAATAATTTATCGATTATTAATATTCGGTATCTATAAATATATATTAAATTGTGGAAAATAATTTTTAAACTATCTTGTAACACCCGGGTTTAGGGGTCGGGTGAAAATAATATTTTAATAGTATCTCGGGTTTCAGCTTTATAATTAAAGTAATAATGTATTATTTTGGTCTTCGTATTCTTTTCAAAACAAACAATTGTGTTGGACCAATTTGGATTGAAACTCAAATTCATGGATTTTAAAGTAAATGAGATTGTCATCTCATTAATGGCGTTTTGGTAAATGTGTGAACTTTTAAATAAAAACCCCTCTTTTATTTTAGAAGATAACTTTATCTCTTCTTCATCTTCTTCATTTCTTCTTCCACGTTAAAAATGCTCTTCCTCTCCAAATCTTTATTTCATCATCTCCTTCACCTTCGTTGGTGATTTTTGAAAGGTAATTACATTTCCGACTTGCTCTCATCTTCCTCTACTTGGAAGTACAAATAGATTTCATTTTCATCAATGTTTTAGAATTTGGGTTTTTCAAAGTTTTGGTTAAAGGTTGTGACTTTATGAATTTTTATCAAGGCTTATGGTTTATTTATGTTAGATATATTGTTTGTGAATCAAATAGTCCAACATATATGATTTTTAGAGTATTTTAAATGAATTCCCGAATTTGGGTATAAATGGGGTTTTTGGAGGGTTTTGTGTGAGTTTTGGGGGTTGTTTTAGGTGTGAATTGATAGGCTATTGGTAGTGCCATGGTTGGGGGTTGATTTGGGATCGTTTGTGTGTGCAATGGATGTTGGAAACATGGTTTTTGGACATGGTTTTGGGGCTGTCCGAGATTGCAAATATTGGGGTTTGATCATGGCTTGCAACGTTGTAAATTGAATTTGAATTGTGTTCCGGGTTGGTCTTTTGATGTTGGGCTGATTTGGAATTGTTTGAAATGTGTTTGAGGTTGTTTAGAAGCGAGAATTTGTGTTGGAGAAGCTTCGGGAAGAAATCCGGAAATTTGAGGGAGGTTGCTTGCTTGGCTTGGAGCTTGGAAGCTTAGGTGAGTGGTTAAATATTTTTTTAAAATAGTTTTGAGTATTTGGTTCAAGCATGTGAACCTAGGATGGGCTTGGTAAACCCACCTAGAGTTGGGATTAGAGTGGTAGCCTAATCCCAAGCTTTGATTAGAGACTTTGGTTGCACTCTTTAATGGTTGTATATGTCTCGTGTTAAATTGTGATGGTGTTGATTATGTATATGTTGTATACATGTATGTTGAGGCATGTTTGATGCATTGTTATATGCATGTTGATGATAGATATGATATGGTTATACACATGTGTAAAATATGATGTGATATAGTTGTTAATGATGTATATGTGGTGTTGACATGTGAAATGATATTATGAGGTGATTGTATGATCTGAGGACCATGGTGAGTACATGCTAGGCATGAGAATGTGGCTTGTGCATGACGGTAAGTCATGGTGAGTACGTGCTAAGCACGGAAGTATTATGAAATGATATTGTGAAAGATTAATGAAATGTGTAGTATTGGCACTAGTATACTTAGGTACAAATGATCGATCATTAGGATGTTTAGTGTGCACACGTGAGTCAAAATGCGCGCGTGGTCTTGATGATGGTAGTCATCAAGATGGAGTACGGGTTCGCCCGGAAATCTTCTTTTATATATATTAGTCGGTGATGAGTGGAATCCCATCGACGGGCGTGAGGATGAGTGGAATCCCCTCCGCGTGAAATGAGGCGTGAGGATGAGTGGAATCCCCTCCGCGGGAACGGTGATGAGTGGAATCCCACCGTCAGGTAATGATTGTGTTGTTGGATGTGAGTTCCAACGGTTATCCGCGTATTCGAGTCATAGCTAGGTGCCAATACGAATTGTAGTTTATGTTGCCAATGTGTGATTAATTGGGAGCCTATGTGATTTGAGATGTGTTGCTAACATGGTTTAATATATGCGATTTCATATGTTGTGGATTTAAACATGTTGAGCATGACATGATATTGAATATATGTTCATGCATCATCTATATTTATGGCTCGCGTGGATCGGAGGTAAGATCATGCACTTTATCTTGGTTGTAGCTCGTGCTTGGACCCTGCATTGTCGAAGGTTTGTTTTATGAGCTTACCCTCACTAAGCTTTTATGCTTACGCTCCTTTTTGTTCGACAATGCAGATCTTTGGCTTGTGGGTGGCAAGGGCAAGGAAAGGCCTCCAAGTGTTGCTTACGGTTAGCTCAAGTATGATAGTTAAATTTAAAGATTGTAATAGTAAAGCAATGGGATAGGAGTCGTGTTATGATGCCTTTGGAATGTTGTTGTTGTTGTTGTTGTTGTTTAGGAGCATGTTAGACTCCTCGTAGGTGTTGTTAATTTGGCTTTGGGATGTATGTTATGCTTGAAACCATGTTAGTATTTTGTTATCTAGATTTGCCTAAGTGTTGGATATGTTAAAGCTTAATATCTCTAATGACATGTATGAATGTGTGGCTTGTGATGTTGTGCCTTGGTGTTTAGCCTTGTATGATGATGCTCAAGCATGCTTGTATGTTGGTTTGCCTTTAGAATTGTTGTTAGTGTGTTGTTGGAGGTTTTAGTGAGGTTTTGGGACACCCTTGTGCCTTAAAACTGCTAAAACCAGTCTGCAGACAGAGGGCGTTTCGAAACGGGCTACCCCATTTCGATACGATCCCTTTGTTTTTGGCCAATCGTTTCGAAACGGATATGGGCTGTTTCGGTACACTTTTGCTACTGGAATTTTGAGAAATTGGCGAGATGAAGGTGTTCCGAAACGGGTCTATGGTGTTTCGAAACGGTCAATTCTCGTTGACCACGAGAAATTGACCAGGGAGGGTGTTTCGGAACGGTTGACCCCCGTTCCGAAACGGCATCCTCGTGTGGACTTTGAAGTGTTGACCAGGTCAAGGCGTTTCGATACACCTTGAGGGTGTTTCGAAACGGCCTGTTAATCCACATAAAAATGGGTTGTTTGGTTCAGGTTGTTTGAGTCTTGGTTGCATGAATGCTTGTCTTCCGTTACTGTGATCACATAGGAATTAAATGTGCATTTAGGGAAGATTAAAATAAAAAGAATTTTTCTGGGTTGTTAACCGATGAGGAACCTTAACGGGTTTCTCTTCGGTTTTCCCCGTGTGGCCCACTCGGATCGGTCAAGCGTCCGGACCGGGACGAGGGGGTTACATATCTTGTGTGATTAAAGTAATATTTGTCAATTAATTATAAACTTTTAATAATATTATTAATTATTAAAATAGTTTAAAATAATATTTGTTTATACATTAATTTTTATTAACATTAGGCTCTGTTTAGTAAATAGCGGTTTGAATCAAAATTAGAAATTTGACCAGTTAAATCTGCTAATTTTGATGTTTGGTAAATAGTAAATTGGGGTGAAACCTCTGATTTTGAAAAAGCCGCTAATAGGAGCATTTTGAAATTAGAAGTTTTGACATAAGAGTTATAAAGACTATTTTACCTTTAATAATTATCAAAAATTTTAAAATAATCCAAAATTATTTTTTTTGAAAAAAACAACAACCTCATTAAAACCCCCTTTAATCTTATTAAGGAAAAAAAAGTGTCTTATGTTATTACTAAAATAAGGTTATTACACAGTTAATCATGTAAACTCAGCTCGATCAATAAGGAGGAGCCTATAGATAAAGAAAACAAAAACAAAATACACATGACCAACCACACTCTGAAACTACTCAGCCATTCTACGATTAATAGTGTCAGCGCACCACGACAGATATACATTTCTCCCAACGCTTTGGATCGCGAAATTATGATCATCGCAATTTTTTAACCTCACGTATTTATATTATTACATTTGAAAATTAATATTTTTTATTTTTTATTGTCACACATTTTTAGTTATATTTAAATTTAATAAATAAATAAGTTGTATTAAAAATAATTATATAAATAATAAATTCATATATAGATCTTCTAAATATGCTTAGTAATGTTATATTAAAAAATTATTTTTTTTATAATCAAATTAATTACACAAGAATCAAATATAATAATGTTGTTATAAGTCATTTTTCTTGTTTAAATAATCAAACAGCTATCAGTATTAGTTAATTTTATCAAAGGCCATGTTTGGTAAAGAGAGGTTTGGGCAAAAATTAGAGGTTTGAGGCATAATTAGAGGTTTGACCAGTCAAATCCGCTAATATTGTTGTTTGGTAAATAGCGGATTGAAAGAGTGGATTGTGGTAAAATCGCTCATTTTGAAAAAGCTCATAATAGGAGCTTTTTGAGATTAGAGGTTTGATATTAGAGTTGTAAAGACTCTTTTACCCTTACCAGTTACCAAAAATCTCAAAATAACCTAAATTAAATATTTTCTCACTCTATTTATAAGCTAATCATATTTACTTTTTTATTATCACATATTTATATGTATTTAAATTTATTAATTAATTAAATTATATTAAAATAATTATATAAATAATAAATTAATATATAAATCATTTGAATATGTTTAGAAAAGTTATATTAAAAATAATTTTATAGATCTAATTAATAATAATTAGATACAAAATATTGATAACTAATAAACTATTCAAACACGTATTGAATATAAACATGTCATTATATGTCATTTTACTTGTTTAAATAATCTAACAGCTATCAGTTAATTTTACCAAACACTTTTATACAATAAGCTAATACAATCTGCTAGTCAAATCAGCTAATGCAATCAGCTATCAGCTAATGCAATCCGTTATCCGCTATCAGCTATCCGCTAATTGCCAAACATGGCTAAACACTTTTATACAATCATCTAATACAATCTGCTAGTTAAATCAGCTAATGCAATCAGCTAATGTAATTCGTTAATTGTCAAACAGAGTCTAACTATATTTGAATGATGTGTATATTAATATATTATTTATGGAATTATATTTTAATACAATTTTATTAATTATTTAATTTAAATTATTTTTAATCATATGCATTAATCTCATCTATATCTATTTCAAATTTAAGATGATTGATATTCCATCGATTTTATTCCAACATTTTTAAATTACTTTTGAGGATTGACTTTTTTTATATTACAAAATTGAATTAATGTAATTTAAGTATAAATATCAAACCGTTCATTGGCATACCTTAGAATTTTACTTTTCCACTTATTTGCCAAGCGCAACTCCCATGGCTGTATATCTACCTGTATTTTATGGGGGTGTCACATTCTTCTAGATGCTCATTATAAAAATATTTTATCAACTGTTTTGTTTTTATTTGATTGTAATTAAGTAATCAAAGTGAAAAATTGTCGAATTTCTTTGTTTTGTTCTTGGATTGAATGTGGTAAAAAAGAGAGTAAAATTTGTATAATTTTCAAGTAGTATGATCTGATAACTTCTTTTTTGGCACGCAAAATCCATGCTTTAACAATTTTAATTAGGGGAGAGATTGAGAAATTTATTTTTAATGGATTCAGAACTAAGAAAAGTGAATGTATCAACTGAGAGCTTTTAACTACTTATTGTATAGATTATTATAATATTGCATAAGATTTAATTCTCAATTAATTTTATATTTAAATTTAAACTATAATAGATTAAAGAGTTAATTGCATCACACGTCTCCAAAACTATGTTTTTTTTATTTTAAATTAGTTCTCAAATTTTTAAACATTCCAATGAAATAATAACCGATAGTGAATTGTATTAATTATTTATATAAAATTAGCCTAAGTTTTGTTTGATGATTAGTGAATAGTTGGTAGTAAATAACGGGTTGTATTAACTGATAATAAATTGTATTAATTAGTTGTATAAAATTATTTGTTAAAGTTAACTCATAATTGTTAATAGGTTATAAATTCTCTACACATATTTTTAGAATTTAGAATCTAGTTGAATCCCAACTTATTATCATTATCTTCCTTTAACAATAAATTGTTGTTAAGAGAAATTATTAAATGAACTCAGTTCAACCGTAATTTTAGTTAATAAAATACATCTATGTCAAACGAACTTCAAGTAATTTCTCTCATTATTTACATTTAGAGAAAATGTGAAAGTTCACCTTAAAAGTTATTTTAAGATGAATGGATTTTACGGATGACGTAGAGGGTCGAGTCTAATTAATATCTTTTTTATTTTTAGGGTTAAGTGTATTATTTGATTTTTTTTAATTTTAAACATAATATATGTTCAATTTATAATCTTTAATAAAAGTTTACGCATGTTTAACAGAAAATTTTATTAAATTCAAACTTAAAAAAAAAACACCATTTCATTATCCACGCAACCATTCCTTAGTTTTTATTTATTTTTAGTAGAAAAAGGGAAAACAAATGACTGCTTGTTGTTTGATAAAAAGTCCAACAGAAAACAATGGTGCACTCCGCAGGCCGCAGCTGTTTCTCATTTTCACCCACTGAAAATTACAAAAAGTCCACCTCTACTTACTTTCCCTCTATAAATATTACTCTCTTATCTCAATTTCCCATCGTCCTCATCCTTATCCTATACACACGCACAAAAAGGAAAGAAAAAGCAAGCTTGGAAATCCAACTTTCTGATCAAAGAATTCAAACCCATTTTTCATTTTCGTCTGTTTCAGCTTCCTCTCTACCGGTAAGTTCTATCTCCACCTATGTCTCAAGTTCTATCCTTTTCCCCCTTTTGGGGTGTATTTGTTTGATCATGTTTTGGTGTTTTGGGGATAAAGGATGGATTTTTCGTTTTCAATCTGGGTTACTGATTCTTGAATTAATTGAATGTTTTAGAGATAAATTTGTTCTTAGAAGAGGAGGAAAGGGATTTGGTTAATTATAGCTTAGAATATTAATGTTTGTTACATTGTTTTCCTAGCTATTAGCAGAAGAAAATTTTCTTTTCAAGATGAAAATATGTAAACTTTATTGAAAAATTTCTGCTTTACTGAAAGATTCTAATTTGGTTTATATTTAGAAATTCATTTTCAATTTGGTTTAGCCTTAAAATTGTAAAAAAGTTCTCTTGGTTTCTCTGTATTTGAAATGATCCTTGTCTTTATGATTTGCTATGGATTCTAAATAGTTTACATCTTGCAGAATGGCTATGGAACAAAATTTCTTTGAGCAAGAATCATACTTTGAGTCTGATGGAGATATTTCACTCAAGCACAAATGGAATTCGATATCGGAACCAACAAAAGACCTAGAAAATGATTCCGGCTGCTTTGATTGCAGCATTTGCTTCGAGCCTGCAAAAGACCCGGTTGTCACCCTCTGCGGTCACTTGTATTGCTGGCCGTGCATTTACAAGTGGCTTCACGTCCGAGCTTCTTCCCCCGATGCTGACCCGAAACAGAAGAACTGTCCCGTGTGCAAGGCGAACATCTCTTCCGGTTCATTGGTTCCCCTCTACGGTCACGGTACATCTTCAAAGTCTCAATCCAAGAATCCCCATTCAGACATGTTCATTCCTCAAAGACCACCTCCTTCTACATCGAACATTACAACGACTCCTTCGCATCTAAATCGTCAACTTCACGAGAACTTTTATCATTCTCAGTCACAAGCATTTCACAACCAGCAATACTTGCCTCACCCTTACGGAGGATACACAACCTTGGCATCATCCGACCTCGGTGGTATAGCAATGACGAATGTCTTCCATCCAATGATTCGAATGTTGGGAGAAATGGTGCATGCTAGAATGTTTGGGAGCTCAAACACAAGTATGGTTGCTTATACTAACCAAGCTTCTTACCCTTTTTCAAGGAACAATAATCTTAGGTTGAGAAGGCAAGAAATTAAGGTTGACAAATCTCTTAGTAGAGTATCCATGTTTCTCCTCTGTTGCATCATTCTTTGTCTTCTCTTGTTTTGAGAAGTATTGAATTGTAGCTTGTATAGTTGAAAAAAGCAGGTATTATTCGAAATGAAACGGTTATATCATGTCGGTATATGTCATTTTCTCGGTTTTATCGAAAAACATGTATCTTTCATTCAAATCATAATTGCATCTTCTAAAACATTCACTCATCATAATCGAGTAATTCTTGTTATTCCAATCCACAAGGATTGGGGGAAGAATTCATTACACATCATGTGTTAATTAAGCTTGAAACAAAGAGATTTAGGTATGGTTTTAGCCATGGTTTCAAAATATCTAGATTCTCTGCCTAAATTGACTAAAATCACCTGAGCCTTTGATTATGAAAGTCCCCTAAGTTGATGTCAATGACAATGTTGCCTAACTTTCTAGCATAATTGCATTTCCCGTAGAGGAAAAAGAGCTATCAGTTTAAGATGTAACCATTTCCTACACAGTTGAGTTGACCCCTTCAACATGAAACAGAGACTTTATTTCCCTTGACATATAATAGTTTTCCAAGCTGTGTAATGCATAGAATTATTGTATTTAGTATCAAAACATATCGGAAATATATATATAACAAACATGGATAGACTGAGGGGTACTGTGGTGCAGTTGCACTTTTGAAAAATTTCTATATAATTTAAGTATTTTTTTGTATTTTTTATTGATAATCCAATTTTGTACCTTGAAAATTTTAATATAAATTTTTAAAAGTTCGCATATTATGACATAAAATCTCGAGCCATCATTGATAATAAATTTATAATACAAAGTTTTCTTAAAAATTATATTAATAGGGTTGTAAACGAACAGAACGTTTAGTGAACCGTTTAGTGGGAAGTTCGTTTATTTATTAAACGAACGAACATGAACAAAAAATTTTGTTCGTTTAATTAAATGAACGAACACGAACGAAGGGTTTGTTCGTTCATTTATGTTCGTGAACATTCGGTAATCCGTTCGTTTATGTTTATTTATGTACGTTCGTTTATATTCATTTAAATTTATTCACATATGTCTAGGGGTGTTCATTGTTTGGTTAAACTGAACTAACCGACCGAACCAAAATAAGATTGGTTAATCCATTAGATAATTTTAGGTTTCAGCTAATGATTAAGAGCTTTTTCAAATTTCAATTATCTATTAATTCGGTTTAAATTCAGTTAATTAATTGAATTAATCGAACTAACCTAAAATATTAAATATTTAACACATTATATATGTTCGTTTGTGTCCGTTTATGTTCATTTCTTATTTAAACGAACGAATACAAACAAGAAATTTTGTGTTCGTTTATTTGTTAGGTTAAAGTTAAACGAACGAACATGAACACACCCTCGTTTTGTTTATTCGGTTCGTTTACAGTCCTACATATAATATAATATGAAATTTTATATTATTTTTAATACACATTATTACGCATGTTATAATAAATAATTAATACGAATGTTTGTATAAAACTATTATAAATATATTATTTTAAATTCCATTAAAAAAATGTTTTTTATAAAATAAAAAAAATTATTTAAGATCAAACTCAATACCTAATGTCATATGAGACTTCGTTCCACCCAAAATCCTCTATAATTACACCACTTGCACTTCAAAGATTATTGTTTTATTAATATACAAAATCCATATAAAGTGATTAGAAAATGCTCAACTAGCATCGCTGAGCACTACTAACGATGAACATTGTTGAGTGTTATTAAATTAATTTATAAAAATTAAAAAATTAAAGGACAACGTATAATTATAAATTATTTAAACATATAAAAGTAAATTTAAAAAAATTATTTAAATTAAAATATTAATTACATTATTGTCCATATATATTATCTTTTTATTTTTTAAAAAATAATTCAATCAACTATCAACCATAAATTCAAAAACCCTAAATATTTTTCCCTTGCCATTAAAGTCGTCGTCGCTATTAATCTTTTCTGATGGCGAGATAATCGTCACCGCACTTTTCTCTATGTGCGATCTCCGTTCGAGCCCGGCTGCCGTTTTCAGAAAAATTATTTTGTTAGCTAAGCAACATTTCAAGTCGAAGATAACGCCGTTCTCAAGGGACAAGTTGGATTAATGTTCCCATGAATACTCAAGTTATGCCTTACGCATAAAACTAAGTTGAAATTCTCAGGCAATTATCGAATTTACAGCTGCGAAAAAACTCCAACTAGATTGATTATCTCTCCGGCGGAAGAGGCTAATGGCAGCAGCGGTGGTTTCAATGGCAAGAAAAAAAATATTTAGGGTTTTTGAATTTAAAGTTGGTATTTGATCGAATTATTTTAAAAATATAATATCTATGAACAATAATGTAATCAATATTTTATTTTAAATAATTTACCTTTAAATTTTTAAATATTTTATAATTATACGTTAAGTCCTTTAGATTTTTAATCTTTATAAATTAATTTAACGGTGTTCAACGGTGCTCATCGTTAGTAGTGCTCAGCGGTACTCGTCGAGTGTGGCAAACTCATCCTTTGAAAAAACACAAAAATTTAATAAATGAGAAAATTATTTAATTGATAAATAATTATTTCTTTTGGTTATATGCATGTCTGTTTTACAATTCATGTTCTGGGTGCAAAGTTGTCCCTCTCAACAATGTCGTCTTCAAAATTCAAACTCGCATTTTTTTTTTCGGAGTGCAATATGCCTTACTAATGCACCCTGTTGTTTGATAGATAATTATTTTAAAATTATAATAATTGATTTTATTTTAAGGAATTACTTTCAAATCTAATTTTAAAATAAATGTCTTAAGAATTTAATTTTCCTTAATATTTTTGTAAAATTTGTAATCCGCTATAATTTTTTTTCTTTTTTCCTTATAGCGAGAATTATTGCTCGTAAATTCTTAGTCTACCATTTAAGAGAAATCGACTCTACCATTTGAAAAAGTATATATCAACTTTCTTCACTTTTCTTGACTGGTCCATTTGTTATTTAGGATTTATATATTTCTTATTTTTCAATATGATAATTTATTAGATAAGTAAAAAATATAATTTTGAAATTCGAAAAGAAATTGGTTAGGTATAATTTTTTAACGTTATAGATCTCTTTTAATAATTTAATTTTTATTTTAATTTTGATAGTTTTTCTGTTTTACATTTTAAATATAATTTTGGTGTCTCATACTTTATATTAATAAAATTTAGTGTGTGAATTGACTTTAAATTAATTTAGTGAGATGGAGTATTGTTATCCTTATGAGATTTAGGTTTGAGTATTTTGTCAGCACAATGTGTGTGTTTTCAAAGTGTCAAGAGTAAAGAACATATATTACTTTGTAATCACACCACAACGTTCAAAGAAACAAAATAAATTGTGAGGTGGAATGTTATATCCTTAAAGTAAGATTAGAAACTTGAATATTATTTATGTGAATGAAATAAAGTAGAATAGAAAAACATTTCAAATCATGAAAATCGATAAATTTTTATAATACTTTATACAAATTAGTTAACTAATGAATCGAATATCACATTTATAAAAAAATATATAAAGAATAAATTTGTTTGGTATAAAGAAGTTTGAACATGACTATGAAGATGAAGCCTACAAATTTGATTTCCAGTGTGATAATATTTTAGTCGGTGATAATATCATTTGTCAAGTTGGCAGCAGACTCATCTTTTGCCCCAAAATTTCTTTCGCTGAAGTGATGCTCTCACGAAACATCTACGCATTTTACAATTAGTTTTTTTTTTTTTTTTACACTTGTTTTCTTTTGCTACAAGCAATAGGTTAAATGTTTATTTGGAAAAAATAAAAAAAAAATTAAAAGCTCATTTAATAAAGTCAATTATTAGGACTTGTTTAGTAATCGTCTAAAGCCACTCGTAGATCGGTCTCTTTTGATATTAATCTTTGAAAAAAAATTATGCATTGTTAGCTAAACTTTAGCTAACGCAAATATATTTATTTTTAGATTTAGAGTTTTAGTTTAAAGTTTAGAGGTTTAGTTTTAGAGTTTTGAATTTAGGGGTTATGATTATAATTTAAAATTTAGAGGTTAATGTTTAAGATTTAGAGATTTATGATTATGAATTTAAATTTTAGGATTTAAAACTTAAATAGACGTGTTTAAAAAGTTTTTCAGTATCTGTGCATCAAATGTTAACCATTAATCTATGGACTTATATTCAATACATTTGTAATGGAAAAAAAGCTTCCATAATTGTCTTAGTTTTAGGGTTTAGAATTAGAATTTAAAGTTTAGGTTTTAAGGTAATATGGTTATGAATTTAGTTTTTAACCTAACAATTCTAAAATCTAACATTAAACCATAATTTTTAACCACGGCCTTTAAATTTTAAAGCCCTAAACCCAAACTCAAGGGACGAAGTCAGAATTTGAGATGAGAGCAAAACATAAATTTTAAAAGGTGGATGGGGATAAATTCATAATTATTCTATTAAAAAACATATATAATGATAAAGCTAAAAATTCTTTTAAAAGAATTATCCTGCCAAGGGGTAGCAGCCCCTCTCATTAGTAATGTGCCTCTGTCCTGTAAACTTATAATCTACACACCCTAAATTCACAAATCTCAAAAATAAATTGCTTATGAATTTTTTTTAAATAACAACGATGGAATAATTACCTTATACAAATAAATTTAAGTATAAAACTGAAATTGAAAATTTTAAATCTTTATGTACAAAGTCGTAACATTAATATTGGATCACTAAGAAGTAATTGATCACCGACAGACAGCCTTAAAAATGTTCTAAAATCAAAGTCCATCAACATTAACCATCACATGCACTTGTTTTTCTTTTGTCTTCAAAAGATTATTCTCCCCCTTAACCGTACAAATAAAATTCTCCCGTACTTCATAGCCTATAGGACGTGAAGAAACGCGTTAATTTTCCACAGAATTTTCTCTACATTTTTAAAATATTTTTAGCCAATTATTTTGAAGATAATAGTAGGATTGAAATAAATAAATAAATAAAAAAAAATTAGATCTAGATTGTAATAATATATAATCACCGACAAACCGCGTTTTGGGTCTATAAAATGGAAGCTCTTTGTTCGAGAATTATCGTGAAGTTGAAGAAAGTTTGTTGTTTGGATAGAGAGAAAATTTAATAATGGGGCCTTTCATTATTCCTTTTGTTTCGATTTTGCAATTGTTTTTCTTTGTTAGCAGCATTTTCGAAGGAGCCGATGCTCAAGCTAATGGTTGGTTTAATGCCCATGCAACTTTCTATGGGGCTGATCAAAGTCCCTTTTCTCTAGGTAAGGTTGTATTTTTTTATCTTTCATATATATTTTTAATCTTTTAAAAATGCATACACGCCTTGCTGACAAAGCGATTTAAATTTGTCTCTTAAGATGAACTTTTCTACCGGACAACTTGTTGGGTTCATCTTATATTTTCTTGTAGTCTTAAACTTCGAATATATATGATTAGGATTTGCTTATTCGGTATAAAATTTAAATTTTTTACCTGATTTCCAATAGTTGATTAATTGAATTTAATGATTGTGATTAAAATTTTTACATTATAGGTGATCTATCTTTTGGTAAGAAACTCTTTATTTCGCACCGTTAATCACAATTATCAACTAAAAAATGCGTAAAAATTTTACGTTATGTCAATAAATTTTATCTTATATATATATATATATAAATTATTAATCGGATAATGACGATATTATAGGAGGGGCCTGTGGATATGATAACACCTTGCATGCCGGATTTGGAGCAAACACAGCGGCATTGAGTGGTGCACTTTTCAGAGACGGCGAGGCTTGTGGTGCTTGCTACCAACTCAGGTGCGATTATAGGGCCGACCCCAAGTGGTGTCTCCGACGTGCCAGCGTCACCATAACCGCCACCAACTTCTGCCCTTCCAACAACAACGGAGGGTGGTGCAATCCCCCTAATCACCATTTCGACATGTCAGCACCCGCCTTCCTCCGCATCGCCCGTCGCGGCGACGAAGGCATAGTTCCCATCCTTTATCGAAGGTACACCGATTAACATTTTGCACATTCCGGTGTCGATCTTCATGGAAGAATGCTCTTTTAGAAATCGTTTTATTTTGTTCACTTATATAGGGTGCCATGCAAGAGGAGAGGCGGAGTCCGGTTCACGTTGAAAGGGCAATCGAGTTTCAACATGGTGATGATCTCGAACGTCGGCGGCGGCGGCAACGTGAAGGCAGTGTGGATAAGGGGATCAAGAACCAGAACATGGCTGCCGATGAATAGGAATTGGGGTGTGAATTGGCAGAGCAGCATGGATCTAAGGAACCAAAGACTGTCTTTTAAGGTCACGTTGGTGGATGGCAAAACATTGGTATTTCTCAACGTTGTTCCTTCTACGTGGAAGTTTGGGCAAACCTTTGCTTCAACACGACAGTTCTTTTAATTACTAATACTGCACTATCACAAATTAATGTCTTTCATACCATTATTTTTTTAAACTAATGGATGGTTTTAAGATTAGAAAAGGATAATGACATAATATATACGTCATTATTTTTTTCTGATGTTTTTATTTTAACTATTTTATGTTAGCTAAATTTGAACATGCAGTGCTCCTGAAATTGAGAGCATTGAATATATGTAATATATCTTTTTGTTTTTGGCCATATATATAAAAGTAAGTTGATTGAATAAGAATCTAAATATGTTAGCATTTGTTTCAGCTCCTAAAATTGAAAGCATGGAATATATATAATCCTTGTTTGGCAATTAGCATATAGCTGATAGCGGATTACATTAATTAATTTGACTAGCGGATTATATTAGCTGATTGTATAAAAGTGTTTGGTAAATTAACTGATAGCTGTTAGATTATTTAAACAAGTAAAATGACATATAAGCACATGATTATATTCGATACTTGTTTGAATAGTTTATTAATTATTAATATTTTGTATCTAATTAATATTAATTAGATTTATAAAATAATTTTTAATATATTTTTACTAAACATATTCAAAGAATTTAGATATTAATTTATTATTTATATAATTATTTTAATATAACTTTATTAATTATTAAATTTAAATACACATATAAGTACGTGATAATAAAAAGAAGAAAAAAAATCAAGACTCCTACTACCCAGATCTCAATCATCACAGCCCCAAGCATGCAAAAATCAAACAAATATTTTCCTTATTCTTAATTAAATATGAAATAGGAAGTGGAAAATTTTAAAGAACACACGAAGGAAAAAATAGAAGAAAATAATCAAACAAATTTAAAAAATATTTAATTTTGGTTATTTGAAAATTTTTGGTAATTGTTAAAAGTAAAAGAGTCTTTACAGCTCCAATATTAAACTTCTAATCTCAAAAGGCTCATATTAGCAGTTTTTTCAAAATTAGAGATTTAATACAATCCGCTATTCATCAAACATCAATATTAGTAGATTTGACTAGTCAAACCTCTAATTATAGCTTAAACTTCTAATTTTAGCTTAAACCGTTGTTTACCAAACAAATCCATAATATTTCTATTTGATGATAGGATAGAGAAGGGCCATCAACCAGATGTTTTTGTTGAACAACATTTTTCTCTCTTTTTTATGATTTTACGTGTCTTTCTAATTTGATTTTGACATGTGTATTAAATTATTTTTCATGTCTCACTAACATTTATCTATTATCGAGGTTATCAAATAATTTTTTTTTTCTCTTTTTAGTACTCTTATTTATATTTCAAGACTAAAAAGATGAGTTTAAGGTTTTAGGTTATGCGTTAGGAGTGTAAGGTTTAGTTTTAGGGTATATGGTTTATGATTTAAAATTTAGAATTAAGATATATGGTTTAATTTTTTAGTGTTAAAACATATATAAAGGCACCTTAGAAGAGAAGAAGATTTTAATTTATTTTTTTTAAATGAGTACGCTAGTTTTATTAAAAAAAAATCTAAAAATACAATGATAGTTTACAAACCAGATAAACAAGTTTGATCCAACATTTTTATAAAAACACAAAAAACTAATGTTTCTATATCATAAACAAAACCATACAAAGAAAAACTCTAACTGAAAGGTTCAAAATAAAGTAGATACAAACATCACAAAAGGTCGGCGATGAAAGGTAAAAACAAACGACACTAAAAAATGCATAATACAATAATAAGACATGTTGACAACAAATTTCATTACCACAATTCAATAGTGTTGAGTTGAGAGGGGCTCGATTCGATCAACCAATGTTGCTCACCAAGTGGTGGAGAGGTGGATATTTGGGTGTTAGGGTTTAGGAAGCTAAAAAGAAGATTGACACAATGATTTTAGAGTGGTTTAACCTTCTAACCAAGGTCTACATCCACTACCTTAGCTCCCCACTAAGGATTTCCAACAATTCCACTAATTGCTCTTCCCCTTTTCTAGGCTTAGGAGGTAACCCTTATACACAATCAAGCTTTCTACACAAAGCCTTGATTGAAACCCTCTCTTACAAAGAGAAACAAGAAGCAAACTTAAAACCCTCTAATAGGTGTTTGTTTGCACAATTAAACACTCACCCAAAACTTAAAACACTTGAGCAAATTTGACAATTTTGGCTCACTAGTGTTTGTCTATACAATAAATGACAATTTAAGCTCTAAGACAATTCTTGATCATTTGATGTTTGACAATATGAGCATTAGCCTTCTCTTGATGCTTGAAGGTCCCTTTTATACTCCCAAATGAGTTTGTAGCCGTTACTAGCCGTTGGGATCATATTGGAGCCGTTGAGGACTTTAATTCCCACCATAAATGCAGTTCTGCAGCTCCCCGTTTCGAAACGCTCGAAGCCGTTTCGAAACGCTCTTTAAGTGGAAAGAGCCGTTGCAGTCTGTCATGGCATCCGTATCGAAACACTCCCTTGCCGTTTCGAAACCCGTATCGAAACGCTATAGGTCCGTATCGAAACGCTGCATTTAAAAGTTAGTTGGGAAAATAGCCGTTGGGGTTTATGACCGTTGTGGTCAATGCCACTTAGGCGTATCGAAACGACATAGCCCGTTTCGAAACGCTGGGCAAAAATTCTGTCCATGGAAAGCCCGTTTCGATACAAGTATCGAAACGATTTTGCTACTGGAGCCCCCTGTTTCGAAACGCTCTAAGGTGTTTCGAAACACCTGGACAGGTTTAAGAAGTTTGGCTTTGAAACAACTTCCCTAAACATAATTTCAAGTTGTTTGGACTTTGGAAATGTTTTAAATACTTTTTAAATTAGTCCAAAACATTTTTCAATTATTATATCAAAACATTAGTTCTACAAATAGCGAACAAAAGCAATGCTAGTGAGCTCGTATCCAAATTCAATTCGAGGGTCCAAAACATGGAGAGCAACAATATAATAAAAAAGTGTCATTTTTATCAGTTGTGGCAACGTCAAATTCAACCTTGATAAAAGATCAAATGAAAAAAAATGCCAAGAAACTGATTAAGAGAAGAAAAACGTTTCAAAAGACAAAGAAAATATGTATTAAAAAACGTGTCACAAGGACGTAATTATTTAATTAAAATTAAAAAATAAAGAAGAAATAAAAAATATTAACAATCGACAATTAACATCAAAACTAATATCGTTATTAGCCGCATAATTGCATAAAGATGAAAAAGAAAGAAAAAAATTAAGGATGAGTCTACCACGTGCGACGAACATCGATGAACACCACTAATGATGAATACCGATGAACATCATTAAATTAATTAATAAAGATTTAAAATTTCAAGGACCCATCATACAATTAATAATTATTTTAAAAAATTCAATTAAATTATTTTTTATATATATTAAAATTTTTTTTTAATAAGGGTAAACTATATATTTAGTACCTCACTTATTTCCGTATTTCTATTGAATCCTCATTATTTAAATATTATTTCAATTTGACCCTATTCTTTATAAAAAAATAATTTAACCCTCAACCTAAAACCCTAAACTATTAAACCTTAAACCCTTAAACTCTTAAGCATATACTCTAAACCATATACTATTAAAAATAATTTCACCATTATCGATTCAATTTAATTCAATGAATCATTGAATTCTCCTAAAAAAAAATTCAATTTAATATTGTTTCTTCCTCTTTTTCTGCTTATAATCTCAAATGGTTGAAAATCCAGTCTCCCCTTTTCTTGTTGCAGGAAAATCGCAGAGAGCAACGAGTACAACTGATGTTACTCAGATCGATGTCAAAACGTAAAGTTCTTCACCCCCTTCGGATTGAATATTGATTACAAATTTAACATTTTTGTTTAAAATTATTGTTATTGTTAATGGACCATCAGATGTTAATTGAATAATGATATATGATATACCTACATAATACTTATTTATTTACATGAAAACGTGACCGATGAACATGAATTAACCAAAATGCTTTCAAATTACTCTACCAATGAATGAACATTGTGAAAATAATATCACATATTAGTATATTAAAATGGATTATGGATTTTGGATAAGATATAAAATAATTTCACAAGCGCACTTGAGATGATGACAAATGTTCTTAAATTATATTTAAAAATTTTAAAAATAAATAAACAAGACATTTGTTATCATCACAACGTGTTTGTGAAATTATTATTATTATTATTTTCGTTGAAGTGCATCACTTTGTGAAATTATTTTTTTTTTCCGTTGAAGTGCATCAAATAATAATTTATGTTTACCTTATTGATTTTGCTGTTTTTAGAACTAAAAGTGTTTTCTAACTTCAAAAATTGATTTAATTTAATTTAAGTTGTAGGGCATGGAGAAAAGTGATGATGGATGGATAAAGGAAGGCATGTTCTTGGGCATTACGATAGTTATTATTAATGAAGGATTCACTGTGAGCAGCACGTAAGGTTTGTGATTAACTCATCATAAAAAATAATTTAATTAATTTTTTTTAGGAGAATTCAACGATTCATTGAATTAAATTGAATCGATGATGGTGAAATTATTTTTAATGGTATATGGTTTAGGGTATATGCTTAAGAGTTTAAGGGTTTAAGGTTTAATAGTTTAGGGTTTTAGGTTGAGGGTTAAATTATTTTTTATAAAGAATAGGGTCAAATTGAAATAATATTTAAATAATGAGGGTTCAATAAAAATACGGAAATAAGTGAGGTACTAAATATATAGTTTACCCTTATTAAAAAATAAAATTTTAATATATATAAAAAATAATTTAATTGAATTTTTTAAAATAATTATTAATTGTATGTTGGGTCCTTGAAATTTTAAATTTTTATTAATTAATTTAATGGTGTTCATCGGTGTTCATCATTAGTGGTGTTCATCGATGTTCGTCGCACGTTGTAGAATTTTCCAAAAATTAAAGATGAAAAAGTTTGAGACGGTTGCTAGAGTTCTTACAACACCTTCTAACAATGTCTTGTTTCTTTCCATTTTTTATTAAAACAGCAGTTCCTAAGTGTGAAGAATAAAACAGCATATATAATCTTATAATCGCAATAACATATTAAAAAAGGGTAAATATCACCATTAGTCACTAAACTATTTTTGTTTTCTTATTCTGATCACCAAATTATTATTTTGTATAAAATCATCACTAATGTTACGTTTTTTTTCCTATTTTGGTCACTAATGTTACTTTTTTTTTGTTTTGGTCACCAATCTATTTCTCTTCCCTATTTGGTCACTAAATTATTTCTGCTTTCCTATTTTTTCGTGAGTTTTTTAAAGATAAGTGACCAAAATAAAAATAAAACATAACATCAGTGTCTGCTTTTCCAAATATAATAGTTTATTGACCAAAACAAGAAAGCGAAAAAAAAAATTAGTGACCGATGGCGATGTTTACCCTAAAAAATTATATTATGATCTTCAAATATATTCACAAATGTTTTGGTACAATTATACATAAAATTTTGATTTTATTTAATTGTGCATTTTAAATTTTTATTTTGGGTTAATCTATACATGTGTAAAAGTAAGGGATAACTACATATTTAGTACCCTTCCTATTATCACGTTTCTATTTTAGTACCCGCCTATTTTTTGACAAAATGATACATAACGTTACATTTTATTCTGTTTTGGTACCCGTCCGTTAAAAACAAACGGAGATGATGACATGACTTATTTTTAATTGGGATAACCACAATTTTAATCCCAAATCTTATACATTTTTATCAATTTAGTCCAAATTCTATCAATTTGGTCCAAATAAACAGAGCATAATAATAATCTGAGCAATTAATCACCAATGGCCTCAAAGATCCCACCTTTTTTTTCCAAACTAATTGAAAACTACTGTCTTTTACCCTCCCCACAAAATACCCAATATGCACAATTAAGATTGATATTCAAACACTTCTACACCCAAAGTTTGTTCCTTTTCAATACTTTGTTAAGATGCAGCCAACCCACGGACCCAATCTTTACTTTTGCCAACTGGGTTTCAAAAAGACACTTAATTTTTTTTTTTATCATTTCACTTATATTTTTGTGCTTGGAGCTTGTGCTAGATCACAATTGTTGTCAACATTATGGTTAAGAAGACAAGTTCATTTAGGTTTTAAATTTGGGGTTTATGTCGAATCTTTTAGTAAAAACTACATTGATTCATTTTTATGTGAATAATAAGGATGTTTTGTCAGCAAGAAGAGTCTTTGATGAAATAACTGAGAGAAGTAGTGCTACTTGGGATGCCATGATTAGAGGATATACTTCACAAAAGGAGAGAGCTAAGAAATGTTGCAATGAAGCTTTGGTGCTGTTTAGAGACATGTTAAATGATGTTTCTGGGCAGAATCCCACTGATACTACCATGGTTCGTGTTCTTTCAGCTTGTTCTCAATTGGGAGAGCTTTACTGTGGGGCTTGTGTTCATGGTTTTATAGAGAAGACAATTTGTAGGCCCGAGGTTGATGTTTTAATTGGAACTGGTCTTGTTGACATGTATGTAAAATGTGGGTACATTGATAGTGCTTTAAGTATTTTTTGGTTAATGAGTGTGAAAAATGTTCTGACTTAGACTGTCATGGGAGCTGGCTTAGCTGTTCATGGGAGAGGAAAAGAAGCATTGAAGCTATTGGATGCAATGGAGGATTTCGGTATTAAACCTAATCCAATGACTTTCACTGGCTTGTTTTCTGCTAGTTATTGAATTGAGAAGAAGAAATAAAATGAGGTTAGGGTTTTAAGGAAGAAAAAATAAAATGAGGGATTTACAATTTTAACCCAAATATTTAAGATGATTATTGAATTGATAGAGTTTGGACCAAATTGATAGAAATGTATAAGTTTTAGGGATGAAAACTGTGATTATCCCAATAAAAAAATTAGCCACATCATCATCTTTTTAACGGTCGGGGTATCAAAACAGAACAAAAACGTAACGTTAGGTATCATTTTGTCAAAAAAAATAGGTAAGGTACTAAAATAAGAACACAAGAATAAGTGAAGTACTAGATATGTAGTTATCCCTAAAAGTAAATATATCTATATATTTTTATATTAGATTAATTCATTTTTTTTGTCACAGTTGGGTCAACGAAAAACACTTATTTCAAGAAGATCAATGGCTTTGAATAAAAGGGAATACGTAAGGTGAAAGTGGGGCACAGATATAAGTGGGGAGCAATGTCATTTTCACTATAAACGGCGCAAAATATATTTTATATCATATTAATAAAGTAATAAAATAAAAAATAGTAATAAAGATAAAAGTAGTTTTTAAGTAAAATTGATCGTCCCATAATGGCTTGTTTTATGAGTGGAATCAGGAATGTTGTCTTTCGGCTATTCGACTTCAACGGCTCATATCACAAAGTTCATAATTTCAATCATTCATTCTCTAATCTCAATTTTATTTGAGTATAAATAATATTTGTATTTAATTTTAAACCTAACTAAATTTATATTCCTATATATTTCTAAATTAAACTGATTAAATCCGAATCACTTAAGTGAAACAATCTCTCCTTTACCACTCAATCTTACTTGGATTTAATTGTATTGTAATTTGTAAGGGTTCTTTTATAAAGTAATCTTAAAAAATCTACATTAAGCTAAATAATGGCTTCCCGAGCCAAGCCATTAATACCAAAATCTAAGCCACAACAGAACATGGATTTCTTAAGACATATCTTTGTCTTAAAACGAAAAGAACCAAAATAAAATTACAAACTTCATTCTAAATCTAAAACCCTTTCTTTTCTACTTCTTCAACACTTCCTCAGCTTCTACTCCACTTCCCCAAAAGCTCACCTTCCCCCCCCCCCCCCCCTTTTTCTCTTTATCGTTCTCTCTCTCTCTCTGTGTGTAAATTTTCTTCCTTTACACACTCTTAAAACTCTTTTTTTTTTTAATTCTAAGAAGAAGAAAAAACAATGAGGGGTCCTTTGGGGGCAGTACTAGAGAGGTATCCATCGAGTGATGGAACTACAGAAAATGAAGGGATCATTAGGCACAACAGGAAATGTAGAGATGTTGCATTTCTTGTCATTTTTATAGCTTTTTGGGTTGCTATGATCGTTAACTCTAGCTTTGGGTTTAACCAAGGAAACCCATTGAGGTATTGTTTTTCTTTTCCCATTTGGTTTCCTTTAATGAAGTTTATATTCTTGCTGAATCCCCAAATGGGTACCTTTTATTTTGGTTCAGATTCCTTGTTTTGCTTTATTTATAGTTATAGCTCTAATGGGTATCATGTTTTAGGCATTGTTACCTTGTAAAAAAGTACTGCATTTTCATTTAGGTTTTTATTGTTTCCCATGTTGCTTGGTTGCTAAGAAAATTGAGGAAAATAATAGAAAATGGCTAGCACATAATTGGGAATTGCTTTCTCAAAACAAAAGATAAAGCATTCCGTTTGTTAGAATCTGAGGCTGGCTGACTAACTATTGGGATTATTCCCAAGTTTCTCTAAGAAATGAGAGATTGACAAATTGGGAAATATGGTGCTTTTGAAGTTTAAGACATGTAAAAATTAGACTTCAATATGGTCATAATATTTTTCGGCCACATTGTAGATCTTTACTACTAATCATCGATTCTAGTTGTATGTTTATTGCTTCTGTTCGGGGAGATGCAACTGCAGGTAGTATCATTGGTCATCCTTGCTTGTAAAGGTCTTCTAGATTACTAGAACTTCCGGTGGATATTAATGCTTCACAGCTCCTATAGAAGTTATGCTTGCCAGCCACCAATTGTCTAATACTAAAACCGCGTTCTTAGTTATGTTTTCAGATGATACGAGCATCTAATTTTAGGTTTCATTCTGCTAATAGGTACATTAGTTCACACTTGTATATCATTAATCTAAATGGTGCTATTTGCCTTTTCGTTTTATGTATTGTAGCTTAATTCGGTTTTACCTACTCTGTTTTCATTCAACTTTTTCTGTTCTCTCTTTTGGATTTTGATATTATTTTCTATGTTGGATGACGATATCAGGCTTACATACGGGCTGGACTACAAAGGGAATGTATGTGGTGACAAGCATGCTCATCCTGGCCTTCATCAGTTGGAACTCAAATATTGGTTGAACCCGAATCAGGTTTATCAAAGTGGTATGAAGGACAGCAAGTTTGAACTGTCTAATGCTCGGAGTATATGCTTGTTGGATTGCCCTACTCCATTGGAAGATTCACTAAGTTGGGTTTGTGATTATCCAGAGCCAGAGGGGGATATCCACCTCTCAATGGATGATTGGATCGATAGAAATTACGATTATTATGAACTTCTTTCACCTGAAATGCGAAATGCGTCTCTCCAACTTCAGGGTCCATGTTACCCGGTTATATTTCCGAGTGTGAATGGTAGGTAAACTGGAGATGCTTGTTCAATAGTTAAATATTTATTTTATCAAAGCATATGTACAATTGTTTTACCATCTCATGAATTATTATGTTTGCCTTTTCAGTTTACTGGAGTTGCCAATTTATCGCTCGTGCTTCAAATGCATCTTTGCGGCACTGGAAACAGATGGGTGGAGTAGATATCAATGAAGATATTGTAATAGATAAATCCATTCGCAGTTTCATTAATTCTCGGTCATCTGTCATAAAGGTTGAGCAACTTTCCCACAATACATTTCTGCTTATAAGGGATGCATCTTAATTATGTTGCATATATAATATTAATATACATATATCTAGTACTTGAAGTTATTCTCATGTATTTGCAGCGTTACATGGCTGATATTGGAAAGGCATGGCCTGTATTGATAGTTTGTGGTGGGCTATTGCCACTATTTCTTTCGGTAGTATGGTTGTTAATGATTCGCCATTTCGTTGTCGCAATGCCTTGGATCACAGTTGCCCTCTTTAACATTCTCATGATAACGGTTACGATGTTTTACTACTTAAAAGGTTAGAAGTATACTTCTAACCGCTTTGTCTTCTTTACTGTATGCCATGAATTTCGTGTATGTATTTTGAATGCAAGGTTAGCTACTATTTTCAATACAATGCTAAATTTATCATTTTCTTCTTGCTTTTAGCTGGATGGATCGGGAACGATGCCATCACCCCTATCATTGGTGATCACGACCCATACATACATGTTTTTGGACGGGTGGGTCATTGATTTTGTCTTTCTTAGGACACTTTTCTTATTACGGGTATATCAGTGTTTGTTATGTATTAAATTTTTGCTTCTTTCAGGAACTAAATCATCTACGTGCTGCTGCGATTCTTATGACTTTTGTTATGGTTCTCTCTGTCCTAACATCAATTGCAGTCATTCGGCGCATCCTAATGGGAACATCAGTCCTCAAGGTAAGTATGCTCTGATTACCATATGTAGTTCTTTCTGCATCTAGGAGCATGCAAATAATTCAATCACTTGAGACGATTTACGTTAGCATCAGCTAGTGCGGCTTAGAATAGTCTTTAAAGGCTTCCATTTTTAATTTTCTTACACAAAATCAAAAGAGCTAAGAATTGATGCTATGCTTCCGACTCTACACAGGTTGCTGCAAAGGTTATAGGAGAAGTCCAAGCACTGATATTTTTTCCAATCATACCGTATTCGATTCTTGCTATTTTTTACATGTTCTGGACATCAGCTGCCCTCCATCTGTTCAGTTCTGGTCGGGTTGTCCAGAATAACTGTAATACCAACTGCTGTGCTTATGATCTTGTGTTGAAAAAGGTGAACTGCGATCGTTGCTGTGGTTATAGCATCCGTTACACCCCTCATATTGCTGTTGCAATCTTCTTCCACCTGTTTGGTTGCTACTGGGCTACGAAATTTTTTATCTCATGTTCTTCCACTGTGATTGCTGGTTCTGTTGCCTCTTACTATTGGACTCGTGGTGAAACATCGGTAAGCTACCAAGCTCCAGTATAGTTTTAGAGGGATATTTGCTGTTTTTTTGGGGAACATACAACTAATTTACCATATTTCAAAAACAAATGCTGAAGACCTTTAACTTATCGTTGAACAGCTTAAGCAAGGTTGACATATTCTTTAGTTACTTTGTATATATGTTGAAGTAACATATCAATTGCTACGTATTTATTTGTAAGTCATTTAGTAACGAAGTAAAGAATAGGTTATGGATTTGCATATCATGTTACATAAGAATTTGTCACTTTTTGGGTTTTTTTTTTCTTTTGAAGGAATTTATTCAGGATGATTTATTCTTTCGCTGAGTATTTTGTGGTTCGCTCTTGTAGCCAGAGATACCAATTCTTCCAGTTTTTGCCTCTATGAAGCGGCTTGTAAGATACAGCCTTGGTTCTGTGGCCCTTGGCTCATTGATTGTATCCTTTGTGGAATCAATTCGTTTCATTCTTGACTCATTTCGTCGGAAACTCAAAGTTGCTGACACTACACCTGATAGCTGGCTCGGAAAGATTGGGTATCATACTTCACAGGGATGCCTGAGATGTATTGAGTGGACAATCAAATCAGTGAATCAAAATGCTTATATAATGGTAATTTTCTAGAACTAGTTTCGGAAAAAAAAATTGTATGGAAACGAGTACCTCAAGAAAAATGAATATTCGGAACAATATAGTATGCTGTTATGCTCCAACATTAGTTATTTACTTGCATGCTAGAAGTAAAATGATAAGTAAAACAAAAGCTCACTCTCTATCGATCTTCTTACACGTTTGTTCTTATCTCCAAATCTCGTGATCTTGTTTTTATAACACATTGAATACATTCTAATAGTTCTAGTCATCAAGTTGCTGTTAGTTCATTTATTCTGTGTTTTCTTTCGAGTCCGAACTTTTTGTTAAATTAATAACTTATTGTTCTTGCAGATTGCCATAACAGGGAAAAGCTTCTGTAGGGCTTCTGCAATTGCAACAGAATTGATCATGAATAACATTCTTCGAATAGAACGGGTTAATGTGATCGGAGATGTTATCCTATTTCTCGGAAAGTTGTTTGTCAGCCTTTCGAGTGCTGTTTTAGGTTTCCTTGTGTTGGATACTCACAAGTATAGCTCTGGTCATAACAAATTATCCTCGCCATTGTTTCCCGTGCTGGTATGTTACCTAATAGTTATTCTAATTCATTTCATAACTGAGAGATTTGACATTTATACATGCAAGCACCGTGACCAAGTGAACATATTAAGCTCTATAATCACATTGACGATGAGAAACCGCTGCCTACATAATGATTTTACAGGTTTGCTGGGCTCTTGGTTATGTTGTCGCAACTCTCTTCTTTGCGGTGGTGGAGATGTCTATCGATACCCTAATTCTTTCGTACTGCCAGGATTCAGATGAGCACCAAGGGACAGCCCAATTTGCACCTCTCCTTCTCGTGGAAACACTCGATGACCAAAATGACACGCAGAGACTTACTCAATGATGTTATAGACTATAGTTATCATCGAATCCATGCATCTTTAATGTAATATGGTGCCATTTACATCTCACTCTCGTTGTCATTTCAATTTCTGGTTTCTCCTTGGATAAATCTTTTAAAACACTGTATATATATTTGATAGCCATTACCACAAGGTTTTGGTGTGAGCAATATAAGTAGCTATCTTGTTTGCAAAATCAACTGAACATTGCATGCATCATTGTTTAGTTTTCTTATGTGGAAGAGCTGATGCCGAAAGTAGTAAAACACAAGAAAAACCAGGTTGAGTCAACATGAAAAACATTTGCTATTGTATTGTATGGATATTTTTCGAATCAAATGTTTTGGTTTTGCAGCCATGAAAGCATGAAAAGACAACCTAGTTTTTCAAGTGTTCTATCTTCCTTTATTGATGCAGTTGCTCTAAACTATTTAACCTTTCTCAGTTAGAAGGATCCCATGCTTACTGATTTCTCTTCGCGAAACGCAGGATTTTTGGGTTGATTACATCGACTCGAATTGATATTACTCTGCCATTCTCTTCTTCCTTCCATTTAATTGACTCCTTCTCTAGCTGTTTCATAATCTGCAAAAGAATATTTATATGATGATTAAACACAAGTTAGCTTGCAATATATAAGATTTCATAAATTGCTTAACCATGTCAAGAGTTCAGTTGAGATAACACAATCACACAAGTCAAGCCTGTTGTTGAGAAACTCTATAATGGTGTTTTGCATCTAAATATCTTCAAACTTCAATAAATAATAGTTCGAAACGAGCAGTCATACCAATCGTCTTCGAGCTGCCTTTTTAGTATCTTCTTCAATGGTTCCTACTGTAATCCTTAAATACTTAATAGCTGTGTCAAGATGAGTAAATAATAAGTTATGGTAGTTGTTTACTAGTAAAATACAAAGATTTGAGAATGGTAGCTTACTAGGGATGCCGGAAACAGA
This sequence comes from Hibiscus trionum, assembly GCA_030270665.1. Classification (NCBI taxonomy): domain Eukaryota; kingdom Viridiplantae; phylum Streptophyta; class Magnoliopsida; order Malvales; family Malvaceae; genus Hibiscus; species Hibiscus trionum. Next base: position 11,768,726 of record BSYR01000056.1, read on the forward strand.
AGTTAAATGGATTCGGAGAAGATTAACAGCTTCCTTGGGTTCAAAGTTACGCAAATCAAGAGACATAATTTCATCATCTGTGCAACTGAACTCAAACTTTGTGACACCATTTTCAAAAGCAACAGAGCAATTATATAACAACACTAAGAACTTAAATATGCACCAACCTGGATTCAAGCATCTTTGCAGATGATCTTTCATCCGTATCCCGGGCCTTTCTGTTAAAAAAGTGACCCTAGACATTCACCAAAAGGAATAAAACTTCTCAAGAATGACATCTAGTGATGAAGATATTACTACTTTAAAAGTTCTTTTAGGGATGGTATATTATTATTATTAAACCGCCTTTTTATTTTCGATTGATTCAGTGTAGAAGACTGATATAGGAAGAAAAAAATCTAAAGAGGCAAAGATCTGAACCGTACTAGCTCCATGAGTTTAGTTGCCCGTGCCTCGTCACCCTCAGCATATGCTTCAGCAGCCTGGAAGTTAATCAAGATTGTTACCACTAATCACCCATTTCAATTTAAAAATAACTCGATAGAAGCATTGACATTGAAATGCTGCAAAATGGACTGAATGAAGAGCAAGTTCTTGAGATGCTAAAGAAAAGGAATCATGGAACTTATTAGATGGACTCACCATATATCTTTTAAACTAAACCAGCCTAATGATCATTATTTTCCAACTTTAGACTTGCTTTTCTAAAATTAGTTCTATGAAATTACAACTTTTTGCAGATTAAACAACTTACAGCTTTATAGTATTCCTTCATAGTTATCCAATACTCCTTCACAGCTTGACGTAATGCATCGTAGCTATTCTCATCGTCATCGTGTCCATCTTCCATTGTCGAAGAAACCAAAAACAAGAAGGTTATGTTGATCAGAAAAGTTGTTATAGGGATAACAGAAATGAAAGAAAATCATACAATTTAATAATTAGTCTGCAATGTTCAATGGATGATGTGTATTTATGTCTATCATGCAGCCACAAGAGTAACTACACTATCACAATATGAAAAAGAACATATAAAACTTTTACCATCTTTCGAAACTTTCAGCATTTCTACAACATTTTTTGTAAGGCTGGTGTCTGTGTCCTTGAGAGGTTCGGTCACCACTTCACCAAATGCCTTTGCTCTCCTCACCGCCCTAACTACACGATTTCTTTCTGTTTCTTCCTCGGATCTTTCAGCAACAGTGAACAATGCTTCTAAGATTTCCTTCTCTTGAGTGACTTTTTCTTTGTTTACTCTCGGAGATCTTTTAGGATTTCTCATCATAGATGCAGCTTCTTCACTGTGAATGGTGCAAAGAATAACAGTTGCATTAGTAAAATTAAGAACCAATCTATGGCAGAATGAAATTGGAAAACACACCATTGAGAAAAGTCTTTGGATTGCGGTTTGCCTCGGATTAAAAAGGATTCGTTCTCCAGACATCTCCCCATGAACTGCATAAAGAATTGCGGTGAAAAGACGAGTAAAGAAACATGTAACTTGCTGACTGGTAATAATTCCTGTAATCTGCAGGGCTTAATATGATATATCATACACACATAACTGGAAATATGAACATTTGTGCTATTCAGTTGTAAAAAGAACCAGTACTATCATCTGAATTTCATAAGTTGATAGTAATTTCTACTAGATACCAAAAATTAATTAGGTACTGAAATGGGCTACTTGGACTCACCTTTTCAGCAGCGATACCAATAACATCATCAGATTTCTCCAGAGTTGCAGCTGACATATCGAGTAGTTTGTCCATGCTCTATATGAGCAGTAAAACAAATCAATGTCATCAACCAAGGTTAGGATGATTAATTAATTATAGATCAACAGGAAGATGTTAAAATGAATTCAACATAGAGATGAAACAGGAAAACGTTGAATGTTCTTTCTAATCCTTCAAATGATCGACCAACATGGAGAGTTTAAGTCATGATCATCACAAAATCCAGTCTCCCAGGAAAAGAAAAAGGGGAAAAAGTACATGCTATGGACATATAATATAAATGCTTGTGAGTTACAAAAGCATATGTTATCTGAAAGAAGAGAAATTAAAAAAAAACATTAAACTCATTCAAAACTCTAACTCAAAGGGCATAAGCACTTCACCTTGTACACATCAAACCCGCAACTAACTGCAAATCAAACAAATGTTGAGATTAAGCACAATATGAACTCAAATAGTAGCAACAATAGACAATATATATATATTGTAAAATGAACGAATTACTGATATATAATTATAAGCATATAAAGAATGAAGAAGAAACTCATGCATAACAAAAACTTGGAATCACAAAATTCCAAGTCAAGGATCACAAAAATGATGATCAGGTTAAAAGGGGAAAAAAGCTTGGAGCGAAAAGGAATTTAAACCAAAATCAGATATTATTCTCTACCTACATTCAATCCACTTATAATGTCAATGCAGTGCTAAGAAAGCAAAGTCTTATAAGATCCAATATGGTCACAAATAAACCTATGCCTCCATTTAAAGATAGCAATTTGCATGATAAGAGCAGTAAACAACTCAAAGACTAAAGAAGGTAATGGATTTACCGAGCACTTCTTGAATTACGGATTTTTCAAGTTGAAATCCATCTCCTAGCATCTGAAACAGAAATTTCTCAAGATCACCATATGTGGTTCCATTCTTAGTTGTCCTACTTGATGGATCTTCTTCGCTCCATATCACAGATATGGGCAAATCCTTTGAATCTATTTTCACCGGTTTGGTAGTATCAGAACAGTCTGTTCTTGATGACCTTGGTTTAACATAGTTTTTTCCTATCACACCAGCAACACTGCCGGTTGACACAGAACACCGTTTTGACTTGATTGCTCCGGTGTTGAGATTGGAAGATGTACATTCTGGAGATGCTGTGCTTTCACTTTCCCATCCAGACAACAACTCCACGGGCGTTGTACTTGCAACAACAGACTTATTTCCATATGTATTGGTTGTTGCTATCGAAGTACTTCCATGATTTTTTGCATAGAGAATGTCACCAGTAACATTGACATTCCCTTTTGCTTCGTAATAAGCGGAAGCAATGTCCTCGAGAGAAAACTTTGAACCAAAAGCATCGAGCACCACTTTGAGAGCTTCCTCGTCTAAACTTGAAGCACATGCAATTCCTTTCATTCTAATATATCCTTCACAAAAGAGCTGAAAAGGAAAAGAGATATAAAATTTTTGATAAACAAATAGGATATTGGAAGAAGGCAAATATGGTCGGGAAAGAAATACTAAAAAACATAGCCTAGAACGACTAATTTAGCAGGCCAGCTAAACGTTACAAAAGTGATGATATACTTGCCAGATTTGCAATCCTTTCTCGATACTGCCTAATCTGTTTTATTGTATATCAAAATCATTTAAAAACAATTGATGTAACAAACAATTTGTACCTTACGAGGTCGAAACGGAAGTTCATCTCAGTCCACATTCAGGATCACATGAGAAGCGCAATTGGGGTCACATGATACACGACGCAGCTTGAAAGGCGGTCTAGCAAATCAGGTAACTATGGAGTCTGAAAGGCGATCTAGCAAATTAGGTAATTGTGTTGTAAATTATATCCACATTCAGATGACTAATTTATTTATGACCCTACTTAGAGATATTCAAATGACAACATTCAAATATGAAATAACCAACCAACTAGTAATTAAGAAAAAACCAACAATGATTTAGGATCATTCTTTCCGGTTGCAAATGTGACTGTACTCGTAATGCAGAATTCGAAACCTAAAAGCAATGCCAAAACTGTTTTTTAATGCATTGACAAATGACAATACCAAATTGTTCTACAATTTTACAGAATTCTGATAAAAACTTGACAACACACAAAAGAATTCTGATACCAAACAGATGAATGTCCAACAAATCCAACTATTATGCAATAGAAATGACCAACAAATCCAATTCTGTAGCAATGAAAATGTAAAAATAAAACAATCAAAACGATTCCATTTTTCTTCTGTATTCATTGTCCACAGGTTTCTCAGTAACCAAACAAATGACCAATATTCAAAACTGATACTCTATTCTTTAATGAAGGATTATAGACATGAGAAGTAGATAAATAAGATCATCATTTTACATAAAAATCAAAGTAAATAAAAAGATGGTTTTAAAAGCAAAGAATTCATCTCTTTGGCTACCAAAAAGAAAGCAAAAATTTTGTGTTGACAAAGAGTGAAGTGTTAAAAGTGTGACAAAAAAAATATGGTTAGCCTATGCCTATTATTAAGTGTTGGATGCAGTGATAAGAAACGGTGTACCTGTAAGAGAATCCAGATTGAGATGAGATTATTGAGAGAGACCGTCACGAAATCTGAAATCCGAGACCTAAGACTGACATTAGAAAACATAGTTAGCATGAAAAATTGGTCAAATCAGAGTCCCAATTTCACAAAGTGGAAATTAGGTTGATCATTGAGGTAAAACAGTAACTTTTATCACGTTTTGAAGTGATCTAGTGAAAGATTAATAGTAAAGATTTAGTAAATGCATGAAGAGAAGGCATTGGCTTACCTGAAGTTTAAAAAAAAAAATCAGATGAAAAAGGGTAAAAATCAAAGGGGGAATTGTTACCTTTTGGGGGGTGAGAGTTTGAGTTCCACGCGATGTTAAAGAGCGTGAGAACGCTCTCCTTAAACCCTGTTTCAGCCACTTCCTCTCTCTCTGCTTGCCTTTGCTCTTTTGCATGACACAAGTTGTTCCTTGTGTAGGCCTGTATACAGAGATTTACATTGCGGCCGAGGACATAACGAATATTATTACGGTTATTGTATACATTTTTCGCAATAACGGTTTTTGACTGTACTGCTACTACTATATAGAAACCGTTATTACGGTAGCGGGCTGCTATTTGAATCTTTACATGTAAATGAATCCGGTCAAAAGACAAAAATAGAACACAGACCGAATGATGACCGAAAGTTTAAAAGGCCATGGAATCAGAAGGTGGTGGTGACTGGTGAGTAAGTTTGAACATCGACATGTTTAAATGTTTGGTAAATTACCTTCTAACAACTTGCTGAAGTGCTTCCCCAACATTTTCCTTGGGCTATTGTTTGTATTGCAAGAAAGTTTTTATTTTTTTTTGGAACATTTATCTAATTTGAAGAATTATGTGTTTTGATATAATAATTGAAAAATATTTTGGACTAATTTGAAAAAATTTAAAATATGTCTTTAAGTCCAAACAACTTGAAAATATGTTTGAGGTATTTAAAAAGATTTTTGGCAAAATTTAGAATGTTTTAAAGTACTCAAAACTGTCTTTTCAGCACTACCGTGCCGATACGGTATACCCCGTATCGATACCTTTTTACTCCAGTTTTGATTTTGCTAAAATCAGTACCGATACAAGCTTGCCCGTATAGATACGGATATAGGTCGTACCGATACGCCCTTTAAGCGTACCGATACCCTCTTTAACAACCCCCAACGGCTATTTCCCAACGGTCGTTTAAAGTGCAGACCGTACCGATACGCTCCCTAGCGTATCGATACACTTAGGCTGGCAAGAGCCCAACGACTAGTTCTGAAGAATGACATACTGATACGGGTCCCCGTGTACCGATACGATAGACACCAGAACTGCAATTAATGTAGGAAATAAAGTCTCTAACGGCTTCAATTCAACTCTAACGACATGTAACAGCTACAAACTCAATTAGGAGTATAAAAGGGACCTCCAAGCATCAAGAGAAGGCTAATGCTTAAATTGTCAACAACACTATGATTAAGATTTTGTCTTAGACCTTAATTGTTTATTTTCTTGTATAGACAACATTAATAAGCTAAACATTGTTAAATTTGCTCAAGTGTTTAGGTTTTGGGTGAGAGCTAAATAGTGCAAACAAATACTTATTAGAGGGATTTCAAGTTTGCTTAGAATTTCTCATGTAAAGAGAGTTTGCTCAAGCTTTGGGTAAAAAACTTTGAAGGTTGTAAAGATTGCCTCCTTAGCCTAGAAAATGGGACGAAATTATTAGTGAATTTGGTTGAAATCTTAGTGGGAGCTAAGGTAATGGATGTAGGTGATTGTTAGAAGGTCGTACCATTATAAATCCTTGTGTCCAATTTTAATCTTTTAGTTTTCACTTTTACACCTTAAAATTCAATCTTCTTTAAACTTGACAAATACATCGGTTGAAAGAAATCGAGCACCATAAAATCGAACACAATTGAATTAATATCCGACTAACTTGTCATACTAATCAACCATAATTTTCGAAATAGTATTTTTACGAAACTCTTATGTACCAGACAACCACAATGATGTAGCAACAAAAAAACTTGGCCAAGCATAGACTTTCATCACCCACGACAATTAATTACTCGGAAACTGAATACAGAAAATTCAATGGAGTTTCATAATGGTATATAATTTACATACACTTCAAGCTGGGACACTGTTGTGTTCAAGCCTCAGTATATGAAACATTGATGCCTTGCAGGTTCTAACATTGACAAATCCTCCGAGTAGCATATACGGGTGTAGGTCCTCCATTGTGAAGCAAGAATCAACTAACATCATTTCGATGAATTCGGGATCGGACATTGACAAATCCTCTGAGTAGCAACATCTGGTACGCCATTGCAACGCGGCCATAGCTTCGACATAAATGGATAAAACTTTGCCTGTACGAGACATAAATTTATCAAGGAAGAATACTTGTAATTTTCGAGTGGAAGGTCTTCATCGCTGCGATAAGGGCCGATAGAAACCAAGCGAGGCTTCTGAAATCCTAATTCAGGAAATGGAGTTCTAAAGATGCAGCTAGGAGATTGATCTCCATGTTGCTTGATAATTTGTTCCTCCTCAGCCTCCATTTGGACACCAAGATTCACCAAGCTACAAACCAAGGAGTTAACTTGTTCTTCAAGACTCTGTATCCGACAAAGCATCGAATATAGTCTTAAAGGAACTTAGATAAACAGAATGGATCATGATGTTTATAAGTTGTAAAAATCCACACAGAATATATATATATATATATATATATATATATATATATATATATATATATATATATATATATATATATATATATATAATCAACAAATCATGGAAGAAAAGCAACTATTAATTTCATCAAGTATGGAAAGGACACATAGAAAGCTTCATAGTTCATACCTTAGCTGATTAGCTGATAGTTCTTCTGAAAATCTTGACAAACACAAAGTAAAAGATTGATTCTGCTGCAGAACTGAATGATTGTAAGAATTACTTGCTGTGCGCCTAAAAAGCTATTTTGCTTAAACTTTCTCGGGTAATAACATCATTGATTGGTCATTAACAATTCTTTCTTTTCTGTTTTGGTCACTAAACTATTATTTTTAACAAAACCGTCACTAACGTTAACTTTTTATTATTATTTTGGTCAGTAATGTTACTTTTTTACTGTTTTGGTCATCAATTTATTGCTTCTTTCCTGTTTTGGTTACCAAACTATTGTTTTGTCCGTGAGCTTTCTAATGAAGGGTGACTAAAATAGAAAAAACGTAACATTAATGACGATTATGTCAAAAATAATAATTCAGTGGCTAAAACAGAAAAATAAAAATAATTTATTGACCAATGGTGTTATTTACCCGACTTTCTCAGTTGTTACAATAAAAGTTCTGAGATGCAGATTGTTAGGTGAAATGGCCTTACATTTGTGCCGAGAAAAATGCCGACCAGCCCATTTGCATATTTTAATTTAATTTAATTTAATTTTATCAAACATAACATTTTAATAGAGGATTATTATCATATATACCGACGGTAAAAACTGAAAGTTTCCACAAGCGTTTTAGTTTTAGGGTTTAGGGTCTTAGTTTAGGGTGTAGGGTTTAGGGGTTTATGTGCAAGAGTTTAAAATTTAGAGATAGTGGTTAGAATTTAGAGTTTAGAGGTTGGAATTTTGATTTTAAGTTAATATGATTATGGTTTAGGTTTTAATCTATAAACCCTTAATTTAAGATTACACTTTTAACTAATTTATTCATTCGGTTAGTTTAGTTAGTGATTGAATTGTATTAAGTTAAATTAACTGATTTTTTTAATTGTTAACCGAAACAAAATTAGTTTGAAATTATTCACAAATAGAATAAAATTTGATTAATTCAACATGTTTTCGAATTAATAAACTTTGTTATAAGTTTTACTTTTTATATTTTTTTCTTTAATTATATTAGATTAATTTGAGTTTTTTTATTTGGGTTAAAAATTGTCTGGTTATTGAAATCTTAATATGTTTTAGATTAAAAATTAGTTGGCCCAGTTGACATCTTACTGACTTTAAACTTAAAATATATTTGTAATATATATATATATATAGAGGATTTATATATAACATTAAATATTTAATACTTGTGGTTAATTCAGTTAGTTAACCAATTTTGAATAGAAATATCCGATAACCGAATTTAGAAAAAAATTTAACTGTTAACCGGTCGAATACCTAGTTAACCGACCGAATAAACGAAATAAATTTAGTTTGATCGGTTAATTCGGTTTTAACCGAATAATGAACGCCTCTATTTTTTGTTGGTTTAACCACCGGTATCCAACCTATTTGCTGACTATTCCGGATATGATATGGCAAAGGTTTATTATGGGAGCAATCTTTTCAATCCATTTTGTTTTATTTATAATGTCAGAATTTGAACTCATCTACTTAAGAGATCTAATGTCTCATCCCAATAAACCAACTAGTTGCGGGTGAACTCCCCTACTTTTAGTTGTTAGCTCAACGAATCATCTCGAGCAAGTGTTTCAAAATGAGTTGTACTTGTTATTTTTTAAGGAGAAGTCTAGAATCAAATTAGGGGGAAATGAGAGAGTATCAAGCGTCTCAGGCGAACAAGAACTTTGGGAAAAGCTGCACTACGCTGATCGTCTTCAACCTGCCAGAGAACCTTCACTATCAAGGAATATGGTTAATCTCTGATAAGCATAGAGTGGTTATAGATTCTTTCATCTCGAATAAGAGAAGCATGGGGGGAAGAAGATTCGAATTTGTTCGTTTTGCCCAAAAGAAAGATGCGTGTAAAGCTATCAATAGACTTGGTGGTTTTAGAATCCAAGGTAGCAAAATACGAGTTTTCATGGCAAGGTTCCGATCGCAGCATTCATTTTGGAGGATGAAACCTAATGGTGTGCTGCCGATGGAGACCATATCTAGGGATAAGGAGGCAGTTCCTATTGAAGGCTTTATTGATAAAGAAAAAAGTGTTGGTTCTAAAGGATAGTTTAGTGGGTTGGTGCATGCACTTTACATATGTCAAAGAGCTTGCAAAGAGTTTAAATATCGATGGAGAGAGGGGGCGACGATCATGAGACTCAGCAGTTAGCAGTTTGAATCATCTTTGAAGACAAAGAGAGCATGAATAAAGTTTTTACTGAACAGAAAATTATTTTGGAGAAATGGTTTAAAAAGGTGAAAGTGTGGTCGAAAAATATTGAGTGTTGTAGCCGTCATGCTTGGCTATCTTGCTATGGGGTCCCGGCATTCGCTTGGTGTCCAAAGACGTTTCAAAGCATTGCTGGTAAATGGGGAGACTTAATTTCGATCGATGAGAATATTTTGAATCCAGATTCTTTTGATAGAGCTCTTATTCAAATTATTACAGTCCATAATTTTAGAGTGAAAGAAACTACCGATTTCAAAGTGGGAAATAAGTTGTTTAAGGTGCACGTTTCTGAGTTTGAACCATCTTTCAGTCCATACTCGTCTTGGGAGGAGTCTTCGATTTTAGAGGAAGATGTTATTACCCCTATGTCGGTTGATCATGTTGAGAATACCTTGGATGCATCTCAAATCTGACTCAATAGAGTTAATTCTTTAAACCAGGTGGGGAAGTCTTTCTCTCCTCGCCGGTGGCATGCATCAAAAGAATGGACGAGTCTTCTTGCATTGCCATAGAAAAGATTGGGTGCTTGAATTTCTTGGAGCTTTCAAAAAGCAGCTTACCGAGGAGTCGTTTCTTGATGATGCAAAAAAGTTTGTAGAACTAATGTTTTGATATAATAATTGAAAAATATTTTGGACTAATTTAAAAAGAATTCAAAACTATTTCCAAAGTCCAAATAACTTGAAACTATGTTTATGAATGTTTTTAAAAGGGTTTAACATGTTTTTCAAAGCCAAACTTCACAAAACCTTCCAGGCGTTTCGAAACACCCTTAGGTGTTTCGATACGGTGTCTTCCAGTAGCAAAAACGTTTCGATACAGGTATCGAAACGGGTCTTTCCTAGATGAGGATTTTGCCCAGCGTTTCGATACGCCTACGTGGCATCGACCACAACGGTCAAAAACCCCAACGACTATTTTCTAACTAACATTTAAATGCAGAGCGTTTCGATACGGTACCTAGCGTTTCGATACGGATGCTCATCAGACTGCAACGGCTCTTTCTACTTGAAGAGCGTATCGAAATGGTTTCGAGCGTTTCGATACGGGTAGCAGCAGAACTACATTTATAGTGGGAAATAAAGTTCTCAACGGCTCCAATTCAACCCCAACGGCTAGTAACGGCTACAAACTCATTAAGGAGTATAAAAGGGACCTTCAAGCATCAAGATATGGTTAATGCTTCAATTGTCAATCAACAAATGATCAAAAAGTGTCTTTGTACTTAAATTGTCATTTCTTGTATAGACAAACACTAGTGAGCCAAAATTGTCAAATTTGCTCAAGTGTTTTAGGTTTTGGGTGAGTGCATTATTGAGCAAACAAATACCTATTAGAGGGATTTAAGTTTGCATATTTCTTTTCTCTTGTAAAGAGGGTTTGATCAAGGCTTTGGGTAGAAAGCTTGATCGGTGTATAAGGGTTTCCTCCTAAGCCTAGAAAAGGGGACGAATCAATAGTGGATTGATTGGAAATCCTTGGTTAGAAGGTTGAACCACTATAAAATCATTGTGTCATCTTTATTTTAGCTTCCACACCACATCCACCCAAAATTCCACCTCTCCACCACTTGGTGAGTAAGATCGGTTGAAGGAATCGAGCACCCTAAAACTCAACAATTGGTATCAAATCTTGGCTCAATCGAAGAGGATTAACATCCTATTAAGAAGATCCGGCAAGCTCGATTATCATTTCACCAACCGGCTCAAATGGCGCAATCCATCGACAAACCGCCCTTCTTTGACGGAACTCACTATGCCCATTGGAAGATAAAGATGAAGTTCTTCATCAAGTCAAGAGACTACAAGCTATGGGAAATAGTTGAAGATGGTTCGTTCGTGCCTCAACGAAGTAAAGCGGAGTGGAGTGCCGACGATCGCAAGAAGATGGAGCTAAATTGCAAAGCCTTGCATATTCTCTTTTGTGCATTAGGGCCAACCATCTATGAGAAGATATCTTCTTGTGAGAGTGCCAAGGAGGTATGGGACAAGCTTGAAGTCACATACGATGGAACCGATGAAGTCAAGGAGACCAAGATTGGGCTCCTCACTTTAGAGTATAAGAACTTCAAGATGGATCCGGAAGAGAACATCGAGAAGATGTTTGATAGGTTCTCCACTATCACCAATGGTCTCAAAGGCTATGGAGAAGCCATCCTGGAAGAAAAGCTTGTCCGAAAGCTCATCTACTCACTTCTCGAGTCTTGGGACTCAAAGAGGACCGCCATCATCGAAGCCAAGAACTTGAAGACCTTGAAGCTTGATGAACTCATGGGGTCACTCCTTACTCATCAAATCATGAAGAAGAACAAAGAATATGATAAGAAGAGGGAAGAAATTAGAGCTATGGGAGAGAAGAAGATTAAAGGGCTTGACATCAACACAAATGCCATTGCTCTCAAGTCCTCCACTTGTCATCATGTAGATTCTAGTGAGAAGGAAAGTGAAGATGAAGAGATGACCTATCTCTTCAACAAATTTGCCCGGTTCATGAAGAGCGAAATGGAAATTTCCAAGCATGAATCGAGGAAGAAGATGAAGAATTCCCACAAGTCCAACAAGAGGGGATCATCTTCAAAGCAAGCATATGTGGCCACATGGAGTGATGAAGACTCCACCGATGATGAAATAGCCCACCTATGCTTGATGGCCCTCAATGAGGAAGAGGTAACTTCTAACTCATCTATTTCAAATTCATATACATTTGATGAGTTGCAAGATGCCTATGATGATTTGCTTTTGGAATTCAAGGCATCATTTTCCAAAAACAAAAAGTTGATTTCAAAAATAAAAATTGAAAATGATTTGCTTTCCAAAACAAATCTTGAACTTGAAGCAAAATTGAAAGATTTTGAACAAAAATGTTTTGATTTACAAAATTTGCTTCTTAAAGTTCAAAAAGAAAAAAAATTTGATTTCCAATGAACTTCAAAAGAAAAATGATTTTGGAAAATCAAATTTTTATGTAAGACAATCTAGTGCCCCTAGATTTGTTAAAGAAAAATGTTTTAGAAGTATTTGGGTCCCAAAAGGACTTAGTACTTCAATTAAAAAGGATGAAATTGAAAAATAGATTCCTAAGGGAACTAAAGTTTGTGCTACTAATGTCTATGGATCCAAAGCAATTTGGATACCAAAAATCACTTGATTGTCTTTTACTAGGTGTGATGGAGAGTGATCAACAAGTCAAATTAATGAGGGGGAGCTCCATGCACACTAAGGAAAAACACTTGAAGAAGGAAGGCTTCACATCCTCCCTTGAGTTCAAGTGTGGTAAAATCTAGTTGCTTTTTTTTATTCGATTTATTTTTATTTATGTCAACTAGATGATCATATATGTTGAACTAATATTTTTATGATGCTTTGAGTAAGGGGGAACCATTTTAAAACCAAATTCTTATTTTTGTCATTTTTTACCTCTATTGTTATTTTGAACTTATAAGTATTTTGAATTCTTTTTGATATAACAAAAAGGGGGAGAAATGTGGTTTGAAAAAATTGGATTTTCAAATGAATAAGAAGGAGCTTCAAATGAATAAGGGGAAGTTTTATTTGATTTCATATCTTTAATCTCTTATTCACATTTTTAATCTTAAAGGGGGAAAATCCCAAACAATTTTTCAAGATAGTTTTATTATATCAAAAAGGGGGAGATTGTAGAACTAATGTTTTGATATAATAATTGAAAAATGTTTTGGAATGATTTAAAAAGAATTCAAAACTATTTCCAAAGTCCAAATAACTTGAAACTATGTTTAGGGATGTTTTTAAAAGGGTTTAACATGTTTTTCAAAGCCAAACTTCACAAAACCTTCCAGGCGTTTCGAAACACCCTTAGGTGTTTCGATACGATGTCTTCCAGTAGCAAAAACATTTCGATATAGGTATCGAAACGGGTGTTTCCTGGATGAGGATTTTGCCCAGCGTTTCGATACGGGCTATGCCGTTTAGATACGCCTACGTGGCATCGACCACAACGGTCATACACCCCAACGGCTATTTTCCAACTAACATTTAAATACAGAACATTTCGATACGGTGCCTAGCGTTTCGATACGGGAGTTTCGATACGACCCATGTCGTTTCGATACGGATTCTCATCAGACTGCAACGGCTCTTTCTACTTGAAGAGCGTATCGAAACAGTTTCGAGCATTTCGATACGGGTAGCAGCAGAACTGCATTTATGGTGGGAAATAAAGTCCTTAATGGCTCCAATTCAACCCCAACGGCTAGTAACGGCTACAAACTCATTAAGGAGTATAAAATGGACCTTCAAGCATCAATATATGGTTAATGCTTCAATTGTCAATCAACAAATGATCAAAAAGTGTCTTTGTACTTAAATTGTCATTTCTTGTATAGACAAACACTAGTGAGCCAAAATTGTCAAATTTACTCAAGTGTCTTAGGTTTTAGGTGAGTGCATTATTGAGCAAACAAATACCTATTAGAGGGATTTAAGTTTGCATATTTCTTTTCTCTTGTAAAGAGGGTTTGATCAAGGCTTTGGGTAGAAAGCTTGATCGGTGTATAAGGGTTTCCTCCTAAGCCTAGAAAAAGGGACGAATCAATAGTAGATTGATTGGAAATCCTTAGTAGAAAGCTAAGGTAGTGGATGTAGACCTTAGTTAGAAGGTTGAACCACTCTAAAATCATTGTGTCATCTTTATTTTAGCTTCCACACCACATCCACCCAAAATTCCACCTCTCCACCACTTGGTGAGCAAGATCGGTTGAAGGAATCGAGCACCCTAAAACTCAACAAAGTTGCATGGAAAAGTTCTTGGGGAAGGTAATTTTAATTCAATGCCTACTTATAAGAATGTTGCAGCTAAGTATACAACTGTTAATAAAGAGCGGAGTGGGGTCCTCTTGGTAGTTGATAAGGCCTGTGAGATACTTAAAGAGCAAGTGGATTGTGAGGCCAAATTGACTGATGATTTGGAAAATGCAGAGCCAATTTGTAATTCTATTTTGAGTCATGATGAAGCTTGTGATCCACCCCCTATAGAATTTTCCAATGTTGTGAGAGAGATTAGGCGTTCTATGGGAAAAAAATAAAAATAAACGCGATCAAGTTATACAGAAACAAAATAACAAGGCTCGAAAGAATGTTGAGGTGGCGAGGGAGGTAAGCTCAAATCATGTTTAGGATTCGGCTCTTAATAATGAATTAGGTGTTGTTTTTATGATTTTTGCTTGTGTTATAATGGGAGAGAATATTTGTAAGATTTTTTTTGCAAAAACAATTAGTGGGTGTAATCGCAGTAGAAAGAGAGTGGAACTGTTAGGCTGTGGTGTCCGTTGTCTAGAGTGGGTGTTGAGTGATAGCATGTTTTTCATGTAATATCGTGAACCGAAGTGGGTGTTGATTGTGTCGGTGTGTTGCTGATGTAGTTGTGTTGGTTTTCCTATCGTGTTTGGATAGTGTTAGACGTTGGGATGGGTTGCAATGTTGATTGGCGTGCTATGTTGATGTTGTCAGATGTAATGGTGAGTTGATGAATGGTTTGTTGTGTAATACCCCAAACTAGGGTCTAGTAGCTTGGTGCACAAATAATTAGATTCTAATTGTGCAGACATCTTGAAATTAAAAAGAAATATATGAATTAAGGATTTAATTGTC
Organism: Hibiscus trionum; assembly: GCA_030270665.1. Classification (NCBI taxonomy): domain Eukaryota; kingdom Viridiplantae; phylum Streptophyta; class Magnoliopsida; order Malvales; family Malvaceae; genus Hibiscus; species Hibiscus trionum. The sequence goes on from BSYR01000056.1 coordinate 11,783,784, forward strand.
AAGAAAACAAATAGGTGACCACAAATTGAAAAAGGCTAAACTGAAATAAAATATTAAAGCATGGTTTGCATGCTAAGATTTAAATAAATCAAGGGATATTACACTTGTCCCTCCACCAAGTGATAATCGGCCACTAGCTTGGATGAACCCCATCGTCCCCTTTATTGTTTTAATTAATCGAAACACTAAAGAAGGAACAAGAAAGAGAGAGAGTTGAGAGAAACCTCCATTGTTGGAGAGCTTGAAAGCTTGCATGTACTAGGATTTTCAAGCGATTGATAGCTAGGAAGCTAAGTTAGTAATCATTTCCTCTTGATTCGAATGAAATGCTCGATTGAATGTGTTTGTTTGAACTTGAATCGATTGAGTTGTTGTTGATGATTTGTGTTTGAGATGATTCTAGAATATAGCCTGAAAAATGTTTAGAATGTTCTTGATTATAAGTTGAATCTAGCATGATCGATTGAGATAGAGACATGCATAAGAACTCTTGATTATATGAACATGTAATTGGATAGTATAACTTGAAATTCATGCAAATCGAGGCTTGAATTAAATAATGAACTTGCTGAAAATTAAGTACATGCTGAATTGGATGTTGACAAATGGTAATTCATGCTTAAATAGTGAAATTAAAACTAGTAGTGAAACTAGTCACATTTAGAGGTTAATTACTACTAGTAACTAAATTGAATGAATTGGAAAATTGATGGACTGTTTTGCTTGAATTAGGGGTTGTAAAAGATGATTTAGAAACAGAGGAAAAAGATTTAAAAGCTTGTCAAAATGAATTGGGTGATAAAACCTTGATAAGGACTATTTTTAATGCTTAATTGAGCTAGGGACTGTTTTGAGCATATAGTAAAAAATTGTTGGGCTGTCTTGCACAAAATTAAAACTGTTGTAGACTAAATTAAGTATAAGAAATACTGGTTTATCAAATTGAAAGATTTCCCTATTAAAAAGAGTATGTATATAGATTGAATAATCATGTTAGAGATGCCATCTAGGTGATTAATGAAGCTAAAAACCTAGTTTAGTGAAATCAAAATTCACTATAATTGGTATCAGTTGAATTAAAAATTGTAATTTGGGTAAACTACACCGGTGGTACCCTAACTATGCCTGTATTCCTACTTTGGTCCCAAAACTATGTTTTTCGGCAAAAGAGTCCCTTCCGTTACATAGTTTTCCTGTTTTGATCCCCCGACGTTAAATAACTAACGGTTTTGCTGATGTGGCATTTTTTAATATTTTTTAAGGCTGACGTGGCATTTTTAAATATTTTTTAATCATTTCTCTCTCCTCTTATATATTATTTTTATTTAATTTTATTCACCCAATCATGTTGTGACACGTGTCACTACACTATTAGGTGAAAAAACCCCCCAAATATCCTAAAAATCGAAAGTGGTGCTGCTGGGATTCGAACCCAGGACCAGCAGCCCACCAAGCATGCGCTTGAACCATCTAAGCTAGGCTGGATACTTGATTCAAATCTACTAACACTTATATTTAAGCTGTACAAATTAACCCAAAAAAACCTAAAAACATAATTGGTGTCGCTGGGAATCGAACCCAAGACCACCAATGCATAAGGCATGCGCGTGAACCAACTATGCTAGGCTGGTTAACTGATTTAAATCTACTAACATTTATATTTAAGCTGTGCAAATTAACCCAAAAAAACCTAAAAACATATTTATTTATTATAAAATTAATATTTATTAATAATATAAGAGGAGAGAAATAATCAAAAAATATTAAACTAATGATATTTATTAATATTAATAATTGTTAAATTTTTACTTTACTATTACTGCAAGTCTTTTTATTTATTTTTATAATAATATTTATTAATAATATTTAACAATTATTAATATTATTAATAAATATTTCACAATTATTATTAATATTATTAATAAATATTATTATAAAATAAATAAAAATACTTGCAGTAATAGTAAAATAAAAATTTAACAATTATTAATATTATTAATAAATATTTAACAATTATTAATAAATATTTAACAATTATTATTAATATTATTAATAAATATTATTATAAAATAAATAAAAAGACTTGCAGTAATAGTAAAGTAAAAATTTAACAATTATTAATATTAATAAATATCATTAGTTTAATATTTTTTGATTATTTCTCTCCTCTTATATTATTAATAAATATTAATTTTATAATAAATAAATATGTTTTTAGGTTTTTTTGGGTTAATTTGTACAGCTTAAATATAAATGTTAGTAGATTTAAATTAGTTAACCAGCCTAGCATAGTTGGTTCACGCGCATGCCTTATGCATTGGTGGTCTTGGGTTCGATTCCCAGCGACACCAATTATGTTTTTAGGTTTTTTTGGGTTAATTTGTACAGCTTAAATATAAGTGTTAGTAGATTTGAATCAAGTATCAAGCCTAGCTTAGATGGTTCAAGCGCATGCTTGGTGGGTTGCTGGTCCTGGGTTTGAATCCCAGCAGCACCACTTTCGATTTTTAGGATATTTGGGGGGTTTTTTTCACCTAATAGTGTAGTGACACGTGTCACAACATGATTGGGTGAATAAAATTAAATAAAAATAATATATAAGAGGGGAGAGAAATGATTAAAAAAATATTTAAAAATGCCACGTCAGCCTTAAAAAATATTAAAAAATGCCACATCAGCAAAACCGTTAGTTATTTAACGTCGGGGGACCAAAACAGGAAAACTATGTAACGGAAGGGACTCTTTTGCCGAAAAACATAGTTTTGGGACCAAAGTAGGAATACAGGCATAGTTAGAGTACCACCAGTGTAGTTTACCCTTGTAATTTATATGGTTAGAAAGTTTGATATGTCTAGTTTCACCAAAAACAAATAGAATTGAATTTTGGATTGTAGAACAAATTATAGAAATGAAAGTCTTAAGGCAGTACAAACTGTCATGTAGTGTTAATTGCCCTGTCTTTAAGTTAAAAATGTATTAATTGGTAAAGAAAATGAATACAAGGCTTATATGGTTAGAATGATAGTTAAATTAGCTTTCTAACGATATAAACGGTTTGAAATTTCAACGTACAGAATAAAAGTTATGAACGTTTAAGTAAGTAGTGCACCTGCTGCCTAACAACAACAGTTAAGTACTTTGACAGTTTTCGTAAACTATTTTGTAAATAGTTTTGGACAATTTGGTTAATGCCATGTTTTGCCAAAATTTGAAATGTAACAATTGTAATAACATGCATTAATGTATATATAAATATGTTTCCAATTCATATATAAAATATGATAATATTGTTTCCTTGTTGAGTGATTTTGTGAACATGTATGACTATTTGAGATGATAATTGTATGCTCATTGTACCTTGTTTGACATATATGTACTTGTATGGATTGTTAGACCAAGAAGTAAACCTTGTGGAGGAAGAAAAGAGTGGCCAAGATTGTGGAAAAAACAAAGGGATTTAGATTCAAGACAAATAAGCTTAGCTTGGAGTATTGTGAGTGTAGCTTCACTTAGGGTTAGCACTTAGGTCCTAACCAAATATATATTGCTTATGTTTTTACTATGAAATCACCATGAAATGAACCTAAATTATACTTGGTAATCTTAAAGGGAAGAATGGCTAAATGGAAACTTGAATGGTTGAAATATGCATGATATGAAACTTGATTATGCAAATGAAACATGTAACTATTGTATGATCCTCTATGACTACTTGTGATACTATTCGAATGCTTCTTGATGTGTCTAGTATGATCGTGCTTGATGATATAAAACATGGACTTAAATGCTTGTTAATGTTCAAATGTTACACGATATTGGGTCTAAGGATCATACTTGATACTAAATAAAATAAAACATGGACATATATGCTTGCTAATGCTCGAATGTTACTTGTTAATTGAGGTAAAGCTCTAATAGCCCAAGGGCAATCTTGATCTTGTTAATCATCACTTGAGATTGATGTCTTGAATGAAATTAAAAACATTAAACTTAAATACTTAATACTTGAATGAGCATGATGCATGAATAATTGATATGTAATCAAACCAAGCCTTGGTTGCTAGTTGGTCTTAGGTAGGATGGCATGTCATAGAGTCTAGAGCTAATACTGAATGGGTGGACTACGGTCCTAGGCCAAGGCCCCTATTTGGCGATAGTAGAAGAGATGTGTGTATGGTCACTTGGCGATAATAGGAGGGTATTGACCGATACTATAAGTACCATCTTGTGGCGACAGTTTGGTTGGTGACTCGATTACCCAAACATGACTATATACCAAGGCCAAAATTAAAGTAAACAAGCTGATAAGAAAATATGATTCAAAGCTTGAAACACTTGATTGATACTTGAAACACTTGTTTTGAGACTTGAAACACTTGACATGTTACTTGAAACACAAAACTTGACACTTGAAATATATGACTTGATTCTTGAAATATTAGACTTGATACGTGAAATACTTGGCTAAAGATTTGAAATGCGTAACTTAATACATGAGCTATATGCTGCTTGTTTCGAATGGATGCATGAAATGAAATATTGAGTATGCTTCTTGACTTGTGTGATCCTTGTTTGAGCTTGAAATCAAATGCTCTTCTTGTTTAAAATCCATTCGAGTGATACTACTTGAGAAACATGATACATGTCTACTTGCTCTCTATTAGACTAGTGATGCTTGTAACCTTAGCTAGGTTTGATCTATAGTACTTAAAGCCTAGCTAGGTTGTTCTTGACTTAAAGACCTTTAAACTTGAAACTTGTTAGCTTTAGGTTTTACCTCACTAAGTACATTACGTACTTATCACTCTCATTTCCATTCTTCCCAAACCATAAGCCTAAAATGATCGAAAAGCTATCTTTTTTTAGCCTGAAGCAAGACACAAGCGAAGCTCGAAGTATGATTCGTACTTATTCTTGTACTCTCCTAGTTGGTGTCACTTAGATATGTATATAGTTCATGTTAGCCCATGCATTTTGATACTTGGAAGTTCGTATATATATGTTCATGACCTTTATGGTATTGTAAAGAATTAAATGGCATTGTTTATGCCTTGATGTCAAATGCTTGCTTGGTTCTATTTTGTCTTGATGAAATGGTGCTCTTGATATAGATTACATGATCTTACTATGATTGGATATGTTTGAAAATGAAGAATTACAAGTTATAGCCTTGTTGGTATATTCGAATGGCTTGAATTACTTGGATAGCATGAACTTGTCTTGATTATGTGATGACTTGAATCTTGATTTACATGATCTAGCTTGGCTCGAATGTCATGAAAAATGATCCCTATGTGATTGACCCTTGAATGCTTGTTCTTGTCAAATAGTATGAACTTGTAATCTTGATCGATCTTTGTCTTATATTGATTCCAAAGTTGTGCATATATCACATGAATTTGAAAGAAAATTGAATCATGCCAGGTAACCTATTCAAATAGTATGTTTGATTTCTTGTTTATGAAGTTATCAAATCGAAATGGAAATATTTGATGCAATAGTTGCTAATAAGTTCAATGATATGTTTAGTTAGGTTGTATATCTTTGGTTAAATCTTGCATGTAAATGAACCTAACTCGGTTTGAAATTAGAAGAATTTTTTAATTCTAATCATGTCTATCTTGTTTAGATTGACTCATGTTGAATGCAATAAGCTAGTACCATGTTAGGTTGATTGATCCTTCATGCCATAATCGTGATTGAATGTAGTTAGGATTTTTTGGTCATGAAGTATCTTGTTCAAATGGTTAAAGCCTAAATGCTCATACTTGATCGAATTGTTTCCATGATCTTGTGTTGTTCGAATGCTTTATATGGTCAATGGTTTGTCTTGCTAGTTAAGAAACTCATCTTCTAGTGATGAGTTGGAGAAAATCTTAATTAGCTTGCAATTGTGCCTTCTTGTATCCTTGTTTTACTTGTCTTAACACTCTTTGGTCGGGTTACTACTAACCCGGGTGAGGGGTGTTTCATGATGTATGGTTGTATGGCGTATTTTTTAGTGCTTGGATTGGTTTGCTAGTTGCTTTGCATTAGGGATGATTTTTGTATACCTGGCTACAATGATACGTTGCACTTGTTTTCCTCCACTTAAGATTAGGGAGGTTTTTTAACGAGGCACGTATCATTGCATATTTTGTATGATCTTCGGCTTTAATCATACAATTTCCTTTTCAAAAAAAATATTATCATTATCTATCGACATAAATAGAGAGTAGTTCTTAATTTATGATTATCATTAATTATAAAATAAGTGTCTAAATCATACGTTTTTTTACGGTGGGCGCCTAAAGTATTTTTTTTAGTTGAAATAGGTACCTAAAATTTTATTTCGTTACTGTTTTAAGGTAACGCTGTTAAATTTTTTATCACCACTCAGAGTTTGACACGTGTCTTTAATTTATTTTTTAAAAAACTAAAAAAAATCTTTAAATTTTTTTAAAAAATATCTAAAATTTCCAAAAATCATAAAATAGTCATAAATCCCTAAAACCTCAAACCTCCAAAACTCAAAATTCACGCCATTGCCGCCGCTAGTAGTCTCGTCGGACCTCACCATCATTGTCGTTGGAGGCCATCGTCCATTTTCTCCAACCATCCATCGTCGGTAACTGGTAAGAAGCGTACAAATTAACCGTTGAATGGCGGGAGCCTTTCACATTCGTCATTTGATATCTGATTGACACACCTCTAGCCTGTGATGGTTGGTTGGGGAAATGAGTGGTGCCCTCCGACGATGACGATGTTGAGGTCCAACGAGGCTACCGACGGCGACAATGACATTAATGTTGAGTTTTGGGGTTTTAGAGATTTAAGATTATTTTGTGATGTTTGGAAATTTTGAAAAAAATTTAATTTTCTTTTCTTTTTAGATTATTTTTTAAAATAAATATACAAAATAAAAAAACCCATGTGTCAAGCTATAAATGAGTGGTTGGATTTTTTTGACAGATTGACTTTAAAACAGACTAAAATGAAAACGTTCGACACCTATTTCGGTCAAAAAATACTTTAAGTACTTATTACAAAAATATATATATTTTAATCACTTATTTTGTAGTTAAGCCAAAAAATTGTAATTATTGTGAATTGGTAACTAGTGTAATAGTACTAACAGAACTAGAGCTCAGACCTTATTTATTAAAAAATATTATTATTCTGAATAATTAATTGCTATGGGTGACAAAATCTATGTTTCTGTATCTCCTGCTTTTCTTGTAATTTTTTGAAGAAATGAATAAATATGCATATACGAATTTGTCTCACAAGTTAAATGCACTCAAATTTCCAAGACCTGGTGACCATAAACATAAACTTGGCATCCTTGTGTAGATATTTAGGTTAGCAATCCTTTTCACATTAATATATTTTCTTCAAAATAAAAGAAATGAGACTAGATTTCACAATATATGGGTGCTATCATTTTCTCCCCCACCATTTTCAAATCCTTATTGAACCTAATCTTTTGTCTGCTTAGAAGACAAAAACACCATGAGCTAATACTACGTGGAAACTGTACATAAGATGTTTTCCGTCTTAACTTGGGACAATATACTAGGTTTGAATTCCACATCTTTCTGGTTCTTTTTAAACAGGATTTATCAGAAACAGATTAAAAAGAAAAGATCCATTCATTACCAAACTCAAAAAGAAATTCAAGCAATGGCTTCCAAATGTTCCCTGAAAACTTTTAACATGTCAGAAAATGTGACGATTCCAGCCAAGCTACAATCATCTTCCATAACCCAAACATAGTTAACTCTATGAGAAATTGCTTGGATCATCACTGCAACTAATGAACTCTTGGGATGGCAAACGATTGCCTCGGCTCTCCTCACCATCCTGGCCGAATAACTCATCGACCTACTATGTCTCAGGGACCTCGGCAACGGTGACATTGGAGCCCCTGTCGATTCCTCATCGGATGATGACGATGATGATGAGAATCCACCGCATGACATTGACATAGTCAAATGTTCAAGCATTCCATTCAATTTCCTCTCCTTCAACCGCGTGGAAACCACCCGGACTAGGTCCTCTGGTGGACCTCCGCAGTCGATGTAGGCCATTAAATCCCCAGAGGACAACGTCTCGATGGCTGCTGCGACCGTCTCGTCGCAGCAGGCCAAGGTGAAGGGCGAGATTTCTCCGATCAAAGTTCCCTCGCTGTCAACGACAGCCACGGAAGTTTGGTCCAGGAGAGATTGATAAACGGCTCCTATGGCTGCAGAGGCAGGGGAATGGTACTCGATGGTGAGGGTTTCGGAGCTAATGATGCCGAGAGAGTCAATGGACAAGGCGGGGAGCGGCGAAAAGAGGCCAATGGAGCTGAGTAGGAATCTGATTATATCTTCTTGTGTTAGCCAACAAAACTCCCGACCTTTGTGAATAGTGACCGCTGGTGCCGTCTTGTGGTGCTGTTTTCTCTTGTGGCTGAGCTTGGTTTTGATCGGAACCACAAGGTTTTGAGCCCCTCCAAGAATAAGATCAATTGCTTCTAGCAAGCTGATCAAACAAAGAGAACAATTATAATCAAATCGATTTTCAATGAATATAAAATCATGGATTCAAATAGCTATCCGCTAACAGTCGTTATATAGCACTAGTGACACTGTGCAAAACAATTATTACGAAAAATAAATGTTCACAATAATTGCAATAGTATCCGTTATGCTCTCAACCGTAATTGAAAACACGACCGTAACCACAATTTAAATTCCTAACATGACCAAAACATTTCAATTACCTGCAAGAGGGTTCTACATGCAAAACAAGGCCAGGAATCTTAGGCAAAAGCACAGAAACAGGCTCCTTCAAAGCAAGCGAAGGCGACACCAAATTGTCATCTTTGCAAAGGTAACAAATCACATCCACCATGCAAACTTTGCCTACGCATCTACAATCATCCTCGTCGCAGAAACCGGCAGCCTTATGATCGCAATTCCAGACGCTGACGGAGTTATCATCGGAGGTTTTCAAGACCTCGAGAGCCTCGGCAACGGTGGACGTTATCGAAAGTGACCTCAGGGCTGGCTTGCCAAGACACAAGTCGGATAACTCATGTGACAATAACCTCACTGCCATGCAAAAAAAACACTAGGGAAAATTGAGTGACTTGAAAAGAGAAAGGTTTTTTTTTCTCGATTAATTTCTTGAAGATGGATGGTGAAAGCTGGAGATTGTAGATGGATATATATAAGAGTGGTGGTGGTGGCCGTGTTTGGCTGGAAAATGAAAGGAAGAGGAGGGTACGGTATAAAGTACCAAATTGCGGGCAGAAAAAAAGGTGGAGGGACCATTAAATTTTGTCTTATAATATGAAATTAAGTGAATAATTGGGATTACAGATCAGCTGTCCAGTTGCTGTTCATTCATTCCATCGGTGCCATGACTTTACAGTTTCATATTTTCAAGGGCAGTTCACGTTCTGTTCAGTATTTGATTTCTAATTTTGAGAATTTCAGATTTAGGAATTTCAAATTTTGAGAATTTCAGATTTAAAATTTTTTAGAGAATGAGAGGTTTAAAAGACTGAAGTGTTTTTATTAATCTGAAAAATTAACTTCTATAATATCCAAAATTTTGTTTTTTATAGTAATAAAGAAAAAATAAAAGAAATTAAAAAGAAAAAACCTACCTAACTGTCTAATTTAACAAATAACAGCTAATTAACAACTTAATTATAAAATTTACATCCCCTCAAGTTGGAGCATTCAAATTTTGTATGCCCAATTTGAATATAGATATCCTAAAGAATGCAGGTGAGAGTGTCTTTATAAAACAGCCAGCAAGTTGATTTGATGAAGAAATTCGTAACAAGTGCAGAAGATCTTGTTGAAGCTTTTTCCATATCAAATGGCAATATATTTTAATGTGCTTGGTTCTCTCATGTTGTATCGAATTATTTACAATTTTAATGGCAGATAGAATGTCACAATAGAGATTAGCAAAATAAAAAGGAATCTGCAAATCAGAGAGAAGAAAAGTATACCACTGAATTTCACAGGTTACAACAACTAAGACTCTATACTCAACCTCACTAGAAGATCTTGAAATAGTAGGTTACTTTTTAATTTTTTATAAAATTAAAGTCGAACTAAAAAAATACAAAATTTAGTTGTTAATTTTTTAGAATGTGGGCAAGATGCCCAATCAGAATAAAAAAAGTATTAAGTTTAAATTCATTAGTGCCAGGAAAGAATAAGCCTTGACCAAGGCTATATTTTAAATATCTAAGAATTCTATGAACAACACTTAAATGAATATTAGTAGGAGCAACAAGAAACTAAGATAATTGATGCACAGTAAATGTAATATCAGGTTTGGTGTTGGTCAAGTAAAAAAATTTCCTATCAACCTTCGATAAGAAGTTATGTCTTCTAAAAGTATGCCATCTAACTTAGAAATTTTCTGTTTGACATTAAAAGGAGTAGAAGCTTATTTAGATCTTAAAAAAATCAGTTTCATCTAGAAGTTTAAGGGTATACGTAAGTTTACAAAGATTAATGCCCTATTTTGACCTAGCAACTTCAAAGCCTAAAAAATATTTTAAGTCAATCTTTTATTTGAAAAGTATCATTTAAAAATTATTTAACAAATTTTATTTCAGTCATATTTGGACTAAGAAGAACAATGTCATCATCATAGACAGCAAGGGCAATAAAATTAGGCCCTTTCCCTTTTAAAAACAATGAGGTGTCAGAAGAAGCTTGAAAAAATCCTTGAATTTTTAAAGCAAGTGTAAGTCTTTCATTCTATTGTCTACTAGCTTGTTTTAAATCATATAAACTTTTCTTTAACTTACAAACAAAACCAGGTTGACTAGGAATAAAACCATAAGGAAGATCCATATAAACTTTTTCATTTAAGAAACCATGTAGAAATATATTATTTATATTTAATTATTGTAAATGACAATTTTTTGTAGCAGCAACTGAAATAAGGGTCCTAATAGTTGTAATACGAGCAACATGACTAAAAGTGTTAAAAAAATTCAGACCAAGTTGTTGAGTATATCTTTTAGCAAAAAGTCTAACCTTATATCTTTCTAAAGTTCCATCAGATTTAAGTTGTCCTATATACTCATTTGCATCCTATTCTCTGTTTATCACTAAATAAAGGCACTAAATCTCAAGTTTGATTTCTTTCTAAAGCTAATATCTCTTCATCCATTGACTTTTTTCAACAATCAAACTTAACAGGTTGTTTATAAGTCTTAGGTCCTTTTAAAGTATCAATATGATTGACAAAATTTTGATGTTGAAAAGAAATATGATCATAAAACAGAACTTAGGCCATACTGTGAGGAGTAGTGTGGGAAAGAGGTTTACATGGTAATTAGACTTGAAAATTATTGAATTTTGAAGGCATTTTAACTGCTCGTGAAGGCCTTGTGGAGCGTCTAAAAACAGTAGGCAAGTTTTAAAGGGCTGACTGATCTGAAATGTCTGAAAATGATAATTCTGGAACTAGAATGTCGGAAAAGGATAATGTTGGAATGACTGATTGATCTGTGGGATAAGAGGTAGAATAAGTCGAGACTGGTTCCTAAGCATTAAGGCCAAATTGGTCAGATTATTCTAAAGAGTACGCATGTGCAACATCCTCGATAAAATTGTTAGTATCACAAAGAGAAAAATTATATCACTAAATGAATTTATCTTACCATTCTGAAAAGAAAATTGTGTCTCCGAAAAGATAACATCTCTTGCTACAAACACATTTTTATTTTAATATCATATAATCTGAAACTTTTGATATTTTTGGAATATCCAATGAAGATACATTTAATTGCACGCAAATGCAACTTGGTCTTTAGTTTAGGAAGAACGGAAGAAAAAGTTAAACAACCAAAAACTTTTATATTATTCAATTGAGGCTTAGTGTTAAAAAGAATCTCAAAAGGAATTTTATTATTGGAAACATGAGTAGGAGTAATGTTAATAAGATAGGCAGAGTGTAACATACAATCTAACCAAAAATTTAAAGGTAAATTAGTCTGAATTTTTAGAGTCCTAGCAACAGCAAGAAGATATTGATGCTTTCTTTCAATAATATTGATTTGTTGAGGTATGTGTACATGTATTCTGATGAATTATGCCTTTAAACTTATAAAAATCTGACATATCAAACTCTTTTGCATTATATGTTCGAATACATTTTATTTTTATGTAAAATTGAGTTTCAATTAATTCATAGAACTCGACAATAACTCTTCGAACTTCAGACTTTTGTTGTAAAGAAAAAATCTAAATAAACTTGCTTCTATCATCAACAATAGTTAAGAAATAACTATGGCCATAAAAACTTTTAACAGGAAAAGGACCCCAAACATTCATATGTACTAAATCAAAAACAGAAACAGAAATAGAAGAACTAACAAGAAAAGAAGGTCTTTTTTACTTTGCAAGATGAAAAATTTCACAATCAAAGTTCATAGACTAGAGCCACTAGAAATTTTATCAAACAATTGGGAAAAGAATTTCATCCTTCCTTGAGAAGGATGTCCTAGCCTAATGTGCCAAATATTCAAAGTAGTAGAAACATAATTACAAGTATTTAAAAAATCAAACTGAGATGCAAAATTACTAGGAGAAGTGATGTCTAACTTGTACAAACCATGATCCTCATTAGCTATACCAATCGTTTTTCAGTGTGCTACATCCTGAATGCAGCAAAAACCAGTAAAAAATATTAGAGAAATTTTGTTGTCTTTGGTTAGCTAACTTATAGAAATTAAATCAAAATTAAAATTAAAATTAGGAATGTGAAAAACATTCTCCTATACTAAAAAAATCAGAAATGTGAACAGTACTTATATGGCTAACTCGAACAAGATCATTGTTAGATAATTTAATAAACTTATCAAAAATAGGAGAATAATCCTGAAAATAACACAAAAAATTACATATATGATCAGTAGCTCCAGAGTCAAGGATCCAAGAAATTGCAGAACTGGAATTATTAAAAAAAATAGTTAAGAATTGTACTGTAGCATCACTCAGAGCAATGTCAAATGTAGAAAAAATTATGTTGACTTTTGAATTATTATGAGTGCTAGTAGATACAGAGTGTTCTTTCTCATTCAACAGACTTAGTAAATTGTCTGAGCTTTGATAAAAGTCACATGAACCTCTTCTTTAGGCAAAGACTCAGTTGACATGATTCTATTATTATAAGTGCCTATCATGTTGGATTTAGTATCTTGAGATCGATTCTTGTAATCAAGAGAAAACTCATGTTTCTTATAGCACTTATCGATGGTATGACCATACAAACCGCAATGAACGCAAAGAGGTCGTTTTGACACAGAAGCAAATTTTTTGGAACCAAAATTCTTATTTTTCTTGTTTGTTCATATTGGAATATGACCTAGAAGCATTATGAGAAGGAAAATGACCAGCCATTAAAATATTGGACTCATGAATAGTAACAACAGATGCAAAAGAATGTTCATGCTGGATAACAATTGAAAAAATTTCATTTATTTTGGGGCAGGGGTTTCATTATCAAAATTTGGGTTTTAGGGACAGAAAGGTTATCATTGAAACCATAAAAAAATCGAAAAAAACAAAATCTTGTTTTTGATATAAAGACGAATGACATTCACAAGAAGCCAAAGGACGCAAATTGCATACTTTATCCCATATTATTTTTCAATTGAGTATAGACTCAAAAACAGAAAGGGTACTTTGATTTAGGGCAAAGAAATCTTGAAGCAAATAAGAGATTCTGAGCAAATTCCTTTGGCTAAATCGATCGAATAGATCAACCCATAACTCTGACACATTATCTATCCAGATTACACTCTGGGCAATCTCTGGAATCAAGACCCTCTGCAACCACAACAGAACCAGGTTATTGCATTTAACCCACGCCGTGAATCGAGGATCATTTTGCTTCGGTTCTTTGATAGAGCCATCAACGAAATCTGAACTTATTCTTGGAGATGAGCGTCATTCGTATGGATCGAGCCCACCCATGAAAGTTCTTGCCATCTAACAGAAATAAGGTTAACACAAGCACCGAATTTTCACTGAGATGTATGTAGAAAGCATTATTGTGACGAGGACAAGAATCAGAAGAACCATCAACTGATACCATGTTGACTATTTAATTTTTGATTTTGGGAATTTTAGATTTAAGGATTTTTTTTTTTGGAGAAAAAGAGGTTTAAGAAACTAAAGTGTTTTTATTAATCTAAAAAATTAACTTTTACAATGTCCAAAGTTTTGTTTTTATAGTAATAAAGAAAGAATAAAAGAAACTAAAAAAACTACCAAACTGCCTAATCTAACAAATAACAACTAATTAACAATTTAATTATAAAATTTACATATTAATACGTTCACATTGTCATAACAATTCTTTGATTTTACACATCATCAAGTTCTTGCAACTTGGAAGATTTTTTGTACGAGGGTCTTCACTTTGATTTTGAAAAAAAATATCTTATCAAGTTTTATTTAGGCTAAAGGGGTCATTTTGCCATCGAGTTCGATCCAAATTAGTAATGTTGCTCATCGCGCGAAAATGCGTTTAAGTAGGTCCTTCAGTTCGCACATTGCAGTAAATTAACTCCTTGACCAATGTTGAATGGTGCTGACGTGGCAGTCAACTGTGCTGACATGACAGTCAACTATGCTGATATGACAGTGCATGTATGATGATGACGTGGCTGAGAGGATGAATTAATTTTTTAAACCGAACTCGAGGGCATAATTAATTTTTTTGTCGAGTTCAGAGGCATAATTCATTTTAATTGAAAGTTTGATAACTTTATCTTTAATCTAAAAAATAATAAATTACTAAAAATTTAAAAATATTTAAATACTCATAAAATATTAAAAAATAAAAATACTATAATTAATTTAAAAAATTAAGTAAAAACATAAAATTAAAAATAAGAAAATTTATAAATATAAAAACTTAAAATTTTGAAATATTTAGAAAATATCAGAAAAGTCTTCAACTATTCATGAGCATATTTTCAATAAAAACATTATTGTGTTAAAGTAGAAAAAAAAAATTCTTTGTTTTTCTACATCAAATATTAATGAGAATCAATTTAATATAGAAAAACGAAAAAATTAAGTTTTATTGCTACTTTAATACATACACTGCCACGTCAGCATCGTGGACTACCACGACAGCATAGTTGATTGTCACGTCAACAATGTTAACTGCCACATCACCATCGTAACGGTCAACGTTGGTCAATGGGCTAATTTGCTACAATGTGCGAACTAGAGGACCTAATTGAACGTGTTTTCGCGTGAGGGGCAACATTGCTAATTTGGGTCAAATTCGAGGGCAAAATAACCTATTTGGTCTTTTATTTAATTACAGAGTAAACTATAACGGAGGTCACTCAGTTATGGTAAGATTATATTTGGTCACTCTATTATTAAAAATTATATATTGGTCATTCAATTATGGGTAACAGGGACGGAACTAGGATTCAATGTTGGGAGAACAAGAGTCTATTAAGCATTTAAACTTTTTTTACTTTTTTTTCTAGCTGCATTATAAGATACGCATATAAAAGTGTGCAATATATATCATTAAGAGTAACTTGGTGCAGTGGTAAAGGCATGGGAATTTCTTACCTTGGTCTTAGGTTTGAATCCTCATTCCCCTACTTTCTTTCTTCTTTAAATTTCCTTTAGTTTTCACCAACAAAATAATAGTTTAATAAAATATGTTAGCATCTCATGTTAGATTGGTGAGCTTGGCTTAACGGTTGGAGCATGAGTTTTCCATGCTAGTGATGTGTGATCAAATCCCCAAGGGAGCAAACTCCCTTTCATTTTATTTCTTCTAATCCTTTACGGCCAGATGTTTGATAGTTCGGTACCTAAAATAGGTACACCTCTAAAATTTGGTGGTCACTAGAATAATTTACCTATAAATTTAAGATTGTGAAACACCAAAACTCTTCTAGATAATAAATTACTTATTTCATCATTTTCTTTCGTGTCATCAAACCACTCAAATAATAATTAAATTTTAGGACAAGGGGCCATACATAAATCTTTTCGAGATAATTAAATTTTAACTTTTTATATTTTTATTCACTTTTTACTAATTACTAGCATAGTAGGTTGCATTGCAAATAGAATTTTTCCAAATAAAAAATAATTTGTGGATTAAAATCCATTCAGATCTAATCTGGAAACCTTAAATATTAATTTTTTACTATTCCATTTTGGGATTTTCTCCATTTTGCCAAATATCGATAAGTTGTTTGGTATTTATAATATAAACTTCATGATAGCATATCACTTCTTAAAAATAAGTCATCGATCTCAAGAATATTCTCACGTGCTTTGTAGTTTGATAAATTAGAAAAAAACAAATAAAAAATAATTAGAAAGAATAGTCTTAACATGATCGATATAGTTTATAGCCATTAAATAAATGGCGGATTCACAGACAAATTCTCAGTTTTGTATTTGGAAGTTTCCTCGGTTAAGCATCTTCATAAAACAAACAAACAAACAGTGGAAAAGCTATCAAGTTTGAATCCGACATAATTGCTTTTGCTTTTTAACATGTTGATGATCAAATTTAACGATGGACATTTTATATGATAAAATTATATCGACGAACTTTTCTCGTTGTTCCTACAACTTTATCGATTTGGATTTTTTTTTCTATTTTTTTAGAAGTTATAAAATTTAACCCCAAATTCAAAAATTCATAACTCTAAAATTATTTCGATATACATTTTTTATCATTTAATCAGTGTGGAACCAGGATGTATAAATTAGTCCTTTTTTTTCATCTCCCCACCGTTGTGATTTGCAAGAAAATACTTCATCATAGTGAAATCAACGAAAATTCTAAACTAAGGTTATTTACACAAAAAAATATTTAATAGTGGAGGGACAAATAAATGAAAAATTCAAAAGTTTATTGATTAAATTAAAAACTTTTAAACTTTTGTGATCAAATTTGCATCTTAACGTAATTTGAAAATTATACAAATATTACAAAAGTTACAATGATTTTTTTTATAAATTTTTTGATACTTTTTTACGTAATTGACCTTAATTTAACCTCATTTTAATGTTTTCATTGTAGTCTTATAAGATTCCTTGTTGGATTTTTCATTTTATAAATTTTATGATAATTTAACCTCGTTTTTTACATGTTTTGTCTAAACCTTTGATTTTCTGTAAACATAGGAGTAGTTCATTTTTTCTCTAATGGGATGGTTTTTATTTTATTTCTTGGTTAATTATGCAAGGATAAATGTATTTTTATTCTATCTAAAATTTCTCTAATAATTATTGTACTATATAATAGTGAAAGGATATAGAATAATACAAGAACAAAAAAGTTTGTAGAATAATAACAATCATTTGGTCTAGTGGGATAAGACACTGGATCTCTTAAATAATGTCAGAAATTCGAATCCCGACGTTGTAAATGGAGTAGTTGAGTCGGAAGGATCGTCCCCATAATAAACTTCTGCAGTGCTTGATCCGGATTAGTCAACCAATAAATTAAATACCGATAGTTAAAAAGAATTTGTATGACACTTTTTTCAACTCTCCGCACCAGCTTGACTATGTCATGTTCATATTGAATCATGTATTCATGTTTTTTTATGTAAATTCAGATGGGAGTGGTGACAGTTCAACATCATATATGGAAACATATTGGAAGCAAATTGAATTACTTCTCTGTGAACAAAAACCCAAATGTCTTGACCAAAGTATAAAATTTAATTGAATTCGGTGGAATTGAATATTTATAGAATTCAAAATCAAATTGAACTACTTAACCATATAACTCATTAATGGACAAAAGTAATATTCTCAATCATAATATATTTTAAAAATATATATTCGATACTCTGATAATTTATAATTACATATATTATCATTAAATGAAAATTTAACATATCATTAAAATTAAATATAGTTAATTTTAAATTTTATGATAATGTATTATTATCTAATTCACTAATACTATATTGAGTTAAAATTTCATCTTTAATATCATTTCATATTTAATACAAGTATGACGAGTTTTGAACCCAATAAATGTCTCAGTAGAAAAATGAATAATGTTTATCTTAAGAGACACGAATTTAAATCGTTTTGTCTAAAAAATATATATATATTGTTAAAGAGTTAAGAATATATACGAATAGATATCGTATAATCACATTTAAACCATTCAAAAAAATACGACGAGTTTTATAATACCCATTAAAAAATACTATAAATTAAGGAAACTCCTCATAGCAAGTAGCAACCAGAAGAGTTTCAGAAATGAGTATTATATGAAGAATTATTTTTTTAATATCAGATCCATAATAATATTAAAAAATTAAATATTTGCGTAAAAATGCTCTGTCAATAAATATATTTTAAAAAATATAAATGATAAAGAAGTCAAAAAGGACAAGTGATAAGACAACTGACAAGGAACCATTGCAGTGGCTGAAGATAATGGGTACATGTGGGTGCCATGGCCCCCCAAAAATTGAAAAATTATAATTTAAACCCTTAGAATTTTTAAAAAATTTAATTTAGCCCCACAAAATTTTTAAAAATTCAGATTAAACTTCAAAGTTTTTGAATTTTTTTAATTAAATCTCTCTCATAATTTTTAAAAGTTCTCATCAAGCCTCTCAAATTTTTAAAATTTTTAGTTAAACCCCAAAATTTTTGAAAAAAAATGTAAATTGATCTCTTCAAAATTTTTGAAATTTTTAATTTAAACTTGTATTTTTTAAAATTTTAAGTTGGCCCCCTCAAACTCTACCACCAAGTTCCGCCACTGAACCATTGACAATGCACATGAAAAATCTAAAAATAAATTGAGCTGTCAAAATCCGTACGTTTCACCATGTGACAAATAAGTACACATGTAACAACGAATGGACCATATATATATATATATATATATATATATATATATATATATATATATATATAAAAGAAAAACAGGTAATATTATTATTAGATCCGATAATCTCATATAATAATTTATATAAAAACGTAATTTACAACGATATAAAATATAATGGAATATCAAATTTTATGTAAATATATAATATTTTAGAGGATGAGTTTATTATGTGCATCGAACACCGTTGAACATTATTAACGTTAAACACTGTTGAGTATCATTAAATTAATTAATAAATATTAAAAATATCAAGGACTCAACATACAATTATAAATTATTTAAAATAAAATATTAATTAAATTGTTTTCTATATATATTATTATATTTTTTAATTTTTTAAATAATTAAATAAAATATCAATCATAATCAATCCCTAATTAAAACCCTAAATTCCCAAATTAAAACCAATCCCAACCCGGGGATATTTTCTCTTGTCGACGCACCAAAGGTCATAAAATTAAGCAACAGTAAATGTGTTGAAATTCGAGATGGATAAAATAAGTGAATCCGAACCTACTACCGCTGGACTCCCAGATATGAGATACCCATCTCGATTTTCAACCTTTGGGGGGAAAATATTTTCTTTTGTCGACCGGCCCACTTTTTTTTTCAAGTTAAAACATTAATTCTCAAATTAAAACCAATTATTTAGGGTTTTAATTTTAGAATTCATATTTTAATTTAGGAATCAGGGTTCTAATTTGGAGAAAAAAATTTAAGGTTTTTAATTTAAAGATTCATTATGGTTGATATTTGATCTAATTATTTAAAAAAGATTAAAATATATAATATATGTGAAAAATAATTTAATTGAAAATTTATTTTAAATAATTTATAATTGTACGTTGAGTCCTTGAAATTTTTAAATTTTATTAATTAATTTAATAATGTTCAGTGGTATTCAGCGTTAGTAGTGTTCAACCCTCGTGGTAGAATTTTCTATTTCCAGATGCTATTAGAAATTATAATTCGTAAATTTATGATGTTCTCAAGATCTTTGTTTGGAATATACCGTTTTTGTATACTTTGCACGAAAATTCAACATTTTCCAGCGGATTGTGCGAATAAATTGATTGCTACATATACCAACTTTCTCTTCTTAATTTCCTCTATTATTTTGGAAAAAAAATTTTTTGAAAGAGAATATATATAGCTTAACCTCATTAAAAATCTCCTTAAACCTAAGTAGAAGAAAAATAGTGCAACACTCTTGTGCTTAACATAATACGAGTAACCGATGGATCATACATGTGGTACCATTAAAAGAAACCACTCATTAGAACATAACTTTATGCAAAGCATAGTTTATCAGCTGAACACGCGCCCCTAATCTCCCTCCCACCCAAAGCTTCCCGAGCCTCAGACGATTGCTTTGATCTTCTGGTTCCAGCATTGTTGCTTGGCCTTTGAGTACGGGTGGCTTCGTCCCCGTCATCTGGTCATCAGATTGTCGGAATTCAAGGGGACGGCGACGGCTGGTGGATTGCTCAAAGGAGCTAAGGCGGTAGAGAAAGTGAGGACGTGTTGCGAGCTGCTCTTGTCACCCATCGAAGAATCTCATCGACGGTATCCTATAAAGCAGCACGGTGCGCTCTCTGATCGTCGGAGCTCTCCAGGTTTCTCTTTGCAACCAGCTTTTGGTTTTCATTTCTTCCCCCCGACGGTTCCCTCTTTTCTGGTTTTCTTTCCCATTCCCCCACCAACCCCCATCTCCTTGTGGCTCTCTCAAGTTCTTCATAGGTTTTGCTTTTCAGCCCGGTCTATTACTTCCGGTGTTACTTTCTTTATTTGCGTTGTTTATTTGAATTGTAGTTCTCTTTTTGCCTTGTTTCTGTGGTTTAATCATGGATGGTTGGCCATTTATTTGAATTGTTCTGGGGCTTGTTGGTTCTCTCTTTGCGCTATATTGGTTGGTTTTTTTCTAAGTTTTGCTGGTTTTGAAGTTTGCCACGTCATACTGCTTGTTGTTGCCTTCTTGCTGGAATCTTCTTGTGCTTGGTCAGCTCTTTAGCCGAAAGTGATCTTTTCGGTTGCGGTGGGTCTGTTTTTCATAGCCTTTGATTCCTTGTATGATCTGGTCAGCTTGGGTATGCTTGTATTGCTCATTTGTTGGGGTCATTGTTACGCGAGATTGGTCTGATGAATTTATTCTCTTTTGCTGGAACCGAATTTAGTCTGAATGCGGTGTGACTGATATCTTGGCCTTTGATACTCTGTCTATTCGCCTGAGCTCTGTATTTGTGGTCTGGGGTGCTCGGTTGCGCGACTTTTTTTCCTTTTCCAAGCCATGTCTATTCTTGCGTGGAACGTGTGTGGCTTGGGAAACCGAGAAATAGTTAGAGCCCTGCAGAATTCGGTGATTAAGCTTAGACCGGATATCATATTTCTTAGTGAGACTAAGCAACATATGAGATATCTTGAGAAGATCAGGATGAAGATGAAATTGGATTCTTCCTTCTATGAGGAGCCAAGGGGTATAGCGGGCGGGCTTGCTCTATGGTGGACTGAAGATGTAACCATCACTATACTCAATCATACCAAGAACTTTATTGACACAAGCGTGGTATTTAAGAATGGAGATGAATGGTTTGAAACCTTTATCTGCGGCCCTCCTTACAAGGATGAAAGGCTAGCATTTTGGGAAAGTTTATCTCATCTTCGAAGGTCATCAAATGGCAGGTGGCTTATTATGGGAGACTCCAATACGGTGATTAGACAAGAGGAAAAGGAAGGGGAAACCCTGTCAATCCTGAGAAGGCTAAATGCTTTCTTGACTTTGTCGACTCATTTGGCCTTATCGAACTTCTAATTAAGGGAGGTAATTTCACTTGGTTCAACCAAAGAAGCGATGATAACTCCATCCTTGATAAATTGGATCGCGTGATGTGTTTTGTTGAATGGAGCCCGAATTTCCCCAAAGCTACGGGGTTATGGATATTGTTATTACTTCTGACCATGCCCTCATTATCTTGCTCATTAAGGGCCTTTCCATAAAATACGAGAAGGATTTTAAGTTCAAAAACAAATGGCTTTTGGAAGAAGATTGCTCCCAAACAGTGTCCGGAGGTTGGCAATTTCACTCCGAAGAGAGAACCGTTTCGACTTTTGGAAGGAAAATCCGAAGCACCAGAAAGGCTCTCATAAAGTGGAGTAAAACAAAGATGAAGATTTTAAATGAAAAGAAGAGGGAGCTAATTACCAGGATTAAACAGCTTCAGGGGAGGAAACTCACTAGCTCAAAGTTGGAGGAGTATAAACAGTTGAAGAAGGAGCTTGACTCTGAATGGGAAAGAGAGGAACGATATTGGCATCAACGCTCCAGAGTTAATTGGTTAAAATGGGTGATAGAAACATTAAATTGTTTCATGCAACAACCATCCAACACCGAAGAACCAATTCCATTGTCAGGTTGAAAAGAGATTATGGAGTTTGGTTGGAGGAACCTGCAGACATTGCAAACCACTTGCAGAAACATTTCCAAAATCTGTTTTCCAATGATCACGCTATCGAGTTCCAAGAGCTCAAGGAGTACATTCCCAAATTGATATCTGAGGAGATGAATTCTAAGCTGAGTAAAGAAGTGTCTAAAGAGGAGATCAAGAAGGCAGTCTTTGATATGGGAGCGTCTAAGGCGCCTGGGCCTGACGGTTTCCCTGGTAGTTTCTACCAAGCTTTTTGGGATACTGTCAAAGGTGACCTCATCGGGATGGTTTCGGCCTTTTTCAGTGTGGGAACATTGGACTACAGACTTAATAAAACTAATATTGTCCTTATTCCTAATAAACCAAATCCACCTGAAGTCTCTCACTTTAGACCGATCAGCCTTTGTAATTTTTCGCTTAAAGTCATCACTAAGATCTTGGCGACGAGACTGAAAAAGCTTCTTCCGGACATTATCCATCACCAGCAGTCAGCTTTTGTACAAGGCAGATCTATCCATGACAACATTATTCTCGCAAACGAGGCATTCCATGCAATCAAACGGGCAAAAAGGGGGAAAGGGGGATTATGGCCCTGAAAATTGATCTTGAGAAAGCATACGATAAAGTGGATTGGAATCTTTTACGTTTCGTCATGAATAGATTGGGTTTCTGTGAGTGGTGGGTTGATCGAGTCATGGAATGTGTTACTTCCACCTCTTTCTCCTTGGTCCTAAATGGGGAGAGAGTTGGAGATTTTCTTGCTGGAAAAGGCTTGAGACAAGGAGATCCGCTGTCCCCTTTCCTCTTCACCTTTATCTCTAGTATATTGTCGTGGATTTTGGATAAGAAGGCCGAGTTAGCCAGGTTTGAAGGCTTTAGAATTAAGAGGCGGTGCCCAATTCTTAGCCACCTATTGTTTGCTGATGTTTACCTTATGTTTTCTGGGCCGAGTAAGAAGAGTTGTGAAACTGTCCTGCGAGTCCTTAATCTGTTCCAACATTCCACAGGTCAAACGGTTAATTTCCAAAAATCATCGGTTGTTTTCTCACCCAATGTGAGCAATAATCTCAAGATTCATCTTTCTAATGTTCTGGGGTTCCGACCAATGGAGGAAGATGATAAATATCTTGGCCTACCTTCCTTTTGGGGGAGAAGCAAAAAAGAGGCCTTGGCGTTCATTAAGGAACGGGTCCAGAACAGGCTCAAGGGATGGAAAACCAAATTCTTAAATCAGGCCGGGAAGGAAGTCCTTATTAAGGTTGTCGCTCAAGAAATCCCCACTTATGTCATGCAATGTTTTCTCCTACATGTTACCTTTTGCGATGAACTCAGCTCGCTTGTGGCTAAGTTTTGGTGGAGTAACTGTGGGAACAAAGAGAAAAGTATTCATTGGATAAGTTGGAAAAACCTATGCCAACGAAAGGACCATGAAGGTTTAGGTTTCCGGAATCTTAGAACCTTTAACAGAGCCCTCATTGCGAAGATCGCATGGAAACTAGTGAAGCATCCGGATTCTCTTATGGCCCAGATTCTTCAAGGTATCTATTACCCGAACGGAAACATTTTTTAGGCTTCCAAAAGCAAAAATTTGTCTTGGGCTTGGGCTAGTATAAGGGAAGGGATTGAAGTTATCAGAGATGGCTCGATGTGGCGTGTCGGTAATGGCAGGAGCATTTCGACATAGAATGATAATTGGATCCCAAAACTACACAAGTTCAGAATTTCCTCCCAACCGCCACCAAACCTCCATTTTCCCCCTATTTGCAGCCTTATGCATTCGGATAATAGATCTTGGGACAAATAAAAAATTGAGAGCCTTTTTTCACCGGAGGAGGCCAAAGCAATCCTCTCTATTCCAATTGGAGGACCAGATATTAAAGACACACTCATATGGGTAGGAACGAAAACTGGGGATTACTCGGCCAAGTCGGGGTACAGATTCATAGAGGAAAACCCCAGACCCTCGGCGAAACCTTCTTCTAGCAACTCCCGAGAAACAATAAAGTCTTTTGGAAATCCATTTGGGACTTGAAAGTTTCGTCCAAGATCCGTTCCTTTCTCTGGAAGCCATGCCATAATATTGTTCCCACCAAAAGCATTCTTGCGGCTCGTTTTCATGGAAAATTCTAGGATTCTGACTAGTGCTCTAGGTGCAGAGAACACAGGGAATCCATAGAACACCTTCTTTTTTCTGCTTGTTTGCCCAAGGAGGAAAGATTTCCCTTGGGGTGTGTGGTTGAGAGCTGAACGAGACTTTTTGGAATTCTTCCAAGCTACCGAAGCTGGCCCCCAGAGAAACTTCGGCCACCTACGGAACCGAGTTTCTGGTCCCCCTCCTTCCAACAGGGTTAAGATCAATTGTGATGCCGCTTTTGACTGCCAAACTGGTAAGGCTACAGTGGCGGCTATTGCACGTGACAGCTCGGGATCTTTTATCCAAGGATTATCTGCACCAACTTTAGCTCATTCTACAGTGGTGGCTGAAGCTTTTGCCATTAGACTTGGTATTTCTCTTGCATCCATGAGTGGTTTCTCAAATATTATCATCGAGGCGGATTGCCAAGCTGTCATTCGAAGGCTCTATTCGGGTTTCCACTCAGATTGGGTATCCTCGGCAGTGGAAGAAGATATCAGAGCTCAAGCCAAATCGTTCGGTTCCTGCTCTTTCTCTTGTGTCCCTAGAACTTGTAACCAAGCTGCGGACTATCTAGCCAAATTCGCTAGGAATCTTCCATGTCAAACTCTATTGGGACCTAATTTGCCCCCTCTTTTGTGGTTGTATTTGTAAATTTTCAAGTAATGAAATCTCTCTATTTGATTAAAAAAACTTTATGCAAAGATATAACAAAAGAGCCCGTCCAGCCGGCACCCATGCATTACAGCTAACGATGATGACAGTTTCAAACCAAGCCACTTCACGCACACCCACAAAATAGTAGTCCATGTTTCCATTCTTCAAACCAAAATTAACATGCCCAGCTAGAGAAGGATAACAAGACAGAGGAACACAATCAAAAAAGATCAACATGTAGCAAGTTAGGTTGTCGAGAAATGCCTTTTTTTTGCCAGATTATCAGCCAGAGAATTGAGCTCTCTAGAAATCAGATGAACATACCAAGATAGACCTGCACATTCTTGTAAACATGACGAGATTAAAGAGCTAAAAGTTGAAGGAGTATTTGGGGGGGTTGTAGCCACAAGACATCATTACTACTGGCACTTTCAATAATAAGTTTGAACTTTTGAAATCGAGGAGAAGATCGAAACAAGGAACACGCTTCTTTGATAGCAAGGATTTCGGCTGTTTGTACATCCATAGAGCCTAAAGACTTGGAAAAGAACAGAATAGATTTACCAAAGGAATTTTTCAACGCCCCTCTGATGCCAGCTGTTGGGGAAACCAGGTTATTTCCCACACGAACGTAGCTTCAAATCTGAGCTGAAATGTCGAGATTGAAACTACCGAAATTTGCACAGCGGACAAACCCGTCAACTATTGAATATTGAAACCCAATGGAAAAACCCAATAATAAGCAAGCGAAATAAATAATGGAGAGAACACACCAAATTTACGAGGTTCAACAAAAATGTCGTCTACTTCTCGGGCACCACCACCGGATGATAACTTCACTAATACCAAAATGGTACAAACAAATGGAATTCCTAAGAATTCTCAAATATTACAAATGGGAGAAGAGAAACAAATGGAAGAGATGGTATGGATGTTGGGATGGTTTCAAATGACAAATGCTAGGCCTATTTATAGTTGAGCTTTAAGGACTAAACTTGTAAATAGCCTAAAGTTTAGGGACCAAAAATTAATTTCCCTATTGGTAATTTCAACACTTACCGCTAGAGCATTAATTTACCGCTCCAATTTTCCTAATTTGCTGAACCTAAACCTGACAAATTCAATTTTTCAATTCGGTGCCCCATTTTCTTGACAATTTGCTTTGAAATTTCAAAGCCATTTTCAACACCAGCCTCGCCAAAGCTTCCAACCATAGCTGCATCGACATTAAATTTCAGTGAATTTGAGGGTGGGAGTTGCCAGCAGCTTTTTGGAATAGAATCACTGCATTCAGCAAGATTTCGAAACAAATATGGGCAGCGCAATATATCATTAAAAGAGGGAGTTGCCCTCGGCCACTTTGCTTTACACCATCAACACAATCTAATAACCGAGAGATCAAATAAATGGTCTATATCTACACAAACTCCTCTAAAAACAATATCGTTTTTATATAGCCATACAGTCCATGCAACGCTAAAGAACACCAGCAACCAAACAGAATTAAATTTATGATCGTAGACAGTTGTACCCCAAAAGAGTACCAAACTACGCACATCTTTAGGCATGACCAAATACCACACCATTTTCGCCAAATGGCCCATGAAATTTTACAGTGGCAGAAAAGATGACTCGCCGATTCTGGCGCTTGTTTACAGAGAGGGCATAGCAAGGATTGTTGGGCACAACTACCACGTTTAGAAAGCTCCACTTTGGTTGGCAATCTGCCGTACACAAATTTTTAGGCAAAATCTTCCACCTTAGGTGGAGCGAGGTTGGACCATACCAAAGACCATATTGCATCCTTTTTACAATTAAACGATACAACTAATGCTTGGAACGAGGAGGAAGAATAGACACCATCAGACGCAGCTACCCAGCGGATTGCGTCTTCTTTTAATAAGTTAGGGCGATTGTGCCCAATAGTGTTGAGAAAAGCATTCCAGACATCAATTTTCCAGTCAAAGAGCCTCCTACGAAGGGGGGTATTCCAACACCAAATCTCATCAATAATGGATCCAAAATCAGAAACAACACCACTCTTTTGAGAAGCAAGAGCGTAAATCCTAGGAAAATCGTTTTTAAGGCTAAGTTGCCTACCCACGGATCGAATCAGAATAGAATACGCTTACCATCTTCAAGAATGAACCTTATGTATTTAGTGAACAGATAGTCAGACGAAGCGAAAGGAGATACATATTCTTTTAAATCTAAGATTTGTTGGACGAGGACAGATTGGATGGGGGAAAAGAATATTGAGTAATTATTTTTTAGAAATAGACCTTTTTTTGTTCAAAAGATAACTTTATTTCATTTCAAAGAAAGATTACACGGCCAAGAGAAAAGACGGGGTGGAAACAGGGTCCCACATAGTTTGGTCTTTACAATTTCTAACAAATTTGGCTAGCCGATCGGCAGTTTGATTACAAGAGCGGGGGACAAAGGAGAAGACACGAGAACTAAAGTCCCTAGAATTCAATCTGATGTCCTCTTCCACAGGCGTTGTGGCCTAATCGGATGGGAAACCCTCTTTAAGCCTAAAGATAACAACTTTACAGTCGGCTTCGATGATGATGTTTGCGAAGCCATTCTTAGAAGGATGGAAATCCTCTACCCCTTTTCGGTGCCCCTACATATGCCCCCATGCTCAAAATTAACTTTAGGGTTTATGGTTTAGAGTTTTAGGTTAGGGGTTATGGTTAGGGTTTAGGGAATTTAGGGTAGGGTGTATTTTTTAGGGTATAGGCTTTAGGATTTAGAATTTAGGGTTAGGGCTTAGAATTTAATTTTGTAGTGTTTTTTAGTGTTGGGGCATATGTAGGGGCACCGAAAAGGGGCAGACGAATTTTATCCTTCTTAGAAGCCAGTGAAAACCCAGTCTTATGGCCAAAGCTTCCGCCACTGCAGCAGAGGGAGCGACAAAGGACTCAGAGATTCCTTGAATAAAAGAACCTGAGCTATCTCGTGCAATGGCTGCCGTTGATACTGCCCCTGAGTGTGGATCAAAGGCAGCGTCACAGTTGATCTTAATAACTCCCGTAGGGGGTGGTGTCCATATCCTTGGTTCCGAAGAAGGAAGTTGTTCACCCGGATGGCATGATAGAGAAGTATGGCTGAATTCAAAGAAAGCTCGTTCTGCCCGCAGCCAAACATCCCAAGGAAGGTCCTTTTGGCCCTCGAAGACCCAATCATTCCTCGATTTCTAAATAGCCCAGAGGAGGAAAGCTATAAGAGCCCATCCGTCATCAAAGTTGTCAAGTTTCCAGAAATCATTAATTTTGCTCCACCATTTCGGAAAACCAGGAAAACCAAGGGAAGATGGGGAGTAGCAGAACCCTAATGCCTTCCAGACTCCCTGTGCGAACGAGAAAAAAAAACAAAGTATGCTCGATCGATTCTCTTTCCTCTCCACATCGAGGACAGCAGTTCGAATCTTGGAAGTTTCTGTACATATGAGAAGCCAAAATACCTTTTGTAAGAATAATATTATGACAAAGCTTCCACAAAAAGACCGAATTTTGGACGGAACCCCTAAACTCCAGATAAAATTCCAAAAACCCTTTGTAACACCCGGTTCCTCGCTGAAAGAAGGATTTCCCCACTCCTTTGTTGAGGCCTCAATAAATCTGTAACCTGATCGTGCTGAGTACTCCCCATTCTTTGTTCCAGCCCAAATGAAAGAGTCTTGAATCTGAGGTCCCCCGATGGGAATAGAGAGAATTGCCTTAGCTTCGTCCGGATCAAACAGATTTTCAATCTTTGAAATATTCCATGACCGGCCATCTAAATTCATGAGGCAACTAACCAATGGAGAAGGGGAGTCATGTGGCATTGGAGTGGAAATTCGAAACTTAGGTAGTTTTGGAACCCAGTTATCCTTCCATGTCGAAATAAACATGTCGTTCCCAACACTCTAGAGGGCTCCTTCTCTCAACGTCTTTACACCTTCCCTAATTCCTATACATGCCCAGGATGGATTGGTACACTTTGGGGCCTCGAAGATGTTACCGTTTGGGAAGTAAATCCCCCGGAGGATCTGAGAAAGAAGGGACTCCGGATTCTTAATCACTTTCCAAGCAAGTTTTGTAACCAGAGCTTTGTTGAACATTCTCAGGTTTCTGAAACCCATTCCTCCCTGGTCCTTTGATCGGCATAGATCCCTCCAGTTCATCCAATGAATGCTTATGTCCTTATCAGTACCATTATTCAACCAAAAGTTAGCAACCATCGAGCTGAGGTCATCACAAAAGTTGACTGGTAAAAGGAAACATTGCATGACATAAGTAGGGATAGCCTGTTCCACAACCTTAATGAGGACTTCTTTACCTGCCATATTCAGATACTTAGCTCTCCAGCTCTTTAGCCTATTCTGAACTCATTCTTTGATGAAACTCAGCGCTTCTTTCTTGCTTCTCCCCCAAAAAGACGAAAGTCCCAAATACTTCGCGTCTTCCTCTATAGGCTTGAAGCCCAACATATTAGACAAGTGGGCTTTAAAATTGCGGCTGACATTTGGAGAGAAAAAAACAGAAGATATCTGGAAATTCACAGATTGTCCAGTAGCCGTCTGGAACAGCTAGAGAATTCAGAGAGTTGCCGCACAGTTTACTTCATTTGCTTCAAAGAAAAGGAGACAATCATTAGTAAAAAGCAGATGACTCAACATAGGGCACCGTCTCTTAATTCTCAATCCCGAGAACTGGTTTATCTCGGTTTCCTTTTCAATGATCTAGGTCAAGATGCTAAATATGAGCATAAACAGGAATGGTGATAAAGGATTGCCCTATCACAACCCCCTGCTAGCTTGGACCTCCCCAAAACATTCCCCGTTGAAAACCAAAGAGAAAGAAATCGTCGTAATACACTTCACGACTCTTTGGATCCACCATTCATCGAAGCCCATTCTACTCATAACAAATTGAAGTAAGCCCTAGTCAACCTTGTCGTAAGCTTTCTCTAGATCAATCTTCAGGGCCATGAGTCCCTTTTTGCCTTTTATAGCCCGCTTGATTGCATGAAAGGCCTCATTAGCGAGAATAATGTTGTCGTGGATTGAACGGCCATGCACAAAGGCTGACTGAGTAGCAGGAATGATGTCAGGGAGGATAACCTTCAGCCTCGTAGAAAGAATCTTGGTTATGACTTTGAGAGAAAAGTTGCAGAGACTGATTGGTATAAAGTGTGAGACTTCTGTAGGGAGTGCTTTCTTAGGGATAAGCACTATGTTTGTCCTGTTAAGCCCCGCACACATATCACCCTTCTTAAAGAAAGATAAGACCATTCCAATGAGATCCTCCTTCACCGTATCCCAGTAGGTTTGATAGAAGCAACTTGGGAACCCATCGGGGCCGGGGGCTTTTGTAGCACCCATGTTGAAGACGGCGTCTCTGATCTCTTTTTCCGTCACTTATCTCCTTAGTTCATGGTTCATGGCTTCGGTAACCAGTCTTGGGATGTAATCCCTGAGACTTTCAAAGTCGACCGATTAGTCTTTCGTGAAAACCTTCTCAAAGTGATTTTGTAAGTAGTGGGCTATGTGTTCAGGTTCCTCAAGCCAGATTCCGTCTTCCCCTTTTAGCTTTACAATGGCATTTGTTCTGCGATGTTGAATGGTCGTAGCATGGAAAAATTTCATGTTTTTGTCCCCCCATTTCAACCAATTGATCCTAGACCGTTGATGCCAGTATCTTTCCTTGCTTTCCCATTCGACATCCAGCTCATTTTTAAGCTTTCGGCACTCGTCCAGTTCTGAATCTGTTAGCTTCCTTCCATGGAAAAGCTTAATCAACTCCGTTAACTGTTGTTTTCTCTCATTTTTCTGCCTCGTTTTTTCCTTGCTCCATTTGACAAGAACCGATCTGGTGTTACGAATCTTCCTTCCAAACCTGGATGTCACCCTTTCCCCGGGAGAAATACTTCACCCCTCAGAAACTGTTTGGGAACATTCCTCGTCTAGAAGCCATTTCGTTTCAAACTTGAAGTCCTTTTTGTAACTCCTGGTTAACCCCTTAGATAGAAAGACGATAGGAGCATGATCCGAAGCAACATCGATTTCCATTACTCCCACAGCTTTCGGGAAAGAAAGACTCCAATCAGCGGAACACCAGATACGATCAAGTTTGTCAAGAATGGAATTATCTCTGCTTCTCTGGTTGAACTAGGTAAAGTGGCCGCCCTTGATAGGCAGCTCGATAAGCCCCGCGGAATGAACAAAGTCATTTAGGATTCTGGCCTCCTCTGGATTTACCGGGTTCCCACCCTCCTTCTCTTCTTGTCGTGAAACCATGTTGGAGTCCCCGATAATAAGCCACTTGGAGTTAGAGGATCCCCTAAGGCTAGGCAAACTTTCCCAAAATGCTTGTCTTTCGTCTCTGTACGGGGGGGCATAGATAAAGGTTCCATACCAATTGTCGCCATTATGAAAGACCACCTCTGTATCGATAAAATTCTGTGTGCAATTGATAACAGATATCAAAACTTCATCATTCCACCACAGAGCAAGCCCACCTGCAATGCCATTTGGATCCACGTAGAAGGAGGAGCTCAGTTTCATCTTCATCCTTATCTTCTCCAAGTATCTGTTTTTTTTTTTTTGCTTTGTTTCACTGAGAAAAATGATGTCCGGTTTTTGTTTGGTTACGAGATTCCGAAGAGCTCTAACCGTTTTACAGTTTCCCAAGCCACGGACATTCCATACAAGAGTAGTCATAGTTCAGACGAAAACCACCTTGCAAAACAACACCTCAGATCCAACCGATGAAGCAACTAGACTGACCTAGAGTTTCCAACAGAGGGACCTTCAAAAAACCATCCTTTCTGATTGAGGGAAGCCGAGCCAAGCAGAAACGTAGATTCAATCCCAGCACTGTATAAACACAACAAAACAACCAGCTGAAGCCGAAAGCAGAGACACGGCCCAGAAACAACACAACGTCAGAGAAGCAAGAACAGACTTCAGCACTGCAACTAAGCAGCCCAACCAAACTTGAGTCGCCACAAGAGTAACCCAAAACTTTTGCCGAAACAATCACAAAGAAAACACCATAAAAAAACACGCCCCAAGGAAGCTCGGTGCCTCTGGGGTAAACTGAATCAAGCGACAGGATCGCAGCTAATACAAAGGGGAGTTAGAACATAATCGGTATGTGAAGCAAATCGTAGGCCAATAGTGCGACACACGGACGATAGTTATAATCAAATCAACTTGATCCTTAAAACAAACAAAGGTCAAGCCAGCAAAACGAAGGCAGCAAAAACGCAGTAACCATTCAAAAGGGAAAAACCATAAAACCTAAAAAAGGAAGATGAGCAACCACAAGGAGACGGGGATAAGGCGAGGGGGAGGGAAAGCAAACCAGAGGTGGGGCGTCGCCAAGAGAGGGAAAAAAGACAGGGAAACAGCCGATACTTGTGGGTCAGGGAGACCAGTTTGACTTCCGGCGCCCACGGTTTCAGTGATCCTCAGCAGCTCAGAAACGAACAGCCTATAGTACAGTACACTAGAAGGTCAAAAAAACGCATGGAGCCCCCCGGACAGCAACCACCCTTGATTTCAGTCGCCTTTGCTCCGCCGAGCAAACCACCAAACGCAGTCGTCCTCTAACAATCCGACAACCGATGACCAAATGGCGGGGACGACGTCACCCGCGCCCGGCGGCCAAGCGACAAGGCGGACCAGAAGATCAAAAAACAAGACGCCTGAGGCTCGGAAGACTTTAGAAGGTGAAACTTTGGGGGCGCGTAAGGGAAGTATATGGGGATTAGATTGTCCTCATACTTTTAGAAAGAGACCTTTCCAATATATATATATAAAAAACACATACGAAGGGGGGAAAAGAAATCTATGATGTCTTAATTCAAATGAAAAGTATTTAAAGTTTTGGAATTGAGTAATATATTTGCCATGTTTGGCAATTAGCAGATAGCTGATAGCGTATAGCGGATTGCATTAGCTGATAGCCGATAGCTGATTGCATTAGCTGATTTGACTAGTGAATTGTATTAGTTGATTGTATATAAGTGTTTGGTAAAATTAACTGATAGCTGATAGCTGTTAGATTATTTAAACAAGCAAAATGACATATAAGGACATGATTATATTCAATACTTGTTTGA
This sequence comes from Hibiscus trionum, assembly GCA_030270665.1. Lineage (NCBI taxonomy): Eukaryota > Viridiplantae > Streptophyta > Magnoliopsida > Malvales > Malvaceae > Hibiscus > Hibiscus trionum. The sequence goes on from BSYR01000056.1 coordinate 11,817,039, forward strand.
ATAGTTTATTAGTTATCAATATTTTATATCTAATTAATATTAATTAGATCTATAAAATTATTTTTAATATAATTTTTTAAACATATTCGAATGATTTATATATTAATTTATTATTTATATAATTATTTTAATATAATTTAATTAATTAATTAATTTAAATACACGTATAAATATGTGATAATAAAAAGAAAAAAGTATATAGGATTAGCTTATAAATATGGTGAGAAAATATTTAATTTAGGTTATTTTGAGATTTTTGGTAACTAGTAAGGGTAAAAGAGTCTTTACAACTCTAATATCAAACATCTAATCTCAAAAAGCTCCTATTATAAGCTTTTTCAAAATTAGCGGTTTCACCCCAATCCGCTCTTTCAATCCGCTATTCACCAAACAACAATATTAGCGGATTTGACTTGTCAAACCTCTAATTATGCCTCAAACATCTAGTTTTTGCTCAAACCTCTCTTTACCAAACAAGGCATTTATATGAGTTATGTGTAGATTTTTTTAACTATCGATTTTTGATCTATTGATTGATTAATTCGAATCGGATACTATAAAGATCCATTATAGATCGACCCTCTCAATTTAATTGTTACATTAACAACGTCAAGATTCAGACTCTTGACCTTTCTTAAAGGATGTAGTGTCTCATCCCACTAGATAATTTTAATAAGTTTTTTTAACACGCAATTTTAATAAGTTTGAATTAAATTTATTGAAATTTTAAATTAATTACTATATAATTCAAAGTTTGGAATAATTGATTCTGGTATATAAAAATTGTAATTGTTGTTTTAATTGAAATTTCTACACTTTAAAAATGTAAGAAGTTTGATAGGATTCAAAACTAACACAAAATTAAATTGAAAGTTCCTGAAATTCGACTCTAATACAAATCGCTTAAATTTAAATACCCAAAGTACTTTTTTTAAGGAAAATATATATAGTTTTATAACTTGAAACAAAAAGTATATAATTGCAACAATTAGTAAACAAAGAGGATAACCTAAAGGAAAATTCTACAACGTGCGACACCGATAAACACCACTAATGATGAACATTGATAAACACTATTAAATTAATTAATAAAGATTTAAAATTTCAAGGGCTCATCAAATAATTAATAATTACTTTAAAAATTCAATCAAATTATTTTTTATAGATATTAAAATTTTATTTTTTTTAATAAGGGTAAACTATAAATTTAGTACCTCACCTATTTTCGTATTTCTATTGAACCTTCATTATTTAAATATTATTTCAATTTGACCCTATTCTTTATAAAAAATAATTTAACCCCTAAGCCTCAACCTAAAACCTTAAACCCTTAAACTCTTAAACCTATACCCTAAACCATATACCCTTAAAAATAATTTTATTTAATAAAATCTATATATAGATATTGCAACCCGTATTTTGTTACAGAATGAATTATTAGAGAACTTTGTTCTTGGATGAAGGAATTAAGTTCATGTTCAGTTGTGCTTTTGCTGGTATATGTATGATCATACCGCTATGACTAAGCCAACCTCCACGCTTGCGAAAACAACACCGAGGTATGCGCCCATACACACCACGAAATCGAATTTATTGAACTTCCAAAGATGAATCGTTGCCTCGTAATCAATGAGACCAAGCATTGCAGCCATTATAATAGCAGACAGCACTACAAGGGGAGTGTAGTGGAACAATGGTGTTAGGAACAGCAATGTGATCTTAACTGCAATGGCCATGACAACGTTTGACATTGCCGTTTTACACCTTCCATTGAAGTTGACAGCCGACCAAGAAAATGTCCCTGAAAATCTATATATAGATTTTATTAAATAAAATTATTTTTAAAGGTATATGGTTTAGGGTATAGGTTTAAGAGTTTAAGGGTTTAAGGTTTTAGGTTGATGCTTAAGGGTTAAATTATTTTTTATAAAGAATATGGTCAAATTGAAATAATATTTAAATAATGAGGGTTCAATAGAAATACGAAAATAGGTGAGGTACTAAATTTATAGTTTACCCTTATTAAAAAAATAAAATTTTAATATTTATAAAAAATAATTTAATTAAAATTTTAAAGTAATTATTAATTATTTGATGAGCCCTTAAAATTTTAAAGCTTTATTAATTAATTTAATGGTGTTCATCAATGTTCATCATTAGTGGTGTTCATCGGTGTTCGTCGCACGTGATAGACTCATCCTAAACTAAAATACAAATCAATGGATCTACCCCGCATTCAAACGATGGAGTTTTGGATATATATGAAATGAGCGACCGCACATGATCTAAAAAAAAAGCTCAAATGAGTTGAATTAAATATTTATTAAGGAGATAGAAAGTAAAAAATTTTGATTTAATAAATTTTAAAAAATAATTTTAAAGAGGGCTCTATAATATATTTTTTATTAAAATAAAAATATTTTAAAAGGGAAAACTAAACCGATGGTCCCCAAACTATTACCATTTTCTTATTTTGGTCCCAAAATTATTTTTTTCGGCAAAATCGTCCCTTCTGTTACATAGTTCTCATGTTTTGGTCCCCAACGTTAAATAGCTAACGGCACGTGGCATTTTTTAAAATATTTTTTAATCATTTCTCTTTCCTCCTATATTATTATATTTTTATTTAACTTTATCCACTCAATCATGTGGTGCCACGTGGCATTAGCCTATTGGTTGAAAAAACCCCCAAAACACCTTCAAAAGCCACATTTGGTGCTGCTAGGATTCAAACTCAATACCTCCAACACACAAGCCATGCACGTGAACCACTTATGCTAGGCTAATTACTTAATTTAAATTTACTAACAATTATATATAAGCTATATATATTAACCCAAAAAAACCTTAAAAACACAAATTAGGACTGCCAGGATTTGAACCCAAGCAACCAACATGCAATGCCCACATGCAAACCAACTATGCTAGGCTAATTATTTGAATTAAATCTTCTAACATTTATATTTAACCTATAAATATTTGAAACAACACATGATTAATGAATATAAAAAGTAGGGAGTAATTCGAACATAATACCTTATTAATAAAATTTTAAATATTTAACCATCAAGTTAACTAATAAATTGTGTTATTTTGAACTTAAATATATTTAACTAAATTATGTTTAAAATTTTAAAAAATCAAACTAGATTTTTTTACTTTGTTCGATAATAAAAAACTAATTAAATATTTATTTATTTTATAAAAATAAAAAATTCCTAAAAATATTTAAGTTAAAAATAGCACAATTTATTAGTTTAACTTGGTGGTTAAATATTTAAAATTTTATCAATAAGGTATTGTGTTCGAATTACTCTCCACCTTTTATATTCATTAACCATGTGTTGTTTCTAATTTGTATTAAATATAAATGTTAAAAAATTTAAATCAAATAATTAGCTTATAATAGTTGATTTGCACATTGGCCTTGCATGTTTGTTGTTTGGGTTCGAATCCTGGCAGCCCCAATATGTATTTTTAAAGTTTTTTTGGGTTAATATGTATAGCTTATATATAATTGTTAGTAGATTTGAATCAAGTAATCAGCCTAGTACAAGTGGTTCACTTGTATGGCTTGTGTGCTGGTTTAGAAAAGTTATATTAAAAATAAGGCTTAATACAACTTTTCCCCCTTAAAGTATACCCGATTTCCCAACTTGCCCCCTAAACTTCATTTTGTCCACTTTTTCCCCTTAAACAATTCGCCGTTACCCATATACCCCCAAAAGTTGACGTCGTTTAAAAAAAAACATAACAACCAATCAGAAGTTGCCATGTAGCCTCTTTTTTTCTTATTTTTTATTTTCTGAATATTAAATAAAAAATAGGGAAAATAAAAAGAAATTAATATAATAATAATAAAATATCTTAAAATAAATCTTTAACATCCCTGAAACCCTGCCTAATCGAGCTCTCCCCTTTCCTCAACCGGCTGAAACCCTTCCTCCGCCGCTGGCACAACCTTGAACCGCCTTAAAAGACCAGCCACCAACTTCTTCATCTGCAAGAACGCCATCTCCTTCCCTAAATAAATCCTGAGTCCGGCCTGGAACATCAGATAAGTATACGGATCTCTCCCGACAAAGCTCCACTTCCCCGCCTCATCTCTACAACCATCTCTCTGGCTTGAACTTCGCCCAATCCGATCCCCATATCTTAACCATCCTCCCCATCGTGTAAGGAGCATACGTCACCATCGTTCCTTTCTTCACCATCGTCCCTTCCGGCAAAACATCGTCCTCCACCGCCTGTTTGGTATCCGTCGGGACCAGAGGATACAGTCTCATGGTCTCGCAAAACATCTTTCTCCACTTCAGGGTGTTTGTATATTAACCAGAAAAAACCACGTCAACACCGCTGATGTTGTGTCGCGGCCGGCAAGTATGAAGCTGATGACTATATCCGTAAAGAAGTTCTTGTCAGAATGGCCGGAGTTCTCGTCAGAATGGACGGAGTTTAGATTTGGGTAGTTTTGGGGATTGATTAATTTTATCGCCTAAATAAAATTAATATTTTATTATTTTCCTTATTTCTTATCTAATATTTAGAAAATAAGAAATAAGAAGAAAAAAAGTTACGTGGCGACTTCTGATTGGTTGTTATGTTTTTTTTTAAACGGCGTCAGCTTTTGGGGGTATATTGGGTAACGGCGAATTGTTTAAGGGGAAAAAGTGGGCAAAATGAAGTTTAGGGGGCAAGTTGGGAAATCGGGTATACTTTAAGGGGGAAAAGTTGTATTAAGCCTAAAAATAATTTTATAGATCTAAATAATATTAATTAGATACAAAATATTGATAACTAATAAATTATTCAAACAAGAATTGAATATAAGCATGTCATTATATGTCATTTTACTTGTTTAAATAATCTAACAGCTATCAGTTAATTTTACCAATCAGCTAATACAATCCGCTAGTCAAATTAACTAATGTAATCAACTATCCGCTATCAATTAATGTAATCCGCTATCAGTTATTCACTAATTACTAAACATGACCATTATATATTTTTAAGATTATAAATTAAAGTACGTTGTTTTAATGAACACAAGACAAGTAAACTTTTGAAATATGATCTAAAATTAACAATCTAAACTCTGCATGGATTTCTAAAGCCCGTGGCAAAGTATGCTTTTGTCCATTAGTACATGCTTTGGACTTAGCTAAAGCCCAACATCTGGTTTCGAGTATAAGACCCTATTTGTATCTAATTTCAAATTCGATTAAACTAACACACTTACAAATTAAGTTGTTCGTGCCTGAGTCATCTAGGTGAAATATCCTATCCTTATCTGAAACTATTTCTTGAATTCATCTTTCTAATAATATTTTAAGGCACAATATCAAAAAAAAAAATTCTAACGTTTGATTGAATAGCCATTTTGGCCCATATTTTTTTTTGAAGTATTTTAACTATCAACGTTTTATTTTGGGTCAAAATGACTCATCCGTAGATAAAAATTGTCAGTCAACTAATGATAAACAACTTGAAATGACTTGACTGAATGACACGTCATCAAGAAAAAATAATTTTATATTTTATATAGTTTTATACAATTATTTTTTAACTGATATGTCATTTTGTAAAGTCGGTATATTTGTCTATACGACAATGCTATATCAGCTTGTGTTGTTATGTAAGTTTATCACATAATTTTAAGTCATGTAATGTTAGTTGGCAAACAATTTCATCTAAGGAATGTCTATTTTTACCTAAAGTGAAACGTTGAAGGTTAAAATATTTTAAAAAAATAAAAAATAAAATAACTTTTCAATTAAACATTAGAAACATTTTATAACATTATATCATATTTTAAATATAAAAGTTAAGTTCACAGATAATCACTGAACTTTGACTTGATGGCACCATTTTCATATTTAAGGGTTTACATGATGACATCTCTCACATGTAAATTGTAATATCCCCTTTTTCTCATTGCAGCTATGAGCAAACTGGATAATAACATTTTATTCTGGCCAACGGTTTAACATTTTGTTGGACCTCGTTGATACCCATGATTTATAGATTGGACCACTTTTAACATGATTAGAACCCAAACCAATGGGACTAAATAAAACTGTTTCACAACAAATGTAGAAAAAAAAAAAGAGACAAAGATTAAACAAATGATGTCATTTCAACTTCAAACTCAAGCTTTTATCTCAATTCCTAGTACTTCCAAGGTATCACATTCCAATCATCAAAATCAGCAAAATGTGAGTGAGTCCATAGATGACTTTTACCCCACTCCAATGATATATAATTTAATATTTTAAAATATCATTATTTTGTATATTTTATTTAAATTACCCATATTTTTTAGATTATCTTCATAAAATTACGAAAACAATAATATTATTGATATTTATAAATTTTCGACAATAACAACACTGTTGATACATGGAAGATCTGTAACAGTTCATTCTAGTGTACGGAGTTTCGTACAGTGGTCATGAAAATTCAAGTTTGAGAATACATGAATGAAAAAGAAAAAAAATGAAGTGGACTTTATATGGAAGTGATATCTTAGTATATAGGTTTTTCTTATCGAAATATTTCTTTTAAAAATTTTAATAATACATACCGAAGATTAACTTTGAAAAATGATACTCTTTTTAACAAAAAAGGATAAAGGTGTGATTGACAAGATTAGTTTTTGTTTATGTGGCACGATCTTAGAAAGATAAGACTGAGAAAGTGTGTATTTATTGAGTTTTTTTTTTTTTTGAACAATTCAATAATAGGAGGGAGAAGAAAAAATTTACTTTCAATGAGTATTGAACTCGCACCCTAAGAGAAAAGAAGAGAGTATCAACTAAGAGCTTTTAACTATATATTCTAAAAATTATTGACGATATTGGTAGGGTTTTAAGTAAACATGCACAAAAACAAAAATAGAAGAAAATAAAAAAGAAAAAATTAAACGTATTTTACGTTACCAAAAGTTTCAAATACTCCATTTTTTATAATTAATCAATTTTCTCCAATTCTTTTGCGAAAAAAAAAATCTTAAGTCCCGAAGACAATTCACTTTTGAGAACTCATCTATGAGAAAATAAATTTGTAACGCCCGGGTTTGGGCCCGGGAGATACTTTGATTTGATTAAGTCGGTTTGGGTTAAGCTAATTGTGGGAAAAACATTTTAAATTACCAAAATTTAAAGCTTTTGAAGAAACATGTGGTTTTTGGTAAAATGGGTGGCAAAAGGGTTTTGAGGATAGATTTTTAAATTGAAATAAAATAAAATATTTCAAAAACTCATTTCTTCTCCTTTTTCCATTTTCTTTTCACGTTAAGTTTCCCTTAAGTCAAACAACTTCTCATCTTCACCAAACTTCATCATTTTAGAAGATTCTAGGAGGTAAGATAACTTGATTTTACTCTTCTCTACTTTCAAATCTTGGTTTTGGCATTTCCTTTTTCAAGGTCTTGAAGATTTCTCAAGTTTCTTCATTTTGGGTAAAAATGGAGTTTTGAAAGGGTTTAAGTAGATGTTATGAAAACAACGATTTGGGTCAGTTGTAAATTATATTTTGGGTGTAAAATGGTGTTAAGACAATGGGTTTATCATGAAATCCCGGATTTTGGGAAAATGGGTAATTTTTTATTAATGGGTATTTGGATTTTTGGCTTAGAAATGGTGGAGAAGGTTTCCTAATGTTTTGGTGGTGTTAGGTTGATGTTTTTGGAGTGTTTGAACATGGTTTGGATGATAAATTGATGAGGATATGACTGACTTAAGGTTAGAGTAGAAATGATGATAGTTTTGGTTAGTTTTGGGTAGAAATAGGATGCTTGTTGTTGCCGAATTTTTGATGGAATTGATTTCAGCGAGTTTGAATGTTGAAAGGTGTATTAATTCTTTATTTTGGTTTGAGTAGAAACAACGGATAACGATTTGGGTTCTTCGGACGCTACTCCGAGAATTACGGAAGCTTGAAGGAGGACCGTTAGCTTGTTTTGGTGTTGAGCTGATGAAAATTGCTTTGAAGCTTTAAAATGTTCAGTGAAGGTTTCTTGGGGTTTGGGTAGAGCCTTAGGGGTCAACCTAAACTCAAGCGTAAGTTTATTTATTTTTATCTTTTTTCGTCGATTGTTGGTGTATGTGTATATTCGTGTTGTTGTATGAATTGCAGGTTGATTTTACCTCCTTTTAATGTTGTGTATTGTTTTTGTTGTTGTCAAAGCCTCACGTGATGGTTTGTGGAAAGTGTATGGTTGATACGGTGATGTGTAGTCCCACCGGAAGTGACTAGTAGATGAGTATGGTGATGTGTAGTCCCACCAAAAATATGCTAGTCGTTGTGAACGGTGATGTGTAGTCCCACCAGGAATGGTTGTGCATGTGCACACCATGGTTTTGTCTTTGTGTTTTCGGTCTAGTATATTTTCCCTTCTAAATGGTTTTGACTTAAAACTAAATATATGATTTGAACTGCATTGTTGTTGTTGTGATTTTGAGCTCCGCTCACTAAGCTTTTAAGCTTACGCTCTCTTTTCCAACAATGCAGATCGTTAGTGGCTTTGGGAGGCAAGTGGGGCAAAATAGGAATTTTGGAGTTCATTTGCTAGCTCAAGTATGATTTTTCATGGTTGTAATAATACTTAGGCAATGGGAATGCTAGACCTTTTGTGTTATGCAGTTGGTGTCCAAACTCTATGTTTTTGTTATTGTTGTTACCATGTTTAAAGTGTTGAAGCATGCCTTGGTTTGGCTTGGACCTCTTTGTAGATGTTAAGCATATTAGAGTATAACGAATACACTTAATATTCTTTAGTTTTGTTTATTCTTTGTAAAGCCTACTGGGCCCATTCTGTTAGTCTGTTAGAATAAGTCTGTTAGGTTGTTAAACTAACAGATCTCTCCAGAACTCTCTCTTGGGTCAGTCTATAAATGTAATGCCCATTGGGCCAAATCCAATATGGAATATGAATATCAGTTTTACATTTTATATTTTTCTCTTTTATTGTTTCTCTTCTTTTTTGCCTTCTAACCCTAAAACCTTCGTTCACGACTGTTCTCACGACCACACACTTTCCTTCGCCTTCTTCAACCTCCATAACTCACATCTTACAGAGGCTTGTTCTCTAAACCTAACATGGTATCAGAGCGTTATCTATGGCTGCCGGAGTGTTCGATTGCTGTTGTTGATGTCTCTGTGATGATGGTTTGACGGTGATGTGCGGCGGTTACAAGCGCGTGCTGGTTCTCAGACAATCGGTGTGATTTTTCTTCTGTTAATTGCAAGGATACACTGGTACATTTCTTTCTGCTGTTTAATTTGCTTCTACGAATGTTTTCTGCTTCATTTGATGCTTCATTTGATCCGTGCTTCGTTCGCTGGTTGAGATTGGTGAGTTCTTTGTCAATTCAATCGTGTCCGTCGTCTGCTTGTTTTTGTGCATCTACTCTTGCTGCCAATCGTGATTGAATGATTCTGAATCTCAGACTGCCTGATTTTGTTTTGATTGCTGCTGTTGTTTGGTTCATAATCATGCAATCTTGCATGTTTGAGATCGTTGTTAGCATTGCGGTGTTTTGATTTATCTGCATAAGGTCTGATCTACTTCCTGCTATTGCTTCTCTGGTTTTTCTGCGTTTTGATTGCTCATGGCTGGTGATGATGTTAATGGATCTGGTCTTGCTCCTGATATTGGTCATACTGATAATGTGTCTAATGAGAACTCTACTGCTGTTTTAAACAATGATGCTACTCCTGTATCAGCTTCATCTTCTGTATCTAGTAAGGTGTTTTCATCTAAGAAAATCAATGTTACCCTAGATGATACTAATTACCTCATCTGGCATCAGCAAGTCTATCTTATCATAAAAACAAATCGTCTTCTTAGGTTTATTGATCCCAAAGTCACAGCCCCTTCCCAATATGTCTCTCGAGATGGAGTTGTGTCAATTAACCCTGAGTTTGAGCTCTATGAGGAACAAGATGGAGCTCTCACCACATGGCTTCTTTCTACTGTTAGTCATGGTGTCCTTCCTCACCTGATAGGTCTTAGTACAACTTCTGCTGTTTGGGGAACTCTTCATAGGCTTTACAGTGGCAAAACAACTACTAGGTTGATGTCCTTTAGAAGAATGTTACACTCTCAAAAGAAAGGAGAACTTAGCATGAGAGATTATCTTATGAAAATCAAGTCTGTTTGTGATAATCTAGCAAGCTGTGGAGAGGTTATTTCAGAGCATGAACATATAACTGCTGTTCTAAATGGTCTTTCTGCTGATTTTGATCCTGTCATCACTGTAATCACAGCTTCTCCTTCTTCTTCTAATTATAGCTTTGTCAGTTCAATTCTCTTAGATGCTGATGCTAGACAAAATCAAGTCACAGAACCTATCTCTGCTTCAGCACATCTTACTACTCATAATCATGCTCCTTCTTCCTCATCCTCTCAAACTCCCTCTCAAACTCAAACACAATCCTCCACTCACACTTCCTTGGCTTCACAAACCTCTCAACCTTCTCAGTTAATTGTTTCAGAGGTCCAAGATGCTTCAGGAACTGAATATAGTGAAGCCAATACTGTTGAAACTCAAAATGGTCAATATTCTTATCATAACAACAATGCATATAGAGGCAGAGGTAGAGGAAGGTTTAATGGTTCTAGACCTCAATGCCAGCTGTGTGGTAAGCTGGGTCATCTGGTGGAAAGATGTTATTCCAGGTTTGACACCACTTTTAAAAATGAATCTGCCAGGTCCTTTCAGAATTCTACTCCTGTTATTACTCAGAATCAGTCCCCACATGCACATATATTCACATATAGTGCTCCTCCCAGTGTTCTTTCTTTGTCATCCTATAGTCCCTTGTACTATACTCCTCCTCCTGCATCAGTTGTCAGTGTACCTCACTCATATCCTTTGCCAACTGTTACTCAGATGCGTGCACCTCAGCTACATACTGTCAATCCTTCTGGATATGCACCAATACTTGTGTCTCATACTGCAAGTAGTCCTACCTACACTGCTCATCCCTCTTCCAGTGTGGCACCTGCTCATGTTACACCTCAGGCCTTGATAGCAACACCTGAAATTGTTGCTGATAATGCTTGGTACCCAGACTCTGGAGCTACTCATCATCTAACCAACAATTTCAGTAATATGCAAGTTGGCACAGCCTATACTGGTTCAGGTAATGTTCTTGTTGGAAATGGTAATGCTCTACCAATTAAACTTTCTGGTCAAGCTTCTTTTCTTCAAAATAATAAAGTGTTTCATTTGAATAAATTATTATTTGTACCTGGAATCACAAAGAACTTACTGTTTGTATCCAAGTTCACACAAGATAATAGAGTCTCACTTGAGTTCTACCCCAAGTTCTGTCAAGTAAGAGATCTACACACAAAGAAGGTTGTTCTTGTGGGTCAAGAGAATAATGGTCTATATTGCTTGGGAGGATTGTCTCAACTTTCTTCTGTTAAAAATTCTGAATCTTCTTCAAAATGTCTTTTAGTTAGTGATTCTGCTACTCATTGTCATTCTCTTAATAATGCTGATTCTGTTCAATGTCATTTAGTTGCCTGTAATAATGTTCCCTATGATATTTGGCACAAGAGGCTTGGGCATCCATCTCTTGATGTTATGAATCATGTTTTGTCCACTTGTAATGTTTGTCTTATCACCAATAAAAATGCTTTCTCTTCTAGTTTGTGCAAAGCATGTCAATATGGTAAAGCTCATCGGTTGCCCTTTCCCACTTCACACACTCAGTACACAAAACCATTGCAATTAGTTGTTGCTGATGTATGGGGACCTGCCCTTGTCAGTTCAAATGGATTTAAGTATTATCTAGCCTTTACTGATGCTTTTTCTCGATACACTTGGGTGTATTTCTTGAAATTCAAATCTCAGGTTAAGGAAGCTTTCACTCAATTTCATAAGGAGGCTGAGAGACAATTGGGTGAGCAGCTGAAGGTTCTTCAGTCTGACTGTGGTGGAGAATTCATAGCCCTCAAGGCCTACTTGCAAGCTCAGGGAATTTTTCATAGGATGTCTTGCCCTCATACCTCTGAGAAAAATGGTTTAGTGGAAAGAAAGCATAGACATCTAGTTGAGGTAGGTCTTACTCTCTTAGCTCAAGCTTCTATGCCTTTACATTTTTGGTATGATGCTTTTTCTTCTGCTATTTTTCTTATCAATAGGTTGCCAACTCCTGTATTAGCTAATGTGTCACCCTATGAAAAATTGTTTCATCAAAAACCTGATTATAAACTGTTGAAAGTGTTTGGTTGTGTTTGTTTTCCATTACTTAGGCCTTATAATAAACATAAGCTTCAATTTAGATCTGCTTCTTGTGTTTTTCTGGGTTTCTCTCCAGTTCAAAAATAATATAAATGTCTTGATTCTTCTGGTAGGATTTATGTATCTAGACATGTTAAATTTGATGAGAATCTGTTTCCTTATGAAAAATCTGATTCTTCTACAAAGGAGTCATGCATATCTGTTTCCTTTCTGTCTGATCTAAATGCTGAAACTATTAATCCCAGACATTCTTACACTCAAATACCCAGTATACCTCCTGTACCCATACATTACACTCCTGCAACCAAGAACAATCTTGAACTTCCTCCTGTTTCACCAATTTGTACTGTTCCATGTTCTTCAAACTCTCCTACTACTAAAACCCCTACACCTGTTGCTTCAAGCCATTCACCAGTGCACACTACTCATGATCTCACCTCCACTCCCCTTAACTCTCCCTTGATTTCTACTCCACCCTTATCCCCTCTCCTTTCTTCTCCTACTACATCTCCCACTTCTATACTGGCAAACTCTTCTCCTCTCACTGCACCTCTATCACCTTCCTTCACTCATACATCTTCTATTCCACCTACCACTGCATCTCTATTGCCATCCTCCCCTCATCTGATGACTAATTCATCTCCCACTGCATCTCTATCACCATCCTCCACTCCTACATCTTCTATTCCACCTACCACTGCATCTCTATCACCATCTTCCACTCATATACCTACTACATCTCCCACTGCATCTCTATTACCATCAGTCACTTCTGTTGTTCCACCCTCCATCTCAAATCAGTCCATCTCCACTGTTGTACCACCAGTTGTATCCTCCAATACAACAGAATCTAATTCTCATCCCATGGTTACTCGGAGTAAGGCTGGAATATTTAAGCCTAAAGTTTATCTGGTTCAAGATGATACTTCATAGCCTTCAGATGTTTACATTGCTCTTCAAACTCCTTGCTGGCGAGATGTTGTTCATGCTGAGTACTTGGCTCTCTTGAAGAATGAGACTTGGGAGCTGAAACCTCTACCTGAGTCTCGTAAACCTGTAGGCTGCAAGTGGCTCTTCAAGATAAAGAGAAAGCTAGATGGCACGGTTGATAGGTTCAAGGCCAGACTTGTGGCCAAAGGCTACTCACAGACTGTTGGTTGGGATTACAAAGAAACCTATAGCCCTGTGGTTAGATCCTCCACCATCAGAACTGTCCTTGCTACAGTTGTTGCAAAGAAGTGTCCCCTTCGACAAATTGACATCAACAACGCATTTTTAAATGGGGAATTGAATGAGGAGATTTACATGTCCCAGCCTCCAGGCTTTGAGCAGTATGGTCCCAATGGAGAAGTGTTAGTTTGTCATCTTCGCAAGGCTTTATATGAGCTTAAACAGGCATCACGGGCTTGGTATGAAACACTGAAAGGGTTTCTTGTTAAAGTGCTTGGGTTTGCAGCCTGAAAGAGTGACACTTCTCTTTTTATCAAGAACTCTAGCAGTAGTTATCTGTTATTAATGGTGTATGTTGATGATATTGTCATCACTGGTAGTGATGAGTCTGAAGTGGATGTTGTTGTTCAGACTATAAATTCTGAATTTTCTTTGAAGGACTTGGGCCAGCTTGAATTCTTTCTAGGCATGGAAGTTCAGAATCTACATGTTGGTCTTTTCTTGGGTCAGAAGAAGTACATTGTTGATCTTCTCACCAAAGCTAATATGCTTTCTTCTCGTCCTTCACCTACACCAATGGTTGTTGCTCATAAGACACAGTTGAATGATAACTCAGTGTTTACTGATATACACTTGTATAGGAGTGTTGTTGGTGGATTACAGTATGTTACACTGACCAGACCTGATATAGCCTATGCTGTCAATAAGGTGTCTCAGTACATGAATGGACCATCTGAAAGTAATTGGCGTGCTGTTAAGAGGATTCTTCGATACTTGTGTGGTACTCTTGACTATGGATTGTGTTATAAACAGTCTCAGAATCTTGACTTGGTCTGTTATGCTGATGCAGATTGGGCTTCGTCTGTTGAAGACAGAAGGTCCACATCTGGCTTTTGTATATTTCTTGGTGGGAATCCAATTGTTTGGAGTTCAAAGAAACAGAATGTGGTGTCTCGCTCTACATCTGAAGCTGAATATAGAAGTTTGGCTAATTCAGTTTCTGATTTAGTTTGGGTTGAGAGTCTTTTGACTGAAATTGGCATTACAGTTGTCAGAAAACCAACAGTATGGTGTGATAACACCTCTGCAGTGTCCATGGCTGCCAATCCCACACATCATGCTCGAAAAAAGCATGTAGAAATTGATATTCATTTTGTTTGAGAGAAGGTCATAGCAGGGAAATTGTGTGTTAATTTTGTTCCTTCTGCTGAACAAATAGCAGATGTCTTGACCAAGCCCATACCTCCAGCTTTGTTTGCTCAAATGCGTGCTCGACTGGGAATGGTTTCTCTTGAAGATGTTCAAGGAAGAAGAGAACCAGGGAAATATTAGAGTATAACGAATACAGTTAATATTCTTCAGTTTTGTTTATTCTTTGTAAAGCCTATTGGGCCCATTCTGTTAGTCTGTTAGAATAAGTCTGTTAGGTTGTTAAACTAACAGATCTCTCCAGAACTCTCTCTTGGGTCAGTCTATAAATGTAATGCCCATTGGGCCAAATCCAATATGGAATATGAATATCAGTTTTACATTTTATATTTTTCTCTTTTATTGTTTCTCTTTTTTATTGCCTTCTAACCCTAAAACCTCCGTTCACGGCTGTTCTCACGGCCACACACTTTCCTTCACCCTCTTCAACCTCCATAACTCACATCTTACAGAGGCTTGTTCTCTAAACCTAACAAAGCATGTTGGTTATCTATGTTAAATCTTGCTTGTTGATTTTAGTCCTGTTGAATGTTCCTCTTATTTCATTTGAGTTCTCTTGGTTGCCTTGAATTGTTTGTATGCTTAGGAGTTGGTTAAATGCTTGCTTAGGGTGTTTAAGTTAGATCTCTTGTGCTTAAAACTGAAATTTGTTGTTTTTCTGTGCAGGGCGTATCGATATGCTCAAGGTCCGTATCGATACAGTCCCCTGTTTTAAGCCTATCGTATGTATCGATACCCTCTTTACCCTCTGAAAATATGAGAAATTGACGAGAAATTGAGGTATCGGTACGTGCCTTAGGCGTATCGATACGACCTTAGAGTTGACTTTGGAAAACTTGGCCGTTAAAGGTGTATCGATACCAGCTTTGGAGGGTATCGATACGACCTCTCAAAGTCAACTTTGGGGGAGTTTGACCGTTGAAGGTGTATCAATATTGGCCTTAGAAGTATCGATACGGCATGGAGTAAAATGGTTAAAGTTGTTTTTAGTTGTCTGGTCTGCTTGGTTCGTATCCGTGTTTGTTTTTCCGCTGTTTGCTTTCTCACATAAGTTCAAATAAAGTATATAGACAAGATTAAATTATTTTTAAAAAATAGGGTTGCTAATCGGAGTGAGGCCTTAACGGGTTTCGCTTCGGTTTTCCATGTGTAACCCGCTCAGTTCGGTCTGGTGGCTAGGCTGGGACGAGGGGGTTACATTTGGTGGTATCAGAGCCTCGGTTACGAGGTCTCCCGGGAAGGTAAGTCGGGTAAGTTGATTTGTTTGCCATTGCACGGTGTGTAAAAGCATGTTTTCTCGTTTTTTGTTGTTGGTTGAGGTGTAGTCGAGCGTCCCCATTGCTAAGTATTGTTATTGGAAAATAGTTTTGGTTAAAAGAGCTTGAGCATTTGGATCTTTGCTCTTGCTGGCCCAATGTTTTCTTGTGTGTTATGTTTGTTGTTTTAAAATTTTATCTTCGTTATGGTGAGACCGAGGGGAAGGCTTAGAGCGGGTGACCAGGCACCCGAGGTTGTGCCTCCTCCTCCTCCTCCTGATGGTAATTGGGCAGATGTCGGAGATGATTACCTCAGGCTGGGGCGAATGTTGGGTTATGGTAATAGACCTCGGGTAGGCCAGGGTCAGGCTAGTGCGGAAATGACTCATTTGATTCAGACCATAGTCGGGGTTTTTCAAACAGCTTTAGTCGGTATACATGCTGCAGCACCACCTCAGGGGTGCGGGGAATGGTTTACCCCTAATTTTTTAATGTGAGACATAAATAAGAACACCAAAAAGAGGATGAAGATTTTTATTCTAAAAAAATAAGGGTAAACTACATAAATGGCCCCAACTATGCTCCAATTATCTTTTGCATCCCTCGACTATCAGAAGTTACAAATTGGTCCCCCGACTTAAAAAAGTAACAAATTGGTCTCACGCCGTTAAAAATTGAACGGCTGATGATGTGGTAGTTAATTTAAATTGATATAATTACATAATTAGCTTTCAAATTCTACAATTATTTTAATTTAACCTTAATTCTAAAAAATTAACCACATAATTTTAATAATCTATCAATTTAGTTTATTTTCTTTTCTACAAAAGAACTCTTGTTTTTTTTTGTCAAATTGAAATACATTTTCCCTTTTTTTCGCTTGTATACAAGCATAAATCATATAACAATTTATAGGATAACATATACATATAAAACAAAATGATGTATTCAAATGTACAATACTTCCGCATCGATGCCAATGTATATTCGGATCAATATCACTGCAAATAGAAAATCTAATATCATAATCTGAAAATTACCAATCCCATAATTTCAAAATCCAGACAAATGATTGCCATAGTTTCTTGCTGCTAAATTAACCCACTTTACTATATACTTTTTAAAGATTTTCCCATTATCTCTTGCACTGAAGAAGCACGTATTAAAGCTCGGCAAAAATTAAAATAGTGGATTCAAGAATCCCAACTAAAAATGGAGGAAACATTAAAAAAATAAACACAGTTTTGAAGGGAAAAAAATCTCAGAAATAAAGAGATGGAGAAAGCACCAGGCGGGAACGAAGAGGAAAAGTAGCTGAGAGATTAGGGCAAAAAGCGGCGGCAAAGCCCATGTTTGACGGTGTTGAGCAAAGCACATCCCCTTTAATTGATTCCAACAAAAATCATCCCTTTATTAAGTAAATGTCCAGCCTTTGCTTTTGAAGTTGGGAAAACAGATTTCAATTTGACACTAAAAACTCTTTTATAGAAAAGATGCATTAAATTGATAGATTATTAAAATTATGTGAGTTAATTTTTTATAATTAGGGTCAAATCAAAATAAGTTTAGAATTTGAGAGTTAATTATGTAATTATATCAATTTATATTAACTAACACTTCATCAACCGTTAAATTTTAAACGACGTCGGACCAATTTGTTATTTTTTAAAATCAAGAGACCAGTTTGTAATTTTTAATAGTCAGATGATGCAAAAAATAATTAGAGCATAATCAGAGGACCATTTATATATTTTACCCAAAAAATAATAGCCTGATGAACTCATCAATGAAAGATAACAAACTTATTTTATAATGATTCTATAATTCAAACATTTATTTTATAATAAAACCAAATAAAAACAAAAACTTAGATGGAACCGTAACCAATACGTGAACAAATATAATGAGTATCCACCATGGATGAAAACTATCACAAAAACCGATAATCAGCTGATATAGTAGGATAAAACGTTAGATCTTTTTAGTAAAGTTAAACTTTAAATCTTAACATTGTGAGTTAGACAATTAGATTAGAAGTCGTCTTCATAATGGGTCTCTATAGTATTTTATCCGAATTATTTAACTAATAAATTGAATACCAGAGATTAAATAAAAAACTTATCATAAAAAGAAGGAAAAGGATAAAAGGATAAGGTTACTCATTTCACTCTTCAATGGTTTTTTTCTCCCAACAAGGACAAAAGTGAAATACAGTGTGCCATTGATGATTAATCCACAGATCACTGAAAAAATACATTGGCCTTCTTTTGTGGCTGCTACTTGATTCTCAAGTTTTGTCTGGTTTTTACCAAGTCTAACTTGTTAACAATTTTAATATCTTACGCATCACAATTTATAATAATAATAATAATAATAATAATAATAATAATAATAATAATAATAATAATAATAATAATAATAATAATAATAATAAGTTTTCATTGAAAAAGAACAGTCACATGCAAGAATAAGACACATACAGAATGAAGGAAGGAACAAAGCTTTGAGCTAACAGAATCAAGCTTACCATTTTGCTTTATGAAAATGAATAAAAAAAGCTTTACTTTAATGCTTTGAATAGCATCTTAGGGCCTAATAATGTAACATTTGCAAAAATTTCAGCACATGGCATCTCCTTATGATTACTTTTCTTTAATTTTTATTTATAAAAAACAAAAAGAAATTAATTTTATAAAAAATACTTTAAAATCTTTAATTTCTCAAAAAAAAAACTTTCAATTCCTAAACTCTAAAATTCTCTCATCCGACCATCGATTAATCACCACCAGCCACATTTTCCTTCATCGACTCCTTACAGCTAATAACTCTAATCTTACGTCATCAAAAATCGACAAACAAACGATCAAACAAACCACGAACGCCCAATGTAATATCTTCAATCGAACGAAAAACGGTAAATAGCGGATGAACGAACGATAAACCGGGTCTTGCGACTTGTGCGACGAGGGAAGACCTTACTACAACGAAGTTCATGTGGTGTTCAATGAAAGTAGAGAAAATATTTAGGGATTTAGAGTTTTTTTAAAAAAAACATTAAAGTTTTGAGATATTTTTGGAAGAAGTTAACATTTTTTTAATTTTTAAACAAAAATTAAATAAAAATTAATAAATAAATAATGTGTCATGTAATGACTGGATGACAATTTTTTTTAACAATCGTTAACAAAATTTTAAAAATAATTATAAAATAAAAAATTAAATAATTAAACAAAAAATAATTTAGACAGGTATTTGTAAAAAGTATATCATTTAAACATGGTCGATGGTTAAACCTAGAAAGAAAGACAAACAAGTGACAACTGCCTGATAAGCTCTCAAATGTGACACTTTTTAATTGCTATTTTTGTAGTTTTTATGATTTCTTGCTACCTAATCCATTTTGTTTTGCTATATTTTGCGCAAGAAACCTAATTCTGAAAAACAACAGCAAAGAGGGCATTTCTGCAGTCTTTTTATTATTCTGGTCATGACTGGCATTGTGGGCACGACTCTGGGCACGACGCATCTGACGTGGCAGATGCGTGGCGACTTCTGGAAGATTCTGGAACGTTCTGGAAGACCTTATCAGCTTATTCGTTTCGACTTTCTGTATTTAAATTTAAAAAACATTTGAAATGTTTATCTTTCCTTTATGATTTTGAATTTTCTTATAATTTATCTTTGTAATTTCAAGCCTATAAATACCACTCCTTGGTAAAGACTTAGGCATTAAATTTTAGTCTTCATCTTTTAGCTTGAAACACTTGTTATTTCTAGTCTTTAACCAAAGTTCTCTTTTCTTTACTTTTGTTCTTTTATGTTCTTTAATTATTTTTATCAAATCTCTTGAGCCAAGAAGTAGCCAAGTCATTTCAAATCGTGAGAATTGAACATTGCCTAATTTCTTTCGAAAATACATTTTTATCTTTCGGTTTAGATAGTTTGGCAGTCGGTCTTACTAAAGTTTTTAATCGTTTTTCAAATCAAAAAGAGTTTGTTGGTCTGGAATCGTTTAAAAACATAGTTTGGAGGAAAGATCGGCTTGTGGCAATTTCGACTTCATGTGAACACTCTTAGCGGCGACCCGCTAAGGAAAGATAAAATCAGAAGCGATTCTTTTTAAGACAATTTCTGAGTCGGGCTTTTCTTGTTTTCAAAACTAAATATTTTAATGGCGATAGACGTGGTTAATTTATTTAAGAACCAACCTTCGAAGATAGACTTGGGAGGATTGGTTACTCGAGAGAGAAGCAAGTTGCGACGGGTTGGGCCTCGCAGACTGTAACCGACATGATCCCCGGAGTAAAAATCCATTTCAATGATCGAAAGAATTGACAAGGCTAGCTCGAGGCTATTTTGCATATTTGGACTTTCTTATTATTTTCTTTACTTTTGCATTTAATTCTACTATTTCATTTTTCACTCAATATCAGATCACCCATTTTTTTACTTTTCTTGTTTTCATAGATATTCTTGGAAGCAATTAATCAAAGTATCATTCAGTCAAGAATTCCGACTAATCTCCCTGTGGATCGACACTCTTTCCTTATAACTACTTAATTTCTTTATTTTATTATTTGTTGAAAGAGGTTAATTTATTTATTTATTTTTGACGGGTATAACGACGCTAGTCAAAATTGGCGTCGTTGCCGGGGAGGTTTACTTTCGGCACTTTTGACTGATTTCGTTTTTTTATGACCAAGAAAAACACGGGTACTTTAGTTCCATACAACCCGGAAATCGAAGCAAGCGCTCGTAGAACTCACGGCGAAACGCTTCGGCGAAAGAAACAACAACGAGAACAAATCATACGACAACTCGATCAGGAATCCACTTCTGAAACTACACCAGTCGAGGAACCTACACTAGAACCAGAACCGATGGCAGATCAAACGATTCGAGAACTAAACGTAGCTCCTATTGTGCAACAACCACTCTGCATCGCTTTTCCTCAAGGCGATCCTCCCTTCCAGCTCAAAACGGGATTAATCCACCTACTCCCTACTTTTAATGGTCTCCCTACTGAAAGCCCACACAAGCACCTTGCTGAATTCCATATGGTGTGCAACAGCATGAAACCGCAAGGGGTCTCGGAGGACCAAATAAAACTAAGGGCTTTTCCTTTTTCCTTCCGGCTAAGGAGTGGTTATTCTATTTACCTCCAAATTCGATTAATACGTGGTCTGATCTCTCTCGCGTTTTTCTTGACAGATATTTCCCTGCGGTGAAAGCAACAGAACTTAGGCGAAACATTCTGGGAATTCAACAAATGCACGATGAGTCCTTATACGAATATTGGGAGAGATTCAAAAAGCTGTGTGCAAGTTGTCCACAACATGGCTTATCCGAGCAAACAGTCATTCAATACTTATATGAAGGAATGTTGTCAATGGACAAAAAGATGGTAGACGCAGCAAGTGGTGGCACGCTCGTTAACCTGACCCTTGAAAATGCTCGGACCTTGATATCTACGATGGCGGCCAATTCGCAGCAATTTGGTTCTGCGAGTGAACCCAGCTGACAAGTTCACACAGTAAGCACAATTTCATTAGAGAATAAGATAGATAATTTGACTAATATTGTGAATTCTCTTGTTTCAAGTGAGATAGGAGCTGCTAAGGTATGCGGAATATGCACTATGCCAGATCACGCAACCGACTTATGCCCATTGTTGCGGGATACATCTGGTGCCCAAGTTAACGCCATACACAACTTTCCTGGACCTCCCCAAAGACCCTATAACCCTCAGAGTAATACATTTAACCCCGGTTGGAGGGATCATCCAAACTTGAGCTATGGTAATAGGAATCAGAATATCCAAGCTGGACAACAACCTCCCTACCAAAATCAAGCTCTCCAAAAATCTTCGTTTGAGTCTATTGTTGAGAGGTTAGTAGTTTCGCAGGAGA
Source organism: Hibiscus trionum (assembly GCA_030270665.1). Classification (NCBI taxonomy): domain Eukaryota; kingdom Viridiplantae; phylum Streptophyta; class Magnoliopsida; order Malvales; family Malvaceae; genus Hibiscus; species Hibiscus trionum. Next base: position 11,838,840 of record BSYR01000056.1, read on the forward strand.
AGTTCTAGAACCAAACACAATCTCACCTTCAGGAACTAGATAAACAAGTTAGCCAATTAGCTCAAACAATAGGACGTCTAGAATCCCAAGGGAAGTTGCCATCACAAACTGAAACCAATCCAAGGGAAAATGTGAGCGCGATCACTCTGCGTAGTGGAACTGTGATAACGCCTGAACCGCCCAAGCAGGATGAGCAAAAATCCGATAGCTCTTCGGAACACCAGAACGAAAAACCTCCTTCCACTACAGGTAATATCAAATCTAAAATTCATGTTTCTACTTACGAACATGTTCCTCCTTTTCCAGGAAGATTAGCGAAACGAGACAAAAAGGAGGAAGAGAAGGAGATAATGGAGATATTAAAAAAAGTGGAAATCAACAGCCGCTACCGCCAAAGTACAAGGACCAAGGAATGTTTGCAATCCCTTGCAAGATTGGAAATGTCGGCATTAAAAGAGCAATGTGCGATTTGGGTGCCTCCATCAATGTTATGCCTTTAAGTGTTTATAGAAAGATCTCAATGGACCCATTGAAGGAAACTAAGGTAACAGTACAACTCACTGATAGATCAATTATTTATCTCGAAGGGGTATTGGAGAACATCCTGGTTAAGGTAAACAATCTCATTTTTCCTGTTGATTTCTACATTATTAATATGGAAAATGATCGTAGTAACAACGAATCGGAAATTTTGCTTTGACATCCCTTTTTATCAACCGCACATACGAAAATAGATGCCCGTAACGACATTTTGACCATGGAATTCGACAGAGAGGTGGTGAAATTTGATGTGTATAAGGCTATAAAATATCCTTATTCTGTCGTAAGTCTTAATTTTGTTGATGTTATAGATCCTTTGGCTAATGACTTCATCGAAACTGATTTGTTTTATGACTTTTGTAAGGAATTTGAGGATCTCGACGATGAAGACTTAGGCGAAACCATCTCTACTCTTTCTTCAATTTCTAATTTGCAATTAACTCCATTAAGATCTAAACCTTTTCCCTCAATTTTGCAGGCACCACGACTAGAGTTAAAACAACTCCCGTCACATCTCAAATACGCATTTTTAGGCGACAACCAAACATTGCCGGTCATTATTTCGAGTGAGTTATCGCAGCAAGATGAAAGGGAATTAATTGCCATTTTGCGCACTTACAAAAAGGCAATCGGATGGACATTAGCCGATATCGAAGGCTTAAGTCCATCCACTTGCATGCATAAAATTAAGATGGAGGAAGGTGCGAAACCAACAAGAGAAGCGTAGCGACGTTTAAACCCACCCATGATGGACATTGTAAAGGAGGAAGTACAAAAGTTACTCGACGCTGATATAATCTACGCTATTTCAGATAGTAAATGAGTGAGTCCGATCCATGTCGTACCAAAAAAGACTGGAGTCACAGTTGTCGAAAATGCCGATGGAGAAATGATTCCGAAAAGGGTACAAAATGGGTGGAGAATGTGTATCGACTACAAGAAACTTAACTCTCAAACTCGAAAGGACCATTTTCCTTTACCGTTTATCGATTAAATGATTGAACGACTTGCTGGAAAATCACATTATTGCTGTCTTGACGGATTTTCTGGATTTTTTCAGGTTCCAGTTGCGCCGGAAGATCAAGAAAAAACTACATTCACTTGTCCCTTCGGCACCTTTGCTTATAGGATAATGCCTTTTGGACTTTGTAACGCTCCGACTACTTTCCAGCGTTGCATGCTGAGCATCTTCTCTGACCACATTGAGCGAAGAGTAGAGGTATTTATGGATGATTTTACCGTTTACGGTAATTCATTCTCTAACTGCCTTTCAAATCTTTCTTATATACTTAACCGTTGCATTGAGTATAACTTAGTTTTAAACTATGAAAAATGTCATTTTATGGTAAGTAAAGGTTTAGTACTTGGTCATGTGGTCTTTGCGCAAGGAATAGTCGTTGATAAGGCAAAGGTTGATGTTATTCGCTCACTTCCATACCCCACTTCGGTGAGGGAAATTCGTAGTTTTCTTGGTCATACAGGATTCTATCGGCGTTTCATAAAAGATTTCTCCAAATTAGCGCAACCGCTTTGCCGCCTATTACAAAAAGATGTGCAATTTGACATGGATCAGGCTTGTAGAGAATCATTCGATGAGCTTAAGATGAGACTTGTTTCCGCTCCAATCGTACAGCCTCCGGATTGATCATTACCTTTCGAGATTATGTGTGATGCATCCGATCTAAGCATAGGCGCAGTTCTTGGGCAAAGAACTAAGGATGGACCACATGTGATCGCCTATGCCTCTAGAACCCTCGACTCGGCTCAACGAAACTATTCGACAACGGAGAAAGAACTTTTTGCTATTGTTTTCGCATTAGACAAATTTCGCTCTTATTTGTTAGGTACTAAAATCCTTATTTTTTCTGATCATGCAGCGCTGAAATACCTGATCAACAAAAAAGACGTGAAACCACGGCTGATTAGATGGATACTCTTGTTGCAAGAGTTCGATCTTCAAATCAAAGACAAAAAGGGCAGCGAAAACTTGGTGGCGGACCACCTAAGTCGTTGGCTACATCCCCGATCGAACCACCTTTGCGAGAGGAATTTCCGGACGAGTCACTAATGGAGGTAAAGGCGACATTTCCTTGGTTCGCCGACGTGGCAAATTTCCTAGCCACTGGTAAGATTCCTGATAACTTGTCACGATCTGAGATTAAGCGTATTAAAATAGATTCTAGATATTACATCTGGGATGATCCGTATTTGTGGAAATTGTGTTCTGATCAAATAATTCGTCGTTGCGTAAGTGATAGCGATGTAACATCTATACTTGAATTCTGTCATTCTTACGCTTGTGGCGGACATTTTGGCCCTAAAAGAACTGCGCACAAAATCCTTGAGTTCGGTTTCTTTTGGCCTACTTTGTTTAAGGATACTTACAATTTCTGCAAAACTTGTGACATGTGCCAGCGGGTTGGGAATTTAAGCCGTCGAAGCAAAATGCCATTAAACCCAATACATATATGTGAAGTTTTTTATGTGTGGGGTCTTGATTACATGGGACCTTATATTTCATCTCATGGAAATTTATATATTATTTTGGCAGTTGATTACGTTTCGAAATGGGTAGAGGCGAAAGCCACCCGAGAAAATGACGCGAAAACCACAACTAATTTTTTACGTGACTTTATTTTTTCCAGGTTTGGAACTCCGAGGGCGATCATTTGTGACAGAGGAACACACTTCGTTAATCGGATTGTCGAGGCTTTAATGAAGAAATATGGCGTGACGCAACGTATATCGACAGCCTATCATCTGTAAACAAACGGACAAGCGGAGGTTTCAAATCGGGAAATCAAGTCAATCCTAGAGAAAATCGTTAAACCTAATCGAAAGGATTGGAGTTTGAAATTAGTTGATGCATTGTGGGCATACATGACGGCCTACAAAGGACCTATCGGCATGTCACCTTACCGACTTGTCTTCGGTAAACCTTGCCATCTTCCATTCGAACTTGAGCATAGAGCATTTTGGGCAGTAAAAGAGTGTAATATAGAGATGAATGTCGTTGGTGAAACACGGAAACATCACATTCAAGAGCTCGAAGAAATTCACCGAAACGCTTACGATAGCGCGCAACGTTATAAAGAGCAAACTAAAGTGTTTCATGACAATCACATTTCATTTAAATCTTTTTCAATTGGACAAAAAGTTCTCCTATTTAACTCAAAGTTGAAACTTTTTGCAGGAAAACTTAAGTCTAAATGGAGCGGACCATTTACCGTAGTCAACACTTTTCCTCACGGAGCTGTAGAAATTGAAGATGGCTCGGGTACCCAATTTAAAGTAAATGGACAGCGACTAAAACCTTTCTTCGAGAACACACAGATCGGACAAATTGAAGAAATCACCTTGGAGAAACCAAAAATCTGAATAATAAATTTGTCGAGCTTAACGACATTAAACAAAGCGCTAAATGGGAGGCAACACATTCGTTTATTTTTTCATTAATTTTTTATTTCCTTTCTTTTAATAATTTATTTTATTTAGTATAATTTTTCCTTTATTTTTCTTTTTCTAATTGCCTTACTAATTTTCTGCAGGACGTTATCAATGTCACAACAAGCACACTTCAATCCTAAGCTGAAGTGCACCGTTTCATTAAAACCGGTGCATTTTAGCACACCCAATGGAGCCGGTGCACTTTAGCCCATACCTTTTACACCCTTCGTTTTCCCCCTCTTTTCCCCTTTTCTTTCTTTCTTTCCCGTAAACTACCAAAACCCTAAAAAATTACTCAGAAAACCCCCTTGTTTCACTCAGCCGCATCGACTTCACCATGCCCCTAGCCCCCCCGAACGAGAACCCCATTCCTACAGCTTCCACCGCACCTCCGCCTTCTCCCCCAACCGTCAGCCGCCGTTCGCAGCTCTCCAACAGCACCGCTGGACCAAGCCGCGGTCATCATTGATCACGGGGAGTACTCTTTACCCCTCTCTGCCTTGCACTTTTATGTTTTTCATTTGAATTGGGGCAATTCACTTAAGTGAGGGGGAGGGTAGCAAACCGCTTGTCCTGCTTGTCTGCTATATGTTTGATTTTGGCCTGACTTTGAGATGACATTTTTCTTGCCATTGCTTGATGTCCAGCATGTTATAATTGTTATAGTGCGTAGGAATATTTGAATGTTGACATTTTTGATAATCAAATGACATGAGCAAAATGATAGTTTGACATCTCTTTCAATTTGCCTTTATTGTGATAATTGGATTTCTCGCCTAGCTTAATCAACTTAGCCTAATTTTGTGAGAATTTGAGCCTTGAGCATGCATCTTATTATTTATGCTCGTTTTTCCTTGATTGAGAGTGTCATCTTGAATTTAGGAATCTAGAACTTGTGGCTTGTATGCGATTTGAGACTACACTAGAATGAGGTGCCTTAAGATGATTTAGGCATCAGGATTTAGCCATTTTGTCTCTTTAATAAAAAAAACTTACCTTTTTCTCATCGCTTAGTGAACCCTTTTGAAGCCTTATATCCCATTTTTCTTGGCTTAACCTTCAAACCTTGTTCTTCCTTGACCAAACTTTTTTGATTGATCAAAGGCTAGAAACTATATTACTAGACAAATAAGGGGCTGCAATTCGAATAAGGGCAGAATTTTTCCAGAAAAAAAAATAAAAAAAATAGAATAAAATGGAATAAAAGGAAACAATTGCTTCGAAAAGAAGAAAAAAAAACAGTTTCGAAAAAAAAAGAAAAAAGAAAGGAAGAAAAATATGTGTTTGCTTGCCCATTTTAGCTCCTCTTTTTGTCTTCATTGCTTATTGTTTGAAACTTCTTGCATTGATCATCTTCTTTTGCCTTTTCTTTCCATTTTTCTACCCTTTTTCTAAACCCACATTACACCTTGAACAAAAGACCTAATGATTTTTGCACCTCGATTCTAATAAAGTAGTGGAGAATTGAACTTGTTACAAGCCTATGGAAACCTTTGTTCATGTATGACTTAGAGAGCTTTTTGCTTCACTTCTACCTATAAACACTTTGAGTGCTCTTGAGTGAATCTTGGTGAGGATTAAGACTAGGTTAGGATTTGATTAACACTTGATAGGCAATTGGAAGAATGAAAGGATGCTCTTTGCTTATGTCCACTTGGTTTGATTTGTGTGTCTTTCATGATACTCCTTTTGGCACTAGAACTCTTATAATTATGTTTGATGCTTGTGATGGCTTGAGAAATGCATTCTTGGGTTAATATATTTTTCGGACATACTTGAGGACAAGTATGAGACAAGTGAGGGGGAATTTGATAAGCTCTCAAACGTGACACTTTTTGATTGCTATTTTTCTAGTTTTTAGGATTTCTTGCTACCTAATCCATTTTGTTTTGCTATATTTTGCGCAAGAAACCTAATTCTGGAAAACAACAGCAAAGAGGGCATTTCTGCAGTCTTTTTATTATTCTGGTCATGACTGGCACCGTGGGCACGACACTGGGCACGACGCGTCTGACGTGGCAGATGCGTGGTGACTTATGGAAGATTCTGGAACGTTCTGGAAGACCTTATCAGCTTATCCGTTTCGACTTTCTGTATTTAAATTTAAAAAAACATTTGAAATGTTTATCTTTCCTTTATTATTTTGAATTTTCTTATCATTTATCTTTGTAAATCCAAGCCTATAAATACCACTCTTTGGTAAAGGCTTAAGCATTGTATTTTAGTCTTCATCTTTTAGCTTGAAACACTTGTTATTTCTAGTCTTTAATCAAAGTTCTCTTTTCTTTACTTTTGTTCTTTTATGTTCTTTAATTATTTTTATGAAATCAAGTTAAGTATGATAACTAATATCATGCTTAGCTAAATCTCTTGAGCCAAGAACTAGCCAAGTCAATTCAAATCGTGAGAATTGAACATTGCCTAATTTCCTTCGGAAATACATTTTTATCTTTCGGTTTAGATAGTTTGGCAATTGGCCTTACTAAAGTTTTTAATCGTTTTTCAAATCAAAAAGAGCTCGTTGGTCTGGAATCGTTTAAAAACATAGTTGGGAGGAAGGATCGGCCTGTGGCAATTTCGACTTCTTGTGAACACTCTTAGCGGCGGTCCGCTAAGGAAAGATAAAATCAGAAGCGATTCTTTTTAAGACAATTTCTGAGTCGGGCTTTTCCTGTTTTCAAAACTAAATATTTTAACGGCGATAGACGTGGTTAATTTATTTAAGAACCAACCTTCGAAGATAGACTTGGGAGGATTGGTTACTCGAGAGAGAAGCAAGTTGCGACGGGTTGGGCCTCGCAGACTGTAACCGACATGATCCCCGGAGTAAAAATCCATTTTAATGATCGAAAGAATTGACAAGGCTAGCTCGAGGCTATTTTGCATATTTGATCTTTCTTATTATTTTCTTTACTTTTGCATTTAATTCTACTATTTCATTTTCACTCAATATCAGATCACCTTTTTTTACTTTTTTTGTTTTCACAGATATTCCTGGAAGCAATTTGATTAAGTATCATTCAGTCAAAAATTCCGATTAATCTCCCTGTGAATCGACACTCTTTCCTTATAACTACTTAATTTCTTTATTTTATTATTTATTGAAAGATATTAATTAATTTATTTATTTTTTACGGATGTAACGACGTTTGTCACTGCCTCAATGATGGCAAATAAGAAAGGAAACCAAACTAGCAGTTTCCACTTTGAGACAAAAGATAATGTCATGTCAGAAAACAAATAGTAACTAAAACAAAAGAAAATTTTCAGAAGATAAGAATGCATTGGGGTCCGAGTATCCTTATCTCGTTTAACTTAATTTAATATCCTTATCAAAGTGAAAACACCATATAAATAGTGATTGAAACCCTTCAAACCCATCCCTATTCCCTATTCCCTACTCCCATTTTCATTGCATCTTTCATTCAATTATTTTTCATCTGGTTTAAGGATTACTTTGAAAGAAAAAGAAAAATGTTGGCCATTTTCCACAAGGCATTTGCTAATCCACCAGAGGAGCTGAACAGTCCAGCTTCTCACAATTCTTCAAAGAAGCCTAAACAGCCTGAAGAAACCTTAAATGATTTCCTTTCTCATCACCCTCACAACACTTTCTCCATGAGCTTTGGCAACACTGCTGTTTTGGCTTATGTCCGCCATGAAAGTCTGCCTTCAATGAACCAGAGGTAACAAAAAAAAACATGTTTTGTATGGGAAAATAGCCGGTAATTATGCAAGATCAACACTTTTTACACTTTGTGTTTTCTGCAGGTTGTTTTGTGGGTTTGATGACATATATTGCCTGTTCCTAGGGAGCTTGAACAATCTGTTCATGTTGAATAGACAATATGGGCTTTCAAAAGGGAGCAATGAGGCCATGTTTGTGATTGAAGCTTATAGGACCTTGAGAGATAGGGGTCCTTATCCTGCTGATCAGGTGGTTAAGGATATGGATGGAAGCTTTGCCTTTGTCATCTATGACAGCAAGACTGGAACTGTGTTTGCTGCACTGGTAAATAGAAGCCTAAACTACCCCCAATATCACCCAACACTTTTAGTTTAGTATCGATTATACTATTTGAGCCAAATATGTTCAATTATATTATGGGTAAACAATATCATTGGTCACTAAATTATTTTCGGTTTCCTGTTTTGGTCACCAAATTATTATTTGATAAAATCATCTTTAACCTTACGTTTTTTTCTATTTTGATTATTAATGTTAACTTTTATGTACTGGTCATTAATTTATTGCTTTTTTTCTGTCTTGATCATCAAACTATTGTTTTACGTGAATTTTTTAACGGGTGATGACTAAAATACAAAAAGAATATATTGTTGGTGAACGATTTTCTCAAAATAAAAGAGGAAAGTGAGAATAGTTTAGTGATTAATGGTGTTGTTTACTCTTATATTATTAGGTCGTTGAAATACCTCTACGTAATCCCACGCAAATGGTACACATCATCGTAATGGTATTTGATTGAATTTACCTAAATAGAATAATCACCGCATTTCTAAACTTTTGAAATTTAGACCAAAGGGTATCCATACAAGAAAATGTTGTATTTTTTTTCAGGGATCTGATGGTGGTGTTAAGCTGTACTGGGGAATTGCAGCTGATGGCTCTGTGGTGATATCTGATGATTTGGAGGTCATCAAAGAAGGATGTGCCAATTCCTTTGCTCCTTTCCCAAAAGGTAAACCTGTTGACACTGATAATGGTGTTAACCAAAATACTATAAGTTATGTTTTTAGTAAAATTAGATGATAATGTCTAAAAATAATATCTAAAAACAGAACCTACATGTTAACTGATTAATCATGTACACCAGACACCAAAATCTGACAAATGATTCTGGTTTGAAATGTTTATTGTGTTGTGTGTTTCAGGATTCATGTTTCACAGTGAAGGGGGGCTGATGAGCTTTGAGCATCCGATGAACAAAATAAGGGCGATGCCAAGGGTGGACAGTGAAGGAGTAATCTGTGGTTCGAATTTTAAGGTTGATGTTTACTCTAGAGTTAACAGTATTCCACGTGTGGGAAGTCAAACTAATTGGACGGATGACTGGGCTTCCCATCAATGATATAAAATTCGGAAAACTAAACAAAACTTAATAAAATGTTGCCATATTGGATCTGTTCTTATCAGTTATCCCAAAGCTTAAACAAACACTAGGGTTTCTCTTGTTTTTTCTTCCCAAGTTAGTCTCTCTTTTTTTTGTTAATTTTATCTATGTTTGTGTTTTTGGTGTTTGTTTGATTTCTTTGGGATTGTAAATAATGAGCTTGAACACTATTATTCTACTTTTCTTGTAACTTTTGCCATTTACCTCTTACTTGTAAATTTGACAATGAAAGAGAGTTGTTGGGCAAAATTTCATTTCAATTTGCAGATGTTTTACCTAAAATCCAAATCAATGTGTTTCTAACCATAAGGTCCAAAGTTATCCCTTTCAATTAGGGATGGCCACGAGTCTAAGTTTTTGGTAGATCCGCGCTTAATCCGAAAATTTAACACCTTCATTTAAATTCTACATAACCCGACATTTTATGATGTTTTACACGATTTAAATTTGAACTCAACCCGAGCTGACTTGACATAAATAAAAAAATTATTATTTATTATTATTATTTGATAAAATAAAGAGTTAACTGAAAAAATACAAATAGAGAGAGCATTATAATAATTATTCTATTTTCATTAGACAAAATAGGGACATAATTGAAATATATATATAAGAGAGGAGCATTGTAGCAATTATACCTAAATATTTAGAATAAAATTAAATCATTATTTCGGGTCGAGTAGAGTATTTTTCACCTTAAACTCAAACTCGACCTGACCCGACTTAATCCTCAAAAAGACAGACTCGAATGCGATCCGAACTCGAATTTTTTTTAAAACAACACCTGACCCTATAGAAATGGATCGGGTAGAAATCCATCTGATATGGGTCAAAGTCAAATGGCCATCTCTATTTTCAATTGGATTGAAATCCAAATCTCAATAGATTTTTAAATTCATGAGTCTAGTAGTAATTTAGTTTTAATCGGATATTTATCCCGTATAACATTATTAATAGAGTAAATTCTAAGTATTTTACTTAAAAAATGATGTTGAAATAAAAATTTCACAATCGTGTTAAGTTTGTTTTAATTTTATGAATTAGAGATGGTTTGAAAGTCACTACAATTTTTGAATATTTCAATGTATTTTTCATTCACATATTTGTTTAAAATCATCAATACTCGGGGTGGAGAATCTATTGAGCCTCCCTAAAATTTGACATATTAATTTTTAGTCCGAAAATTCTAAAATTATTATTATATTTCACAATTTTAAATATTTTTAAGTAAATATCATCTTAAATTTTTTAAAATTTCTCGTTAAATTTTAAAATTTTAAATTAAACATCCAAATCTTTTAAAAATTTTAAATAAGCCTCCTTAACCTGGATTGACAAGATCCATCTAGTCAATATTTCTTGACGACTTCTAGAAAATATGTCTAGTTCACAAAATAATATGAAAGTACCATATTTCTTAAAATAAAAAGGCTTAATTATCAAATAAGTGCCCAAATTATACTTTTTTTTAAATATGTGTCTGAACTATATTTGGGGCAAATAAATGCACAACGTTTTATTTCGTGACCCATTTAAAATTTTTCCGTCAACAATCGTTAAAAAATTTCATCATACAATCAAAACATGACATGTGGCCTACTTTTTATATATTTTTAATTTCTAAATTTCTTTAAAACCCCCAAAGTTCTAATTTCTTTCAATCAAATTACCAAATCACATATTCCTTACCGTTCGACATCTCTCACAAGTTGGCGGTTCATCGTTTACCGCCTAAAGCGTCGTGTATCTCACCGTTCGACATCTGCCATCCTCTACCCGTCAACGGGAACCAAATCGACCTATTTTTTCTTCATTATTGGGTGTTCGTCGATGATACAATCGGCGATTTTTTCGTCGATTTTTGACGGCGAAATTTTCATAGAAAGAGTTCGATAAAGACAAAAGTGACCGATGAAAGTTGAATTGGTAATCGGAGTGGAAGAATAAAAATTAGATATAGATGATTATAAAAGTTTAGAATTTAAAAAATAAATCAGAAAAATATATTTATAATCGATTATTAATTTCTATAATCAAACTAATTGGTTTAACCATTTTAGTAGAAGCTTAAATCAAATTAACTAGAACAAGAGATTTAAACGAAATCAAATTAACTGCCAATGGGCCAGTAATACTCGCTTTGAGCCTCAATTCAAAGTACACAGACGATCACTAAACTTTGGTAAAATAAAATAAAATAGCATTCAAACTTTTAAAAATTACAAAATGATAATTAAACTTTATGATTTTAGAACAAAATGGTAACTAGGCATTAAATCTCGTTAAGTGTCTGTTATAAAATTTGGTATAATAACATATTTAGTCCTTCATATTTATACATTCAATCAATTTAGCCATAATTTAAAACAATTCACTAAATTTAGCCCTCATCATTTATACATTCTTTCAATTTGGCCCTTAAAGCAAAATTCCAAAGTATGGTAACATGATAAATAGTTACAGTTAAATTTTTATAGGAACTCGAAAACTCGACTCGAATCAAAAAAATTTCAAATAGTGTTTGAGTTGTAAAATATGACACGTCAACTCGAAATTTTTTGACTCGACTCGATCGAACGCTCACCTCTATCTTAAGATATGACGCGTCAATTCGAATAACTCAAAATATTAGAATATTTTAAACCATTTTTTCTTTTAAATCGAATATTTTTTAAAATAGAATATTTAATATTTTCATATTTAAATCATATCGAATATTTAATAATTACTTTAAATATTTGATTTAAAAGAAAAAAATGATTTAAAATATTTGAATATTTAATAACTACTTTAAATATTTTTCTTTTAAATATTCGATTATTTTAAATCAATTTTTTTCTTTTAAATCAAATATTTTTAAACTGAATCGAATATTTAAAGTAATTATTAAAGATTCGATGTGATTTAAAAGAAAAATGATTTAAAATATTCAAATATTTCGAATTATTCAAGTTCACGCGTCATATTTTACAACTCAAACTTTATTTGAAATTTTTTCGATTCGATTCGAGTAAGTCGAGTTGAGTTTTCGAGTTCCTATAAAAATTTAATTAAATATTCAAATATTTTAAATCAATTTTTTTCTTTTAAATCAATTTTTTTATTAAATTGATTATTTAAAGTGGTTATTAAATATTCGATGTGATTTAAATATGAAAATATTAAATATTCTATTTTTAGAAATATTTGATTTAAAAGAAAAAATGATTTAAATTATTCAAATATTTCGAGTTATTTGAGTTAACGCGTCATATCTTAAGATAGAGGTGAGCGTTCGATCGAGTCGAGTAAAAAAATTCGAGTTGACGAGTCATATTTTACAACTCAAACTTTATTTGAAAATTTTCCAATTCGAGTTGAGTCGAGTTTTTGAGTTCCTTTAAAAATTTAATTGTAATTATTTATGATGTTATCATACTTTGGAATTTCGCTTTAAGGACCAAATTGAAAGAATGCGTAAATAACGAGAGTTAAATTTAGTGAATTGTTTCGAATTAGGACTAAATTAATTGAATGTATAAATATGAATGGCTAAATGTGTTATTATACCAAATTTTATAATAGACACTTAATAGAATTTAACGTCTAGTTGTCATTTTGTTATAAAACATAAAGTTTAATTGTTATTTTGTGATTTTTAAAAATTTGATTATATTTTTTTTTATCAAAGTACCATATTTCTTAAAATAAAAAAAGGCTTAACTATCAAATAAGTGTTCAAATTATATTTTTTTAGATAAGTGTCTGAACTATATTTGGGGCAAATAAATGCCCAGTGTTTTATTTCGTGGCCCATTTAAGGTTTTTTCGTCAACAGTCGTTAAAAAAATTCATCATACAATCAAAACATGACATGTGGCCTATTTTTTTTATATATTTTTAATTTCTAAATTTCTTTAAAACCCCCAAAATTCTAATTTCTTTCAATCAAACCCCCAAATCACATATTCCTTACCGTTCAACATCTCTCAGAAGTTGGCGGTTCATCATTCACCGCCTAAAGCGTCGTGTACCTCACCGTTCAACATCTGTCATCCTATACTCGTCGACGAGAACCAAATCGACCTCTTTTTATTATTATTATTGGGTGTTCGTCGACAGTACAATCGACAATTTTTTCGTCGATTTTTGACGATGAAGTTTTCGGTAGAGGGAGTTCGATGAAGACAAAAATGACCGATGGAGGTTGAATTGGTGATCGGAGTAAAGGAATAAAAAATTAAATATAGATAATTATAAAAGTTTAAAATTAAAAAAATAAATCAGAAAAATATATTTATAATCGATTATTAATTTCTATAATCAAACTAATTGGTTTAACCATTTTAGTAGAAGCTTAAATCAAATTAACTAGAACAAGAGATTTAAACGAAATCAAATTAACTGCCAATGGGCCAGTAATACTCGCTTTCACCCTCAATTCCACGCGGCTAAAATACACAGTCGGTCACTAAATTTTGGTAAAAAAATAAATCGTAATTAAACTTTTAAAAATCACAAAATGACAATTAAATTTTATGTTTTATAACAAAATAATAACTAGACGTTAAATCTCGTTAGTGTCGGTTATAAAATTTGGTATAATAACATATTTATTCATTCATATTTATACATTCAATCAATTTAGTCATAATTCGAAACAATTCACTAAATTTAGCCCTAATTATTTACACATTCTTTCAATTTGACCCTTAAAACAAAATTCCAAAGTATGGTAACATAATAAATAATTACAATTAAATTTTTATAGGAACTCGAAAACTTGACTCGACTCGAATCGAAAAAATTTCAAATAGAGTTTGAGTTGTAAAATATGACGCCGCAACTCGAAATTTTTTGACTCGAATAGATCGAACGCTCACCTCTATCTTAAGATATGACGCGCCAACTCGAATAACTCGAAATATTAGAATATTTTAAATCATTTTTTCTTTTAAATCGAATATTTTTTAAAATAGAATATTTAATATTTTCATATTTAAATCATATAGAATATTTAATAACTACTTTAAATATTCAATTTAATTTAAAAATATTCGATTTAAAAGAAAAAATGATTTAAAATATTCGAATATTTAATAACTACTTTAAATATTTGACTATTTTAAATCATTTTTTTCTTTTAAATCGAATATTTAAAGTAGTTATTAAATATTCGATGTGATTTAAAATAAAAAAATTATTTAAAATATTCGAATATTTCGAATTATTCGAGTTGACGCACCATATTTTACAACTCAAACTTTATTTAAATTTTTTTCGATTCGATTCGAGTCAAGTCGAGTCGAGTTTTTGAGTTCCTATAAAAATTTAATTAAATATTCAAATATTTTAAATCAAATTTTTTCTTTTAAATCCAGTATTTTTTAATTAAATCGAATATTTAAAGTAGTTATTAAATATTCGATGTGATTTAAATATGAAAATATTAAATATTGTATTTTAAAAAATACTCGATTTAAAAGAAAAAATAATTTAAAATATTTGAATATTTCGAGTTATTCGAGTGGAGCGTCATATCTTAAGATAGAGGTAAGTGTTCAATCGAGTCGAGTCAAAAAATTTCGAGTTGACGAGTCATATTTTACAACTCAAACTTTATTTGAAATTTTTTCGATTCGAGTCGAGTCGAGTTTTCGAGTTCCTATAAAAATTTAATTGTAATTATTTATCATGTTATCGTACTTTGAAATTTTGCTTTAAGGACCAAATTAAAAGAATGCGTAAATAACGAGAGTTAAATTTAATGAATTGTTTCGAATTAAGATTAAATTGATTAAATATATAGATATAAAGGGCTAAATATGTTATTATACCAAATTTTATAATAGACACTTAATAGAATTTAACGTCTAGTTATTATTTTGTTATAAAACATAAAACTTAATTATCATTTTGTAATTTTTAAAAATTTGGTTACCATTTTATTCTTTTTACCAAAGTTTAGTGACATTATGTGTACTTTACCCCTTCCTCATTCTCGCCTAGTTTCTTCTTGTAATTCTCACCAATGCCCGACACTAACCCGAAACCCGAATCAGAAACCCAGCAACCCGACACTGCCATTGATATCGGCGGTGAAGATGACGATAACGATGAAGATGACATCTTTGATGATGACGACAACGACGACGAAGAAGAAGAAGAAGAAAACGACGATGTCCCATTCGAACCCGCCACGCCTCGCTCGGTGAGGCTGAAAATGGACACACTAGTCCGAAGTATGTTAACCGGTCCAGTTCCGGTCCACGTCCACGACGTGATCATCAAAGGGAGCACGAATACCAAAGGCGACATTATCGGAGCCGAGGAATCGGAGGCTTTGAAGAAAGCCACCACGATGCAGGACCTGTTGCGAGCATCGAACGACGTGAATTCACGGCTGAAATCGCTCGGACTCTTCGATTTGGTTACGATAACGATCGATTCAGGCCCGCCGGAGATCCCGGAAGCGCCAATGTTATTATTGAGGTTGAGGAAGCGAAGAGTCGGTTGTGGGGAGAGATTGGAGCTTATACGAAAGCTGAGGTATATTAGCTTTACAAAATGATAAGGCTTTTTTATTGGTAATCGAGTAATTGCGAATAATCTAAGGTAATTAGATTGATTTTAGATTAAAAAGGCGATACATTTATTAAAATTGTTTCTTTCTTCAGAAAAGATGCTTGCCATTGCATTTTAATTAATTAGGATAAAAAGGCAAATTTTGGTCTAAAGTAAGGTATAAGTAAGCTTAAACGCTTTAATCTGTGTTTGGGGTAGAGATATATTAAAGAGATTGATCCTGAATTTCTGATTTAATCCGCTTGTAAAAATTCTTCCTTTCTGAGTTTGGGAATTCTTAGCTAGTTTACATTTGCACAAGGTTGTGAAAACGAGAAACATACATTATGGAATATGTATATATTGCTTTATTTCTGTTTTGATGAATTACAATTGTATGATGTTTTTGTAGGCTAAATCTTCTTCAGTGGAAGGATCAATCTAGTACAAGAATTTGTTCTATGGGATGGTTCAATTGCATACAGTTTTGACCGTGCTACGGAGGTAAGTGCTGGTGTATATTTGCCCAGATTGAGAACATTGGTAGCTCCTGTGACTGTGCGTGCATACATGTTGACCCAAGATTTGCGAACCTTTTCTTCTTTCAAAGAGCGATCTGTTGGACTTTCGCTTGGCTTGTATTCGGATAGATATCAGAACTTGGACTACCACCTTGCTTGGCGTAACTTAGCATATCCATCTCGAACGTCATCCTCGTCTGTAAGGATGCAGCTTGGACATGATTATCCTTCATCTCTGAAGTATACACTAAAAGTTGACAAGAGAGATTCTCCTCTGAGGCCAACTCAAGGATTTGCATTTGTTGCAAAAACTCATATCAGTGGCCTTGCACCTGGTAGTCAAAGTTTAAGATTCCTTCACCAGGTTTGATGATAAGCACGGACTTCTGCAATTATTGCAGGTTTAGTTGTATGTATTTTCTGTTGAATAAACTTTAAATGTTGCTTTTAGTGAGTCTTAAATTTAGAAGTTAGGTGGAAAATAAAAGGTCAAGAGTCTTAGTAGATGAAAGGCCAAAGGGTGATATAGGAGTTAGTGGTCTTTATGGTTTTTAATATAATTTATTGTGTTTAAGTTTTTTTTAACATAACAAGTGCCTAGTGTCTATATAAAGGCCTTGTTGATTTCATTTGAGATGTGGAATGAGCAGAAAAGATATAAAAGAGTAAAATAGTTATCCTGGTTATTTCGATTTTAGTTCTTCAAATTGGTATCAGAGCTAATGGCGAATGTAACGGGTCAAATGTCGCTACCACGACTAACGAAGGCGAACTACGGAAACTAGAGCATTCAAATGAAAGCTCTTCTCGGATCTCAAGATGCGTGGGAGGTGGTCCAAGAAGGTTTCGAAGAACCAACAACTACCACGGGATATACAGCGGCTCAAACCAAGGCGTTGAAAGAGGCGCGATCGAAGGATAATGCGGCACTATACATGTTGTTTCGAGCCGTTGATGAGTCGGGCTTTGAGAAGATTGCCGGTGCAACTACTTCAAAAGAAGCGTGGGACATTTTAGAAAAAATGTTCAAAGGAGTCGATCGAGTCAAGAAAGTGCGTCTCCAAACTCTTCGTTGCGAGTTGGAGGGCATGAAGATGAAAGAGTCGGAAAGTGTATCCGACTACATCACGCGTGTACAAGCCGTGGTGAACCAACTCATTCGTAATGGTGAAACATTAACCGATGCGCGAGTTGTGGAGAAGATTTTGAGATCATTAACCGACAATTTTGAGAATGTTGTGTGCGCGATAGAAGAGTCAAAGGACCTTGTGACGCTCACAGTCGACGAGCTCGCCGGTTCTCTCGAGGCACACGAATAACGTAAGAAGAAAAAGAAGGAGGAGACACTCGAGCAAGCACTTCAAACCAAGGCATCAATCAAAGAAGAAAAGGTACTCTATTTTCAAAATTTTCGAGGTAGAGGGCATGGTCGTGGAAATGGTCGCGGTGGTCAAGGCGGTAGTCATGAAGGGTTCTATAATGAGAAGGGACAGTCGAGCCAACAAAATTGGCGTGGAAGAGGACGCGGTCGAGGAAGAGGCAGCCGATCAAACTATTCCAACATCGAGTGCTACAAGTGTTACAAGTATGGTCACTATGCGAAGGATTGCAACTCCGACAAATGTTATAATTGTGGTAAAGTGGGGCATTTTGCAAAAGATTGTCGAGTCGATAAAAAGGTAGAAGAAACAACCAAACTAGCCTTGGAAGACGAAGCGAATGAAGGCTTTCTCTTGATGGCTCAAAATGAAGTCAACGACAACAATGACACTATGTGGTACCTCGACTCGGGCGCAAGCAACCATATGTGCGGTCACGAGCACCTATTCAAAGAGATGCAAAAGATTGAAGATGGTCATGTGTCGTTTGGGGATGCATCAAAAGTGGAGGTCAAAGGCCGAGGTACAATTTGTTACTTACAAAAGGATGGCTTGATAGGGTCAATCCAAGATGTTTATTATGTACCAGATCTCAAGACCAATATTTTAAGTATGGGGCAACTCACGGAGAAAGGTTACTTGGTACTTTTGAAAGACCGGGTACTACACTTGAAGAACAAGCAAGGGCGTCTAGTTGCTCGAGTCGAGATGGGTAGAAATCAGATGTACAAACTAAATTTGAGAAGCTTGCAAGAAAAATGTTTGCGAGTCGACGTAGAAGACAAGGCATCGCTGTGGCATCTCCGCTTTGGTCACCTATATCATGGTGGTCTAAAAGAGTTAGCAAAGAAGAACATGGTGCACGGGCTGCCGGACATGGATTATGAGGGCAAATTTTGTGAAGCATGTGTGCTTGGCAAGCAAACGAGAATCTCGTTTCAAAAGAAGGCAGAATATCAAGCTAAACATCCTCTCGAGTTGATTCATACCGACATATGTGGACCAATCACCCCCGAATCTTTCAGCGGTAAAAGGTATTTCATTTCCTTTATCGATGATTTCTCACGAAAAACTTGGGTTTATTTTCTGAAAGAAAAATCTGAGGCATTTGAGGCGTTCAAAAAGTTCAAAATGATGGTGGAGAAGGCAACATGTAGACACATCAAAGCCGTTCGATCCGATAGAGGTGGCGAGTATACTTCGACGACTTTCATGGAGTATTGTGAGACGCAAGGCATACGTAGATTTCTAACCGCACCGTACTCTCCTCAACAAAACGGTGTGGCCGAGAAGAAGAACCGGACCATTCTAGACATGGTTCGATCAATGCTCAAAAGCAAGAAAATGCTGAAGCAATTCTGGGCAGAAGCTGTGCAATGTTCAGTCTATGTGCAAAATCGATGTCCACATGTGAATTTAGATGATCAAACACCACAAGAGGCATGGAGCGGACAAAAGCCAACAGTTTCCCATCTCAAAGTGTTCGGTAGTGTGGCTTATGCACACGTACCGGATCAACGAAGAACGAAGCTCGAAGACAAAAGCAAAAGGTATATTTTTATTGGGTATGATGAAAAGACAAAAGGGTACAAGCTACTCGATCCAATAAGCAAGAAGGTGACAGTGAGTCGTGATGTGCGAGTAAACGAAGCAAGCGAGTGGGACTGGAACAATTCGACAGAGGTTATTATCGAAGTTGGAGAATCATCAGTCGCTGCACCAACAAGCATACCAGCAAACTCTGAAACTACCGATGATGAAGATGAACCACGACAACCCAAAATGCGAAGTTTGCAAGAATTGTATGATTCGACAAATGAGGTACACCTTGTATGTCTTTTGGCAGATGATGAAAATATCAGTTTTGAAGAGGCTTTGCGAGACAAAAAGTGGCAAACTGCCATGAATGAGGAGATTAAGGCGATTGACCGCAACAACACATGGGAGCTAACAGAATTGCCGAAAGGAAGTCAGCCTATTGGTGTGAAGTGGGTGTTCAAGAAAAAGATGAATGCTCAAGGCGAGATAGAACGGTACAAGGCACGACTTGTTGCGAAGGGATACAAGCAAAAGGCAGGTATCGACTATGACGAGGTGTTTGCACCCGTTGCAAGAATAGAGACAATCCGATTACTCATTTCACAAGCTGCTCAATTCAAATGGCCGATATTTCAAATGGATGTCAAGTCGACATTCTTGAATGGTGTGCTTGAAGAAGATGTCTACATCGAACAACCACCCGAGTACATGAAAGTCGGAGAAGAGAATAAGGTGTTAAAATTGAAGAAGGCGCTTTACGGGTTGAAGCAAGCACCGCGGGCATGGAATACAAGTATCGATACATATTTCAAGGAGAACGGGTTCAAGCAATGTCCCTACGAGCATGCCCTTTACGTAAAGAAGAATGGAGGTAACGTGTTATTTGTTGCTCTTTATGTCGACGACCTCATTTTTATGGGTAACAATGATGAGATGATAGAAGAGTTTAAGGGCACAATGACACGGGAATTTGAAATGACATATTTGGGTTTGATGAAGTTTTTTCTTGGTTTGGAGGTTAGACAAGTAGAGACAAGTATTTTCGTATCACAGGAGACATATGCAAAAGAAATTTTGAAGAAGTACAAGATGGCAAATTGCAACCCGGTATCAACACCAATGGAACCAGGTGCAAAACTCTCGAAGTTCGATGGAGGAGAACGTGTCGATGCGAGTAGATACCGGAGTTTGGTTGGAAGCCTTTGCTATCTTACATGCACAAGGCCGAATCTTTCATTAAGTGTCGGCATTGTAAGTCGGTTCATGGAGGAGCCGGTTCATTCACATTAGAAGGCGTTGAAGCGAATCCTACGGTACATCCAAGGAACGATGACACTCGGGTTGTTCTACTCGAAAGTAGAAGATTACAAATTGGTTGGGTACTCCGACAACGATTGGTGCGGAGACATAGACAATCGAAAAAGCACATCGGGATATGTGTTCTTTATGGAAGATACTGCATTTACATGGCTTTCAAAGAAGCAACCGATCGTGACGCTCTAAACATGTGAAGCTGAATATGTGGCAGCATCTTGGTGTGTATGTCATGCGATATGGCTTAGAAATTTGTTGAGCAAGATGGAGCTAAAGCAACTAGGTGCAACCGTGATTCAAGTTGACAACAAATCAGCAATTGAGTTGGCAAAGAACCCGGTGAACCATGAAAGAAGCAAACACATCGACGTTCGTTTTCACTTTATCCGAGATCATGTGAAGGAAGGAAATGTGGAATTGGTGCATGTGGCGAGTCGGGATCAAGTTGCGGATATCTTCACAAAACCGCTACCGAAAGTACTTCTCGACAAATGCAAGAAGATGATTGGCATGATGGATGGTAGAAGCATTTAAGTTTATGGGGGAGTTTTGTTGAATAAACTTTAAATGTTGCTTTTAGTGAGTCTTAAATTTAGAAGTTATGTGGAAAATAAAAGGTCAAGAGTCTTAGTAGATGAAAGGCCAAAGGGTGATATATGAGTTAGTGGTCTTTATGGTTTTTAATATAATTTATTGTGTTTAAGTTTTTTTTAACATAACAAGTTCCTAGTGTCTATACAAAGGCCTTGTTGATTTCATTTGAGATGTGGAATGAGCAGAAAAGATATAAAAGAGTAAAATAGTTATCCTGGTTATTTCGATTTTAGTTCTTCATTTTCTCGTATTGTTATCAGTTTGGACTTTGATTTAGAATAGCTTCTGCATGCTGTGTTTTCATGACAAGTAGACAAAAAGAGTGTTAGGAATGGTCTATTATCATTATATATTATTTTCTTTTATGTATGTGCATGAACACTATATTCGAAACCTAGTGCACTAGCCATTGGCCAGAAAGCTTATCTGTAGGTATTGTGGAGCTTTTCTTTTTTAATGTGCCTAGTTTAGGTTATTTTTATGAGGAAATAATAGAAATCTTGTTTTGTTTGTCTTGATCTGGAATATTGGCATGTCCATTTGGTTACTGACATAAAAGCGTCTATCTAGACTTAGCTTAGCTTAGCTTGAAGGGTTTCTAGTATCCGAATTTTGTGTATGAATATAAATGGCCATTTGAATTTACCACTGCTTTTCATGGTCATACTTGGTTTCTGTTTATTGTACAACTTTTCATCTGATCACTATTGTTGTTATCTACACTAGCTGCTAACTATTGTACTTTTTTGCATTGTGCAATTCTCCTGATTTTCAAACAGGAGTTCGATCTTCGTTGTGCTATTCCTCTTGGATTTTATCGTGCAACACTTAATTTTGGGATTTCTAGTGGTGTTCTTTTTCCATGGGGAAGTAGGTTCCTGAACAGGACTACAACCCAACCAGAAAAATTCTTCTTAGGTGGCAATCTATCTCCGGTTTGTGCCTTAGGAGGGCTGTTGAAGGTTGCTGTTAGAGGCTGTTAGTTAGCCGTTGAGCTGTTAGCTTTCAGTTAGGGTTTTCAGTTACTTAGTTAACCTAATCCTATGAAAGTTAGTCTACGATGCATGTACATGAAGTTCAATGTAATCTTTGTAAATCCTTGTATATAAGGATAGTGTACATACATACAAGATGATATATGAATGGAAATAAGTTTCCAAGATAATCTTTCTTCTAAACCATTTTCCAATATGGTATCAATCGCCGGAGAAGCTTGAGCTTGTAACGAGCTTTTCAAGCTTGCTGTATCCTGAAAAGTCTTCCGCGTCTCTGTGTTTGTTTCTTCTTGATCTCTGTTCGTTGTGCTGCAATGTTCACCAACAAGAAAATCAGTGTTGTTCTGGATGAAATGAATTGCCTGTTGTGGAAGCAGCAGGTGTTGCTGACTGTTCGGAGCCATAAGCTGGAGAAGCTCTTGACTGGAAAGATGACGATTCCACCTGAGAATATTACTGCTGCTGATGGAACGTCTTCTCCAAATGATGCTTATGAGGATTATGTTGCGCAGGACAGTGCGTTAGCGTCGTGGTTGCTTTCCACGGTAAGCTTGAATCTTCTTGCTCAGTTTGTTGGAGCTGAAACAACTGCTAGGGTATGGACAACGGTTCAAGAATTTTTTTCTAATCGTTCGACTACCTCTGTTATGGGTTTACACTATAAACTTCGATCTTTCAAGAAGGGTGATGAATCTATGCGTGTTTATCTTACGCAAATTAAAGAAGTGTGTGATGCTTTGGTTTCTTGCAATAGTAAAATTTCAGATGTGGAACAGATTGCAAGTATTCTCAATGGTTTGCCAAAAGATTATCAGCCTTTTGTTGCTGTTATTACATCGAGCAAAGATTTGGTTCCTGTTGATAGAGTGAGGTCTTTGTTAATCGATGCTAAAGCTCAGATTGCAGGGTTTAATGCTCGAACCAGTCTCGATTTGCCCTTCAGTTCGAATGTAGCCCAAGCTGCTGGTGGTGGTTTCAATTCTCGTGTTCCTGCTCGTGGTGCTAACTCTCGAGGTGGTTATGGCTACAGAGGTGCTGGTGGTCGAATGAGTGGAAGAGGCCGTGGTGGTCGTACTAAAATTCAATGCCAAATCTGTGGCAAGATTGGTCATCTGGCAACTCGTTGTTGGTATCGGTTTGATGAGGAGTTTCAAGCTGAGGGTGATCAAGAAGGTCAGGTCTCTGGACAGGTTCAATTGGGTGCTTTTGATGACTCAGAAGAAGCTGGTGAGGGCCAAGATTCACCTCAGATCAATGTTGCAACAACTTCTCGAAATACATGGGTAGTTGACTCTGGTGCAACACACCATGTCACTCCTGATTCTTCCAATCTTTTGAGATCCTCGAGTTATAATGGTCCATGTAAGATCATTGTTGGAAATGGTATTAAGCTAGATATTAAGCATCTTGGTCATTCAATTATTTCCTCTGATTCATCATCTCGCAAGTTATTTCTATCTGATTTGTTGCATGTACCTTGTGTTACTAAGAATCTACTCTCGGTCTCTAAGTTTGCTAGAGACAATGGAGTGTTTTTTGAGTTCCATGCCTCTACTTTCCTGGTTCGTGATGAAGGCTCGGGAGAAGTTCTTCTTCAAGGTGTTGAGAAAGATGGCTTGTATCAGTTTGCTACTGAGTTGATTTCTTCTTTTACTAATGTTGATTGTAATGTTGTTCATAGTGAAGGTGGTCCTAGTGATAAGATTGGTAACAGCTATGAGCTTTGGCATAGGCGTCTTGGGCATCCTGCTCATGAAAGCCTTATGCAAATTTGTAATGACACAAATGTAAAGTTTGCTTCCAGTTTTAATAAAACAGAATTACCTGTTTGTGTAGCTTGTCGTGTAGGGAAGAGTCATAAACTTCCTTTTTCCTCTTCTACAACAGTGTATTCTCAACCATTCCAATTGATTTTCTCTGATCTATGGGGACCTGCACATATTTCTTCTAATGGGTTCAAGTATTACATCACCTTTGTTGATGCATTCACAAGACATACATGGTTGTATATGTTAAGGGACAAGAGTCAAGCTATTCAAGCTTTTGAGCTTTTTTCTAAGATGGTTCAGACTCAGTTTGGGTCGCATATTAAGGAATTTCAATCTGACTGGGGTGGTGAGTACAGGGCTTTGTCTCAGGTGCTGGCTAAGGAAGGTGTTCGACATAGAGTTTCTTGCCCACATACCTCGGAGCAAAATGGGACAGTTGAACGCAAGCACAGGCATGTCATTGAGCTTGCTTTGGTATTATTAGCACAGTCATCTTTGCCCTTGAGTTATTGGTCGTTTGCTGTATGTACAGCTGTGTATCTCATCAACAGAATACCTACTAAGGTTTTGCACAATAAGTCTCCATATGAATGCTTGTTTCTGAAGAAACCTGATTATGGCAGCTTAAAGGTTTTTGGTTGCAGGTGTTTTCCTCACCTAAGAATGTTCCAGACACACAAGCTTGCATTTCGTTCACAAGAATGCACTTTCCTAGGGTATAGTTGTCAGCATAAGGGGTACCTGTGCTTGGCTCCAAATGGAAAGATCTATGTCTCACGACATGTGATTTTTGATGAGTTGTTTTTTCCTTTTGCAGTTAAGAAGGATGTTAAAAGTGCTCCCGTAGTGCAAAAGGTTCGATCGGGTGCGTTACCTGTTGTTGTTCCTACGAGTGGTGCTAGTAGGAATCGAACTCGTGTTGAAGATCAAACTGAGACTCAAGTTGGTCCTGTTAATCCTACTACAACGACAAGTGTCTCTGCACCTGTACCTGAAGTTGAAGCGAGCTTGTCGAATCGCAATGAAGCTTCTGCTGATGTTGAAGGGTCTGGAGCTGCTAATCACAATGAAGAAGTTCCTGAACCACAGTTTTCCTCGAATAATTCGGGGCAAAATGATAATGGTCGAGATGGAGGCAGTTTTGTGGGTGATTCTAGTACATCACCACATGAGGTATCACATTCAGCACCTTATGAGGATCCACATGAAATAACAAATGAAGGTTCACAACAAGTGTCAACTAATTTGGACCAGGCAGAAAATTTTCAAGAGGGAACTGGTGCTTCACCACTTGAGGATGCAGAGGTTGGAAGTATTTCAGATGTGGCTGAGGTCAACACTGGTCATCCAATGATAACCAGGAGTAAAAATGGGATCTTCAGGCCAAAAGTGTTCAATGTTGAAGAATTGGAGCCTCTGAATATTCAGGATGCTTTGAGGTCTCCTGCGTGGACAAGTGCTGTTCGTGCTGAGTTGGATGCCTTGAATAACAATGGAACATGGTCGTTGGTTAAATTGCCCGAGGGTCAGTCCACAGTTGGCTGCAAGTGGGTTTTCAGGCTTAAGCGCAATCCAGATGGTACAATTTCCAAGCACAAGGCAAGGTTAGTTGCTAAGGGCTTCTCTCAAATACCTGGGCAAGATTTCAGAAACACTTTCAGTCCAGTTGTTCGAATGACTACTGTGAATGTTGTGCTTTCTCTGGCTGTCTCCAATGATTGGACTTTGCGGCAAGTCGACATAAATAATGCCTTCTTGAATGGTGACCTGGATGAGAATGTTTACATGGATCAGCCACCAGGTTTCGAGGAGACTGCATCAGATGGTTCCAGGTTAGTTTGCAAGCTACAACGTGCACTGTATGGACTAAGGCAGGCACCTCGCAATTGGCATGAGAAGCTTAAAAATTTCTTGTTGGCCATTGGTTTTGTTGAATCAAAAGCAGATGTGTCACTCTTTGTGCTTAAGCATGCAACTGGGTATACCTACATGTTGGTATACGTGGATGACATAATTTTGACTGGGCATTCTACTGTTGAAATTGAAAAGATCATTGTTTTACTTGGTGAGAGGTTTGCCTTGAAGGACTTAGGTCACTTGAATTTCTTCCTTGGTCTAGAAGTTGTTCGAGGGTCTGATTACTTGATCTTGAATCAACAGAAGTATCTGCGTGATCTCTTGGTTCGAGCTGATATGCACAAAGCTAATGCAGTTCCAACGCCTATGGTTAGTAATGCTGTGTTAGACAAAGTGTCAGGTAGTCCTATTGAAGATGCAAAACACTACAGGAGCATTGTTGGAGCTCTTTTATATGCTTGTCACACAAGGCCTGATATAGCCTTTAGTGTGAACAAACTGGCTCAGTTCATGCATGAGCCCAGGGAACATCACTTGGTTGCTGTTAAACGAGTGTTACGCTATATAAGTGGCACCTTAGACTATGGTTTGGTGTATAGGAAGTCTTCAGTTCATGCCTGTCATGTTGCAGCCTTTGCAGATGCAGATTGGGGAGCAAATGCTTGTGATCGAAGATCTGTGTCAGGTTGTTGTGTCTATCTTGGTGACAATCTGATTTCTTGGAGTTCTCGAAAACAAAAGACTGTTGCAAGGTCTACAACAGAGGCTGAATACAGAAGTATTGCTGATGTTACAGCAGAAGTTTGCTGGGTCGTGTCTCTTCTTGAAGAAATGGGCTATGCTAAAATCAGAATTCCTGAAGTTTGGAACGACAACACTAGTGCTATTGCTATTAGTGAAAATCCTGTGTTTCACTCACGTGTTAAACATGTAGACCTCGATGTACATTTTGTTCGAGAAAGAGTGGCTGCTGGTAAGATCTGTGTTGGTTACATTCCAGCTGCATGTCAAGTAGCTGATGGACTAACAAAACCCTTAACTCGATCCTACTTTGAAGAGTTTAGACAAAGACTTCAAGTGATGCCCAGAAGCAGTGTTGCTACTATTCAAAACAATTCAACAAAGACAGAGAACAGGGAGAGTGTTGAAGTTTGAAGCTGAAGATGCAAGAGTAGGGTGGATGTTGAAGGTTGCTGTTAGAGGCTGTTAGTTAGCCGTTGAGCTGTTAGCTTTCAGTTAGGGTTTTTAGTTACTTAGTTAACCTAATCCTATGAAAGTTAGTCTACGATGCATGTACATGAAGTTCAATGTAATCTTTGTAAATCCTTGTATATAAGGATAGTGTACATACATACAAGATGATATATGAATGGAAATAAGTTTCCAAGATAATCTTTCTTCTAAACCACTTTCCAATAAGGGCCAAAAGCATTATGGGGATTTAAGACAACGACATCTGTCCCCGATGAGCCTACAGGACAAATCAATGTTGAGAATGCTATCGGAGGAAACTTTACTGTTACTGCTCTAGCAGACCTTTCTTTTGATCTTACATCTAGATGGTTTCTAGAAAGGGGAATCCATGCACACGTCCTTGCATATGCTGGAAATGTCGCTAACTTAACAGAGAATGAATTCCGAAGTTTCTCCTTTCAGAAGTTCAGCTGGAGTTGGCATTGTCATCCCTGCAAGTCGATTTCGCATGGAGGTTAATTCCCTTTGCCCTTTGTTTAAAACTTTTCAACTAAGCAGCAGAGAATTAGGAAAGAAAATGAATGGCTTAAAATTCAAAATGTACACATTTCTTTTAGCTTACTCTTTATGGTTTTCGGCTGTTCATGTTTTGGCATGGTATTTTTGCCAGCTTAATTACTGCTACACACTGAAGAAGTTTTCTGGCGACAATGCGAAGGCCGGCTTTTGGCTAACCTTTTCTCATCCATCGTAGAATGTTGAATTTTTCAACTCTTGTTGGCATCTAGACACATTTGGTATGACATGGAATCCTGCCATTTCAACTTTCTAGCAGTTGAGTGTTTTTTCCAGGACCTTGGCATTTCTGCTTCTTCTATGGCAAATCTTAGTTTCATCAGTCATATTGCCTCTTTTCACCTCAATAATAGGAGGGATTGTAATTACGTTTCATCATTTTTATTTGTTGGAATACTCTTCTTTCTTCATCTGTCCAGATAGCTTTTTAACCATGATGTTGTCAAATGTTGCATCCCGGGTTAACTTTTCGATGGTAGGTTTGTACGGTTCTGGATAATGATTTTATGTTCTTGAACTGAAAACAAAGGAATAAATAGAAAGAATCTCTATTGTTTTGGCTGTAAACTATGCTCAAATTTGATATTGAAGTGAATCAATGTGAACAGGTTTCACAACGTACACCATACAATTCACAGAGCACAAGTTATCGTGGCCCTATCGACATGCTAGTTGAGCAATCACATTCAGTGCCATTGTTATACGGGTCATAAAGCAGTTCTTCAAACTCTACCTCGTATAAATCACCTTTTTCCGGTCGAATTTTCCCCATTGCCCGCAATCCTTCTAATTCCGACGCAACTTCCTTCATACTTGGTCTGTCTTCTCCCTTCACTCTCACGCATCTCCTGGCTAAAGTTGCCACTTCCATGAGCTGCTCGATGTTTCTATCGTCCGCCACTCGTCTGTCTATAATATCCAGCAAGTGCCCCTCTTGCATTACAGAAGCAAAGTACAGAGACAGATTCCTCTCGTGTTCTGGCCTCTCGAAAGAAATCGCTTTCAAACCCGTTAGTAGTTCTGCGGGAACAACCCCAAAGCTATAGACATCGCTCTTTTCCGTCAATTGACTTGTATGAAAGTATTCAGGGTCCAGGTAACCCAGAGTTCCCTGCACAAGTGTAGTTATCTGTTCTTTATTCGAAGGGACCATTCTCGAAGCACCGAAATCGGATACTTTTGCATTGTAGTTCTCGTCCAGAAGTATGTTGGTCAACTTGACGTCGCGGTGAATAGTCGGTGGAAATGCAGCGGAGTGCAAATAGGAAAGGGCTTCGGCCGCTTCCGTGGCTATTTTCAAACGAGTTCTCCATGATATAACAGATGAATGATCGGTGTTGTGCAAGCGATGGAAGAGGTTTCCATTCCTTACATATTCATAGACTAGCAAAGGGACTTGTGTCTCCAAACAACATCCCAAGAGTTTCACCACATTTCTATGGTTGATTTGGGATAACACGATAACTTCATTAATGAATTGTTGAACTTGGCTTTGATCTCCGATGATGGACTTCTTTATAGCAACGCTACGACCATCTGGCAATATTCCTTTGTAAACAGTACCCTGACCTCCTCGTCCGAGGATTCGACTTTCATGGTAGTTGTTCGTTGCTTTCTTAAGTTCTTCGACCGTGAAGATTTTAGCCGTCTCGCCGTACTCTTCACGTTCTGAGAGCTGTTCCCGCAACAAAATCCCACCATTTTGCTGGAAGTTGTGTTGTTTCAGTTTGCTCAGCTTTCTCTGCCTGACCCCCAAATACACCCATGAGGAGCACAGGAGTGAAAATAAGAGGCTTATGCATATACCTGTATTTGTACTTCAAAATTTAAATTTTCGAGTAAATTTGAAAATCTAAAAATAGATATGACGGTAAAATAAATCTCAAATATAAATAGGATTAATATCATATACACTAGCTGTGGAAACTGAAAGTTTTCACATGCGCCTTAATTTTAGGGTATAGGGAGTCAGTTTAAGGTATAGGGTTTAGGGGTTTAGATATATGGAATTAGAATTTAGGGATAGTTGTTTCAATTTAAGGTTTGAGATTATAATTTAAGGTTTATAGGTTAGGGTTTTTAGAGTAATATGGTGAGGATTTAGGTTTTAACCTATAAATCCTAATTTATAACCCTAAACCTTAAATTGAAACAATTATCCCTAAATTCTAACCCACTACACATAAACTCCTAAAACATATACCCTAAACTAACTCCCTATACCCTAAAACTAAGGTGCTTGTGGAAACTTTCAGTTTCCACCGCCTGCGTATAGAGTAATTATCCATATAAATATAGTAGAGGGACTAAAACTAGAGTTTGACCTTTAAAATTTGATTAGTTTCGCATCTTTATTACTATATTTTTGGACAAAATTGATTCTAACGAGCATTTACCAAATACAATACAGTAGCTTTTATATGTACCACCAACCTAAAGTAACAGCAAGAATGGGAAATTGCGGCTTGGCTTTAGGACTGCAGCCGGTTCCGGTTTTCCGGCCATCGCCCTCGAAACCGTCGGGGCATGAACAATTATAGCTTCCAACAAGATTATGACATATCCTACTGCAAGGCTTCAGTGTCTCGCATTCATTAATATCTGCAAATTTTCAAACATTTTAAAGAAAGGAAAGTAAAATATTTGAGAAAATAAAAGTAATATCATTACCTTGGCAGCCATGGGAGAGGTAAGGGTTACCCTGGAAACCATGAACACACTTGCACAAATATCCACTGCCATTTTCTGGAACAATACAAGCACTGTTTTCCCTGCAAGCATAATTTTGTGGATCCATTTTAGCTTCTCTGCAACTTTGGTTCCCAATCGTCCAATCAAGAATAATTGGGAACTTCTTTTTGCTGAAATTAGGGTCGAGAAAATGTGATAGGGAGAAGTTATAGACTCCATCTTCCACTGCAAATCCATAGCTGCAAGGATTGAAGCTCAACACCTTGGAATGACTCCAATAGCTATCGAAACTTAATCTATAATCCCTCACTCCTTTAGGGATAGCCGTCTGGCAGCAGCCGATGCCGAAGCAAGATCCGTTTACAACATCGGCCATATCGTAGCAAAACGACACGCATCCTGTCGAGTACGTCCGCCCGACGAAACTCTCGACGTAGGCATAGGTGTCACAACCGATGGCCGTGAACATGTTTCTCGTGTGAGATATGAAGAATTTTTCGAGCGTGAACCCCGCGTTGAAGTAACGGCTACCCCCCGAAGAATTATAACAGTCATAGCCTACCGGAAATTGGATTCGCAAATAACCATCGACGGAGATGTGGAGAACTTCGGTATCGGTGGTGGCTAAAAACGCTTTCGGAGGGTCGAAAGTGGTGTTACAACGAATGAAAAAGCTGTTATCGATATAACATTCGGGACTGCCTGTTCCGAAAGGGTAAGGGATGGTGATGTTTCCGCAGTGGGTTTGGCACCCGGGTTTTGGTTGAGCTGCCACTGAAGTTGCCATGATTGTAAGAAACAGAGCAAGCTCCATGAACATACAACGTAAGCCCATCACCATTTTTTTCTTTCTTTAAATCGGAGAAGAGCCTTCAGTTTGCATGTTATTTGTAAAGGTCTATTGCGTGTGTTCCCATCCTACCAGTGAGAGCTTACTCCGCCGTTCATCTGCCCGACTGGCCTATTAATAAGTGGTGGACCTTCCCTTGAACCAGTCGCGGATAAGAATAAATGGCATTTTAGTTGGGAAGCAGCAGTCACATATTTATTAGCTAGGCTAGCGTAACCCAAAAGGAAGATATCATTTTATGTCAATAGCACTCGTCTTTATTGCATTGTAGACACCTCCTTTTCTACTTTATTATTTTGTTGACCTTTATGTGGACTTTATCCAATTTCAATGGAAAAGTTTACATATAAATTATTTTTAAATAATTTCCTTTTACTCATTATTAGGAGTCTTTCCTGGGTAAAAATCCCACTGCACTCTAATCATGCTTTTATGCCTCACACTAAAAATATTTAAAGTTTAAATTTTAAACTCTAACATTAATTTCTACATCCTAAATCCCACCTCCTAAAAAGTACACCCTACCCCTAATTCCCTAAACTCTAACCAGAACTTCTAACCTTAAACCCTAAACTTTAAACTCTAAACTCACTATTTTGAAGTGGGGCATAAAAGAGGACATGATAAGGGGCAAACGATTTCCATCCGTCTTCGTGATAGATTAACAGTGGTATGCCTTTTTTTTCACATGTTCACTACTTCTTTGATAATAATAATGAAATTATGTCTTTGATAAATATTATATTAATATTTTTTTTTGGATAAGTGTTCGTAGTTTTATTTATCCAATACAGTGAAAAAACAATACAAATGTTCCTATGCGTACTACTTAGGCGGCCATCCCATTTAGGGAATTCCCCAAGCAATACAAAGGTCTCTATTTACATCATCCATTTGTATATTCCTACGCTGGAGTTTAATACAAAGAATCTCCTTTATACATTCTACCAAAATACCAAACTCTCTATTTACACCTTGAAATCGCCGTATGTTTCTTTCCTCTCATATGTAATATATATACGAACACCAAGCAACTTTAAGGACATAAACGAGCAGGGATTTTCCCTTCAAGCGAGTACACAACAATCTCAATTCCCCATCCCAATCAAGCATCTCTCTACGCAGTCCACACCGTGCAAGAACTGTGATCCAGATCTTCTTAGAGTAGGGGCAATTAGCAAACAAATGGTTTCTAGGCTCACCAGCATCCCGACATAGCACACATTGATCACACTATTCTGCAGGAACTACGCCCATGTGCTTCAGCCTGTCCAACGTTGGCAATCTGTCCAAGATGGTCATCCAAGCCCTTATCGCATGCTTTGGGACATGCCCCCCCAAACCACACAATTCGATGCCAAGCCACCTTAGGATTATCCTCACGAACCACGTCCCAAATGTTTCGTGCTTTCACAGCACCAACATTCATCGTGTCCAGCAAGACAGGTATGAGTTTGAGCATTTTACGGAGACACCAACTATGATATGGCTTACTATGGGATGGTTCAATTGCATACAGTTTTGACCGTGCTACGGAGGTAAGTGCTGGTGTATATTTGCCCAGATTGAGAACATTGGTAGCTCCTGTGACTGTTCGTGCACACATGTTGACCCAAGATTTCCGAACCTTTTCTTCTTTCAAAGAGCGATCTGTTGGACTTTCGCTTGGCTTGTATTCGGATAGATATCAGAACTTGGACTACCACCTTGCTTGGCGTAACTTAGCATATCCATCTCGAACGTCATCCTCGTCTGTAAGGATGCAGCTTGGACATGATTATCCTTCATCTCTGAAGTATACACTAAAAGTTGACAAGAGAGATTCTCCTCTGAGGCCAACTCAAGGATTTGCATTTGTTGCAAAAACTCATATCAGTGGCCTTGCACCTGATAGTCAAAGTTTAAGATTCCTTCACCAGGTTTGATGATAAGCACAGACTTCTACAATTATTGCAGGTTTAGTTGTATGTATTTTCTCGTATTGTTATCAGTTTGGACTTTGATTTAGAATAGCTTCTGCATGCTGTGTTTTCATGACAAGTAGACAAAAAGAGTGTTAGGAATGGTCTATTATCATTATATATTATTTTCTTTTATGTATGTGCATGAACACTATATTCGAAACCTAGTGCACTAGCCATTGGCCAGAAAGCTTATCTGTAGGTATTGTGGAGCTTTTCTTTTTTAATGTGCCTAGTTTAGGTTATTTTTATGAGGAAATAATAGAAATCTTGTTTTGTTTGTCTTGATCTGGAATATTGGCATGCCCATTTGGTTACTGACATAAAAGCGTCTATCTAGACTTAGCTTAGCTTAGCTTGAAGGGTTTCTAGTATCCGAATTTTGTGTATGAATATAAATTGCCATTTGAATTTACCACTGCTTTTCATGGTCATACTTGGTTTCTGTTTATTGTACAACTTTTCATCTGATCACTATTGTTGTTATCTACACTAGCTGCTAACTATTGTACTTTTTTGCATTGTGCAATTCTCCTGATTTTCAAACAGGAGTTCGATCTTCGTTGTGCTATTCCTCTTGGATTTTATCGTGCAACACTTAATTTTGGGATTTCTAGTGGTGTTCTTTTTCCATGGGGAAGTGGGTTCTTGAACATGACTACAACCCAACCAGAAAAATTCTTCTTAGGTGGCAATCTATCTCCGGTTTGTGCCTTAGGAGGGCCAAAAGCATTATGGGGATTTAAGACAAGGGCATCTGTCCCCGACGAGCCTACAGGACAAATCAATGTTGAGAATGCTATCGGAGGAAACTTTACTGTTACTGCTCTAGCAGACCTTTCTTTTAATCTTCCATCTAGATGGTTTCTAGAAAGGGGAATCCATGCACACGTCCTTGCATATGCTGGAAATGTCGCTAACTTAACAGAGAATGAATTCCGAAGTTTCTCCTTTCAGAAGTTCAGCTGGAGTTGGCATTGTCATCCCTGCAAGTCGATTTTGCATGGAGGTTAATTCCCTTTGCCCTTTGTTTAAAACTTTTCAACTAAGCAGCAGAGAATTAGGAAAGAAAATGAATGGCTTAAAATTCAAAATGTACACATTTCTTCTAGCTTACTCTTTATAGTTTTCGGCTGTTCATGTTTTGGCATGGTATTTTTGCCAGCTTAATTACTGCTACACACTGAAGAAGTTTTCTGGCGACAATGCGAAGGTCGGCTTTTGGCTAACCTTTTCTCATCCATCGTAGAATGTTGAATTTTTCAACTCTTGTTGGCATCTAGACACATTTGGTATGGCATGGAATCCTGCCATTTCAACTTTCTAGCAGTTGAGTGTTTTTTCCAGGACCTTGGCAGTTCTGCTTCTTTTATGGCAAATCTTAGTTTCATCAGTCATATTGCCTCTTTTCACCTCAATAATAGGAGGGATTGTAATTACGTTTCATCATTTTTATTTGTTGGAATACTCTTCTTTCTTCATCTGTCCAGATAGCTTTTTAGCCATGATGTTGTCAAATGTTGCATCCCGGGTTAACTTTTTGATGGTCGGTTTGTACGGTTCTGTATAATGATTTTATGTTCTTGAACTGAAAACAAAGGAATAAATAAAAAGAATCTCTATTGTTTTGGCAGTAAACTATGCTCAAATTTGATATTGAAGTGAATCAATGTGAACAGGTTTCACAACGTACACCATACAATTCTGATAGAAGATGAAGTGAAGACGATTTGAGATGAAGAAGTAGATACAGAGAGAAAGAGATTAAAGAAGAACTTTGTTATTATTTTTAATCAACTCAAGATTATCTACAAGATGAGATTACAAACGTTTATATAGAACATATGGACTTAGGTAAAGAGCAAGAACTACAACTGAATCACTAACAGACTTTCAGTTATTTGCAACTGAACTACAACTGAATTACTAACAGACTTGAGCCTGGCTGGTGCTCATTCACATATACTAACATTCTTCCTATTCTCTCCTTTCTTTCTTCTTTTGAAACACAACTATTCAAAAAGAATTGCATTCGAGACATTCGCAGACATCAGTCGTAACTCATCTGCACACAACACTCTAAGTCTCTGGCGAAGATGAACAAAGAAGGCAGACGATAGTGGCTTAGTTAAGAGATCAACAACTTGATTTGTGGCAGTGACGTAATTAATTTGAAACAACCCTTCCTTCACTTTTTCCCTTACAAAACTTAAATCAAGTTCTACATGCTTAAGTTTGGCATGATGAACATGGTTGGCTGAGTGTGCAATGACACTTGTATTATCACACCAGAACGTGGGAGTAGCTGTAAGACGAACATTAATTTCAGAAAGTAGAGACCTCACCCACATTGCTTCATACATAGCATCAACAAGGCTACGAAACTCAGCTTCCGTGGAGGATCTAGAGACTACACTTTGTTTTTTAGAGCTTCATGCAACAAGGTTACCTTCTAAAAAGACACAGTGCCCACCAGTGGAACGTTTGTCATCAGCACAGGTTCCCCAATCAGAGTCAGCATAGGTAACAAGACTAGTTGGAGAAGTAGTACTACTAAAAAATAATCCATAATCTAGGGTTCCTTTAAGATACCTTAGGATCGTCTTGACAGCTTTCCAATGCTTGTCCAAAGGTTGTTGCATAAACTGGCTGACCTTGTTGACAGAAAACTGGATATCGGGTCTGGTATTACATATGTGTTGAAGAGTCCCAACAACTTGCCTATACAGGGTGTGGTCTGGGAAAGGATCACCATCAGTTAAGGAGAGTTGAGGTGAAGTTATCATAGGTGTAGGCGAAAGAGTAGCATCAGTCATGTTCGTCTTGTCTAACAACTCTAAAATGTGTCTTTTTTGATTCAGAATGATCCCAGATGCAACAGCTTGAATGTTCATTCCCAAGAAAAAAGAGAGATTCCCTAAGTCCTTAAGAGAGAAGGTTTGATTGATATCTTGTATAACTTGATCCACAACATCTGAGTTATTACCAGTAGCCACGATGTCATCCACATAAACCATTATGTAAACTTTATTTCCTTCAGTTTCACGAAAATATAAGGAAGAATCAGCAAGGGAAGCAGTAAAGCCTAAACTTCCAACCAAATGAGTGCGAAATTTTTCGAACCATGCCCTAGGGGCTTGTTTAAGACCATACAAAGATTTTTTTAACCTGCAAACAAGTTGATTTCCAGAAGAGTCAGTCTGCTCAAACCCTGGAAGTTGCTGCATTTAAACCTCCTCTGAAAGATCTCCATTTAAGAAAGCATTATCTATGTCAATCTGCCTTAACACCCAACCATGACTAAGAGCAACACTGAGCATTATCCTCACTGTGACTGGTTTAACCACGGGGCTAAAAGTCTCTGGATAGTCGAAACCAGCTTGCTGGGAAAAACCCTTAGCAACAAGTATGGCTTTGTACCGGGTAATACTCCCATCAGAATTCTGCTTAACCTTAAAAAGCCACTTACACCTTATAGGAGCCCTATCTAAAGGTAGAGGTGTTAACTCCCAAGTGCCCTTACCAGTTAGTGCACTAAGCTCTTTCTGAACAGCATCTCTCCAGTTTTCAGAAGCTAAAGCTTGACGAATATTAACAGGTACATTAGAAACAGTTTCAGCAAGAAATTCCTTTGGCTTGAAAATACCAGTCTTGGACCTGGTAACCATTGAATGAGATGAAACTGGTACACTGACAGGCACACTAGCAGAAATATCCTCAGAAGCATTTACAGGTGCATTAGCAGGAATACTTGCAGAAACATCTTCAGTGAGATATGCTGGACCATCAGCAGAAATATCTTCAGAAAAATTTGCAGGAACACAAGCAACTAATACACCATGACTAGAAGAACTACTAGCCGATTCATTTGAGTCAGAATGTAAAGGTGAACCATGTTGCAAAGGTGAATCAAGTTGTAAAGAAGAATCAGGGTGTAAGAATGAACTAGGTCGTAAAGATTAAACTGTAGAAGGAACATGACATTCAACAAGAACTGATGGAGTTATGGGAATTGATGGACATTCAACATGAACTGATGGAGTTATGAGAATTGATGGAGAAGGTGTAGGACATTCAACAGGAACTGATGGAGGTATGAGGCCTGGGACTGAAACTTGCCTCTGAGTAGAGGTAGATTCATCTGAAGAGAAGCTGTTTGAATGCTGAACAAACTCAGCAGAAGAACTAGAGGATAAAGTGTAAGGCTGAACACCAGAGGAAGGAAAAAAATACAAGTCATGTGTATTTAAATTTACCCTGAACATGCTTTTCCTTAACAACCTTGTCCTGCAAGCAAGGAAAACAAAATTCAT
The DNA here is from genome assembly GCA_030270665.1 of Hibiscus trionum. Classification (NCBI taxonomy): domain Eukaryota; kingdom Viridiplantae; phylum Streptophyta; class Magnoliopsida; order Malvales; family Malvaceae; genus Hibiscus; species Hibiscus trionum. The sequence goes on from BSYR01000056.1 coordinate 11,876,055, forward strand.
TAAATTGCACATGTCGAGACACATACACCTTACCATTTGAAGATAGGCATTTGTAGCCATGCTGAGTTGAGCTATAACTCAGGAAAATGCAAGGAGTTGAGCCCAGCTGAAGCTTGTTACGATTGTAGGGTCTGGTGAGAGAAAAGCACTGACATCCAAATACCTTCAAGAAACTATAGTCAGACTGCTTAGAAAAAAGTTTTTCATAAGAAGAGACACCTCCAAAAACCTTGGTTGGCAATCTATTAATTAAGTAAACAATAGTATAAAAAGCATCAGTCCAATGTTTTAAATGTAACCCACTTTGAGCTAACAGAGTGAGACCAAGCTCGACAATATGTCTATGCTTACGTTCCACTTTGCCATTTTGAGCAGATGTATAAGGACAAGTATTGCGAAATTCAATGCCATGTTGATTGAAGTATGAAGCTAAAGCCTTAAACTCAGTTCCACAATATGTCTGAATACTTTTAAGTTTATTATCAAACTGCCTTTCAGCCATTCTATGAAAATGAATAATAATGTTGCTAACATCAGACTTCCTAGCTACAAAGTAAACTCAGGTATACTTAGTTGCAATATCAAGAAAAGCTTACATAATAAGAGCAATTGTTAGAAATTAAAGGGGCTGATCCCCAGACATCAACCTGAACCAACTGTAAAGGTAAACTGTAAGAATTTAAAGACACAAGTAGATGCATTTTATGGCTTTTACCCAACTTGCAAGATTCAAGAAAAAAAGAATTTTTATTGATAACATGTATATTACAAACTTTGGACAACTTAGCTAAAGTTTCACAAGAAAGGTGTCCAAGCCTCCTGTGCCATACAACAGCTTTACAATCTTGAGAACTAGACCTAGTAGCTATCTGATTAACAACAACATTAGACAGACCATCAAAAGAACCAAAATCAACATCTTTAACATCAGACATATTAACAGAAACAGTATTAACATCAGGCAAAGAACCAAAATCATGCTTTAAACTTGAATCAAAGGCAAAACCATCAGACGACAGGAATTTGTACAAGCCATCACTTTGAACACCTCGAAGAATCAACTGGTGTGTTAACAAATCCTTCACAACACATGAGTTAGGAAAAAACTCAATCGATACATTATTATCTTTTGTAAACTGAGAAACAGACAAAAGATTTTTTTAATTAATGGAACATGTAGAAGATTATGTAAAACCAGAGGCCTAGAATCAGTGCGTAAAACAAAAGTACCAATCTTGGAAATCGACACAGAGGAACCATCGGCAACACACACTTTACCATGACCACAATAAGGAGATGAAGAAACGATATTACCTGCATCTGAAGTTAGATGAGACGTAGCTCCAGAGTCGGGGTACCAAGCCGCATCAGCATAGCCAAAATCTTCTGCAACGGCAGCCACGGACGCTACAACAGCATCAGAACCAGAGTTCTGAGCACCATTAAAGTATTGATTAAAGAAACGCGAGGCTTCATGACCGGCCGATTGAGCGACACCAGATTCATCAAAATCTTCAGAAAAAGAAACTTGATTGACCGAGGCATTGTTACCAACACTGTCAAAGGACTGGTCGAAACGGAAGTAACACCGACTAGCCAGGTGCCCTAATTTGCCGCAAATCTGACATTGTGGACGCGTACGACCTCCAAACGCCCTTGCTCCTCTACCTCTGAAGGTGGAACCACCGCGAGAAGAGTAAGAATTGGAAGGCGGCCGAAACCCTAAACCATTAGGACACACATTCTGATAACCCATATTCGAATTAGAATTCTGATAATCCATATTCGAATTAGAATTGAAAAAACGGGCCACCACCAGACATTGGGCTTTCAGACGAATGACCAGAGCCTTGAACCATATTAAATAGGGAATTCTGAGCCAAGAACTCACGTTGTCTAGACTCACAGTAAAAAAGAACGTTGGTAACACCATCCAGTTTATAGGGGAGTTGACTGGAAGTAATAACGGCCACCACCGGCTCGTACTCCGGCGGTAGACCAGAAAGAATGGCAGATATGTGCATTGTCTCAGACAAAGGATTTTCGCACGCAGCAAGGATATCACATATGCTCTGAATATGGGCAAGATATTCCCTCATCGTCTGATCACGCTTATGAATGTTCTTCAAAGAACAGTGCAAGTGCATAATGCGAGTAGTGGAAGTCACAGAAAATTGGAGTTTAACCTTATCCCAGATTTCCACAACATTCTTGCAATTGACCAACGCAGGCAAGATTGAAGATCCAATGGAAGACAACAACCACGAACAGAGGCCACTATCTTGTTGTTTGTATTTAACTAACTTAGGATTCAACACTTGCCTACCGCATTCACCGGCAACAAGACGAGGTGGAACAACAAGAGATCCATCAATGTGGTCTTCAAGAGCAAGACTTTTGATGGTGAACAGTGCTTGTTGCTTCCACAGAAGGTAGTTGGATTCATCAAGACGAATCGAAATGGACTTGTTAGTGAAGGGTTTGGAGGAACTCTCAGAAGACACCTATGATACCATGATAGAAGATGAAGTGAAGACGATTTGAGATGAAGAAGTAGATACAAAGAGAAAGAAATTAAAGAAGAACTTTGTTATTATTTTCAATCAACTCAAGATTATCTACAAGATGAGATTATAAACGTTTATATAGAACATATGGACTTAGGTAAAGAGCAAGAACTACAACTGAATCACTATCAGACTTTCAGTTATTTGCAACTGAACTACAACTGAATTACTAACAGACTTGAGCCTGGCTGGTGCTCATTCACATATACTAACAAATTCACAGAGCACAAGTCATCGTGGCCCTATCGAGATGCTAGTTGAGCAATCACATTCAGTGACATTGTTATACAGGTCATAAAGCAGTTCTTCAAACTCTACTTCGTATAAATCACCTTTTTCCGGTCGAATTTTCCCCATTGCCCGCAATCCTTCTAATTTCGACGCAACTTCCTTCATACTTGGTCTGTCTTCTCCTTTCACTCTCACGCATCTCCTGGCTAAAGTTGCCACTTCCATGAGCTGCTTGATATTTCTATCGTCCGCCACTCGTCTGTCTATAATATCCAGCAAGTGCCCTCCTTGCATTACAGAAGCAAAGTACAGAGACAGATTCCTCTCGTGTTCTGGCCTTTCGAAAGAAATCGCTTTCAAACCCGTTATTAGTTCTACGAGAACAACCCCAAAGCTATAGACATCGCTCTTTTCCGTCAATTGACTTGTATGAAAGTATTCAGGGTCCAGGTAACCCAGAGTTCCCTGCACAAGTGTAGTTATTTGTTCTTTATTCGATGGGACCAATCTCGAAGCACCGAAATCAGATACTTTTGCATTGTAGTTCTCGTCCAGAAGTATGTTGGTCAACTTGACGTCGCGGTGAATAATCGGTGGAAATGCAGCGGAGTGCAAATAGGAAAGGGCTTCGGCCGCTTCCGTGGCTATTTTCAAACGAGTTCCCCATGATATAACAGATGAATGATCGGTGTTGTGCAAGCGGTCGAAGAGGTTTCCATTCCTTACATATTCATAGACTAGCAAAGGGACTTGCGTCTCCAAACAACATCCCAAGAGTTTCACCACATTTCTATGGTTGATTTGGGATAACACGATAACTTCATTAATGAATTGTTGAACTTGGCTTTGATCTCCGATGATAGACTTCTTTATAGCAACGCTACGACCATCGGGCAATATTCCTTTGTAAACAGTACCCTGACCTCCTCGTCCGAGGATTCGACTTTCATGGTAGTTGTTTGTTGCTTTCTTAAGTTCTTCGACCGTGAAGATTTTAGCCGTCTCGCCGTACTCTTCACGTTCTGAGAGCTGTTCCCGCAACAAAATCCCACCATTTTGCTGGAAGTTGTGCTGTTTCAGTTTGCTGAGCTTTCTCTGCCTGACCCCCAAATACACCCATGAGGAGCACATGAGTGAAAATAAGAGGCTTATGCATATACCTGTATTTGGACTTCAAAATTTAAATTTTCAGAGTAAATTTGAAAATTTAAAAATAGATACGACGGTAAAATAAATCTTAAATACAAATATAGTAGAGGGACTAAAACTAAAACTAGAGTTTGACCTTTAAAACTTGATTAGTTTCGTATCTTTATTACTATAAAATTGATTCTAATGAGCATTTACCAAATAAAATACAGTAGCTTTTTTATGTACCACCAACCTAGAGTAACAGCAAGAATGGGAAATTGCGGCTTGGCTTTAGGACTGCAGCCGGTTCCGGTTTTCCGGCCATCGCCCTCGAAACCGTCGGGGCATGAACAATTATAGCTTCCAGCAAGATTATGACATATCCTGCTGCAAGGCTTCAGTGTCTCGCATTCATTAATATCTGCAAATTTTCAAACATTTTAAGGAAAGGAAAGTAAAATATTTGACAAAATAAAAGTAATATCATTACCTTGGCAGCCATGGGAGAGGTAAGGGTTACCCTGGAAACCATGAACACACTTGCACAAATATCCACTTCCATTTTCTGGAATTATACAAGCACTGTTTTCCTTGCAAGCATAATTTTGTGGATCCATTTTAGCTTCTCTGCAACTTTGGTTCCCAATCGTCCAATCAAGAACGATTGGGAATTTGTTTTTGATGAAATTAGGGTCGAGAAAATGTGATAGAGTGAAGTTATAGGCTCCATCTTCCACAGCAAATCCATAGCTGCAAGGATTGAAGCTCAACACTTTGGAATGATTCCAATAACTGTCAAAACTTATTTCATAATCCCTCACTCCTTTAGGTATAGCCGTCTGGCAGCAGCCGATGCCGAAGCAAGATCCGTTTACCACATCGGCCTCCTCGTAACAGAACGACATGCATCCGGTCGAGTATGTCCGTCCGACGAAACCCTCGACGTAAGCGTAGGTGTCGCAACCCATGGCCGTGAACATGTTTCTCGTATGAGATATGAAGAATTTTCCGAGCGTGAACCCCGTATATAAGTAAGTATTACCACTTCCTGATAAATTATACCGGATTCTTCCCGATGAATTATAACAGTCGTAGGCTATTGGATATCGGATTCGTAAATAACCCTCCACAGAGATGTGGAGAACTTCGATATCGGTGGTGCCTAAAAACGCTTTCGGAGGGTCGAAAGTGGTGTTACAACGAATGAAAAAGCTGTTATCGATATAACATTCGGGACTGCCTGTTCCAAAAGGGTAAGGGATGGTGATGTTGGCGCAGTGGGTTTGGCACCCGGGTTTTGGTTGAGCTGCCACCGAAGTTGCTATGATTGTTAGAAACAGAGCAAGCTCCATGAACATACAACGTAAGCCCATCACCATTTTTTTCTTTCTTTAGATATATGATTGGAGATCATCAAAGTATGTGTTACTAGTATATAGGAATCACATTTGAAGATTAAATGCCATTTTAGTTGGGAAGCAGCAGTTATAGTCCCTGTCCTTTCTCTTTTATTAACTACTTATCCTATATGTGGACTTTGTACAGAGTTCAGTGGAAAATTTTGCAACTTGTTTTATGTATTTAAAAATACAGCAGCCAAGGGACAGGGGCAAGTTGCTGTTTCTTGATCTCCACTATCACAAAAACAGTTCTTCATATCAACTTTTTTTTTTGCCGGGCAATCTCTAGTTGTCTGGCTGTTTTTTCTTTGTATATGAATAAGATTTATATTTTTTTATGAATATATTTTTTTTAGTTTTTTCTTGTTCTTATGTAGTTATGTTTTACTTTGCAAGGTTTCGTATAACATTAGATTTTTTATAGTTCTTTTCGTCGGCTTTTATGGCGTTTTATTCATCCTCTTCTATGACAGTTTTAATCTGTTTTTGTGACAGTATTGTCAGCTTTTTTTAACAGTTTAATGTTCGCATGACGACCATTAGCGAGCGTATTTGCAGCGAAGGTTGGTGTTCTGTTATGATTATAATTCTCTTTTTGTAATTTTGTTGATATGCCAAGAACTAGCAGCGAAAGGATTTGCTTTCTTCATAGATGGTTCTCGGCAAAGTATATGGTTGTTAGATTTCATTAAGAAGATTGTGCAAGTTTTCCTCGAAAGTGATGAGTAAGGCTTTTTCATGTCTTTCGCACCCTTTGAAATTTATTATATTTATCTTTTCGTATTAAATTTTAATGTTTATAGTGTGATTCTTTTATAATTTTCTTCACTTTAATATAATCCACTATATATCTATTGTTAAAAAAATACAGCAACCAAAGTTTTGTTAATAATCCAGTGAGAGCTTACTTCGCCGTTCATCTGGCCGACTGACCTATTAATTAGTGGTGGACCTTCCCTTGAACCAGTCGCGGAGAAGAATAAATGGCATTTTAGTGGGGAAGCAGCAGTCACATATTTATTAGCTAGGCTAGCGTAACCCAAAAGGAAGATATCATTTTATGTCAATAGCACTCGTCTTTATTGCATTGTAGGGATGAAAATCATCTGCCCCCAAAGTATGCTCCCATTTGTGTCCCTACTTTAAAATAGTGGGTTTAGGGTTTAGGATTTGGGGTTTAAGGTTGAGGCTTAGGGTTAGGGTGTAGGGAATTAGGGGTAGGATATATTTTTTAGGGTTTAAAGTTTAGGGTTTAGGATATGAAAATTAGGGTTATGATGTAAGATTTAATTTTTAAGTATTTTTAGGCAGGGGCATAGAAGGAGGCATGGTTAGGGGGCAGGAGATTTTTACTCGCATTGTAGACACCTCCTTTTCTACTTTATTATTTTGTTGACCTTTATGTGGACTTTGTCCAATTTCAATGGAAAAGTTTACATATAAATTATTTTAAATAATTTCCTTTTACTCATTATTAGGAGTCTTTCCTGGGTAAAAATCCTCATGCACTCTAATCATGCTTTTATGCCCACACCAAAAATTACTTAAAAATTAAATTTTAAATTCTAACCTTAATTTCTATATCCTAAACCCCACCTCCTAAAAGATACACTCTACCTCTAATTCCCTAAACTCTAACCACAACCTCTAACCTTAAGCCTTAAACCTACTATTTTGAAGTGGGGGCATAAAAGGGACATGATAAGGGGCAAACAATTTCCATCCGTTTTCGTGATAGATTAACAGTGGCATGCCTTTTTTTTCACTTGTTCACAACTTCTTTGATAATAATAATAAAATTATGTCTTTGATTATTATTGGAGTTTATGCGGATGATTTTCGATGGCTTCTTTCTCGGGTTGGTGCGGGATTGGTGGTTAGCGGGGTGTGCGGCGGTGTTATGGTCATTATGGTTGGGTAGAAATGGAGTGATTTTTAGGGAACAACAAGTGTCGAGGAGTGAACTGTTGTTTCTTGTCAAAACTAGATCGATGTATTGGGCTCGCAATGGGACTGACGAGTATATTGCGGAAAATATGTGGTGGGAATGTCCTTGGTTGTGTGAAATTCGACAGGTTCCGAAGGTTGATCGGAGGAATGTGGTTTGGGAAAAACCACCTTTGGGGGTGCTGAAATTTAACGTTGATGGGTCTTCACGGGGGAAACCGGGTAAGGCAGGATGTGGGGGGGGGGGGTGTTGAGGGATGATTGTGGGCGTGTCCTAGCCTTGTTCTCGGGGCCGATTGGGGTGGTGGATTCGATTGAAGCAGAGTTACAAGCGATTTGTGCTGCATTAGAATTATTGAGTGTTTCGATGTGGCGTGAGTCGCCAGCGGTTGTGATAGAATAAGATTCAGCGATAGCTATTGCATGGGTGGTACAGCAAGAGCAACGCCCGTGGCGTCTTGCACAGTGGTTTTCTAGGATTGATGAAGCATGTCGGTCCCTGATGGATGTTTGCTTCCATCATGTTTTTCGAGAGGCAAATGGTATGGCGGATGCACTAGCGAAGAATGGAGTTGATCGTCCTTCGTGGGTTCAATGTATTGGGTGATTGGTTCCTTTTTCGCATTACCGTGTACTCTTTTCCTCCATTTAGGATTATGGAGGTTTTTAATGAGGCCACCGATAATGTTGTCATGTATGATTCTTACGTAATAAAATCATACATTTTGAGCAAAAAAAAGTGTTGTAGTTTTATTTATCCAATACAATGAAAAAACAATACAAATGTTTCTATGCATACTACTTAGGCAGCCATCCCATTTAGGGAATTCCCCAAGCAATACAAAGGTCTCTATTTACATCATTCATTTGTATATTCTTACGCTGGAGTTTAATACAAAGAATCTCCTTTATACATTCTACCAAAAATACCAAACTCTCTATTTACACCTTGAAATCATCGTCTGTTTCTTTCCTCCCCTATGTAATATATATACGAACACCAAGCAACTTTAAGGACATAAACGAGCAGGGATTTGCCCTTCAAGCGAGTACACAACCATCTCAATTCCCTATCCCAATCAAGCATCTCTCTATGCAGTCCACACCGTGCAAGAACTATGATCCAAATCTTCTTAGAGTAGGGGCAATTAGCAAACAAATGGTTTCTAGGCTCACCAGCATCCCGACATAGCACACATTGATCACACTATTCTGTAGGAACTACACCCACGTGCTTCAGCCTGTCCAACGTTAGCAATCTGTCCAAGATGGTCATCCAAGCCCTTATCGCATACTTTGGGACGTGCCCCCCAAACCACACAATTCGATGCCAAGCCACCTTAGGATTATCATCACGAACCATGTCCCAAATGTTTCGTGCTTTCAGAGCACCAACATTCATCGTGTCCAACAAGACATGTATGAGTTTGAGCATTTTACGGAGACACCAACTATGATGTGGCTTACTCACTGCTGTCCATAGATCATTTCATTTAAAATCAAATGCCCGAACCCAGGCCACCCACAGGGAGCTTTCATCAGCAAGCAAATCCTTCATCAAAAAGGTGATACAGGCTTTGTTCCAGCCATGCAAGTCCTTTATCCCCAAACCACCTTCACTCTTAGACCTGCAAATAGCTTTCCAACTTACCCTTGCTCCTGCAGCCGCCACATCCTTCCCTTTCCAAAAGAATCTCAAGTTTTTGGATCACTCTTTTAGAAAGCAATACTTGTCTGCACCAGTAGTTTGCCACACTAAAAATAACACTTCTAATGAGTTGTAATCTCCCAGCAAAGCTCAATAATCGACAAGACCAGTGTCCAAGCCTTGCCTTAATCCCTTCAAGTAGACCAGCACAATTTTTTTCAGACAACTTCCGAGTAACTAGAGGTATGCCTAGATATCTCACTGGTAATTGTCCTATCTTGAATCCTGTGGCCTCCCCCATTTTCAACCTGTTGCTCTATAGAAATTCCTGCAGCAAAGAGTTTTGATTTGGCAGCATTCAATCTAAGACCAAAAAATTCATAAATTGTTTTCAAAACACACTGAATACCAATCAAAGACTCTAACTGCCCCTTGTAGAAAATCAATACATCGTCAGTAAAGTAGAAATGGGTAACCTTCACTTTCTTGCATTTAGGGTGGTACTAAAAGATATTACTTGCAGCAGCCAAATCAAGCATGTGAGAGAGAACATTCATAGTAAGTACAAAGAGGTATGAAGACAGGGGATCACATTGCCTCACACCTCGCCTTTCTTTAAAAGATCCAACCAAACTACCATTCAAGTTAATAGAGAATCTGTTGCCAAGGTAGCAAGCTCTAATCCAACCTCTAAACTTGTTAGGTAAGTTCACAGCTTCCAAAATCCTATCCAAAAACTCCCAGCTCAATGAGTCAATAGCTTTTTGAAGGTCAACCTTAAGAGCACATCTAGGAGATATCAAAGCTCTTCCATATCCTTTTACAAGCTCTTGTGCTAGTAGGGTATTGCCCGTAATACTTCTACCCTTTATAAATGCAAACTGATTTTTGGTAATAAGATGTGGTAGAACAACAGTCAATCTTCCAACAAGAATTTTAGTAATTGCTTTGTAAATGACAGAACAACACGAAATATGTAACACCCCTAACCCGGGCCGAGAGTTAGGAGCGTTACCGGAATCGAAAAACAGAAAATCGGAAGCAAGAAACTATTCTTAAATAAGTTATTCATATTAATGCGCACACGGAAAGTGGGCTAACAAAAATTTTCTTCAGAACATTCATAAACTAAACACAATCTCTTTTAATCTTACTTATCAAATTACAAGTCAATTTGAATTTTTCATATTATCATTATCGAATTCTAATTTCAAAACTATAACATAACCATTCGGTCACTATGCTTTCTATTTAGCCAATTAAGTCTAATCATTAACTAGTAGATTACCAAATTACTATCTCGAATACAATTGTATCAACATGCCGAATGCTTAAGCTATCCACTACCATGCCATTCGAAACTTTGATTAACTTAGTCTAGGTGATTTTCGAATTAAACCAATTACCAATAATTAATTACATCAATTTTGCATACAAGGCATAAAGATTCCATACACCATGGCATTCGATTTCCTTTAATTAGATCATTACAAAATATCAAGTTTTATATGCCCCTAAACTATGTCAAGCTATAAACTATGAACAACAAAAAGAATCGGCAAGACCACTAGCTCGACTTACATTTATATAAAACAAAATAATGAGGCTTCCTACTTAAATACAAAACATGATTCTAGCCTCCTAATCAAGCATCATGGAGCATATAATCTTAAACACCAATGTAGACTTAGGCTACGACCAAACACAACAAAACGAGCCCTTAGACAAACTTCAAAGCCACCATCTAGGAGTCTAAAGATAAGACTAAGATCATACATATTTCTGAACTTGTAACTTGATCCAATCGAATGCTAGCTTTAAGGTCCAAGCGATCCTGCTAAGGTTGGGAAGAAGAAAACAACGGAGCGATAAGTACAAATAGTACTTAGCGAGGTAATGCTAAATCTAATTCATTCTTGAGCTTTTAATGTGATCAAGCATTGAGTTTACTTAGCTAGGTTTATTAACATCCAAATTTCACCCAACTAAGCTTATGAAAATCAAATACAAATAGCATCATGCATAACATAATCAACATTCATGGCACATGCTCGAATACATAACAAACAACATTAATTTATCACATGCTTCCATTTGATTCGATCATTACCATAATTCAATTCAGTTTCTAGCATACTCAATCTCATGCTTAACAATTGAATTAACCGAAATTCATGCCAATCAATATATGGTATCATTAATTTATCAAAATAAATCACAAATTTCCATACGCATCTAATTCGAATAGGTCTCAAGCCATTAGCCAAAAATCAGAAATTATCAAACTTATCTCATCTCAATTTCCATGTATTCGAACAGAGTTGTTGCCCATTTTACATATGTTCGGACTTATAAGCATTTCATATGCATCATATCATAATCGGAAGGACCAATGTCCGCATAATTCATCATTTCATTTCACATCATAACATACCAAGTCATACAAACCATTTATCCACTTCATAAACTATACATAATTTAGCAATTCCATTTAATTTAATTAGGTTACATTGCATTTTATTTCATTGCCCTAGGTAGAGTAGACGTATCAGATATTCAAGCCATCAAGAGGGTACCAAGTACCGAATAATGGTTGCACGAAGCAACAAGCAATGGTTGCACAAAGCAACAAACAATGGATGCCCAATAACATCATGTGTCTTGAGCATCAATCAAGAACACCTTATCATAGTCGAAGAGTACCCAAGGTACTATCAATGGTTGCACAAGGCAACAAGCAAATGTTGCACGAAGCAACAAACAAGAGAGCTCAGACTCTAGGCATGTCGTACTATCTAAGACTTCTAATCGACCGAAGGCATTTTATTCTTGTTAATTTATTATTCATTACTTTATTTAACATATACATTTTTCATCAATCGATTTTCATACTCATTCGTTCACATTAACACATGGGCAACAACTTCATACATACATATTAAGCATATCAAAAGTACCATAGGGCAGTCCACATACTCATATTAAGGATCCAAATTCATGCTTGTCCAACATACAAGAAGATCACATAGGCAGTCCACAATTGCACATAGTCAGACATTATTAAAATCCAAATCAAGCATATAAATCATGGCATTTAAATCACATAAAACAGTCCGCATTTTCGCACATTCAAACATTAGCCAAAATCTCAAATCATGCATCCATTTTCCTTTGATCTCCTTCCCTTACTAAACACATTACCAAATATCAATTAGGTCCAATTTCATGCATAGAAATCATAAATTACACAATAATAAGGTGGTTCAGACACTAGTCCCAACCCTAATACAAAAGTACACTCACAACTCCTTAAGCTTGATCTTCACTTAAGATGCCCTTGTTTCTTCCCCTCGATTGATCGATCCTAGCTTCCTCCAAAGCCTATTCACAATTTCGATCTTAATTCTCAACATGAAACGAGTACACACTATATTAGAGAGCAATTCAATCATAATTACTCATCAATTTCAAACATGAACACACATTTTCAAATCTGATTTTCTATTAAACTAGTTGGAGGACTAGTTAGTGTTTTAATCATATCTTTTTAATTACTAATCCAAAATTCACTTATCATATACCGTTAGAAAGGTATTAAACTCAATTTTCTACTCATGTAAACCTCATATTTTTATCTAATTCGAGTAAATACAATTTATTACTTAAATATACCCTTTTCGATAAATCTGGACAGCTTGTACTGTCCAACTTTAAAAATTCATATCTCCTAATTTACATATTGAAATTGAGTTCCGTTTTCTCTCAATGATCCTAGACATACCAAAGTTTATACAGTAAAAATTTCAATTCGAAATATCGTAAATCCCATTTTTGGTGAATTTCCAAAGTTACATCTTATGACTTGTGTTTAACTGGACAACTTACTTATTTGTCACCTTTAGCTTAAAATTCATCTAATTACATCATTCAAAGTCTAAATTCACTTATGGCATGACTTATAATATTCTTTCATGACATTTTATAGTCCGCATTAACTTTTAATTTCAACGGTCAAGTCCTCAATTTTACCGATTTTCCAGTTCAGTCCCTAAATACCATTATTTCCGAATACATGTCCACTTTTAGTTCTAATCGAATTTTCCCCTTTTTTATTCGTTCTTCCAGCAAAACAAAAGTAATTTCTCATAGAATTCTTATTTCTTTACAACTTTCTCCTATTAAGAATTTTCTAATTTAATCCCTAATCATACCAATTTCCCAATCATCCATGACTTTACACTTCTCTCAAAACAGTCCCTTTATGAATCTATTAATAATTTCTTTTTTTTGAACGGCAACCATATGTTTTTATTCATGTTATAGAAAACATATAGTTTGACGGTATCGCACGCCTCATTAAAAACCTCCCTAAACCTATTGGAGGAAAAGAGTACGATGCGATCCGTCGGGTACAAAAAGAAATTCAAGACAGCAAACACCAACTCAATCTCAGCAAGTTACAAAAGCATGTCCCCAAGGAAATCCCCAACCGCGTCAATCTTCTATGTAATCGAATTCCTCCCCCACCGAAAGATATGAAAAATAGACATATTAATAAAGACAGCCCGTGCACACTCGTCCTTGAGCTCAGAAAAACTCGCCTCACCGTTTACAAGCATGCCACGAAGAGTGACAGCCGGTCGACTCCCTCCTTGGCCAATACATCGGCGAAACCATTCGCCTCTCTAGGCACATAACAAAATTGCAGTTCATAGGCTACTTGTTGCGCTTGATCGATCGCCATGAACACCTCCCACAAACGCCATGGTCTCTTCGCCGACCGTGTAACCCAACTCAAGGCCACTTGTGAATCAGATTCGATTATCACACACTGAGTGCGCCAACTTCCCCCCGCCACCAAGCTTAATGCAAAAGCTATCGCCCGAACTTCAGCTTCGTTGGAGTCCATCACCCCTAACGGTCCCGAAAACAACCGCTCGCCAAATTAACATATCTTGTCTACCCTTCCATAATGGCACCCCTCGCACCAACTCCTGTAAACTATTCAGTCGCTCCAGCTCAAACCCACGTAATTGTCGTCTAAAAAATGTTGCCCACTGCCCATGTTCCAAAGTCTCCCCCACGGCATAATCTTGAATCCACGCCAACTTGTTAATCGACAACATAAATAAGCGCGGATACATGTCTTTTAGGGGCTGCTGCGATATCCAAGGATCAAACCAAAAAAGGACTAACTTCCCATTCCCAATTTTCCACCGACAACCTTCCATTCCCATATGTTGTTCAATACTAATGTCGCAAGAGTTCAACACAATCTGTTTCCACACCCCCGACATTGCCGACAAATTTTTCGTATTGAATCTCCACCATTGAGTGTGTGCCCCATACTTGGCTGTAATCAATCTTCGCCACAAAGAATCCCGATCTTGTGCATAACGCCACATCCACTTGGACAGCAAAGCCTTGTTCTTAACCCTCAAATCCGCCACCCCCAAACCTCCCAAATGTCTAGGCCGACACACAATATCCCATCCTACCCTGCTCATTTTCCGCTCAAGACCTACACCTCCCCATAAAAATGCACGCCTGATTTTATCCAGCTGTGCGATAATTCCTTTTGGTACTGTAAACAACCCCATGTAAAAAATAGGCAATGCTGAAAGAACAAAATTCACCAAAGTGACACGTGCTGCAAATGATAGTGACGTACGTTTCCATCCGGCTAACTTGCGCCGTAAGTTTGCAATGATAGGCTCCCACACTGATAAATTTCTCGGATTGGCACCTAGCGGAAATCCGAGATAAGTAAAGGGCAGCCCCCCCTGTTTGCATCCCAACATTTCGGCCACCATGTCTCCTAATCCATCCTCCACATCAATTGCATACAACGAGCTCTTTGCGAAATTTATACGCAAGCCCGAACACACCTGAAAACAATGTAGTATTCTCTTTATATTCCGTGCCACCTCCACCGATGCCTCAAAAAATAAGATGGTATCGTCTGCGAACTGTAAGTGCGTTAAGGATATCCCCGGCACTACCTCCACACCACGCACCAATCCCACCGACTCGGCATTAACCAACATCAAGTGTAAGGCTTCAGCCACTATGACGAATAGAAGAGGTGAGAGTGGGCAGCCTTGGCGTAATCCACGCCCTATCCGAAATTCTTTCGTTGCGCTGCCATTCACCAATACCGATAAGCGAGGTGAGCTGATGCATTCCTTGACCCATGCCCTCCATCTACTACAAAATCCCATGCGCTCCAAAACTGAATCAAGAAAAAACCAGCTTACACAATCGTAAGCTTTGGCGAAATCTAACTTCAGAATAAATCCCCCACAACCACTCTTACGTAGCGAATGTATTATTTCAGTAGCTAGAAGAACTCCATCTACCAATTGCCGGCCTTTTACAAATGCAGATTGCGAGTCACTGATCAAAACTCCCAGCACACTTTGTAGCCTATTTGCTAGGCATTTAGCCAAAATTTTATACATCGAATTCACAAGGCATATCGGGCGATACTCACCTAAGCTTTGAGGCGATTCCACTTTCGGCAACAACACAATGAAAGCGCAATTGGCCCCCTTCGGTAATTTCCCTGTTGCGTGAAACTGCCCAAAGAAATTCAACACATCGAATTGGACCACCTCCCATCCTTTTTTATAAAATTCGAGCGTGAAACCATCCGGACCCGGCGCTTTTGAACCGTCACACTCCCATAATATATTTTTAATCTCATCCACCGTGAAAGGCTGTATCAAACTCTTCGTATCCATGTCGGTAATTCTATGAAAAGCACCCTCGAAATTCCACTCGCCCGCCCACTTGTCACTAGCGAAATGTTTAGTGAAAGTCTTCACCACAAAATTCCGGATCGCCGAAGGCTCAACAGTCCACACACCCCCAATTTTCAGCCCCGGTATATAGTTCCGAGCAGTTCTTAACTTTGCCGTACGATGGAAATACGCCGTATTACGATCGCCCAACCGTAACCATGTAGCTCTTGATTTTTGTCGCCACATTGATTCTTTCATTCGCATTGCGCGCCACAATGCACACATCCACCTACGCCTTGCAGCCTCTAACTCGTCATTTGCATCCCCCTCAACCATGGCCTCATCCGCATTCTCCAACTGTTGTTGTACGTCCGCAATCATTTTATTTACATCTCCGAAATAATCCTTATTCCAGCCTTTCAAAAACAGCTTCAAATGTCTCAATTTGACAACGCTATTTTCATTTCCCACGCCCATTTTTGTTAAACGACACCATTCCTCCAAAATCTGCCTAACATTTGAACGCCCATCCATCCAACAATTAAAAAATCGAAACGGGCGTGGCCCCCAATCATTGTCATCGCACTTCAATAGTAATGGAGTGTGGTCCGATACCCCCCTTTTCAACGCCATTTGCTGTATGGATTTAAAGGCATCCAGCCAACTAGAAGAGACTAAAAACCGATCGATTCTGCTACACCGATTACCATAGCCAAACCAAGTATATCGTTTACCTATTAACGGTAAATCAATCAAATCCGCAGCATGTACAAACTCCCCAAATACTTTCATTTCCTCATATCTATCCGAACTCCCTATACGGTCCGACTCATATAATATAGCATTAAAATCACCCATTATGCAATATGGCCCCTCATACTCCGTTAAAAGCGATAATACAGAATCCCAAACTGATTTTTGTCGCGCTACGTCCGTAGGAGCATAAATCCCTAACATGCAACATTCCAAATCTTCTTGTTTCCAACGGCCTCTAAGCATTATAAAACTCGGATAAACAACAGCATTAATCAAACTAAATTTGGTACCTTCCCAAATAAACAAGATGCCCCCGGATGCTCCCAACGAAGGTGAGACAGCCATCTCAAAATTATCCGAATACCACAATGAAGCCACCCACATCGACGGCACCTCCTCTAACTTCGTTTCTTGCAAAACTACCATGTCCACCTGATTTTTCTTTATGATTTCCCCAACACCTCGACGCTTCGCGCCACCTCCCAAACCCCGTACATTCCACGATAATATGCGCATTAGTCACAAACCCCGATTTTCCCCGGCTATCACCCGAGAAATATCCTTGATAATATCAGCTTCTCTCCCACTCGATTTCACCCCAATTAATGACCCCAATTGTACTGTTGCCGCTGCCTCGCTTGCGATATCCTGAGAACGTTGTGAGCCACTCTCTTGCCCGTCCTCCCCTCCTGTTTTGCAAATTTGTCTTGATCGCTTTTCACCCAAACTATGTCGTTTCTTCCCTTTCAATTCACGACCAACCACATTAACATTCTCGAACGTATTTATTTTTCTAATTTTGCAGAAAGCCTGACCAATTTTTATAATTTCCGTTGCACCTAAGCCAGCCTTGGAATTGAACGAGTGAATAGTTGGAGGAGAAATCACCTCCTGTGAAATCAGATTATCCCACTTACCCGACCCCACCTCCTCCTCTTGTTTCGAATTTGCTATCCCAGCAATGGATAGACTTTCAATTTGTTGAAATTCCTCACCCACAGTTAGAGTCCTACCGCTACACTCCTTCCCTACTATTGGCTCTCCATCCTCCAACGAATCTGCCTCACCACCCACCGATGGACTTGTCCCCGCCGGAGTAGGCTGTTTCAACGGTGGCCGGACAACATCTTGCACCCCTCCATTTACCTCATCGGATTGTCCCCTTAATATATTCGAAACATCCTGCCCTTGCGGCTCTATCCAAGTTTCGTTCATAACCCAGATCACTCGATCATTCCCTTGTGGATTTGTGGACTTTTGTTGCATTTCATTCAATCCATTTGTATCGACATTGACATTTTCCACTTTCTCTTCACTGTCCGTGTCCGACCCTTGTTCTGAACCTTCCTTCGAGGATCGCCGCTCACAACAATCACACTCCACCTCCGGGCCCTTACCGTCCATCTCTAATACCCGTACCCAGTATCCAATCTTGTCCACCGTTACACGAATACGTTCTTCGATCCGGTTAAGAGTTGTAGTCTCTACCATAATTCGACCACTATCAAATGCCGTAGGCGTTTCCGTATCATCATCTAAACAAATCAGAGAACCCCACAAATTGGCTATGTTTGTGAACGTTTGTTTATGCCAAAGGTGTATCGGCAGCCCTACGATCGACAGCCAAACTCGCCGTGATTCGACTGTTATTGACGGTGACCAAACCTCTATCCGATTAAAGCATTCCTTTACCCTGTCCATCTGTAAAATTCTGTCTCGGACGCTTGTTGATGTGCACATCAACAGCACCATTTGACCGGATAACCGCATGATGGAAAACCCTTCCTGTTTTGATATTTCCAAGCGCTCAGCAAGGGTTTTAATGTTACATGGCGGCCAGCACCATCCCACCGCACACCATTGGAGCAAAGCCCGTTTGTCATCATCGACAATTCCCTTTACTTCCCTAGGTTTTGTTTGTCCCACATTCTCGCTCGTCGCCGTCGATGAACGCTCACGAGTCCTACTCACCATCGGTTCTGCCCTTGAACCACCACTCGCCCCGCCCTCACTCTTTCCTGGAGACATCGTCGTACGACCCCTGATCGCCAACGAGACTCTCATTCGAGCACCGTGGATCCATTTTCCATCCAATCTTTCAATCGCCCGATCAGCATCTACTTTCGATGCCATACGTACGAATCCAAATCTATATCCATCTCGTGCCAATCGATTAGGGATAAACGCGTCTCTGACTACTCCGTGTCTATCGAACACTTGCCACAAGCCCTTCCAATGTATTGTCTTCGACAAGCCCCCTACAAACAGCGTCCATACCCGCTGTTTAGCCTGCTCCCACTTACCTTTATTGCCGTTTGATATGGTGGCTTGTTCCCTAGCGAGGCGTTCCCATAGAATTGTCTTTCCCATTTTTTGGAAAAAGTGTTGTTCTCATATGATAATATGGAAATCAAATTAAAATGGCTAGGGTGGCAATCGAATGAATGGGAGCTCAACTTATTATATTCATCAAGACTCTCATATTTTCATGTTTATACAAATTTTAAGTTTGCATGCATGGTGTGTTACATAACCGAATAGCTACAAGGAGAATAGAACTTACTTCTTGATTTTCTTGTTAACACTAGCTACCCTTCTCAATTCCTAGCTTAATCCTTCAAACATGCAAGCTAAACCTTCACCATTTGAGCTTCAAAACTTTCAGACCTTTGAGCTTCTCTTCTCTCTATTTTCTCTCAAACCTTACGGCAACAAGGAGGAGAAATGATGGAGAGAAGACACCCTCCCTAATTTGGGGGATTTGATAGCTTCTAAAATTACTCAAGTGTCCTTTAACCTTTCTATTTTATCATCATTTTACTAAGGGTAGCCCTAAGGACTTTTCATTTTTAACATGCAATTTTCAATCATTATAATTATTTTAAATTGCTCATCAAATTTCCTTTGCCATGCTTTCTTTAATTTCCCAACTTGGTCCGATTTCCACAAGGAAATGTACCACTTCTTAATTTCTTTTAATTCTTCTAATTTCACACTTTGGATCTTGTTATTACTAATTTGAATCTACCAATTTATCATTTGGCTAACTTTTTTTTAATTCAAAGGCTTAATTACTTTTTAATTCGAATTGGTGCACTAGTTGCCCAATTAAGAATTCAAGGACCAAATTGAACAATCCACTTAATTGCAAGCTCAATTGCTTCCAAGAATAAATAAATACATAAATTTAACGACTTTAAATTCTAGGACGGAAATGTGGGTGTAACAATTCCCTCCCCCTTAAAGAAAGAATCCGTCCTCGAATTCTTACCTGAACTGAATAAATGAGGATATTGCTTCCGCATCGTATCCTCGGGTTCCCACGTTGCTTCTGTAACGCGGTGATTCTTCCAAAGAATTTTAACAAGAGGGACGTTCTTGTTACGAAGCCTTTTAATTTCTCGGTCAAGAATCTGAATAGGTTCCTCTTCATAAGAGAGGTCATGATTGAGTTCAACTTCTTCTGGTTCGAGAATGTGAGATGGATCAGATCGATAACGTCTTAACATAGAAACATGAAAGAAATTATGAATCTTATCGAATTCAGGAGGTAGTGCAAGGCGATAAGCTACAGGACCAATTCTCTCGATTACTTCGAACGGTCCAATGAAACGAGGACTAAGCTTTCCTTTCTTGCCAAAACGGAAAACTTTCTTCCACGGAGAAACTTTGAGAAATACTTTATCTCTAATTGCATATTGGATGTCCCTACGCTTCAAATCAGCGTACGACTTTTGCCTATCAAAAGCTTGTTTCATCTGGGAATGAATAATTTGAACATGTTCTTCAATTTACTAAAGCAGTTGAGGTCCTAAAACTTTATTATCTCCGAGTTCATACCAACACAAAGGAGTTCGGCATTTCCTTCCATACAGTGCTTCAAAAGGAGCCATCTGAATAGAAGACTGATAGCTATTATTATAAGCGAACTCGATTAACGGCAATGATTTCTCCCAGTTCTTACCGAAATCGATAATACAAGCTCTAAGCATGTCTTCAAGAATTTGAATTACTCATTCAGATTGTCCATCACTTTGAGGATGAAAAACTGTGCTAACATTCAGTTTAGTTCTAAGAGCCTTGTGTAGAGTTTTCCAGAATCGAGCTGTAAATCGAGGATCTCGATCTGAAACAATAGAAGTTGGAACTCCGTGTAAACGGATAACTTCTTGAATATACAGTTCTGCTAAGGTCTCAAGACTATAATTCATCCGTACCGAAATGAAATGTGCTGATTTAGTGAAACGATCAACGATCACTCAAATAGTATCACACTTTCTTGGAGAGTAAGGAAGACTGGTCACGAAATCCATCGTAATTCGTTCCCATTTCCATTGCAGAAATTCAAGAGGTTGAAGTAATTCAGTAGGAGCACGATGTTCGGCTTTTACCCGCTGATAGTTCAGACACCTTGATACAAAGTCATTGATAGCCGATTTCATTCCAAACCACTAATACAAGGGCTTGAGATCCTTGTACATCTTAACAGATCCAGGGTGGATTGAAAAAGAACTTTGATGTGTTCTTGCAGAATTTCAGCTTGTAATTCCTTGTTATTAGGCACGCAAATTCGATCTCTGAAATATAGAAGACCGTTTGACTTGACAGAAAAGTCAGGATTAGATTCAAGCTTAGACAAGATTTTCTAAAGTTCCGGATCAACTTGTTGAAGTTCTTTGATTCTAGAAATCAGAACATATTGAACCTGGAGTTCGTTCAGATAATTCTGAGCTTTACGTAGTCGGAAATGAGCATTGATGGCCAAAGAAGCTATGAACAAACAAATCAAAGATGTTACTTGGAAAGCAAGGCACTATTCGAATGGTTCAGTAAATTTTCAAGATTGGACATTTTCAGATTTTGAGAATTTCGAAAGATTTACCGAGGTCCGGTTTCCATCTCAGAGTATCAGCAACCACGTTAGCCTTTCCAGGATGGTAGTCGATGGTCAGATCATAATCTTTGAGTAATTCCAACCACCTTCTTTGTCGAAGATTCAGCTCTTTCTGAGTGAGCAAATACTTCAGGCTTTTATGATCGGTGAATAGCTTACACTTCTCACCGTACAAATAATGCCGCCAGATTTTAAGTGCAAATACGATGACCGCTAATTCAAGATCATGAGTTGGATAGTTCAGCTCGTGAGGCTTAAGTTGTCAAGAAGCGTATGCGATCACATTACCTTCCTGCATCAGAACACATCCAAGGCTGGAATGTGACGCATCACTGTAAACAACGAATTCTTTTCCAAACTCGGGCTGAATAAGAACATGGGCACAAGTCTAGGCTTGTTTAAGCTGATCAAAACTTCTTTGTTGTCCTTCGGACCACTTAAACGGTTCACTCTTTCTGAGCAATTTGGTTAGTGGTGCAACAATTACTGAAAATCCTTTCACAAATCTCCAGTAATACCCAGCTAAACCAAGGAAACTTCGGACCTCGCTTACATTGCTCGGAGGTCTCCATTCAAGAATTGTCTGAATTTTCTTAAAATCGACCTTGATTCCTTCGGCTGAAATAACATGTCCGAGGAAAGACACTTCTGACAGCCAAAATTCACATTTAGTGAACTTAGCAAATAGCTGATTTTCTCGGAGTGTCTGGAGTACAATTCGAAGATGTTGAGCATGTTCTTCCCTGTTACGAGAATAGACCAGAATATCGTCGATGAATACGACAATAAACTTGTCAAGATGAGGCTTGAATACTCGGTTCATCAGATCCATGAATGCAGCAGGGGCATTCGTTAACCCGAATGACATCACCAGAAATTCGTAATGACCATAACAAGTTCTGAAAGCAGTTTTGGGTATATCTTCATCTTTCACCCTCATTTGATAATAACCGGATCAAAGGTCAATTTTAGAGAATACACCAGCATCCTTCAACTGATCAAACATATCTTCAATTCTGGGCAGTGGATACTTGTTCTTGATAGTGACTCTGTTCAATTGCCGGTAATCAATGCAAAGTCGCATCGTTCCGTCTTTCTTTTTCACAAAGAGAACTGGAGCACCCCAGGGAGAAGTGCTGGGTCAGATGAAACCCTTATCTTCTAATTCCTGAATCTGCTTCTTTAATTCTTGCAATTCGATAGGTGCCATACGATAGGACGTAATGGACACGGGATTTGTTCCAGGATGAACTTCAATTTTGAACTCAACTTCTCGAATCGGAGGGAGTCCAGGGACTTCCTCATGAAACACATCAACAAATTCAGATGCAACAGGCATTTCAGTTAAGCCAAAATCTAATTCATCTTGCAAAGCCATAGCAGCAAAAAGAGATGTTGGTTTATTGTCAATTAACATAATTGATTCTTTCCCTAAACCCCTTAAGTACAGTATTTTATTCTGACAATCAATCCAGGCTTCATGTCTACCCAACCAGTCTAAACCTAATACTAGGTCAAACTGTAACATCCCAAAAATTAGCCTAGAAGATTAGAGATCTAATTAAGTGATTAGATGACTTATTAGATTAAATTTCCTAAACTATTGAATTGGAAAATGGATTCAATAAGGACCAAATTGAATTTTAAAAGAAAATTCAAGAAGAACTCGGTTAATTAATTAGTGACCAAACCGAACAAGAAAGAAAACATGAAGTTTGCATGCTAAAGTCAAAAATTCATAGGTTAATCTTAAATTAACATGAAATGATATAATTATTAAGGGTTAAAAAAGTGGTATTAGTTGAGACTTTGACATGAAGTCAAGTCTCATTAATATGTTCCACTTTTCTCTTCCTTAGCCGGCTACACCAAACCATACAACTAAGAAACATTTTGCTCATTTCACACACACACTTACAAACACAAAATTGAAAGGAAAACTAGAGAGCTTTCGGTGAAGAAGACAATGGCTTGCATGGCATAGAAATTGATCTAGAAAATTCAAGGAAAAATCGGAAGTAAGTAGCTCTCTCCCTATAGCTTTCGAATATGATAAAATTCTTGATAAATTAGTGGTCTTAATGTCTTTATAAAATCATGAAAGTGATTAAATTAAGGGAGATGCTGCTGGAAAATCTAAGATCATAAGAAACCTTAAGAAATTTGGATGATAAAAGCTTATGAACATGCAAGAGCAAACATGGACAGATTTGATAATTGTAGAAAATTAATTAGTAGAAATTTCATGATGAAATTTTTATATGTCATACTTTGATATGTATAGTTTGATAAAAAAAATTGTAAATCAGAGATTTGATAACTATGGTGAAATCTGGAAACTTAATTCGTACAACATGCAAAACTGTCCAACAATGTTCTTAGCTGGACAGTGAACTTTGAAAAAATGTAGAAAATAAACCATCTGGAATTTTGATCTGAAATTTTAATATGCTGAAATTGAACATGTTAATTGAATTTAGAAACAAACGGTGATTAATTTGGAGTTATATGCTGGAAATGGGAAACAGATTAAGTTTAGTGGTCAAAACAGTATGTAAAATAAATAGGAGAAATCGAAGAACAAGTGAGAAATTGAATTTGTAAAATTGAATGAAAAGAAAGGTGGTAATTTGATTAGTAATCTGTGAAAAATGTAATTCATATGAATTAGTAAGCAAATTGAAAGTTTAAGCACTAATTAAAAGGAAATTGGTGAGATTAGATTTGGTCATGTTCGAACTATAATAAGTATAAGGACTAAAATTGGAATCAAAAGAAAATTCAGTTTTGAATTAAATGAATAAAATTCTGAAAATTTCCCTATTATTGGCTAAATTGTATTAGATCCTAGAAGAGAAAGAGTTGAGGAAGAAACCGTACCTGGAACGGCTGCGGATCGAGCAAAAGGCCTTCGAATCCAGAACTAGCTTGGCGAACTGTGAGTGAAACAAACCTAGAGTTGAGATTAGAGTCTCAACTACCCTTAATTTGTTGTTAGCATATATGTTGTGCATGAAATTGGACTAATTTAAATGTTGGTAAATGATAAGGGAAGAAGGAATAAAGGAATTTGGATTTATTGCATGTGCTATGTGATTTTGTGATCTATGTGCTTGAATTGAAATTTGATAATTTGCCATGTTGGATTCGAATCTGATTTCAAGTATATTGGACTGATTTTGGATGAAATTGAAATGGTGAATATTAAAAAATTTTATATTGATATTGTTTGTTTGATGAATTGATGATATTGCGATTGCTATGTGATCAATTAATGATCTTACATGATATGAGTGTGTTTGATAAGTTCAATTGAATATTGAGCTATGAAATGTGAGATTGAATTATATGATATGAAATGGAATGGTGCATATGCTGATTTGAAGATATGTGAATTGAGATTGTAAATTATTATATGTTCATATGTGATAACATGTCATTGGATTTGAAATCATGAGAAAGAAATTGATATGATTAATTATGAAATTCTGAAAATCTGATTGAAGTATATGATTGAAATTAAATGTCAATAAGCAAAGCCTTTGGTGTGTACAGTCTATCCAGGTAGTACGGCTAGCCTAGAGTCTTGAGCTCGATAAGAAAATTGGTACGTTAGTGTACTCTATATTGTGGTACGTAAGTGTATCTTCTTGCTTAATGTCTACGGACATTATGATATGTTACACGATGATATGAATTTGGTACGTGATACCTATTATATGGTGAATTTGATTCACACTTCAATTATATGTGACTCGAATACATAGCTTACTATACTATCCAAGGCATTGCGAGTTGAATTAATAAGAAATTAAAGTATTGAGATCCGAAATTAAAATTCTTGATTTGGTGAAATTCTTTGAATTGGATGGTAGCATGTCAATTATAAATTATGAAATTAATTGATTCTCTACTACAGTTTGTTGCTGCTTGTTATATGAAATTGCTATTGATCGAACATATGAAATTGAATTATTTATTTCGAATTGAGCATCATGATTTCGAAATGAATGAATTGATTTTAAATTCCATGTTAATTTGTATGTGATTGAAATAAAATGCAATCATTGATAGTCCTTGGATAATTCGATTATGATACTAATGGTATCTTGATTTGTTGTATTCGAATGTTGAATGCTTGGTATATTGTGGTAATCAATTTGAATGTTAGCATTGTTAAATAATTGGTTCTAAAATTGTGATGATTGAAATGTGCTATTCGAATGGAATAGAAATGTATATGATTAATTTAAAGTGAAATCTATTGTGTGATCATTTGGTAAATTAAATGGAAAGAAATTAGATTAAGGTTTCCTCACTAAGTACTAGAAGTACTTACCACTCGAACTTTTCCTTCCTTCCAAAAAATTTCAGGTTCTAGCTTGTTGATCTACCACATGTTATCTCCCTACTCGAAGATTAAGTATGCCCTTTGTTATCTTTGTCGTGCTCATGTTGGGTGGTTTAGCGGTCTTCATGCTAGTGCAGTTTGCATTAATGGTGATGATTATGAACTACTTCTTTAGTAATGTATAAACTTTATAAGAAGTTTCCCTTCATTTTGATATGTAATTAAGGGGTACATATTTTGGGGTATAGATCGCCCAAGTATATGTTTTAGGGCTTGATTCTTTTTGTTGGATTTCTTTTTGTATAGGCAACCTATAGGTTTGGCCGTTTATAGTTACCCCGGGTAGTTATTTTGTATAAGGGAAACTAAAATACTATGGATGTTGTTATTCGGATATGATTATATGTATGAAGTATGAATCGGTTAGCACTACAATTTGAATTGTACTTATAGACTAACATGGAAATTGAATTGAAAAGGACTAAGGTACAATCGAATGAATTAAATTATTGAAATTAGACTATGTATGTGATAATCGAATTGGATAGAAGTTGAATTGGAAGCATTCGAATGGAGTAAAGTTAATGAGGTCGAAATTTAAATGTATAGATTTAAATGTATACAATACTCGAATGAAACTTGTAACTCAATTAGATCTTGTTTAAAAGTATAAGATAGATAAATGAATTAGATGAGCCCACCTAGATACCAATAGAATTATGATATGAAACTTATGTATGATAAATGTGTAGTGAAGGTATTTGAGATGGTTGTATATACATGGTTAGTGAATGAATTTAAGATAGCTAAATTATAAGGATGTATTCGAATGGAAAAAAAATTACATGAAAAAGATACCCTTCCGCTGCCTAATACGAATTCGAATCACAAGTTAATATAACGCTCCTTGTCCCTAATCTGGGGTGAGGGGTGTTATATAAAGTGGTATCAGAGCTTTTTAGGTTAAGTCCTAAAAGTCTAATCGAGTCCGCATGCATCTGCATTGTTTAGGTATGCCACCCATGTATTGCATACTAAGATAATTGTATTGAGCTTTCTGATCTTCTTGTTATTTAAATGAATGATAGAAAATGACGGACCCAAATGACCCAAAGAATGGGAGCTCACATGAATCTTCGAACGAAGGTGAAAGTGTGAGATTGGGTGATAAGCCACCAACTCGAACTGAAACTCCGAGAAAGGAGAAAAACAAAGAGCCTGCTCAGATTACCGAGCAAATCACCAAAAAGCCTGCTCAAGTCACTAAACGGATCACTAAAGAGCCTGATCAGATTGTTGAGCAATCCGATAAAGAACCTGTTCAGAATACAGAACAATTCAATAGAGAGCTTGTTCAGACTGTTGGGCACGAACAGCCTCCACCTGAAAATCCTATGGTTCAGTTTGCTCAAAGGGAATGTCTCCTCAGTATGAATGAGATGTTCAATCAACTTCTGACAAATTTGAAACAATAGCAACCTGTTGTTTCTGTCCCTGTTGCACCTAGCAGAGCACCAATAGATAAACTTTCTCAGCATCGAGCATACACATTTGCTGGTACTAATGAAGAAAGACCAGAAGATGCAGAGTACTGGCTTGAAAACACCACCAAGGTGGTAACCAGACAATTACAGTGCTCCGATGACCATAAATTGGAGTGTGTTGTGGCTCTGTTAGCTGATGAAGCTATGAATTGGTGGGAAACCACTACTCTAACTGTCCCAACTGAACTGGTGACATGGGAGTTTTTCCTTGAAGAGTTCAAAAAGAAGTACATCGGTGAACAATACTTAGCTGAAAGAAGAAAGAGATTCTTGCACCTCAAACAAGCCAACCGTCCTATTGAGCAGTATGTTGCAGACTTTTGCAAGTATTGCAAATATGGTGCAGAATACATTAAGACTGAAGTTGATAAATGCAGAATGTTCATTGAAGGTATGAACGATGAACTGAGTCCAATCTTCACTGCTTTGGGAATCAATGATTTCCAGACTCTTGTAAATCGAGCTATTGCAACCGAAGCTAGAATGAAAGCTGCTGAAAAGCAAAAAGGGGGCAATAGACCTGACAAAAAGCAGAAACGAGACGACAAGTCTCAATGGCAGTTTAAGAAGGCTAAATTTCAGAAAGAAGGGTCTTCTAATTTCACTTCTGCTCCGAGGAGCAATTACACTTCCAAACCAGCTACAGTGATCAGATCCTCAGTACCGACTCTATCAGTTAATAGTACGGGAAATTCTAAAAAGATTCCTCCTTGTAAATTCTGTCAGAAACCACATCGAGGTCAGTGCAGACTTCAGGCAAATCTCTGCTATGCTTGTGGTGGTGATGATCACTACATTAAAGATTGTCCTCAGAAGCATGAATCTATGCCAGTTCGTAGCACTACAGTTCCTAGTCCGACATCCTCTAATCGGAATAGGAATGCCAAGTCAGCCCAGCCGAGTTATCAGAAGAAAGACAAGGGTACTCATTCTAATGCTACTACTCATCAGGAATCTCGAGCTCCTGATAGAGTTTACCACATTCGTGGTAGAAATGATGAAGAGTCTCCTGAAGTGATTGTAGGTACTGTTGAGCTAAACCCACATCCTGTTTATGCCTTAATAGATTCGAGATCTACTCATTCATTCACATGTCTATCTGTAGTGAAAACGTTGAATTTAGAACCTGAAATTGTGAAAACAAGTCTGATAGTCTCAAACCCTTTAGGAGGAACTTCGAACATTAACCTAATATGTAGAAATTGTTCATTGCATATTAGCAATCTGCCATTCTTTATTGACCTTTACATATTACCCTCCTGTGAGTTCGATCTAATTTTTGGTTTAGATTGGTTAAGTAAACATGAGGCTTGGGTAGATTGTCAAAATAAAAGATTGTACCTTCAGGGTTTAGGAAAAGAATCCATACTCCTAATTGATAAAAAGCCCACTTCCATTTTTGCATCTATGGTCTTGCGAGATCAAATTGAGTTTGGAATATCTGAAATGCCTGTTGTTTCTGAATTTATTGATGTATTTCCCGAGGAACTAACTGGTCTCCCTCCGACTAGAGAAGTTGAATTTGGGATTGAGATACAACCTGGCTCAAATCCGGTGTCTATCACTCCGTACCAAATGGCACCTCTTGAGTTAAAAGAATTGCAAAAGCAACTTCAAGAGCTTCAGGACAAGGGTTTCATTCGACCTAGAACTTCTCCTTGGGGTGCACCTGTTCTGTTTGTGAAGAAGAAGGATGGAGCGATGCGTCTTTGCATTGACTACCGTCAGTTGAACAAGATCACAATTAAGAATCGATATCCACTCCCAAGAATATAAGATATGTTTGATCAACTTAGGGATGCTTCGATATTCTCAAAGATCAACCTGCAATCTGGATACTATCAAATGAGAGTCAAAGAGGAGGATGTGTCAAAAACAACCTTCCGAACTCGTTATGGCCACTATGTATTTCTGGTAATGCCTTTCGGATTAACAAATGCTCCGGCGGCATTCATGGATCTCATGAACAAAGTATTCAAGCCCTATCTTGATAAATTTGTGGTTGTCTTCATTGATGACATTCTAATCTATTCTTGCAACCGAGAAGAACATGCTGATCATCTTCGTATTGTATTGCAAACTCTCCGAGAACGCCAATTATTCACAAAATTCTCCAAGTGCGAGTTCTGGTTATCGGAAGTCTCTTTCCTTGGTCATGTAATTTCTGCAGAAGGAATTAAAGTTGATCCAAAGAAAATCTAGTCAATCATGGATTGGCGACCTCCCAGAAATGTCAGTGAAATACGGAGTTTCCTTGGTCTAGCTGGTTATTACAGAAGGTTTGTCAAAGGGTTTTCCTCTATAGCCTTACCTTTGACTAAACTTCTTCGTAAAGACCAACCATTTGAATGGCCTGAAAAGCAACACAGAAGCTTTGATCAACTCAAAACAGCCTTGACTCATGCCCTAGTTTTGATCCAACCAGAACCGGGCAAAGATTATACAGTGTACAGTGATGCTTCACATGCGGGTCTTGGATGTGTTTTAATGCAAGGTGACAATGTGATAGCTTATGCTTCACGCCAATTGAAATCTCATGTATTGAACTATCCAACGCATGATCTCGAACTTGCTGCAATTGTGTTTGCTCTCAAAATATGGAGAAACTACTTGTATGGTGAAAAATGTTATTTGTTCACCGATCACAAAAGCTTAAAGTATCTCTTGACTCAGAAAGATCTGAATCTGAGACAGCGCAGATGGATGGAATTGTTGAAAGACTATGATTTAGTTATTGACTACCATCCAGGAAAAGCCAATGTGGTTGCAGACGCCTTGAGTCGTAAACCGACATTGAGTAAAGTTCCTAATCCTCGATCCTTAATAAAAATAAAAATTTAAAATGTCTGCAATAATAATTCTGTCTAAATTGTTAAAATTATTCTTGTAGCTCCAACTGCTATCAATGCTCATCTTTGAGTGTATCAGAAGCAAGGATTTCTGTCCGAACTTCAAATTCAGTCCAGTTTAATCTCAAGGATTGAAAATCTTCATAAAGCTGATCCAGAACTTAAGGATATTATTTCCAAACTGGTTACAAAGTCTGGTGAAGGATTTCGTATTCATACAAACAGTCTCCTCTATTTCAAAGATAGAATCTGTGTTCTAAATGATGAAAATTTGAAAAGAGATCTTCTGGAAGAAACACACCAGAGTTCTTTCTCGGTCCACCCTGGATCGGTTAAGATGTATAAAGATCTCAAATCTTTGTATTGGTGGTTTGGTATGAAAGCGGCTATCAATGATTTTGTGTCCAAATGTCTCAATTGCCAAAGAGTCAAAGCTGAACATAGAGTTCCCACCGAATTACTTCAACCACTTGTATTGCCACAGTGGAAATGGGAACGAATTACTATAGACTTCGTGACTAGTCTTCCTTGTTCTCCCAGGAAATATGATGCTATTTGGGTGATTGTTGACCGATTCACCAAATCGGCACATTTCATTCCTATTTGTATCAACTACAGTTTGGAGACTTTAGCCAATTTGTACATTCAGGAAATAATTCGGCTACATGGAATTCCTATCTCCATTGTCTCTGATCGTGATCCAAGATTTACTTCTAGATTCTGGAGAACTCTACAAAGAGCTGTGGGAATCAAATTGAATCTAAGCACTGCTTTCCATCCGCAAAGTGATGGTAAGTCTGAACGAGTAATTCAGATTCTCGAGGATATGCTTAGAGCTTGCATTATTGACTTTGGGAAGAATTGGGAGAAATCCCTACCCTTAGTGGAATTTGCCTACAACAATAGCTATCAGTCGTCTATTCAGATGGCTCATTTTGAAGCTTTGCATGACAGAAAATGCAGAACTCCTCTTTGTTGGTCCGAACTTGGTGAAAACAAAGTGTTGGGACCACAATTGCTTCGAGAAAAAGAAGAGAAAGTTCAAATCATTCACTCTCGTTTAAAACAAGCCTTCGATAGACAGAAAGCCTATGCTGATCTGAAACGAAGAGATATCGAGCATAATGTGGGGGAAAAATTCTTTCTTAAAGTCTCTCCATGGAAGAAAGTATTTTGGTTCGGAAAGAGGGGAAAACTCAGTCCTCGCTTTATTGGACCTTTTAAAATTACTGAAAGAATAGGCCCAGTGGCTTATCGACTTGCACTTCCCAGTGAGTTTGATAAAATCCACAATGTCTTCCATGTGTCAATGCTCAGAAAGTATAGATCTGATCCATCTCATATCCTAGAACCAGAAGAAGTAGAGCTGAATCCTGACTTTTCCTATGAAGAGGAACCAGTCCAGATTCTGGATAGGAAAATCAAAAGACTTAGAAACAAAAGTGTTGCTCTGGTCAAGGTCTTGTGGAGAAATCACAAGATGGAAGAGGCAACATGGGAACCAGAGGAAACAATGCGAAACCAATATCCATATTTGTTCGATTCAGGTAAGAACTCGAGGACGAATTCTTTCTTTAAGGGGGGAGAAATGTAACATCCTAAAAATTAGCCTAGAAGATTAGAGATTTAATTAAATGATTAGATGAATTATTAGATTAAATTTCCTAAATTATTGAATTGGAAAATGGATTCAATAAGGACCAAATTGAATTTTAAAAGAATATTCAAGAAGAACTCGGTTAATTAATTAGTGACCAAACCGAACAAGAAAGAAAACATGAAGTTTGCATGCTAAAGTCAAAAATTCATAGGTTAATCTTAAATTAACATGAAATGATATAATTATTAAGGGTTAACAAAGTGGTATTAGTTGAGACTTTGACATGAAGTCAAGTCTCATTAATATGTTCCACTTTTCTCTTCCTTAGCCGGCTACACCAAACCATACCACTAAGTAACATTTTGCTCATTTCACACACACACTTACAAACACAAAATTGAGAGGAAAACTAGAGAGCTTTCGGTGAAGAAGACAATGGCTTGCATGGCATAGAAATTGATCTAGAAAATTCAATAAAAAATCGGAAGTAAGTAGCTCTCTCCCTATAGCTTTCGAATATGTTAAAATTCTTGATAAATTAGTGGTCTTAATGTCTTTATAAAATCATGAAAGTGATTAAATTAAGGGAGATGCTGCTGGAAAATCTAAGATCATAAGAAACCTTAAGAAATTTGGATGATAAAAGCTTATGAACATGCAAGAGCAAACATGGACAGATTTGATAATTGTAAGAACATGCAACTTTAGAAAATTGTAGATAATTAATTAGTAGGAATTTCATGATGAAATTTTTATATGTCATACTTTGATATGTATAGTTTGATAAAAAAAATTGTAAATCAGAGATTTGATAACTATGGTGAAATCTGGAAACTTAATTCGAACAACATGCAAAACTGTCCAGCAATGTTCTTAGCTGGACAGTGAACTTTGAAAAATTGTAGAAAATAAACCATCTGGAATTTTGATCTGAAATTTTAATATGCTGAAATTGAACATGATAATTGAATTTAGAAACAAACGGTGATTAATTTGGAGTTATATGCTGGAAATGGGAAACAGATTAAGTTTAGTGGTCAAAACAGTATGTAAAATAAATAGGAGAAATCGAAGAACAAGTGAGAAATTGAATTTGTAAAATTGAATGAAATGAAAGGTGGTAATTTGATTAGTAATCTGTGAAAAATGTAATTCATATGAATTAGTAAGCAAATTGAAAGTTTAAGCACTAATTAAAAGGAAATTGGTGAGATTAGATTTGGTCATGTTCGAACTATAATAAGTATAAGGACTAAAATTGGAATCAAAAGAAAATTCAGTTTTGAATTAAATGAATAAAATTCTGAAAATTTCCCTATTATTGGCTAAATTGTATTAGATCCTAGAAGAGAAAGAGTTGAGGAAGAAATCGTACCTGGAACGGCTGCGGATCGAGCAAAAGGCCTTCGAATCCAGAACTAGCTTGGCGAACTGTGAGTGAAACAAACCTAGAGTTGAGATTAGAGTCTCAACTAACCTTAATTTGTTGTTAGCATATATGTTGAGTATGAAATTTGACTAATTTAAATGTTGGTAAATGATAAGGGAAGAAGGAATAAAGGAATTTGGATTTATTGCATGTGCTATGTGATTTTGTGATCTATGTGCTTGAATTGAAATTTGATAATTTGCCATGTTGGATTCGAATCTGATTTCAAGTATATTGGACTGATTTTGGATGAAATTGAAATGCTGAATATTGAAATTTTTTATATTGATATTTTTTGTTTGATGAATTGATGATATTGCGATTGATATGTGATCAATTAATGATCTTACATGATATGAGTGTGTTTGATAAGTTCAATTGAATATTGAGCTATGAAATGTGAGATTGAATTATATGATATGAAATGGAATGGTGCATATGCTGATTTGAAGATATGTGAATTGAGATTGTAAATTATTATATGTTCATATGTGATAACATGTCATTGGATTTGAAATCATGAGAAAGAAATTGAAATGATTAATTATGAAATTCTGAAAATCTGATTGAACAAGTATATGATTGAAATTAAATGTCAATAAGCAAAGCCTTTGGTGTGTACAGTCTGTCCAGGTAGTACGACTAGCCTAGAGTCTTGAGCTCGATAAGAAAATCGGTACGTTAGTGTACTCTATATTGTGGTACGTAAGTGTACCTTCTTGCTTAATGTCTGCGGACATTATGATATGTTACACGATGATATGAATTTGGTACGTGATACCTATTATATGGTGAATTTGATTCACACTTCAGTTATATGTGACTCGAATACCTAGCTTACTATACTATCCAAGGCATTGCGAGTTAAATTAATAAGAAATTAAAGTATTGAGATTCGAAATTGAAATTCTTGATTTGGTGAAATTCTTTGAATTGGATGGTAGCATGTCAATTATAAATTATGAAATTAATTGATTCCCTGCTACAATTTGTTGCTGCTTGTTATATGAAATTGCTATTGATCGAACATATGAAATTGAATTATTTATTTCGAATTGAGCATCATGATTTCGAAATGAATGAATTGATTTTAAATTCCATGTTAATTTGTATGTGATTGAAATAAAATGCAATCATTGATAGTCCTTGGATAATTCGATTATGATACTAATGGTATCTTGATTTGTTGTATTCGAATGTTGAATGCTTGGTATATTGTGGTAATCAATTTGAATGTTAGCATTGTTAAATAATTGATTGCGAAATTGTGATGATTGAAATGTGCTATTCGAATGGAATAGAAATGTATATGATTAATTTAAAGTGAAATCTATTGTGTGATCATTTTGTAAATTAAATGGAAAGAAATTAGATTAAGGTTTCCTCACTAAGTACTAGAAGTACTTACCATTCGAACCTTTCCTTCCTTCTCAAAAATTTCAGGTTCTAGCTTGTTGATCTACCACCTGTTATCTCCCTACTCGAAGATTAAGTATGCCCTTTGTTATCTTTGTCGTGCTCATGTTGGGTGGTTTAGCGGTCTGCATGCTAGTGCAGTTTGCATTAATGGTGATGTTTATGAACTACTTCTTTAGTAATGTATAAACTTTATAAGAAGTTTCCCTTCATTTTGATATGTAATTAAGGGGTACATATTTTGGGGTATAGATCTCCCAAGTATATGTTTTAGGGCTTGATTCTTTTTGTTGGATTTCTTTTTGTATGGGTAACCTATAGGTTTGGCCGTTTATAGTTACCCCGGGTAGTTATTTTGTATAAGGGAAACTAAAATACTATGGATGTTGTTATTCGAATATGATTATATGTATGAAGTATGAATCGGTTAGCACTACAATTTGAATTGTACTTATAGACTAACATGGAAATTGAATTGAAAAGGACTAAGGTACAATCGAATGAATTAAATTATTGAAATCAGACTATGTATGTGATAATCAAATTGGATAGAAGTTGAATTGGAAGCATTCGAATGGAGTAAAGTTAATGAGGTCGAAATTTAAATGTATAGATTTAAATGTATACAATATTCGAATGAAACTTGGAACTCAATTAGATCTTGTTTAAAAGTATAAGATAGATAAATTAATTAGATGAGCCCACCTAGATACCAATAGAATTATGATATGAAACTTATGTATGATAAATGTGTAGTGAAGGTATTTGAGATGGTTGAATATACATGGTTAGTGAATGAATTTAAGATAGCTAAATTATAAGGATGTATTCGAATGGAAAAAAATTACATGAAAAAGATACCCTTCCGCTGCCTAATACGAATTCGAATCACAAGTTAATATAACGCTCATTGTCCCTAATCTGGGGTGAGGGGTGTTATACAAACTCAAATTTAGGTAGAATGTACAGGTCACAGGGAAAAGGTACATTTCGAATAGATACAAGACTATTCTTACAGATCAGGTTGATAGGTAAGTCACCCCTATAGGGTTTGAAACAATTAACCCAGTTTTAATAAATTCAGGCTTTAGTTGTAACTTGTCAATCAGGTGAGAACACACAAAAGAATGAGTTGACCCTGAATCTATTAAAGCATAAATATGAGTAAGGTTTAGTTCAACCGTACCCGCAATAACATTCGGAGATTCTTCCTCATCCTTGCCATGGATATGATAGACTCGAGCTGGAGCTCGTGATTCTTAATGTGTGGTGGCTTTCGACTGATTGCTTCTGCCTCTGCCCTGATTCCTAGACTGCGCTTGTCTAGTATTCTTGTTCCGATTGGATTGCACATTACTCGGATTGGCAGAGTTTTGAGCAGAAGCTTGATCTCTCATTGCTAGACAGTCTCTGATATAGTGATCACTTCCGCTGCAAGCAAAACATAAGTTGGCCTGCCTTCGGCACTGACCGAAATGCGGTTTCTGACAATGCTGACAGACTGTAGCCCTTTCTGAATTTCCCGGGCTATTAACAGATATAATCGGGACAGCAAGTCTATTCACTGACTGAGGCTTCGGTGTGAAATTACTACGAGGAGCTGGATTATACGAAGAAGAACATTCTTTCTGGCTTTTAGACTTCTTCGATTTCCAGTGAGACTTGTCATCACTCTTGCGCTTCTTATCATGACGGTAACCGCTCTTCCTCTTTTCTGCGGCCTGAAACTTGGATTCTGTAGCAATTGCTCGATTTACGAGAGTTTGGAAGCCCGTGATGTCCATGGCGGTAAACATCGAACTCAGCTCATCATTCAGACCGTCAATGAACATACGACACTTTTCTTTCTCTGTCTTGATATACTCAAAACCATACTTGCAGTACTTACAGAAATCAGCCACGTACTGCTCTATTGGTCGACCCGCTTGCTTCAGATGCAAGAAACACTTTCTTCGATCGGCCAAGTATTGTTCACTGATGTATTTCTTCTTAAATTCTTCTACAAAGAATTTCCAGTTCACGGATTCAGCTAGAGCGGTTAGGGTTGTAGTCTCCCACCAGTTCAAAGCTTTATCAGCAAGTAAGGCAACAACACATTCGAGCTTATGTTCATCTGAGCACTGAAGTTGCTTAGTCAGTATCTGAGTAGTTCTTTCAGATTCTTCAGGTCTCTCTTCAATAGAGCCTGCAAATGTATAGGGTCGATGTTGAGCAAGCTTTTCAATAGGAGCTTTGCTAGGGGGCAGCTACCGGAGCAGGTTGTGCATGTCTCATGTTCGTCAAAAGCTGATCGAACATTTCTTTCATACTCAGAAGGCAATCTATTTGAGCATTCTGAATAGTCAGATTATCAGTGTTCGTCCGAGGCTGAACAGGAGATTGTTGTCGAGTGCTATCTTGCACATGAGGTTGCGGTCGAGTACTATCTGGTAGAGGAGGGTTCTCTTTCATACGGATATTGTCTAACATCAGAGGGTTTTCTTTCGTACGGATAACCTCTAGTACCGAAGGGTTTTCTTTCATACGAACACTATCTTGCACATGAGGATTTTCTTTCATGTGGACATTATCCCCTTCACTTGAGGATCCTCGAGGACTTTCATCGTCTCGAGCTAAACGTGTCTCTTTCATTGTAATTCAGATCAAACAAAATCATAGTTAGGAACATAATTACAAGAAATTCCATGTATGATCCCTAGGTGGCTTGACTCAACTAATAATGCACACAGAACACATTCGAGGTCTTTAGGACCTGTAACCTAAAAAGCTCTGATGCCACAAAATGTAACACCCCTAACCCGGGCCGAGAGTTAGGGGCGTTACCGGAACCGAAAAATAGAAAATCGGAAATAAGAAACCATTCTTAAATAAGTTATTCATATTAATGCGCACGCGGAAAGTGGGCTAACAAAAATTTTCTTCAGAACATTCATAAACTACACACAATCTCTTTTAATCTTTTTTTTTGAAAGTCGACGGGCCTCGTTAAAAACCCCCTCTACTCCTAAATAGGGGGAAAAGAGTGCCCTTTTTATTAAATGAAACGATAACAAGTCAAGTACAGACTTTGTACATTACAAACACGACATACAGCCCTTACATAACAAAACGTAAATCACAATCCTGCATTTCACACAAAGTTCACAACCCCTCACCTCACTGTTTTGGCATCACTGAGCAATCTGCAGTGCACATAACTCATGCAGAAATCTTAACTAATCCTCCCTTATTAGTATGATGCGCACCTTGTGATTGGCCTTAGCTGATGCTCCCTCGAAACAAACTGTGGTCACCGCGCCTGGCTTCGCCCGTCTACAAGTCTGCTGGTATGCTATGCATCTTTGGGTTTCTGCAGAAATCGAGGAGCGATGGGATTGCCCGAGGCCATTTGCATTGGCACCAATACCCTACACGTACAAGCATCATGTCGCAGATTTTGTTTTCGCATACGCTCTTTTGTTTGAAGATAACCTCGTTCCTCTCCAACCAAATCGACCAAACTATACCAAAAAATGCGAGGGACCAAATGGGTTTCGCCATTCGCCTCATTTGAGTATGGTTCCAAATCACCAAGAGTTCCCTGAAAGTGGCTGGGATTACCAGTTTTACTTCCCATAACGCGCACCAATGTTGCCAAACTTTCCAGGCTACACTGCAATGGCAAAGTAAATGATCTGATGTTTCTTCATGCACACCACACAGAGCACACGTACCATCGCCGACTATCTCGGTTCCTCTCCTCTTTAACGCGCTTGCTGTCGGGATCCTGTTTAGAACTGCTCTCCACATGAACGTCTCCACTTTAGGAGGAGCGAGGCTCGACCAAACCAATTCCCAGATTTTCTCCACGTTGTTGCCTTCCGACGCTCTTAAAGAACAGAAATCCTTTGCCTTGTACGAGCCACTTTTTGAACCCTTCCATGAAAGATAGTCTTTGATCAGTGGTTTGACTGCAAATTTATTTATGCAGGACTCAAAGTGTTTCCAGATTTCCTCCTCCCACTGAAATAGGCCTCTTCTTAGATCGACAGTCCACATCCACTTTCCGTTCGACTCCTTTCCAAACTCGCTGCACGTACCTTTTTTCTTTAATGCCAAGTTATAGATTCTCGGAAATGCCATTCTGAGTGAAGGATGCTCCGTCCATCTATCATCC
Organism: Hibiscus trionum; assembly: GCA_030270665.1. Taxonomy (NCBI): domain Eukaryota; kingdom Viridiplantae; phylum Streptophyta; class Magnoliopsida; order Malvales; family Malvaceae; genus Hibiscus; species Hibiscus trionum. The sequence goes on from BSYR01000056.1 coordinate 11,914,717, forward strand.
CAGAAACTGATGGAATTTCCATCGCCAAGTACGAAAGAAATGTCCTTTACGAAATCGTCCTCGACATTTTGTAACGGCCTTGCTATGTTCCTCCACACCCAAGATTGTCTGGACTTCACTTCCGTCGAGGGCAGCAAACTAGACTCAGCATATCCGTACTTCGCATTTAAAACTCTCTTCCATAGGATGTTGCCCTCCTTTCCGAACCTCCATACCCACTTATTTAACAAGGCATGGTTTTTTAATTTGGCATCAACTATGCCTAATCCGCCAACATTCCTTGGTTTGGCAATATCCTGCCATTTCACCCAGTGAACAGATTTAGCATTGTTGGATCCCCAAATGAAACGGGCACACGTCTTATTTAGTTTGTCAGCAACACCTGACGGCACTTTGAAAAGACTCAAGTAATACACAGGCAAACTGCTCAACACAGACTTCACAAGGCATATCCTACCAGCTATGGATAAGCATTTACCTTTCCACCCTGCTAATTTTGTCGACACTTTTTCAATGATGGGATTCCATAATTGCGAAGAATTTTTGGAAGCACCTAGAGGTAGTCCTAGGTAAGTTGACGGCAGATTACCCACCATGCAACCTAGATCATTTGCCCACTCGACCACTTTTCCATGGTCCACTGCAATCCCAAAGATGCTTGTTTTCTTGATATTAAGGCTGAGTCTCGAAGCTATTTCAAACAGTCTTAGTAGTCTTTTTATGACTAAGAAATTTTCCTTGCTGCCTTTAGCGAAGATAATTAGGTCGTCGGCGAATTGGATATGCGACAATCGTAGGCCAACCGAACCAATCTGAACCCCTTCCAATCATCCTTTATTTATTGCAGTGTGCAGTAATGCACTGAGTGCCTCCCCGATGATGTTGAAGAGCATCGGGGAAAGAGGGCACCCCTGCCTTAATCCCCTCGACATCGGAAACAGCTTCGAGCTCTTGTTATTTACCTTTACTGATAAAAGTGCTGAGGAAATACACATCTTAATCCACCCTCTCCACCTACTGCCAAACCCCATTTTTTGCATGATCAGATCCAAGAAAGCCCAATCGACCGTGTCGTAGGCGCGTCTAAAGTCAGCTTTAAAGACTATTGATTCCTTCTTTTTGGTTTTTAGCTCATCGATCACCTCATTTGCGATCAAAGCACAGTCCGCAATCTGTTTCCCGAGGATGAATGCGAATTGGTTTTCCCCGATAACCTCGTGTATGTGCTGCCCAAGCCTCCTCGACAAAACTCTAGCTATTTTGTATATGCTATTAACCAGCGAGATGGGCCTATAATCATCCACCGAAACTGGTGCTTCCTTTTTTGGTATCAACGCGATAAATGAATGGTTGAAGAATTTGTCCTTCACCTTCCCCTCGTAAAAGTGATTAAAGAATTTCATCAGTTCGACTTTAACACATGGCCAGCATCTTTTAAAAAAATCCAAGTTGAAACCGTCTGGACCAGGCGCCTTATTCCCATCGGCCGACCATATTGTTGCTTTAACTTCTTCTTCAGTGAATGGAGCTTCGAGGCTTTCGGCCGACATAGCACTAAGGCTATTAAGCTGACAGTTGAATGTTTTTACGGGCAGCGTATTAGACGAGTTGAATTGGAGCTTGAAAGCTTCTTCGAAAACATTCAGAATCTGCATTTCCTCTGAATAAACAATATTTCTCCATTCCACACTGTGCACTAAGTTTCTGCTACGACGAAGCGAGGCTACCAAATGAAAATACTTTGAGTTTCTGTCCCCCTCCGCAAACCACTTAATCCGAGATTTTTGGTGCCATTCCTTTTCCTCCCTTCTGTAGGCCGCCCATAATTCATTTTTCAAAGCCTTCATCTTATTGCTCGAGACCTGATCATATCCCTTGTTCATACACTGTTCCTCCAATCTGGATATGTTGTCTTCCAATAAGTTGATTTTTCCATCTTCGTTCTCTCGGAAGTTTTTAACCCATTCTTTTAGTGCTACCCTGACTTTTTTCAGAGTGAACCCCAGATGTTTCCCACGACATGCCCTGCAGATTTCTTTGATTAAATTGGTCACTTCGGGTCTGTCGAGCCAATGTGAGAATAGTTTGAATGCTCCACTATTTCGACTCCCCTTCACTTCACCCACTGCAACCGGTTTGTGATCTGATAGACTCCTGGGCAGAGCTGTTTGAACAAAGTTGGGAAACCAAACCAATACTTCATGTGACAACAAAAATCTGTCGAGCCTACTGGCCGAAATAGACTCACCCCCTCTGAACCAAGTGAAGTTGTCCCCGATCAGTGGTAAGTCCACCAGTGCGTTATTCTGGTGACTCCAATTTGGTAGACATTGAATTTTTCATATTATCATTATCAAATTCTAATTTCAAAACTATAACATAACCATTCGGTCACTATGCTTTCTATTTAGCCAATTATTTCTAATCATTAACTAGTAGATTACCAAATTACTATCTCGAATACAATTGTATCAACATGCTGATGCTTAAGCTATCCACTACCATGCCATTCGAAACTTTGATTAACTTAGTCTAGGTGCTTTTCGAATTAAACCAATTACCAATAATTAATTACATCAATTTTGCATACAATGCATAAAGATTTCATACATGCATTCGATTTCCTTTAATTAGATAATTACAAAATATCAAGTTTTATATGCCCCTAAACCATGTCAAACTATAAACTATGAACAACAAAAAGAATCGACAAGACCACTAGCTCGACTTACATTTATATACAAAAAAAATAATGAGGCTTCCTACTTAAATACAAAACATGATTCTAGCCTCCTAATCAAGCATCATGGAGCATATAATCTTAAACACCAATGTAGACTTAGGCTACGACCAAACACAACAAAACGAGCTCTTAGACAAACTTCAAAGCCACCATCTAGGAGTCTAAAGATAAGACTAAGATCATACATATTTTTGAACTTGTAACTTGATCCAATCGAATGCTAGCTTTAAGGTCCAAGCGATCCTGCTAAGGTTGGGAAGAAGAAAACAACGGAGCGATAAGTACAAATAGTACTTAGCGAAGTAATGCTAAATCTAATTCATTATTGAGCTTTTAATATGATCAAGCATTGAGTTTACTTAGCTAGGTTTATTAACATCCAAATTTCACCCAACTAAGCTTATGAAAATCAAATACAAATAGCATCATGCATAACATAATCAACATTCATGGCACATGCTCGAATACATAACAAACAACATTAATTTATCACATGCTTCCATTTGATTCGATCATTACCATAATTCAATTCAATTTTCAGCATACTCAATCTCATGCTTAACAATTGAATTAACCGAAATTAATGCCAATCAATACATATCATCATTAATTTATCAAAACGAAATCACAAATTTCCATATGCATCTCATTCGAATAGGTCTCAAGCCAATAGCCAAAAATCAGAAATTATCAAACTTATCTCATCTCAATTTCCATGTATTCGAACAGGGTTATTGCCCATTTTACATATGTTCTGACTTATAAGCATTTCATATTCATCATATCATAATCGGAAGGACCAATGTCCATATAATTCATCATTTCATTTCACATCATAACATACCAAGTCATAAAAACCATTTATCCACTTCATAAACTATACATAATTTAGCAATTCCATTTAATTTAATTAGGTTACATTGCATTTTATTTCATTGCCCTAGGTAGAGTAGACGTATCAGATATTCAAGCCATCAAGAGGGTACCAAGTATCGAACAATGGTTGCACGAAGCAACAAGCAATGGTTGCACAAAGCAACAAACAATGGATGCCCAATAGCATCATGTATCTTGAACAACATTCAAGAACACCTTATCATAGTCGAAGAGTACCCAAGGTACTATCAATGGTTGCACAAGGCAACAAGCAAAGGTTGCACGAAGCAACAAACAAGAGAGCTCAGACTCTAGGCATGACGTACTATCTAAGACTTCTAATCGACCGAGGGCATTTTATTCTTGTTAATTTATTATTCATTACTTTATTTAACATATACATTTTTCATCATTCGATTTGCATACTCATTCGTTCACATTAACACATGGGCAACAATTCCATACATGCATATTAAGCATAGCAAACGTACCATAGAGCAGTCCACATACTCATATAATCAAGCATTATTAAGGATCCAAATTCATGCTTGTCCAACATACAAGAAGATCACATAGGCAATCCACAATTGCACATAGTCAGACATTATTAAAATCCAAATCAAGCATATAAATCATGGCATTTAAATCACATAAAACAGTCCGCATTTTCGCACATTCAAACATTAGCCAAATTCTCAAATCATGTATCCATTTTTCCTTTGATCTCCTTCCCTTACTAAAGACATTACCAAATATCAATTAGGTCCAATTTCATGCATAGAAATCATAAATTACACAATAATAAGGTGGTTCGGACACTAGTCCCAACCCTAATAAAAAATTACAATCACAACTCCTTAAGCTTGATCTTGACTTAAGATGCCCTTGTTTCTTCCCCTCGATTGATCGATCCTAGCTTCCTCCAAAGCCTCTTCACAATTTCGATCTTAATTCTCAATATAAAACGAGTACACACTATATTAGAGAGCAATTCAATCATAATTACTCATCAATTTCAAACATGAACACACATTTTCAAATCTAATTTTCTATTAAACTAGTTGGATGACTAGTTAGTGTTTTAATCATATCTTTTTAATTACTAATCCAAAATTCACTTATCATATACCGTTAGAAAGGTATTAAACTCAATTTTCTACTCATGTAAACCTCATATTTTTATCTTATTCGAGTAAATACAGTTTATTACTTAAATATACCATTTTCGATAAATCTGGACAGCTTATGTGTTTCTATTAGGTTTACATAATCTTTTTATTTCAAAAACATGAACGGCGCAAAGGGGTCTGGCCGCCGGCAGTTTTGGACCGTGTATGTGGGGAGGATATCGGAATCGCTACATTGGAAGGGGCTATGGCAGGTTTTTGATAGGCATGGTGTGGTGATCGACACTTTCATTCCTCGGAAAAGGGCAAATGATGGAGCGAGATTTGGTTTTGTCAGAATGGAAAGCCGAGTTGACGCCGATCGGTCATTGAACGACTGCATAATAAGTGGATATACGGTTCTCGCCTTGTGGTGACCATGGCGAGGTTTGTAGATCATGGATTGTCCTGGAATCATAGAAGTAGGGGGTAGGAGATCCTCATCGAAAGCTTGACGGTAGAGAAAAAGGGCAATCAGAAATCCAAAATGTGAATTCAAAGAGGAAGCATGTAACGGCCAAGGTGGTTCAAGGACATGTAGACGAGGAGAAATTGGCAGTGTTACAAAACTGTATGGTGGGATGGTGCAAACAGCAATGGAGCCTCAAGGAATTAGCAACACGGATGAGTCTTCCTAGCATTCAAGGCTTGTCTATATTGCGAATCGCAGGGCTGGCGATTTTATTGATGTTTAAAGATGTGAGTACCCGGGAGGAGGTCCTGGGGAAGACGACCTTCAGTGAATGTTTTTCCAAAATTGAAAGATGGGCGCCGGGGATGACATTACCTGCACGACGGGCATGGATTTCCGTGAGAGGTATCCCAATCCATGCTTGGTCGCATGAGTCTTTCGAAAACATTGCAAAAACATGGGGATCATTATTTCGGGTGGCGGATAACACAACATCGCTGACATCCTTTGAGTGTGGCTGGTTATTGATTGAAACAAAGATGATGGAATTTATAGATACAAGTGTTTTGCTGGAGGTTGAGGGGACGTTGCACCATGTATATGTGAAGGAGGTGACCATATTCGGGCCGTTAATTGACTGTGAATGCACAACGGCCACCGATGCTGAAAGTAGTGAGTCGCCAGAGTTGAGCTCGTCTGAATGTGTGCCGGAATCGAGATTGGGAGATGAGCGACAGATCGAGGAATTTGTGGACATGGGAACAATGGTAGAGCAGGATTGGCATTGTAATCGTCTTTAGGAAGATGAATATCGAGAGGACCATGGCACGGAGAATGTGGCGCCTGAGTGCATAAGGTCGACACTGGCTCATCTAGGGGAGGCGTTGGTCGATACTGTCGTGGTGCCGGCTGGTGGCTCACCGTCACAAGCAGCTGCTGCCGGTGTGAAGAGTCCTAGTGGGGTGGATCACCAAAGGATTCAAAATTTAAATTCTGATGATAAGTTGTTACAACAACTTCAATTGAATGAAGGCAATATCCATAGCCAAATCCAAGGGGATATTGAGAGTGATAAGATTGGTCTTCAACGTCAGCAGGGTGAGGTGGGGGCTGGAAAAAATAATTTGGACGGGCTGGTGAACATACCTGTTGAGGTAACCGTAGAAGAGCAGGAAGATTTGGTAAACATCCCTGTTGAAGAGCCTGACGGTGACCAGGTTGTGCGAAATGCTTCCGAGGGCGACAAAGTTGTCCCGGTATGGATAAATGGGGTTTTTAGAAAGACGAAGTCGGTAAATGCATTGTCGGGAGTTGTAAGGAATCCGAAACAAGGGAGAGGGAGACCGAAGAAGAGTGTGGGGCGTGACACTACTACTATAGTGGCCGACGCTTCGTTAACAGACTCGAACCTAAATTATATGCAGCAAATTATTTACTGTGAGGCTGCAGCTACGGCGGCTTTGGGGAATCTTGTGGGGGTGACATCGATAGGCCGCGAGGAGGAGATCCTTAAAGACTTGTCACGGGTGCTGCGGGACGGCATCCGAACGTTGTAGTCATGCGCATTTTGAACTGGAACGTCAGGGGGTTGGGTTATATGTTGAAGAGGAGAAGGGTGGGTGATGTTATACGAAAGCAGCGGGTTGATATGGTGTTGCTGCAGGAATCAAAGTTGGAGGAGCTGGTGCCGTCGGTTGTTGCTAATTTGTGGTTGAGCGATGGTTTCGAGTATTCGTTTTCGCCATCCGTAGGAGCATCAGGTGGGTTGCTAGTGATTTGGGAAGGTGCACGTTTTGTGCTAGAATCAGTGGAAGTGGATCGACATTTTGTTGTTATTCAAGGGTGTTGGAAACCTGAAGATTTTGTATGTTGCATCATGGCCGTTTATGCTCCTTGCGACGTGACGGAGCAAGAATGTCTGTGGCATCGAATGATAACTGTGATCGGGGGTTTTTCGGGACAATGGTGCGTAGCGCGAGATTTTAACTCGGTGCTTTGTCCGTCAGAAAGAGCAGGGTGTATCTCGGCGTCAAGAGGTATGAATTTATTTGTTTCTTTTGTGCATTCTGTGAGTTTAATTGATTTACCGTTACGGGGAAAGCAGTTCACCTGGTTTGGTAGGGACAGTCGTAGGAGTCGCATCGATAGGTTTCTTGTATCGTCGCTTTGGATGGATTGTTTTACACATATTGAGCAGTTGTCGTTACCTAGAGGAATTTCAGATCATGCTCCAGTACTTTTGTTGTGTGATGATAAAGATTGGGGCCCTCGTCCTTTTCGTTTTATTAATTGTTGGTTGGAAGAGAGGCATAATGTCCGTTGCATGGCAGAGGAGTGGTGTCGTTTGACAGGTTTGGGTATTGGCAACTCTAATATCTCGGTTAAGCTTCGGCATTTGAAGATTTTTCTTCGACAGTGGAATAAAACGGAGTTTGGGGACATTAAAAATGAGATTACTCAACTTCAAAACCGTATTGATTATTTGGACAGTGGAGCTGAGGAGAAGGCCGAGGGGGAGAGTTTGAGTTGTCTGATCGGAAGAGGGTGTGGATACAAGCTTTGTGGCGTGCTATTCGCCGGAAGGAATCGTTATGGCGACAAAAGTCGAGAGCGACTTGGCTTAGATTGGGGGATAGAAATACTGCTTTCTTTCATAGAGCAGTGAAGTTGCGTGCAATGCGTAACGCCATTGCTGGTTTGACTATTGGTGGTACTTGGGTGACAGATCCGAATAGGTTGCGCAAACACATAGTTCAGTTTTTCTCTCAACATTTCGCCGCGGATGAGAGGGCTTGTATATGGCGTTTTGAGGGATCTTTTAATAGGGTGAATGAAGCTGATAATTTGGCCTTGGTTGCGCCTTTCTCTATTGACGAGGCATGGGCGATTGTGCGTGGATGTGAGGGCTCGAAGTCACTGGGTCCAGATGGCTATAGCATGGAATTTTTTAAGAAGTGTTGGGAGGTTGTGAGTGACGATGTGGGGCGTTTTTTAGCTGATTTTTTCACCTCGGGTAAGTTGCCTATGGGAGCGAACAATACCTTTCTTGTGTTATTACCTAAGGTGGACTCACCGGTTACATTGAATGAGTTTCGACCGATTAGCTTGCTTAATTCAATTTATAAGATTTTGGCTAAGATTATGGCTAGAAGGTTACAATCGGTGCTGGGAGGATTAATCAGTGACCATCAGTCGGCATTTGTACGTGGGCGCCAGATTGTAGATGGGATTCTATTAGCAAATGAAACTATTCATTCTATGCGGCAGAGTCGGCTGGGTGGATGTATCTTGAAGCTAGATTTTGCGAAGGCCTATGACTGCGTCCGATGGGAATTTTTGGACCATATTATGTGCTCGATGGGGTTCAGTGAGACATGGCGCAGTTGGATTATGGAGTGTATCAGTACAGTTCGGCTATCAGTTTTGCTAAATGGTAGTGCCACCAAAGAATTTGGCATGGGGCGTGGGTTGCGGCAGGGTTGCCCGTTGTCGCCTTTGTTGTTTGTTGTTGTGGTGGAAGCGCTGCATCGGATGTTCATACAAGCAGAGGGGTTGGGGGCTTATCCGTGGGGTAGTAGTGGCTCCGGGGTATCTATATCACACCTTCAGTTTGTCGACGACACTATTCTTTTCTTTGAAGCTTCAGTGGAAAGTGCCATGAATATCCGCATGCTATTGTGTTGCTTCCAAGTGTGTTCCGGACTGAAAATTAACTTCACTAAGTCATCCCTTTATTCGATTGGTGTGGGTGAGGAGTTACTCGCATCCATGGCGGATGTTTTATGTTGTCGAAAGAGAGAGTTGCCGTTTGTGTACCTGGGGTTACCGTTAGGGGTTAATCCTCGTAATATTGCAGTGTGGGAGCCTGTTATTGCTTCGATTCGACGGAAGCTTGCTGGTTGGAAACAGACATCGCTTTCTTTTGCGCCTCGCGTCACTCTGGTAAATTTTGTATTGTCTTCCCTCCCTGTTTATTATATGGGCTTGTTTCGAGTGCCGAAAGGTGTTGTCACAGCAATCGATAAGTTGAGGCGAGCGTTCCTTTGGGGTGGGGTTAGTTTACAGCGAAAAATGTGTCGGGTGAGTTGGAGTATGGTGTGTCGTCCTCGACATCTTGGAGGTTTGGGGGTGGCAGATTTGGAGATTCGGAACAAGGCTTTGTTGGCGAAATGGTCGTGGAGGTATGCTAAGGATGAATCCTCTTTGTGGCGAGCTATCATTGTGGCGAAATACGGTGAGGCAGCTCAGTGGTGGCGTTTTAATTCCACTTTCAGGGGTTCGATGTCAGTGATTTGGAAGCAGATAGTTCAAATAGTTAGCTCAGATAGCATCCAAAAGTATATGAGAGGGTCTCAGTTTGTTTGGAAGGTCGGTTCTGGTACGCGGGTGCTGTTTTGGTTTGACGCATGGTATGTTGAGCAGCCGTTGAAGGATATATATCCTAGATTGTTTTCGATTGCGGTCAATCGCCTAGCCTTGGTTGTTGACCTTGCCGTTAGGGGTAGCTTCCAGCATGATCGATGGGTAGGTTTTTTCTGTCGTGGCTTGCGTTCGTTTGAGGTTCGGCAACTTCAGGAACTTTGTTCGCTGGTGTGTCAGGTGAGTTTGCGGCAAGGGGTATTGGATATGCTAGTATGGACACCTGATAAGCATGGGATTTATTCAGTCAAGGCCTTGTCTCGTTTGCTTATGCTTGATAAAGTGGGTGAGAGCGATTTTGGTGATTGTTTCGCGTGGAAGGTCCTGGTCCTTCCCAAGTTCCAGGCGTTTTTGTGGTTTACTTGACTGCGCCAATTGCCTACTTTTGAGTTTTTGCGGATGCGTGGAATTTTGTTGGGTGAGCAGCATGGTTTATGTAGGTGGTGTCGAGAGAGGGAGGAGGACATTGATCACTTATTTTACCTTTTTCCCGTTTTCCCAAGGTTTGTGGGATTGGTTCCGACGATGGTGGGAGGTATCGTTGCCGTTGCCGAAGGCTTTTTCAGACTTCTTCATCCCGGGTCTGCATTGTTCGTTCAAGGGCACGTTAAAGATGCTGTGGGTGTCGAGCATTGCGGCTCTGTTATGGTCCTTATGGCTTGCACGTAACGAGTTAGTTTTTAATGAAAAAAGTTTACCGGCCTCGGAGATTGGTTTCTTGGTGAAGTTGCGCTCATTTTATTGGGTGAAGACACTAAAAGAGGGGCTTTCCGTAAGCGAGTCTCTATGGTGGGATTGTCCAAGCTTGTTCAGAGAAGGGGTATGCTCACAGGTCTGCCGTGTGGGAGTATGTTGGGAGCCTCCTCTCGGGGACACGTTAAAGTTTTCGGTTGATGGTTCCGCTCGTGGGAAGCCGGGGCCTGCGGGTTTTGGGGGGTGTTGCGAGATGCACAGGGTCGCATCCTTGCGCTTTTCTCGGGCCCTCTTGGTTCTCTTGACTCCAATGTTGCGGAGATACGGGCGATTGCTTTTGCATTGGATTTATATGTTGCGTCTAAATGGGCTGCCCATCCCCTTATTGTCGAGTCGGATTCCAATGTTGCTATTGGTTGGGTGTTGCAGGTGGAACGTCGACCTTGGCGTTTATGGGAAATTTTTAGTTTGATCGATCATGCATGCCTTACGTTGGGATCCGTTTGCTTTTCGCATATTTACCGGGAGGCGAATGGGTTAGCTGATGCGCTAGCGAAGGAAGGGATTTCTCGAGTATCTTTGTTTCAGGCCCCGGTTTGATGGTTTTGTAAGGGGTTTTGTTCCATTGGTGTGTTTTCTATTTTTAGTCCACATGCCGTACTCTTTTCCTCTATTAGGCTTAGGGAGGTTTTTGATGAGGCGCATGTGTGACTCGCGTTGTATATTTTTCCTTTAATAATATACATCGTTTTGCCGATCAAAAAAAATCTGGACAGCTTGTACTGTCCAACTTTAAAAATTCATATATCCTAATTTACATAGTGAAATTGAGTTCCGTTTTCTCTCAATGATCCTAGACATACCAAAGTTTATACAGTAAAAATTTCAATTCGAAATACTATAAATCCAATTTTTGGTGAACTTCCAAAGTTACATCTTATGACTTGTGTTTCACTGGACAACTTACTTATTTGTCACCTTTAGCTTAAAATTCATCTAATTTTTTTTTTAATCGGCAACATGCATGTTTTATTAATAAGATAACATACATGACCAACACGCTCACAAGCCTCATTAAAAACCTCTCTAAATCCTACAGAGGAAAAGAGTACTCGTGAGCGTGTATCCAGTACAAACACCATTTATAATATATACATCATGCTAGGCACATTGCTTAAACCAACTCGGTCTATCAACACCAGTTTTAGCCAAGACATCCGCTAGTCTATTCCCCTCTCTGAAAACGTGTTGGAAACATACATCATTAGTGTCGCACACGCTTCATCAATTCGCCGGAACCAGCGCCAAAACCTCCATGGTCGCTTCTCCAAATGCATGACCCAAGCCACGGCCGTCGTGGAGTCCGATTCCACCACCAACGGACGTTGTTCCCACCCCGAGCCAACCACCATCTCCAATGCGTGACAAATAGCTTGCAGCTCAGCTTCATTTGAATCCGCAACCCCTATCGGACCTGAAAATAATGCAAAAATACGGCCAAATTCATCTCTTAGCACGCCCCCACAACCAGCTCTACCCGGTTTACCTCGCGCCGAGCCATCGACATTAAATTTAATTACATCATTCAAAGTCTAAATTCACTTATGGAATAACTTATACTATTCTTTCATGACATTTGACAGTCCACATTAACTTTTAATTTCAACGGTCAATTCCTCAATTTTACCGATTTTCCAGTTCAGACCCTAAATTCCATTATTTCCGAATACATGTCCACTTTTAGTTGTAATCGAATTTTCCCCTTTTTTATTCGTTCTTCCAACAAACCAAAAGTAATTTCTCATAGAATTCTTATTTCTTTACAACTTTCTCCTATTAAGAATTTTCTAATTTAATCCCTAATCATACCAATTTTCCAATCATCCATGACTTTACACTTCTCTCAAAACAGTCCCTTTATGAATCTATTCATAATTTCTCAAGTAGTTTTTCAAGGATTTCATTAGCTCAACTTATTATATTCATCAAGACTCTCATATTTTCATGTTTATACAAATTTTAAGTTTGCATGCATGGTGTGTTACATAACCGAATAGCTACAATGAGAATATAACTTACTTCTTGATTTTCTTGTTAACACTAGCTACCCTTCTCAATTCCTAGCTTAATCCTTCAAACATGCAAGTTAAACCTTCACCATTTGAGCTTCAAAACTTTCAGACCTTTGAGCTTCTCTTCTCTCCATTTTCTCTCAAACCTTACGGCAACAAGGAGGAGAAATGATGGAGAGAAGACACCCTCCCTAATTTGGGGAATTTGATAGCTTCTAAAATTACTCAAGTGTTCTTTAACCTTTCTCTTTTATCATCATTTTACTAAGGGCAACCCTAAATACTTTTCATTTTTAACATGCAATTTTCAATCATTATAAATATTTTAAATTGGTCATCAAATTTCCTTTGCCATGTTTTCTTTAATTTCCCAATTTGGTCTAATTTCCACAAGGTTATGTACCACTTCTTAATTTCTTTTAATTCTTCTAATTTCACACTTTGGATCTTGTTATTACTAATTTGAATTTACTAATTTATCATTTGGCTAACTTTTTTTAATTCGAATTGGTGCACTAGTTGCACAATTAAGAATTCAAGGACCAAATTGAACAATCCACTTAATTGCAAGCTAAATTGCTTCTAAGAATAAATAAATTAATTAAATTTAATGGCTTTAAATTCTAGGACGGAAATGTGGGTGTTACAAAATAGGCCTAAATTCTTTTTTTTTTTTTTGCTTGCATTTGGAGTCTTAGGAACTAATGTGACTGTAGTAGCATTAAAAGCTGGCAAAAGTTTTGAAGTTGCAAAGAAGTACCTCACATCTGCAATACAGTCATCCCTAACAATATTCCATGCCACCTTAAAGAACCAGGGTGTGAATCCATCAGGGCCAGGGGCCTTATCCTTCTCCTGGGTAAAGATAGTAGTCTTGATTTCTTCAGCAGTGATGTCCCTGATCAAACTTCCCTGCTTCTCATCAGGCACAGATACCTGTAGCATTTCTTTTAAATCCTCTACACTATAGCCAATAACTTTCGGATCAATTCTACCAATTTTCCCTGTAAAAATTTGAACAAATTCTTCAGCAATTCTATTAAAAGTTTCGAGTCTGTTCCTCATTTCATCATGTAAAAAGTTAATAGTATTCTTTTTTCCTTTTCACAACAACCAAACTATGAAAAAAATTTGTCCCTTGCCATCTGACTTTTGCCTTCTGTTGATAGAACTGAGATTCAGCTTTTTCAAGTTCCATTAACTCCTCTTGAACTAGCTTCTCAGCTGCAACATTTCCTTGTTGCACAGGTAATCTCAAATTCATAAGTTGCAGACCTTCCAACCGCTTCCTCTTCTCATTAACCTTGCTTGAAATGTCAAAATAATGTGCCTAGTTAAATGCCTTCAAACAAGTCTTAAGCCTCTTGAGTTTAGCAAACAAGACTTGTAAAGGATTACCCTCCACTGAGTCTTTCCAAGAGTCAGCAACAATTCTTCCAAAGTCTGGGTGCTCAGTCCAGAAGTTAAAAAACTTGAAAGGTTTAGTTCTCTGCACTGTGTCCCCTACATTCATACTTACTACTGCTGGACAATGGTCAGGAATCCCATGAGCTTGGAATTCAACTCCAGAGAAAGATACTTCAATACACCAGCAGGAGTTAATCATAACTCCGTCAAGTTTTCTTGCCAAGAAGCCCTCCTCATGCTTGTTTGTCCAGGTAAAGACATCACCAGCATAAGGGTGATCAGTTAAGCCTACATCACTAACACAATTTTGAAAATCTGCCATATCTGATGTACAATAAGGTCTCAAGATGTCAAAATCAGAACTCTCCTCAACCCTTAAGGTGATGTTGAAGTCTCCTCCCATAATCCAAGGCTGGTCCCCTACAAGAGCTGCAACATGTTTAATTTGCTCCCAAAGATTTCGTCTCTGCACCCATCCATTACTTCCATACACAGCTGAGAGAATAACTAGTCTTCCTTCAAGGTACCCCTTCACAGTCACCATTTGATCTCCAGTTTGTAAGAGAGTGAAGTTTGACCCCTTTTTGCATAAAATCCATATTCTCCCTAAATCAGCATATTGGTAATTGTTAAAACAATTACAGTCATTAGAGTATTTGGAAAACATCACAGTAAAGTTCTTTTCATGGACTCTCATTTCAATTAAGCAAATCACAGTGGCATTTAACTTTTCCAAACATTGAAACACATTTCTCTGTTTTTGGGCATTATTGAAGCCTCTAATGTTCCAAAAGACCACAATAATTGAATCAATTTGTGGTTCCCCCTTGCGACCCTCTAGACTTGAGTTTATCAACCTTTTTAGCTTTCATCTCCTGCAGGAGATTAGCAACTCCTAGCGAGGCAATTCTTGGCTTCCTAGGCTCTTCATCATTCGATATGTCAGTTAAAACCTCAAATTTGTTCCTAGAGCCACCAAGTGCACTTTTACTCTTATTCATTACATGCACAGGGCTTACCATGGGTGGAAATTCACCAGTTGTTATCGTCACACCCCTAACCATTACTTTGGTCATAGTGTCACAAGGAGCCTCATCTCCAATAGCTAGCTCAACATTAACATTGAGAGCATCAGTGGCCTTAGTTGAGGCTAGCTCAACATTGATTTTCTCAGAGTTAATGGCCTCAGCTAGAGGAGATAGCTCAGCACTTGATCCTCCATTGGCTTCTGCTGCATCTGTTAATTCCTCAGTAGTAGCAGCTAATTCAACAGGGCTCAAAGGTTGAACTAGATCAGAGGAACTTGTTGTAGCAGCAACATAAGAGCTTGCTACAGTAGCACCCTGCTTTACTATTCATTCAGCACCTTTAGTTCACACACCAATGTCCTTACCATCTTCCTTAATTGTACAGGCAGAGTCTAAGTGACCAAACAAATGACAAGTAGAACAACAAGCAAGCGTCTATGGAAATTTCACCCTAACATAGACTAAAGTCTTGTCCGGGAGCTTAACAGGTATTATTCGTGGGAGCTTTGATCCAGCAGTAACTTCAACACATACTTTAGCAAACTTCAATCTCTCTTGCGCAACAGTTATAGTATCCATATACAGTGGCACACCTAACGCACTCGCAATGTAGCTTAACCCTCTACGGGAGAACAATTCCAGAGAGACGTTGTAAAGTTGTACCCAAATTGGCATTCACGAAAGGTCAAAATCTAGACGCTTTAGGTTAGGTTCCCATTTCCTAAGCACTAGAGGTTTGTGATGCACATTCCATGGTCCGTTTTCAAGAACCTAGTCTCGCGCCGTGACATTAGCAAATGAAAACACATAAAGATTGGACCCAGCAAGACTTACCTTTGTTAGGGCAGATTTCCCCCAAAGTGATTCCACCATCGTCTTCATCGCGTTGAAATTTGGGGCAGGACCAATGAATTGACCAACAAGAGAGTGTTTCCAATAAGCAATCCCTTCCTCATAAAGCTCAGGAGGCGGATCGATGGCAATCGAATCATCAGTTTGCACCGGAGGGAAATATTCCAAGGTTTGCTCATCTCCTCCACCGAAAAGGAATTTCCTCCAGTCCACCGCAGCCATACCAAATCAGGTAGAATCAGACAAAATCAGGCAAAATTAACTAATTTTCTCGCAGGATCAGTAACTAATTGAGCCGGAAACAAGCCGAATCGTGAAGAAAATCGGAGGTTCTCTCAGGCGGTTAGACCCGCTAACGTGTACCTGAGGAGAGAACTCTCATTTTTATGTTTTTCAAATTTGTTTCTTGTTTTTCTTCCACTTTTAATATTTTCTTTTTGATCCACAAGTTGTATAATTTTATTAAGGGAGAGTCATACAAACTATAAACATGATTAGGGCCTTCATTAAAAAAAATCCCTAAACTTAAATTGGAAGAAAATAGTACCCATGAATATATTAATATTACATTATAAAAGGATCTCAAGAATACACTACACCAGATTTGTTCTATTGCGGCGTTTTTTGCGGCGTTTACAAGACAAACGCCACTATAATTTCACTTATCCCAGCGTTTAACTGACACACGCCACAAAATGACAAATTTAGCGGCATTTTGCCAACAAACGCCGCAATAGAAAAACAATTAATGGCGTTTATATAAAAAAACGCCGCAATAACTCTTCTTTTTGCGGCGTTTGGTTTCATAAACGCCACAAAAGTATCGTGTTTGTGGCGTTTTTAAAAACGCCGCTGTAGAAAAAAATATTTAGTGGCGTTTATTGTAAAAACGCAACAAGAAGTCTCATTTGTGTGGCGTTTTGGAGAACAAACGCCGCAATTGATATCTTATTCGTGGCGCTTTTTATTAAAAACGCCGCAATAGGCAAACTCATCGTTTTGATCTAAGTCAGACTTTTTCATTTTTCCCAAATCTTATATCGTGCAATCCCTATTATTTCTCCCTGCCTCTCTGCCGTGCTGCCCTATCACCGTCGTTCCTGCCCGTTTGCGTCGTCGTTCCTGCCCGTTTGCATCGCCGTTCCGCTCGTCGTCGACCGTCCAAGGCCGTGCTGGCGAAAAGCTTCCGTCATTGTGCTGGCGAAAAGCTTCCGGTACAAAACTTTCATATCCTAACGTTAGAATGTTATTCTTCCCATTTGAATTTTACCATTTCTTCCCATTTTTGATTTTGTGCTCAAATCGATTCATTCTTTGTACTGTGTTTCGTGAAAATGTTAATTTCCACCCAGTGAGCGATCAGGGTGGCTTATCATCGCTCTGATTTTGTAAATTCTTGTGCCTCATCAGAGTTTTTAATCTCATTTTTTCGAGTTAGTTGTTGTTAATAAACACTTTGGAAGCCTATGTTTATAAGATTTCTCTTTTGTTCTGGTCCAATACTGCCGGCATTTTGGCGTTTACAGGTAACAGAATGTTGGCTCGGGTCTGTATTCAGATTTCAGCGGTGCATCAATTTCTTTTGTTTCCAATCGAACCAGTAGTTCATGCACAGTATCACATGGCCCTTTTTTAGAAGCTACTTTGAATTTTTCTGGTGTTATGGTCCATCCAATTTGTTGTGTGCCCCATTCCTCGATTGTAGGTCTCAATTTAGCTGATTTTTATGACTAATATTTGATCCTGTATGATTTCAAACTTCAAAATATGCGAATAATTCAACTCCACCAACCTTAATGTAGTTGTTTCCCTTAGATAATCCAGGGTGACTTTTTTTCAATAGCAAATGCAATGCATGAGTTTTGCCTTAATATGGTCAGCATTCCCTTGAAAATACAAATAGAAGTACATGGTGTATTGTGTCTGTGCTTTGCTTGCTTCTTTAGTAAATAGTCTAATTTATTTATGCGCAATGTTTAGGGTCGGGTAAGAAGTAAGAGAAGGGGAAGAAAAGTGGAGTATGGGGAAAATAGAACCTTTACTTTGTTAAGATTATACTTTGTTTTTGCTTAAATTGCTAAAAAAAATTATATCGAATTTGGGGAAATACAGGAAAAGGGAAATTTAAGATTGTACATTATCCACATCATGTTTTTCTTATTTTAAAGTTATGCTCTTGGGTTGTAACCTTCCAAGGGAAGTGCTTAAAACTCCTATAGCTACAATTTAGAATCTGGCAATGATTCATAATTTTAACATATGTACGTTCTTTGTACCTACAGAGAACTGATCAGGTTCTTATGCTGATGAATATATGTTCTTCAGACTTTAGCCATTTAAGCTAAGACCATTCATAATTGTCGTAGAATTTATATATGCTTCTTTCTTCCTAATGGTCCACTCAATTGTCTGCTGAATTCTTGTTATCCAAAATCATGTTAATGTTTTGATAATTATATTTTCTAGTGACCCCCAAAAATGAAGAAATCTAAGAGGTTGAGTTATACATAGGGTACATTATTTAAAGGAAAATACTTTGATGCACAAGCTGTGTAAACTTTAGTTTACACAAGCCCTTTAATTTTAGGGTTTAGGGTTTAGGGTTTTATGTTAGGGTTTAGGGGTTTAGTATGTAGGGTATATAATTTAAGGTTTATGGTTAGAATTTAGAGTTTAGGGTTTAGGGCTTAGGGCTTAGGGCTTACGTTGCTAGGGTTTGTGATTTAGATTTTAAATTTTATAAAAGGATTGTGTAAAAAAAATTTACACAGCTTGTGCATCAAAATAAAACCCTTATTTAAATCATAATTATAAACAAACTGATGTCTCCTTGTCATATCAGAGACAAGGGTCTTCTCATATTTTGCTTAAAGCCCAGAGGCAGAGTTAGGGTGACTTCTATTTTGTTCTTTTCCTTTGTGTTCATATGTTTTGATTAGAATATGATTCTCAGTTTTTGATATTCACAGTTCTATTTTGTTCTAACTTGTTGTCAGATACTATGCCTAGGAGGAAATTAAGTGATCTGCGGGTTGTTCAAGTTTCACGAGCAGAGGAAGTAACAAATAATGAAGATTTGTCTGATGTTGGATCTTCACAAGTTCCGAAAACAGTTCCGAAAACAGTTGAGAATGTAGAAATTGAAGGTTTATTTGAAAGCCAATTGTTTGTTATTATTGACTTTATTTTAAAAATATTACTGAATTATTTTTATGTAGCTGGAAATGGTCGAAGGCGCAAGACTAGAGGGCACACAACATTGAATGAATTATACAATCTTCCTGCTGGGGATCGCGTGAAAGTTTCAAGAAATGATGTCGACCAACCCATTGGGGCAGAATGAGGTGTTCTGGGTAGTTATTTAGGCATTGTTGCATGCAATGCTTCAATTTTGCCGATTAATTATGAGTCATGGCGTCAGATGCCGAATAGTAACAAAAACCAGGCTCTGGATCTTGTTAAGGTAATAATAACATTTTAATAGAAAATCCTTTACACAATAGTAATATTGGTACTTACTTTGATTGTGTTGTAGGATAAATTTTCTTTGGAGGTCTCAGATGATTATGTGAAACATGCATTGGGGAAAAATGGAGAGACAATAAGAGCTTTTTGAAAAGACATATTTCAAGAATATCAAGAGAAGCTGCAAAATGTCCCACCGGGAATTTTCCGATATCAATGGGAAGATGCAGTCAGGTATTGGAGTTCAACAAAAGGAGATGTGCGTTCAATGCATTTAAAAAAATAATACTATGTTATTATAATATTGGCTTTATACGTAATGTAAATTTTAAATTGTAGGATCGAGAGCGCATTGGAGTTACTACCAGACAGCAACAAAAGTTTACTCACACGGCTGGGTCGAAGAGTTTTTCTTGTATAGCTAATGACGAGGTACTATTTTTTAATTACTGATTAGTTTATAATGTATGACTTTTTCGTAAGTATTATTTCTATTATGCGTTGTAGCAACTTGCAACTGGCACTAGCGTTGGACGGATAAAACTCTTCGACATCACACACAAAAAAGGATGGCTCTCCAATGACTTCTGAAGCTGCAGAAATCATGGTATATTTATTGGACAAAAAAATTAGATTATATTATATTTATATCAATAGTATAACGTTTGAATTCTTTATATAATTTTGATTGATTATCAGACGAAATTGAGGGAAAAAAGAACGGAGTATGAAGCTACGGCTTCAACGAATGGTTCTGTTAATATGGACGAGATTGAAAATCAAGTTATTGCTGATGTTTTGGGTCCTAAAAGATATGGTCGGGTTCGCTGTCAAGGATCATTTGTTACCCCGACAAAATATTTTGGACCTAACTCGTCTCAGTACATGTCATCACAGAGCCAGTCTTCTTAGGCAGAAATTAATCGTTTGAAACAACAGTTAACTCAATTTCAAGCTGAGGTAGAAGCGAGAGAAGCTGAGAGAGAAAGGAGAGAAGCTGCAAGAGAAGTTGAGAGAGAAAGAAGAGAAGCTGAAAGAGAAGCAGCGAGAGAGGCTGAGATAGCAGCGAGAGAAGCTGAGAGAGAAGCAACATATCAGAATCTCCAAAGAGAATTTCAAGAAACGTTGACAATATTAAAACAGAACCAACCAAAAAATCCATCGTCTTAGGTTTATGTGTGAATTAAAGTGAACAATGTTAAATTACATTTTAATTTATCGTTGAACTATATATTTCACTTTAATGTTAGACTTGAATTTGTTTCTGTTGATTTTACTTAATGCTTGTAAATGATTTTTAGGATCTGTTGATACAGATTTGGGTAGTTTATGAAATGTAGAATGGTTTGTAGTTTATGAAAAGTAGAATGGAGAAACATAAGGCTTAGCGGCGTTTGTCCCTAAAAATGCCGCTAAAAGTTACATATAGAGGCCTTTCTTTAAAAAAACGCCACAACAAAATCATAACCTTTTGCGGCGTGTGGGATACAAAACGCCACCAGAGAACAGTCATTCCCGGCGCTTGAGAATGAAAACGCCGCTAAAGATCAAAGATCTATTGTGGCGTTTGGCAAATAAAACGCCGCTAGAGAGTAGTCATTCCCGGCGTTTGAAAATTCAAACGCCGCTAAAGATCAAAATCTATTGCGGCGTTTGTAAAAAGAAAATGCCGCTATCTATTGCAGCGCTGCTTCTAGCGGCTCTTCTGGCGGCGCTTTTCTTAGCGCCGCGAGTGTTTTTTGCGGCTCAAAAAATGCCGCTATAGGCCTAGAAAAACGTCGCGAAAAACCCGTTCTGCTGTAGTGATAACATAATCAATCTTGTGAACAAAATATTTGTATAAATAATTTAATAACAATTAACCTATATTAATAATTTTTTTGTGGTTCGATTAATCAAAATTATTTAGCCTTAACAATTTGATTTATTAACCTATAAAATATAACAATTATATCAGTTAACAATTGTGATTTAATATGCACACCCCAACTCATTACATTAATAGTTAACTTTTAATTTAATAAAAGTAAGTTATCTTTTCAGGGGTTATCTTTATGTATAGTAAAAGAATAAAAGAAAAGTAATATATAAGAGTTATATGTTGATACGTAAAATTATAAAATGTGTAAAAGTATTATACAATTCAAAACATCAAATCTTAAACTTAAACTCTAAAACTTCAACCTTAAAATCTTAACCTTAAATCTTAGCTCTAAACTCTAAATTATAAATTCTAAACCATACCATCTAAGCTCTAAATTCTAAACCCTAAATTAACACCATAAACCTTAATTCTAACAAATTTGTGTAAACTAAAATTTACACAGCTTGTGTATCAAAGTTTTTCCTATACATATATGGGAAAATATTCCATGCATCGATGGTGGAAAAAAATGTTTCTTCAAGCACCATGATTTTAGGGTTTAGAGAAAATCATTGTTTTCTTTTCTTCTTCTCACCATGGTTACCCCTATCTATGCCTCGTCTGACGTTTCCTCGCGTGAAGACTCGTCTGACCAATCGTTCTCTAACAAACGAATCAGTGTTCGATTGGATGAAACCAATTTTCTCCTGTGGAAGCAACATGTGTTGCTGATGATACGCGGCCATGGTCTTGAGAGTTTCTTAGATTCCGCCACCACTCCACCACCGCAGTTTCTTCCCTCCACTGGCACTGCTGCTACTACTACACCTAACCCAGCCTACACTCGTTTTGTTCAACAGGACAGCTCCTTAGCCTCCTAGCTTCTTTCCACCGTCAGTCCTGAAGTTCTTCCTCGCCTTGTTGGTGCTGACACGTCCTCCAAGATCTGGCAAATCATCACTGGAATGTATTCGCAGCTGTCCACCACCTGTTTGATGCACTTACACTGTCGCCTAAGGTCCATCAAAAAGAGTGATCTCTCGATGCGAGCATATACTATGCAGATCAAAGAGATCTGCGATCTCCTTGCATCCTGCGGTAGCCCAGTTTCTTCTATTGAGCAAATTGCTACCATTCTCAACGGCTTACCTCCAGAATACGATCCTTTTGTTGTAGTCATTTCTGCCAGTCGTGAACCCTATACTGTTGATAGTGCAGTTTCCATTCTTATTGATGCTGAAACACGAGTTGCAGATCCATTGCGCATGCTTATCGGAATTCATAACACTCAGTTTTCTTCTGATGATTCTCGTCGTCGTGATCCACCCATGTACTCCGGTGGTCGTTTTAAAGGTCGACCCAGGGTTCAATGTTAGGTTTGTGGCAAACTCGGCCACCTTGCTGATAGGTGTTGGCATCTTTTTGACAGGGACTATAAGCCCAACACCTCTTCTCAGCCCAGAAATCATGTGTCAACTCAGGTCAATGCTTGCTATGCCCCTGAGCATGCTGATGCTGCCTATGATCCTTTTGTTACAACGGTTGCTCCAGATCTTACTGCTCCAGCCTCAGCATCGGACACTCCTCAAGTCAATAATCTCATGGCCACGATCTCTCCTTCTTCTTTTGTGACTTGGTTCCCCGATTCTGGTGCTACCCACCATGTCACTAATGCATCTGGGACTTTGCATTCTTCCCAACCTTATTCCGGTAAGGGTATGGTTCATGTTGGAGATGGCTCTACACTTGCCATAACTAGCATAGGGCAGGCAGAATCTCACTCCCACTCATCGTCTTAAACTCTCTCATTTACTTAATGTGCCTCAGATTACACGCAATCTATTATCTGTTTCCAAATTTACAGCTGATAATAATGTGTACTTGGAATTTCATGCAAGCTCTTGTTGTGTGAAGGATGAGCTTACTGATTCGACGATTTTGCATGGCAAGCAAGAAGGTGGTTTATATACCTTTACTGGTGTCTCTGATTCTGGCTCAGCTCTCTCCTGCACAGTTGCTCCTCCCTCGCCATACTGGCTGTGGCATCAACGGCTTGGTCACCCGTCCAAAGAAGTGCTTCATCATACATTATAGAAACAGTTAGTTTTAGATAAGCATACTATTTGTAAAGCTTTCTAGGCCGGAAAAAGTCATGTACTCCCTTTCCATGATTCTACTACAGTGTATTCCTCTTCTTTTGAATTAGTTGAAATCGACCTTTGGGGTCCAGCTGCTGAAAATTCTAATGGCTTTCTATATTATATCTCTTTTGTTGATCTTCATACAAGACACTGCTGGGTCTATCTTCTTAAAAGAAAATTAGAGGCATCTGCTGCATTTCAGTTATTTCATGCTCTAGTTTGCAATCACTACAACAGTAACATCAAAGCCATACAAACAGATGGTGGCAGTGAATTCTTTTTCCTTGACACCATGCTTCCTCCTCTTGGCATACAAAGACGTGTCACTTGTCCATACACCTATCAACAAAATGGTGTCGTGGAATGCAAGCATCGTCATATTACTGAAATGGCACTCACTCTCCTTGCTCAAACAGCCATGACATTAAAATTTTGGTCCTATGCAGTTCTAACTGCAGTATATATCATCAATCGATTGCCTAGCAAAGTTCTTGGCAACATCTCTCCCTATCAGAAGCTTACCAACATGGTCCCTGATTATTCCTTTCTCAAGGTTTTTGGCTGTGAGTGTTTCTCGCATTTGAGACCATTCCAGCATCACAAGCTTGCTTTTCGATCTAACCTATGTCTCTTTCTCGGCTACTCACCCAAACACCATGGTTACCAATGTGTTGATGACACTGGAAAGGTTTACATTACTCGAAACATGGTCTTCAATGAACATATTTTCCCTTTTTTATCTTTTTCTACCTCTTCTTCCCAAGGCCACTCCTCTACACCACCTTTTCCTCATATTCCTATGCCTACATCCTCTACCAACCAACCTTCACCTGACATTTCTTCCACTTCTACTCCTCCTATATCTCCTTCACCAACATCTCCTATAAACCAACCAACCGAACCTCCTACTATATCCACCACCTCTCCTCCACTCGATTCCACAAATACTTCTTCTATAGACAACACCACTGCTCCCATTGCCACCTCCTTTCGACATCACCAATCCTTCTCCCACAGATACCTACATTGCTCCCATTGCTTCCACCAATCCTATTCCTCCTCCACAATCAACTGGGAACACTCATACTATGCTTACGAGAAGTAAGCTTGGCATTTTTAAGCCAAAGATATATCATGTGCAAGTACACACTACGCCTACTACTGTTCAAGAGGCTCTTCAAGATCCGGATTGGTCCACTGCTGTGTTCAATGAATTCAATGCTCTCACAACAAATAGAACTTGGGAATTAGTTCCCTTACCTGTTGGCAAACATGTTATTGGCTACAAATGGATCTTCAGGATCAAACATAATCCTGATGGCACTGTAAATCGATTCAAAGCGCGTCTTTTTGCCAAAGGCTATACACAGGTGCCTGGATGTGATTTTCTTGAAACCTTCAGCCCTGTTGTTCGATTTCCCACTGTCAACATCTTAATCTCCTTGGCAGTCACCAATTCCTGGCCAATTCATCATATAGATGTCAATAATGCTTTCTTAAAAGGTGACTTATCTGAGGTTGTATACATGCATCAGCCCCCTGGTTTCGTTCAACACGACTCTGAAGGTGTTCCACTTGTGTGCAAATTACAAAAGGCCATTTATGGAATACGCCAGGCTCCCAGAAATTGGTTTGAGAAGCTCAAGCTTAGTCTGCAATCACTTGGTTTTCAAGCCTCACTAGCTGACTATTCCTTATTTCTTCGAAGAACTTCATCAGCTACTATCTATATTGTGGTCTACGTTGATGATATCTTGCTTACTGGCAGCTCCACTATTGATCTTCAATCTGTCATTGACTTCCTGCATGAGCAGTTTACTATCAAAGATCTTGGACAACTTCATTTTTTCTTGGGTTTTGAAGTTCATCGAACCACACAAGGGTTATTTTTACATCAACATCAGTATGCCACTGCACTACTTCAAAAAACTGGTCTTCTTGACTCCAAGGCAGCATCTACACCAATGGTCATCTACCCGAAACTCAGCAAACACATTGGCGAACCATTGAGTGATGTTCAAGGCTTTCGAAGTGTAGTCGGCGCTCTACAATACCTATGCCATACAGGTCCTGATCTCGCATATGCAGTTAATAAAGTAGCACAGTATATGCAAGCTCTCACTGATGTTCATTGGAATGCAGTTCAACGCATACTTCGTTACATCAAGACTACACTTCATCATGGTCTTTGGTTTGAAAGTTAACATCCAGATTCTCTTCTTCTCACTGCCTTCTCTGATGCTGATTGGGGCAGCGACATTGACGATCGTCGATCTACATCAGGACACTGTGTTCTTCTTGGCCATCACACAATTTCCTAGAGTGCTCGTAAACAAAGAGTTGTTTCACGTTCTACTGCTGAATCGGAATACAGAAGTCTTGCTGACACATTTGCTGAAGTACTGTGGGTTCACTCTATCCTCACTGAGTTGGGTATTACACTTCCCGATGTACCGAAGATTTGGTGCGATAACACCAGTACAGTATCCATGGCAGCCAACCCTACTCTTCATGCCAAGACTAAACACGTTGATCTCGATCTCCATTTTGTGCGAGAAAAGGTGGCAGCTGGCTTACTTCAGGTCAACTATGTCCCTGCTCATTGTCAGCTTGCGGATATTCTTACAAAACCATCTGATGTTCAACACTTTGAGGACCTTCGACGTAAACTACATGTTCTTCAGCCTACATTCTCTCATTCTGAAGAAAAAAGAAATGATGGGAATGTTGAAGATAATATGGATAACAGTTGTATATCTATAACAGAAATGGTTAAAATCAACTAAAAGAGAATTGGCTCAGTATTTTTGGTGGGAAAGTTTGTTATAGCTGTCATTAGGGTTGTTACTATTGTTGTATATAAACACCTTTGAATCAATGAGAAAATCATCCTATCTTTCCTATTTCACAGGTATAGGAAGGGATATTAAAAAAGATTAAAAAATTGCTCATAAGATCTTAAAAAAAACAAAAGACTTTTAAGAGTCCAAAATAAATTAAATTAAATTAAATGATTACGTGTAAGCAAAAAAAGTTATCGTGCACCGTAGATTTGAAAACTGACATGTGATTTCATGCTCTCAGTCAAGCCCTATCGAGATGCTAGTTGAGCAATCACATTCAGTGCCATTGTTATACGGGGGTCATAAAGCACTTCTTCAAACTCTACCTCGTATAAATTACCCTTTTCCGGTCGAATTTTCCCCATTGCCCGCAATTCTTCTAATTCTGACGCAACTTCCTTCATACTTGATCTGTCTTCTCCCTTCACTCTCACGCATCTCCTGGCTAAAGTTGCCACTTCCATGAGCTGCTCCATGTTTCTATCGTCCGTCAATAATATCCAGCAAGCGTCCCTCTTTCATAACAGAGACAAATTCCTCTCGAAACAAATCGCTTTCAAACCCACGAGAACAACCCCGAAGCTAAAAACATCACTCTTTTCTGTCAATTGAATTGTATGGAAGTATTATGGATCTAAGTACCCCAGAGTTCCCTGCACAAGTGTAGTTATCTGTTCTTTATTCGAAGTACCGAAATCAGATACTTTAGCATTGTAGTCCTCGTCTAAAAGTATGTTGGTCAACTTGACGTCGCGGTGAATAATCGGCGGAATGCAAATAGGAAAGTGCTTCTGTTAAAATATAAGTTTATAATTAGTTAGTTTAGAGTTAGTTTATTTCTCCAGCTGTACCTTTCTTGTTTTATTTTCTTTATTCCTATATAGGTGTTATTTTGTAAGGTTAAAAAGACACGTTGTATATACTTTTACACAATTAATAAAATTTCCTTTTTCTCTTTTCCCTCAATCGACTAAAACCCTAGATATCCTTACTCTCTGATTTCAAAATGGTATCAGATGGTTCTTCTGCCTCCTCTGCCGACGGTCGGGCTTTCAAGAACGACGACCCTGCCGGCGAGTTTTATATCCATCCTAATGAAAACCCGTCATTGATTCTTACTTCAGCGTTGCTCGATAGTGGCAACTATCATTCTTGGGCGCGTTCGATGCGCATATCTTTGATCTCCAAGAATAAGTTCGGATTCGTCGATGGGACGATTAAGGAGCCGAGCTCGACCAATCCGAAGTATCCGGCCTGGGTTAAGTGCAATAACCTGGTTCTTTCGTGGCTTCAACGGGCGTTGACTCCGGACATCGCACAACGCGTTTTGTGGATCGACACTGCCTTCGAACTGTGGCAAGACTTGTATGATCGATTCAGTCAAGGGGATTTGATGCGAATCTCCGATCTTGTTCAGGAGTTTTACTCCTTGCAACAAGGTAACTCCACTGTTACCATTTATCATACGCATCTGAAAAGAATTTGAGATGAAATTTGTAATTTTCGCCCTCTAAACTCTTGTGAATGTGATGTTGTTAAATACCACAAACAAGACTTCTTGATTCGTTTTCTTCGAGGTCTCAATGAAGGATTCTATGTTCCTAAGTCTCAGTTACTGATGATGAAGCCTTTTCCATCTTTTAATGAAGTTTTTTCTACTGTTATAAAACATGAAAGATCCTTAGTTTCTGTTGTTGCTATTGAGTCAAATGTTCTTTTAGCTGATAGATTTTCTCAGTGAAAAAATTCTGAACCTAGACTTGATCGTTTCTCTGGTCAGTCTTCTCGAAAACCTAATTTCAATAATATGTGTGTTTTGCGGTCTCTATGGTCATACTGTCGAAAAATGTTACAAGAAACATGGCTATCCACCAGGGTATAAAAACAAAAGTCAGTTTAGTAGGGCCAATCAAGTTGAGTTTCATGCTGGTGAAGATTCTAGTGATAATTCTCATCTCATGGTGTTTACTAAGGAATTACAATATGAGAACTTACTTGGTCTATTGCAAGAAAGAAATTTGGCTAATGTCTCAGCCTCGAATGTTGGTCAAATTGCTAAGGTCAATGCTTTGTTCCCTGCTTTTGACATTCAAACTGAAGGCACAGGTATGGTTTTTAACTGTGAATCTTTAGATGCACCATGAATATTAGACTTTGGTGCCACAGATTATATAGTCAATTCTTTGCATTTTTTTGTTAATTATTATGTTGTTTCTAATAAATATGTTCGTTTGCCTAATAATGAATTGGTTACAGTGACTCATGTAGGGACTGTTCGAATTAATTCTTCTTTAATCCTTGAAAATATTTTTCACATACCAAAATTTTCTTTTAATCTTGTTTCTGTTTCACAGTTAACAACAACCAATTCTATTTCCTTATTTTTCTCATCTGATTTTTGTTGTTTACAGGACATGCACAGTTGGAAGATGATTGGTTCAGCTAAGAAAATTGATGGGTTGTATCATTTAAAAGTTTCTGCAATTGGTTTGAACTCTAATCATAATTCTACTGTTTGTGTTTATGTTTCTGCAAAAATCTGGCATTGTAGGTTAGGTCATCCCTCTCAACAGAGGATGAAGTTTTTTCTGAACAGCATAATAATAAAATACATGTTGGTTCTCATTCTGATCATTCTAATTGTGATATATGTCATATTGCTAAACAAAAACGACTCTCTTTTCCAATAAGTTCTTCTATTTCATATTCAATTTTTGATCTAATACACCTTGATGTTTGGGGTCCATTTCCTGTGAAGAGTGTTTATGGTCATAATTATTTTCTAACAACTGTAGATGATAAAAGCAGGTTTGTATGAATCTTTCCAATGAAATTGAAATCTGAAGTTAGGGAATTAATCATACGGTTTTATAAATATGTTAAAACTCAATTTTCAAAGAAAATTAAGTGCATGAGAACTGATAATGCTAAGGAATTTGAAATGAATGGTTTTTTTTCAAAACACATGGTATAGTGCATCAGAATTCTTGTGTGCATACCCCTCAACAAAATAGTATTGTTGAGAGGAAGCATCAGCATTTATTATCTGTGGCTAGAGCATTAAGTTTTTAGGCTGGTCTTCCCTTAATTTTTTGGATTGATTGTATTTTACGCTCTGCTTTTCTGATCAACATAACACCTAGTCCAGTTTTAAGTAATAAGTCACCTTTTGAAATGCTTTTCTGTAAAACACCTAAACTAGACTCTCTTAGAGTTTTTGGTTGCACTGCATATGCTTCTGTTTTACCAAAATCAAAAACTAAGTTTCATCCTAGAACTATAAAATGTGTGTTTTTAGGAATTTCCAAAAATGTTAAAGGCTATAGGTTATTTGATATTGAACATAAAACTATTTTTGTTTCTAGGGATGTTTCATTCTTAGAAAATTAGTTTTATTTTAAGAATAATAACACAAATAATTTGCATTCTCAAATTGTTTATCCAACTTATGAACATAATCTGTCTGTAGATGATCATGTTCAGAATGATCCTTTTACTCTTGATATTAATCCTCAAAGTGATAAAGGGTTGGATATTATTCTTTCTTCTACTAATGATAATAATAAAGGCACTAATTTGGATAATAGTTTGGAATCTGTCAATAATAATGAATTTGTTCATGTTGATTCCACAAGTAAAGAAATATGCATGTCAGCTCATAATGTCCCTGATCCATCACATCATGTGGCAGCAAGGCCAACTAGGAGTGTTAGACTTCCTCAAAAGTTCAAGGATTTTAGTGTTACTCTTCCAGGCTTAAGGTCATCTCCTCACACTCTTAACAGTGTTTTATCTTATGATAATCTGTCTTCTGCATATCATAGTTAGGGATGTAAAAACAAGTCAGAACCTGGAAACCCGACTGAAACCTGCTCGAGTCAGAACCTGATTTGACCCGAGGATTTGATGACCTGAACCCGATTTGTAACCGACTGTTGTTGATCCGAACCCGAATTTGACCTGTTACTATAGTAACCGAACCCGATCTGCGTCCGACTTAAAACGACCTGAACCCGAATTGGACATGTTACTGTGGACCTGAAACCCGACCTGCGTCCGACTGAAACGAACCCGAACCCGAAGCCAACCTGGAAAATAACCGAATTTACCTGACTGAATTGACCCGATATCAGATTTTACCCGACCTGAAATGGACCCGACCTGAAATGAATCGACCTGAAATGGACCCGACCTGAAATGAACCCGACCTGTTTTGAACCCGACCTGCTTTAAACCTGACCTGTTAAGTGACCCAACCTGTTGTTGACATGAACTGAAATTAACCTGAAATCTATGAAATGATGAATTAAAAACTTTTATAACTTGATATATCATATACATATATAATGTATATACATATACACCTACATATATTGATGTACATGATGTATATGCGCGCATACATACATATATATATATTAAGTACTAAAATTGAAAAAAAAATAAGTAATTGATAATTTATCAATTACAAAAACTTAATGAAGAGTGAATACTAAAAAATAAAAATATTGAGCCAAGTAATACAAATAATTTATGAAATTAAGAAATATTAAATTAGACATTATATTATACTTCCAACCTAGTACATTAAACATATTTATTTTTTACATTCAAAAAAAATATTTACGTTACTGACAAAATAAATTAGATTGATTTTTTTTCTCAGTAACTTAAATAAAAATTTAAATTTACAAATTATAACAAAATATATGTTAAGTTATAATAGATTCAAAATAATTGTTTTCTTACTAACCGAACAAAATTGTAGAGTTATTGATTATTCTTATCTAACCTTTAGTAATTTGAACTACACAAACGAATATTTATTGTTATCAGCTTGAAACATATTTTTCTGACTATACAATATAAGGTCTGTTTTTTACTAATATTTGAATACTTGATAGTTAACTTTAAAAAATGAGTTCATTACATATGAAATACAGAATGTCAACATAATACAAGTTAGTATTTTTTAAACTTACAATTCTACAAACTAGAACTTATAAAATACAAGAAGTTTGTTGGGTAATAATATTAGCTCTCGGATCTTATAGCAAAGTCTAAAGCTAAAAACTTTTTTAATTAGCCCTAAAATTATACCCAGTCACCCATAAACCTCAAACCTTAACCACTAAATTATACCCATAAACCTCAAACCTTAGTAATTAAACCATCAATCCCTAAAATAATCTCATAAACCCCAAACAATAAACCCCAAACCTAATTTTAAATTAAATAAAGACCAAATCAAATCAAAACAAACTTTTCACTACTAAACTCTTAACTAATCACATTACCCCCAAACACTCCACTAGACACATTTATCTTTAAACCTTAAACATGAACCCCTAAATCTTACAACCACTACTCACTAATAATTAGAGTGCACGCTTAATCCCAACTCCCTAAACTAACCAATAATCTCATAACCCCAAACACTCCACTTGACACGTTTACCCTTAAATCCCAAACACAAGTCCCTAAATCTTATAACTACTACTCAGTAATAATTAGAGTACAAGCCCAATCCCCTAATCTCAACCCCTAAATCTTACAATCATTATTCACTAATAATTTAAAGTTTTAACGAGTTAAATTGAAACCTAAAGGTCAAAATTAGGACCTAAACGTAAAGTACCAAAGCATAAGAGGACTATAATAATGATTTTCCCTAAACCAAAAAATTAGCGGACACATTCCCACCAAATCTAAATTGGGCGCTACCTCAATTAAGAAGAATTTTTAAAAAAAATTCCAAATATTACAACTTGTCCATATTTGTCCAAATTTGGCGGACACTTTCTCACCAAAATTTTAAATTTGATTTTTTTTCATTTTACTCCCTAAACTTTATTTTTATTTCAAATTGACCCACATTTATTTTTTTTAATTTGTCCAATGTTTTATTATTTTAATTTAATATTTTTTTCATTCTAGTCCCTTAACTTTATTTTAACTCCATACTGACCCATATATATATATATATATATATATATATATATATATATATTTAATTCATCATCTTTTTATACTTAATTTGATATTTTTGTTCATTATAGTCCCTAAAACTTTATTTTTATTCCAAATTGACCCCTTTTCATTGTTTTATTTTAAATTTGTCTAATGTTTTATAATTTTAATTTGATATTTTTGTTCATTATAATCCGTGAAACTTTATTTTTAATCCAAATTGACCCCTTTTCAGTCCAAATTGACCCATTTTCATTATTTTTTCAATTACTCCAATGTTTTATAATTTTAATTTGATATAACTTTAAATAATTAACTCCAAATCAATGACGATTGACGAAGGCCAACCTAAAGTCTGTCAATTACTTATACGGTTGTACCGAACTCAAACTCAATACGAATTCCAATCCCGAAAATAACTCGACCTGAAACTACCCGACTTGAAATTACCCGACCTGAAATGCACCCGACCTGAAATGCAACCAACCTGAAATGAACCCGACCTGAAATGAACCCGACCTGAAATGAACCCGACCTGAAATGGACCCGACCTGAAATAGACCCGACCTGAAACGGACCCGACCTGAAATGGACCCGACATGAAATGAACCCGACCTGAAGTGTATCCGAACCCGACCTGAAATGGACCCAACCTGAAATAGACCTGAAATGGACACGACCTGAAATAGACCCAAACTGAAATAGACCCGACCTGAAATAGACCCGACTTGAAATGGACCCGCACCCGACCCGAGTCGAGTCAAAACAGAAAAATTACCTGAAATGACATGTACCCAATTTTACCCGACCTGAAACCCATCTGATTACCTGTTTTTACATCTATAATCATAGTTATATTAATAATGCTTCTATTATTTCTGAACCCCAAACCTATAAACAAGAAATTAAGTTTGATTGTTGGAAGAAAGCAATGGAAGAAGAGATTAGGGTTTTATAGGCTAATAGAACATGGGAATTTGTTAAATTACCATCAGATAAGACCACAATAGGTTGTAAATGGGTTTTTAAAATCAAATTAAAAGCTGATGGAACCTTAGAGAGATATAAAGCTAGACTTGTAGCTAAGGGTTACACTCAGCAAGTTGGGGTAGATTTCCTAGACAACTTTAGTCTAGTTGCCAAAATCACCACTATTAAAGTTCTTGTTGTTGTTGTTGCTTCTAGAAATTGGAAATTACAACAACTAGATATTAATAATGCTTTTCTTCATGGGTTTTTGAATGAAGAAGTATATATGGACCTCCCACCTGGTTTTTTTATTTCTGAACCTAATCTGGTCTGTAAATTAACTAAGAGTCTCTATAGGCTTAAACAAGCAAGCAGACAATGAAACACACGTTTAACTCAAGCTTTAATTTCTAAAGGTTTTTTACAAGCTTCTGCAGATTCTTCTTTATTTGTAAAAGGATCTGGTGATAATTTCATTGCTCTTGTGGTCTATGTGGATGACATAATCCTAGCTAGTCCAACTCAATCTGTTATAAATGAAATTAAGACCTTCTTGCATGAGGCTTTTAAGATAAAAGACTTAGGTGGTCTCAAATACTTTCTAGGTCTTGAAGTGGCTCGTTCCAGTAAAGGAATTAATCTCTATCAACATAAATATGTTTTAGATTTACTTGAAGAAACTGGATTTTTGAGTTCTAAACCTGTGTCTACCCCTCTTCTTGTTAAACCTAAGATATCTAAGAATGATGGTGTTCTTTTATCTGACATTACTCCTTATCGAAGGCTCATTGGTAAATTGCTATACCCAACTAATACTAGGCCAGATATATCATTTGTTGTTCAACAGCTTTCACAATTTATTTCTTGTCCTACTGATGTTCATCTTACATCAGCTCATAGAGTTCTTCGATACCTTAAGGGTACCCCAGGGCAAGGCCTTTTCTTCTCTGCAGAAAATGAAATTAAGATCAATGCCTTTTCTGATTCAGATTGGGCCTCTTGTCTTGATTTAAGAAAGTCTGTTACTAGTTTCTGTGTGTTCATTGGTTCTGCCTTAGTCTCATGGAAATCAAAGAAGCAACAAACAATTTCCAGATCATCAAGTGAAGCTGAATATAGAACTTTGGCTTCAGTGTCTTGTGAAATTCAGTGGCTTTTATATCTCTTATCTAATCTGCAAATTTCAATTCATTCTCCTGCAAATTTGTATTGTGATAATCTCTCTGCTATTAAAATTGCAGAGAATCATGTTCAGCATGAACGCACTAAACACATTGAGATTGACTGCCATTTGATTAGGGAGAAGATCAATCAAGGATTGATTACTCTATTGTCTGTCTCTACTCATCATCAGTTAGTTGATTGCTTCACAAAGCCTCTACAACCTTCATCTTTTCTTCCAGCAGTTTCCAAGTTGGGCATCCACAATATCTATGCTCCAACTTGAGGGGGGCTGTTAAAATATAAGTTTATAATTAGTTAATTTAGAGTTAGTTTATTTCTCCAGCTGTACCTTTCTTGTTTTATTTTCTTTATTAGTATATAGGTGTTATTTTGTAAAGTTAAAAAGACACGTTGTATATACTTTTACACAATTAATAAATTTTTTTTTCTCTTTTCCCTCAATCGACTAAAACCCTAGAAATCCCTACTCTCTGATTTCAACAGCTTTCGCCGCTTCTGTGGCTATTTTCAAACGAGTTCCCCATGATATAAGGGATGCATGATCGGTGTTGTGCAAGCGATCGAATAGAGTTCCGTTTCTTACGTATTCATAGACTAGTAAAGGAACTTGCGTCTCCAGACAACATCCCAAGAGTTTCACCACATTTTTATATGGTTGATTTGGGATAACACAATAACTTCATTAATGAATTGTTGAACTTGGCTTTGATCTCCGATGATGGACTTCTTTATCGCAACGCTACGACCATCGGGTAATATTCCTTTGTAAACAGCACCCTGACCTCGTCCGAGGATTCGACTTTCGTGGTAGTTGTTCCTCGCTTTCTTAAGTTCTTCCACCGTGAAGATTTTAGCCACCTCACCGTACTCTTCACGTTCCGAGAGCTGTTCCCGCAACAAAATCCTACCATTTTGCTGGAAGTTGTGCTATTTTAGTTTGCTAAGCTTTCTCTGTCTGATCCCCAAATACCATGAGGAGCATAGGAGTGAAAATAAGAGGCTTATGCATATACCTGTATGTGGACTTCAAGATTTAAATTTTGGGGTAAATTTGAAAATCTAAAAAATTATTATGGTAAAATATATGGATAAAATCTCAAATATAAATATAGTAGAGGGACAAGAACTAGAATTTAACCTTTAAAATTTGATTAGTTTGATCTCTTTATTAATAATTAGGTAAATTACTCAAATGACCACTCAACTATGAGTTTGGTCAGGTCCAAATGACCACTCAACTATGAGGTTGGTCTCGATTTAACCATAATATTTTCAATTGCGGTAATAAGACCACATAACTATTTAGGTGGTATCAATCAAGCCACATGCCATTAAAACCTAACGGTGGGGCGACGTGACAGTTAGTAAAAATTTGTTTGATTACTCATTTGGTCTCAGTTACTTACATATTTTATCAATATGGTCATAAATCAAATTGAATTTAATAAATTTTATCCTCCAATTAGATAATAATATATATCACCATTTGAGGAAGAATTTTAAATATTTTACTTAATTAATAATAAATTATTTTTCACCGATCAATATTAACACGTGTCACTGATTAATGAAAAATATTTGAAATGTAAGAGTCAACTATGTGACTCAAACCCAAGAATTACGAGGATGAGGCGCACCAAAGCCACTAAGCCAGATGCCTCACAGGGTATGCACGATTAACCAAAAACATTAACGGTAACAGTTAACCGGTATAACCGTTATATTTTATAAGTTAATTAATAGAATTGTTATAATTAAACGATTTCAATAAACCGAACTATTAAAAATGATGGTTAATAGTTACGATTACGATTATAAATTTGATAGAGTTAACCGTTATTAAATTATTTTTATTTATTTATTAAATTATTTTGTAACTTGTGTTGTATTAATTTATGGAAGTTTTATTTACTTTATGTTTGTTTTATGTTAGTTAAATATTTTGTGTTTAAAACTTCGATGGTATCTTTTTATGTCCTAAACTTTGATGATGTATTGTTATGTGATGAACATTGTTGAAACTTGAAACTATTGTGAAACTTGTGTGTGTTTGTGTTGTGTTGAAACACTAGAGTAATAGTATGCATGTACCTTTTTTTTTAAGAATCTCTTTATTTAAATAATTTTTTAACATTTTAATTTACTAATTATCGGAGAGATAATTATATTATTTTAGTGAACATATGAAAAAAAATTATAGTAGGTTATAGGTTAATATATGCTCGAACTGCCGGTTAACCATGTTCTAATGGTTAACTATTTTTTAATGGTTAAATTATGGTTAATAAAATTTAATAATCGTTATAACGATTAACCGACCTTTTAGGCTAAACGGTACGATTAACCAACCATGAACACCCAAACCTGACATGGCTTTATATTTCAACATTATGATACATATTGTAATTCTAAATAATCCCACGCCACACTCCCCTTCAGCCTCCACTTTCGCATATTTCAAAACGTGTCAACATCTGATTGGTAAAAAATAATTAATATTAATTAAATATGATATTTCAATTATTTCAAATAAATTATATTGGCTTTTATATGTACCACCAACTAGGGTTGTAAATGAGACGAGACAGATCGCGAGCTACTTGAGCTCGACTCGGCCAAAGCTCGACTCGAGCTCAAACTCGGCTCGAGTTCTTGACTTGACGAGCTGAGCTACTTGATAACCGACTCGAAAAGCTCACGAACTACTCGAAAATATAATATATTAAAATTTTTTATAATTTAAAATCTAAAATTTTAAACTTAAAACCCTAAATATAAACCCTAAACATAAGTATTACACCCTAAAATCTAAATCCTAAATTTTAAACCCATCAACCCAAATCTCTAAACCCTAAACTAACACCCTAAACCCTAAAATTAACAA
This sequence comes from Hibiscus trionum, assembly GCA_030270665.1. NCBI lineage: Eukaryota > Viridiplantae > Streptophyta > Magnoliopsida > Malvales > Malvaceae > Hibiscus > Hibiscus trionum. Next base: position 11,951,706 of record BSYR01000056.1, read on the forward strand.
GCTTGAGTTTACACAAATTGTGTATCAAAATTTTTTTTCTTCATAAGACTTTAAATGAGACGTGACAGATGAAGAGTTACTCGAGTCTAATGCGGTCAAAGATCGGTCAACACTTGACTCGATTGGGCTCGAATCAAGCTCGAACTCGACTCGAGTTTTAAACGAGCCGAGTCGAGCTCAGATTTCTCAGGCTGGTTAGAAATTACTCAAGCTCAAACTCGACTCAAAATCTTAACGAGCCGAGCCGAGCTTAGCACTACTCGAGCTCGACTCGGCTAGTTTACACCCCTACCCCCATCCTAGTGTAGCAGCAAGAATGGGAAATTGCGGCTTGGCTTTAGGACTGCAGCCGGTTCCGGTTTTCGGGCCATCGCCCTCGAAACCGTCGGGGGCATGAACAATTATAGCTTCCAGCAAGATTATGACATATCCTGCTGCAAGGCTTCAGTGTCTCGCATTCATTAATATCTGCAAATTTTCAAACATTTTAAGGAAAGGAAAGTAAAATATTTGACAAAATTAAAGTAATATCATTACCTTGGCAGCCATGGGAGAGGTAAGGGTTACCCTGGAAACCATGAACACACTTGCACAAATATCCACTTCCATTTTCTGGAATTATACAAGCACTGTTTCCTTGCAAGCATAATTTTGTTGATCCATTTTAGCTTCTCTGCAACTTTGGTTCCCAATCGTCCAATCAAGAACGATTGGGAATTTGTTTTTGATGAAATTAGGGTCGAGAAAATGTGATAGAGTGAAGTTATAGGCTCCATCTTCCACAGCAAATCCATAGCTGCAAGGATTGAAGCTCAACGCTTTGGAATGATTCCAATAACTGTCAAAACTTATTTCATAATCCCTCACTCCTTTAGGTATAGCCGTCTGGCAGCAGCCGATGCCGAAGCAAGATCCGTTTACCACATCGGCCTCCTCGTAACAGAACGACATGCATCCGGTCGAGTATGTCCGTCCGACGAAACCCTCGACATAAGCGTATGTGTCGCAGCCGATGGCCAAGAACATGTTTCCCGTATATAAGTAAGTATTACCACCGGCTTCTTCCCGATGAATTATAACAGTCGTAGGCTATTGGATATCGGATTCGTATATAACCCTCCACGGAGATGTGGAGAACTTCGATATCGGTGGTGCCTAAAAACGCTTTCGGAGGGTCGAAAGTGGTGTTACAACGAATGAGAAAGCTCTTATTGGTATAACATTCGGGACTGCCTGTTCCGAAAGGGTAAGGGATGGTGATGTTGCCGCAGTGGGTCTTGGTTGAGCTGCCACTGAAGTTGCTATGCTTGTTAGAAACAGAGCAAGCTCCATGAACGTACAACGAAAGGCTATGACTCTTATTATTTAATATTGAAGAACATCTAAATGTTTGCATTTATAGGGAAGCTTGTTTGAATATTCTAATCCATTTCTTTGGTAAAACACGAGAATATTCAAAGTCAGTTTTTAGTTGGGGAGCAGCAGTCCAATGGCATTGAATGTACGCCTTTGTTGTATTGTAGGCTCTATCCAATGGCGGACCATATTGAAAAATATAATGTATATGATTAAGATGGGATGTCTATTTCTGGACATGGTCAAACCATCTCATGCGAGATTCCCATATGAAATTACACATTTTTTCTGTGAGTGAAGACAACGAATAGTAAAAGAATTTCATTTTCAATTCAATAGGCATTTCGCCCTATCATCTTAACTCTACAATTTCTGATATCAGAAAATACATCCCTATCTAAATTCTTGGTGTAGTTCCTTTTTTTTCCTCTCTCAACAAATCTATACTTTCATCAATGCTCAAATGGAGTGGTTTTTCCAATGAGCAGAGACACTAAGAAAGGAATGAAACTCAGCTAATATTACAATTCTCAACCAATATCTCACTCTCTGTACACAATTTAACCAAAGGGCCCTTGATGTTCCCAAGCTCGTTAGACTCAAACCGGCAATCCAAAATTTTGGAAAGTTCTGATCTCACCTCGTAGGCCGGCTGCCACAATCACCATACCCCAGGCTGAGATGTTTGGGTTAACACCAGGGGAGAAGTCCACACTGATCTTGGGGCTTCTGGCCCGAGTTGCCAAAAGAAGTTTCTCCTCTGGCCATGTAGCCGAGATTCTGTCAAAGAAGTAGCTATTGGTTGCGCTAGAAATGGTTCCGTGGAGAGGGCTATTGGTGCACCCGGATGCTGATAACGAACCCTCGTTTCCACTGTACTCCTCGACCGGTGTAGGAGGATGATTGGCTGTTGAAACTTCATCGATGGGGTCGTCAAAAGAATTTTGATCATTCAATTGAGAATCTCCTAGTCCCCATGTGTCACCCATGCCTGGCCACGGGATGGCCACCGATACATCTTTACAGTGAAAATGTTCATAAGAGCATGTTACCGTGACTACTTTGTTTCTGCTAGGCCTTGATTCCGCTTCTTGTTTCCAAACATAAACATAAGAGTCCTCGCTAGCAGAGACAACATATTTTCCATTTGCCGTAACAGAAGCTGAGATTTGGCTGTTTGTGTTCCGAAATCCTGTCACGTAACCAACAGCAACTTCAGCTGAATCAGCACCACTTCAAAAATTTCATATCAATACATACTAGACGACAACATTGAAACTTGTTCAAGGGCAACAAGCAAAGTTAGCATCCAAATCTAAAACCGAAACAAGCAAAGTTAGCATCCAAATCTAAAACCGAAACACCAACTTTAAAGAGTTGATATGCGGACCTTGATACACCAGTACATACCATCTCTATTAGTTGAGGTACGTACGAATATGAAGAGTCATCTTCAGTCTCCCCTACTTCCTAGCTCTCAGCGAAAATCATATCTATGGTCAATCTTTTCCAAATCCAACCAACCTTGTACTTAATATTTTTATTGTACAAATACGAAGATTTACCTTTAAACTTGTGAATTAAATCAGACCCATCAACAACACGAATTCGAGAATCTGCTGATGTGATGAGTACTTCTGATGAACTCCCGGGTGCAAACTGTTTCAAGAAAGCAAGCAATTGGTGAAGAATAGAGTGAATACATGGCAGAAAGAAATATGCAATAGATTCAACTTTCAAGTAAGGAATATCTAATTCAACTACAAAAGGATTTATGCTTTCCCTCCACATACACAGATTACCTGGAAACCTGTAATTTTCTTTTGATGAGATTTCTTCTTCTTATTCTGCAAATTGATTTCACTTCTTGGTTGTAACTTGTTCTCTGGAAAAAATGTTTACACGCAAACGTTTAAGAAAACTTCCATGGCAAATGAACTATATGCAGACACAAGAGAGTTGATAGAACTCATGAGCTTGTACCTGAAGTATCGTATAAGCGGCAGCTTCCTTTGTATGAGCCAACCAGTGCACCCTTCAAAACAATTAGAAGTTCCCATGAGCTAAACTGTATGTTATATAGAATGAACTCGAAATTGATCATTTCCCAACCTGGCCATCAGGTGTATAACAAGCAGCAGTGACCATTTCATGCAGATCATTCCAATCGACGACTTGACGATCAGGAATGCTCCATATGCGAACTTTAGCGTCTAGTGATCCACTAATGAAATATCTATCATCAACGGGATTAAACTGGATGCAAGTTACTGTGTCAAGGAAGATCCACCAAAAAGTGATGCATGATTAGCAATATATAAACCTATTTCACGAGACGGAAAAGGATAAATATATAATAACTTATTACTTTTATGGTGGATCTTTGAACTACTGATTCCATTGAATCTACACTAATACTTAAAAGAGTCTTTTACGCTTTTTCCTAACTAATACATAGCTTATTGCAACTATGAAAACGGAAGTAAATTTCATAACATTTACCACCACTTCCTCAGGGAAGAGTAACTGTTTATAAAGGGGGGAGGGGTAAAATTGAAGACATGAAATTTACAATTTACTTACCATAATCACTGTGTGAAAATATTCTCAAACAAGTCTTGCTAATCAAGTCCCAAAGCCTCACTGTTTTGTCCATTGAAGATGAGAGCAATTGCTGAAAAGAACAAATATAAATCTTACCAGAATTATCCTCCAGCAATTTATGGATTCATGATTCTAAAAGAGGTTAAGCAGTGAAGCTGGAAACAAACATTCATAACAAAATTTTAACAATAACCTCTCAAGAAGCATCCTTTAAAACTCGAAGGACTTTTAAGGCATTCAATTATGGTTACACGCCATTACCATTTGTGAGTGCTTTACCAAAAAATGTGGTGGTAGAAAATTAAAACATTTCTAATCTTTTAACTCAATAATAAAGATGTGCAGAACTCGAAAGTAGTCCTGATCTGAAAGTGTATAATCAGAGACAGTAACATTCATGAGCGCTTTATACAAGGTACTTAAGGGCATGATTCGGGAACCTTGACCAAAATCCTTGGCAAAGGAAGAAGACATCAAAGACCATAACCAAGACCATAGAAAAGGGATAAAGAAGCGTCGAATAGAAAGATCAAGCCTCTCGCCAGAAAATTCACTCTTTAAACAAATAGAAAGCGGTGTAACTCAACAATGTGAAATTACACTTTTCATTAATGCTCATGTTGCATATGTCAAAATAAATGCATAGCAAACTTGTTAGATCATTTCCTTCATGAGCCAAAATGCAGCCTACGAAAATAACCGGCAAGAAATATAACTTGTGGTTTCCGGAACTCAAAACCTAGACATATTTAAAATTTCACCACGAAGATCCACAAATTTCTACTTCTTGTTTGCTAACCAATTTAGAAGAAATTCTACTACATTGTTGTATTTCATAGATCCTTTGCGGCTCAAGATGACAAATTACAATTTTGTCAAGAAAAGCATGGAGACAAGTAACATATTGACCATTTATTCCCTCACTGAGTGAAAAGCACACAAGCAATCGCAGCGGTTCTTACATTTTGAGGAAATTCACATTTACAGAAATAAGTTATGCCTTTTTCAAATATAACATTTAATTAACTGCATTGCACACAGACCGACAGACGCCCTAGCTCTGAATTTCAATTTGCCACCAAAATTTGATCAAGAATCCATCTCACACAGCACAGTTAAGAAGAGAAAACAAAAATGCATTCCTCTGTCTACTTTGGGTTAGCACGATAATGATCAAACCAATCACTCTATATTGGTACATACTCCTCAACATATGCTATATCATTAAAGAATGATGACTAACCTGAGATTTGGACCATGAGAGGTCAAGCACATCATCGGAATGTCCTCGAAAAGAACAAAAAGGTTTATCTGAAAGCCCAAAAACAGTCTCTGGCACAACAATGTGGTCCAGGCTCAATGACTTTCGGCTTACAGACGACCTTCCCCTTCTCTTCTTCTCAGGATGGTGATCTGAAATTGGGGACAAAAGAGTTGTTGCCGGAGATCCATTAGCCACAAGCAGAAAGTTCAAATTCACATCATCGGCCTTTTCCATGGACAACTCCCCTTTCCTCTCCGACTCAACTACCTTCCACACATGAATGTCACGATCCTCACCGGCGCTAGCAAGGTATTTTCCATCCATACTAAACTTAATGCTCCAAATAGACCCAGTGTGGGCTTGAATCTCTTGACTCTTGTAAAGAGCAGTGAGTTCTTTACATGATTTCCCATACTGCTTCACCCTCACTCGCTCCGGCCCGTGAAACGGAACATCCTGGCTATCATCCGTGGCGGAACTCGATCTCCTCCCACCCTTCTCCGATGAAGTATCCCTCTCGTCGCTGCTCCTCCTTTCCTTATGACCAATCACATTCACACTACTCGCAACACTCTTAATGCTCTTAAACCAACCCCCTTTCTTCTTAAACTTGGAAACATCACCACCACCTTTGGAATCCAAACCTGCACTATCCATAGTATTACCCTCTTCCACATTCTGCCGCCTCATCAGTTCATGAACTATCGGCGAATGCCCGACGCACATCTCGAACTCCTCCATGGTCAACTGCCTCCCAGTCCCAACTTCCTTCAACTTATTCCACATCCCATCTTCTCTAATCTCCTTCACCACAAACTCTTTCCCATTATCAAGGTTCTTAATGGTACACACTTGTTCACTTGGATTCCGATTCTCCGCCGTGTCTCCGCCATCGAATGATTTAGACCCAAGTTCCCCATTCATACACTTACTACTCCGCCCAGTGGGCGGCTTATTACACATAGATCCATTGCTTTCACAGGTTCTTAAGTTAGGAGCCGCAACATTAATACGATCGCATTCAGTATTATTATTATTATTATTATTATTATTATTATTATTATTATTATTATTTACAAAAGATAAACCATCGGAAAGAATTGAAGAAGAAACAGAAAGCTCATTACAATCACCATTTGATTTCGATCGTACAATTCCAGAAGAACTACGATCTTGCCCTTCTAACTCCTTTTTTACCAGCCGATCCGACGAAACCGATCTTCTCTCAAACTCAGGTCCTCTCCCTCCGGCATCGACAGCACCCATTTCTCGTCCCGGACCCACTTCCGTTTCCGAGCCGGGTCTTGTCCTGGAAAGGCCCGGGTCGCGGCTGAGCCCCATTTCACGGAGCAGCCGGCTTCTCCTTTCGGAAACGGAGGCCGGTTCGGAGATCCAAACATCGAACTTGGAAACGGCCATGGGGAATTTGGGGACGGGGAATGGATGGCGGGCATTGCTGGAACGGGTAATTGGGTCGGAATCCGAGTCGGAAGAAGGTGAAGTTGAGTTAGAACATGAACAAGAATTAGAAGAAGCAATGCGATCAAGGGATTCGTAGAAATACTCTTCTTCTTCCTCTTCTTCGTTTACTTCAACTACTTCTTCCCCTTGACCTTCGTTTACTTGTTTAGACTCTTCCTCTTTGGTCAATTCCTGATCTTTCTGGTTGTTATTGCTATCAATGGGGTTTCTGCTCATGCTTTCTCTATGAGCATCATTCCCATTTCAATTCCGACACATGAACCATCAAAAACCAAACCAAACAAAATCTGGGTTCGGATTGAATCAAAGGGGGGAAAGGGTGTTTGGAGGCAGAGAAAACCAGATCGAAACGAAAAGAAAGGGTAGGTTTGAGGAAGGACGAAAGAGAGTTTGTGGGGTTTGGTTTGATGTGTTTGTGTGGGGAAATTGATAGTATGATTTTGTTGGGTTAATGAAATAAGAACTGTGAAAGGTGGATGCTTTTTTCTCTCTTCATAATAAAATATTCTAACTAAACAAACAATATGAGAGGTTAAAGAAAAGTATTTACTTTTAGGGATAATTCTCAAACCTACCCATCATTTTCATCAATATGCAACATAATATAAACATTTTAATTTACTATAACTATATCTACCAAATTTTGATTTTAATTCAATGGTACATGTTTTCTAAAAAACACATACATTTAATTTCATATCAGATAAATATTATTATTCGTTTATGAAATGTGTACACATAAATTGATATTAGTTGATAATAATTTTAGTGATTTATGAAAATTAAATCAAATCAAATTTTCGTGTATACAATTGAATAAAATCAATATTCATGTGTCACAATACACATAACACATTTAACTAAGTTCATATATAATTTTAATATTTCTCCCTATTATTATTATTATCATTATTATTATTATTATTTACATTCTTTAATGAAAATCCAATTTCATTATTTTGGGTATTTATTTTCCGCATCCTATGTTTATAAATGTGTTTAACAATTGATATTTGATTTATTAGTTGATTAATTTAAATATAAATAATTTAAAATTTTAATCTATAATCTCATTGTATCAACTTATAATTAATTTTATTGGCAAATATTTTGAATAGTTTCAAAAAAATATTATTATTTAATGTATTTGACCGAAAAACTTTTTATTTCATATTCAAGATATAAAAATTTAAAGAATTTATTATTAATATATAAATAATTGTTTGTTTTTATTATCTTTTTCAAATTATCTTAATTTTAGTATATCAAAATATTTATTTTTTCTGTTAATATTCAATATTAATGTGAAATTTCGAGAACCAAATAAAAGGAAACAAAATTATTGATAAAATTAAAAAACAGTAACCTTAATTTGTATGATAGACAAAAGGTTTTTTTATAACATGTCTGGTCAATTCAAAAGTAGGGAAAGAAAAAGGAAATAAAGTTTTAAGAAAGGCATCACTTTCAAACATGGAGAATAATAAATTTATACATTTATCAAAATGTTAAATAAAGTTTGGATGTATATACATTTAGTAAATCTCTTATTAATTGCAATCAAATCAAACAAAAATACCCATGTTTGATTTACTGTTTATATTCATGATTTATAGGTTACTTTGATATTTTTTAATAGTACAATTTACTTTATCATTATACTCAATATTATTAGTACCGATGACCCTCGAACTCTAATACTTATCAGAATGTTTGAGTACTCGATCAATTAAACAAATTTGTTGTTGTTTTAGCAGTTTTTCAAGGGTTTATCAAAACTAATTCGGACCGATCCGCGTCGCAGGGTGGCTTTGATGGGTGAGTCTCTCAACACATATTTTTTACATACACAATACCTTAAATTTGAGACTTGTTTAAACGATTTCAAGTTGCTTACCACTGTGACTAATATCGTTAATTAATTAAACAATTTTTTTTTAAAATTTAAACATAAAATTATAGCAGCCACATGGATTGTATGGTTGAAAAGGGGGAAATGGGCCTAAAGATCAAAGCATTGAGAGCCCAAAAGTTTGCCATTTGGTGAAAATTGTTGGAAAGAGAACAACTAAACCTAAGCAACTACCAATTGTTTGTCTTCAACCCGCAGCCCATTACTATTAAGTGAAGATGACATATCCCATAGCTTAATATTTCAACCACTTTTGGGGACCATTTTCTATTATTTTCCCTCTCTTTCTTTCTTTCTTCCTCATTTCTTGTTTAGGGTTTCAAAAGTTCCCTTTTTTACTTTTATGGTTTGAGAAGATGATGATATTTTTCATTTGTAGATTGATTTTTTTTTCTTCTGATAGATTTCATGTGTAGAAATATTAATAAATATGAAGGGTCATTATCTATGCTTTGATAATCCCAAAAGTCATATATATATATATATATATATATATATATATATATATATAACAAAAAATCTTAATTCCACCTACCTTGATTTTTTTAAATATCATATTCATGAAAAATGAAAAAGCGGGTCTCAAGTTCAAGGCGTTGAGTATGTAAAAAAATTTTGTTGAGAGACTCACCCACCAAAACTAAGTGTGGGACATGGGTTGGTTTAAATTAACCAAGATGAAGCCTTGAAAAGTGGCAGGGCAACCAAAAAAAATAAGTTGATGGTAAATAAGATTTGTTGAGGCATAATCACTAGCCAGACAATAGAATGAGGTGTCACTTGACACCCGAAAATTTTCGAGGAAAATATATTTTATATAAAAAAACTAACACCATTTCAAAAAAAAATAACATCGTTTAAAAGTTAATTAAGATTTTGTAAAAGAAATTGATATTCATCATTTGATTCCACATATTTTTAATAAAATATGAGCTAATTTTTAAAATTTTGACACCACAAATTCACAATCTAAATTTTCTGGCTCCACCCTTGGGCATAAATGTTTGTTGGAATGAAGTGTAGAAGTTTAATGACCCTTAAGTAATGTACTAGGTATGAATTTTGTGGATGAAAAATAATTCTTCTCAAGAAAATTTTGTCTCATGTTTACAAATCTGTCTTAACTTGGCTCAAGATACAGTTGGAAGTCATGTGACTTCTCAAGAAAGTTTCAACAGACTTTTTTTCATCTCTCATGTACATTTCACGATTTATGTTTGAAATTCGCAAATGCCAATGAGAGACCAACTATGCCAAAGAGAGGGGTTTGCTATAATTTGACTACATGATTGTTCATAGGTACATAAATTTTAGGTTCTCTAAAGGGGGGTGGACTAGTCTTAGAGACCTAAGCCTTAGGTTGGGGACAATGTTTGTCAAACAACATTGAAGAACAAAGGAGCATAAGACCAGGGCAAGTCAAAGATAGAGAAAGCTTTCCTTTTCTTGATTTTTAATCACCATACAATGCCTTTAATCACGTGCTGCTTGTAAATGTCTTTGGTTTCCACTCCAAGACCAACCATGCCTAGATTGGTAGACTTATTCAATGTATGATTAAGTTTGGGTTTAGTTTAATTAAATCTTTTATTTAGTTCAAAAAGTTCTATTATGAGTTTGAAATTTGAATTTTAATGACTTGTCTTACCTTTTTCTGTAGTGTTTTTGAAAAAGACCAATGGCAAAAGACATAAATTTATGAATTATATTGATACTGTTAATTCATATATAATCATTTTAAGAAGATGAAATTAGATCTCAGCATTTTATAACCCTTTTCCATTATAATTTACAAAATTTAATTTAGTATTGTGTTGGATTTTTAAAATAATTGATGTAAATATGGAGTTATGATCTTTATATATAATTTTTAAAAATCAAATATGCAGATTAATAAGTGTCAAGTGTAGTATAGGGATGAAATTATGAGAGTTTAAATCCTTAACTTTAATAAGGGTAAAGTCCTAGAAACTGAGGGAGCAACTAAAAAATAATTGCTTAACTTTAAATTAGTAGAAACTTGATAAATATTGAACTAGAGTTTAATTTGTCAAATCTCAAAATGGACAATTCAGCTCCAAGAGTTACTGTGCATTAGCATCTTCCGTAGATAAAGTCCCCTCGGATCTATGGAAACTGGTCTGGAATAAATATACTCCACCGAAGGTACAATTCTTTATGTGGAGACTGGTGAGAGGGAGGTTGGCAACGAAGGCAAACCTGGTAAAAAGGGGTTCTAAGGCAGTCGTGGATCAGCTTTGTCCATTGTGTAAGAACAAGGATGAAACCGAACATCATCTCTTCTTTTCATGCCATGTTAGCTGGAAGTGTTGGATGCAATGGTGTGAGAAATGGAACATTCGCTTCACCTTCCTCGGCTCTTCCGCTAAAGCTCTTATTGTTTGGTGCGAAAGCTGTCCGAAAAAAGAAGCAATCTTAATCTGGTGCATTTCTTTCTTTAGTTTTTGCTGGACTATATGGAAATTTCGTAACGACATCATCTTCAACAAAAGGGGCTCTGAGGTGTCCATGTTCGACATTGCACAAATAAGAACGTTCCATTGGTGTCAAAGCAACTGGCCCAAGATCTTTATCTCCGAAAGTATGTTCTTAGCAAATCCCTCCTTATGGTCTGTTGAACCTCCAGCGGGAACTAACCGGAAGGCTATTGCAAGCCTGAGTTCGAACTCCTACTTATTTGAAGTCGACGGAGCGGTGAGCAGTGTCTCGGGTGACGCAGGCATCGGAGGAATTCTCCGTAATGGTAAGGGTACACGGTTAATCCAATTCTCAAAACACATAGGCGTCCTTGATGTCCTGCCGACGGAGATGATGGCAATCAAGGAAGCGTGCGACCTTTGTAAGTCTTATAATTTGTCTGATAGCCATATCACCTTTTGTTCGGATAGCTCGGAAGCAGTAAAATTGATTAAATATCCATCCAAAGCCCCCATCTATTTAAAACAGTTGGCTAAGGAAGTGTGGGAATTGATCTACAATCATCATTGGTCCTTGGTGTATATCAACAGAGTTTGCAACGAAGGTGCGGATGTGTTGGCGAAGGAAGGTATCAGTCGCACTAGTGATCTGTTGGAAGTCAATTTTTGCGTTAATCTTAGTTGATCCAACTGAGGATGCTGTGTAAAAGTCTTAGCTTATTTAGCTGCTGCATTGGACTGTACCTATGTCGTGTTTTTGATTTTTAGAGGTGTAGTGGCAATCTCTTAGGAATTTTGGTTATACCTCTGTTGTGTTTTTGGCTTTAAGAGGTGTAGTGGTAAACTCTTAGGGTAGGTCACCTTGGCTCTAAGCTAGGTGCTGCGTCCAGACTTTGATGTTCTTGATGTTTTTTCTTCAAACTATTAATAAAATTTTAGGCAATCTTTTCCCCCAATTTAGGTCTAGTGGGGGTTTTTAATGAGGCCTAGCTTTCGATTCAAAAAAAAATTTCATTAATTTTAAAAACTAATCCAAATGCAAAGAGTAATTGTGGGGGGAAGGATGACCAACTCCACCATTAGTATAATTTTTTTTTGCATTTTAATTCAATTACAAAGTAGTATCTTAGTTCGTTTATAAGTTTAGATAAATTTGCGCACATTAAGAGATTATAACTCAGACCACTTAGAAAAAATAATATCTTTATCAGCATATTTACATTCATAGTGCAATTGTAAGAAACATTGCATTTTTAAGAGTATAATCAAATTTCAAACCTTGCAAATTGATATTATTGAAATATCAATTATGAAATTTAAACATGTAGCGTAAAACATAAATGAAAGAAAAAAAAATAATCAAATATACATGTATTAAATGCATAATCATGTCCTACCTTTCAAGTTGAATCCACACATACAAACTCCAATAATAATAATAATAATAATTCTATTTTTCAAATAAGTTTTTTATTCCCTATCCCATGGAAATTGGGGTGACTTTTGAAACCTAATTAACAACTTGCAAAACAAAAATCAGATATGATTGATTGAAAAAATAATAATGTAGGGCTATATATATCATATTCATAAGACCTTGAAAAATGAGCCACAAACATATACAAACATGCTTAGAAATTAATAATATAATTTTTAGCCTGCATAGCTATCAAAATCTCATTTTTAACCTTAAAAATGTCTCTTTTTTTTCCCTTCAAATCTCCAGCAAAAAGGGTATAATTACAACTCATTCTTGAACATGGAGCATGAGGAGCTCGTGTAAGAATTTTTATGATATAATTTAACAAAAAGGGAAGAACCCCAAGGAGCTAAACCCTAAAAAGCAAAGGAAAGAGTCGGTGGATTTAGCCTAAATCCACCTCATATTTTCAGACCAAAATTAACTACATATTAATCTAAGCTTAAAATAATGTCTGAAAATTAATCACAAGGAAACCATACATGGGGAGCTCGTTGTTTTTGGTACTGTTTTGTTTTTGTTTTTTTTTTTTATAATCAAGAATGATGTAATTGCACATGCAAAACAAGATAAAAGCAGTCAAGTAGGGCAGGTGAGAGTTTATGATTTTAGAGTTTAATATGAACAATTATATCCAATTCCTTGGGTTTTACGGTTTATTTTTTCTCTAAAATAAAAAACATGGAGACAATAAATAAAAAATTGCAAGAAAATGGAGAAACAAACATGGGATAGTGGGAAAAGTGTAAGAAGAAGAAAGTGGAAGCCAACTGCGAAAGTAGACCTAAGAATTATAAAAGAGAAAATATTGGACCCGCAATTAGTTGGTACAGTAGGATTAGAGGCTAAATCTTTTAGGCAATGTTAAGAGTTTAAATCTTAAAATTATAATTAAAAAAACTGAATTATAAAAATTATTTTCATATTATACCTATGTAAAAATCAATCTGAATTAAATTGGTTAATAAATTAGATATCGGTGACTAAGCTAAAATAATAATATTGGGATTGGTCCAAAATACAAAAACCAAGTGGAGGGTGACATAGATTGCAGCTAAGGCTTAGGCAACCCAAGTTATACCCAAAGTCATATCATTGACTTTCATTATAGTGGTGTATTTAAATATATATTTTCTATAACGAAATTGTCAGTGTCTCAGACAACCATAACACCTTCACTCCTAATTCAACAAACCGAACTAGAGTTGGTCTTGTCAAAGTATATACTTTTTTTAGGGATAAAGCAACTTCTAGTACCCGAACTTGGTAATTTTCTCAACTTAGTCCCTGAACCTTATTTCTAGATCCACCTTAGTTTCTAAACATGGACTTTTGATCATTTTGTTGACGTGATATTCTAATATTGTCTTGTGCTACAATCTCAAAAATGTCATACAATTGAAAGGACATAATGGAAAAAAGTTATTAAGTTTAAAGATTACAATGGACAAAAAATAGGGACTAAATTGTGAAAGTTGTAAGTTTACACAGATAGGACTGATTCTTTTAATTCACAGCTTTGTATAGATTGAGGATTATTGTGACCACTCTTTAAGGTGATGTAAGTTGGATGTAGCAGTCTTTTGCCGCTTTCTTTGGATAATAAATCAAACATTTATTCAAAAAATTAATATTTTATTTTTAATATAATAAAAATAGGGTTTTATTTTGGGAAAATACTTTGATGCACAAGCTTGTGTAAATTTTAGTTTACACAAGCCCTTTAATTTTAAAGTTTAGGGTTTAAGATTTTAGGTTAGGGTTTAGGGGTTTAGTAGGTAGGGTATATAATTTAAGGTTTATGGTTAGAATTTAGAGTTTAGGGTTTAGGGTTTAGGATTTAAGTTTTAGGTTGCTAGGGTTTGTGATTTAAATTTTAAATTTTAAATTTAGGTTTTATTTTGATGCACAAGCTGTGTAAATTTTTTTTTACACAACCCTTTTATAAAATTTAAAATTTAAATTACAAACCCTAGCAACCTAAAACCTAAACCCTAAGCCCTAAACCCTAAACTCTAAATTCTAACCATAAACCTTAAATTATATACCCTACATACTAAACCCCTAAACCCTAAACCCTAAAATTAAAGGGTTTGTGTATACTAAAGTTTACACAAGCTTGTGCATCAAAATATTTTCCATAAAAATAATAGACCAAGCTAACTCAAAGAAACATGAGTAAATTACACAGATTACCACTTAATTATCTTCTCACTCATATTTTACTCATTCAACTTTAAAAAATTAATTTAATAATTAAGCTTTTGAATCATTCTAAATTATTTAAATTATATTTTGGTATGACATTATTTATTAATACTGTATTTTATTATTAATATTTAAAATCAAAAAATCAAAGTATCTTCAACCCCAATTCCTCTAACCAGTCAACCCCCCTCACTCTCACTCTTACCCTTACCTTCATCGCAACCTCCACTTTCACCGTCAAGATTGATGATGTCGTATTCATTTTCCCCCAAACTTAAAATTTTTTCATCATTTCAATATACCATTCTCATCTTTTCATCTTGACAGGTTTGGTGATTGTTGCCATTTTTGATGAAATGAATTGATTTTCATGGTTTGAGGTTTAATTGATTTCAATTTATTTGGATATAAATAAATAATTTCTCGTTAAATTTTTAGTTGCATTCGGTCAAGACCATGTGCTCGACATGGGTTTTGATTTAGAAAAAAAGGGAAATTTAGTGAAAAGTCCGTGAAGATTATGCTATGTTTCGTTGATGAAAATAATTTAGAAATGATTTATTATTAATATTTAAAATAAAAAATCAAAACTATCTTGCAATGCCTTGTGTACACTTTCTACACAAATTTGAAAGTGACCGAGATTGTTTCCCTCTTTCAGGCTGATGAGAATGGGTAGGTGGGGGTAATGGTGGCGTGAGGTTGTCGGCTAGTGAAGTGAAGGTGAGGGAGGCTTAGGGTTCAAATTTGGGGTTTAAGGCTTGGGTATAAAATAGAATTAGTTTTTTATTTTAATTTTTTTGTATTTAATGACAATAAAATATTATTTTCTTTTTTATTTTAAATTATTTTTATATTTAATAATAATAAAATGTCACGTCATAGTAAAATAATAATAAAATAATTTAGAGTGACTAAAACATGAGTAATTCGAAAGTTTAATTATTAAATTGAAATTTTTTAAAATTGAGTGAGCAAACTAGGAGTGAGAAGATAGTTGAGTGATGATCTGTGTAATTTACCTAAGAAACACTTTGGCATGTCGTACTACTATGATGCAATTTCTCTAAAATCCTAGCAAGAGCCTATGAAAATCTATCGTATTCGAAATGAGTGTCCCATGCCAACTTCGTCATTGTAAAAGCGGTAAGATTGCCCTACTAAGGGTGGCCAAAACTCGACTCGAAAAAACGGAATTATTCAACTTGACTGGATGCGAAATAATTTGACTCGTTTTAACTCGACTCGAAATTTTTAGTAATTAGTTTATCAATTTTCAAGTCTGCAGAGTCGAGTTCATCAGTTTTTTTCCGATATGTTATGTATATCACATGTGAAAATATGAATAAATATATATGTATATAGAAATATGTTTAAATTGAAATTAATCTGTATTATAATATTATAAATAATTACAATTAAATTTGTACAGAAACTCAAAAACTTGACTCAGCTCGATTCGAGTTATAAGACCCCGATTTAGGGGTTATTTGTTTTTATATTAATTCGGGACTAAACTGAGTACACATTGAAGTTGAGGATTTTATTGCACAATTTGAGTTTTGGGACCGATCTGAATACGAGATGAATGTTGAGGGACTTATAGGGTGACTATAACGCCCCGATTTAGGGCCCGAAAGTTTATTGGTTTTGATCTAGGACTAGTTCGGGTTAAATTTAGAATTAAAATGCTGATTTTATAAGAGATGTCACTATTTACAAAAACGCCTTTAATGAAATTTGAAAGAGAATTTTGAGATTGAGTGGTCATCTTCATTTCAAAAGAACTAAAACCTAAAAAGCTTAAACTTTCTCCCTAAAAGTTCTTCATCATCTTTTCCCTTGGCTCAAAGGTTCTTAAAAGAATTTTAAAGGTAAACATCACTTTTACATTGGCTTTCAATTATTGAATCTTACCTTTTCGAAAATCTAGCAAAGTGTCGATTTTTTCAAACTTAAGGTTCCACAATTTTGATGGAAAGGAGAGGGGTTTGTGAAATTTTCGTAGGGGTTTTCAATGGGTACTTGGAGGGGAGTTTTTAAACTATTTTTGGTTGCTAAATAATGTTAATAAGTGGCTTAAACCTATAAAACTCGAAACTAGGAGTAGTGGGTAAGTTTTGAAGGTGAAAATGGTTTTTTGGCTTAGTTTTGGAGGTAAAATGAGGGCTGGAGTATATAGACCTAGGTTGGATGTTTTTAGATGTTTTTGGTTTGTTTTGGATGTTTAATTTGATGGGTATTTGTTGGGCTTTTCTTAAGAACGGGTTTGAATGGTATTTTGATGGACTTGGGTTTTGAATCGTCGAGAGAATGTTGTGGATTTGTGAACTAATGTTTGACAGTGGATTTATGGAAGATTAGGGGAGTAATACTTTGTTTTTAGTTAATGAGAAACATGGGAAACGAGTTCGGGTACTTTGGGCACGATATCGGGTACTACTGAGGCGTGAAATCGGTGTTTCGGCTTCCGTTGGGCTCTATTGGTGAGTGCTAATATTTAAAGTTTTAAATGATTTCAAAATGGGTTCTTGAGAGTTTGGGTGGAGCCTTAAGAGCTAACCTAAACTCAAATGTAAGTTTGCTAATTCATCTTACTCGTTAAGTGTTGGTGCGTGCGATTATTCTGTTGTTGTGTGAAATGTGGATTGCCTTTACTCTCCGTTTAATGTTGTCGTGTAGTCGTTGTTGGTGTCGAGCCTCACATGATGGTTGTCGTTGCTACGGTGATGTGTAGTCCCACCGGTAGCGACTAGTAGAAGAGTACGGTGATGTGTAGTCCCATCGAAAAACTACTAGTTGTTGTGAACGGTGATGTGTAGTCCCATATGCATGTGCATACCATGTATTTTTATGTTTGTATTTCATTACATCATTCCTTAAATTGTTTTGCTCTAAATCTAAGATTTATGTTTTAAAACTGCATTGTTGTTGTGTTTTAGAGCTCCGCTCACTAAGCTTTTAAGCTTACGCTCTCTTTTTCCAACAATGCAGATCGTTAGAGGTTTCGGGAGGCAAGTGGGCAAGGAAGGGATTCTCGGAGTTCTTGGGTGGCTCAAAGTATGTTTTATAGTTGTAATAACACTTAGACAATGGGATTGCTAGGCTTGATGTTAGGGAGTTGGTGATCAAACTCCTATATTTTAGCTATGTTTATGTTTCTAGCATGCTTTAAATGATGATGCTATGTTATGTTGAGGTTTAATGTGGCCATGTATGAATTGCTTTGTGTTTCGGCATGTTAGTGTTTTTGAATCTAAGTGTTCATGTGAGCTTAGGGCTTGAAATCCAATTTGTTGCTTGAATGCATGCCTAATGATGTGATTAGGGTACTTTGCATTTAGAATGTATGTATGATATGTTGCTATGTGGTTTTTGATGATCCGGGACAAGTTTGGGGACGTTTAGAGGTGTCAAAGTATGATTTCGGGCCAAACTGTGTGCAGACATTTCGAAACACTCGATATGGTTTCAGAACGATCGATAGCTCCAGGGGTACTCGTATCGGAACGGGGGTGGTGCCGTTTCGATACGATTTGACACTGTGAGCCCCCATTTCGGAACCCGTTTCGATACGATTCGCCACTATGAGCCCCTGTTTCGGAACCAATTCTGATACGTTTTGCCACTGTAGACTCCCGTTCTGGAACAAGGTAGGACCGTTTCAGAACGGCTTGGTCTTACTTTTTAAATGGAGCCCGCGTTTCGGAACGGACAAGCCTATTTCGAAACGCAGGCAGTTAAATCGGTTAAATGACATCTTCAAAGGTTCCTGAACGTTACATTTTAGTCCCTATGGCTTGTATGCTCCCTAATTGAGTTTATATGTATCCTTTATGATGGTTTTGCTCCGTGTGCATGGAACTTGATCAACTAAGCTACTTGGTAATTTAAGTTGTTGTATGCTCTGCTTGGATTGTTTTCGTTTTCGCTTTTCCGTTGTCGTCTTCACATTTAGGATTAATTGTGACATTTAGACAAGATAAATATAAAAAATAGGGTTGCTAATTGGAGTGAGGCCTTAGCGGGTTTCGCTTTGGTTTTTCCCGTGTAGCCCGTTTGGTCCGGTCTGTTGGCTAGGCCGGACGAGGGGGTTACAATGATTTACCCCTTTCTCAACATATATATGCTACATTATAGAACCCTAAGTCATTAGGAAAACAAATATGCGACTATCTTGGGCGGATCTTAGTAGAACAGCTTGAGGGGGCCTAATTAATTTTTTTTAAAATATTAGAAAACTGAATTAAAATTTTTCATGAAAAATTGAGTCTAATGAGAACTTTTATAAAAAAACTAAAAGGGGTCTTAATTAAAAATATTCAAAGAAATTAATACTTAGAGTTTTAAATTTTATAAAGGAGCTAAATTAAAATATTTAAAAACTTTGAGGAGTTAAATAGTAATTATACCCAATTTTGGGGAAGCCAGGGCACCCTCTGGCTCCCATTGAGGTCTGCCTCTAGCGGCTATCATTTTTTCCTCTCCTCAACTCTCCCGATTCTTGCCTCCTCATAACCGTTCGTTTTCTCAATCGTTTGTCTTTTTTGATTGTCACATTTTCGACCAACCACTATCGTCAGTTTATTTCACCGTTTATATTTTTCTGTTCATTGTGTTTAAATCGAGTTTTGGGTGTAGTATGACAGTTCTGCTTTTCTGTTCGAATCGTGTGGAGTGTGTGAGATTGGCCGTGGGTGGAGTTTATTTTTGATGTCGTGGCTTATCGCAATTGAGTCAGTAATGATGTTCAGTTGTGGTTGTCTTGTTACAAAGAAATAAAAATTTAATACTCATTTTTACCAAAATTTATTAGGACTAATACTAAATTTTTTTTAGAGTAACATCAACAATTTATTGAGCACACAATTTAATATTTTTTTCACTTAAAATGTCATATTGAGTGGGTAGATGACAAAGCTGGTGTATAAAGTTTTTTTCCTCTAAAACCTCATTGACACCATTTAACACATTATTCAAAAACAAATTTAAAGTTTTGAGGAAATCAAAAATTGCATTGAGTTTTCAATTCTGAATTTAAAAGATATTGTTCAAAGAATTGTCACCTCAAAATCAGCACCTTCCAGTGTTTAGGGTGTGCAAGCAATGCAATGCAAAGCTTTCAACTCTCTTTTTAGCTCACCTTACATATAATATAATATAATATAAAATAAAAGATGATAACGTGGCCGGTTGGTTTGGCTGCCTTGAACTCAACCCGAAATTTAAACCATCCGCGCCAACCCCGCTCCGGTCCGACTCTAATATAGTGTATTCCCGCCCCACCCCGACATAATAAAAAGTATAACGTGACCCCGATATTTTTAATAAAAAAATTTGACTAAACCCGACCCAAAAAATTAATAAAAATATTAAATATAATATATAAAAATATAATATATGTATATCGGGTTGGGTCAAAAAAATTTCACCCTAAACCTGAACTCGCCCCGACTTTATTTTTTTCATAACATGCCCCGCCCCACGTTGAACTTGATTTTTTAATTAAAAATCCTGCTCCTATCGGGCCTAAAATAAATATTTATTACCATGGGTAATAATTTGTAGCCTAGTTAGAAAAAAAATATTATCATTGATAGATTGAAGTGACTAAAATAAATATTTAATCTATTGATCGATTGGTTCATATATATTATTTAAAGATTTATTATGGGAATAACTCTCTCTTAATTTAGTATTTTAATTTGCTTCATTCACAACATTAATATTTAAATCTTGAATCTTATTTTAGGGGCATAGTATCTCATCCCCTGTATCGATAGGTAGGGTAAAAATAATATTATTATTTAGACTCTTTAAATGGAAATTTTTATAGATTTTGAAATGAGTTAATATACATTTTTGGTATATGAACTTGGCTTCAAAATTTAATTTGGTACATAAGTTTCTTTTTTTTTTTTACTTAGGTACTCGAACTTGGTTTTAAAGTTTATTTTGATACATTTTTCGGCTAAATAGATACGTAAACTTGGCTTCTTGGATTCTTGGTTGAAAATGGTACTTTAACTTTATTTTTGTTTCAAATTGGTACTTATAATTTTTAATCAATTCAAACCAAGCACAGTTACCAAATTGAATAAATAATCAAGTTTAAATACTAATTTGAACAAAAAACTAAATATATGTACTAAATAAAATAAAAAACAAATTTAAATTTCTAACATGGTCAAAAATTTAAAATTATATCAAATATTAAAAATTAAATTCAGATACCAATATATATATATATTCTTAAAATTACTAATACTTAGAAATTTTTTTAAAAATTGTAGCCCACACAATGAATATCAAGTGTAATAGAGGAAAAATTATGAGGTTGAACCTGCTCACCACGCCATTCGTAGTCCTACCCAATAAGGTCCATCTATTTTATTTTTTTTAAAGTGAATTATCATTTCTTTCGTACATGTCAATAAATAGTGAATAATATTGAGTAATTATTTTGAAGTGGATGGACCTTATTGATAATGACTATGAATGACGTAATGAGTTATGTCCATCTAATAATTTCTGGTAATAAAGGGCACTAGAACGGCTTGTCATAGGATTTGACAATAACAAGATGAGATCAATTTTATTTTGAAAGCAAATCTATGAGATGGTCCATTTCATCTTCCATTCCTGCCCCTTCATGGGCCATTCCCCACCCATCTATTGGTTGAAAATAAACCATTTTTTTAAAATTATTTTTATTTTATTACTTATAATAAAGTACGGATAATTTGCAAATTGACTTTTTAATTTAGTTGGTGTTGTTATTGCTATAATTTTTAAAATAATTTATATTTATTTAAGCACACAATATCATTTAGGAATTGGAAAGTTTGGTGAAAAATATTAATATTTTTTAATTAAAAAATGTAAACTTTTAACTTAAATCATTTTAATATTTCAAAACTACTTTTAGAATTACTCTTTCTTTTACATAGATTAATTAACATGCTTAATTAAATATTAAATCAAAATTATGCAGACATAACACATGCTTTGATTCTCAACTGCAGTCTGTTTGAGCATGAAAAGGGTTTCCCCCCTCCTAAAATAGACAGAAAATTAAGAAATTTCAGAATTTTAGCAGTAAATATAACATGCTTTTGCATCAAATTAAAATTATTAAAACTCCCGTAATTCTCTGCTCAATTTAGGGTGTCTTTTAGATTTCAATTAGGGTCGTTTGGTTCTGTTTTATATTATGATTCTAATAAAAAGTGATTTTTAAAATATAATTGTTAGAAATGAGATTTCTTTTATTAGATATTGAGATATTATATTCTCTTGTCGAAATTCGAACCTATACAAAATAGCGACGAAAAGACTTGTATTATATCGGAAATGTATGGTTATAGATCAAGAATGTTCTCATGCAACGAAAAGAAAATTTTAGACTTGTCCAAAACTCAATAAAAAAGTAAATGATTTATATTCAATAGGCAAAAACTAAAAGTTTCTCAAAGTGTCTTAGTTTTAAGAATTTAATTAAGGGTTCAAAGTTTATGGGTTTATGCTTAGGTGTTTAGAATTTAGGGATAGTGGTTAGAATTCAAGGTTTAGAGGTTAGAGTCTATGTTTTAAGGTAATATGATGAATGATTTAGGTTTTAATTTATAAACTCTAAATTCTAACCACTACCCCTAAATTATAACCCCTAAGCCTAAACTCATTAACTATAAACCCTAAATTTAATCTCTAAATCATAAAACTAAGGTGCTTGTGTCAGTGTATGGAATAATAATCCAGATGTAAAAGGATAAAAAATATTTTAACCGACTCATAAATAAATTTAATTTATCTTTATCTATTATAGATAATAGTATTTTATTTAGGATTTATATCCAATACACTAGCGGTGAAAACTTTTAGTTTCTACAAGCGCCTTTGTCTTAGGATTTAGGGACTTAGTTTAGGGTGTAGGGTTTAGGGGTATAAGTGTTTAGAATTTAGGGATAATTGTTAAGATTTAGGAGTTAGGGTTTATAAGTTAGGTTTAGGTTTTAGGGTAATATGTTGAGGATTTATGTTTTGAACCTATAAACTCTAAACAGTAAATTCTATTCACAATTCTTAAATTCCAAACTATTAAACCTAAACCCCTAAATTTTACACTCTAAAACTAAGACGCTTTTGGAAACTTTTAGTTTCTACCGTCAGTGTATCAAATAATTATCCTTTTATTTAAAGATAAATATATATTTTGACACATGGAAGTATTTTTATCCGATTAGATACATGTACGTGACAAATTAATTGAGATTATACTTATAGTAAATGACTTATTTGAATTATAAAATCAAGTTCAAATATCTAATTGGACAGAAAGATTTAAGTACCAAATTAAACTTTGAGGTACCTAACTAGACAAAATAAATTAAGTACCAAATTATTCCTTAAAGCCAATTCAAATACCAAAAATGCATATCTCCATTTTATTCAATAATAAATGTATATATTTATTTCAATATTAAATCCCCAACCTGGGTTCCTAATTTTGTGGATAGGTTAGACTTAATTTTGGTGGTCCATTAATTCATTGTCTTTGCTGGGCCTACAGCCTACTACTATTTACTCTTCACTTATTGCTTCCATTATTTTTCTTTCTTATCCCTAAATTTATATAACAATATCGTTTTTAAAGTCCAAATTTGAATACGAGTCCAATGTGTCTCACCTTACGTTTCAACATTATTTTGATTTCGAATTTGAATACGAGTATGTGTATTTACTTGTGATACAATGCACCCAAAGTTCATGTCCTTTAATTGTATGTAGCTTTCAGCAATAAAGAGAGTTCATTAGGACAGTTGAAAGCTGGCTATGAGATTGTGGGACAAATTTCAGACATGGAAAATTTCCAAACTTGATTTAAAGGCAGCATGTGCAACTGTATAAATGTACACTTGATTGCAATAAAAAAAGAAATGGGGGAAAGGATGGACCAAAACATGGTAAAGAAATTTAGAGGGTTTCACACTTTTAGAAGGTATCAACTTTATTGCTAATCAAAAGCCTTTTATGTCCTTTTGCCTGCCAAAAAGCCAAAAAGTATAACAAAGGTTGCCTTACAATGTAACCACATGAATCATACCAATGATGTTCCAAATCATATCTTTTTTTTTTAAATTTTCATTGTTTAAGTTGAAGAATGAACCCAACGAATGACTCTAGTGGAAAAGAATATGATATTCATCATAAGAGACTTGAGTTCGAGCACCTGTGTTATGCAAGGTGTGTGAGTCTTATCAAAGGGTTAAGAAAAAATATAAATAAATATTGCCATGTAACCACACCAGTAGATTGCTTGCAAGACAAGGAATAGTTGGTGAGTCAGAATTCGAACAGTGACCATCGGAGCTAAGAGTCATAAAAACTAATAAGGATAAATTCTGATGTGGCTTGATAGGGGTTCGCGTATAGAACATGCAAAAGATAATTGTTCATTATCATGCGGAACGAGATTCTCTTTTAGGGTGTGACGCTTCTGGTGAGTGAGCTCTTCTCATTCTCTATGAGTTAAAGTAGTTGACTCGACGAGATCTTTCAGACTAGTTGTAATACATTAGTTTTGTTTACTTTATCTATCAACAACAACAACAAAAAATAGAACCTACTTTCTATATGTCACATTACTAGCTAGCCAGGCTTGTTATAATTGAAAAAGATATTGTGGAAATGAATAGTCTCTTAGGTCTTCAATCAATACATTGCCAATGGAGAGTTTTAAGCAGTGTTTCAAAATTGAATATTTTTTTTCCATTTTCTTTCCTAAAGTAACATCTTTTGTTTTTGTTTTGGTATTGTGACCCCATGGGCTTTTCTAGTTTGCATTTTGCTGTTATATAAATTTGAGGAATTGTCCAAATTTCGACAAATCTAAAACAACCAATTGTGTGTATCTGTAGTACCAAGTTTGGACAACTATGGTATGCCTGCCTGGTTGGTTTTAGAAGAGCAAAGATGGTCAGAATTATTACATGCCATTGCTGGTTTTTCCCTTTGAATTGAAACCAATGAGGTCTCTATCACATGTGCTCAAGTGACCTGAGCTTATAGTTGGGGAGCAGTTATTCGATGGCCTTTTCCGGACAGGCTCCGCGGTCTGGTTGAAGCTTTACTGGTAGGTTTGGTAATGGCTTAAACAGATAGAACATGTTTCAGCAGTATAGGCAAATGAGTTGTTACTCACTTGGTGCCATCACAAGTTTAAGTCGGATTCAACGTAAAAGTCGACATTGTTAGGTTAACTTCTGCTGCAAGTATAGTGCAGCTCGAATTCGGGATACGATTAATGCTTGGAGGTTTCTTCTTGATAGGCTTCCTACTATGCAATGAATCAAGTTTTCGGACAGCAACTTCATTGAAGATAATGCAAGTGGTTCAAGAAATACATAATTGACATCGAATATCGAATCGGAACACCAACACCAATCTTTTTGTTATTGATATGTATACCAGAAACTTCGGTTTCGGAATGGGGGAGAAAAAAGTTATGAATCTGATACAAAAATACAATCAATAGCCTATGTCAAACCCTTAGCACATGAAATGCAACTCAAAGTACCAGACATTGGAGTCCATGTAGCCACATCTAGTTCAATGAGATGCAAACACCAATTTTGTAGTCTTGTTTATTTGTATGTTCCCATGCCGACAGCGGCCTCTCCGCCGTAAGCCTGGAAGCTTTTGTCCCTGGCACTCGAATAGCAAATGTAGTAGAACTTGTTGACTATGGCATTTAAGAAAATGAAAGCTGCCCCTGCAGCAAAAACTCCTTTCCTCACAGTTTCACAAGAAGGAGGCTGCTCGCTGAAGATGGTCCGGTATTTGGTGTGGTACGCGTTCCTCACCGATGCGGCCAGCAAGCATATCTCGGCAATCAGGAAAAACAACCTGTGACACACAATTCCAAGAAGAATCCATGAAACAACCAAATCTAATGTTAGCTAAAACTTTGATGACATTGTGACATACCAGCAAACTATGAAAAGGATAACTGCCCAAGCCCTCGAACCACTGGGATTTAAGCCCTTCCCGCAGCAGAAGCATCGGCTCGCGGCCATTACAAGGGCTTGACTAACCATAAGGAACAAAAATGCACCAACACCATAGCCTGTTGCTATGTCTGAGTCATAGACACAATAGTTATAATTAACTTCAGTGTCCTGGGAAATCCTGGCCTGGACAAAGATTCAAACACACAATTGTCAATTTTCATGTCTTGTCTGGTTAACACTAGATCCACAATTTCCCAATCCCCATAACCAAATAATACATAGATCTACCCCATTTTCACGGCAATTCAGCTTAGATCTGGTAAGTTTATAGACAATTGAGAATAGTAACTAATAAAAGAACATGTTTTTAAACTACCCTTATTGCCTAAGAATCAGACCAACATCAAAGACACTTCCTTTCCTTCAAAAGCAGCAACTTTCATTTATAAAACTAAAAACCCAGACAGCTAAATCAACATTTACTGGTGTTTTTCAAACAAAAGATTCGACTTTCTTTCATTTTCCTTGAAACCCAGAAATTGTATTTATACTTACAGTGCTTCTTCTTTGCTCAGCTGCAACAGCTAAACCAAAAGCAATGAGATCAAGAACAAAGACAGCAATCAGAAGAAGCTTAGAAGCCATTGATAATAGCTCTGTTTTCTCTTTGGTTTGCTCTTTCTCTCTCAAACTCCCCCTCTCTAAATATACAAAAACAAACCACTATCAGTAATGAAGAAGCAAACCAAATGATTAAAATGAATAGATTCATTTGAAAAACTTTGCTTCTTTCTTTTATGTGAATTTCATTTTCAGAATAAAATGACACCTCACCTTAACTTGAAAATGGGGTTTTCACCTTTCTTCCAATTATTTTTAAATATTTTTTAAAACAACAACTGTTTTCAAATCATAGAATCTGTTGAAGCATTTGGTATAACCGTAAACTCTAGCAACCGGACCAGATCCGAAACTGGTTGGTTTATCGGTTTAAAGCACAGAGTACGTTTCTTGGGTAGATTCATCACCAAAATTAGATGTGAGACGCGAATTAGTCCAGATTAATCGGGGCAAAGACATAGAACCGAGAGGAAAAAAAAACACAGGGTACAAGGTCATTGAAGAGGGGAGATGCTTGCTTGGAAAGTTTTTTTTTTAATCGTAACTTGCTTGGAAAGTCTAAGTTAGTTGAAAGAGTACTTTCAATTGAAAGGGAATAAATTATTCAAATTTAATGGGTTTTGATTCCACCTGATTCTATGAAGATTTTTTTTTAATTTCCGTAAAATTTAAGTTTAGATTAATTTTTTTTAATTCAATCTAAGATAATAGTATAAGTTCAGGTTAGATCGGATTAAATAAAAAATTTTAATTGTCAGATCGAGATTAAAGCGGTTAAAATTCGACACGTGACCATCTCTAAGTAAAACTATTTCTAGCACAAATTACAAACATTTCTAGCTTGTATTGCTCAATTTAGCAAGAAAAAATAATGGTGAAATTTGTATATTTTGTGAAAACGAGTTGATACCCACTTTATAAAAGTGATTGCAATGAAGAATTCCACTTTTTAAGAACAAAATCTATAATATTTTTTTTGGGTAAAATAACTAAATCATCACTTAATTTTGCTGTCTGACTTATTCTGGCCACTGAACTTTTAACTCTCAATTTACTCATTAAACTTTACTTTCTGACCTATTCTGATCATTTTAAATTATTTTATTAATATTTTTATATGACTTAGCATATATTTTTATTATTAAATATAAAAATAATTTAAAATCAAAATAAATTATATTTTTTATTTTTAAATAAAAAAGTAATTTAAAATAAAAATTCAAACACTCAAAAACCCAAATCACTTTCACTTTTACCGGCGTCACTTACATTTTCACCAGCGTCACTCTTACCAACGTCATCATTCGTCGGGGACACCCACCCATTTACAATGACTTCCTTAAAAGTCTCATCTTCTTCAGCACCTATATATCCACCAAGAACCCTAAATCAAACCCACGAATCCAAACCTATTTTAGAGTATGATTACTCTAAAGCAACAAAATACCCTCATTTAAACAACCTAGAAAACCTCCATCACAGACATGTGCATACTTTACATCAAAAATTATGTTGTTTTGGTGATTCAAGGCATTGAAGAACAATAAAAGATGATGACTCTTGCAAGACTAATTCACAGATGATGATATAGAGTTCTTGTTGGGTGACACCGGCGATTGAATACGTGTAACGCCGTAAAGGTGAATGGCTCCGGTAAAGGTGGATGGCCCCAGTAAAAGTAGATGAGTCCGGTGAAGGTATCTAGGGTTCTTGACCAGTCATGGAAAAAGTTTTAAAAGTTTTATTCTCATGTTTGGTTTGTCCTTATTCCCACCAACCCGAAAAAGATGATTACCAACAGTAACATTTTTTGTCAACATTCCGAAAATGTGATTCCCACCATTCTTTTAGGTATTTGTCAATTTCCGCCACTTTAGACAAAATTGCCCTTAAAATAATAGTTTTCTTAATTTGGATCCTTTGTAGCATATTTAAATGGTGTAAATTTATTAAATAATTTTATTTCATATTAGTTTGATATTTAAATGGTTTTACACACATTTAAAAGTAGTTTAATATTTAAATAAAAGAAAAAATCACGACTATAAAATTTTCGATAAATTATATAAATACTCTGTAAATTGTTTATAAAATTTTATTAAGAAAATAAAATAGACACATAGCATATTACAAGGAGAAACTTTGTGTTTATTGATTTTATGTTCTAATTTCGTAGTAATCCTCGTAACTTAGTGTTTCATGATACGATAATCATCTCCTATTTATCATTTTTTCCTTGACTTTATGTAAATTTATTATTCATTTTATTGTTCCAATCGTGCTTTAATATTTGGAGAGTATATTTATTTAAAATTATTTTATATTATTTTAAGATTTAAATGTTGTTACCCATTAAATATTTATTTATTTGAATTTAATTATAAGAATTTAAATATATATATATATATATTTCATATTGTTTATACTAACTATATTAGTAGTATGCTAAGTATAAGTGTATGAATCTTCAAGCAAATATTTTTAAATTAATATTAAAAGTTTAACTTGTTAAAAAGAAAATATATCAGAAGGGTAATATAGTAAAATTTACTTCCAAGTAATTTTATATTCTCTCACCCAAACAATGTAATCTTACATTCCTACCAAATAAACCAAACAAGATAATCTAATATTCCCAGTAATATCTCAGGTAATGTTACATTCTGAGAATCTTATTCCTAAGGGGGCGTTTGGTTCATGGAAAAGATCATTACCAGGGGGAATAATCTTTTCCAGAATCACATACCCACGTTTGGTTCAAGAGCATTCCCTCTCAGGGGTAATGAAGTATTCCCAACAGTAGCTATTTTTGGGTCTTTTCCCAGGAATGTCATTCTCTCCCTTTTCTTAGGTATTAGACAAATCCCTTCCCTTTGGACAAAAATACCCCTAAAAATATAGTTATTTCAAAATGATCTTTCCTTTTTGTATATAATTACACAAGTATAAATTTATTTTATTTTTTTAGTGGTTTAGGGTTTTAAAACTTATTATAAAATAACATGATAAATATAAAATAAAAATATATCGCATTTTTATTTTATTTCGATTTTTTATATATGTGTTTGATTCAAATTTTATTATTGGTATATGTTTTATTACATTTATTATTTAGGATCAATTTTTATAAAAAGATTTTCATATTATATTTTTTTATATTTTCTATGAACTTTTGCGTAAATATTTTGACTTTAATCTTAAAACTTCAGTTGGTTAAAAAAGAAAATATATTTCAAGGACAATTTGGTAAAACATGCATTTTTTCTTTCTTATATTCCTCCAACCAAACAATGTAATCTTACATTCCTGCCAAACAAATCAAACAAGGTAATACAACATTCCGGGTAATATGTTAAGTAATGTAACATTCCGGTAATCTCATTCCCAAAGGTAATCTTACATTCCGTGAACCAAACGCACCCTTAAGGTTTTGAGGGGGTAAATTACATAATCTATATTTTTAATTTTAAATTAATTTTGTATTTAATAATAATAATAATAAAATATAATTTTATTTTTATTTAAATTGCTTTTATATTTAATACTAATAAAATATGACATGTCATACCAAAATATTAATAAAATAATTCAGAGTAATCAAAATAGGTTATAAAGTAAAGTTCGGTGAGTAAATTGATCGTTTTGAAAGTTTAGTGACCAAAATAGGTTATAGAGCAAAGTTGAGTGATGATTTAAGTATTTTAACCTAATTTTTTTGAATAATATATCATGTGGTATTTTATTGAAAAATAAGAAACAAAGACAAAGAAAAGAGTCTCGAAAAGACAACTCAGTAAAAAGAATAAAAACCAAACAAAACGGAAATAAAAGCCAAACTAAAAGCATAATATGTAAAAGATCAAGTCAAGAATAAGAATAATTTTGGGAAAGAAGTAGAAGAAGCAAGGAGAGACTTAGAATTCTGTCTGTCAAAACAAGAGAGCCAAAAAATACTTTCATTCATTCGATAATAGATTCAGACAGCTACACAACTTTTTTACCCTAGAGAGTTTAAGAACGACACGATTCTCTATTCTAATTACAAACCCCAAAATGCATCATTTCATTAAACATGACAAATAACTGAAATTAAAACATTAACAGACTCTTGTGAAACGACGTAGTTTCACTTTTTTCATTTTGGCTCTTTATAATACTCCTTCTTTGGAATAATCCTTGTTCTCAAGGATTAAACAAAAATTTCCATGGCAACACTCTTTGAATACCAATCCTTGTTCAACCTTGATCATCTTTGCTTTCTTCAAATGGTTAGACCAAATATTTTCAAAAGCTCTCTTTTCCTTTACTAAAGTTGCAGCATGAACATATGATATTTTTTCTATATCGATATTGGCAAACATAGGTTCACCATGATAAAAAATTCTTCTATTCAATTCATAATTTTTCATGCCAAATGTTGAAATTCTAATCTTATGAAAAATAGTTGCAAATAACTGACATTTTACAATTTTAGCTTCCTTCTCCAATACTCTGTACAGATTCAAATCTTCAACCTCTAATAACTTATTTTACCCTTCATGCTACATATATGCAGCATATGTTGGTTGCATTTTAGTCTACATAAATATGATAGAAATGACTAAGTTGATATTAAGAAGTGGTGGATAGTTGACAGCTACGATGTCTATACAACTAGATATTATGTTGTAATCATATGGCTTACATGATATATTCCGAGCACACTCTCAAGCTGCAGTAGAGTTAAATTCTACCCATACTTTTAGATGTGAAGGAAATAAAGTTATCTGCAGATTAACACTGTCTTTCAGTGATAGCTCCCACCCTTTATCCCATGAAATAACCACAATAGTTTCTTCACCCTTTTCATTTTTACATTCTGATTCAACCACTCGTAGAGTACAAGTGCCATCCTTCAAGCAAAATAAAGTATGACCAACAAACACCTCAGTCACGCATTCTCTTAATGTCTCAACATGGGATGCCATCACAAAGGTGTCAATTGGAGTGGTCATTGCTAACTATGGCTATGGTACCAAATACATATCAGAAGCATTAGCAAGCAAACCATTTATGGTGGTAATTGTTATTGCAATTAGCACAACAAGGTTTAGAAATTCTATACCATCAATCTTAGCAAGCCGTTGGTTCATAACGCTGTCCAAAAATTCAGTACCCTTCTTCCCAACTTTCAAATCAATCCAAAGCAATACAAGAAAAAAATTTGGAAGAGAAATGAATCTGCCCACTAGTACTTTGTCACCACCCAAACCCTTTGCAAATAAGCTTTCCCCTAAATCAATAATTCTGGCCTTGTTATAAGTTTCTATCAATGAATGTGCAATTGCTATAGCATGAGAAATTGCTGATGTCTTAATATGGTTTGTACCAAGCAACCATTGGTTACACTTAAGAGCTTTGTGAATGTATCTGAAGGCAATTGTTTTTCGAGCCACTTTATAAGCTTGAATGTCTCCGGTCCTATCGAGATCACATAATGCAACTTCCAACATATCATATATTGCCAAACATCTAGTTATGCATCTATTTATGATGTTCTGAACTTGCTGACTCACTACCCAAATCAATTCCCGCTGCTGAAAATATTGATTTTGCTCAGGCCAAACATTAATCTTAATAATCACAGCTTCTGTTCTACCATCAATATCCAAGTAGAAACCCTTGTTCTCTTGCCATTGTTCCATATGTAATGAAGTTGCTACCACTATGATACTAGAACCCTTGGGACATGATACTAAATAGAATGTTAAGGTTGGAAACATGTCTAGTGGGCTGACAATCTCAACATGGAGAGCAACAATAGATTTTTTGATAGCTTGAAGCAAATTAAAAAAATTAAGCACTTTCTCAGGTGACCCTATAACCATATTCAACCCTAAAATATCATGGTGAACTTGCCAAATTGGTTCAAGAACAAATTGCCTAAACATTTGTCGTGTTTTACTTCCTTCACACATTCCCTTCTTCCAAACAATTAGCGTGGTCTCGAAATTGAAAGATTGAGGACCTTAGAGAGCCTTCTGACACACAAATGTACTCACCCCAAATTTAGAAGAATTAAAATTAGGACACTCATTAGTTGTAGAACCTCGCCAGTTAGGTGCAGGGACTTCGGGATTTCTAGCTGTTATACTTGTTCCCAAACAATCGATAATACCAAACCCCATTTCCTCTTCTAAAAGTCCCCTAAATCATTTTGATTTCCCATCACTAACAACCGAAATTTATAGGGATCATTCACCTCCACCAAGACACCAGTAATCTGCATGAATTTATCATTGTGAATCATAATCATACCTTCACCTCCCTGGCCATGTGGTAGCAATGATGTTTTGTCTTGCAGCAACTCCAACAGACCCTTAGCCAAATCCTCACACACCTCAGAAATTATAGCCTTGTTTTGTGGTTGTCCTAATAAACCCTTAGCTGAATCATCATCCAACAGGGTCCCAAACGAATCTTCAATACCGTCATATTCCTCATTTGTTCTCATAAACAATTCGTCGAACATATGGTCTTCGATAGAACATGTCAACAACGGTTCCTATTTTGTCTCTACCAGCTTTGTCGACAAACACCTAGAACCTGTGGTTGTGCCAACGAACTAAACTCTTCCACATTTGAAACTTCAGTTGATGAGGTTTGGTCGTTCGACTTTGCACAATCAGTCACCAAGGAAGACTCATTCGATTCCTCGTGCTTTTGATCGAACCCAACGAAAACCTTTTCTTGGACAATCTTCAAATCATTTCTAAAGTCGTTTAGAAACTTATTGATAGCATCATCTATTATAGCTTTAAATCCCTTCAACAGTTCTTTCGCAACTTCTTTAGTAAATTCTCTCAGTTTGATAGCCTAAGCCAAGATCGTGAGCTTTGATACCTTTGTAAGAGATCAAATCAAGAACAAGAATAATTTGGGGAAAGAAGTAGAAGAAGGAAGGGGAGAATCAGAATTTTCTCTGTCAAAACAAGAGAGCCAAAAAAACACTTTCATTCATTCGATAATAGATTCAGACAACTACACAACCTTTTTACCCTAGAGAGTTTAAGAACGACACTGTTCTCTATTCTAATTATAAACCCCAAAATGTATCGTTTCATTAAACAAGACAAATAACTGAAATTAAAACATTAATAGACTCTTATGAAACGACGTAGTTTCACTTCTTTCATTTTGGCTCTTTACATAATACCACCATTGAAACTCACGAAGCTTATGGAAATCAAGAAGAGCTGAAGCAGAGCTTGTGAGAGAGATCATGGTCCTCCAAAGAGACTCACAAGCGTCGTAATTGTCAAATAAAATAAGTCTTAATCTCAAATAAATAAATGAATAACGTAGTACAGAGAAAAGGGTCAATCCGCATGGACTAAGGAGCTTCTGATATCTAAAGGTATGATTCTAACTGTTGCAAAAAATGAAGGTTTGATTCTGACTGTTGCGAAAAATAAAGTGAAATAAAAGGGTAGGTTTGGTCGAGCGAATTAAGTTGAAAATATAAATAAGTGACTTGGAAAAGAAAATGAATTTTAAAAAATAATAGAAGTAAATTTTGAAGAGAAAATCTTATTTAATGAAGTAGCTTCAAGCTTTAGCTTAACCTTAATTCAAATTGATCATTGTAGAAATAAATGTTCTGATATAATAATTGAAAAATGTTTTGGACTAACTAGAAAAGAATTTAAAATATTCTCTAAGTAAAAAAAAACTTGAAAATAAGTTTGAGGATGTTTAAAAAGGTTTTGAAAATGTTTGAAATATTTTTAAGCAGCCAAACCAGTGTTTTTAAGGTACCCGTTTCGATACAGGTTTAATCTGTATCGATACGTTTTGAAACTGCCAAAACGTGTACCGAAACATGGCTTGCCTGTTTCGATACGAAGGGTTTCTATTTCGAAACACCTCATTGATGTTTCGATACACCTAACAGTCAAAATCTCCCTAACGATCATATTTTCCCAACGGTTATTTGAATGCAACTCAAAGGTCATTCGTACCGAAACGGTTTATAACCGTTTCAATACTTCTCAAGAACGTTTCGATACGACTAGAGGCGTTTCGATACAGGGTGCTACATCAGGCTTCAACGGCTAGTTCTGAAGAAAGTCGTTCCGATACGGCCTCGTGTGTTCTGATACGGACAGCTCCAGAACTACATTTAATGAGGGAAATAAAGTCTCTAACGGCTCTAATTCAATCATAACGGTCTTAAACGGCTACAAACTCAATTAGGAGTATAAAAGGGACCTCCAAGCATCAAGGAAAGGCTAATGCTTCAATTGTCAACAACATTATGATGAGAGATTGTCTTTAGAGCTTAATTGTACATTTCTTGTATAGACAACACTTGTGAGATATATTTTGTCAAATTTTGCTCAAGTGTTTAGGATTTGGTTGAGGGCTTAATTGTGCAAACAAATACCTGTTAGAGGGATTTCGTGTTTGCTTTGAATTCTCTTTGTACAAGAGTGTCTTGGTTAATCTTTGGGTAGAAAGATTAACCGGTTTGTAAAGGTTGCTTCCTTAGCCTAGAAAAGGGGAAGAATTCTTAGTTAATTGGTGAAATCCTTGGTGGGGAGCTAAGCTAGTGGATGTAGGCTTTGGTTATAAAGCTGAACCACTATAAATCTCTTGTTAATTTTTCTTATATTTTACCACCACCATAAACACCCACAAATTAACCTTCTCCACCACTTGGCAATCTATAACGGTTGAAGGAAATCGAGCCTATCAAGCCTAACAATTGGTATCAGAGTGAGGCTCAATCAAAGGGGATTAACATCCTATTGAGGCGATACGAGAAGCTCGATACGTCAATTCAATCAACCAGTCAAATGGCGCAATCCATCGACAAGCCACCATTCTTCGACGGAACCAACTATGCCTATTGGAAGACAAGAATGATGTTCTTTATCAAATCCAAGGATTACAAGCTTTAGGACATAGTTGAAGATGGTCCATTCGTGACACAACGAAGAAAGGCAGATTGGAGTGCGGATGATCGCAAGAAGATTGAGCTTAATTGCAAGGTTTTGCACATCTCTTTTTATGCATTTAGCCCCAACATCTATGAGAAGATGTCTTCTTGTGAAGATGCCAAGAAAGTTTAGGACAAGCTTGAATTCACATACGAGGGAACCAACGAAGTAAATGAGACCAAGATCGGTCTTCTTAATTTAGAGTATGAGAACTTCAAGATGAACCCTGATGAAGACATCAAGAGGATGTTCGACCGATTCTCCACAATCGTCAATCAACTCAAAGGTTTTGGAGAGGAGATTTCGGAAGACAAACTCGTTCGGAAGGTGATCTACTCACTTCCCGAGTCATGAGATTCAAAGAAAACGGCCATCATTGAAGCCAAAGACTTGAAGAAGCTCAAGCTTGATGAGCTAATCGAATCTCTTCTTACCCATGAGATGATGTCTCTACCTTTGAAGAAGGAGAAGGAGGCAAGGCATCAATGTAAATGCCATTGCCCTTCTATCCTCTACATACCAACACGCTTATTTGAGCAAAGAGGATAGTGAAGATGAAGAGATGGCCATTCTCTTCAACAAATTTGTTCGGTTCATGAAGAAGGAGAAAGGAAAATCCAAGCATGAATCGAGGAAGAAAGAGAAGGCAAGCTCTTCAAGCCATAAGAAGAAGGCATATGTGGCTACTTGGAGTAATGAAGACTCCACTGACAATGAACAAGCCAACCTTTGCCTTATGGCCATCGAAGAAGATTCAAGGGTAACTTCTAATTCATCTACTTTATGTTCATATTCTTTTGATGAATTACAAGAAGCCTATGATAATTTGGTTTTAGAGTTTAAAAATCACTTTTTAAAAAACAAAAAAGTTGTTTCAAATTTGAAAATTCAAAATGATTTGATTTCTAAAACCAAAATTGAACTTGAAGCAAAACTCAATGAGTTTGAGAAAAAATGTGTTGATTTACAAAATTTGCTTCATAAAGTTCAAGAGGAAAAAGATTTGATTTCCAAAGATCTTGAAAAGAAAAATAGTTTTGGAAAATCAAACTTTTATGTTAGACAATCTAGTGCCCCTAGATTTATAAATGGAAAATGTTTTAGAAGTGTTTGGGTCCCAAAAGGACTAATCATTTCAACTAAAAAGGATGAAATTGAAAAATTCATTCCTAAGGGGACTAAATTTTGTGCTACTAACGTTTATGGATCCAAAGCAATTTGGATACCAAAAATTACTTGATTGTCTTGGGTAGGTGTGATGGAGAGTGATTAACAAGTCCAAATTTTTGAGGGGGAGCTCCATACACACAAGGAAGAATACTTGAAGAAGGAAGGCTTCACATCCTCCCTTGAAGTTCAAATGTTGATAAAATTTCTAGTTGTCCTTTTGTTTTTAATTAGATTATCTTTCTTTACAACTAGAATATCATATTGTTGGACTAACATTGTTTGATGCTTTGAGTAAGGGGGCCAATTTTAAAACCAAAAGTTTTTTAATTGTGTCAAATTTTTTAAACCTCCTATGTTATTTTGAGCTTAATGTCTTTTAAATTCTTTTTGATATTTGAAAAATTGATTTTTAAGAGAATAAGAGGGAGCTTTAATTTCATTCAAAATTTAAAAATCTCTTATTCAAATTTTCAAACATTAAGGGGGAGAATCCCAAAAAAATTCAAGTTGGTTTTATTATATAAAAAAGGGGAAGATTATAGAAATAAATGTTTTGATATAATAATTAAAAAATGTTTTGGACTAAATAGAAAAGAATTTAAAATATTTTCTAAGTCAAAAAAACTTGAAAATAAGTTTAAGGATGTTTAAAAAGCTTTTGGCAATGTTTGAAATGTTTTTAAGCAGCCAAACCAGTGTTTTTAAGGTACCCATTTCGATATAGATTTAATCTATGTCGATACGTTTTAAAACTACCAAAACGCGTACCGAAACAGGGCTTGCCCATTTCGATATGAAGGGTTTATGTTCCGAAACACCCCATTGATGTTTCGATACACCTAACAGTCAAAATCTCCCAAACGATCATATTTTCCCAACGGTTATTTGAATGCAGCTCAACGGCCATCCGTACCGAAATGGTTTATAACCGTTTCGATACTTTCCAAGAACGTTTCGATACGACCAGAGGCGTTTCGATATGGGGTGCTGCATCAGGCTTCAACGGCTAGTTTTGAAGAAGGTCGTTCCGATACAACCTCGCGTGTTCTGATACAGACAGCTCCAGAACTGCATTTAATGAGGGAAATAAAGTCTCCAATGACTCCAATTCAATCCCAACAGTCATAAACGACTACAAACTCAATTGGGAGTATAAAAGGGACCTCCAAGCATTAAGGAAAGGCTAATGCTTCAATTGTCAACAACATTATGATGAGAGATTGTCTTTAGAGCTTAATTGTACATTTCTTGTATAAACAACACTTGTGAGCTATACTTTGTCAAATTTTACTCAAGTGTTTAGGATTTGAGTGAGGGCTTAATTGTGCAAACAAATACCTATTAGAGGGATTTCGTGTTTGCTTTGAATTCTCTTTGTACAAGAGAGTTTTGGTTAATCTTTGGGTAGAAAGATTAACCGGTTTGTAAAGGTTGCCTCTTTAGCCTAGAAAAAGGAAAGAATTCTTAGTGAATTGGCGAAATCTTTGGTAGGGAGCTAAGGTAGTGGATGTAGGCTTTGGTTAGAAAGCCGAACCACTCTAAATCTCTTGTTAATTTTTCTTATCTTTTACCACCACCATAAACACCCACAAATCAACCTTCTCCACCACTTGGCAAACCATAACGGTTGAAGGAAATCGAGCTTATCAAGCCTAACAATCATTGAAAAAGATATTTTTTTTCTGCATACACGCTGGTTATAGTCTCTAAAGCCTAACCCTTGTAACTTACTTTTCACTTTGGTAACCAACAATTCAAAGACAATCTTTGGATTTCAGTTCTTACTTGGACTAGCCACAACTATCGTCACCAACACCAATGTAGTTAAGTATTTAGAAAAGCCCGACTCAGATTATGTTGTCTCAATGAGAATCGAATCCGATCTCAATTTCCCTTAACAAATCTGTCGCTAAGTGTGTTAATAGAAAGTTGAATATGCTACAACCCGATCCTTCCTCCCAACTTTAAATCAGAACAACATTCAAGTCAATGCACGCTTATTGAAATGAATGTGTAAAGATTTTAAAAGAAATGTCGATTGCCGATCTAAATTTTTAGAAAATTAAAGAATGTTACCCAAAAATATTAAATACTTTTTCTATTCCCACAAAATGAATCGAGGCGTCACTTTAAGCCTTTGTCTAATTAGGAAATTAACTAAGCATGATTATGGTAAAAATCATACTTAGTATTTTTTTAAAAAACAAAAACAAAAAAAAACTTAAGAACAAGAAAGTAAAAAAGAAGAAACTTCGATTACAAATTCAAAAGCTAAAACAAAACTAAGAATAGATGATGATGTTTTTAGCTTACCCAAAGGAGTATTTATAGTATTCTGAAACCCTAAAAATAACCTAGAAAGATAAATTTTGAAAATATTTAAATTAATTCCTAAAAACAAAAGATAATTCTAAGTTTAAAATTTAAAACGCAACTGATTTGCTTATCCGTTCGTGCCGAGTAGACCTTCTGGAAGCCACTGACTGGATGTCACGTTAGACTTCATGCCCAGAGTCATGCCCACTAGCCTAACCTTGATTCCAGAAAATAGAGGTGCAGAATTTTGCCTTTTAAGTGTAATTTTCAAGATTGTAGTCTTGCATAGAAAACGCACAAAAACATCCAGATCAGTAACATAAACTAACTATTAAAGGCGTAATTAAAGATAAAATAGTACCCAAATAAACTACTTATCAGATACCCGAGTTTAAATCATTTTTCCGCAAGGTGTGTGCATTGTTAGAATTTATGGTTTATGTTTTAGAGTAAAATAGTTATGGATTTAGGTTTTAACTTATAAATCTTAAATTTTACCCTAAATCCTAAATTTTAACAACACCATTACATTCAAAAATCCTACACTTAAACCCATAAAACATTAAACCTTAAACAGAGTCCTTAAACCCTAAAACTAAGGTACTTGTGGAAACTTTTCGTTTTCACCTCCGGTGCGTAGAATAATTACCTAAAAAATTAATGTCAATTTTTTCTATTAATCTATGTAATATGTTTAATTGTGCATTTAGTCCTTATATAACTTGGTCATTTTAGTACCGATATTTTTCAAGATTTTAAATTTTGATCTTTACTTAAATGTTAGCCGTTAAATGTAACACCCGTGTTTTGGGGTTAGGAGTTAGTCGTGTGAGTTGGTTCGAGTCAGTAAAATCAATTTTAATCAATTTGACCTTAGTCTTGATTTATTTTAGATTTAAAATAAAATGAGTGACATTTTTGTAATTAAAAGAAAAAGTGGAAGACCACCTTTTTGAATAAAAAAGGAACAAAGAAAAGATGTTGTCTTCCTTCCCATTTCCCCCTTTCCAACGTTGAAAAACACCTAAACCCTCCCAAACCCCTAACTACTATTCCATTTGATTTCTTCATCTACTCAAGGGCATTTTCAAAGTTAATTATATATTTGCACTCTCCTCATCATCCTCTTCATTTACCTAGTCTTAGAATTTAAAACTACCATCTTTTTTAAATTTCAAGTTTAAAGAAAGTTTGGATTTTTAAGGGGTTTTTCAATTTCTTTTTATTTGTTGAGTTGGGTTTTAGTTTAAACTCATCATAATACACATAATATCTTGAAATGGTTGATTTTGGGTGAAAACCCGAAGTAGGTCTTTGGGGCCATTTTTGAGGTGTCTAAAAATGGATTTTTGGTGTGTTTTAGGCTTGGGTTGAAGGGTTGATGGTTTAGGAATAGTAGGGAAGTGTTTTGGAACCTTTTAGATGTCATTTGAGTGTTTGAAACCATGGTTTTCAGCTGAGTTTTGAGGGAGCTCGAAAATGGAAATTTTGGTGGTTAGTTGAGTTGAAATTTGGTGAAGTTGGCTTGTGTTTATGGGTTGGAGTTGGTGACTGATTTTAGCATTGAATTTTTTGAGTAATGGTTGTGTTTTGATTGGCTAGAAACAAGAGGAGACATTGAGAAGCATCAGGATCGAATCCGAGAGTTTAAGAGGCTTGCTTGCTTGGTTTGCTAAGGAATGGTGGTGAGTAAAACTTTAAATTTGTTTTAAAGTTGGTTCAAGTGTGTGTAGTGGATGTGTGGGAATGAGCTTGGTAGGCCATTCCTAGTTGGGAGTTAAATTGGTAGTTTGACTCCTTGATTTCTAAAGATGCTTATTATGCCATTGTCTATTTGATCTTGTGAAATATGAATTGACTCGTATGTGTATACCTTGATATGTGTGTGCGATGAACATGTGATATAATTGGTGGATGTGTGATGTGGTTAAAGAAATTGGCACTAATTAACTTACCAGGTGTAAATGATCGATCATTAGGATTAGTGTGCACACAATTGAGTCAAAACGCGCGTGGCCTTGTTGGCATTGAGTCATCAAGGAGGAGTACGGTGATGTAATATTCCACCAGAAATTTATTTATATTATACGTGATGATGAGTGGAATCCCACCCGTAGGGCATGTGGTGATGAGTGGAATCCCACCCATGCAAGGTCCAGTGATGAGTGTAATCCCACCGAGGTAATGTTGTTGTTGAGAGTAAATTCGCACATCCGGGTAAACTAATAGTGGCCAATGAACTTGCTCTATAATTATGATGTTGTGATGTTGGTTTATATTGTTGAGCTTAGTATGATGTGAGATGCCATATTATGACTCTTGAAAGACTAGCTAGGTTGCCTTGTTGATACCTATGTATGTTGTGTTCGATGTAGGGATGGCAATGGATCGAGTTTGGATCGGATTGTATAGAATCCAAGTCCGAATCCGTTACAATCGGACTCGGATATTTTTTTCGGATTTAGATTCGAATTTTTTTCAAACGGATTTGGATCGGATTTTTTCAGATCGGATTCGGATTTCTTTCAATTGCATTTATATCGGAGTTTTTGAATTCGGATTAAATTGTCATCCCTAGTCTTGACCCAAGTCTGAGGGGTAGATTCACGAATTTTATCGTATTTAGGTTATATTGTTTTTTGGCCCTTTAATAATTTTATTTTAGTGCAAATCAGTCCATAATTTTGTATATTTAATTTCTTACGCATTTAATTTATGCTATTTAATTCTACACTTGTTCATTTTTATCCCTTATTTGTTGACTACATTTAATTTTTTGTGTTTATTGCTTATGCTTTTAATTTACTTTCTATTTTAATTCATAATTTTAGCATAATATATCATAACTTTATCTATCGATTGCACATTATTTACTATTTCATTCACTAACTTCCTTAATTTTTAGTAATTCATTGATATTTACATTTATTTGTTTCTCCATTGTATTTATTTTATTGTTTGTTTATCTATGACTTGATCTTGCATTTATCTTTTTCATATTCATTTATACATGCATATGATATAAATAGATATATTACACTATATTAAGGTTAATTAATATATATAAATCATAATAAATATTATTATTATTTAACTTACATTCTTAACACATTTATATTTTTATTATCAATTTTAATATATATATATAAAGTTAATTTTGTTTTTACCATTATTCCAAATTACCTAATATATACATTTATGTTCTCGTTTAAAATATATATGTAGTTATGTTTCTTTTAATGTATTTAGTTTAACTTTTTACTTTATTTATGTTGTCTTCTTGTTTTAATGTAAATATTATACATGATATTTTGTTTTAAGGAATTAAAAGTCCTAAATGTTTTGATTCGGGCTCGGATATGGATCAGATGCGTCGGATTCAGATCGGACATGAATTTGGATCGGATTCGGATCGGATTCGGATCGGATCTTGGCATGATCCATATCCAACCCATCTCCTATTAGGACTCAGACATTTTCCTCGGATTCGGATTCAGATTTTTTTTAATCGAATATGGATCAGATAAATTCCTTCGGATCGAATCGAATTCAGATCGGATTCGGATCAAATTGCCATCCCTAGTTCGATGTTGAGGATTGCATGCTTGAACCCTGCATTGTTGTTGTTTTTTATTTTAGAGCATCCTCACTAAGCTTCTAGCTTACGCTTTCATTTTCAACAATGCAGATCATTAGCGTGGTGTTAGCAAGGAGCAAGGCGAAGGGGCTTTCCAAGTGTAGTTGCTCAAGTATGATTTAGTAATTAAAGTGGTAGTTTAGCAATGGTGCTACTATGTTTTTGTATGAGCGTGGTATGACTCATAAATGATGTTGATGTTTATGCCTTGCTTGGATTTTGTAAACCATGATATGTCTTTTGAATGCTTGTGATGATTGGATATGCCTTTTGATGTTTTAAGGTGCTTTTGGTTGGCATGTAAACCTTGTATGTGATAACTTGTGCCTTATGGCTTTTGAACTCTTAAGTATGCCTATATATGCAATTATTTGCCCTTTTTGTGAATGCCTTGTATGGATGTCTTGTTAGTCATCAAGATGGCTTTACATGTTAATACATGGTTGTTGTATGTCGCATGAATGGTTGTATGTGGCTAGGAGAGTCCCTATGTGCATCTAGAGTTAGAGTCTTGTGAGTTTTTGTTGAAATTGGAGCATTGCAAAGCAGGGCGTATCGGTACGCCTAAGGGCCGTATCGATACGGTCTTGCCTGCAGAACTCAGTTTTGGCTGAGCGTATCGATACACGGGGGTGTATCGATACGGTTTTAGCTCACTGGAATTCTGAGATTTTGGTGAGTTAAGGGCGTATCGGTACGGTGTCGAGGCGTATCGGTACGGTTGTATCTCGTTGACCACGAGATGTTGACCGAGAAGGGCGTATCGATACGCTCAAGGGCTGTATCGATACGGTCTTCCCTGAGTTGACTGTTTGGGTTGACCTAGTCAAGGCGTATCGATACCTTTGATTGGTGTACCGATATGACTTGCCCTGTAAGTGTAAAATGAACAGTTTATTGTGTGGATTGTGGTTCGAATGTGTTTCTTTATTGATGTTTTCCGCTGACGTGATCACCTAGGATTTAAAATGCCTTTAGTCAAGATTAAAATGAAAGAAAATTTTTAGGGTTGCTAACCGAAGGGGAACCTTAACGAGTTTCGCTTTGGTTTTCCCCGTGTAGCCTACTCGGACCGGTCATCCGGCTAGACCGGGACAAGGGGTTACATTAAATATGTTTTGTCAAATTCTACAATTTGTTCTCGTATTGTGCAAAAATTGTAGATTTAGATTTTGTTCTCTTATTTAATCATTTTAAATACTTGTTAGTCATATTGTTCTTGTAGCATTTGGATCCTAGAATTGAATTTTAAAATTTTAAAAATATATGGACTAAGATTAATCAAATTAGAATATGGAGACTTTTTTTTTTATTGAAAGGTGGTGCTTTATTATTCATAAATTAAAATGTCATGGATTCATGCCTCGTTAAAAAATCTCCCTACACCTAATGGAGGAAAAAGAGAGCAATGAATCCATGTATACACAAAGTTCACACAATAGCCAAACTTATACATTTGGGAAACTCCGATATGACAGCAGGCATGCAACCTTGCTTGAACTGCACCAATGTACCTTCCCTCAACCAACATACTCGGCTGTTGTAGAGGAAAAATTCCTCACCAGGAATAAAATATATGTTCCAACCCTGTACTGCAATTAAGCACATTTCTTACATACCTCCCCCCGATCTTGCTGCAGCATTTCCTTTACAACCTCCCCCTCCAAATCATTCCAATCAAACCATACCATTTGTCTTCGCATTGAACACATCTTCGTAAGACCAGTTTCTCACTCGATCCGCCTGCTTTAGTCGAGTTATCTGCAGTCCTACACGTCTCTCGTTTTGGATCTTAGTAGCAGCTTCCAAACATTTATTTTCAGCAACCTCCTCTTCTCTATGACTGACTCCCTCTTAATTCGTTACATATCCATATTTTATTCCTAGAGCTGTGGAGCGCCTGCTTAGCAAGGTTATGAGCCTCGCAATTATTTTCTCTGAAGTTGAACGAGACTGTGATCCCTCTACTGTCGCACATGTCCCTGCACTTCTTCACAATACATCGAAACGAGATGGGTGCCGTGTTTGGATTTTCAATCCATTTTACTGCCAATGAGCTATCAGTTTCAATTATTAGCTTACGCGACTCACGCACTCCTTCTTCAGCAAACACTGTCCCGACTTTGATAATAGCATGGATTTCTGCGCTCGTGGGTTCTGCCACACCCAATGGGCACATGAATCTGATCAGATGTTTTCCGTCTTGATCCCTCAATACACCGCCTATCCCCGCTTTGCCTATCGCTCCCATCACCGCTGCATCTACATTGAATTTGACTACTCCATCCTTCGGGGGTATCCAAGATGTTGCAGCTGCTTTATCAGCTCTTCGATTGTGGACCACAAACTCTCGTGGATGTCTGACAAAATCTAACACTGAAGATGAGGATTCAGGCCATTTGCACTTACTCCAA
Source organism: Hibiscus trionum (assembly GCA_030270665.1). Taxonomy (NCBI): domain Eukaryota; kingdom Viridiplantae; phylum Streptophyta; class Magnoliopsida; order Malvales; family Malvaceae; genus Hibiscus; species Hibiscus trionum. The sequence continues at coordinate 11,996,598 of BSYR01000056.1, forward strand.
TGTCCGATTCGAAGCAAAGCTATTTCGAAAACACGCTCCGCATTGATCTCCGTCTTATTAAACACCCTCTCATTTCTACATAACCATAGGGACCACAAAATACCGTAGAAACTCATAACCCATATCTGCTTGGACTGGGTTTTAACCGGTAGATGATGCCATTCGATGAGTAGATCTTTAATTCTAGCTGGAAAACATATGTTGACTTCCCAAATCTTACACCACTTTGTCCAAATGCGCCAAAAGATTTCGCATTGTAACAGAAGATGGTCTGCCGTTTCGCTCTTTCTTTCACATAGAGCACACAAACTTTCATGCGCAGAATATGGAGACTAAATCCACAATTTATGCAACTGAGGCTAACGACTGAATTCAACCAAAAATTAAATATATGAAAAATAAAACCAAATAATTGAATAAAAATACAATTTCTTTTAGCTCAGCAATAAAAATTACAAATGGTTCAAAAAAGACTCAAATGTGTATAGAGATGCAAATTACAAAGGCATACAATCAAACAAAAAGAATGTGTTTTAAGGCTTACAACATGATAATATCAAACAAAGATAAATTACAGTATGAATCTCTCTTTTTCAGTTTCATGAATCCTTGAATGGCAGCAACATCAAAAGCCTTATTCGTACGTTCCACCCGAACTCTCGAAGCACTCGAAAAAACCGAAAACCCGAACCAGAAGCATTGTGGAATGGAAAGCACATACACTAAGCAGTATAATAGTTTTTGCTCTTTCTTCCAAAGAAAAGGAGCTTTCTAAACCCTTTGGCTACTTGTGGAGGGCTTTCATCATTGTTCCATTTCTTCCTGCTAAGCATCGGTTCCCTGTCCATTCCATCATTGGAAGGTGGAGTTGAGATATCTATTTCGGAAACCCTCCGAGGCTGAAATTTCTCATTCATGGTACCGATCCCTTCGATATTTACGGTCGAAAACCGAACTGACTTGACTGGCACTGGCGGCACAGGATGAATTGTTGTCTCAGGAATGTCTTTACTGAATCCTTTCGGTGCTATGTTATCTTCAGTAACAACTTTAGATGCCTCCTTGGTGCATTCTTCATCGCCTTTTATATGATCTACTTGCATCGGCTTATCTTCGGTAGCTATATTTCCTTTCGAGCTTTGGTCCTCCGATGGGTTTTGTTTTGAAATTGTGTTGCCATTGGTTTTTTCTATTGGAGTAGTCTGCAACTCTTGAATGTCCTTGAAATCGTCGATAATGTCAGTAGGTTGAGTTGCTTCAGGTGCTTCTGTGACCTCTTTGGAGTCCTTTTTACCTTGTGCATTAGAGCCATTTGGAACTACTTTATTTGTGCCAATTTTTATATCTGAAGCTTTGACTTTGTTTGTGCTTGATTTCTTATCCTTCCGAGCGGTTGAAGAATTGTTTTCCTTAGATGTTGACTTTTTCGGCGTATTCCGTGCAGTTGCAAGGCGTTCTATGGTGGAACTTGTAAGGACTGGCTTTGGTAATTTCTTAGTCTCTTGAGTCAAGGGTTGGATCTTCTTTGTTGAAGCTGTTGAGCTCCTCCGGGAAGTAACCGGATTAAGACCACCACCAGCACTCCTCTCGGCTATCCTCTTCTGACGCTGGACCCGCAACTCTTCCATTTTCTTTCGATTCTCCTCTTCCTATATCAAATTAGAAAGGCAAGAAGAAGAAATCAGAAACAGATCAGCATTGCAATTTGCATTGCATTCTACTTCTATCTCATTCCATCAAGGAACGGACTCGAACCTAAAGGGCAAAGGGTTGCAAATACCTGATCGGACTTAGTTTTCCGTATAGCGGTTTTGCTTCCTTCTGGTGGTTTCCTGCTCTTTGATGCTAAGTCAGATTTGCTCTTGACTAGAGGTCCATTTGAAACTCTAGAACGAACTTCTTTGTTCGCAAGTTTCCCCGGGATTTTAGCATTAGGACCATTGTCACCGTGCCTTCCGGTAACTTTAGCAGATAATGCATTCATTTCATAGTCAATCTCTGGAGTCCAAGATGTCATGGCATTCTCTTCAGCTGAACCACGCCCGGTCATCATGTAAAGGTCATCTGGTTCATACGAAACTGAAGCAGCCTTCAGTACAGTATCCGAATTGCCATTTTCCTGTTGAGTAGCTTCGATTTCGGGAACCATGCCTATACCGATCCTTAACCGATCATCAGATTCGTATTCTCCCACCGATGGACCTTGAATCATGAAAGAGTCATCCACAAAAACATCTTTTTTGCTTTCACCAGCTAATGAAGAACCATTTTCTCCATCAAACATTTTGAGGCCCATCATTTTATCCTGATTTGTTGATTTATCCATTTGTTTGTTGATAAACCATTCTCCTTCTCCGCGACTTTTGGCCAATGTAGGTTCCACAGCATAATCGGATATATTAGCTCGGGAACTGATACCAGAATCATTGCCTTGCAACAAAAGCAACTCCTCGTTTGTGCTCTCTCTTCTCTTAACAGCCGAGCCACCGAGTTCATTAGGTCCAAAATTCCCGTCTCGAGTTTCACCTTCGTGATCCCTACCAATCTGTGAGGCCAGAAAGGGATCATTCAAGGTTGTTTTCTGCTTCGTCACTCCCTCGGTCCCCTTGCTTGCAAAATATTCATCTTGCAATCTTGCAGACTGTTTATCTACTTCGGAATCCAAATCATTGTCCTGCAAAAGAAGGTTCTGGAAAGCATCCCAGGGATCGCTTTGTTTTTCTCCCTCCAAATTTTTAGTTCCCAGATCATCTTCATCATATGACACAGTGTTCCGATGCTTGCTTCCATCGCGTTTCTTATTATGATGCGAGGTAGACTTATGTTGTTTCCCCAATGATCCAACAGCCTCCTCCACTTGGTGTTTGAGAGAATCTCCATCAATGAACTCTTTGTCATCGGAATCACTGCCCTTATCCCCATTCCTCTTCGAAGAAATGTAATTAATGTTACGGATGACGACTTTTCTCGACGACGACTTCTTTCCATGCTTTTTCTTATGCACTTCCTTTTCCGGTTCACTCTCAGAGCTGGAATCACTAGACTCAGTGGATTCATCTCCCTTACCTTTGGAAGATTTTTTCTTGCTCCTGGAAGATGATTTATGACTTCTACGATCATCCGGTTCCCAACCACGAGCAACACTCGAATCCTCTACATTCGGAGGCCAATGCATATTCCCCGGATAATATGGGGAGGGACCAGGCATACCAGGGAAAATGTACCCTTGATATGGAGGCATTTGTTGAAATCCAGAACCCGGAAAACCTTGCATGTACTGAGGAAAGTGGGGTGGCCATGGCATTTGTACTTGAGATTTCCCATCCATGGATGCCAAGCTACCATCTGTAGAACATGTTAAAAGATTTCGAAACATCAAGTAATAGTTTTGGAATAAACAAGTCGAAACAAACCATTATAGGAAATCATAGATCATTGATATATACCATCATCTGAAGCAGAAGCAGAAGCAAAAGTTGGTATCAATCCTTACCAGGGTTGATATCTCCACTCCCAGCCTCTGAGGCATCAGCCGGACTAGCTTGCTTCGCAGTTGAGAAATTTATAGTAAGATTCTGACTAGGGTCGTTTTCTTCCCCAGCAAGTACGATCCCGGATGTTCCAAGGTAAGACAAGTCTGGTCTAGATGCTTGCATTGCTGCTAATTCAGCCATCCAAAGCCTATCTTCATTCTTTCTCTTACATAAGTCCATGAAATTTATGCAAGCTTCCCTGACAGAAAAAAGATGTGAGTAATCGGCAACCATATACCAATGAACATCATTTTGATCATGACAATGGCGATCTATACCTTAAACGAGAAGCACCGAATGTGTCAGCAAAAGAGATAAGATCATCTATATTATCAGCTTCATATCCGGCAACCAAAGCACGAGCATAAGCCATTGCCTGCTCTTTACAAAGTACTTTCTTCCTAGTCTCCAGAACTCGTTGAAGACGAACCCTGTATATCGACACCAGGGTGAACAATGAATGCATTTTTAAAAGAAACCAAGCTAATGTCGCTAACTGCAGGAACAAGTAATTTACTTTGAAGTTTCTTCCGGAACAGCATCACCGTTTCCCTCGGATTCACCTTTGGACTGTATCCAGCAACATAATACAATTCTGGGATTAAAATGTGAGCTATCAAAGGAAACAAAACAAAATAGAGAATGCCTAAAAACATACCTTAGATGAAGCATATGACTTTTGGAAATTTCCTGAAACAATAGGCTCGGTTCATGTTAATTCCAAATCAGATCAAATCATACAAATTTAAGACAACAGAGATCAAACATTACCGAACATAAACATACCATCTGCATCTGTCGTCCCGACAGCATTCGCTTCGTAGGATTGAATCGAATTCTCGATCTGCTCGATTTCCCTCTCCACTGTCACAAATCTTTCTAGAACTTCTGGTGTACTAACAAACCTCACAAACCTGTTAAAAAACACATTAGAAATCATTAACAAAGGTCAATGGCACAAGACTTAATAAAACAAGATCTTGTTTCCTCCTATAGGAAAAATGTCCCTAAACGCATCATTGTAAATCCAAAAACAAACCAGAATACAGCAAAATGTTTCCACAAATTTCAAAACAAAGGTTGAATTTTTACCTTTGGAGAGTACCCTTTGTGAACCAGGAAGGCGTTGAGCCCACTGGACGAAGAGTAATAGAGTAGCCTCCTTTTGAAATTTGATCTTTAGCAGCTTTGAGGTGTGAAATGAAGGGCTCCAGCAACCCTGCTGCCAATTTCTCATTACCTTTCCCAGCAAAAATCACCAGATCACACCTTCAAAACCAAAACCCACAACCAAAACCAATATAAGATTACATTTTTACAACTCATGCAAAATCAAAGAACCAAACTTCAGCTTTACCTGGTTCTAGTTGGTGAAATTTGAAACAAAGCATAATCCAAACGTGTCCTGAAGTCCATTTTTTTAAGCCTTTAGAAAGATACCACCAGCAATTCCTGAGACAGACAAAGAAGCAAACACTGTATCTTCACAGGTTGAATTCAACCATTGTTGGTGTTCTTACAGGAACATGTTGTGTTTTACTGACAGAATAGAACATGGGAAAAAGTTTTATGAAGTCAGATAATGTAGGGGAGTATTTCATTGGATCTTGTGCTGTTTCTTTCTGCAGGGGGTTTTGTACTTTTGGTTAGCTTGGAAGAATGAAACACATAATGGAAGTAAAAAAGAAATGCTAGTTGCTACTGAAGAATTGATGAAACTGAAGCTTCAGCACATGGGGAAGTTCTGAGGATCAACAAGGAGAAGTGGGAGACAAGATTTTTATGAATTGTTTGGTCCCACTTACCGACAGTTGTATCCATCAATTTCTCTGCAGGAAATTATTTAATTATCCAAGCTTGTGTTTTGTAAAATGTTCGTTAGTTGAGAGGTCGTTTCTTAGTTTTAAATTTTTTATTTTAATGTTAGGATTTTTTTATTAACTATAAACATTTTTTTATATTTTTAAAATAAATATCGAGATTTGAATTTATATATGATGAGATAATATGAGCACATTCGATTACTCAGAAATCTCTTAATAGGTTAGAATTTGATTATAATATTTGAACAACATTTCTAAACTCTTTCATTAAATTATTTAGAATTTGATTATCAAATTTGAACAACATTTCTAAACCCTTCCTTTAAATCATTAACGTGAAGAGATACATTAATTGATCAAATGGTTACAAATGTTCATATTATTCCAACTTATATGAGTTTGAGTATTAATATCTTCCTTTAGAATATAGAAACACTTTATATAATTAAAAAATTATTAACCTGAAAATAAATTATTTAATAATTTATATATACATTGAATTAACTAAAATCAATGCTTAAAATTCATATATTTACAAGCAATTGAGTTTTTTTTTTCAAATTTTTTCGATAAAATATGACGAAATTTGTCATTAAATTTAAACCCAATGCATATGTACTCCTTTTAGTTTTATGAATTTATTAGGAGAGATTTAAATATGTCATGGTTTATTGTATTATTCAAATTTATTTTATTATGTATTTTAAAATTTAATTTTAGTTCCTATATGGATTTTACGAAATTGAGATCATATATGCTTTTTTTATTCAAAAATCTTAGTCCCTCCATAACTTGTATTTTATTTTCCGATAATTGCTTACTTGACAATTACATAGAAGGTAAAATAATCTTAATAAATAAATAAAAATTATCATTAAGTGAACAATAAAGTTTTTCAGTCGTATATGTTTGCATCTTCTAAAGGTCAAATTAAAAATAATCATAAACATGGAGCAAAAAAGAAAAAAGAATTTCAAATTTATTCTTTTAAAAATCCTCGACACATTTCTTGGATTGTCTGCAGTTTTGCACGGTTACCTGTCTGCATCTTTGCACGGTTACTTGTCTGATTTTCACGGTGTCTGCATTGGTTTTGGCCTTTCTTCCACGGTGATAACTGACTGTTGTCCGCACACGCATGGAATCTGAACTCGCTGGCCTCAGCCTTGATGATGGTGAAGAGGAAGTCTTGCCTCTTCCCCCTGAGTTAGGATCATTTCATGAAGATTACAATTTCTGTCTGGTGGGAACATTTCACAAAACCAGCATCGTTCACTTCTTCTCCATGAGAAACACAATGGCTGACATATGGCACCCGTTGGGAGGCGTTTCCATTACAGACTTGGGCGACAAACGCTACTGCTTCAAGTTTTACAACGAGATTGACATCCAACGAGTCCTCTCAGGCAGTCCATGGTTCTTCAACAACCATATTCTCCTCCTACACATACTGGAAAAAGACGAAGATCCATTACAAGTCCCACTTTCGTTGGCTGTGTTATGGGTACAAGTCCATGAATTACCAACGGGATTGATGTCGGAGATTATGGCACAACAATTTGGCAACTTCATCGGGCAGTTTATTGAGTATGACTCCAAACATATCTTGTCTGGGAGACGACAGTTCATGCGATTGAAGGTTTTTTTCGATGTGAACCATCCTCTGAAAAGGAAAAAGAAAATTGCCCTGGATGAGAGTCGAAGCACGTACGTGCGTTTTCAATATGAACGACTCTCAATCTTTTGTTTCTTCTGTGGAAAGATTGGCCATGGGGAAAATTTTTGTTCCCTACGACTCACATTGAAGCCTGATGCTATATGCTTCGGTTGGGACTCTTCTCTCCGAGCACCGTCCAGGAGGGCCCCTCCAGCACCCAGCCGTTGGCTTCGAGATGGTATCTCTGGGATGCCCCTGATGGAGGCACATCTCGCATCAAGTACCAACTCTGCATCCAATGGCCTCCTGCATGGCCTTCACAGCCATGCACACGTGAATGCTCCCAACTATATTGGATCTATGGAACTAGGGTCAGATGCTGAGGATGACCCATTAGCATTACAAGATGGGAAAAAACAGCAACAAATTGTGGGAGAGGTGCCTTTGGTTTCTGGAGAAGCGGATTCCACATCACCAAATACTGATCAACTGATTTCGGCTAGCCCTGTGGTGCAGGGCAGCTGGCCACAATGAAAGTCATTTCATGGAACGTCCGTGGACTGGGGACACCACGGGCTGTCACACGCCTCAAGAATTCTTTACGAGGCCAAAATCCCCACATTTTGTTTCTCATTGAAACAAAACTAACAGTTCAGAGAATGGAAAGGGTTCGCCACCGTTGTGGCTTTCGTTATGGAATAGATGTTGCTGCCAATGGCTCGAAGGGTGGTCTCTCACTTGGTTGGAAGCCAGATTGTAACATTACATTATCTACCTACTCTCAACACCATATAGATGTGATAATAAGGGAAGAGGATTCTGAGCCATGTCGTTTCACAGGATTCTATGGCAATCCTATAGAGAATGAACGATCAAGATCATGGGCTCTCCTACGACAACTCAAAGAACAACATGACATGCCATGGTTAATAGCGGGAGACTTCAACGAAGTGATGTTTTCCTTCGAAAAAATGGGCAGGAGAATAAGACCAGAAAGATGTATGCAGCAATTTCGTGATGCACTGGACGACTGTGAGCTAGGAGACCTTGGATTCACAGGTGCATGGTTTACATGGGAACGTGGCAATTTCCCACATACCAATGTTCGTGAGCGATTGGATCGTGCACTGGCTAATCTGAGATGGTGGGATGCTCATCCCACTTTCTATGTCAAACACCTTCTACACTCAACATCTGATCATTGCCCTGTGCTTATAGACACCTTGGGACATGCTTCTACACGTACCAGATCACCAAGGAAACCTTTTAGGTTTGAAGCACACTGGATCCTTGACCCTCAAACAGAAAATATGATCAAAACTAATTGGGAGATGCCAGGGTCTGTGATACAAAAACTCTCCACTTTGGGCTCCAAACTTTCGCATTGGAACAAGGCAAATAGAGCAACAACACGTGCAGTTAAGGAAGGACTACTGTCTCGACTCTCTGAATTAGTTTCTTCAGACCCTGATGATGACAACCTACAAGAACTGATTGAAGTCAAGCTTGGTTTGAACCTCGAAGCTGACAAAGAAGAGCTATTTTGGGAACAAAGAGCACGGTCAAATTGGCTCTCACATGGAGACATGAATACATCCTTTTTCCATAAATTTGCCTCATATCGAAAGAGAAACAACCATATTCAGGGCCTACTGGATGATGCAGGAAATTGGGTCACATCAGAATATGGTATGTTGCGATTGGCATCTTCTTATTTTGCTCAACTGTTTACAACTTCATCACCTACTGATGCCTCTGATTTCCTTTCAACCGTCCAACCAAGAATCTCCAGTTCAACAAATGCTTATTTGCTGCAACCTTTCACAACGGATGAAATATGGATCGCTGTCAAAAGTATGTCACCAATGAAAGCATGTGGAGTTGATGGATATTCAGCCCTCTTTTTCCAGAAGTATTGGCATATCGTTGGCCCGGAAATATCAGACTTTTGTTTGTCAATTCTCAATGGCAACTCAAGTGTCCGTGATATCAATGACACACTTATAGTCCTTATTCCGAAGATTAAAAAGCCTGAGAACATGACCCATTTCAGGCCAATTAGCCTTTGTAATGTCCTTTACAAAATCATTGCTAAGTCATTGGCAAATCGATTCTCCAATACATTGGATGCTTGCATTGATGAATGTCAGGGGGCCTTCATCCCTTCTCGCCAAATTACAGACAACGTGCTTATAGCATATGAGATCTTGCACTCCATGAAGACCAAACGTGCTGGCAAACATGGTACACTTGCATTCAAAGCTGATATTAGCAAAGCCTATGATCGAGTTGAGTGGCCATTTGTGGAGAAAATGCTTCTGACACTGGGCTACAACGAACGTTGGGTATCTCTTCTAATGGACTGCATCTCTACTGTTAACTACTCAGTGTGCTTCAATGGATCACCAAGCGAGAGCTTCAGGCCAACACGTGGATTACGACAGGGTTGTCCTCTCAGACCCTATTTGTTCTTGGTATGTGCAGAAGGTCTCTCGCAGATGCTAAACCAAGCCATGGTTTCAAAAACAATACGAGGTGCTAGCATCGGTCGAGGAAGGCTACAAATTGGTCACCTATTCTTCGCTGATGATAGCATTTGTTTTGCTCAAGCATCAGAGGAAGCTGCATTGGCTCTTAAACACATTCTTACACGATTTGGCAGCATCTCAGGGCAAAGAGTGAACTACGAAAAATCACTGCTATTTTTTAGTTCAAATGTCCCTACTTCGATAACATCTGCGATTGGCTCGATCCTCGGTGTCCGCGTTGCAACCAATCCTGAAAGATACCTAGGATTGCCTACAATGGTTGGGAGGAACAAGACTGAGGCATTCAGCTACTACATGGATCGGGTTACTAGCAAACCATCCTCCTACAGCACCAAGTTCCTATCTATGAGAGGCAAAGCAACGTTAATCCGCAGTGTCCTACAATCGATCCCTGTTTATGCCATGAATTGTTTCCTACTGCCTTCCTCTTTGTGCCATGGTCTCGAGCAAGCTATGGCGAATTTCTGGTGGAAAAATGCGGGCACTGGTAAGGGCATCCACTGGACCATGTGGAACAACTTGGCACAGTCCAAACATGATGGTGGCATGGGTTTCAGGAATTTAAGCCAATTCAATGTGGCTCTCTTAGCCAAACAATGCTGGCGAATCCTGAAACGTCCCAACTCTTTACTCGCAAGGGTTTTGAAAGCACGATATCATCCCTCTACCGACTTTCTCCATGCGAGATTATGTTCCAATCCTTCATATACGTGGCGCAGCCTTTGGAGCTCAAGGGGACTTCTTGAAAAGGGTCTCACATGGAACATCGGCAATGGTGAGTCCGTCAATATCTGGAATGACCCCTGGATCCCTAACACAGCAGATGGTCGTCTACATGTTGATGACATAGATACTAATCATACAAAGGTGGCGGATCTTATTGATACCCCTGCCAAATGCTGGAAACAAGACGTCTTGCACAACCTATTCCCATCTCCTATGGTGTCAACCATACTCGAAATCCCTTTACCTGACATTTCCCAACCAGATACAATAGTTTGGAGGCACGACAAAGGTGGTGCATATAATGTCAAGAGTGGCTATAAACTGCTACGTTCTACCTCAACTGTATCTACAAGTACTTCTCAACTAAATTTGAGGAACTTCTACACCCACTTATGGTGTTTACAGTTACCTGAAAAACTGAAGATCACCATGTGAAAATTTGTGAATAACTTCATTCCTACCTTTGACAATCTCCGTAGTAGACGTCTGAATATTCAAACTGGGTGTCAGTTTTGCCAATATGCTTATGAGGGTGTTGATCACTTATTTCGAGAATGCTGTTACTCACAAGCTATTTTCGAAGCCCAGGGTCTCACTCCATCTCTGCCGTCCCATAACCTATTGTGGCAGGATTGGATAACTCAATTCTTCGAATCCTTAAATGATGTTGCACGGAAGATCTTTGTCGTTTCATGTTGGGCCATTTGGTATGCCCGGAATAAGGCAGTGCACGATGATCTTAAGACCACCGTTCAGGAATCAACTGCCTTCATTCAAGCCTATATCCGGGAACAAGAAACCTTCTAGACTGCAGTCCAACCACAACCTCGCAATGAATCACAGCAGTGGAGCCCTCCACAAGGTAACCTAATTAAGGCCAACTTTGACGCTGCATACTGTACACACTCCAAAATTTCTACATCAGGAGTAATCTGTCGAAATAATGCTGGTCTTATCATGGGTGCATGCTCCATGCAACACACTCACGTATGCAACGCTTTCTTAGCGGAAGCCCTCTCTTGTAGGGATGCTGTGACATTTGCATTAGATATGGGATTTGATAGGGTCATTTTTGAAGGTGACTCTCTCTCCGTGATCAAGAAATTGAAATCCAAAGATGAAGACCTTTCTCAACTACGGGTCTTAATTAATGACATTAAGCAAGCCACGTTTAACCTCAGGGACGCTACATTCACACATGTTCGACGTGAAGGTAATTTGGCTGCACATGCAATGGCACATTATGGTCGACAACACACTACACCGACATTCTGGGTTGAAGACGCTCCTACTGAGGTCCTCGCTGTTGTGGTGAACGACAAACAACGATTTCACAACTCTTCATAACCAGCTTCATCGAGGATTATGTTTGCATATACGATGCACAAGTTTAATTACAGCATTACCTGCGTATATCTGACCTCATAGCCCCTCTCGGAATCTTTTACCATCTGCATTCTTCTTGATGCAACCCGAGAATCACTAGTTTTCTGGCATGGTTTTATGGGTTTTTTAGTTTCGTTTTATGCCTAAGAGAAGTTATCACTATTGTAATTTGCTTCATATTGTACTTCTCTTATTTTCTAATTAAATAAAACCAGACCTTTTTCAAAAAAAAATAATCATAAACATAAGACTAAAAACGCTATTTTATCTATGAATTTTGTTATTGAGAGCCCTTAGAGATGAATATAAAAATTATTAAATTTTTATCATTAATATTTATTTTAGTTTTTAATGAAATCAATTAAAACGTGATTAATTACATTCTTAAAAAATTAAATATCATTGATTTAGGATATTTAACGTCATTAATAATTATGTAAAAGGGTTTAGGTGTTTAGGGTTTATAGTTTATAATTTTAGAGTTTAGAGGTTTTAATATATAGGGTTTATGGTTCATTGTTTTAGGGTTTTAGTGTTGTAGTATTTTTATATTTTCTAGGGTTTAGGGATTTATGATTTATGGTTTTATGATTTAGGGTTCATTGTATGGTTAGGGTTTAGTGTTAAGAATTTTATGGTTTAGGATTTATGACTCAAGGTTTTGGGTTTATGTTTTAAAGTTTAGGGTTTAGGGGTTAAAGTGTGTGGTTTAAGGTTTAGTAATTTACTATTTTTAGAGTTTAGAATGTTAGGATTTAATTACATTAATCATCATAAGTTAATGATGTTTATTTTTTTAAGAATGTAATTAATTATATTCTAATAAATTTTATTAAAAAGTAAAACAAGCATAATTTAGTAGTTTTTTTTACATAGTTGTGTATTTTTTTAACAATGTCTTAATAGTTGTGTATGGCAAAACTTTTTATCTATTTTATAATTGTTATATCATTAATTAACGGTAAAATTCAACAGAAATCGATAAAAAAGTGACTATAAAAAACTTATGAGTTAATTAAGAATTGTGGGTTCTTTTATTTATTATTTTTAGGATGTGTTTACCCAGCTCGACGAACACCGTTGAACATCATTAAATTAATTAATAAAGGTTAAAAATTTTAAAGACTCAATATATAATTATAAATTATTTAAAATAAAATTTCAATCAAAACATTTTCCATATATATTATATATATATTTTTAATTTTTTAAATAATTAGATATTTTTTAATTTAAATTATTTAAAAAATAAAAACCCTAAAGTCTAAAACCTAAACACTAAAATAATAAAGATATTTTTCAATTAAATTATTTAAAAATAAAAAAATCCTAAACCCTAAACTATAAACTCTAAACCATGAAAGAAACAATTACTTTAATCTGGAGAAAGAAAAGAAAAAAAAATTCATCTTCAATGGAAACAAAACAAGAACATGCTTAGCAAAGTGAATCGGCGAAAAAATTAACAAGATTTCACCGACTGGTGTTAATTTCTAGTATAATTATGCAGCAAAATGGAGCTTAAAACACATATGAATTTCGTGATTCGAATATTGAAAGTTGAAACTGTATATAAAAAAAAACACGATGGGAAAAAACCAAAGCTTACTCTCAGTTACTGTAAGAGCTTTCGATTATTTAGGTTTATAATTTATTGTTTAGAATTTTTATTTTTAAATAATTTAATTGAAAACTATCCTTATTATTTTAGGGTTTATGGTTTTAGGTTTTAGGTTTAGAGTTTAGGGTTTTTTGTTTTTTAAATAATTTAATTGAAAAATATCTAATTATTTAAAAAATTAAAAATATATAATATATAATAATAATTTAATTGAAAATTTATTTTAAATAATTTATAATTATATATTGAGTTTTTAAGATTTTTAATCTTTATTAATTAATTTAATAATATTCAACGGTGTTCGTCGTTAATGGTGTTCAATGTTGCTCGTCAAACTTGGTAAATTTTTCCCTTATTTTTAATGTTGCTTTGTTGTAAGTTTTGAATTTAGAAAGTAGGAGTGAGAGAGTTGGCAAAGAATAATTAGAGAGATCTGTTCATTGGTGCCAACCACAAAGCTCTGCCAAGCAAATGTTCCATTCAACCCACTCACCTCTATCGCATATAAACCTCCAAACTTAACTCCTTTTCTTCGCTAAATAATTTTGTTAAAAAATAATTGATGAAATACGCTGTATTATATATATATATATATATACATTGAATTGTAGACATTGTTACAATACCATAGAAAGTCAGCCAGCACTTCAGGCTGACTTCAGACGAAGTCGACAACATTGTAGATAGACTTCTGACATAAAAACGTATTCGATTATATATTATTTCAATAACTTAATTAGCTACTTCACTTCAGTAAATATCATTTCTAATCAACATTATTTGAGCAATTTACTCAAGTTACTCTCTTTTTTATTTATTTTAATTTATGAATACCGTAAAACTAAAAATAACAGTGACGATAATAAAATCATTGGTACAATATCTATTAAGATAGTAAATATTATACTTATTAACATATTCTTTTCTTTAGTATTAATATATATTGATATCGATGTATTTTGATGTAACGATTTGTGTTTATCAATCTTTTTAAAATATATGTAAATATACTTCAATTATATACATATAAATATATTTATATGAGAATATAAATTTTAAAATCATTAATTAGGTTTAGCAACTTAATGAAATTAATATCTTTATCTGTAAATCCAATCACAAAAATAAAAATAATTAATTCAAAATTAAATTTGGTTAAAATATTTCAATTTTGTATCAATAGTACGAGCTGAATCTGATATATATCAATACAAAACGATATTTAATCAAAATGAATAAAAACGCATTAAAAATATCAAAATACACTGAAAATTCTGACAGAAATAAATTTAAATTGTTTAATAATGATTTAGAACCAGTATGATATTATGTTGAGATGTAAAAATAATGGTGACGGTAGATTTTAGTAGGTAAGATAAATGACGTGAATATATGACATAAATATCATATTAAATTATAATTATGTTAAACGTAAAATTATATATTTATATTAAAAAAGTTCAATTAATAAAATATAAAGGGACCCCCCCCCCTCCCCACAAAATGTTAGTCTATGCCATGTAGTTAGAAATAAATATAGCAATCAGAATTATTCCCAAATTAACCTGGACCCATGTTTGTTTGTAGGTTTAAATATAGCTTTCTTTTAATAAATATATGTTATCTCTACCTACCTTTAATTAATTTGCATGTTTATAGCCTTATTTTTTATTTAAATTTTAGGTCTATTTTACTATTTATATTTAAATATTGTCGTTGTTTATTTTAATAATGTGTTATTCAACGTTTGAGCTTAAATTCTTTCATTCAAATTGTAATGTATTTTATTGTTGCACCTAACACTTGATAATGATAATTGTTTATTATTGATGCAATTGGCCATTTGATTATATATTTTTAAAAAATATCATATTAGATCTTATTTTTACGATTTTTTTAAAAGAATTCAAAACTAAACCAAATAATGTGTAACTACCTACAACAAAGGGAAAAAAACCTATTTTATAAAGCTACAACTACTGACAAATTTGACATTCATCACTACCTACAGCATTGTACTTTGTAATATGTTTTGGCGTACCCAAAAATTTCAAAGAGGATGAAGCAGTTATATATTAAAGTTCCATTATTTGTGCACCATTGTTTAACTAATTCCCAAATGGTACCTGACAAGTAATTACATGTTTTTCTCTCTCAACCTTGCATCATTGCAATGTTTATATTAATTAATAATTACATTTACATTGCGTTTTGTACTTTGGGGGTTTGTTATTTTAGTTCTATCCAAATTAATCATGATGTAATTAAAATAATCACTTGTTAAATTATTGAAAATTGAGTTGATGTTTCTTTAAATGAATTTATTTGTACAGAAGTCATTAACATTGATAAAAAAGTATTTAAATCGAGATTCACTATTTGGCTGAATTTTATCTTTCCTTAGCTTGAATTACTAGGACACTTTTGGCCATGATGGTGACTAAGTACCTATATTAATAGTAACTTTGTTTGGCCTATTTTGACCTTAATTCCCCCTTTTTTTAATTTATTTTCTTGGAGACTTTTGAGTTGAAAGTGCACCCACCACCAACATTACTAAGCAAGTAAAGCATCTTGCTTGATACAATAACTTTGGTTACCATATTAAAAAATGAAAATTTTAAATAGCAGTTTGAATCAAAATTAGAGGTTTGAGTTAATATTAGAGGTTTATGACCAGTCAAATCCGCTCATTTAGATGTTTGGTGAATAGCAGATTGAGGTGAAATCTCTAATTTTAAAAAATGGCTAATATGACTTTTCTGAAATTAGAAGTTTTAACACAAGCGTTATAAATATCATTTTACCCTAAATAATTATAAAAACCTTTTAAAAACAAAAAATTTAACCTTTTTCTATTTTATCTCTTTACCCTCGTGTATTTACATTGTGACATTTGTAAACTAATATTTTTTTGTTTTTTTATTCTCACACATTTATATTTTTATTTTTATTTAACTTTAATAATTAATTAAGTTGTATTAAAAATAATTATATAAATAATAAATTAATATATAGATCCTTCAAATATGCTTAGTAATGTTATATTAAAAAATATTTTATAATTAAATTAATTAAACAAATATCGAATATAATCATGTCCTTATACATCATTTTGCTTACTTAAACAATCAAACGTCTATCAGCTAATTTTATTAAACAATTTTATACAACCAGCTAATGCAACCAGTTATCCGCTATCAACTAATTAATCCACCATCAACTTGTGAAATAGCTGAAAACTTCAATTTGAATATATGGTTTTAAATGAATTCTTGTTAAAATATATGATAAGTTATTAAAGGCTTCATTAAATGAGTTGATTAATTGACTAAAGAAAATAAGTAAGAGGTGGTATTTTTATTACTATATGCCTACATATGCATGTGTTAAGTGAATATGTGCAATTTACATACACTTTTTTTCAACATTTAACTTGTTCCTTATTCATTATTTATATGTATTTTTGACTCATTAATTCAAAAATAAATTATATATTTTGGCACCTGCTGGATTCATTTCTCTATAGCTTTAATATATACAAGTCAAATTAAGCAATTCATCACTCTATAAATGTTTCTTTTAATGGACAGATTATATGGGCTAGGCCTTTCAAAAAAATATTGAAAAAGTTGGAGAGACCCAACATTGATTTGAAGCCCAAAAGCTATTGCCACCATCGAAAGTCGAAACTATATTGATTAAAATATTAAAATTTCTTAAAATAAAAGACTTTTTAAATCAGTGGCAAGCGACCGAGATGAGAACATAAAAAATTTGGGTTAAAGCTAATTTTGTGTGTGTTAAAACTTAAAAGTAGTTAAATTAGATTATTATTTTGGAGTGCTAAAAATGCATTTTTTTTAAAAAACGAAATGCAATTTTTTCATTTAATAGTACAATTTTTTTCTTGAGTTCAGGTGGACCCTGGCCAGGGCAGAAAGGGCGTCCGCCTAGGCCCGCCGCTCAATAAAGGTTTGTAATGTTTTTTCTTGAATTATATACGCTGTTAGAGGGTCTAATTTTTTTAATACTTGTTAATA
This sequence comes from Hibiscus trionum, assembly GCA_030270665.1. Lineage (NCBI taxonomy): Eukaryota > Viridiplantae > Streptophyta > Magnoliopsida > Malvales > Malvaceae > Hibiscus > Hibiscus trionum. The sequence continues at coordinate 12,013,936 of BSYR01000056.1, forward strand.
GGAGTTAATTTTTTAATATTTATTATTAGAGGCTTACTCTTAAAATTTAATTTTTTAATATTTATTATTAGATGTCCGATTTCTCCCCAATACTTTTAAATTTTATTTTTTCAATACTTGTTATTATGGGCCATTTTTCAATAGTTGTTATTATAGACCTATTCTTAAAATTTAATTTATTTTTCCAATACCTGTTATTAGGGACATAGATTTAAACAACTGTATGTAACTGCAACAACGACCGTTATATGGTGGTAGTGGCACCATCCGAAACCATGATACATGCAACCGTTATGTCCACAATTATGAGTGGACATTTGATCCAGTCAAGTCGGGTCAAAAAATTTTGAGTTGAGAGGACCAACCCTATTTTATAACTCAAACTTTTTGTAAAATTTTTTCAAGTCGAGTTGTTCGAGTTTTTGTTTAAATTTAATTGTAAATATTTATAATGTTATGATATTGATTAGTTCCAATTTAAATGACTTTCTATAACCATAGAAAATAAACATATTTATTTATTCATATTTTTTCATATGCGATAGGTATATCAGACATAATTGAGAGACTCAACTCGGACTTGAAAATTGATCCACTAGTTACTAAAAATTTCGAGCTATTCGAATTTTCATTTTATAACTCAAATCTTATTTGAAACTTTTGACCCGAGTCAAGTTTATGAAATTACGACTCGAGTCAAGAAGAGTTGAGTTTTTTTTTCGCATTGAGTCAAGTTGAATAACTTAGTTTTTTTTTCTTCTAGTCGAGTCAAGTTTTGCCCACACCTATTCACAGTTATTAAAAATTTCAAAATTGCGATACTCGTAGTGACCGGTAGGGGTGTGTAAAAAAATCTGATCTGATTGATCCGATCCGTTTATCCTATCCGAAATTTCGGATATCCGATCCGTTTTTTATTTTTCGGATCAGATATCCAAATATTTCGGATCGGATACGGATAGTGATTTTACATTCGGACCGGATATCGGATTATCCGATATCCAAAAATTTTATTTTTTATAGATATGAATCTTTTTATATTCGATACTTTAGCTTGTTATATATGAAAAATTGAATTTTTTATAGATACAAATCTTGTTATACTCAATAATTTGTTGATTTTTATATTCGAAAACCTAAAATGTTCATGGTTAAGACCGCCAAATTCAAAAAATAATTAAATTAACTCATAATTTCGAATATTCGGATATTCGAATATCCGATCCGAAATTTTGGATATTCAAAAATCGGGTATCCGATTTTTTTAGATCAAATACATATCACTAAAATACCTATCCAAAAATTTTGAATATCCAAAATTTTGAATCAAATATCTGAAATGTACACCCTAATGACCACAACTATAATAAACATAGCACGGTCTTAATTAATTTGTAAGTTCGCCCAAATCGCCAAAAGTTCAAAGCCACCCTGTCTTAAGAGGTGATTATTTATGATACCTGAAAAATATATGAATAGGCTACAAGCCTACAAATATATGGATTATCATATTTAATTAAAACTATTTTTTATTAGTAGAATATACAGTAAGTTGTAAGTACTGTAACTTTCCACTAGCATGTAGTTTTTTTTTTAAATGTTTTTTTTAATAAAAGAAGCTAGTTTTATTAAACGAAAAAAATTTAAAATTGTAATAAGGGTTTACAATAGTAAACTAAATACATAATTTAGATTTTTTTCTAAAACTAGCCACTTTAGATCATACAAGGATCATACATAAAAAAAGGTTAAAAACCCATCCAAAAGACTCGAACAAAAAATACACACAAACAAATTTGACTGCATCGGCAAACGAACCAAAAGAGGATTAAACTATTGAAAGACCACCGAAAACCGCAAATTAGAGCCGAGCGTCGTGAGAAACTATTCACGAGTGCAAACCGCGTATCCAAATTTAATACGAGGGTCCAGAGCATGGAAGATCAACATGATTACAAATAAGCGCCATCTTGATCAGTCGTGGCGTCATCAAATCCAACCCTGAGAAAAACATAAAATAAAAGAACAATCAAACGGCCGAGGAAGAAGAAAATACATGCGAAAATACATAGATAAATGTGCCACAAAGGCATAGTTATTTTTATTAAAAAGATGAAAAAGAAATAAAGAAAAAACAGATATGGCGGTCGGCAACTAGCATCAAAATCGGTGCCGCCGCTGGCTAAATAAAATAGAAAAATAAAACTTGCGGCGCTCGATATATGAAGAGGGTTGCGTTAGAGGGGAAATGGATAATATTATATATGTTTGTTATCTTAGTCCAAGTCCAACAATCTTAATAAATAATATTATGGCCATGTTTGGCAATTAGTGGATAGCTGATAGTGGATTAGATTAACTGATAACTGATAGCTGATTACATTAGCTGATTTGACTAGCGGATTTTATTAGCTGATTGTATAAAAGTGTTTGGTAAAATTAACTGATAGCTGACAGTTGTTTGATTATCTAAACAAACAAAATGGCATATAAGGACATGATTACATTTGATACTTATTTGAATAGTTTATTAGTTATCAATATTTTGTATCTATTAATATTAATTATATTACAAAAAATAATTTTTAATATAACATTACTTAGCATATTTGAAGTATCTATATATTAATTTATTATTTATATAATTATTTTTAATACAATTTAATAAATTCTTAAATTTAAATACAAATATAAATGTGTGAGAATAAAAAAAATACAAAAAGTATTAATTTACAATAGAATTAAAATAGAAATGGTTAAATTTAAAGTATTTGGAGATTTTTGATAATTGTTAAGGGTAAAATGGTTTTTATAACTCTTAGACTCTCATTAGAAAGAATTTGATTCTAGCATGTTTATAACTCTTAGACTCTCATTAGGAAATAACTTAAATTTAACCATTTCTAATTTAACAATAGAATTAAAATAGAAATGGTTAAATCTCACATGTTTATATATTCTTGTGTTAGTTTGCTTATAATCCATGGTCGAAAGTTTGTGGTTATTTATTTGTTATTTAATGTTTAATTGGTGAGAGTGAGTGTTTTTAACCGTGTTTTGAGTTTTACATGATATGCTTAAATGACTTAGAAGGAGACATGACATAAAGGGACTATGAGAATCCATCTTAGTCATTAGCTATGTCTCCCTCGTCCTCGAGAGGAAAATCAATATTAGTAAATTCTACTTTTATTTTCATTCTTTAAAATATGATTTTTAAAGTGCAATAAATTATGGTAATTTATGATCTACAAGAAGATTGTTATAAATTATGGTGATTTATATTCTCTGTTCTGTTGTTTTAATCCAAATATATTAGTTGGACATCCTGTTCTACGAGACTATTGGTCTCAAAGAAGGTTTCTAAAGGACCTTGTGAACTAGTTTAACAATGCAGTGTACGAAGATTAAATTTTTGGAATAATCTGCTCAAAAATAAGGCCAGAGCCATTATACTTCTTCATCGTCACCTTTATTAGGGGTTAAAATCTGAATATTTAACAATGAAAGATCCCTTTATTCCTTGAAATAATCTAAAGGAACGATATGACCATCAGAAAACTGTTATTCTACCTAAAGCTCAATATGGTTGATTGCATCTAAGATTGCAAAATTTAAATCAGTAAGCGAGTATAACTCTGCTATGTTCCAAATTACTTCACAATTGAAGTTATGTGGTCAAAATATTACTAATGAGGATATGTTAGAAAAAAACATACTCCACTTTTCACGCAAATAATATTGTCCTCAGACACTGTTGAGTGGATCGAATTAACCGATATGGCCAAGAGGGGGTGAATTGGCACTTTTAAAAATTAAGGGAGCAAAAGGAAAAATTGAAATTGAAGAAAAAGGCACTTATAATGGTTCAAGCTTCTAAACAAGCTCTACATCCACTACCTTAGCTCCCACTAAGGATTTTCAACAAACTCTTCACTAATTTGCTCTTCCACTTTTTTAGGCTAAGGAGGCAACCTTTACAAATTCAATCTTTCTACCTAAAGATTGAATGACAAGACTCTTAATTACAAAGAACAAAAAGACAATTTGAAATGTATCTCTCACAAGACTAATCTATTGCCCAATTACAAACCAACAATCCCCAAACTTGAAATAAAGATGAACAATTTGGAATTTTACATGTTGGGTATACAATTGTCTCTAATAGGCTTAAGGGTTTGGAATGAATGCTTTGATGTTGCTTGAAGGTTCAATAGTTGTTGTAGCTTTGGAAACTTGTTCTTATACCTTCTCATTGATTTCTAGCCGTTTGGGTGGTTGAGATCATCAATAGAGCCATTGAGACTCTCTCTTCCCTCCATAAATGTAGTTTTGCAACTACCCGTATCGGAACACGAGACCCCTGTATCGAAACGGACACCAAAAAAAGAAAGAGTTGTTGTGTGTATAAAGGGCCCGTATCAAAACAACTATAGGCTTTATCGAAACAGTAATATGCAAAAAGAGGGTCATATCGAAACGGAAATAGGTTGTATTGAAACGTTTTGAAACTGTAAACTTTTGTTTCGAAATAGCATATGGGTGTATCAAAACTGTAATGCTTGGGTTTGGGGCCCGGAAGATACTCGAGTTGGTTAAGTCGGTTTGTGTTAAGTTAAATTTTGGGGAGACAATTTAAAATATAACATTTTTAGAATTTATGGAGAAAAAAAGAATTTAAAATGGGTCTTTTGGTAAAATGTGGTCAAATGGGTTTTGAAGATAGGTAAGAAACTTGGTTTTATTCCTCTATTTCTTCTAATCTTGTTTTTATCATCTACTCTTCAAGGTTTTGAAGATTTCTCAAGTTTCTTCATTTGGGGTAAAAATGGGAATTTTGAAGGGGTTTAAGAAAAGCTTATGAAAACAACGTTTTGGGTTAGTTGTAAACCGTATTTTCGGTGTAAAGTGATGCCAAGATATTGGGTTCAGCATGAAATCCCAGATTTTGGGAAAATGAGTATGTTTTACTTATGGGTATTTGGGGTTTTGGCTTAGAAATGGTGGAGAAGGGTTCCTAATGTTTTAATGGTGTTAGGTTGTTGCTTTTAGAGTGTTTGAACATGGTTTGATTGATAAATTGATGGAGATATGGTTGACTTGAAGTTAGAGTAGGATTGAGGATGGTTTTGGTTAGCTTCAGATAGAAATCAGATGCTTGTTGTTGTCGGGTTTTGGTGGAATTGATTCCATTGAGTTTGAATGTTGAAAGATGTATTAATTCCTTGTTTTGATTTCGGTAGAAGCGGCAGATAACGATTCAGGTCCTTCGAACGTCACACCGAGAGTTGCGAAAGCTTGAAAGAGGATCGTTAGCTTGTATTGGGTTTTGAGCTGGTGAGTGGAAATTATTTTGAAGCTTTAATTGTTCAATGAAGGTTTCTTGGGGTTTGGGTGGAGCCTTAGAGGCCAACCTAAACCCAAGCGTAAGTTGTTTATGTTCGTCTTGTTTCGTTAATTGTTAGCGTATGTGTTTATTTGTATTGCGGTGTGAATTACGGAATACTTTTGCCTCCCTTCTTATTGTTGTTGTGTTGTCGTAGTTGTTGTCAAGCCTCACGTGATGGTTAGTTATTGTTGAATACGGTTATGTGTAGTCCCACCGGAGGTGACTAGTAGATGAGTACGGTGATGTGTAGTCCCATAAAAAATATGCTAGTTGTAGTAAACGGTGATGTGTAGTCCCACCGGAAATGGTTGTGCATGTGCATACCATGTTACGTCTATGCTTCCGTTTTATCGTACTTCCTTCTCAAATGGTTGTCTTTAAAACTAAATATATGTTTTGAATTGTATTGTTGTTGTTATGATTTTGAGCTCCGCTCACTAAGCCTTTAAGCTTACGCTCTCTTCTCCAACAATGCATATCGTTAGTGGCTTCAGAAGGCAAGCGGGCAAGGAATGAGCCTTGGAGTTCTTTGCTAGCTAAAAGTATGGTTTTCATAGTTGTAATAATACTTAGGCAATGTGAATGCTAGACTTATTGTTATGGAGTTGGTGTCCAAACCCCTATGATTTTCTATTGTTATTGTTGCTACTATGTTAAAATGTTGAAGCATGCCTTAATGTGGCTTTTGGCCTCTATATGGATGTTAAGCATTTTGGCCGTTTGTGAAATTTTGCCTAATGATTTTTAGCCTTGTTGTATGTTGACTTGCTTTAAAGGAGTATTTCTTGGTTGCTTTACGTTGTATGCATAATTAGATGTTGATCTAATGCTTGCTTAAGATGTCTAGGTTAGTCCTTTTATGGTAAAAATTGAAATATGTTGTCTTTCTGTGCAAGGCGTATCGATACGCTCAAGAACGGTATCGATATAGTCCCCTGTTTTAAGCCTAGCGTACCGATACGTGGGGGCGTATCGATACCCACTTTGCTCTCTAGAAATCTGAGATTTTGACGAGAAATTGGGGTATCGGTACTGGCCTTAGGCGTATCGATACGGGCTCTCAAAGTGGACTTTGGGGAAGTTTGACCACTGAAGGCGTATCGATACGGGCCTTTGGAGTATCGATACGGCCTAAAGTAAATGGCTAAAACATGTCCTTAATTGTATACTCTGTTAGGTTCGTTCCCATGTTTGCCTTTCTGCTGTTTGCTTCTCTCACATAGGATCAAATAAAGTATTTAGACAAGATTAATAAAAAATAGGGTTGCTAATCGGAGTGAAGCCTTAACGAGTTTCGCTTCGGTTTTCCCCGTGTAACCCGTTCGGTTCGGTTTGTTGGCTAGGTCGGGATGAAGGGGTTACAAAAACACTTAACCAAATTTTTAAAAGTTCGTTTATGACAAGTAACGGCTAGTTCATTTAATGCTCAATTTTGAAAATGCTTAACTGATAAGTGTCTAAAAGTACTATGTTTGCACCCTTTTTACATGGCAATTATTGCTTAACCTACACCTATTTGAGTTGCATTATGGCTCTCCATGCATCAATTACACTGATCTTACCTTTGATCCTTACATTTAGTTTATTTAATGAAAAAGGTATTGTTTTAATGCATGATTGGTGCCTGCACAGATTGTTCATCACTTTCGGGGCAGGTGATGTCGTGCAGGCAGCCATTGCCGAGCCGACAGTTAAATGCCGCGCGGGCAATGAAAGAAAGGGAGGATGGTGTAGAACGAGCTCTCGATAGGTCCAGATCAAGCCAACCAAAGATGACAGTTTCTACTGAAGGAAGCTGAACCATGAAGATAAAGACTTACGGAGCAGAATCAGTTGTCAGACCTCTGTCGAGGCAGCAATTAGCCGCCGCTGAGGCAATGCATAAACAAAGTTACTGGTGGAGAAAATATGCAAAGTGGTAGCCTATTTGAAGAGCATAAAATGCTGGATTTTTCCACATACTTTGTATGACAATCGGAGCACGAGAAGATGACAAAAGCATGGAAGTAAGGTTAAAGATGGAATTTAACCAAAGTGGGTAAATGCAATAAATTAAAGAGATTCACCTCTTTAATGAAGATATGTCCAACTCAAACTTAACTTCCTCTCCAAGAAAGACTTGCCCTAAGCCATCCCCTATATAAAGAAGGCTTGCCACCAACTTCATCATCTTCGAGAGGTAGAGAGAATAGGGTTTTGTCGAGCATTCTTCTAATTCTTAGGCTAGGTTTATTTTGTTTAGTAGTTGTGGGAAAACATTTGTAATTGTTTAGATTTTTGTTAATGCAAATAAAGTTCAAGGTTTTCTTATTCTTGGTGTTTTACTTTTCTTGCAATTGAATCGAGAGAGGAGATTGTGAGTGCATCTTTTTGTCTAATATTGGGAGAGTTAGAATCATGAAACGAATAAGCATGGTTGTCATCCCAATTGGTGATAACTAATTCGACTTAGGGATAAGTACGAATTTCAACGGCTAAGAGAAGCATAAGATTGGTCGTTGTTCACCCTTGGTTCACTCTAGACGGTATTGCCGAGGAATGGTCATTGATAGAGTTTCGATCTTAGGGATATGAAGGAACCATTAAAGGACGCTTTGCCGAACCTTGACATTGATTGTTGCCGTCAAAGAAGGGGATTACCGAGGCAGTTACTTAACCCATTGCCGCCGCGACAGTAACTTTGGTTTCTACCGAGGCAGTGTAGTATTCGTTGCATTCAAAACTGAGACAAGATCAATTGGATTTCACATTACGACGCAACTTAACCCGGCCTACTCTTCTCTCTCTTATTTGATCTATCTATCTTTTATTTTTATTGTTCTTTAGTTTATTTGTTAGATAAAACTTTTCCTATCATCAATTGTGTTCTTATTTTCTACAGTGTAGTAACTTAAGCAAAGTGACCCAAACCAATTCCTGTAGAGACGATACTCGATACTTATCACTTCATTACTTGCGACGTGTATACTTGTACAATTGCGTAGCTCTTATTACACGCAACAAGTTTTTAGCACCATTGCCGAAGATTGGCAATTGGTGTTAGTTGTTTTTGTTATTGCATTTTTTATTAGTTTTACTAACTTTTCTTTTTGTTTGTTCTATAAAAAACATGTGCACTACAAGTTAATGGACATCAATATGTGGGGAAATAAAAGTAAAACTATTCGAGAGTTGATGTTGGAAGATAGGAATCAACTGAGAAAAGCATATCCCGTGAAAAACTCTTGTGCTATGTGTGGAGAATATCATGTTTTTGAATATTGCCCTCACCTTTTCGGTGCACATGACTACATGGAGAACCATAGATGGAACCAACAGCAAATCCTTCATGGTATGATCAAAAAGCTCAATTTTTTTACCATAACAATTATGCCGCAGCAACAGGTGCCTTGGCAGTAGACATGCCTTGGAAATGTAGTACTTATCAACAGCAGAGTGTCACGTCAATATATATGTCATGACAATGTAGTCCTCGTCAAGAGCTATTAAATTCCATAGATACGTGTATTGCCATGATGGATGTACTCGTCAGAGAAGCAGAAGATCTATTGAAAAGATCCACATATGCCACGGGTAATAAGCACCAACAATCCATTCCCATGGATACTAAAGTCCCAAGGCAAGAGGAGAAGGAGCAAGGCAAAAAGAGCTCCCCGATGTTTGGGGAACAACTAGAACCTCCAAGAAGAGAGGATTCCAATGAGAAAGACTACCCAACACATAATGAGCCTAGCAACAAAATACCTCGGCAAAGATTCAGGAGCCTAAACAAAACAATGCCGCAACAACACTTAGTGAGGTTGAGAAAAGTATGGAGAATGCCACAACAGCACCACATGCCTCGACAACTACACATGCCTTGGCAAGTCTTGATGCTTCGGTAATTAATGAAGAGCCTGAACAGAGCAATGCCATGACAACCTCCCGAGAGGATGAGAAGAGTAATGCTACAACAAGTTGCTCTCATCCCCCTTTGCCACAGAAATTGCACGACCACACGAAAGATCAACGAGATGACAATACTTTGCCAATGGAATATGAGAAGGTAATGGTTGAACCTTTTGAATTCTTTAAAAACTCACCTCTTCCATTGTAGATATTCTTTTAGGAACCAACGTTGGTAGAATTGAAGCCATCAAAATCTCTACTGATGGAGATATTTGAGGAGTTTAAAGAAAACAGGGTTTGGATCCACAAAGTTTTTCAAAAAAATTGGGGTTTCCCTTGATTTGCACCGAATTATGGCAGAAGATTGTCATGACAATTGGTTGTCGAAGCAATTGCCACAACAACGAAGACTACATCCAACCATAACGGATTTCGATGAGAATGAGGTAAGTAAATGGTTGGATATTGATATAATTTTTCCTAATAATATATTCGTGCTTTCAGAAAAAGCCGCAAGGTGGAGCATATACATGGACTACAAGGGAACACGAAAGAAAGATGCATCCACCATAGTAATGAAAAAGGGAGTAGTTGCGAGCACATTGGCCCAACTCTTTTTGGGCAATATTATCGCTCGATGGAGAGTACGAATGGACTATAAGAAGTATAAAAAACGACCCCCCTCAAGCTTTCTCGAATATGCGGTAACCTTAGAAGATGCATGAAAATGCTTTTTCTAAGAGTTTTTAATTTTTGGACCTTTATTTTATTTTCGGTTATTTTAGGAGATATTATATTTGTCAGTATAATTACTTTTCAGGTTTTCTTTGTTTTTCCACATAAAGAATCAAAACCACCATGATCAAGAACCTCAAAACCATGGCAAGCCCAAGCTTACCCAAAAGAGAAAACATCTGTCCAAAATCGCTGCCAAAACAGATGAGAAGGCGCATGCCTCGGCAATACCCGATGCCTCGGCAACCACTGAAGTGCATGCCTCGGTAAGACCTGCTGCATCGGCAATGCCTACTACTCATGCCCAAGCAAAAAAGTATACCATCATATAGGATGCATATGTTACATGCCAACCCCTTCTGTCGTGGCAACGAAGAAGAGCCCACTCCCCCAACACGCAGCCAACCAACGAGAGCCACAAAACGAGTCAAGCATATGGAAACGAGGAGACTAATCATCCAAAGTGATGACTCATCCGAGTCTCAACCACTCTAGTTTTCTTCTCTTTTGGCTTTATTTTTGCTGCCCTTAATTTTTGTGCTTATTTTACCTATTTTGTATCTCTTATTGATGCATTGAGGGTAATGCTTGGTTGGAGTTTGGGGGTGTAGGTCTCTGCCGAGGCAGTGTTCTGCCACGACAATTTGATATGTTAATGCAATGCAGTTCTTTCCATTGATATACTTGTTAAATTTTTTTGCTTTATTTGCACATATTGCCTTAGCCGAATGAAGCTTATGCCTCGGCAATGGTTTTCATAAATTGCCTTAGTTTTAATTAATTGAATTTCTTACCTTGGCAATAGATATCTCTCTTCTTACCGTAGCTATAAATTGTTTAGAGCCTTTAATTTTAGGATGTATGTTGAGTGTGTAAAAGTTCTATTATTTACCCCCTATTTAACCCATATTTCTGCTGCATTCAAGCATAATTCATTGCATTTAGGCTAGATTACATTTAGACATCACAAATATATTAAATGGCACAATTTCTACTGAAATTGGTTGCTTTTGCAGGTTGCTGCTGTAGCAGATGGAGAAGCAGGCGCTGGGTAGGAATGCAGAAAAGCTAGAACTAGATGAGCAGTCACAGAGGACGATGCTGCCATGGTCGCCGCCGTGGCAGCAAAGGACGACAATGGTTTTGAGGAGAAGAAGCAAAGTGGACCTCGACAGAAAGAGAAATTTAAGCCCGTCTGTCGTGGAATACCATTATATTTTTCCAAGCCCTAGATCAGAATGAATGCCAAGCCCAAAGTTCAAGGAGAGAAATTCCAAGCAAGAAGGAAGGACGGGTTAAAGCTATATTCTCTGGAGATTTAGTCTTTATTAGAGTTGTACTTTAATTTAAACTTGTATTCCTGCCATATTAGAAAACTTGGACCCAAAGCCTATATAAAGACATGTAATTCAACCTAGGAAAGGACATCACCTATCTCTAGCCTTCTTCCCAAAACCCTAGCCGTTTCCCCCTTCTCAACATGTTCTAATTTCCCCTTAGGGCCACGGGTTAATTTGTAAAGTAGTTGCAAGGGTTGCTTTTGTATTAGGAATTTTCTATTCAATAAAATAAACTTCAAGTTCTCTTATTCTGGTTGTTAACATCTTGCAAGAGTATCGGGAGAGCATTGCGAGGTTATCTATTTACTTAGTATCGGGAGAGTTAAGTATACGAAAGGAATAAGTTCGAGTTCTCTAGTTTATAGTTGAACTATCTCGGACCTAGGGATAGGACGAGGTTAAGTGGCTAAAAAAGAATTTAACAACATTGGTGTTCATCCTTCGATTCAAGCCGGGAGGTATCATCAAAGACATGTTCATCGACAGACTTGGACCTAGGGATAGGCCAAGGCACAACAGGGATTCTTGCCAAGCTTGAAGTACAGAGTTGTGTGATCGCTGCCGCGACAAACAACGGACTGCCGCCGCGATGGGTGCTGCCGCGACGGGGACGACGACAGAGAAGATATTCCTAGACTTAGCAATACCTACACTACTGAGCAATTCAATACCAGCCCATTCTCTCTATCTTGATTCTTTTAATCTTATTTTCCAGTACTCTTTATTATTTTCATGACAACATCTTAAACTATTCTTTTTTACTTTCGTGCAGTAATTCAAGGTGAAGCTATTAGCCCAGTCCCTGTGGAGACGATATCCGATACTTCCGTATCACTTTACTACTTACGTCGTGTACACTTGCGCTACATTGCGATAGACACTTTTACACGCAACAAGTTTTTGGTGCCGTTGCCGGGGACTGGCAACATAACTTTACCCTACTTTTTACTGCATCTGTTTTATTTTTCTATTTTACTTGGATTGTCCAACCTATACCTTTCACAAGGTCTCTCGTTTGCGTATGCGCAGGTCTCAACGGGGGAAGGAACCTGAGTACCAGTTAGATCCTGAACCCGAACGAATGTTCAATCTCAAGAAAAGAGTCTGTTACCTCGTTGAAAGGAACAAATATCTAGAGGAACAACTTGAAGCAATGGTGAACGAAAGACACGACGGAAGAAGGGACAACCCAGGATAACAACAATCCTGTCGGAGATGGAGGGATCAATCCACCTGTCGTCGACCCTCCTATCGCTGCCGCACGTCGGTCATGCCGAGACTACATGCTCAATGATCATGTTGAACTAGAAACCACCCTCCCGGATGTAGATGTTGACAACTTTGAGCTAAAACCTGTTATGTTCAGCATGATCAACAACGCCGGTCAATTTAGTGGTGCTGCTACAAAGGATGCTAGGGAGCATTTGAAAACATTCCAGGAAATCTGTGGTTCGTTTAGACTACCAGGAGTTAATCCGAAGATACTGAGGCTTCGGTTATTTCCTCATTCGTTGAGGGACAGGGCAAAGACTTGGTGGAATAAACTTATGCCGGGTTCAATTAGAACTTGGGAAGATTTGACTCGTGAATTCTTATCCCGTTTTAATCCTTCACACTTATCTGAGCGATTACGTAACGAAATTGCTACTTTTCAACAGGAAGATGACGAGCCAATGCACGAGGCCTGGGACAGATTTACCACTCTTCTAAGGAACTGCCCAATGCATGGATTCCCCGTTTGGAACCAGATAACAAAATTTTATAATGCTGCCAATTTACAAACTCATATTAGAATTGATTCAGCAGCAAACAGATTACTGCTGGACAAAGACCCAGATGAGGCAATGGCAGTATTGAAAAATCTGGCGAAGAATGAGGAGCAGTTTCTGACAGCAAGAAGAGGGGTAAACGAGTCCTAGCTGTAAAGGATTATGAGGCCGACAGCACAATGAAATCACAGGTGGCATATCTCACTAAGGTAATGAAAAAGCTCTTGAACGATGATTCACAGCCTGTATACGCTGCTGAAGAGGTATGCAAAATTTGTGAAGGAAATCACAGTTCGGAGGAATGTCCAATACAGTTAGAAGAGGGAAAGTATGTTGGAAACTACAATAAGCAGAATTATAATTCCAACAACTATAATCCCAACTGGAGAAAGGATCCCAAGTTCTCTTGGAGCAATCCTAATAATGCTCTGAATCCTCAAGCACAGAATAATCAGAACCAGGGAGGACCTAGATTGCTGACTCGGCAGCAACCGCAGCAGCAGCAGCAACAACCACCAGCTGCCACAAATAGTATACTGGAACAGACTTTGGCTACGTTTATGTCTCAAACAGGAACTTACATTGAGAACATGAATCACTTTGTCAAGAAGACAGAGACATTCATGGATAAAACAGAGATGTGGATGACAAATCATGAAGCTACTCTAAAATCGTTGGAGACACAGATGGGTCAGGTTTCCCAGCATATCAAACCAAGGCAGAATGGCAGATTTCCTAGCGATACTGAAAACGCTAGACAGCCCACACATGAGCAGTGTAAAGCCATCACTACTAGGAGTGGGAAGAAACTACCAGGGCAAGAGAAGAAAGCTGAATCAGTTAAGAAACCAACCTTGGAATCACCTGTCGAGGAAGCTGTCCCGACAGGTAATGAACAGCCTGCTGCCGAAGAGCCTATCACGACAGCAGAAGGGACAGAGGAGAAAGATGATGAACCTAAACCTCCTCAGATCTGTATGCAGTGGGAAGGACGTATTGCTGATTATCGTCCCCCACCTCCTTTTCCCCAACGGTTACAGAAATTAAAACAAGAATCACAACTTAAAAAGATTTATGATATTTTTAAACAGGTACATATCAACATTCCGCTGTTAGATGCCGTTAGGGAGATTCCCGATTATGCCAAATTTCTCAAGGATGCCATGTCGAAGAAATCCAGACTTGGGGAATTTGAAACGGTTAAGATGACAGAAGGTTGCATGAGTATTCTGCACAAGCATCCACCCCAGAAGAAGAAGGATCATGGGAGCTTCATCACACCATGCGTAATCGGAGACAAATATGTGGGTAAGGCACTTTGTTATCTTGGTGCTAGTATAAATTTAATGCCCAAATATGTTTTTCAGAAATTAGGTATTGGAAAAGCTCGTCCCACAACAGTAATTATGCAGCTGGCAGATCGCTCTTACGTTCATCCAAAAGGGAAAATTGAAGATATTCTGGTAAGGGTGGATAAGTTTATTTTTCCTGCTGACTTTCTTGTCTTAGATTATGAAGCAGGTGAAAACGCACCAATCATCCTAGGGCGACCCTTCTTAGCCACGGGAAGATCACTGATTGACGTGGAAAAAGGAGAACTCACCATGAGAGTGAACGATCAAGAAATAAAGTTGAATGTTCTCCAACCAATGAAGCATGCTGATGCAGAAGAAGAATGCAAGGTTATCACTGAAGTTACCCTTGACCAAGCCTGCATCAGGTCGGGCTGCCACGACATCAAAATTGGTCACTGCCTCGGCAGCCACTTAGAAGACTGTCACGACAGCACCGACGACAGCAACTCCTCAGAATCTGATACATCCGATACTGAAGATCCAGAGGAGGTAAACTGGATAGGCAATCGTCCAGGTAAGTTATTCGAGCCTTTAAATTATACCTCGGATAACTATGCAATTCAAAAGCCATCAACTGTTGAGCCCCCTATTCTAGATCTTAAGCCCCTGCCAAGGCAGCTAAAATATGTTTTTCTTGGTTTAAATAATATGTTGTCCGTAATCATCTCTTCCAAGTTGATGCAGGAACATGAACAACAGTTAATAGGGATGCTGCTGCAGCACAAAAAGGCTATTGGATGGACGATAGCTGATATTCAAGGCATTAGTCCGGCATTATGTATGCATAAAATTCTTCTAAAGGATGATCATAAGCCGACTATTGATGCAAAAAGGCGTCTGAACCATGCTATGAAAGAGGTAGTGCGAAAAGAGATAATCAAATGGCTAGATGCTGAAATAATCTACGCCATCTCGGACAGCAAATGGGTGAGCCCGGTACAGTGCGTTCTCAAGAAAGGAGGAATGATCGTGGTAACCAACGAAAACAATGAGCTAATCCCAACTAGGACTGTGACCGGTTGGAGGGTTTGTATGGACTATCGGAAGCTTAACAAAGCTACCCGAAAGGACCACTTTCCTTTACCCTTTATTGATCAAATGCTTGATAGATTAGCGGGTAAACCTTACTATTGTTTTCTTGATGGTTATTCAGGTTACAATCAAATAGCTATCGCACCAGAAGATCAAGAAAAGACGACATTCACATGCCCTTACGAAACTTACGCTTTTAGGAGAATGCCTTTTGGACTCTGCAATGCACCAACCACCTTTCAAAGGTGCATGATGGCAATATTCTCTGATATGGTGGAGGATTTCCTAGAAATATTTATGGATGATTTTTTAGTCTTTGGAGACAACTTTGAAAGTTGCTTAGGCAACCTACAGGAGGTGCTCGAGAGATGTGAAAAAGCAAACTTGGTTTTAAACTGGGAAAAATGTCACTTCATTGTGGATGAAGGGATAGTCCTTGGCCATAAGATTAGTTGCCGTGGCATAGAAGTCGACAGAGCTAAGATAGAAGTAATCGAAAAGCTGCCGCCACCCACCACAGTCAAGGGAATCAGAAGTTTCTTAGGACATGCTGGTTTTTATCGGAGGTTCATTGCGAACTTTTCAAAAATCACCAAGCCCCTATGCCATCTTCTGGAGCAGAACCGACCCTTCGACTTTAACGCTGAATGTACTGAGGCATTCAAGGTTTTGAAAGAAAAGCTGGTAACAGCCCCAATAGTACAACCACTAGATTGGACACTGCCGTTTGAAATCATGTGTGATGCTAGTGACTATGCTGTCGGGGCAGCACTTGGGCAGCGGAGAGACAACTTTTTCATGTTATATACTATGCCAGCAAAACACTGAACGACGCCCAAGTGAACTACACCACCACAGAAAAGGAATTATTAGCTGTGGTATTCTCCATTGACAAGTTTTGTTCTTATATACTTGGAACGAAAGTCATAGTCCATACAGACCACTCTGCATTGAAATATTTGTTCAACAAAAAGGATGCAAAGCCTCGACTGATACGTTGGATTCTACTACTGCAAGAGTTCGACCTTGAAATCAAGGACAAAAAGGGGACAGAGAATCAAGTGGCAGATCACTTGTCAAGGTTGGAGAAGGGAAAGAGTCTACCGACAGATGAGACAAACATATTGGAGACCTTCCCTGATGAACAGTTGTTTGCTGCCACAGTCACTGCCGCGACAGCCATGGCGGTAGGTAAGTCTTCTGAACTCCCCTGATATGCTGATTTCGTTAATTTTTTAGTTAGCGAAATAATTCCTCCTGGCCTTAACTATCAAGCCAGGAAGAGGTTGCAAAATGATGTTAAGCATTATTATTGGGACGAACCTCTTCTTTTCAAAATCTGTGCAGATCAGGTTATAAGGAGATGCGTACCACATGATGAATAGGAAGATATACTACATCACTGTCATGCTTCACAGTATGGAGGACACTTAGGAGGCAACAAAACTGCTGCCAAGGTTTTGCAGTCCGGATTCTATTGGCCGTCACTGTATAAAGATGCTCAATTATTCTACAAGAATTGTGACAAGTGTCAAAGGACGGGAAACATCTCCATGAGACATGAGATACCGCTGCAGAACATTCTTGAAGTCGAGATCTTCTACGTGTGGGGGATTGATTTTATGGGACCTTTCCCATCATCATGTGGGAATTTATATATCCTCATGGCAGTAGATTATGTGTCTAAGTGGGTTGAAGCAATCGCCACGCAAAAGAATGATGCCAAGACGGTTCAAAGGTTTTTACATAAAAACATTTTTTCCAAATTCGGCATCCCTAAGGCGATCATCAGTGATGAAAGGAGGCATTTTGACAACAGGGTTATAGCTGCTGCCTTGAAAAAGTATAGTGTCAAGCATTGGATTGCAACAACATACCACCCACAGACCAATAGACAAGCTGAAATATCCAACAGGGAGGTCAAGAACATTCTCGAAAAGATGGTTAAGCCAACTCGGAAAGATTGGTCTCTACACCTCAATGATGCGTTATGGGCCTACAGGACAGCGTTCAAAACTCCACTGGGAATGTCTCCTTATCGACTGATTTACAGGAAAACATGCCATTTACCTGTCGAGATAGAGCACAGAGCATACTGGGCAATCAAGGCAGTTAATATGGACTTGGAAAAGGCAGGGCAGAAAAGGCTACTGGATCTGAACGAAATTGAAGAAATTAGGACAATGGCCTATGACAACGCAAGAATCTACAAGGACAAAACCAAGAAGTGGCATGACAAGAAGTTGCTGCCACGACAGTTCTACCCAGGGCAGCTTGTGTTGCTTTTTAACTCTAGGTTAAAACTCTTCCCAGGAAAGCTGAAATCTAGATGGTCTGGCCCATTCCAAGTGGTGCAGGTTTTTCCCCATGGTGCTATCACGATCAGATCTTTAAAAGATGGACACCAATTCAAAGTCAATGGACATCGATTGAAGCATTATCAGGGGACTGAAGCCCCAAGAATGCAGGAAGTGGTTACCTTAGGAGATGCCCCACCTGGCATCCCTAATTTAACCTAAATTTTATTTTTAATTATTTTTATTATTTATTATTTATATATTAGGAAATTAGATTTATTTTATTTTTAAGAAATAATGTTTTATTTTTATTATTTGTTAGGAAATAAAGGAGACAAGAAGAAAAGGAGAAGTGAATTCAGCCCAACATCCTTCCATCAGCCCAAAAAGCCCAAATTTTGGAGCCTGTCGTTACAACTGCCGCGACAGACGCGGAAAATACAGGCTGTCGACACGCTATTGCGACAGACACACAAACGCGTAATAGACGCGCAGCAGACACGGAAACGCGTGACAGACTCGTCAGAAACCGCGTAACACCTGGCCCCGTTATTCGTACCTGCCGTTACAGCTCCAACGGGCAGCAAACTCTTCTCTACATAAACCCTGTTTCACTATTCATTTTTCACTCACTTATACTCTTCTTACTTGCTTTCTCTAGAAAATTTTATTTGCTTTCATTTTTATTCTCATAACCCTTGCAACCATGTCTTCCAGAAACACCCGCATGAGTGTTGCCTCAGGCTCCACCCCGATAGCATCAACCCCATGATCTTTCCAGATCCGAGATATGTGGGAGGAAAGGGGATTTATTTACACTTCCAAGGAGGGGAATTTGGGGCTACAACCGTTCATTGCTAGAAAAATCAAGGCCTTATAGTGGCAGATCTTTGCAGAACAACCAGAGGAGATGAACGTATCTCTGGTTCGAGATTTCTATGCTGCCATCAACAGCAGAACCGCGACATCAGTTACCTTGAGAGGGAGAGAGGTGCCCTTCAAAGCAGAATACATCAACACCTTGTACGGATTTTACGTGGGCAGCAACGAGGATGGTCACCAGCAATTTCTGAACAGCCTAGACCCTGCTGTCTACGATGCTATCATGGTAGAGCTCACGCATGAAGGTACTCAGTGGAACACAAATCCTAAGAACCCGAGGACGGTGAAGAGAGTTCAACTCTTCCCGGAAGCTAAACTGTGGAACGCTTTTATCAAAAAGCGCATCATGCCATCCTCGCACAACACCACTGTCGACCAACCCAGGTTAGCCCTCATTCATTCTATTTTGTATGAGAGGCCTATTAATGTGGGCAGCTTCATCCGGGAAAGCATTTTGGAGTGTGCACACCGGCCGACAGGACCGCTTTACCTCCCTTACCTTATCACAGCCCTTTGTCGCGGCCATCATGTACCTGAAGCTGCCATCGATCTCAGAGTCCAAGGGAAGGGATGGACCGACAAAAATATACTCAGCTTGATGGAACTGGCTGCTGCCACCCCACTGTCATCTTTCGACCCCACTGCCACGGCAGCAGAGACGACAGAACCGACTGACACTGAACCTACTGCCACAGAAGCCAGGCAGCCCACAGTAGCAGCAGCCTCTGCTGACTCCTTCTCCCAGATCCTTGCTGCCATACAGAAGATGGAGGAACGACAACTCGGCCTTATGAGCTTTATCAGGGATTTTACCACAGCTACGATACAATTCATTCAAACTTCTTTAAATTTCCCTGATGTTGTATTTCCTGTCTTCCCTTCCCATTATTTTGCTGTACCCATCCCTGCCCATACCCCTACACCTGCTGCCATACCCAAGACACCGTCTGCAGCATCCACACCAACCCCTGCCACGACAGCTGCCGTCAGCAACCGCGCAGAAGATACTTCTGCTCAGGGAACCAAGAGAAGAATGCCCTTGGAAGAACTTGATGCCTTCATCGCCGGTTTCTCTTCTTCCTCAATTTGGGAGGAAAGCGACAACGAACCCTCTGTTAAGAGGAATATCGCTAAAGAGTTCACACCGGTGAAACGACAGAAGAGAATGGCAGACAAAAACAAGCCAGATAGCGGCAGCGGCAGCAGCAGTGACGGTAGCAGCAGTAATGACAGCAGCAGCAGCTCAGAGGTACAGGTAGTGGAGAAACCCCCTCACATCTCTCCTACCAGAATTCAACCTCCAAGGGAGGCCAAAACGAAGAACACATCTGCCTCCCCCATCCGCCAGCCAGTTAAGAAGGCCCTTGCCCGCCGACAGATCCGAGTCAGCAGCAGCAGTGACGACAACGCATAAAATTTGAGTTTCTTAACTTATTTTGCTGTTTGCTTCTATATATTTTGTGATGTACTTTTCTTATATTTTATTTTTTCATTTGCATTGAGGGCAATGCAACCCTTGAGTTTGGGGGTGGCATCCCTCCATTAATGGAGTTTAATTTAGTTTTAAAATTGTGTCTTTTACTTAGTTTATTTTTGCTCTAAAAAAATATGATGAAAATTTTGGCTTAAGTCTTTGAACTGAACTTACCTGCCGTGACAGATCTTTCATGGCAGTGCCTTTAGGATAGTTTTAGGAGCAGTTTAGAGCCTTTCTATAGTTCTGAAACTTAAACACCATTTGTGACTGTTATACTGCCTAGAACTCTACTAGTTAACTAGAATAGGAAGCTTAGCACTTGAATAGCCCCTAGAGGTGCCTAACACTGGCTCTAGGAAAGAAGTTTAGCAAAATAGACTCAATAGCCCTAGAGGTGCCTGAAACCGGCTCTAGGAAGTTATCCAGAGGTGCCCGAAACCGGCTCTAGTGAAACTTAAGCTTAAAAAAATAATAAAATCGAGTCAAAACAAAAAAAAAATCAAAGGAGAATAAGAAATGCCTTCAAAAAGATAAACGTTGGCATAAAAATTCAAGTTAGAGGCTGAAATATTCTAGTGAAACTAAGAGAGTCTTGGCATATAATTGTTCACAATCATACACACATTGCACGAGGACTATAGCAAGATTCTGGGCGAATCCTAAATTATCAGACAAGGTGATGCTGTCAATAGAGAACGAATGGAGGATAAGGGAAAGTTCATTGTTTTAAGCCAAAACAAAAATATTTGTTTTTCTTTTAGGTCTGAATTGCTTGAGGGCAAGAAAAAACTTGAGTTTGGGAGTGTGTTGAGTGTGTAAAAGTTCTATTATTTACCCCCTATTTAACCCATATTTTTGCTGCATTCAAGCATAATTCATTGCATTTAGGCTAGATTACAGTTAGACATCACAAATATATTAAATGGCACAGTTTCTACTAAAATTGGTTGCTTTTGCAGGTTGCTGCTGTAGCAGATGGAGAAGCGGGCGCTGGGCAGGAATGCATAAAAGCTGGAACTGGATGAGCAGTCACAGAGGACGATGCTGCCATGGTCGCCACCGTGGCAGCAAAGGACGACAGCAGTTTTGAGGAGAAGAAACAAAGTGGACCTCGACAGAAAGAGAAATTTAAGCCCGTCTGTCGTGGAATACCATTATATTTTTCCAAGCCCTAGATCAGAATGAAGGCCAAGCCTAAAGTTCAAGGAGAGAAATTCCAAGCAAGAAGGAAGAACGAGTTAAAGCTATATTCTCTGAAGATTTAGTATTTATTAGAGTTGTACTTTAATTTAAACTTGTATTCTTGCCATATTAGAAAACTTGGACCCAAAGCCTATATAAAGGCATGTAATTCAACCTAGGAAAGGACATCACCTATCTCTAGCCTTCTTCCCAAAACCCTAGCCGTTTCCCCCCTTCTCAACATGTTCTAATTTCCCCTTAGGGCCACGAGTTGATTTGTAAAGTAGTTGCAAGGGTTGCTTTTGTATTAGGAATTTTCTATTCAATAAAATAAACTTCAAGTTCTCTTATTCTGGTTATTAACATCTTGCAAGAGTATCGGGAGAGCATTGCGAGGTTATCTATTTACTTAATATCGGGAGAGTTAAGTATACGAAAGGAATAAGTGCGAGTTCTCTAGTTTATAGTTGAACTATCTCGGACCTAGGGATAGGACGAGGTTAAGTGGCTAAAGAAGAATTCAACAACATCGGTGTTCATCCTTCGATTCACGCCGGGAGGTATCATCAAAGACGTGTTCATCGATAGACTTGGACCTAGGGATTCTTGCCAAGCTTGAAGTACAAAGTTGTGTGATCGTTGCCGCGACAAACAACAGACTGTCGCCGCGACGGGTGCTGCTGCGACGGGGACGACGACAGAGAAGATATTCCTAGACTTAGCAATACCTACACTACTGAGCAATTCAATACCAGCCCATTCTCTCTATCTTGATTCTTTTAATCTTATTTTCCATTACTCTTTATTATTTTCGTGACAACATCTTAAACTATTCCTTTTACTTTCGTGTTGTAAGTCAAGGTGAAGCTATTATCCAGTCCCTGTGGAGACGATATCCGATACTTCCGTATCACTTTACTACTTGCGTCGTGTACACTTGCACTACATTGCGATAGACACTTTTACACGCAACAATGTACAAGGAAGATAACTTGGAATCATACTATGATATTAGAACTTCAACTACACTTTTGTGACTTGAATGAGTTAAGGAGTTCTAGGAAACTTAGAACACTTACTTGCTTAGAAAAAAATTTGGGTGAAATTTTTTAATTTAGAGGTGCCCGAAACTGGCTTTAGCTTAAGGGAAAAATAAAGATACTAGATGTGCCTGAAACCGGATCTAGTTTAGACTTTAGATCACTAGAGTTGCCCGAAATTGGCTCTAGTTAAAAAGTTTGAAAACCCCAAGGAAAAGTAAGTTAGTCACCTAGGTGTACTTAGAACCCGGATAATCATCTTATTCACAAATCATGCACACACTCACAAATCTTATATTTTGATTCTATAGAATTCCTAAGGCATCCAAAGACTTAAGAGCCGATCATATTCATTGTCACGGTTTAGAGAGGATAAGGAAAAATAAGACCAAAGGGTAATTTTATGAAGACTAATGTTTTGGAAATTGATGGTTTGCATTGCTTGAGGACAAGCAATAGTTCAAGTTTGGGATGTAATAAGTGTCTAAAAGTACTATATTTTCACCCTTTTTACATGGCAATTATTGCTTAAACTACACCCATTTGAGTTGCATTATGGTTGTAGAACTAATGTTTTGATTTAATAATTGAAAAATGTTTTGGACTGATTTAAAAAGTATTTAAAACATTTACAAAGTCCAAACAACTTGAAATTGTGTTTAGGAAGTTTTCAAAAGGGTTTTTAATGTGTTTCAAAGGCAAATTTATACAAACCAGTCCAGGTGTTTCGAAACGCCCTAAATTGTCAATTCTTGTATAGACAAACATTAGTGAGCCAAAATTGTCAAATTTGCTCAAGTGTTTTAGGTTTGGGTGAGTGCTAATTTGTGCAAACAAACTCCTATTAGAGGATTACAAGTTTGCTGTGTTTATCTCTTGTAAAGAGGGTTTCAATCAAGGCTTTGGGTAGAAAGCTTGATTGGTTGTAAGGGTTTCCTCCTAAGCCTAGAAAAGGGGACGAATCAATTAGTGGATTGATTGTGAAATCCTTAGTGGGGAGATAAGGTAGTGGATGTAGGTGCTTGTTAGAAGGCCGAACCACTCTAAAATCATTGTGTCTTTATTCTTTCTAGCTTCCTAAACCCTTCCACCCAAATATCCACCTCTCCACCACTTGGTGAGCATAATCGGTTGAACGAATCGAGCACCACACAACTCAACAATTGGTATCAGAGCTTG